>CM066329.1:301138541-302488541 GCA_033807585.1 Hydrophis major | reverse complement strand
ACTGTCTATCCAATACATACTTCACCTACAATGGACAAAAATACAAACAAATAGAAGGAGCACCCATGGGATCACCCCTCTCACCTGTCATCGCTAACCTCTACATGGAACACTTTGAAACACAAGCTCTAGAAAAGTATGATCACAAACCCAAACTCTGGCTTAGATACGTAGATGACACCTTCATAATCTGGCCACACGGGAAAGAAAAACTGAACAACTTTCTCACACACCTCAACAGCCAACACCCCAAAATACAATTCACCATGGAAGCAGAAGCTAACAACCAACTTCCCTTCCTAGATGTCTTGGTATACAAAAAGTCCAATGGCTCCCTAGGACACACCATCTACCAGAAGAAAACACATACTAACCGCTATCTACACGCACTCTCACACCACCACCCAGCACAGATCAATTCCGTAGCCGAGACACTCATCTCCAGAACAAAATGCTTAGCCGATGAACAACACCTAGAGACCGAACTACACACTCTCACCGGCGTGCTGACAGCCAATGGATTCCAAAGAAAGGAGATCACCCACCTAATCCAAAAAGAAACCCCAGCCAAAATCCAAGACAAAGAACAAGAGAATGGCAAAGCTCTCCTCCCATATATAAAAGGCACTACGGACAAAATTAGCAAGATCCTCCAAAAACACAACATTAAGACAGCATTCTGCACAAACAGAAAGATATCCACCATCCTAAGAAACCCTAAGGACAGAATCGAGTTAGAAAATCAAGGAGTATATGAAATCCCTTGCACTGCCTGCCCCACCACATACATTGGACAGACTAACAGAAGAATAGGTGCACGCATTGAAGAACATAAGAACTCAATCAAAAAGAAAGAACCGACCTCTTCCCTGGTCCAACACCTCAAAGCCACAGGACATGAGATTGACTTTAAAAATACCAGAACTATCGCCAAAACCGAACACTTCAGCAGCAGAATCATCAGAGAAGCCATAGAGATAGAAAAACGCCCACACAGCATGAATAAACGAGATGATGCCTCCCGCCTACCAGCCATTTGGAAACCCGCCCTCATGAACAAACGTGTACCTAACATGAAGAATGACACCAGACCCACACCCCTGAGAGCCACACAAGATGCCACCACCACACTTCCACGTAAAAAGCAGACTCACACCCACACAGAAGATGAAACACGACCACGGACCAGAAGCCGCACTGCAGCTGCATCACTACCCACCTCAAACCCCTCTGAGCCATACATGAAGCGAACTGACCTCCACCATGAAGATGCAGCACGACCACGAACTCGAAGCCAAACAGCAAGATCACAGCTCACCAGCTCAAACACTCCAGCAACTAAGACTAACCTGAGCACAATCAAGCCCCCACCTGAACAGAACACGCCTCTAGCCAATCAGAACACAGCCAACCCCCCAACCAATCAGAACACAGCCAAACCACCAACCAATGAGAACACACCCCCACCCAATCAGAACACATCCAAGCCCCCACCCAATCAAGTCACACCCCCACTAGCAGTTAAAAGGAAGAAGCAGCTGCAAGCTCACATCACTCTGAGAAGCACAGAGCTGAAGACCAAGCCTGAAGATGATGAATGAGACTTCATCGAAACGTTGCCTAGATACTTCCAATCTTACGCGGGAGAAAACCCGAATAACCAACGATCCACATACAAATACCCGCGAGAACCTCAGAAAACAAATATATATATATATATATATATTTGTTCGGGTATTTTCCCACGTGGTGCTTTTAAAGTTGTAGCAACGTTTCAGCAGAATCTCATCTGCCATCATCAGGCTTCTGTATGGTGTTTGTCTATGAGTCAAACTTTTACAGTGGTTTCAGATTTAAATTTGGGGCAGCCTATTGCTGTGTCAGAATGGATTTTTTTCCTCCTGATTGGTTGAGAGTCCTGGTCTGTGTTTATTGGTCTTGGAGTTTGCTGTGTTCTGCTACTAATATCTTCTGTCTTTTTTTTGGGGGGGGGGGCTCTTTTTGTATCTTGATTGGCTGGCAACATTGTGTTACTTTATTGGAGGCCTTTAGTGTAGCTTGGCTTCGGGTAAATGGATGGCTATCATTAGTTAGGAAGCTGGGTTTCATCTGGGTGCCTGGTTGGGGTGTGTTTGAGCTGGAGGTATCAGGGGGGATCTGTTTGTGCCCAGGTGTTTGCCTGGCTTGTGGTGTGGAGATTTTTTTGTTTGTGAGTGCAGGCTTCCAAACTACAGACAAAATTAGTAAGATTCTATACAGACACCACATCAAGACTGCCTTCAAAACAGACAGAAAAATAGCAGCCATCCTCACTATTATGACGTGGGAAAATACCCGAACAAAGCTGAATGCCAGACATATATATATATATATATATATATATATATATATATATATATATATATATATATATATATATATATATATATGTATGTATGTATGTATGTATATATATATATGTATGTATATATATATATATATATATGTATGTATATATATATATGTATGTATATATATATGTATATATATATGTATATATATATATATTCTGAGGTTCTTGCGGGTATTTGTATGCGGATCTTTGGTTGTTCGGGTTTTCTCCCACGTAAGATTGGAAGTATCTAGCCAACGTTTCGATGAAGTCTCATTCATCATCTTCAGGCTTGGTCTTCAACTCTGTGCTTCTCAGTGTGAGAAGACCAAGCTGAAGAGCTGAAGACCAAGCCTGAAGATGATGAATGAGACTTCATCGAAACGTTGCCTAGATACTTCCAATCTTACATGGGAGAAAACCCGAATAACCAAAGATCCACATACATACATACATACATACATACATACATACATACATACATACATATATAATTGTAGTACTATATATATATATATATATATATATATATATATATATATATATATATATATATATATATATATACATATACATATACATATACATATACATATACATATATACAAACACCATACAGAAGCCTGATGATGGCAGATGAGATTCTGCTGAAACGTTGCTACAACTTTAAAAGCACCACGTGGGAAAATACCCGAACAAAGCTGAATGCCAGACATGTAAGTACCCGCGAAAACTTAAGAAAACATATATATATATATATATATATATATATATATTCAGTACTACAATTATAACATATCTTCTTTTGCCCTGTATTGTTTAATTGATCTTTGTTCTATCCATTCGTACCAGCAGTTCCAGCTGTTGTAAAACATTGATGTATCTTTTCCTTTTAATGCCAAAGTTAATCTGTCCATCTCTGCACAATTTGCTATTTTTTTGAATAATCATTTCCTCTGATGGAATATGAGGTTGTTTCCAACATTGTGCAAAGGACAGTCTGGCTACTGTCAAAACATGTACTGTTGTATACTTCACTTTTTTTGAGAGAGTTGTTTATTAAAGATCCCTGATAAAAAGAGTTCTGGTTTCAATGCAATCTGTTCTGTTATCATTTCCTCCAAACATTTTCTAATTTTCTGCCAATATTTTTGAGCCTCTATACAAGACCACCACATATGGAAAAAAGTTCCCTCCCTGTTTTTACATTTCCAACAATTTGGACTCATGTTGGGGTGCATTTTTGCTAATCTCGAGGGGGGAAGGTGCCATCTGTAAAACATCTTATAGGCATTTTCCTTGTTGGCTGCCAGTTCTGTGATTTTATTATTTCTACTCCAGACCTCCTCCCATTCTATTAAGGTTATACTGTGCCCTATATTCCTACTCCAGGCTATCATATTCCCTTTGACAATTTCTTCTTCTAATTCTGCCTCTAGTAATTATAAAATTTTGTTATAGATTTTTTTTAATCGGGCCTAATAGAATTTTGTCTAGTTGCTGAAGTTTATTTTTGATTCCAAATTCTTTCATATCCTGTTTATATCTACTCTGAACTTGAAGATATGCTCATCTATCAATATGTACTGCCTGGTCTTGAAGATCTTGCAACAATTTCAAATTTCCTTGTGCATCCAATCAGTCCTTGTATTTAATCATCTTGGTAATATCCAAATTATTTGGGTGTATCATTGCTTCCATTGTTGAAATCCAGATTGGTATCTTTAAATAATGTTTTTTTCCTTATTTTCTTCCAGTTAGTCAAGAATGCATCTCTAATTAACTGTCTATGAAAGTATTTCTGGGTGGTTTTCCCGATATCCCATAAAAAAGCATGCCATCCCCTCTATAAATCGTGGCCTTCTGAAACTAATATTCTCTTATTTGTTAAATTCACCCATTCCTTCAACCATACTAAGGAGGCTGCACTATAAAACAACTCCCAGTTTGGAAGGGCCATCACTCCCCTGCTCTTCACATCTTGCATTGCCTTTAAATTTATTCTCGGCTTTTTCCTTTGCCAAATGAATTTTGCAATTTTTTTGTTAAGTTTTTCAAAATACTTTTTGAGTACTTTAATTGGTATTGTCTGAAATATATAACAATTTTTTGGGAGAACAGACATTTTAATTGTAGCAATCTTACCTAATAGTGAAAGTTGCAGTTTACCCATGTTTCTAAATCCTTCTTTACCTTTTGCAATAGTTTGTCATAATTATTTTCCTTTAGTGTTTTGCAATATGCTGTCAGCCATATTCCTAAGTATTTAACTTTCTTTTGAAATCCCATGACCTTTTCTAATTCTAACTTCTGTTTTCCTGTTAGATTTTTAGTCATTAATTTCATTTTCTTTCTATTAATTTTTATTCCCTGCAACTACTCCAAATTGTTCTAACTCGTTCATCAGTTTTTATCCTCTTCCAATTGGCTCTTCAATAAAAAAAGTCATGTCATCTGCAAACACTTGCAGCTTTTATTCTTCTTTCTTAACTTTTAATCCTTTCATGTCTGGATTCTGTCTAATATATGTTAGTAATGTTTCCAATGATAATATGAAGAGCAGGGGTGAGAGTGGGCAACCCTGTCTGACTCCTTTCTCTATTTTTATTGGGCAGGTATATTCCCCATTTATTGTAATGGTCGCCTGTTGTGTATCATAGATAGTAGTTATAATATTTTTGAATTTGGTGCCTAAATTCATATTATAAATTATTTGGATTAAAAATCACCAATTCAAGTTATTGAAGGCCTTCTGTGCATCTAAAAACATAAGGGCTATTTGTATTTTGTGATGGGCTTTATAAAATTCCAGAACATCTAGTACTATTCTTAAATTATTCCTGATTTGTCTGTTCGGAAGAAATCCATTTTGGTCTTGATGTATTAGGTCATTCAACATTCTTTTTAATCTGTTTGCAACAATAGAAGCAAATATTTTATAATCTGTATTTAACAAGGAAATTGGCCTGTAGTTTTGTATATATCGGGAGTCCAAATCTTCCTTCGGGATCAGTGAAATCAATGCGCCCCTCCATTGAGTCTGGCATTCTGGCTGCCAATAAGACATCATTAAAAACTTCCACCATAAGGGGTCATATTAGTTCACCTATTGCCTTGTATAGTTCCTCTGGGATCCCGTATGGTCCCAGAAATTTACTATTTTTTTTTGTTCTCTATTGCTCAATTCAGACCAAGTAATATCTTTGTTTAATAATTCTTTCATCTCTTATCCAATTACTTTATCCTTCATTTTATCTAAATAGTTTCTTATCCTATCCTCATTGACCATCTCCTTTTTATATAAGTCTTCAAAATACTTATGGGCAATTTCTTTTTTCTATTCTGTCCCCTGTTGTGTATCTCTATTTCCATATATTAATTGGTAAATAAATCTTTTTTCTTTCCCTTTTTTAAGTCTATAGGACTTAAATCTATGCAAATAGATAGATAGGTACCACTTTGGCAAGGAGATGAACTGTGCTCTGTGCAGGCAGGCAGATTTTTGATGGTTCTAAAACTTCCTGCCTGTGAGGCAGCTCCAGAAAGGAGCATTGGGTGACACTTGCAGGAAGAGCCACTTGTCTTTCTCTATGGTGCAAAGCCAGCATGTCCTCCTGTGGTATACCTTGGAAAGTGTGCAAACATGTCCTATAACAGGGTTGGTACCATGCAAACCAAACTATTACTCTGCACTAGCATTGTGGTCTCCTGATGACTGTAAAATGACATAAGCTAATAAAGTTTACTTCTGTGGACTCAGAATTTGATTTTTCCATTATTTTCTCTGCTGGATACTGAAGAAGATTTAGCCTTTGTTAAAGAGAGAGACACAGACATACAGAGAAAGAGAGGTCTACAGAGACAAGCTACATAAAAAAATAAAAAAAAAACTTCCAATGTTTCTATTGTCTTGATTAACATTGAGAATTTAGAAGCTGGAAGGGGTATTAAAGCAAGGAAATATTTGCTTTTTTCTGTAAAATTGATTAACATAAGTTCCATGCTTGGAATTTTCTGGGATGATTCAGGATCAAATAGGATGATTCAGCAAGGTCAGCCAACCCTTATAAAATGAAGCATTGTGTGACTAAGTATTTCTACAGGACATGAGCCATAAGGGATGTCTTCTTGATTGTTCTGTCATAAGTCATGACATTTCTTTGATATATGATGAGAATACAGTACTATATGCCAGAATGGCAAAGAAACACATAAGTAGATTTCTGTAGTAGCAGTACCTATTATAGCAATGATCACAACATCACCAAAATGTTACATGTGACTAACAGGAACCCAGCAGGATTTATTTCTCTGTAGTTTCTATTCATGTTATTAATGAATGTGTGAATAAGACCCAATTACAGTTCTTCTGAATAGAAATGTTACCAGGAAATAAATATTGACATGGAAAGGCAATATGTCATTGATTCAGAGGCAGTCTTTTCTGTCATGGTTCCTGTCTTCTGGAATTTCGTTCTCACAGAAATCAGACTTATTGTACCCTGTAGGCCGTTTGTAAGGCTTTAGAAATCTGGTTTTGTCGACGAGCCTGGGGCTTGGGGTGTGTGAGTGAGCCTGTATCATGGCTGTATTAATTGTTGTTGTTTTGTGTGTGGGGGGGGGGGGGTAGCCTTGGCTGCTGAAGGATTTGGTTGTCTTGTTTTTAATCTTGTTATTAAGTGTTCTGACCTAGGCTTCTTAAGATCATGAAGCAGACTCCTCATCCCAATAAAACCCCTTTTATTTAGGTTAAAGTGAATTCATTTCCAGCAAAGTCCCAGCAAATAGTCTTTCATGAGATTTCACAACTACAGACCTTTATCAGGCTTAGAGAGTTGCCAGATCGATATCTTCCAAATGCCACATTGTAGCAACAATTATTTGGCAAGAAGTCAGGAATAGATCTTCACTCTAATGAATTGAACTAATTGTTTCCTGCAAATGCCACTCCTCTTTCTCTCCTCTGTATTCCATATGGGAGGAGCCATTCATCATCCACATGAGCCTTTACTTCCGAGTTGACCTTTGTTCCTTAACTGTTTTCTTCCCCTGGCAGCTCTGTGCATGCGCACACTGGGAACAGGTGTTCTTCTGCCCCACTGAGGTCTGACTCCAAAGGCAGCTGATAACTGTCAGCTGGCCCCATCTCTGCCTCGTCAGAGCCTTCCCCAGACTCTAGGACTGGTCCATGTTCCTCCCCAACCTCCTCACTGTCTGAGTCTGCTGGCCACTGGTGAGCTCTGCTGGCCACTGGTGAGCTACAACATTAAGCATTACTAACATGAACCAAGAATTATGTATTTGAGGCAGGCAGCCATATACATAACAAATACTGGTGCTCTCTCTTAACAACCCTAATTGGCACTAGCAAATCCATTACTAAGTTATTAAGTTATTAAGCATGATATCAAATGACCACAACTTGTAGTCAACTGTTACTACAGATGTACTGCCTGCAAATCCTTTAAAGTTTTTGGGATCTTGTTTAAGTAATATCAAATGTTATTATGACATAAGTTAAGAAAGGTCTGGAGATATTTTTTTTCTCGAGTGCCATTAGGGTGGTTGAGAACACCTCTTTTTTTTTCTTTTTTCTTTTAATAATACAACCGGAAAAAAAAAAGGGGGGGGAAGCACTGCAAAATTCTTTGAAGCAAAATTGTTTCCCTGTCTTTCCTCCCCCGCTTTCTTTCTCTCACTATAGAAAAATCTTGTGAGGGGAAAGGCTACAGTAATGAAGTGAAATTAAATGACATAATCATTAATGTCAGTGATTAGGAAAAGAAACTGTAGGAAGAACTTTTAATAAGGGAAGAGAAGAAACAGAATTACGTTTTGGCAGGGCTGTACAGGTGAATGTTGAGACTTTCTTGAGAACACATTTTAATTTTAAAAAGGTCTTTGAAAGAGAAAGGTAAATAGTTTTTGAGCAATGACCCTGGGGGCATGTTTTAAGTGCTTTTGTTTCTCTTTTGTTCTGTCCATCGCTGGCAAACGGAAGTTTACGGTGGTCAAGGTGGGTCAAATATTATTTGCCATTATTAGCTAGCCTTTATTTTATGGGCCACAGCATTTGTGAAAGAGAATTATAATGGTACATCATAGAGTGCCAGATATACCGGTGTTTTCATATCTATGGCTGAGACTATGGATAAATAGTTCTGTTGCCATTGTACTAAAAAGAAACGCTTCCTGGCAACTATAAAAGAAAGACAGATGATTGTATTGATTGGTTGTTCATCCAGAGGGAAATCTGGGATCTCATTCTTTCAAACATTTGTTTGGATTGATCTCTGCCATTTTACAAGAAAAATATTTGCTTACAGTGCTACTCACAATCACTATTTCCGTGGAATAATAATAAATATAATATTAAAATCCAGTAGTGAAATATTAAAAAAAATATAATTCCTTCGTGAATGCTTGCCATGGATTTTCAATTTTACCTCTTTTTTCGATTTGAGATGACTAACATGGCCCAGATATTGTGGAAAAATGAGGATAATGATTAACTTGTGAAAAATTGGAAATCATTGCTTTCTGATGGCACCATTGCAGAAGAACAACTGCTTCTTGGGTAAACATTGTTTCCAATGAAATAGACTTGGAAATCGGATTTTGGAACTACAGTTAAAGTTCCATATTCATTAAGAATGTTGACTAGGGAACTTTGTTATGAAGGAACAATAATGGGTGTCCACAATGTTTGGCATAAGATAATAGGAAATACAGGCCCATTTTTCAGTGAAATAAATTGTACAGCATGATGACTTTTAACAGACCTATTGGTTGGGGATGACTGTTGAAGTCAACCAAATTTGAAGTCTAGCCTATTTAGGATTTAAACAGTGATGCTTTCATACACATTAAACTGCATCTATCTGGTGATGGATTTTTGCTTCTTTTGCTAATGATCTGATCTCTCGAACAAGCACTAAATACAGCCAATTCCACCTTTAATCTCTCTTCAAGGTTGGGTGTAGGTTCATCTGAGAGAGTGATTGTTCCAAGGCAGTGGTGTATTAACCATTAAGCAGAGTAAGCATGTGCTGAGGGCACCAGGCCCAAAGGGGATACCATAAATTTGAGAATATGGCTTCATTTGTAAAGTATGTACAAAGAAGGGGGGCACCAAGATTCATCAGTGTTTAGGGCACCAAGATTCATCAGTGTTTAGGGCACCAGTGAGAGTTTATCCGCCACAGCTCCTAGGCCAGTTATCAATGAATATCTGTACATCTGACTTAATGGGCCACTGATTCTTTAAATGTTAGTGTAAGCCCTGAACATAATATAGTTACCATTGTTAGAATCTTTGGAACTAAAATAATCACAAGCAGATTTATGGCCTTTGAATAGCAACTATAAATTTTGGGGACATATGGGAGATATTCAGTTATTGTTCTCAACTATTTTATAAGGAAAACGGTTAAAAGAACATTCCAGCTGATGCAGGGTCATCATATTTTCTTATGTTTATTCATGTAAATCAACTTTAACCTTTGTTAATGAAGCAGGATGGATTCCAGTGTGTGCTTTCTTTAAATAGGCATTTTATGAGACTGGCCACTTACACACATACTCTGTGTGTACACTCAAATGTACTCATTGCCATAGAATTACATTTTTTTTTTTAAAGCTGAAGAATCATGAAAATTATGCATGCACATACATAAATCCATTTTTTTGGCATAATTCGCATGCATACACATTTGCACAGATGTTACATGAAATACCTAGCAGGTACTCACTTGGGTTAATCTGGCATTTGGCCTTGTAAAGTCTTCTTCCTTAGAATCAATTAAAATTTGGGAATACTGGAAATTACATTTGTAAAAGGAAAGATACCATATTTCCATCTACAGCTTTTGAATAACAGAAACTATACACAGAAAAACACTTTCCTTTGAAGAAGACTTATGGATGAAACTTAATATTTATCTTTCTAGTATGTTTAATTTGTTGTTGGTAATAATAATATAAACTTCATAAACCTCTGGTACAAAGTGCTTCACTTTGAAATTATCCTACCCTGTTTCTCCAACAATACGGCCTCCCCCAATAGGAAGTCCCAGCATGTTTTATAGGCATGAAATGAAATTAAGCCCCTGCCCCCAAATTAAGGCCTATATTAAAACATGCAAAATGGGGGGGATGGCGGGGGGCTTGTCATTAGGAAGTACTTTTGTTGCACACCTGGATATGATGCTGTGTTGACCTTGGCATTAGTGGGGCACTTCGTATCAGAAGACCTTCTGCCACCATTGCTTTCCCTTCTCCCTGTGCTGTCACAGCATTTGGACTAACGCCGGGTGTTTGGCACAGCCACATGGCATTTGGTGCAACCATGCACGACCAGCCAGAGCTTTTCCCTGCAACCAGAGCTGGCGGAGACACTCGGCTTCAGGTGCTGCTTCCCTGGCTGGTGGGTCTAGCAGAGAGAGCCTGAAGCCGCCTATCCTTTCCACCCCTCACCCAGCCTGTCCCAGTCCCCATGCATCTCCAAACATGCCAGCAGCTCCAAACGCTGCAGTGGCACGGGCATCAGGCAGAGGCGCTCACTTAGTGGGGCTCAGCTTGGAGGACGCAGCACCGGCCATTGCCTTGCCTCCCTGTCCATGGATGGGTGGGCACTATCACTGCCTCAGGCCACCCCAGTGGCCACTTCAGGGTCAGCCTGGAGGGACTTGGGAAGGAAGCCAAGCTCGGGTCGGCCTGGCTCTTTCACTTGGCAGGTGGGGCACACCTGCAGCTTGCTTTTCTGGCTCTGCCAAGCCCACCTGGCTCCAGAAGGGCCCTGGCGGGATGAGCGGATGGCTCGGTGGGGTGGGGGAGGCACTCATTGCTTTGGCCAGAGCTCTGCCACCGGACAGGGGGGCCTGCCTGTCAGCTGCGCTGGGTGCCCCTGGCGAAGCTCTTTGCGCTTAGCCCAGTGCCAGGCAGGGATGGCAGCTGGGCACTTCTCCTGGGGTGGCCAAACCTGCACTGCGGCCCCGGGAGATTCGCCTCCCCATATGGGGTTGGGCTGCCCTCTTGGGCAGGGGAGGCTTTGTCGTACTGGTAGTAGGGCATCATTTTTAAAAGAATGGGCTTTGCTTTCAAATGATGCCCAGAAAGGTGGTGACAGGAGCGCCTGAAGCTGTGTATCTCCACCGGGCTCCAGTTGCAGGGAGGAGCCCTGGCTGGCCCAGTGTGGCTGTGCCAAATGCCACGTGGCTGCGCCAAACGCCATGGCATTGCTCCAAATGCCGCAGTAGCACAGGAGAAGGGAAAGCAACGGTGGTAGAAGGTCTCCTGATACAAAGTGCCCCACCAACACCGAGGTCAACATCCAAGCCGTTGCTGCCCACCTGTCTGAGAATGCAAGGGGGGGAATTAAGTCACCCCCGAAAAGATGGCCTAGCCATTTTTTCAGGGATAAAAAAAAAAAAAAAAAAAGATCCGGCCTTATTATATGATAAACACGGTATTAAGTGTCCAATTTAGAAATTGTTCTATGGATTCAGAAGGCATATTATATCTGGATATATATACTTCATTGATGCTGCCAAACATTGTTGAATACAAATCTCAATTTAAGTGTGGGCATTTAAACTCTGCAATGTTTATTTCTTTATTATTCTGCTTTATTATCTTTTTAAATTCAAAGCTGTTTTACATATTAGAGTAAGAGGTACAACCTGTTCTATCTTACACAACACAGCACATTATTATTCTCAATAAATAGGTTTCATAAGCAACTTTGTGTTTAAATGGTGTTGTATTTTTCAGATATTTATGGTTAAGTTTTATTTGAGAAAACTTTCTTTTAAAACGAAGACCAGAAAACTCTATGCCATTTATTTTCAGCCCATTGGTATTTTATCATTCATTATTCCAGTTTAAACCATTCCAGCTTATTATTTTATACTTCTGATTATTTTCTGAGCATGAAAAATAAATGTCAAGCTTGAGCTTGCTTGAATTTCTAAAGTATTTCTAAATTTCTAAAGTAGCACATTAAATGTTTGGGGAATTGCAATTCTGCAATTCTTTAGCCATTCTGTGTCGTATTAAAGATGCTGTCTCAAGGGAACCTCCTGAAGTATCTGTTCAACATCAATGGTCTTTGGCTGAATGCAAAATTTAATGCATATATGGGTAAATATTGGATTTCATGGCAACCATTCCTGGTATAAAATTAGAACATTTTCTTCTCTTGCAAATGATGTAGCTGCTGAAAGTTACCTCAGATGCAGAATGAAGGAAAGGAAGCTTCCTATGGCAAAAAATATACAGCTTCATTCTGCCTTCTGTCCTTTTTCTCACTCCATTTTTCCTTTGTATGGCATTGACCATAAAGAATTGGGTACAGTCACCATCCAACAGGAAGACTGCTTTTGGCACACATGTGCAGGCTGTTCTCTTTATTGTCTGGCTTTCATCATAGACTCACATTTCCTACCTGTCACCATAAGGGGTATCCAGGACACATTATGAACGGAAAGCTTCAGTAATCAAACTGTACAGGGCAGCCTGGCAGTTTAGCTCTGAGTAATTCTGTGAAATTAGAGATCCGTGCAGCAGAATCTTCTCTGGGGATTGCTGCTGTTAGGAGAAAAAGAGCAGATCTTGTGAGCTGCCTGTGTGGCTGCCTGTGTATGAAAGAAAAAAGACGCAGAGTGCATCTAACTGAACCATTTGGCTACTGGGAAGCCCTAAAACACAGAGCGAGAAGAGAGAAAGGAAAACAGAGGAAACCGGAGCACAACTGAAGTGCAGAGCAGCTGTGTTTGTCTCCTGATACTCTTGACATTTTGGGGTGCCTCATTCAAAGAGACCATGGATTCTTGTACTGAAATCTTCTTCAAGCTGTTGTTTCTGGTCCCTCTCCATCCTTGGAATATATTAGCAGCTGGAGATATCTGTGAGTATTACTAGGGGATATTAAACTTAGACCAGACTGTTCTGCAAAACTTAGGACTTATTGTAATGGAATCTGGACTTTAGAAAGGGAGTTTTCCAAATAAATCAAGGCAGCTGCAATCAGAACTGCAAACAGATGGAATGGAAAGATTTCAGATGCTGAAAATATGCCATGTCCTTGTGTTTTTCATTTACTGATTTGACCAGACTTCTGATCAGAGCAGTTTAGGGTATGATAGACTCTGGGGAATTCACTGCATGCTATGCTGTATTACTTTTCCTACCCCCTACCTGGCTTGTCTTTTATTCTCTCCCCCCCACCTGCCCTTTTAAATGTTTACTATAGAGCAGCACAATATTTAGCAAGGAGTTAAGTCTTTCCTGGGAGACTACTAGCATGCTGATACTCTCTGCTGCATCAGCTTTGCATTTAGCAATGTGCAGTTTTATGGACAAGGATGCTTTTCTTGAGTGAACTCTCTCTATTGTAAAAACAGCACAGGAAATGCAAGACAAGATTTTAGGGAATGTTCATTGATTAGAGAGTAATGTTCATGTGTGACCAGGCAGTAGAAGGTTATTGGCAGTGTGAAAATTGTGTTCCCCCTTTCATTTTTGAAAACACTATAATTTTAAAGGAAAGCTCTGTGTAACTCTTGAACTTAAGAGAGTCACTAACTTAGTAATCAGTATTTCTTGTAGATATGGGATAAATAGGTCCCAAACCTGACTCAGACAAAATTATACGTACAAAGTATTTTATAGGCAAAAGTATGATAGCAACTAATTTTTCTACCCATGATGACTGATCTTATTAAATGTCTTGGTTAATAAAAAGCTTTAAGTTTTCATTAAACATCTTAACTGGGTTTCCACTGTTCCAGTCCATTTATTCAGATTTTTAGTTCATTGATGGAAGTTTATGTGATGAGGAGATGGGAGAAGGAAGGAACAAGGAATGGGGACTTGAGTTAGAGGAACTAGGAGTTGAAAGGATCCATAAATAACACCGTCATACCATTGAAAAGAAAGCTGCCAAGAAGAAATAAATCAGGAGCAAAGTGGAATGATTTTACTGGATCCGATGCTTTAAAGACTGAAATACAATCATTAAAAAGTCCATTCTCTGCAGTGGACAATGACCTGTATGTGTGTTTCTGTCTCTGTCTATCTCTCTGTCTCTGTCTCTCTGTCTGTCTGTCTGTCTCTCTGTGTGTGTGTATGTGTGTGTGTGTGTTTGTATCTGTGTGTCATTCATTCACATTACTTCATTTGACATTCAAGTGCACGGAACAAGTTATCTCTGTCAACTCCTTGCTGCAGTATATCCAAATGCAGTTTATACACATCATTGTTCAATTTTTTTCATTTCATGATTTCATCCTTTTGTCAGAAGAATATTTAAACTGAATTGTACTATTTGGTAGATGTCTCTTCAATCTATAGTAAAATAGGACTTCAGGAACTATAACAGAACAGCGAAGCACTAGAGGTCACTCTTACAATTTAGGAAGCAAGGCTGGGAGTAAATTATAGCAAACATCTTTTTGTTCTCCACAGAATTATGATGAATAAAAACATCAAAAATCACTGCAGTGATTATTGCCTTTACCCTATGACACATTTTTGAATTATACATCTCTCAGAGGCTATAAAGGCATTCTTTTTTGTTCCGTAGTTAATTTGGTGATAACAAATAATTAAAATACCTTGCCAATCTAATGAATTCTGTAGCCATTTTGAGATGTTAGTGATGATGCATATAAAATCCAAAGATCTTGCAGAATGTAAAATAGTTTGCAATATTGATATAAACAATTTATGTATGCTTCCATCTCTATCCAAATTAGCATAATATAGCACTACCTTGATTATCTGTCTGATTTTTAATGACATTAAGTTTTATTCAAATTTAGTCATTCATACCCACTAATATTGATGGGACTTAAGATACCAGTTGCTAACTTATCCAATTGACTTCAGTGAGTGTGATGCCTAATTAAACTAGATCCATTCCAAATTTTTAATAATATTTCCTAACATTTCAATTATGCATTGATCTTACATATTTGATATTATCTCATATGATTACAAGTGGGTTCATCCCATTGATCAAATTTGTCAGGAAATTCTGTTTTTATTAATGTATCACAATATTTATCATTTTGCCTTTAGTGTCTGTATAAGTTTATCTACTGTCTATAAAGTGACATCAGTAGACACTGTTTTCACTGTTTTCAAATTTTTATACTCTTATTTCAATCATCTCATGCAGATATAAGCTTCTCTGTATACAGTAATGTTTCCTACAGAGTCAATAGTTATAGGGTCTCATAAAATTAGGATATAGTTCTTCTTACCAGTTCTTATATTTCTTATTTATCTTTTTGCATAAATGCATATGTCAAAGTATGTAAATGGTGACAACCAGAGCTTTCAAGTTCAATCTATTTCCTTAGTTCTTCTATATATATATATATATATTTTCATGGGGATTCTAATGCTAGACTTTCAAGTCCTATTTAACCTTTTCCATGATCTCAATCCTTGTTTAGGACAGTATCTGTGAGAAATTAGAGTTCTCTCAAGAGTTGTCTTATACATTAATCTATCAATATGACTGTCTTTTGCTACTTACTCTGAGCAACATATTTACACTATTGACTTCATGAGCCAGAGATAAGAACTTCTGAAGTTCTTATTTAAGTTATTCAAAACAAGCAAGTCTTATCAGATGAACAATTTGCAGAATTCATACATTATTACTTTTCCTTTTAGAGGAGTATTGCTACATGTTTTCCGTAGATGCAATTGATTTTCCTTGGAAAATTTTCATTCTGAACAGTGCAGACAATTCAAAGCTGTCTCTTCCTAAAGAATTAAAACTTCTGAATTCTATGCAGCCATAGATACAAAACAATGAAATGGCATCCCAAAGCATTAAGGGACAACTGAAATCCTTAAAGTATATAGATATGTTTTAAGTATGTGTTTTATTGTTTAAACTCCTTGACTATTTTGAAGATATTTCCATGACTAGTAACATTTTGCTAGTCAATGGTCAGGAATGGAGATTTTGACAATGTTGTCTATATGACACTACCTTTCAAACTTCGTGGAAAAGAGATGCTACAGAAATCAAAATTAAACTTTGTTTACATTTCACTGCTTTAAAATAGTAACAGTAATTAAGCTGTGGGATGAAGTCCTGCAAATAAGTTCTCAAAACATTTGGTTGGTTTGCTTGTTTGTTTCAGCGAAAGAAAACTTAGAGTTAGGAACATGTTTAAACTTTAAATCTTCACATCAACAAACCTAATTGAAGACAGCTAACCAGCCATCACTAGTACCATTTTGTAGGATAGGTATTTGGGCTTGCTATTAATTGTGGCATGGAGATTTTGAAGAAGAAAATTAATTTAACAGAGGCAAAATGGAATGCAATCCTGTAAATAGGTACTCAGAAGTAATCCCCATTAAATTCAATGGAACTGATTCAAGTAGATTTAAGCTTCCTCCTGGACTTGTTGTTTAAGTATCACATAAAACGTCTTAGAACATTTTAGTAGGTGATAATGGATATTCTGACAACATAGTTCTATATGCATCTACATAGAAGAAAGTTTAATGATTGTCAGGAAACTGAATAGAGAGTTCCAGCTAAATCTTAGGAGCAAACCCTATTAAGATCACTATGAGTTTAGATTGTATGCTGAAAAGTTTTGTATGCTTAATTGCCTTTAATCTTATAAATATCTACAGAGCTATAGCAATGAAATTACATGGGTATCATTCAAGATCTGACAAACACTAATATTAAATTATATGAGGATTCATCGTAATCTTTCCAGGAAGTTAACTTCTGTCAAAAGAAAGATCATATAATATTTTCTATAGATTGACAATTGGTATTTAAAAAAATAGAATTATCATGACTTTGTATCAGTTTACAAACTACTTTCACTACTTTCACATCACCTGATCTGAAATCATTCTATTTGTGCAAATAAAATCAACTCAATGTATTCCTGATTAAGCAATTATTATGACAGCTTTATTTTATAGATGATTTGTATGTTTCAAAACATATAATTACAATCAAACAAAAAAGCAGAAATTCACAAAAAAATATCTAAAGTCACAAGTCTAAGGGACACTCTATGGAAGAAGGGAGACATAACTAATAGAGGAAAATAATGGAGAAATTAACCTAAATTAATTTGAACTTTAAATTTATATGAAGAAAGAAGTGACAAATAATTGTAGTTCTTATGATGTATTGGGACTACAGTACCCAGTGTTCACCATATTAGTGGAGTATATCAGATTGCAGAAGAAAATTTAGAAAATGCTTCACAGGAAAAAATGAAAAAAAAAATAACATCATTACTATTGCCTCAAATGTGCTTTTTCAAAAGGCAACTTTCTATTTTTTTTTTTTTTTGAAGTCAATTTGCTTCTCAACCAAGAAGCATCTTTAGTTCAGAAAATGTTTCTTGGATGAGAAAGGAAACATTTTCAAGAGAAAAAAAGACAAAAAGACCAGTTGCCTTTTGAAAAAGCACCTTGGGAAAACTATCACCTGGAAAACTGAAAATCTCCATAGACATTATTAATATTGATAATCAAACATAGGGCAAGGAGATAACATGAAAAAAGTGTTCTTAAAGGTTAGCAATCATAGACGATTGCAAAGAATAAAGGCTATTGACTGCTATTATCTAACCTAGGTATCAAGACAGGAATTTACAACTAATGATCCTGACTATAGAATTTTTATTTATAATTTGCCTCTATGGCTATAATACTTGCAATCGAGAACTTTATTCTACTTTTAATTACTATTATTGATACTCTCACTTCATGCATTATACACAAGAGGCAGAAGTTATGATATTAAAGATGAAACTCTTAAAGGAATCTCATAATCCTAATTGCCAAGTCCATAGCACTCTATGTGTATTTGTGTGTGTGTGTGCATGTGTATCTTAAGCATTTATCTGCTATCTAGGCATATTGAAATGTGAAAATATATTCTTAGTTAAGATCTATCTATCTAACTATCTAGCTATCATCTAGCTAGCTATCATCTAGCTGTCTGTCTGTCTATCATCTTTCTCTCTCTCTTCTTTAGAATTATCATAATTTCTTCATAAATTTAAATTTTTAGAATAATCTGGGTTTTTAAAAACACATTTTTTTTTACTTATTTATATTTCCTATTTCTAAACCACCCATCTCTTTCAGATACCCATGATAATAAGAAGAAATGGGTTTCAGCAGCAATAATGCTGTTGTTGGTTTCATTAATGCATCCATTCTCAATCAGTAATAAATTAGCTACTACGTAATGTTATCTATGCTTCAGAATATAGCATCAAGCAATCCTGGAAGAAAAGAAATCCCTGAATAAGTAAATAAATTAAGAAGAATATTTTTGATAATCCTATATCTTGTTTCTGTCTATGTATTGTCAAATGTATTGTTTTATATGTTATGGATATGAGTTGAAAGGTGACTGGAACTTATATAATATGACATTTTAAGTAATATTAAATTAATAACTACAGAATTATGCATTAAATGCCAAATCTATAACAGTCCATCATGGAGGTTACCGGCAAGGTTTAAATCATAAGACATTAAAAAGAAGTAGTAGTTTATCCAACTAGTAAGTAGATATAATAATTACTTTTTTAAATTAATCATATCTTATTACTTTTTATAGTTCAAGAATAAGATATGGTATATTTCTCAGTGCTTAACAGCTTGTTTGTTTATGCAACAAATATTTTTGCAATTAAAACATTAATGTGGTTTTGAGAAATAATTACAATAGATATCATAGATGAACAGATACTAAAAGTTAGATTTAGTGGTTAGTATTTGTTCTGAGTACAGTATATTCTTTACTTTTGGACATGATAATAGACATAGAATTAAGAGAATGATAAATTTTAAGAGCCTTTTGTTAGGGATACACACCCTAGCAGAATGTGCAACGGCAGTCTAGTAGGCAGGCAAATTATGTGAAATAAACGTTGTTGTAGTTTATACTCAGTAAGACAGATACACTGTGCCAGTTAAATAGTTTTTTATTCCAGCAAGAGTTATAGCATAGTCAAAACAGTCCATATGTTATACACTAGTTCAGTCCATCCAGTTGCAAAGTCCAGTGTTAAAAATAGAGGTCAGTAAACTTACAAATAATCAGTCCAGCAATATATCTCTTTTGCAGTCAGAGATATGAGGAAAATCAAACCCCTTCTCTTCTTTCAGCAACAGCAGGGAAACACACCCAGTTATCACCATCAATCCAACATTGTCAGCTCTCCAGTACAAGCCAGCAAACAGTGAGCTCTCTTGCTCCCTCTTATGGTGATTTTACAACTGCACCCAAAATACATGTTTTGCAGTTAAAGTGATACACACACTTAAACTCACTAAAATAGTTTATATATTATTTTTACCCAAATTAAGTTAGGTAACCAATGTTACTCCTAACACCTTTCAATAATATAATTATTTTAACTCTTAGTATCTAAGTTTCTCTTATGAGAAAAAGAAAATAATACAAAAATATTTTGAACAACTATATAGGGAGGATGGAATAAACCCTGAGAATATGGAACAATATTTGAAAAGGAAAGGTCTCTCAGAAATTAGAGAGGAACAGAAAGAGATATTAAATAAAGAAATAACAGTGATAGAATTGAAAAGGGTGGTTGAAAGGCAGAAAGATAATAAGACTCCAGGGCCAGATGGTCTTCCAGCGAAACTATATAAATGTATTTATTTATAATCTTGAACCAGTGATATTAGATGTGTACAATGAGGTATTAGACTTTGCCAAATTACCCGATTCATGGAGAGAAGCGAATAACTCACTAATTCCTAAGGAAGATTTAGATCACAAACAGATTAAAAATCCCAATCTCACTCCTGAACGTAGACTATAAAATATTTGCAACAATAATGTTGGAAACACTAAAAATTATATTAAATGAACTTATTCATTTTGATCAGAATGGTTTTCTACCTTCTAGACAGATAAGGAACAATATGAGGATAGTATTAAATGTATTAGAATACAATGAGGCCCACCTGGAAAAGCAAGCAGAGTTGATTTTCTTGGATGCTCAGAAGGCCTTAAACAATTTTAGCTGGCAGTTCTTGATCCAACAGGTCAAAAATATGGGATTTGGATCTAAATTCAAGAAAATGATTGGCACAATTTATTCGAATCAAAAAGCTAGGGTAATTATAAATGGGGAGATTACTGAAAACTTTAAGATTATGAAAGGTGTTAGGCAGAGATGTCCAATGTCACCTCTCCTTTTTATCTTGATCATCTAAGTGCTTTTAAATCAGATTAGACAAAGAAAGGAGATAATTGGACTGAAGAGCAAAAAAGAAGAATATAAAGTACAGGTGTTTGTGTACGACTTAGTGTTTTTTGTGGAAGATCCAAAGTAGTCAGGGACCTATCTAATTCAATAATTTGAAGAATATGGGTGGTAGCAGGAGTAAAAATTAATAAAGATAAAACAAAAGTAATAATCAAAAACTTGATAGAAAGTAAAAAAAAAACAATTGGAAAGGAAATTGGGATTACAAAGTGTCAAAAAACTTAAAGATTGGTTAACAGGAAGATGCTCTTCCATAAGAGAGGATAATTATATGAAATTACTTTCACATATAAAGAAAGATCTGACCAATTGAAGAAAGATCTGACCAACTATCACTATTAGGCTGAATTGCGGCCATAAAAATAAACATACTACTGAAACTATCATACTATTTTCAAACAATACCTATAAATTGGATAAGAAATTTTTAAGATAAGAAATTAGATAGGATGGTAATAAAATTTATATAGATGGGGGAAAAAACATGAATAAATTTGAAAACGTTACAAGATAGTAGAACCAGAGGTAGCCTTGGACTCCCAAAATGGGAAACAAATTATCGAGCAGCAATTTTACTTTGGGTTAAGGAGTGGATAAACTTAAAAAATAAAAGAATTTTGGCGATAGAAGGTCATGACCTCCAAATTGAGTGGCATGCCTTTCTATAGGATAAAAACAATAAGATCCACTCCTATTTCCATAGACATTTGATAAGGGACTCACTTTTACAAACATGGGAGAAAATTTTTAAAAAGCATTATTTGAAAAGACCAAACTGGATCTCACCTATGGAAGCTATATTATATCCAAATACAAGGGACATTAAAAAAAAATGATTAGATATAAAGAATTGGTAGATGAAAAGGTGGAATTAAAAACACTGATAAACTAAAAGAACAAGGGATAATATTAGACTGGTGGGTATATTTGCAAATTCAAACTAAATTTAAGAAAGATGTAAAGGGATAGATAAAGATTTACAAAAATTGGACCAAATCTTGACAGGCAAGGATATAAAATTTATAACATGAACATATAATTATTTACTGGAGATAAAACTAGAGGAGGAAATTGTTAAGGGACCAATGATTGCCTGGGCAAGAAATGTGGGTCATAATATAAATTTAGATGAGTGGGAAAAGACTTAGACCGAGAACTAGAAGCTGACTTTGTCGACGGCATTCAAAGAAAAACACTATAAAATGTTTTGTTGATTCCACTTAGCACCGGCACGACTGGTGAAAATGTATCCAACCTTGAAACCAGAATGCTGGAAGTGCAAACAAAAGAAAGGAACATTTTTCCATATGTGGTGGCAATGTATAGAGGTCAAAAAATACTGGAAGAAAATACAGAGGTGGCTTTTTGAAATTACAAAATATAAATTGAATTTGGAACCTGAAACATTTTTATTTGGTATGATCAAAGGGAATTTCAGTAAAGATAAAAGATACCTTATTGTACACATCTTAACTGCAGCAAGAATCATGTTAGCACAAAATTGGAAGAGTGATAAAATACCACCAGATGAAGTTTTGATTTAAAAAATAATGGACTGTGCTGCACTAGATAAATTCACTATGGAACTGAAAGGCAAAGAGGATTGAGAATACTGTGTGACATGGGAGAGGTGGTACAAATGGGGGAAGGATAAGGATAAAAATAATGTATAGTCACAAAATAAGAAACATGTGTATACAACGATACAATAACTGTTAATAGAAATGAGGTTTTTGTATTTTTTGTTTTTAAACAATAAAAATTAAAAAAAAAACCATAACTTTCTAAGAGTCCTAAGTTATTGTTCAGGCCAATCTCTTCAATCATTCTACAACATAGTATTTTGGAAAAAGAGACCCATCCACATCCCATGTTATGCAAAACTTGCAAGAAGGTTAACAAATTAAAAGCAATAGATCGTTGAACAAATCTCATTCTGGCAAGGTAAAAAATAATTGTTTTCAAAATATTTGAAAAATAATAATTGTTTCTTTAAAATTAGACATCAGTTCAAGCTATCATTCGCATGTAACAAGCTCGTAACTGTAATTTCATCAGACCATATTTCCTTGATTTGATTAAGGTAAATACTCTGGTATGTGTTGGTAAGTTAGAAGTCAATAAATGTGAGCTAGGAAACAGATTCTTTGTTCATCTACAAAGCATATACCCAAGGAATGTAAAAGGTATTTTTTTCAGGGCATTTATGAGGATTATAAATAGTTGGCAAGACTGGGGGAGTGAAATCCCATCCTTCTACATTCAAAAGAGGTAGACCTTAGATTGACCATCATTTTGAAGCCAGCGACCATCCTCACAGACCCCGCTACTCTGTAGTTATTAGCTTACCAGCCATGTTTATAGTTCCAGCTAGCCTTATACTTATGATACTTTGGTGAGTATAATAAATAAAACTGAGAACAGTATAAGTGTAGAATTGAGTATTTCCTTCCACTACTTCCATTCTGTTGAAGACAACAGCACTGCCATTTTACCAAAGCAAAGAGCATGTTTGAACTTTTCTAATTATCCTATCATCATCTCAACAACCTTTTTATGTCCCTTTTACTCTCTCTTAGAAAATTAAAATAATTGCAACCACTTGTTTATACATAAGTCTCACCCTTTTTACTACTATGCATTATATAAATTCAGTTTTTGTTTAAGAGCTTAATCAATGCAAAATTGTTTAACAGCAACTTTAAGATGCAGGGGGTTCATTTGAGCTGAAGTGGCATGACTTCTTATAAGTTTATAACTACATTTAAAGTCTTGCCCTCAAGCCCCCACTCACCAATAATATTTAGAGGGTTATCTTTTCACATAGTACCTTAAATGGTAGGTGTTATATTGTCTCCTCTTCTCAGAGGATTAGATTAACAATATTTTATTTGACAATAGCATTGTATAAACAAATATAGGATACAAGTGATTTTCTTTAATAAGATACATTTTTAACAAGATACTCTTGCTGAATGATCTTTAATAGAATCAATGTTCAATTTGTTACAAATATGACCTTTTCTTTCCCTTCCCTTCCCTTCCCTTCCCTTCCCTTCCCTTCCCTTCCCTTCCCTTCCCTTCCCCTTCCCCTTCCCCTTCCCCTTTCCACTTTCCTTCCTTGTCCAAGGGTTACCAGTTACTTTTTTTCTTAACTTTTTTCATCCTTCCAGCTTCCTTATAAAGAAATGGCCAAATAGCCCAATGTTATTCTACTAGGGTAGCAGACTCTTATTTAATCACAATTGCCACAAGATTTCACTTGTTTCATATCATAAGACACATGATGATAAAAGCCATTATAAAATAATGAGCCATACTTGGGGGAAAAGACTCTGCAATTTTCTCTGTCTTCGTTTATATAACAATTTCAATGTGAATATCAAGAAATGGTCAGTTTGTAATGTGGTAGCATTCCACATATATTTTTGTGAAAATGAACTCCTGTGTATTGTTAACATTGTCTACCAAATAAAGGAATGGTTACATTGGACAATTTATCTAAATTTCTTCATTATAGATGGGAAAATAATTAAAAGTGCTCTTCAAAGCTGATCTTACTTTGAGCAGTGGCAATAAGCACAAGTACTAACAAAGCCCATTGAGTTGATTGATTTCTAACATATTTTTCTGAATATTTGAATATCTGAAATTTTTTAGAATTTTATGGAAATTTTGGAATCTAGGAAGATTGCAGAATGCTGATAGGAGATCATGCAATAAAGACAGAATAAAGACAAGGCATATCCCTTAGATTTGTATTGGTTAAACCTGCAAAATCACACTCCAGCCACAATATTTTGAATAATCCCTTTGAAAAAATCTTTAGACCAAAATTTTTCCATCAAATTGAATGAACAAATTGGTAGGGGAAAATAAGATTTTCCTTATTTGCCATTACCTACTGTAAACTTGTAA
This sequence comes from Hydrophis major, assembly GCA_033807585.1. Taxonomy (NCBI): domain Eukaryota; kingdom Metazoa; phylum Chordata; class Lepidosauria; order Squamata; family Elapidae; genus Hydrophis; species Hydrophis major. The sequence continues at coordinate 302,463,938 of CM066329.1, read as the reverse complement.
TTCTTTTTTTTTTCTCTGTTTCATAGGTTATACTATGCTTTTAGGCTGTGTCACATGGCAGCATTAATCAATACTTTCTTTTTTTTCCCCTCTGGCTGTCTGGCTGGAATCAAATGTTTAAAGAAGGACAGAATAAAAATGGTCATCTTTGAATTGAAGCATTCTATTCTGAATCTCTGACAAAGCAGAGATTATCTTGATGCAATTAGGGTTCCTTTCTCTCTCTCTAAGCCTTCTTTATATTCAGTGCTGAATGGCAGTGTAATATAGCAAATGTGTCATATAGGTTGAAGTCCTGACACTTTTCCAGCTAGCAAATTGTTAACAATCACTAGAGCTTTCTTCAGTTATCTATGGAGGGATTTCTAACTAATTTTAAAGAGGAAAACTAAAGAAAGAGAAGATGCCTTCTGTTTATTTATTTTTTTGTGTGTGTGTACTTTATAGAAATTGTACAATAGTTACTTTCTTCATAAAACTCACACATTCCATTACAACCATTTTGGAAGCCATCACATTTCAGTATTGTAACAGATAAAGATGGTGGCCAGTCTGAAGCAGACTGAGATGTTTCCATTTGCACATTCTAAATATTGTGTCCATATTTTTGAGGAGAATCCTGCAATCACTGTTGCTTCAGAGAGTAGATTATGGACATTTTCTGTTCTCAAAGGGAATGAAGAAAAATAGATTGTCATGGCTTGATAAATTCTAATAAATCTTCATATGTAGTTTTTTAAAGAGTTTGTTCTTATTAGTTGGTGCAATCTTCTTCTTGAAAACAGCCAATCAGGTCAAGTATTCCTTTAGCTTACATTGTGAATATTATAAATGACTTTTAAAAACTTTTTCAGAGAATAAGATAGGAAATGTTTGTACGGGATCATTCAAAATAACAGAACAGCAAATTTGGAATGGATCTTGGAGGTCTTCTATCTAACCCACCACTCAGACCTTATACTATTTCAATCAAATGGTTGTTCAATCTCTTCTTAAAAACCTGCAATGTTGGAGCATCCACAACCTCTGGAGGCATGTCATTTCACTGAGTAATTGTACTATAACTGTCAGGACATTCCTACCTAATTCTAGGTTGCTTCTCTCCTTGATTAGTTTCCATTGATTGCTTCTCTTCCTACTTTCAGATGCTTTGGAGAATAGGTGGATCGTCTCTTCTTTGTGGCAACTCCTGAGATATTGGAACACTGGTAGCAAGTTCATTAAACTAGACATCCCCTATTCATGCAACTGTTCTTTACGTATTCAGATGTTTAAATGTTTGTCTTCTCTCTGTATAACTGATTATTTTATCCACAGCAGATGGTCTCTACCTCACTTAGTCTTGAATATTTTCCTTGTATGTTTTCTACATTGCAATATTAAACTGTTGGATTCCTGTACATAAACCTGCTAAAAATGAAGCACCTTAAAAATTGTTTTCTGATTTTCAGCTCTTTACTCCATATTGGCCCTAGTGATGGCCTGATGTTTTTTTTCGAACTGTTTTTCCCAATGCCCATGATTAGTGGATTCTGTTTCTTCTTTATGCCTCTTGGTTTGGTAGAAAACAAAATAGCAATAGCATTTGGGCTTAAGCCAACCCATAGTGATTTATAACACTCTTCGAGTTATTTACAATGTAAGCATTATTTGAATATTTCCTCCCCACAATCTGAATCTCCATTTTACCAATCTTGGAAGGATGTAAGGCTGTGTCAACCCTGAGCCTCATAAGGATCAAACTCCAGACTGTGGGCAGAGTTTGCCTGCAATACCACATTTTAAGTACTGATCTACCAGGCTCTTTGGTTAAATGTAAAACATAAAATCATTTTTTCCTGTTATTGCAGAATTCTTGTCATTTCACTTGGTTAAAAAAACAGATAAGTGGAAAAAACAAAATAAAGACAGGCCTGTCATTTCAATGAAAACACCATTTACTGCACACCAACAGACAAACTGGGGATACAGGCAGGACATTGTACATTACTGACCTTAAGAAATGTCCTGGGACCCATACCTATGCTGGGCTAAGTTATATAGATCTCCTAAACTCTCATAAAAACCTAGATTTTGACTATGGGAAAAAGAGCTTGAGTGTGGTATATTAGGGATCGATTGGATACACCAAATCCAATTCTTCCAGAAATGGAGATTGTTATGTTCTGTGCATGGGTGCAAGGAATGGAGACGAGGCAGTGAACAGTGAACTTCAACTCTTTATTAATCATTCTGAACAGAGCAAAAGCCGAGGGCAGCAGCAGCCCTTTTATAGGGCTAGCTGCTGACCTATTAGCCAATGAGAAACATGGAAGTGTTAAACCCTTGAACCAATGAGAGTGGCTCGTTAACAGCCAATCAGATTCCCCAGAATGGACCAATCCGATATCGCTATTATCGGCCAATCAGAAGTGCAGGATTAGAACCCTGCTTTTCTTAAGGTTTGTTAAAATTTTATTTAAGTACCTTTATTAATTCATAACACCCCTTCCCCCCGGGTTCCATTTGAGGGGTGTGGTGATGTAATCCCTAAGATATGTAATGTTAGGGATAACATTGTTTTACCCTAACTGGTTTAGGTAAATAATAATATGTAATCATAGTTTGTAAGTTAAAGTGTCTGCAACTTTAACTGTGGAACAGTAATTAAGGGAGTGGTTGTGAAAGCACTTTAAAAGAAGCAAGGCGACAGCTTGCTATCTCTCTGGCTTTGAAGTTCCTGATTACTGCAAGGACACAACACTGCATTGCTCGAACGGGAGAGAAAACAAAGGACAGACTTGTAAGTGAATTGACATCGGGTATTCAACACGGACTTTGCTAACTGAATATCCCTGAATGGACTGACTAAATGATACATGACTATTGGACTGTTATTTTGACTATGCTATGAACTCATAATGGAATAAACTATATATTTGATAGCACAAGCGTATGTGTCATTTTTACTGTATGTTAACAAACATACAAGCTTATCTTACTCATTTATCTGTGTGCCTATCTGACTAAGCTGCACATTCTGTTTAGCTTGTCTCCCTAACCCTGGTTGGGGAAACCAGGCTAAACACTGGTTATGGGCCCAGAGGCTGCAAAGTCAGTTTAACTAGGATAAAACAGATTTATGTAAAAGTGAGAGTTTGTGTTGTTACATTACAGTAAACAGACAGCTGTGTTTTATTAATTATAGTTTTATATCCATATAAGAAAACATGGCACAAGTCAATCTACAAAGTTTGTCCCTGATATCCAAGTTGGATGGAACAAAGTATGTATCATGGTCTATGAAATGTAGTCTGCTTCTACGAAGAGAAGGTTTGTGGAACATAATTGAAAATCCACCAAACGTAGAAGAATGGGATCCAGAGGATGATGAAGATAGATTAAAGATAGAAGAATTTATGCATAAAAATGAACAAGCAATTTGCATTATTGCTTTAACCATAACTGATATGCAGCTTGTTTATATCCATGGAGAAAAAAACGGCTGTTGGGTGTTGGCAGAAGGTGAAGAGGATTTATGTTCGAGATAATGTTGGTGCTCACATAAATCTAACACGGAAACTTTTCAGTACACATCTCCATAAGAATGGTGATATGCTGAGTCATTTGAAAACTATGCAAAGCATTTTTCAAGAACTGCACGAGAAAGAGCTTATTTTCTCTGAACTACACCAAGTATATATAATACTATCTTCCCTTAACGAAACCTATGACAATTACGTAACTTCACTTGAAATATTGCCAAAGGAAAGCCTAACTTTAACTGATATAACTGGCAGATTGATTGAAGAGGCCAGAAGAAGGCTTGAAAGAGATGATTTAAGGAGGCAGCAACCTCAAAAAGAAGATAATGAAACTCCTACTGCATACACAATTAAAAAGTGTTTTAATTGTGGAGGAAGAGGACATTTGGCAAGATTTTGTAAAAAGGCAAAGTGCCAGAACGCTGGCCAGAACACAAAAAGTCATCAAAAGATAAATAAAAATTTAGAGTTAGCCATGTATACTAACGGAGCTGTAAAAAATAATTTATGGGTGGTTGACAGTGGAGCATCTCATTGTATAACTAATGATAAGAAAAATTTTATTAAAATGTCCAAGAGTACACAGCAGATATCGTTAGCCAATGGCTGGAAACTGAAAGCTAAAGGTCAAGGTATAGCATATTGTTCTTTTATAAAAGAGAATGTAAAAATGTTATATGTACCACAACTTAAGTTTAATTTAATTTCAGTAAGAATTTTGGTTAAACTAGGATATGTAGTTACATTTAAAGGAGATAACTGCATAATTGAGAAAGAAGATAAGAAAATTACTGCATCTTTAAGAGGTGAATTATATGTGTTAAATGATGATGGTTTAAAGGTGGCTAACACAGTTTATGAAAATAAGAAACCTCATGATGAATGTATTCACTTGTTACATCAAAGGCTAGGGCATTTAAATTTTAAAATGCTTAAGAAAACTGTTGAATTATCAAAGGGAATAAGTTTGAAACCTTGTAATAAGTATTTGCAATGTAATATCTGCAATCAAAGTAAGAGCAGGGTCACACCGGCTAATAGAGTTGATGGATTTACTACCAAAGAACCTTTAGAGGTAGTATTTGCAGATTTAATAGGTCCTAAAAAACCAAGTGTAGGAGGAGCTCGTTACATACTAAGTATAATGGACCATTATTCTAGATATGGGTTTTGCTATTTAATGAAGAGCAAAACTGAAACATATCAAAATCTCTTTAATTGGATTAAATTTGCAGAAAGGAAAACTAAAAAGAAATTAGTAACTCTTATAACAGATAATGGTACAGAATTTACAAATAATAAATTGCAGAACAGACTAAGAATGTTAGGAATTCAACATAAAATGTCTGCACCATATAGGCCACAACATAATGCCTTTATAGAGAGAAGAGGCCAAACATTACAATCAATTACACGAACTATGATGTCTGATTCAGGATTACCTGACAATTTGTGGGGAGAAGCAATAATGTGTGGTAATCATATATTAAATAATGTTGTTAATTCAACAACAGGTGAATTACCATTCACATTGTGGCATGGTACAAAACCTGATTTAAGTTACATGCACACATTTGGAGCACCAGCATGGGTGCATATCCCTACACAACTTAGACACAAAGGACAACATAGAGCTAAAAGATTATATTTTGTAGGATATACATCTAATCATAGATCTTATAGATTCTGGGAACCAGGTACATCTAGAGTTTACACCAATGCTAATGCTAAATTCCTAGAACATGTAGGATGGAATAGATTAGAGCAAGATTTAAATAATGAAGTAATTATTGAACCCTACAAAAAGCAGAAAGATCAGAATAGTTATAAGAAGATTCCAATTAAAGAAGAAGTCCACGAAGAGCAAATAGGACCAGAACAAGAGGAAACAGTTGATCAGGAAGAGTTAGATAATCAAGAAGAGTTAATAAATGAAAGTCCACCAATAAGTCCTGTAATACCTAGACGTACTACACGTATAACTAGACCACCTGATAGGTATCAAGCAAGTATAGTTTGCCAAGTAACTAAAGTTCCAACTAGTGTAGATGAACTTAGGATGTATCCTGCAAAGGATCAGGAGAATTGGCAAAAAGCAATGGAAAAAGAACTAAATTCATTAAAGGTAATGAAAGTTTATGAAGATGCTAAATTACCTCCAGAAGAAAAATCCATTGGGTGCAAATGGATATTTAAAGTAAAAACTGGAAATGATGGGACTGTTACCCATAAAGCTAGGTTAGTAGCTCAAGGATTTAATCAAACTGCATCTGATTATGATGAAGTTTTTGCACCAAGTCTTAAAGCAACATCTTTAAGAGCAGCATTAGTGTGGGCAGCTAAGCAAAACTATGTTATTAACCATTTAGATTAGAAACTGCTTATCTACATGCACCAATGCAGCACACTATATATTTAAGAAAACCAGTAGGTATAAAAGACAATAAAGTAAATAGTAATGATTGTTGGAAACTCAAAAAGAGTCTTTACGGGTTGAAACAATCTGGGTTTGAGTGGAACCAGAATATTGTGAAAGAGTTAAACAATATAGGTTTTAAATCTGGTTTAGCAAATCCATGTGTGTTTAAAAGAGAAAATAATGGAACGGTGTCATTATTGTTATTATTTACAGATGATATTGCTTTGATAACTAAGACTAATAATGAAGCTAATGAGATTATATCATTATTAGCCAAAAAGATAAAATTAAAGAATTTAGGTGAAATTAAAAAGTATCTAGGATTGACAATTAACAAAACAAAAAATGGATTTAAGATATCTCAAGAAGATAAAATTTGCCAATTAATTAAAATGTTTAAAATGGAACTTTGTAAACCAGCAAAGACTCCAATGAGTCAGGAAGTTTGCCAAACTAATGATCAAAGTCCCAAATTTGATAAGTCCATATATCAATCTTTGATTGGCAGCTTATCATATATAAGCAATTGGTCAAGGCCAGATATAGCTTATAGTGTAAATCAGCTGGCACGTTTTAATTCAGATCCACATCAATGTCATTGGCAATCATTAAAGAGAATTTTAAGATATCTTAAAGGAACAATGAACCATGCATTGTATATAGAACCAAAGGGTGATTTGATTCTTAGTGCCTATGCAGATGCAAGTTTTGCAACTGATATAAACACAAGAAAATCAACATCTGGGATGGCTATATTATTTGGTAAGACACTAATAGGGTGGAGGTCAATCAGACAACAGCATATCAGCTTGTCCACGATGGAAGCGGAATTTTCATGTCTGTCATTACTATGCACTGACTTGATTTTGTACAAACAGTTATTATTAGACATGGGTATAACTGTAAAAGATTCCATTATTGTGTACGAGGATAACCAAGCAGCTATACAATTTGCTACTAGTATTGCTGCTAAAACTAGATCAAAGCATACTGATTTAAGATACTTAAATGTTAGAGAATCTGTAAAGAATGGGCTAATTAAATTGGAATACTGCATGACGGAAGAAAACATTGCAGACCAATTTACAAAAGCTCAAGGAGTAATTAAGTTTAAAGAGAGTTGTAACAAATATGATTTAAAGATGTAAATAGTTATATTATTATTTCCTAAAAGGGGAGAATGTTAGGGATAACATTGTTTTACCCTAACTGGTTTAGGTAAATAATAATATGTAATCATAGTTTGTAAGTTAAAGTGTCTGCAACTTTAACTGTGGAACAGTAATTAAGGGAGTGGTTGTGAAAGCACTTTAAAAGAAGCAAGGCGACAGCTTGCTATCTCTCTGGCTTTGAAGTTCCTGATTACTGCAAGGACACAACACTGCATTGCTCGAACGGGAGAGAAAACAAAGGACAGACTTGTAAGTGAATTGACATCGGGTATTCAACACGGACTTTGCTAACTGAATATCCCTGAATGGACTGACTAAATGATACATGACTATTGGACTGTTATTTTGACTATGCTATGAACTCATAATGGAATAAACTATATATTTGATAGCACAAGCGTATCTGTCATTTTTACTGTATGTTAATAAACATACAAGCTTAGCTCACTCATTTATCTGTGTGCCTGTCTGACTAAGCTGCACATTCTGTTTAGCTTGTCTCCCTAACCCTGGTTGGGGAAACCAGGCTTAACATGTAGGTTGTTTTAACTGTCTACTAGATTTGTGCTGTCCCACTGGTTCCTGTCTGTAGTCCGGTTTCGGCGGGACGTTTTTGGACATATCTGGTACAGGCAGTTCTGCATCCTCACTGGATGACTCGGTGCCACTAATTCTATCATTGTTGTCCTCCGATCTTTGTGGGCTTGCCACCATTGAGGTATTCCTCTGTGGCGAGGCCAATCCCCTCCCTGATTCTTCTTCATGTATTGCGCCCGATTTCTGACTTCCTTCACTTCTGCTTTACACCATCTCGAATTCGGTTTCTTTGACATCCCCTCCCCCCTCAGTTTGAGAGTCACAGGAGTCGCGGGAACTGAGTTGTAGCCTAGAGCGAAGCTGATCTATATGGCGTTTCCATATTTTTCCATCCCAGGTTTGCACACGGTACGATCTGGGCCCGGTGGTTTGAATTACGGTTGCTTCGACCCATAATGGTTCGCCGGAGAGGTTTTTAGCAAAAACTAAGTCGCTTACCTTGAACTCATGGCATTTTACGCTAGATCCACAGGGTTTCTCTGGCTCATAGGATGGGTGGAACCGGTCGAGGTGGGAACGGAGCTTGCGTCCCATCAAAAGTTCAGCTGGAGTCTTGTTGGTGATGCTGTGCGGAGTGATGTGTTGGAGTAGGAGTATTCTGTTTAGTTTGTCGTCAATGTCCCCATAGTCCATTTTGTGGAGAGATTTTTTAACAAATTGTACCATGCGCTCAGCCTTGCCGTTAGCCTCAGGGTGCACTGGCGAAGTTAGCACATGGCAGATACCCCGGTCCGCTAAGTATTGTTCAAATGCCAGGGCGGTGAACTGGGGTCCGTTGTCGGAGACCAGGACGTCTGGCAGCCCATGCATTGCGAATAGCCTATTCAAATTTCGGATGATGGACTCGGTTGTAGTATTATTCATTTCGTGGATCTCAAGCCCTTGTAATAGGCATCCACTGTTAGAAGGAACGTATGTCCCTTAGTAGGTCCCGCAAAGTCAATGTGGATGCGGGACCACGGCCCCCGGGGGGTTTCCCATTCTGTTGGAGTTGCTCTAGGTGGGGCACTGCTGACTTCTTGGCACTTTAAACAAGTCTTTATCCAGGCTTTGATCTGCTTGTCAATGCCCAGCCCCCACGTGTAGCTTCGTGCGAGCCCTTTCATATGCACGATGCTGGGGTGACCGTCATGCAATGTTTTCAATACTGCTCGTTGCAACCGCTCTGGAATGAAGACTCTATCTCCCCATAGGATGCAGCCTTTTTGTGAAAAAAGTTCTGTTTGCTGGTTTCTGAAAGGGGTGAAGTTGTCAGGGGTTTGTTCTACTGGCCATCCTCGTTCGACCCAGCTAAGAACTCGCACCAGGACAGGATCTCATTTTGTTTCGATCACAATGTCTCTGGCTGTCAGCAGCAGTGAATGTAGTGTTTCAATCTGGAGTGTCGTAATGGTTGGAGCTGGGTCGTCGACGGTTTCCGGAAGTGGGGCATGGCTCAATGCATCAGCGTGGGGAATGGCTTTCCCCAGGCGGTGTTGTAATTTATAGTTGTACGCAGCTAAGAACTCTGACCAGCGAGTCATTCTAGGTGACAATATATAGGAGGTTGGCTTGTCTCCTGCTATAATCCCTAGCAAAGGTTTGTGATTGGTAACAATATTAAAAACTCATCCATACACATATTCATGAAACCGTTTCACAGCAGATACAACAGCAAGAGCCTCTTTGTCGATTTGGCTATAGTTACGTTGAGCCTTGGATAGGATCCTTGAAAAATAGGCAATAGGGGCCTCACTACCATTTGGTAACACATGACTCAAAATGGCTCCTACTCCAAATGGTAACGCGTCACATGTAATTGTTAAAGGCAAAGTCTCGTTATACTGCATTAAAACAGCATCTGAGGTTAGTAAGTTTTTCACTTGTCGGAATGCGTGCTCCTCTCGATGTCCCCAGACCCGGCTTGCTTTTTTGTTGAGAAGTCTATGTAGGGGCTCAGCTAGGGTCGCTTTCTGGGGCAAGAAGATGTTGTAAAAGTTATTGAGCCCCAGGAAAGCTTGGAGGTCAGTCATATTTCTGGGTCTTGGGGCATTTTTGATTGCCCTTAGTTTGCTATTAGTGGGGTAAATGCCTTGTTTATCAATTAGGTACCCCAGGAACTCTACTTTATCTGTACACAGTTGACATTTATTTTTTTTAACCTTAAGGCCAGAGTCTTTAAATTTCTGGAGAACCATTTTAAGATGCTTTTCTAGTACTTCTCTATTCAGGGCTGCAATTAAAACATCATCAAAATATGGCACGACCCCCTTGATCCCTTGCAAAAGTCTCTCCATCAGACTTTGAAAAATCCCTGGGGCTACGCTCACTCCGAATTGGAGTCGGTTGCACTTCAAGGCGCCTCGGTGCGTAATGATAGTCTGTGCCTCTGCGGTTTTTTTATCTACAGGCAGTTGTTGCTACGCTTGTGCTAAATCCAATTTAGCAAAGACTTTTCCACCCCCCAGAGAATGGAGAAGATGTTGTACCACCAGCATCAGGTAAGCGTTCTGTTGAAGGGCGTGATTCAGGGTGGGACGGTAGTCCCCACAAATCCTTAACGATCCATCCGGTTTGATGAGTGTTACGATTGGGGTTTCCCAATGAGTGTGATCAGTTGGTTCTAAAACACCCTGGACTATTAATTTATCGAGCTGCTTGTCAATCTTTGGTTGAAGGGCAAAAGGTACCCGATGAGGCTTAAAGCGGAGGGGGGCTACTTCAGGGTTAAGGTTAAATGATATCCGGGTCCCCTTGTACTCGCCTAGTTTATTTGCAAAGACATCCTGGAATTCCTGGACGAGGGCCTCCTCCCAGTCGTCGCTTCTGGTTTGGTGAATGCCGGCTACCTCGATCGCGAGGGGGCGAACCATTGAAGGCCTAACAAGCTAGGCCGGTCACAGTCGACGACGGTCAGTGCTAATGACGCAGTATGATTTTTGAATGATACTTGGACTTGGCTGGATCCAACGACCGGAATTCGGTTCCCCTGATAATTTTTGAGTATGATTCTTTGGGCTCTGAGGTCTTGACGCCGGATGGCAGGGATTAATTGTTTAAGGGTCTTCCAGGAAACCATCGAGAGGGACGATCCTGAATCGATTTCCATCATGCAAGGCTGGTTTTCGATGGCAACCTTCACTCGGATCTTCTTTGCATCTAGCGATGAGGTGTGACCGATTGTAATGGTTTGGTGTGCCTCTTCTCATCTCGTTGAAGTGGCCAGTGTTTTATTTCTGTAGGAGTGGTTGTTCCATTGGTGGTTCAAATGTTCCCGACTTACAGGACGATTCCCTGTGGTCTGGCAGTAGTTGTTTCCCCTCTGAAGTGGGCTGGATCCTTGCTTGCTTCTACAGACCTTCCCGATGTGGCCTCTTTTCCCACAGAAATGGCAGAGCGCATCGAGGAATTTGCAGTCTGATCACGGGTGGTTTGCCCCAGAACCCGCGTATTTGTGCGGTAGTCTTTGAGTCCACTGGTGGCGTTGGTCACGTTCAGACCGGAGCCAGTTGACCTCCTCCTCATCACTTTCTGATGACGATTCGAGGTCGTCGTCGTGGGTCACTGTTGCGTGCCTCTCTAAGCGAGGTGAGGTATCGCTGGCGAGTTGACGGAGCGGTGCGTTGGTGCGGCGCATTCGGGCGGCCAACTTCCTGGTTGCTTCTGCTGCAGTAGCATCCTTGATGACATCAGCAAGGTTGATGTCCCCTTTGGTCATGATCTTACTCTGTATTGTCTGGTCATCTAATCCCAGAACTATTCGGTCTCTCAGAGCTTCTTCGAGGTCTGCAAACCCACAGAGGCCTCCCAGGTTCTGGAGATGTGCACTGAAATCTGCAATGCTCTCTCCTTTCCGCTGGTCCCTCTGGTAAAATTCATGTCTTCGGATAAGCGTTGGTACGGCGGGAGCATAGTGGGCCCGTAGGAGGGGCTCGAGGACGTCCCAGTCCATAGTTTTCAACTCAGCTGGTTTCGCTAGTGCCTTGGCCATCTTAAAGATGGCAGGCCCGCAATGGGTCAGGAACACTGCTCGCTTTTTCCCCGTAGTTGCGTCTTTCAAGTTGTTGGTCTCCAGAAACATCTGGAACTGGTCCATGTATAGTCCCAGTCTTCTTGTGCCGGGTCAAATGGAGCGGGTGGTATGGCACCACCGGACATGGTTTCTGTTGTCGATGCGCCTTCAGCCACATGCTCTGTTTGGTGCTCTGTAGTGTTCAGTCAGCTCTGATGTCTCTGCATCCCAACCTCATCGCCAGTGTTATGTTCTGCGCATGGGTGCAAGGAACGGAGACAAGACAGTGAACAGTGAACTTCAACTCTTTATTAATCATTCTGAACAGAGCAAAACCCTAGGGCAGCAGCAGCCCTTTTATAGGGCAGGCTGCTGACCTATTAACCAATGAGAAACATGGAAGTGTTAAACCCTTGAACCAATGAGAGTGGCTCGTTAACAGCCAATCAGATTCCCCAGAACAGACCAATCCGATATCGCTATTATTGGCCAAATAGAAGTGCAGGATTAGAACCCTGCTTTTCTTAAGGTTTGTTAAAACTTTATTTAAGCGCCTTTATTAGTTCATAACAGAGATATTGCCCGATCTCTTAGCCACTTCACATTCTTTAAGGTAGTGTGAATTTTATCCTCTTTTTTTTGGGGGGGGGGTATTTTTAATACTTTGATTAGTTTGAAACATTAAGTTTGAATTTTGTGAAATCTCAAAGTTAGAATTAGGTGTCATCAAAATTATGCTACTTATTTACAAGATGGATGGTCGAGCAGAAGATAAATTATATTTGCAAAAATGTAGAAGTACATTAATTATTAACTGCATAAATAAAGTATGGATGATATCTTTGTCATCTTATGTTTGCAAAATGGCACTCTGGGAAGAATTCCTATGTGTGGGTAAATTCCTCAGAAAGAATTAATCAGCCACATTTTCAAAAGCCATTTTCTGACTATAGGAAGCTGGTAGTCACTCTGCACCCATAAATGTTCCCCGTTAAAAAAAGATATCTTTGTTTTTTCCTGGTGATGCTAGATGAGATGTTAATTGCCTAAATAAGCATGCTATTTTAAGGATTTAGCAGCTGTAGGAAAGAATGACTAAATTCATTTTCTTTCTATAATAGAGTTGATAACATTGTCTTTCAGTGCTTCTGCTTTCATTTTTTGAAAAGGCCTCATTAGTACCATAGGCTTATTTGTTATATTCTGGGGAGGTGCAAAGATTTGAACTGGAGATACAATTAGAAGGTGATTTGATTGAATCTCCAAATCAAACTGATTTTTCAAGCTTAATCAATGATATAGAAAGGCTTTTCAGCATATGCAAAAGCTGTTTTTTTTTTCTCTTTCTCTCTTCAGCTACTTGAATTGAATTAATCTGATTCAATGATTTGAAATCAGACTGATCTCTGAACCAAATTGAATTAAGATTCAATCAACAGTTAAAATTAGATTAACACCCATCATCCATCACTATTTACATTAATAAAACTCTTGGCATTAATGTGGACTTTACCAGCCTACAAGGCTTAAACTGTCTTGTGAAAACAGACTAAGAGTGCCAAAATGTGATAGTTATATGTTTATTGCATAGATTTTGTAGCAGATTTTCAAGATGCTGCTCAGATACCATGGAATTAGCAGCCATTTCTCTTTCTATAAAGAATGGCATTGCAAGATCTGAGATTAGAAACTATAGCCTAGAGATATCTATGACAATGAAAAAGCTGTAAAAACAGTAATCAAACATGTCTGGATTATAGCATCCATGGGATATTTGAATACTGCCCCAAACAATTTATTCTTCCAAAACAATTCTATTTATAATTCGAAGATTCTGCCTAGAATTAGGGTTGCAAATTTTGTGAAAGTTAAAGGAAACTTTTTAAAAATATCTATTTATAAAAGTCCGCTGTATATTTAATTAGGAAAGTTCATGCAAGGTTATTTAAATTATTATGGTTGGTCACATAGTCAGCCAGATATTTAGAGTGGAGTTCACATTTTTATTCTCTATTGACACCCACCCACCTGGGATAGGCAGATGTTTGATGATGTTAAAGGTAATGTTTGCAGGATGTAAGCTGTTCCAAGTAAAGCTGCCCTTTACAATTTGATTTTGTCAATGCCAATGGTGTTCCAGTGTTCACTGTCCAGGCTTTTTTGTCTCTCTTATAGGCAGTTATTAAATCTGGAATGTAGCAAGTACTTATTTGTTTGAATTCTAAAATCCCAGAGCATTTTAGGATCCTCATTTTTTTATCACTTTGACTATTTTGTAGTTCCTTCAGTTTTTGCTTGCAGGCAAATGGTATTTCCTGAAGATCTTCCAATGCACCATTGTTACTACTTTGTCATTTTGTTGTTTGTTGTTAGTCTATGCAATCTTGTTGCAGATGCTAACTAGGAGGTTCACTGTTTGTTCAGGCACTTACTATCTTTTCATTTTTAGCTTACGATGCATTTCTTCTTAAGAGTTGCTGTTGTGTAGCTAGAATTAACCTTTTCTTTCTTCAACTTTCCCCAACCATTGCCACATCTTTTTATCTGCATGGTTTGCTAGGGTGTTTTTTTTTTTTTTAAAGTATACTGGCCCTGTAATACTTCATGGTATACTAGCTCCAGTCTTCTTCATCTTTATCTTCTTCAGTATCCTTCAAATATTCTTCCAATGCGCCCCCCCCCCCCACTTTTTTTTCTCTTTAGCTGTCTGGTATACATGTAATATTTCAAATCCTGCCTATTTTCCTTGGAAAGTAGAATTTGTCAATGTTGCTACATGGATGAAGGGCATGATTCATTGTCATTATTTTTCTGGTCTCCCTATTCAGAATTTTTAGTTTTGCTTGAGTCCTGTCCAGTATTCCAGCTGTGTATCTAATGACTGTAAATGCCCAGGTGTTCATTGTCTTGATGGCTGCCTTCATTGAGTTTGGACTTTAAGATCTTCACTCTCATGATGCATTCACCCTTCTTTTTTTTAATTCAGTGTGCTTGATGTTGTCAATTTGAAGGATGTCCAGGTATTTGTAATGATCATTATCACCCATGCTTGATGTTAAATGATCATCAATATCATGCTTGATGTTATTTCCATAGGACATCTTGATTCCTCCAGTCTTCACTATTTTTTTTTAATTGATGGTGAAAGCGGCACATTTGTTCAATCCAAACTCCATTGCATGATCTTGTCTATTTATATGGACATGATTGAGCAGCGATCCTATTTCAGATAGTGCTTTTCCCATATAGTTTCATCAGACATCTATGTAAAGGTGGTAGGCTAACCTAGCAGATGTTTCTGGTGTTTGATAGTCATGGACTCACTTGTTGAGTAATGTTGTCACAGGAATCAGTGCAATGATAAATGGCAGTGGTGATAGCGAGTCTCCTTGAAAGTCTTGGTACTATTATTATCTCCTGAATCATGCAGAAAGTCCCTCCTAAAGATGTATACTTTGTCAAGCATCTGTTTTGGTGTATTTATATAACAGTATATTGATTAATAGATCCTTGCAAAATGTTTTATAATAGATTGTAAATGTTTGCTTACAATCAGCTTAAATGTTGGCATTCCCAATGCTTCCCAGAGTAGACAATTTAACTTCAAAGCATTTATCTTAGAATATTTACAGGAAAAGCAACTGTACATGACATGCCTTTTAATGGTGTGATGTGTCCAATTAATTTTGTGCAATAATTAGTGTTCATATGGTCATCAAAACATGGATGAGACTAACAGAAGCAAGTCAGTTGAATTGTGATTGGCAACTATAGAAAATAAATAAACATGTGAATCCAGAAAATGTAAATGTATTTATACCAGCAGCTGTAGAATAAAATGGTTCCAAAATATTTTGAACATAGCTACTGATCTTTATCAGACCATTCCTGCAAAAGAATTGAAATTTTAAAATATATAGTTTGTAAAATTGTATTAATATTCAACTATAATTATTATTTTAGTCTTTCCATAAACTTCAACATTTGATACTTCTTGCATGTGGAGCTAATGATTCCAAGCCTCATAGTAAAAACTTTTTAATAAACCTCAATTGTCTTTTTAGAAGAAAAAGCATTGTTTTCATTAGAGTTCACCCACTGAAAAATATACAGTAAATACAACTGCAGCTTTAATCATTTGGGGTCCAAACAGTGAACTCAAAATCTGATGTCAAGTTGTAAAACTTTTTTCATACTTTATAATATTCAGATTCATCTTTATTTTTTAATTCCAATATTAGTTTATTCATTTCTATGTATATATATATTTTAAATTATCTCCACTTCATCTGGAATTTTCTTAAGCTTTCATTTTTGAGCATAGACTAGTCTCACAGCTGTAATCACGTGTATTATTAGATATGTCATTTCTTTATTGTACCTTTCTATGTTAATTCCCAATAGAAAGAGTTCTGGTTTATATTTGTTTGATTCCACCCATTTTCTCTGACCAATTCTGAATTTTATGCCAAAAATATTGGGTTTTCCTACAAGTCCACCATACATTGTAGTACGATCCATTTCCCTGGGAGTATTTCCAGCATATAGGAGATAAATTTGGATATATTTTTGCTAATTTTGTTGCAGGGATGTGCCACCTACAAAACATTTTGTATAGATTTTCTTTGTATGATGTGGCCAATGTTATTTTTATATTTCTTTCCCATAGAATTTGCCATTTATCCAAATTAATGCCATGTCCAATATCTTTTGCCCCTGCCAACATTGTTTCTTTTGTTCCTCTTCTAATTTATATTCCAATAGGGCTCTATAAATTTCCCTTATCAATTTATCATTTGCTCCCAGTAGTAATTTATCTAATTTCATTTTTTGTCTACTAATTCCCTGATCTTTCATATTTCTATATCATGATTGGATTCATAGGTAAGCCCACCATTCCAAATCCACTTCTTGCTCTTTCAATTCTTGCCTTGATTTTAGCTCTCCTTTCTTATTTAGAATATTTCATATATTGAGAAAAAGGAAGGACTTAAAATTTAAACTAAAATGAGATAAGGATGTTAAAATAACAGACTAGGAGTATAAAGAACTGCTGATATAGAATAGAATAGAATAGAATAGAATAGAATAGAATAGAATAGAATAGAATAGAATAGAATTATTGGCCAAGTGTAGTTGGACACACATGGAATTTGTCTTGGTGCAAATACTTTCAGTATACATAAAATATATAATATGTAATTATGTATTATTTACATCTGAAATAGTTTTGTATGACTATTAGGTGTGTTACACATCATTCACTGTTTTTAAATGTTTTCTTTTTGTTTAATAAATGATGCCAAGTTTATAATTATGTATTGTTTTGATTTTTAAAAGTATTAAAAGGACTCCCTATCCCATGTTTTACAGTTGAATAGGCTAGTTCATTTTTTATTGTGAAATAATTTATATTTATCAGCTAAACTGGTGCCCCATTTTATGGATTACAGATTGCACTGAAATTCAGCCATCTTCTTATTACATTTTAATAGCGCAATTTTGGCAGTTATGGACTAATGTTGAGTTTTTAAGGTTAGTACAAACTTCTCATTTTCATCCCTACCTTTAAAAAAAAAACAAAATTTGTGCCAGAATTCAACCAATACCTTCTTGTGACATCACCATCCTTCTGGGGATATGACTTATGACCTACTGAACAAAAATGTCTTTTTACAAGCCTCAAAAACATATATTGCAATCATTCAACTGATCTGCTACAGAGGCAATAATTTTATCCACATAAAACTCTTTAGAATTAAGCTTTGCATTTATGATGCACACCTCTGTATATTCAAGGAGTGAAGCCTCTAACACTGATCCATATTCCTTAGATCTTTGCTATAGGTCATGCACTGTCTTGTATTGGGTGGCATGTTTGAGAAATATAGCTGAAGATGCTCGCTAAAACTAGAACCATTTCGAATAAAAATAATTATGATTCTTGTTCAATAAATATAAAAGGTAAAGGAGTCCCTTCAGATTTTATTCCACTAATCATTGCCAATTATAGGGGGGGGTGCTCATCTCCATTCCAAGGCTATTGAGCCAGCACTGTCTGAAGATATTTCCATGGTCATGTGACCAGCATGATGTCACAGAGCACCGTTACCTTTCCACCAAAGTGGTACCTATTTATCTATTCATATTTTCATGCTTTCAAACTGCCACGTTGGTAGGAGCTGGGGCAAGGATAGAAGCTCACCCCATCAAGTAACGCTTGAGTCTTGAGCATGGGCTGCTGGCTTTTTAGCTGACAAGAGTTACCATCTTAACTGCATCACTTTGTACTTTTTAAATGAACAAAATGGTGTCATCCTTCACCTTTTTTTTTTGAACAAACTTTATTAGTTTTTTTTTACACACACAAACAAAACATAGGATGTAGTAACATAAAATATCTTTTCTAAAAGAAACAGATAAACCATCTTATTTTTTAAAAAGAGATAATTCCAAATTATCACATTTCTATATATTTATCTTATCTAGTCAACTTCATATCTTTTCCAAACTTCTCTTTATTACTCCCTTTTCTTCTATTTAATCATACTTCACCTTTTAATTCCAGTATTTTCAATCCATTTTTACACTTTGGATATATAAAAACATGAATTTGTAATTGCACATCTAGAAATATATATTTTAAGATGTGTAATTATGAGTGCACGTGCAACATCTTTTGAGATGTTGTTATATTTAAGTTTCATAAAAGTTGACTTAAATATTTTGTTTACTTTTGGTTTTCAAATGATGTTTCACTAGAAAAAGTTGACAAGCAACTGTAATACATATTCTTGTATTTTATTTATATAATATTTCCACTAATTTCTTATTTTCTTTAGTTTTCTTTAATACCTAGTAAGCAACTCTTCTTATTTTTGTCCCATTCTGGTCCAAAATGAACTTGCTGCAGGTTTCTAACTGAATTTTCCCACTTCTAAATGTTAAATCTGAATCTAGGCTGAACTATAGTTATATAGAGAATAATTAAATTTCTTTTAATCCTCTCTCAAAATTAATGAGCGTATTAAAATTTTCAGTTGCACACAAAGCTGAGATGGAAACATTTTATTAAAACATGAAAAATTACATAACCTGAAATAGGCTGAACATCCTATCTCCATAAGAGAATATGAATTAAACAGGGCTGATATAATACTACCATGTGATCTAGCCATCTGAAAAACATGTTTCAAAGATATTTTATGCTCAAAATATTAATAAAAGCAATTACATAGTTTATAAACTTTTTTAAATGATGTATAGCAGCTTTACAAACTATATAATTGCTTTTATCTTTCAACTTTTGCAGTATTGAAGTGCCTGAAATTCTTTTATATTTGATGATTATCTTGCATTGGAAGCATGAGTACTTCCTGATGGACTGTTCCAACATTGTGGACCAAAAGACACCAAGGATGGAGGGATAAATTGAGGGACGGGATGGGAGGCAAGAGGAGGAGAGGGGTGAGGGGATAGGACAGGATGGAATAGGATGGATGGAGATGATGGATGGATGGATGAACGGATGGATGGACGGATGGACAAAGAAGCTACATATGGCAGCTAATATCATACTCTTTAACCCAGCTCTGAGTCAGAGAGGCTGCCATAAAATTTAGCAAAGAATTACCATATTGTAATGGGAAAGTTTTCACATTATTCAGATCTGTAGTAATACCATGATTGTTTACTGAATGTGCTTGGTAGTTACATCAAATAATATTGATTTTGATTAATAGCTAATAGGTCCAAATATATCAAAGGAAAAAATGATAATGTTGTTTAAATGGAATGAAATTAAGGCTAAATTGCCTTCACTTGTTATATTTAATGCCTATAAAATGAATCTGTGACAGCAAGGTGCAGTATTAAATGTGGGATCTGCTTCAAGTGGGTGCACCTAATCTCCTTGTGTCCTTAGCTATCATCTATGTTTATGCATCAACTTGATAAATTAACACATTAATTAAGATACTTGAAGGTACAAAAAAAGCCAAGATTCCAAACAGAGCTATATTATCACAATTTATCTATTTTTCATGGGACATTACAACTCTGGCAATTAAATAGAGGAGTTAGGCTCTACTTGGATTTTACTATCTTATTTACAGCCTTATAGACTGTCTTAGCATTATGAGGCTATGTCACACATTGTGACTAACCAGAATAATAATAAGGGGGTCTCTCTATTAATTTAAATTAATTAAATTTTAGAATATTCCAATTTGTTGTTAAGTGATATAAAATATTCTAGAACTTCACATAAATTGTCCTTCAAAATTCATCACCAAACTTGCCAGCAAAGGAATCTGGTGAGCAATTTCTCCAAAAGTTTTCAACAGAAAGGAAAAATTCAAAAGCCATTCTTAAGCATGACTTCTCCATGAGTTATCACAGTTGCACTATTATTGAGAAAGCCCAATGAGCAGAGGCTCACAGTATAGATTCCCTTGTCATAGCATCAGGAAAGATGGAGAAGCTGCAGTTTACTAGACAGATAACTGTAGCTGTACTGAATTTGTTTAAGTGAGGCATTCTATACCCTATAATTTAGTAATCTAAGAAAACCACAGTCCATCTGAAATTTTCATCACCTATGGAAGAATATTTAAAGCAAATATTCTTCAATTAAACTGAGTAAGCCCTAGTAACAGAAAATATAGGATGGTGTTTCTTCTAACACTGAAACTATCTGATAATTGACAAAAGTTTGCAGATTTGTGTGTGTGTGTGTGTGTGATATGTTTTATAATCAAGAATGGAAAATCTAGAGATAAAAGTCTGGATAAAGTATGATGAAATTTCAAGAATACCCTGGAAAAAAACAACAGCAAACCACTTCCATTTGGTTGCCCGCAAAATAATATAGAGATGAACCAGGCTCAAATCTGATGAACATTAATGTTTATTTTACAGTTGTGAAGTGTTCACTCAGAATTGGTTGTATCATTAGATATTTAAATTTATCTGGTAATTATAGGAGACCAAATAATTCATTATCTTTCTCTCTCTCTCTCTCTCTCTGCCTCCCTCCCTCCCACTCTCTCTCTCTCTCATTTTTTGAAAACAACTTTATTGATTTTCTACAAACAAACAAAACAAACAAGACATAAAAACATCAACTCTCTTATATACATACAGTGTGTCGGTTGGTTCATCAGTTTTGTGCATTCATTTCATAGTCTCAATGACAGTTATATTACATAACAACTCATATAGTCAATTCAAACTTATATATCCTAATATCGCTATTAAAAAAATCATTTGACTATACTTTTAATCATTCATGCTTTATAAGATAACAATACTTTAAACAGTTTATTCTATAACAAATCATATAATCATACCAGATCTGTCCTACAAACCCTTTATAGATATAATGTCAAATGACAAAAGAAAAAGAAAAAAATAAAGATATTCCTTGCTGTCTAACATTCTAAATATTCTATTATTGTATTTTGTCATCTAACCATTGACAGAAAAGATCCCAAATTTCATAAAATTGTTTATCCTCTTGCTCTCTAATTTCAAATGTCAATCTATTCATCTCAGCACATTCCAATATTTTCTTAATAATTTCTGCCTGCGATGGTATTTTGTCATTCTTCCAATTTTTAGCAAATACAATCCTAGCCGCTATTAATACATTTACAATCAAATATTTCAAGTCTTTATTGTATGTATCTGGTAAGATTCCCAATAAAAAGAACTCCGGTTTCAAATCTATACTTTTCTTTATCATTTTTTCCAACCACATGCAAATTTTAGTCCAATATTTTCTAGTGTCCTCACAAATTCACCACATATGGTAATATGAGCCAGGTATCTGATGACATTTCCAGCATTTTTCAGATTTATTCTTGAACATTCTTGCTATTCTCGTTGGGGGAAAGTGCCACCTGTAAAACATCTTATACAAATTTTCTTTATATGCTGTTGACATTGTCATTTTATAATTTTGAGACCACAATTTTTGCCATTTCTCTAGATCAATCCCATATCCAAAATTCTTCCCCCAAACAATCATAGTTTCTTTAACTTGTTCTTCCTCTAACTTAATTCCCAGTAAATAACCATATAATTTTTTAATCACCTTCTCATCAGTACCCGTCAAGATCTTATCTAGATCTGTCTGTTTATCATAAAATCCCTCTGTTTTAGAATCTTCATCATACCTTGAATGTATTTGTGCATATGAAAACCAATTCATCTTTATACTTTGTTCCTCTAACTTTTGTATCGATTTAAGTTCACCCTTTTCATCCAATAGTTCCCCATATCTAACTGTTTGTTCCTTCTTATAAATTATAGGATAGGAAAATGATTCAATAGTCGATAACCAAACTGGAATTTTCAAATAACATTGTCTTTTTATCTTAACCACAAAGACTCCCTTATATAATGTCTTCTAAAATAACCCTGTGTTTTAGTTCCCTTATATGCATGCCAACCCAACAGCAAATCATGACCTTCTAGTGTCAACAATCTAGTCTTTCTTAATGTTATCCATTCCTTGACCCACATCAAATTTGCAGCTTGGTAGTACAATTCCCAATTAGGCAGGCCAAAACCTCCTCTAATTCTAGCGTCTTGCAAAAGCTTTAGCTTTATTCTCGCTTTCTTACCTTGCCTTATATACTTCAACACAATTTTATTTAAATCTTCAAAATAGTCCTTTCCAAGCTTAATTGGTATTGTTTGAAACAGGTATAAAATTCTGGGTAAGATATTCATCTTGATTGTTGAGATTCTCCCTATTATGTAGATTTTTCCCATTTCTTCAAATCTAAGGCTATCTGTTGTTTAAGTTTAATATAATTATTCTCTTTTAATGTGCTACATCTTGCTGTCAAGTTTATCCCCAGATACTTGACCTTATTCGTAACTTGGATTTTCAACAGGTCTGCCAGTTCTTCTCTCTGTCTCAGTAGCATGTTCTTTGTCAAAATCTTTGTTTTGTCTTTATTTATTTTCAAACCAGCCACCTCAACATATATCTCTATCTTTTCCAATAACTTTGGAGCTGTCTCTCTCTCTCTTTCTTCCTCCCTCCCTCCCTCCCACCCACCCTCTCCTTCCCTCATCATTTGTTCCATTCTGATTATTTTAAAATTTTAGACCTAAAGTAAACTTTGGATGGGTTTATTATGGACAGTTAAATTTACATTTTG
The DNA here is from genome assembly GCA_033807585.1 of Hydrophis major. Classification (NCBI taxonomy): domain Eukaryota; kingdom Metazoa; phylum Chordata; class Lepidosauria; order Squamata; family Elapidae; genus Hydrophis; species Hydrophis major. Next base: position 302,441,061 of record CM066329.1, on the reverse strand, counting down.
AACATTGCCCCCATTGTTGTATATTACGCAGAATAAACAACAATATTTTTTTTCGTGTTTAATCAGTTTGCATCTGTTTTTCTGCTCAGCCAGCCATAAGGTGGCCTGTGGTATAAAGCAAAACAAAAACATTAAGATCCAATAAAACTGAAAGGGCTTAACTAGGCAGATAAGCCTTGACTCCTTTCCTAGAAACATCAGTGATTGCTGATCATAATTTACAAGGAACATCTTTCTATAACTTAGAAAACAGAAGATTAATTTTATTTCTCTTTATTTTTGTGCAGTGAGCTATCATTAGCAATCAAAGTTGTTTGGATCTGTTCCATGTTAAAAGGCTTCAAATAATTTTAGAAGAAAAGGTGAGACATGAAAAATATGGCACATTATCACCTGTAATCAAAACTTCAATAAATAAGATTGTTAACCTATTCATGGAAGAAGTCTATAATCAGGAATCTCTGCTTCTCTGGCTACTCTTTAAAACATTGGTATAAAGATTTCAATGGCATTCCTTTTGTCAGAAAAGTACTTTGATATACATTATACTATTTGGCAAACTTTTTTATTTCTTCTATCATAGAGGGGTATAGAGGTGGTATTCAGCAGGTTCTGACCAGTTTTGGAGAACTGGTACTAGAAATTTTGAGTAGTTCAGAGAATCAGCAAATACCATTTCTTACTGGCCGTGCTTCCATCTATTCTCTGCCTCCCAAGTCCCAGCTGATCAGTTGGGTCTTCTTTTGTAGCCCTGCAAAAGAAGAATGGATAATGGATCTGGAAAGCAGGTTAGTGGGGAAGGGAGGGGATGGGGATTTTGCAGTAACCTTCCCCCTGGAATGGGGTGGTAATGGAGATTTTGCAGTATCCTTCCCTTTCCATGCCCACCAAGCACGCCCACAGAACCAGTAGTAAAAAATTTTGAATGCTACCACTCTAGGGGTAGTCCAATTTCATAAGGGGGAAGCTGTTTTGATTTATTTTAATATTGGTAATTAACTTTATACTTCCCTATTAGAGTTTTACAAATAAATAATTCCAAGGGAAGGGAAGGTACTTTAGGCTGAAACTAAATTATTTGATGACATGTAACTGTCAAGTTTTACTAATTGATGAGCTGTTTGATTTTCTAGGCCCCCTGCCAAGCAAAAGGCCAAGTGAACATACGCTCTTTTTTGAGTAGTGTAGTGATTCTGCTAGAACCTGAGAATCATTTGAGGCTCTATAAAAGAATGAAGGATTTTAGGATTTTTTTAAAAAAATCATAATTTTTCACATAAAGCTACAATGGAAATATGGATGATTGTGTGGAAAAATATTATAATGATTAATTTGTAATGTGACTCAGATTGAAAATACTACATTATGTTAACTAAATTCCCAATGCTTGGTGCCCTCAAAGTGGCAGTCTCAAAAGAAACAGTGTTGGCTCATTGTTTGATTTTGAGTCAGTCAGTCCTTCTCTACTAACCTATCTCATAAAGTTGGTTGCTGTGGAAAAATGCAAAAAGCAAAAGCAGTGCTATGGATATCACCTTGAATACCAATTTCAAAGGCAGATAATAAGGGCAAGCATAATAATAAAACAAACAATTACATGCAAATGAGATGCACCAAAATAACACTGATTCTAACTCCCTATGTATTTTTTTTTCAAACAAATTTTATTAGTTTTATAAAAACAATACATAAACAATCAAGGCATAACATAAGAAATCTTTTCTAAGAAAACCAATAGAGCATACAAAATAGTTCCAAATTGTAATATCGATATTTACATTATCTGTTCAACTTCGTATTTTATCCCAACTTCTCCTTTTCATTCTATTATCCACATTATATTCCTTGCTAATTAAAGTTTTATTGCTTTTCATAAACAATACACAAACATACAAAACATAAAACATAAAAAAAAAAAAAAACATAAAACATCTTTTCTGAAGGCTGCTTGATCCCGGGTTAAAACTCTCCGCACAGACACAAATTCAAAAATCATACTCACTTTATATATCATTCCATATCTTATTACCATTTTCAATTTTCTATATAGCTTCTCCCCCCTTTTATCTTTCTTAATTTTATTTTATTTATCTTATCTCAATTCAGTTCATAATACCTATCATTCTTTATCTGTTCTGTTTCCAGCTATCCATTCATCTTTTCTCTTTTAATATACTTCTCCTGTAAACTGATTGGAGTGACACCTTTTTTTTTTTGAAACAAATTTTTATTAATTTTAAAGATAAAACAACACATCATTAACCATTAAATACATAAACCCATAAAACCTCTTAACATTGTAAATCCTTACAAGTCAAACAAAACATTATTTTTATACAGCATAATTCCAATTTATCCCATCTCCATATGGACACACAAACATCTTTCAGCAAGTTTCTCATTTTTTCTCTTTACTCCTATTCAATTTCATTTCTCTTCCATATTTATCCATTTTATAGTCATCATATTCTTTTCTTTCTGGCTTGTATAAATTATTCTCGTCTAGCATTCCTCCAAGGTTTTATTGATTCTTTCCTTTTTTTTTTTTTTTATAAAAAACAAATTTTGTTAGTTTTACCATAAGCACAATACACAAACATACAAACACAAAACATAAACAAAACTAAAAGATCTTTTCTGAAGGTTGTCTGTTCCCGGGTTAAAACTCTTTACACAGACACAAATTCAAACATCATATTCAACCCATATCTCCTTCCAAATCTTATTATCATTTTCTTTTTTATATATATATATAAAAACCATTTTTATCAGTTTTATAAAAACAATGCACAAAAAATCAAGGCATAGCAGCTTATAAATTCTTTTCTAAGAAAAAATAATAATAATAGACCAATAAAGCATAACATTTCCAAATTATAATATCAATATTTCATATAATATTAACTTCATATCTTGTCCCTACTTCTCTTTTCCATCCAAATTATTTATTAATTAAAATTTTATTGCCTTTTATCAATACACAAAATCCAAAAAAAAAAGCATATATATCCTTCCATATCTTATTACCATTTTCAATAACATTCTTTGTCTGTTCTATTTCCAATTATCCATTCATCTTTTTTTTCTTTTACTATACTTCTCCTGTACACCAATTGGAGTAACATCTATAACTCATTACCCTAACTTAGAAATACTACATATAGCAATCTTTCTTGGGATTCTGTTTAAAAAAAATTCTAAAATTACATAATAAATTTTATATTCTAAATATACATATAAAAACACACTCTTATATACCCTCCAGAATCCCTCTTTTAATCTAAATTAAATTCACCCATTATCTCTAAATAAACTTTTTTTCCTTAGGTCTTGCTTCCCCACATTAAGGCTTCTCCCCCCCCCCCTTTCTCTCTTGCTTATTCTTCTCCTTGCCCTTTCTACCCCTTTGTTTTTTCTCTTCGCTTTTCTTGCTCCTTTTCCTTTGCTTTCTAACCTTGCCTCCATCTTTTCGCTCATTTTTCTCTCTTTTGGTTGTTTTTATAATTCTTAAAATCCCCTTTTTCTTATCCTTTTTGTCCTCCTCTCCAGAAGGGACCCATTGTTCATCAAAGATGGCTTCTTCTTCCTCTTCTTCCTTGTCCCAGTCCTTCTGCTGCGTAATCAACTTTTCAAAGGAACATAACGCCATTTCTAAGAATTGAAACAAAGCGCCCAAAGTATCTTCTTTTTTATATTTTTGATATTCAATCTCTAGTTCATCCACAGACGATGCCATTATGAAAAGGGAAACTTTTTCCAAAACAACCACAAGAATTTTTAATCAAAGACAATCAAAAGCAATTAAAAAAAGAAAAAAAAAATTCCAAAAGTTAATACTTTTCTTCCTTCTTCTCTTTCTCTTTCTGAATTAATTTTTAATCAAAGAGGTCCAATTACCATATATCTTCTTTTGGGATCCACAAAGACTTCTAATCAATCTCCTCCTTTTTCAGCTTCTGCTCCAATTTTTTTTTTTCTCCCTTCCCACTTGCAATGAGAATTTTAATAATCAAAAATCCATACCTCCAGCAGAGATTTTCCAATTTCTCACATTTTTCAATGTCCAAAAATCCCTTTGTCTCTTATCTTAGCTTTCAAAACAATCCACTTTCAATGTCTAATATATCCAAATATTTCTGCTTTTTCCGTGGGGTGGGAGAGTAAAAAAAAAAAAAAAAATTCCCTTTAACAGCTTCTCCGCCGCTTTTCGCTCTTCTTAGGGATACAATGTATCCTCCAGCAACAAACAGCTCAATTCCAGGCAATTTAAAAGGTGTTACTTGACCCGGCTCAGACTTTCACTCTTCACACTTCCTCCAGCACAGTTCTTACCCGGTTGCTGGCTTCTTCGTGGCGGCCATTGCTGACCGCCGCTCCACCGCCTTGGGAAAAAGGGGTTTTCCCGGAGAAAGGGGGGGTCTGCGATGCCCCCACCTCCCTTTCCAACTCCCCTCTATCTTCAGCTGTCCCTACAGGGCAGCCATATCCCCCTGACCCATCTGGATCGGGGGTACCTTGACGGCTAGCACAGCAGGAATCGCGAGCTGTCGCGAATTCCTGCTGCCCCGAAGCCACGCAAACCGGAAGTTCCTGGAGTGACACCTTTGACTCATTCCCCTAGCTTAAATTTACTTAAAATAACAATTTATATTGGGATTCTGTTTAGTACATTCTAAAGTTACTCAATAAATTTTATGAGAAGGGTAAAAACACAACAATAAATAATAGAAGCATATATAACTCCTATCCATATCATTAAAAAGCTAATCATATATATTAATACTCATTTATAACTTAAACATTTTACTCTAGATACACATATAAAAACACAATCTTATGTACCTTCCAGAATCCCTTTTTCAATTAAATTTACCCATTGTCTCTAAATAGGCTTTGTTTCTTTAAGTCTTGTTCCCACCATTAAGGCTTCTCATCCCCTCTTTTCCCTCTTGCTTATTCTTCTCCTTGCCCTTTTTACCCCTTTGTCTCTCCTCCTCCCTTTTCTTCTTTTGCTTACTCCCTTTCTGTTGTTTTCTAATCTTATATCCACCTTTCATCTCATTTTTCTCTTTTTTGGTTGTTTTTTCAAACCTTAAAATCCCCTTTTTCTTTTCCTCTTTCTCCTCCTCCCCAAAAAGAACCCATTGTTCAAAGATGGCTTCTTCTTCTTCTTTGTCCCAATCTTCCTGCTGCATAGTCAACTTTTCATAAGTGCATACCACCATTTCTAGAAATTGAAATAGAATGCCCAAAGTATCTTTTCCATCTTGTTCTTCTTTTTTATATTTTTGATATTCAATTTTTAGTTCATCCACAAGCAATGCCATCGTGAAGAGAAAAACTTTTTCTAAAACAACCACCCAAGTGTTTTTAATCAAGAATAGTTCCAAAAAATTCCAAAGTTACCAAAGCATCCAAATAAACTATTAATATTTCTTTTAATATTTCTTTTCTTTCTTCTATTTCTCTTTCTGGGGTTACTGTTTAATCAAAGAGTTCCAATTACAATATATCTTTCTTTAAAGTTCTAGGCAGTCTCCTCCTTTTTCAACTTCTGCTCCAATTTTTTTTTCCTCTCCCTTCCCACTTACAACAACAATTTTCTTTTAAATGTTCAGAAATCCATACCTCCAATAAGGGTTTTCCAATTTCTTAAGTTGTTAAATCCAATGTCCAGGAATCCTTTACCCCTTAGTTTTAGCTTTCAAATTGAGTTACCTTCAGTGCCCAAATAAATTTTCCAAATCTTCATCTGCTGTTTCTATGGGGTGGGAGAGTGAAGAAAAAAAAAGTTTTTTCCTCTTGACAGCTTTCTCCGCCGCTTTCCGATCTTCTTAGGAACAATGTATCTTTCTGGAAATTCAAACGAGTCAGTTTCCAGGGTGTTTAATAGTTGTTGATTGATCCAGCTCAGCCAGCACTTTCACTTTCCCTGCTTCCTCCGGCACCAATCTTACCCGGCTGCAGGCTTCTTCGTGGCGGCCATTACTGACTGCCGCTCCACCACCTCGGGAAAAAGGGGTTTTTCCGGGCGAGGAGGGGGTCTGCGACACACCCAACCCCCTGTCCAGATCCCCTCTCTCTTCGGCTACCTCTACAGGGCGTCCATATCCCCTGACCCATTTGGATCGGGGGCACCTTGGCGGCAAGCACAGCAGGAATCGCGGACAGTCGCGAATTCCTGCTGCCACCAAAGCCATGCGAAACCGGAAGTCATTCCCTATGTATTTTTATATTCAAGATGTATTCATTCAGCACCTATTCATTTTTTTTTCCTATCTCTTCTGGGTTTACTACATATTCTTTTTATATAACTTATTTCAGATGTGTTCAACTTTTATATCTTTCCTGACTATCTAGCTCTCACTATTATACAATGAAGGATAAAGAAGCATGCTTTTATACACAATCATTTTTGCTTCTTTCAGCTATTATTCATTCTTTGCAACAGATCACATTATCCACCAGCATACATTTCACCAGCCTTTGTGTAGCTTCCTGTATCCTTTTTTTTTTCATACTTTACTAATCTTTGTAGCAATGCGTACAGATTCATGATCTTGTTCCAGTTCTTTGCTCTTTATATATACATGTATAAATGAATGCAATTGTTCATTACATTTTCACCTTCAAATGCAACTGCTGGTGTGAGGGGGGTGGGCTAGCATCAGTGTCCTTTCACAACAGTACCAATTTCTCATGTGGCTCTTGGCAAAATTAATTGCCCACCCCTGCTCTACTGTAAACTTCTTTTTCATCTATTTCCAAAACAATGTTGTTTTTTAAATCACTTTCCTTTTTTCTACCTCTTTTAATCTTAAGTGGTCTCTGGACTCTTTGACTATATATTCTCCCCCTCCCCCCCTCCATATATTACTTATATATTTACCTTTAATCATTGAATAAAAAATGCTTCCAATGTTATTTATCAAATCCACATACTGGAAATTGCACAACTGCCTCGTGGTGTAACTGGAACAATCTGGAATTGAACACACGCAAAACTGTAGAAATGGTGGTAGACTTTAGAAGAAACCCTCCCATACTACCACCTCTTACAATACTAGACAACACAGTATCAACAGTAGAGACCTTCAAATTTCTAGGTTCAATCATATCACAAGACCTAAAATGAACACCTAACATTAAAAGAGTCATCAAAAAAACAAAACAAAGAATGTTCTTTCTGGGCCAACTCAGGAAGCTCAAACTGCCCAAGGAGCTGCTGACACAGTTCTACAGAGGAATCATTGAGTCTGTCATCTGCACATCTATAACTGTCTGGTTTGGTTCTGCAACCCAAAGGACAGACACAGACTTCAGAGGATAATTAGGACTGCAGAAAAAATAATTACTACCAACCTGCCTTCAATCGAGGACCTGTATACTGCACAAGTCAAAAAGAGGGCTGTGAAAATAGTTACAGACCCCTCACATCCCAGAAATAAACTGTTTCAACTCCTTCCCTCAAAACGATGCTATAGAGCACTGCACACCAGAACAAGTAGGCATAAGGACAGTTTTTCCCCGAATGCCATCTGCTAAACAAATAATTCCCTCAACACTGTTCAACTATTACAAAGTCTGCACTAATATTACTATTAATCTTCTCATCACTTCTTATCACCCATCCCCATCCACTTGTGACTGTATGACTGTAACTTTGTCGCTTGTATCCTTACGATTTATATTGACTGTTTCCTCGTATAATTTGATTGCTTATTGTACTTATGACTATTATTAAGTGTTGTAGCTGATGATTATTGATTCTTGACAAATGTATCTTTTCTTTTATGTACACTGAGAGCATTTGCACCAAGACAAATTCCTTGGGTGTCCAATCACACTTGGCCAATAAAGCATTCTATTCTATTCTATTCTATTCTATTCTATTCTATTCTATTCTATTCTATTCTATTCTATTCTATTCTATTCTACTCTTTTCTATTCTATTCTATTCTATTCTATTCTATTCTAATCAGGGGTGTCAAACTTATGGTCCATGGGCCAAATGCATCATGCATGCTGGTCATGCCCATGCCCAGTTTAGCAAAGTTGGGGAAAGTTACGATACATCATGTGACAATGCTGTGATTATGCGAGTTTGACACCCCTGATATATATAATCCACATAATGCACTAATATACCTTAGAAACTTTGATGTGGTACTCCAGTTGACAAAAAGTTGCTATTGTTTGTGAAATGGGAGAATTTAGTATTTGCCAGTGTGCTTTTGGCAGTGTGCTGTGATTGCATTTTTGATTGATGAAGAAGTCCCTTCCCCCCCCCAAAAAAGGAAACCCCCCACCAAATAGAAGTTGTTTATGATGGTTGTGCTGAGACAAGTGTTTTGCCCCCCCCCAAAAAAATATATGTAAAGATAATGAATCAGAAAGAACTGACTGTGTGATCAAGCACAAAATTGACTGCCAATGACACAACCAAGTTTCACATGAAAAAGATTGATGAATTGATTAAGGACTACTGACAGATCTAAAACAATGTAAGGATTACATTATTGATATTGTCAATATCTGAAGATGATTTCCTTGCATGCTGACAGAAGAGGTGAATGCTTCAAAAGTTGAAATTTGCCAGCAGCAGTGACATGCTATGAGAGGATTGGTGAGAAATTTCTTGACAGTACCATGGGAAACATGTTTTAAATATAATATTTGCTTATTTAAATAATTAAATTTATATTCCACCCATCTCACTATCCAGAGTGATAATATTGCAGAAATGGATAGATCTGTAGAATATCTTTATAAAAGATTTCCTGTTTAAGAGGGAAATATGAAAACTCGTGGTTACAATTTTGGGAGGATCAAAAGTCATTACTGACATGAATTTCCTTGAACCCAGTACTTCTTTCAACTTAGAGCACTTCAGTGTGACATTCAACATTTTGAAACAATAATGAAGTTAAGTTTGGAAACACAAACAGGAATTTTTTTCTGCAACTGATAATGCTAAACTTTGCACCTCACGGTCCTCCCAAGAGGAACATAGGAAATTGGATTTCACCATCTTACCCCATCCAACAGACAGTTCAGATAGACTTGGCAACATGTATCTTCTGCCTTTCTACAAAATTGAGAGAAAGCATATATTTAACACAGATGAAAAGGTGGAAAAGATGATCAAGATGTGGTTGAAGAGACAAAGTAGGAAGCTCTTTCCTGATGTATTTAAGAGACTGGCACATCATTGGCAGAATTGTGTATCAAATGATGGTGATTGTGTGGTGAAATAAATATAGGTAACAGCTCATTTGAATAACAATTTTCCTGTTTCTTGATAGGACAGTGGAGAAAAGAGATAGAAAGAGATGAGCAACTCCTTTTTGTAAAATTGGCAAAATATATTAAAATATTTGATACATCACAATGTATCACAAAGTCAAATTAGTCCATTACGAATACTGTGGAATACTAATCATGTTTTAAATTTTTATGTATTAATAATGTTTTAAATTGATTATGAATGGATTTTATAAGTTTGTATTTTAGTTTTTAAATAGTTTTTAATTGGATTTCTTTACCTGTTGTGAGCTACATAGAGTACCTTGGATACATGGGTGGGCATACAAAATGAAAAATGAAGAATCAAAATTTTCAAATACAGGTGAAACTCAAAAAATTAGAATATTGTGCAAAAGTTTATTTATTTCAGTAATGCAACTTAAAAGGTGAAACTCATATATGAGATAGACTCATTACATGCAAAGCAAGATAGTTCAAGCTGTGATTTGTCATAATTGTGAGGATGATGGCTTACAGCTCATGAAAACCCCAAATCCACAATCTTAGAAAATTAGAATATTGTGAAAAGGTTCAATATTCTAGGCTCAAAGTGTCCCACACTAATCAGCTAATTAAGCCACAACACCTGCAAAGGGTTCCTGAACCTTTAAATGATCTCTCAGTCTGGTTCAGTAGGAAGCACAATCATGGGAAAGACTGCTGATCTGACAGTTATGCAGAAAACCATCATTGACACCCTCCATAAGGAGGGAAAGCCTCAAAAGGTAATTGCAAAAGAAGTTGGATGTTCCCAAAGTGCTGTATCAAAGCACATTAATAGAAAGTTATGTGGAAGGGAAAAGTGTGGAAGAAAAAGGTGCACAAGCAGCAGGGATGACCGCAGCCTGGAGAGGATTGTCAAGAAAAGGCCATTCAAAAGTGTTGAGGACTTTCACAAGGAGTGGACTGAGGCTGGAGTCAGTGCATCAAGAGCCACCACACACAGACGGATTCTGGACATGGGCTTCAAATGTCATATTCCTCTTGTCAAGCCGCTCCTGAACAACAAACAATGTCAGAAGCATCTTACCTAGGCTAAAGAAAAAAAGAACTGGTCTGTTGCTCAGTGGTCCAATGTCTTCTTTTCTGATGACAGCAACTTTTGCATCTCATTTGGAAACCAAGGACCCAGAGTCTAGAGGAAGAATGGAGATGCACACACTGCAAGATGCTTGAAATCCTTCGTGAAGTTTCCATAGTCTGTGTTGATTTGGGGAGCCATGTCATCTGCTGGTGTTAGTCCACTGTGCTTCATGAAGTCCAGAGTCAATGCAGCCGTCTACCAGAAGATTTTGGAGCACTTCACACTTTCTTCCACAGACAAGCTTTATGGGGATGCTGACTTCATTTTCCAGCAAGCACCTGCCCACACTGCCAAAAGCACCAAAACCTGGTTCAATGACCATGGGATTATTATTTTATTGATTGCATATAATATTCTAATTTTCTGAGATTGTGGATTTGGGGTTTTCATGAGCTGTAAGCCATAATCATCTCAATTATGACAAATCACAGTTTGAACTATCTTGTTTTGCATGATAATATATGCTTTGCATATATTAGTTTCACCTTTTAAGTTGCATTACTGAAATAAATGAACTTTTGCACGATATTCTAATTTTTTGAGTTTCACCTGTACATTACTAATCCATAAAGCTGAAAAGTTAAGAAGTGACCTAAGATTTATTGTATCTGCAATAGGTACATGAAATTGATTAAAAAAGAAAATAGTTTTTACAGTGTATGTAAATGTCTATGTACGTGTGTGTGTGTGTTTTGTTTGTTTTCAAATTCATAATATTGCATTACTAAATTACTATGACATTTGGAGAAAGAAAGTAATGCGATTTTGACTCTGTTAAGTTCTGCACATGGGCGCAAGGAACGGAGATGAGACGGTGAACAGTTAACTTCAACTCTTTATTAATCATTCTGAACAGAGCAAAATCCTAGGGCATCAGCAGCCCTTTTATAGGCAAGCTGCTGCTCTAGTAACCAATAAGAGACGTGGAGTGTTAACCCCCTTAACCAATGAGAGTGGCTCGTTAACAGCCAATCAGATTCAACTGAACGGACTAATCCGATATCGCTATTATTCGCCAATCAGAAGTGCAGGGCTAGAACCCTGCTATTTTCTAAAGCTTTTGATAAACTTTATTTAAGTGTTTTATTAGTTCATAACACCCCTTCCCCCCAGGTTCCATTTCGGGGGTGCGGTGACATAATCTCTGAGATAAGAAGGTTGCTTTGACTGTCTATTGGATTTACGCTGTCCCACCAGTTCTTGTCCATAAGCCTGTTTTGACAGGGCATTTTCGGGCAAGTCGGGTGCCAGCGGTTCCTCGTTGGAAGACTCAGTGCCGCTAATGTTCTCGTCGTTGTCCTCTGGCCCTTGCGGACTTGCCTCTGTTGAGGTGTTCCTCTGTGGCGAGGCCACGCCCTTCCTTGATCCTTCTTCATTAGTTAGGCCCAATTGTTGACTTCTTTCATTCCTGCTTTCCACCAGCTCGAAATCGGTTTCTTCGACATCCCTTCCCCCCTCAGTTTGGGAGTTACCGGAGTCGCGGAAACTAGGTTGTCGCCTCAAGCAAAGCTGATCTATATGGCGTTTCAATATTTTTCCATTACAGGTTTTCACCCGGTATGACCTGGGTCCAGTGGCTTGAATAACAGTGGCCTCGATCCACAACAGTTCACCAGAAAGGTTTCTGGCAAAAACTAACTCACCTATCTTGAACTCGCGGCATTTTCCGCTAGATCCACAGGGTTTCTCTGGCTCATAAGAAGGGTGAAACCGGTCGAGGTGGGAGCGGAGTTTGCGTCCCATCAATAGTTCCGCTGGAGTCTTGTTGGTGACGCTGTGCGGAGTGATGAGTTGGAGAAGGAGTATTCTATTTATCTTATCTTCAATGTCCCCAATAGTCTCCCATTTTGTAGAGGGTTTTTTTTCACAAACTGTACTATGCGTTCAGCTCTTCCGTTAGCTGCACGGTGCACTGGCGAAGTAAGCGCATGGTGAATACCTCAGTCTGCTAAGTATTGTTCAAAAAAGAGCGTGGTAAACTGAGGTCCGTTGTCGGATACCAGAACGTCTGACAATCCATACGTCGCAAATAATCTGTTCAACTTCCAGATGACAGACTCGGTTGTGGTACTCTTCATTTTGCGGATCTCAAGCCAGTTTGAATAGGCATCCACTGTTAATAGGAACGTATGTCTCTTAGTAGGTCCCGCAAAGTCAATATGGATGTGGGACCACGGTCCCCAAGGTGTTTCCCATTCTGTCGGAGTTGCTTTTGGTGGGACATTGCTAACTTCCTGGCACTTATAACAAGTCTTTACCCAGTCTTCGATCTGTTTGTTGATGCCCGGCTACCATGCGTAGCTTCGTGCGAGCACTTTCATACGCACAATGTCGGAGTGGCCCTCATGCAGTGTCTTTAATACCGCTCGTTGTAACCGCTCTGGGACGATGACTCTATCCCCGCACAGGATGCAGCCTTTTTGCGAAGTTCTGTTTGCCGATTCTTGAAGGGGATGAAGTCGTCAGGGGTTTGATCTACTGGACATCCTCGTTCGACCCAGCTAAGGACTAGCTTTAAGATAGGATCGTGCATTATTTTGATCATGATATCTCTAGCTGTTAGCGGCGATGAATGTACCGTTTCAAACTGGAGCGTTGTAAGGGTTGCAGCTGGGTTGTCGACGGTTTCCGAAAGTGGTGCATGGCTCAATGCGTCAATGTGGAGAATGGCTTTCCCCAGGCAGTGTTGCAGCTTATAATTGTACGTAGCCAAAACTCTGACCAGCGAGTCATTCTAGGCGATAATATATAGGGGGTTGGCTTGTCTCCCGCTCTAATCCCCAGCAAAGGTTTGTGGTCAGTAACAAGAGTGAAAACTCATCCATAAACATATTCATGAAACCGTTTAACAGCAGATACAACAGCAAGAGCCTCTTTATCGATTTGACTATAGTTACGTTCAGCCTTTGATAAAGTTCTTGAAAAATAGGCAATAGGGGCTTCACTACTGTTTGGTAACACATGGCTCAAAATGGCTCCCACTCCAAATGCTGACGCGTCACATGTGATTGTTAAAGGCAAAGTCTCGTTATACTGCATTAAAACAGCATCTGAAGTTAATAGGTTTTTCACTTGTTGGAACGCGTGCTCCTCTCTGTGCCCTCAAATCCAGGTTGCTTTTTTGTTGAGAAGCCAATGCTCGGTTACGGTTGCTTTGTGGGGCAGGAAGATGTTGTAAAAATTAATAAGCCCCAGGAAAGCTTGGAGGTCAGTCTTATTTCCGGGTCTTGGGGCATACTAGATTGCTCTTAACTTGCTACTGGTGGGGTGAATGCCTGTTTATCGATTAGGTACCTGAGGAACTCGACTTTATCTGTACACAGTTGACATTTATTTTTTTTAACTTTAAGGCCAGAGTCTTTAAATTTCTGGAGAACCAGTCTAAGACGCTCCCTTAGTATTTCTCTATTCGGGTCAGCAATTAAAACGTCATCAAAGTATGGTAGGACCCCTTTTATTCCCTGTAATAGTCTCTCCATCAAGCTCTGAAAGATCCCTGGGGCCACGCTAACTCCGAATTGGAGTTGGTTGCACTTAAAAGTGCCTCGATGCGTAACGATCCTTTGTGCTGCTGTTTTTTAATCTATAGGCAGTTGTTGGTACGCCTGTGCAAAATCAAATTTAGTGAAGATTTTTCTGCCCCCCAGGGAATGGAGGAGGTGTTGTACCACCGGCACCGGGTAAGTGTTCTGTTGAAGGGTGTGATTCAGGGTGGCACGGTAGTCCACACAATTCCTTAACGATCCATCCGGTTTGATGGGTGTTACGATTGGGGTTTCCCAAGGAGCATGGTTGGTTGGTTCTAAAACACCCTGGGCTATTAATTTATCAAGCTGCTCGTCAATCTTTGGTTTAAGGGCAAAAGGGACTCGACGAGGCTTAAGGTGGATGGGGGCTACTTCAGGGTTAAGGTTAAATGATATTGGGATCCCCTTGTACTCGCCTAGTTTTTCTGCAAAGACGTCCTGGAATTCCTGGACGAGGGCCTCCTCCCAGTCATCACTGCTGGTTTGGTGAATGCCGGCTACCTCAATTCCAAGTGGAGCGAACCATTGAAGGCCTAACAAGCTAGGCTGATCATGGTCGATGACGGTCAATGGTAAAGATGCAGTATGATTTTTGAATGAGACCTGGACTAGGCTGGATCCAACGACTGGAATTCGGTTTTCCTGATAGTCCTTGAGAATGATTCTTTGGATTCTGAGGTCTTGCTGCCAGACAGCAGGAATTAACTGTTTATGGGTCTTCCAGGAAACCATCGAGAGGGACGATCCTGAATCGACTTCCATCACGCAAGGCTGGTTTTTGATGGCGACTTTCACTCAGATCTTCTTTGCATCTAATGATGATGCGTGACCAATCGTGATGGTTTGGTGTGCCTCTTCTCGTTTTGTTGAATGGGCTAGTGGTTTATTTTTGTAGGAGTGGTTGTTCCATTGGTGGTTCGAATGTTCCCGATTAACAGGACGACTTCCTGTGGGTTGGCGGTGGTTGGTCCCCCTCTGAAGTGGGCTGGATCCTAGCTTGCTTCTACAGACCTTTCCGATATGGCCTCTCTTCCCACAAATATGGCAGAGCGCATTGAGAAATTTGCAGTCTGGGTGGTTTGCCCCACAACCTGCACATTGATACTGCAGTCTCTGGTTACGCTGGTGGCTTTGGTCTCGTTCAGACCACAGCCGGTTGACTTCTTCCTCATCACTTTCTGATGACGATTCAAGGTCCTCGTGGTGGGTTGCTGTTGCAGTCCCTCAAGGCAAGGTGAGTTTTCGCCAGCAAGTTGGCGGAGTGGGGCATTGGTGCAGTGCATTCAGGCAGCCGACTTCCTGGTTGCTTCTGCTGCAATAGCATCAGCGATGGTATCTGCAAAGCTGATGTCGCCTTTTGCCATCAGCTTACTTTGCACGTGTGGTGCATCTAAACCCAGAGCTATTCGGTCTCTTAGAGCTTCTTCAAGGTCGGCGAACCCACAGAGGCCTCCCAGGTTCCGGAGATCCGCGATGAAATCTGCAATGCTTTCTCCTTTCCGCTGGTAAAATTCATGTCTTTGGACAAGCATTGATACGGTAGGTGCATAGTGGGCCTGTAGTAGGGGCTCGAGGATGTCCCAGTCCATGGATTTCACCTCAGCCGGTTTCGCCAGTGCCTTATCCATCTTAAAAATGGCGGGTCCGCAGTGAGTAAGGAATACCGCTCTCTTTTTCCCAGTAGTGGCATCCTTCAAGTTGTTGGTCTCCAGAAACATCTGGAACCGTTCGATGTATGAGTCTCAGGCTTCTTGTGCCGGGTCGAATGGAGCGGGTGGTATGGTGCCGCCGGTCATGGTTTCTGCTGTTGATGCGCCTTCAGCCACGTGATCTGTTTAGTGATATGTAGTGTTCAGTCAGCTCTGATGTCTCCACATCCCACCCTCGTCGCCAGTGTTAAGTTTTGTGCATGGGTGCAAGGAATGGAGACGAGACGGTGAACAGTGAACTTCAACTCTTTATTAATGATTCTGAACAGAGCAAAACCCTAGGGCAACAGCAGTCCTTTTAAAGGCAAGCTGCTGCTCTAGCAACCAATAAGAGACATGGAGTGTTAACCCCCTTAATCAATGAGAGTGGCTCATTAACAGCCAATCAGATTCTCCTGAACGGACCAATCTGATATCGCTATTATCGGCCAATCAGAAGTGCAGGGCTAGAACCCTGCTATTTTCTAAAGCTTTTGATAAACTTTATTTAAGTGTTTTATTAGTTCATAACGGACTGTATTTTAGCTAGAGACAAAGTAGATATTCTAAAACTACAGAGGAAAATATTAACCTCCACTAAAGTTTCAATATAGATGCAGATATTCTAAAATCAGTTTGGATACAGCATATAGGCTATGAATGAAAATAATCCGATTTATTGCGGCAGTAATTTTAATGAAGTCAAAATAAAAATAAGTTGTAATCCCAGTTTTGCCAAGTCGATAGTGGTGAATGTTTTGCTGAAAATTATTACTAGATTAACCACATTCTCCAATGAATAAATATACTATATATTTTCTTTGGATGAAGTAATGAGAAGGAAATGGAAACCCCACTGTGCTTGTGCTGAGTAGAATTGATTTGGGATTTGATTGCTTTTTTTATTATGCAGCACAGTGTATGGGTGTTGAGTTCAGCTAATTCCACTCCGAGTTCCTGCAGGTAATTTTTCATATAAAATCTCATCAACTTTCAAATTCTGAATGTTGACATGTTATCAGCACTGAGAAAAGTAACCAGCTGGAATTATTTAGCTAGTTTATAGTCATTTATTTACTGAGAGACCTATGAAAACCTTGTTTTACTTTGGTGCAATCTAATTTTGCATTTCCCTTGTTATATATAAACCTTCTTTAAATGATTAAATTTTCCAGCATTGTAACAGTAATAGCTTCTAATTTTGAATAAACATGAGCAGTTAAATGGAATGATTGTTTTATGGAAATTATTTTGTTTCACTTTCATCTTTTAAGGCACTTTATCATTTAAATTAAATAACTTTTAGCTAACAATTATATTAAACAACATAAATACTGCAAAAAGAATTTTATTGAATTAAAGTGGAACTCATTGACAGTAAATTTCTTTTTTAAAAAACTGAGAATCATTTCATTCTTGGTCTTATAAGATGATGTTATTCTGATTTAGAATGCATATTGATCAATACATTAAACAATCTGGCAGCCTTGATGGTGCTCCCAAAATGGCTCCATCTTATACCTCATTAATATGATATGTTCTTAAATTAAATAAAGACAGATAATCTAAAGGAAAAAGAGCAATATTTCTTGTCTACAGCAACAAATCAAGGGATATAGGATGGAACCGTTTATCTACTTGGGCTGTTTTATGCTATGATAAAGAAGGCAGTAGAAATTGCAACAGAAGAAGGTATGACAACAAGGAGCTGTACAAGCTATGTAGGAAAAGGAGAAGTGGGAATTTGGTGCAGACTCCCATTTCTGTTCCATTTTCTGCTCAGGACTCTGGAGTTGCTGGAGAACTAGGCCTCATATAGCTAATGATAAATGCCAGACCTAGAATAAGTCTTTTCTATGCAGAATTTTGTGGCAGAGGACTAGATGGACTGGCAAGTGTTCCTCAAGTTGAATGTAGCTTTGTTGAAGATTTGATCTCCCAGGTTTTAAGTCCTACAGCAGCCTAGATACCAGGTTTGTGAGATTATTGCCTGTGATTATTTATGACTTTTTGTATGACAATGCACCCATACCTATTGTTCCAATGGTTGCTAAAACCTATGGTTACAAATACAGGTTTCAAATCAAATATTTCTCCAGTGGTACCAATGTTTTTATATGACATGATCTATAGTAATAAGCTACAGTGACCGATAGTATATTGTTTAATCTATTGTGCAGCAGTAGGTTAGAAACCAGGATACAGTTCTGCCTTAGGCATGAAAGCCATCTGGATTACTTTAGTCACTCTATTTCAGACTAACTGACCTACCATGGTTGTTGTAGGGAAAAAAGAAAATACTAGGTATGCTTGACGCTTTGAGTTATTTATAAAAAAAATAAATGTGGGATTAAAAAACCTTTTAAAAATCATAACCTAACTTCCTTTGGTATTTTGGCTTTTTTCAGTTCAGCATGCATCAACTCTTACGAACGAAGCAAACTCGTTAGCCTGCGATTCTAATAGTTTTACTTTCACAGCAGGCTCGTAAACCTGCACTTCTGATTGGCCGCTAGTAGTGGATCGTGATTGGTCGTTGTCGGCTGATCTGATTGGCTGTTAAAGGGTCACAGCTGATTGGACGCTTTCCAGCGCGGCAAACTCAAAACATTGGTTGTTGTGACAGCAGCCAGCTCTATAAAAGGAGCTGCTGCTGCCCTAGCCTTTTGCTCTGTTCTGAAGTCACTAATAAAGAGTTAGAGTCACTATTCGATGCCTCGTCTCCGTTCTTGCGCCCACTCTCCCAGATATAACATCAGCAATGTATTTTCTCTTTTCATATTTATCACACAAAGGGTGGCAGAAAAAATGTTTTTCACTTCATAAGAAGACAATATAGGATCAAATCATCTCAAATTACTGAAAGGTGATTTAAGCTGAATATTAAGAGGATTTTAATATAATAAACCTGTTGTGAATGAATAAATATCAAATAAAGTTATCTTGAGCTTGAAGTCAAGTGCAGGGTTCTGGCCCTGAACTTCTGATTGGCTGTTAAATGGCAAGATCAGATTGGTCCATTCAGGAGAATCTGATTGGCCATTAACAGGCCGTTCTCATTGGTTAATGGAGCTAGTGCTCCTAGGTTGCTATTGGTTGAATAGTTAATAAGTTGCCTATATAAGGAAGGCTATAGCCTCCATCCAGTTTGAGCTGTCACATCATGTAAATAAAGAGTTTGAAGTTCACTGTTTTCACCGGCTTGTCTCCATTATTTGCACCCATGCTCCATACTTAACACTGGCGACGAGGATGGGATGTGGAGACGTCAGAGCTGACTAAAACAATGAAGAAGACAACCAAGCACGTGGCTGAAATGCACAATGGCGGAACCATGTCCAGCAGCGTAGTACCACCCGTTCCATTCGACCCAGCGCAAGAGGACTGGGAGTCCCACATGGACCGTTTCCAAATGTTCTTGGAAACAAATAATCTGAAGGATGCCACAACCAGGAAGAAACGGGCGGTATTCCTGACGCACTGTGGGCCGACCGTATTCAAGATGGCCAAAGCACTACCAAAACTGGCTGAGGTGAAGGCTATGGACTGGGACATCCTCAAACTGCTACTACGGGCCCACTATGCACCGACCGTTCCAATGCTCGTAAGATGACATGAGTTCTATCAAAGAAACCAGTGGAAAGGAGAGAGCATTGCCAATTTTGCTGTGGACCTCCGAAACTTGAGAGGCCTCTGTGATTTCGCCGACCTAGAAGAGGCTTTGAGAGACCGAATAGTTCTAGGATTAGATGCGCTCAACGTGCAGAGCAAAATAATGGCTAAGGGTGACATTAACCTTGCCGATGCCATCACTGAGGCTACGGCAGCGGAAGCGACCAAAAAGTTGGTTGCCCAACTGCACCGAAATCGCACTCCAACACACCAACCAGCCTGTGAACTCTAACCTAAGTCAGAAGGACAACTTCCGATGGCTCACCACGAGGACCTCTCTTCATCGTGAGACAGCGACGAAGAAGAGGTCCATCAACTGCGGTCCAATCGGGACCATTACCCAAAGTCCCAGCAACCATGCACTGGCTGCGGGGCCAACCATTACCAGTCCGACTGCAAATTCCGCGATGCGCTCTGCCATGAGTGCGGGAAATGAGGCCATATCGGACGGGTCTGCAGAAGTCTCCTAGGACCCAGCCAGACCTCGAAAGGGGCCAACTATCGCCAACTGACAGGAAACCGTCCTGTAAGGCGAGAACCAGCAAACCACTCCTACAGAAACTGACCCATGAATCGTCTAACGAGGCGAGAAGAGGCTCACCAAACTATCACTATCAGTCACGCCTCTTCATTGGATGCCAAGAAAATCTGAGTTAAAGTGGCCATCGAAAATCGGCCTTACCAAATGGAAGTCGACTCGGGATCGTCCCTTTCAATGGTTTCCTGGAAGACCCTCAAGCAACTCATCCCTACTATCCAGTGCCAAGACCTTCAATTCCAAAGACTCGTACTAAAAGATTACCAGGGGAACTGGATTCCAGTTGTAGGATCCAGTCGAGTCTGGGTTTCATTCAAAAACCGCACAGAGTACTTACCCCTGACGGTGATCGACAAGGACCGGCCTAGCTTGTTAGGCCTTCAGTGGTTCGCACCATTCAGCATTGAAGTGGTGGGCATTAACCGAATTGGCGGCAGTGACTGGGAGGAGGACCTCGCCCACGAATTCAAGGACGTCTTTGCGGAAAAGCTAGGTGAGTACAAGGGGACTCCGATAACCTTTAGCCTTAATCCAAAAATAGCTCCCATCCGCCTTAAGCCTCGTTGAGTTCCGTTCACACTAAAGCCGAAAATCCACGTAAGTTGACAGCCCAGGGAGTGTTAAAGCCAACCGATCACTCTCCTTGGGAGACCCCAATCATGACACCAATTAAGCTGGATGGCTCAATTAGAATTTCTGGGGACTACCAAGCCACCCTGAACCATGCCCTGCAGCAAAATCCATATCCGGTGCCGGTGGTGCAACACCTCCTCCATTCCCTGGGGGGGCGGAAAAGTCTTCGCTAAACTAGACTTAGCTTAGACTTATCAGCAACTGCCAGTTGATGAAAAAACGGCACAGGCACAGACAATCGTAACGCACCGAGGTGCCTTTAAATGTGCGCGGCTCCAATTTGGAGTGAGTATAGCCCCGGGGATCTTTCAGAGCCTAATGGAAAGACTCTTACAAGGGATTAAAGGCGTTGTCCCTTATTTTGATGAAGTGTTAATTGCTGCCCCCACTCCAAAAATGTTAAGGGATCATCTAAGATTAGTTCTCCAAAAATTCCAAGAAGCAGGCCTTAAGGTGAAGAAAAATAAGTGTAAGCTGTGTACAGATCGTGTTGAATTTTTAGGGTATTTAATTGACAGTCAGAGTATTCACCCTACAGATAACAAATTGAGAGCAATAAAAAACGCTCCCAGACCCCGGAATAAGGCCGACCTCCAGGCATTTCTAGGCCTCATCAATTTTTATGACGTATTCTTGCTGCACAAGGTGACTGTCGCTGAACCTTTACATCGCCTACTGGACAAAAAAGCAAATTGGGTATGGGGTCATAGAGAAGAGCAGGCATTCCGTAATGTAAAAAAGCTACTGACTTCTGACGCTATACTAATGCAGTACAATGATACCTTACCCTTAAATATCACATGTGATGCATCGCCTTTCGGAGTGGGCGCCATTTTGAGCCACGTATTGCCAAACGATAGCGAAGCCCCTGTTGCCTATTTTTCAAAGACACTTTCAAAAACTGAGCAAAATTATAGCCAGATTGATAAAGAAGCCCTTGCAATTGTATCAGCTGTCAAAAGATTTCATGAGTACGTGTACGGCCGGGCTTTTATTATAGTGACTGACCACAAACCTTTGCTGGGAATAATCGCTGGGGATAAACCAACCCCCTATATATTATCTCCCAGGATGACTCATTGGTCAGAATTCTTGGCTGCTTATAATTATCAACTGCAATACCGCCCTGGAAAAGCTATTCCCCACGCTGGCGCATTGAGCTGTGTACCGCTTCCAGAGACTATCAACGATCCTGCACCAACGATGACAACGTTGCAGATCGAGACACTTCGTACACCGCCATTAACTGCCCGTGATATCGCGAGAGAAACAAAACGCGACCCCATCTTGGCACGAGTCCTCACGTGGGTGGAACGCGGATGGCCATTGGACCAAGTATCAGATGACTTCGCACCATTCAAAACTTGGCAAACAGAGTTGTTTTCTCAGAAGGGCTGTATCATCTGGGGCGATTGAGTCGTTATCCCAGAACGACTCCAACAGGCACAACTAAGAACCTTGTACAATGGCCACCCTGGCATCATGCGCATGAAGGCCCTTGCACGAAGCTACGCATGGTGTCCAGGCATCGACAGACAAATCGAATCGTGGGTAAAAACTTGCCATAGATGCCAAGAAGTAAGCAACACTCCACTAAAGGCAATCCCAACTGAATGGGAGACACCGCGGGGACCCTGGTCCCATATCCATCTAGATTTTGCTGGGCTGACCAAAGGCCACACCTTTTTGTTAACCGTCGATGCCTGCTCGAATTGGCTCGAAATCCACCGAATGAGGAACACAACCACCGAAGCGGTCATCAAAAGACTGGAAAGACTCTTTGCAACCCACGGATTACCAGACGTTCTGGTATCCGACAATGGGCCCCAATTTACCGCACTGTCTTTTGAGCAGTACCTGGCTGACCGCGGTATCCGACATGCGCTCATTTCGCCTGCCCACCCCGCGGCCAATGGTAGGGCTGAGCGCATGGTCCAATTCATCAAGAAAACGCTACAGAAAGTGGACTATGACAACATCGAAGAGAAGATAAACCGAATCCTCTTTTTACAGCATATCACGCCCCACAGCGTCACCAACAAAACTTCCGCCGAGCTGCTAATGGGACGAAAGCTCCGTTCCCACCTCGACCGGTTGCACCCAGCCTACGAAGCGGAAAAACCACTTGGATCCAGCGGCTGATGCCGTACCTTCCAGATAAGCGATTTGGTGTTCGCTAAAAACTTATCGGGCGATCCGCTGTGGGTAGAAGCGACTGTAGTCCATGTAACCGGCCCAAGATCATACCTTGTACAATGCCCTGACAATAGACTTTGGAAGTGCCATATCGATCAAGGCTGCAGTCAGGCAATTCCGAGCTCCCTAATAACCAAACTGGGTGGGGGGAGATACAGAGGAAGACGAACCTCTACTAGAGGAAAACCTTTTTAAAGGAAATGATAGTGGAACAGAAACACGAGAACAGGAACCAGGGATGGGAGTGAGTTCACCTCAGGGTGTTGCCAAAAAGTTTGGTGACAACGAAAATGTGAACTCTGAACTAGAGGCACCCCTTTCGCCAAATAACGCCCTACCTCAACAAGAGTGCAGCCAAATGCCGGGCGCACTGCGAAAATCAAAAAGACTAACAAAACAACCGTCCTACCTCAAGGACTACGTGACTGCACCCCGTAAGTAGAAGCCGGGGGGAAGGGGTGTTGTGAATGAATAAATATCAAATAAAGTTATCTTGAGCTTGAAGGCAAGTGCAGGGTTCTGGCCCTGCACTTCTGATTGGCTGTTAAATGGCAAGATCAGATTGGTCCATTCAGGAGAATCTGATTGGCCATTAACAGGCCGTTCTCATTGGTTGATGGAGCTAGCGCTCCTAGGTTGCTATTGGTTGAATAGTTAATAAGTTGCCTATATAAGGAAGGCTATAGCCTCCATCCAGTTTGAGCTGTCACATCATATAAATAAAGAGTTTGAAGTTCACTGTTTTCACTGACTTGTCTCCATTATTCGCACCCATGCTCCATACTTAACAAAACCTATCAACCATTTCCTTCCTTCCTTCCTTCTCTCCCTCCCTCCCTCCCTTAGAGAAGAAACATTATTGTGTATCAAAAACAAAACAGACATTAGTTGGAGAGATAACATAGAATTATAGGTCTTCCATGAGATAATTATTGCTGTGGCAAAAACAAACAGAACGTGGCTGACAAGTCTTCTTTGTGTAAGTGAGAGGAGCTCATTTCCAAGTCAAGCCTGAAGGAATGCAGAGAGCAATGCGTGGTGACTAGATACAAAAGAGCAACTTAAGTACACTTAAGTGAGTCAGTGGAAACTGGAAGCTTCACTGCCTATTCTGCTGCACCACCAGCAATCTTCCTAGAGTGTCCTAGATTGTTTGAATGTCAATTTTGATGTCAGGAGAAGGATGAACTAAAGATAAATTTAGGGTCCTTCAGCAGGGAGTTAAAATAAACTTCTGAGGTATTTTCAGTTTGGGGTAAACTCATCAAGGATGAGTTGTAAGCCATTCTGTAATATAAGGAGACTTTCTGGACTTTGTAGATTCAGTAATCCAAAGCAGTCAAAGTTAAAAAAAAAAAAAAAAACTTTACTTTTGTTCTCACACCCTCTAACATCCCAAAAGAAGGACATTCTCTTGCTATCACATATGAGTGCTTTGGAATTGAAGTTAGATTCTGTTGACAGCTTTTAATTTGTTGGGGAGGTGGTTAAATATGTTACATTTAACCAGGGATGGTTTGGGTGAACCAGATGTTTAATTTGCATCTGGTTTGCCGAACTGGTATTTGATCTTACTGTCTGGCCCTGTTCACCCTGCCCCACCCCTCCCAGGAGTCTCCATACAGCCCATTTTTGATGCAAATAAGTGCAGCATCTGTGTGGCAGGCTCCAGCAGGGGGAAAAAATGGCCGCAAGCACCTCGATTCTGACAGAGGCTTTCTAGGGATAGTACTAAAAGTCTGGAAATGGGCCTGTTTCCAGCTTCCAGAGGACCTCCAGAGCCCAGAGCTGTTTTCACCTTCCCAGAGGCCCAAGGGAAGCCTCTGGACCCTTGGGAAGGCAAAAAAAATACCTCCCAGAAGTTCAGCTAGGCCACACCCACCATGGTCACACCCAACCATCAACTGGGCAGTGAACCAGTTGCTGGGTATTTTGAATCCCATCCCTTCATTTAACCCACCAAAAATTGCATTAATGGCACTAGGGATGTGCAAGGAGGAGAGTGAGCAAATGCCTCAGGTACTGCCATAATTATATATGAATATATAAGTAGAAAGTCTCAATAAGCCTTTGATCTGTTGCTTTATGCAAATAGGCTATCTTTTTTTTTTTTTAGCATAAAATGTTGATATTGGGAAGCAAATGATGTGAAGGGCGAGCTTCTTTAGCTCAAAAAACAAAAAAACAAAAACCCAAACCCCTGACTGTGTATAAAAGATAAAAGAAGGCCATCCTAAGTGGTTGGAAGAATTGCTCCTGGATAAAAAGAAAAACTTGGGTAGTCTCTGGCCTTTAGATGCTGTTACACTACAGCTCATAGCAACCACAATCTGGACAACCAATTGTGAAGGATATCGAGAAAATATAAAAATTCATCAAAAGCTGCACCTCAATTCTGACAGAGACTTCCTAGGGATAGAACTCAATCAGCAGGAGGCATCTTCAGCATTGCATAATCTTTCTAAAATTGAACTAGTTCAAAGTTTATAGCCCATTTGTGCATCTTGATGAAAAATGCTTTTACATATGGCACTTATGTGAAAGTCACCATAAAAGGCAAGGGCCTTCCAAAGGCACAGAAAAGTTATTGTTCTGCATATTTCCCTTCTTTGTGGCTGATTGTTTAGGCACTCCTTTGAAAGAACAGAATCTTCTTTTCCTCCTCATCTTTCAATTAATTTTATTTTGATATGGTGTGAAAGATAGTTATTCTTACCTTTTGCAAAAAGCAACACAGAGTTACTTCTGAGGAAATATTTTAATGCAGCGAGCACTGGAAAATAAATTATTCTGTGTGTACTGGTAAGATCCCCTGTGCCATTCATTTCTGAATTTAAAATCTTGTGGGTTCCTCCCCTTGAAATCAATCAATGGCTTTGTAAATCATATATCCTGTAAGATGGTGTCCACGGCACCATTTCACAAATGAAAAAAAAAAAAAAAAAAAACAATTATAGTGACATAACAGAGCTTTTGGTGATGAGTCAAGAAGTGGTAGCTCTATTTTGGTCTCCAAGAACAACTCAATTCTTATCACACAGAGGTACTATCTGTATTAACAAGTAGCTGTAGATGGTAACTACACAAGTGCAACTCTGCAGTTTGCATAATTATAATACCCCCTGCCTTTTTCTGAATTTTAATTCTTCTAATTTGTAATTGAGAAGCAGTGTGAGTAACAGAGTGACAAGATAAGACTGTGGGAATCCAGGATGAAATAATATTTCAGCCCTGGAGCTCCCTTGTGAACTTGGTTAAAAACTGGAGAGAGGAAAATCACAAGGAACATCTTGCTGGAAATAGGTTTTAAATATGCAAAAGAAGGCATGTGCTCAGCATTTTCACAGTGTATCAGCCAAATCCTCCTCCATAGAGGCTTGAAACTGTTTTCATGGGATTGATGAGTTTATGGACTGGCTCTCTTATAGTGATCCATTATTCCATCAAAATGAATGTATCGTGTTGTGAACTAATAAAACACTTAAATAAAGTTTATCAAAAGCTTTAGAAAATAGCAGGGTTCTAGCCCTGCACTTCTGATTGGCCGATAATAGCGATATCGGATTGGTCTGATTGGTCAGATTGGAGAATCTGATTGGCTGTTAATGAGCCACTATCATTGGTTAAGGGGTCTAACACTCCATGTATCTTATTGGTTACTAGAGCGGCAGCTTGCCTATAAAAGGGCTGCTGTTGCCCTAGGGTTTTGCTCTGTTCAGAATGTATAATAAAGAGTTGAAGTTCACTGTTCACCATCTGGTCTCCGTTCCTTGCGCCCATGTACAGAACTTAACACTGACGACAAGGATGGGATGCGGAGACATCAGAGCTGACTGAACACTATAGAGCACTAAACAGAGCACATGGCTGAAGGCGCATCAGCGGCAGAAACCATGACCGGTGGCACCATACCACCCGCTCCATTCGACCCAGCACAAGAAGACTGGGACTCATACATGGACCGGTTCCAGATGTTTCTGGAGACCAACAGCTTGAAGGATGCCACTACTGGGAAAAAGAGAGCGGTATTCCTGACTCACTGTGGACCTGCCATTTTCAAGATGGCCAAGGCACTGGCAAAACCAACTGAGGTGAAATCCATGGACTGGGACATCCTCGAGCCCCTCTTACAGGCCCACAATGCACCTACCGTACCAACGCTTGTACAAAGACATGAATTTTACCAGAGAGACCAGTGGAAAGGAGAAAGCGTTGCAGATTTCATCGCAGATCTCCGGAACCTGGGAGGCCTCTGTGGGTTCGCCGACCTCGAAGGAGCTCTAAGAGACCGAATAGTTATAGGATTAGATGCACCGCACGTGCAAAGCAAGCTGATGGCGAAAGGTGACATCAACCTTGCAGATACCATCGCTGACGCTACTGCAGCAGAAGCAACCAGGAAGTTGGCTGCCTGAGTGTGCCGCACCAACGCCCCACTCCGCCAACTCGCCGGCGAAACCTTACCTTGCCTTGAGGGACATGCAATGGCAACCCACCACAAGGACCTCAAATCATCATCAGAAAGTGATGAGGAAGAAGTCAACCGGCTCCGGTCTGAATGAGACCAATGCCACCAGCGTAACCAGAGACTGCAGTATCAATGCGCAGGTTGTGGGTCAAACCACCGACGATCAGACTGCAAATTCCTCAATGCACTCTGCCATCTTTGTGGGAAGAGAGGCCAAATCGGAAAGGTCTGTAGAAGCAAGCAAGGATCCAGCCCACTTCAGAGGGGGACCAACTACCACCAATCCACAGGAAGTCATCCTGTGAATCGGGATCATTCAAACCACCAATGGAACAACCTCTCCTACAAAAATAAACCACTAGCCCATTCAACGAAATGAGAAGAGGCACACCAAACCATCACGATTGGTCACGCATCATCATTAGATGCAAAGAAGATCCGAGTGAAGGTCGCCATCAAAAACCAGCCCTGCATGATGGAAGTTGATTCAGAATCATCCCTCTCGATGATTTCCTGGAAGACCCTTAAACAGTTAATCCCTGCCGTCCGGTGACAAGACCTCAGAGTCCAAAGAATAATTCTCAAGGACTATCAAGGAAACCGAATTCCAGTCACTGGATCAAGCCTAGTCCAGGTCTCATTCAAAAATCGTATTACATCCTTACCATTGACCGTCATCGACCGTGATCGGCCGAGTTTGTTAGGCCTTCAATGGTTCGCTCCACTTGGGATTGAGGTAGCCAGCATTCACCAAACCACCAGCGACGACTGGGAGGAGGCCCTCGTCCAGGAATTCCAGGACGTTTTTGCAGACAAACTAGGTGAGTACAAGGGGACCCCGATATCATTTAACCTTAACCCTGAAGTAGCCCCCATCCGCCTTAAGCCTCATCAAGTCCCTTTTGCCCTTAAACCAAAGATTGATGAGCAGCTTGGTAAATTAATAGCACAGGGTGTTTTAGAACCAACTGACCATGCTGCTTGGGAAACCCAATCGTAACACCCATCAAACCAGATGGATCGTTAAGGATTTGTGGGGACTACCATGCCACCCTGAATCATGCCCTTCAACAGAACGCTTACCCGGTACCGGTGGTACAACACCTCCTCTATTCCCTGGGGGACCGGAAAAGTCTTCGCTAAATTGGATTTTGCACAGGTGTACCAACAACTGCCTGTAGATAAAAAAACAGCAGAGGAAAAAACGATAGTTATGCACCGAGGTGCTTTTAAGTGCAACCGACTCCAATTCAGAGTTAGCGTGGCCCCAGGGATCTTTCAGAGCTTGATGGAGAGACTATTACAGGGAATAAAAGGGGTCATACCATACTTTGATGATGTTTTAATTGCTTCCCCGAATAGAGAAATACTAAAGGAGCGTCTTAGACTGGTTCTCCAGAAATTTAAAGACTCTGGCCTTAAAGTTAAAAAAAATAAATGTCAACTGTGTACAGATAAAGTCGAGTTCCTCAGGTACCTAATTGATAAACAAGGCATTCACCCCACCAGTGGCAAGTTAAGGGCAATCAAGAACGCCCCAACACCCAGAAACAAGACTGATCTCCAAGCTTTCCTGGAGCTTATTAATTTTTACAACATCTTCCTGCCCCACAAAGCGACCGTAACCGAGCCCTTACATCGGCTTCTCGATAAAAAAGCAACCTGGGTTTGGAGGCACTGAGAGGAGCACGCGTTCCGACAAGTGAAAAACCTATTAACTTCAGATGCTGTTTTAATGCAGTATAACGAGACTTTGCCTTTAACAATCGCATATGATGTGTCACCATTTGGAGTAGGAGCCATTTTGAGCCATGTGTTACCAAACGGTAGTGAAGCCCCTATTGCCTATTTTTCAAGAACTTTATCAAAGGCTGAACGTAACTATAGTCAAATCGATAAAGAGGCTCTTGCTGTTGTATCTGCTGTTAAATTGTTTCATGAATATGTTTATGGATGAGTTTTTACTGTTGTTACCGACCACAAACCTTTGCTGGGGATCATAGCGGGAGACAAGCCAACCCCTTATATATTATCACCTAGAATGACTCGCTGGTCGGAGTTTTTGGCTGCGTACAATTATAAGTTGCAACACTGCCCGGGGAAAGCCATTCCCCATGCTGACGCATTGAGCCATGCACCACTTCCAGAAACCGTCAACGATCCAGCTCCAACCCTTACAACGCTCCAGATTGAAACACTACAGTCACCTCCGCTAACAGTGAGAGATATCGCGATTGAAACAAAATGCGATCCTATTTTAAAACGAGTTCTTAGCTGGGTCGAATGAGGATGGCCAGTAGATCAAACCCCTAATGACTTCATCCCCTTCAATAATAGGCAAACAGAACTTTTTTTCGCAAAAAGGCTGCATCCTGTGGGAAGATAGAGTCGTCGTCCTAGAGCGGTTACAATGAGCAGTATTAAAGACACTGCATGAGGGCCACCCCGGCATTGTGCATATGAAAGCACTCGCACGAAGCTATGCATGATGGCCGGGCATCGACAAACAAATCGAAGCCTCGGTAAAGACTTGTTATAAGTGCCAGGAGGTTAGCAATGCCCCACCAAAAGCAATTCCAACAGAATGGGAAACACCTCGGGGACCATGGTCCCCCATCCATATTGACTTTGCGGGACCTACTAAGGGACATACGTTCCTATTAACAGTGGATGCCTATTCAAACTAGCTCGAGATCCACAAAATGAAGAGTACCACAACCGAGTCCGTCATCCGGAAATTGAATAGATTATTTGCGACGCATGGACTGCCAGACATTCTGGTATCCGACAACGGACCCCAGTTTACTGTGCTCCCTTTTGAACAGTACTTAGCGGACCGCGATATTCACCATGCGCTAACTTTGCCAGCGCATCCTGCGGCTAACAGAAGACCTGAACGCATGGTCCAGTTTGTGAAAAAAACCCTCTACAAAATGGACTATGGGAACATTGAAGATAAGATAAATAGAATACTTCTCCAACACATCACTCCGCACAGCGTCACCAACAAGACTCCAGCAGAACTATTGATGGGACGCAAACTCTGCTCCCACTTCGACTGGCTTCACCTGTCTTACAAGCCAGAGAAACCCTGTGGATCTAGTGGAAAATGCCACGAATTCAAGATAGGCGACTTAGTTTTCACCAGAAACCATTCTGGCGAACCGTTGTGGATCGAGGCCACTATTATTCAAGCCACTGGACCCAGGTCGTACCGGGTGAAAACCTGCGATGGAAAAATATGGAAACGCCATATAGATCAGCTTCGCTCGAGGCTACAACGTAGTTTCCGCGACTCCGGTAACTCCCAAACTGAGGGGGGAGGGGATGTCGAAGAAACCGAATTTGAGATGGAGGAAAGCAGGAACGAAAGAAGTCAGCCATCGGTCGTAACAAGTGAAGAAGGATCAGGGAAGGGTGTGGCCTCGCCACAGAGGAACAACCCAACAGAGGAAAGCCCGCAAGGGCCAGAGGACAACGACAAGAACATTAGCGGCACCGAGTCTTCCAAAGAGGAACCACCAGCACCTGACTTGCCTGAAAACGCCCCGCCAAAACAGGCTTACAGTCAAGAACCGGTGGGACAGCATAAATCCAATAGACAGTCAAAGCAACCTTCCTACCTCAGAGATTACGTCACAGCACCCCCCAAACGGAACCTGGGGGGGAAGGGGTGTTATGAACTAATTAAACACTTAAATAAAGTTTATCAAAAGCTTTAGAAAATAGCAGGGTTCTAGCCCTGCACTTCTGATTGGCCGATAATAGCGATATCGGATTGGTCCGTTCAGGAGAATCTGATTGGCTGTTAATGAGCCACTCTCATTGGTTAAGGGGTCTAACACTCCACCTATCTTATTGGTTACTAGAGCGGCAGCTTGCCTATAAAAGGGCTGCTGTTGCCCTAGGGTTTTGCTCTGTTCAGAATGTATAATAAAGAGTTGAAGTTCACTGTTCACCATCTCGTCTCTGTTCCTTGCGTCCATGCACAGAACTTAACATATAGAAATCTAATGAAATTCCCTTATGTGTAAAATTATAGTAGATATGTAGATATGCATTGCTTTAAAAAAAATCTGCATGGCTATGTATTCAGTGTTGGGTTTAGCTTTCAACTGACTCCATTTGCCATAGTTACAAACTTCTGTAGATTTTTGTAAAAGACATGGATCGAATCTATAACATATTTTTGATTGATATTTCTTCATTAGGTGTAATTGAAAATGAATTGTTTTCATTTTGTCTAGGAACTATATATAATGTTTGTATGTATTAACGTGCTTGTATGCACATGAATGCAATATACACACACACATACACATATTTAGAGTATTTATGCTTTGCTAATTTTGTGGCTATTTAAAACACATGATTCCAGCCCAATGATTTATTAATATCTTTGTCTGCTTTGACAATTAATTATATTGGAAAATTGCAGTACCCAGGGGAAATGCAACAATTGATTTCCATTTGTTTCTTTATACTTGAATCACATAGATATTTGATTTTTTTTTTTTAAAGAGTAAAAACAAAAGCTTATCTGGATTTTCGTTGAAAGCATTATGCTATTGTGAATAAGTTGGAAAGACCTTTCCCCTCACATTTTTTCCTTCCTACAATAGCCTGCCAGATAGCATAAAATGCTGACACGAACAACACCACATTTAGTCTTTTGAGGCTCAGTATCAGCAGAAAACAGGGTTTGGAAAATGCTGGAGACTATCTAAGGGGCAAATCATTTCACATTTACCAAGCCAATTCTTGTTTTATTTATTTATTCCTTCTAGCATTAGGAAAAATTCTAGGCTGCTGGAGGAATAATAAGAGGAACCTTGGAACTTATTTCTGTTTCATACTGTGCATATATTTGTGGCAAAATAATTCTTGGCATTGCCATGACAGTATGAATCCCATTGTAGGAGAGCTGGGTATAATAGTATAACAAGGATTCTTCTTCTTTTTTGTGGCCAATTCCAGTTGATGCAGTGGAAGAGGTCATGCCCACTACCCCTTATTTAAAGAGTGTCTCATGGCTTGCTGATCTTTTATTTTTATTTATTTATTTATTTTATTTTGATTTGTCAATGGCTTACAAGATAATAGGTATCAGTATATACATAGTTATGAATACATGAAATGGGTACATTTAAATAAAATAAAAGAAACAATAAGACAGGGACGGTAGGCACACTGGTGTGCTTATGTACGCCCCCTGCAGACCTCTTAGGAAAGGGGTGAGGTCAATAGTAAACAGTCTAAGGTTAAAGATTTTGGGGTTTGGGAAAGAAACCACAGAGTCAGGTAGAGTATTCCAGACATCGACCACTCTGTTGCTGAAGTTGTATTTCCTGCAATCAAGTTTGGTGCGGTTAACCTTGAGTTTGTATCTATTGTGTGCTCTTGTGTTGTTATGGTTGAAGCTGAAGTATTCATTGACAGGTAAGCCATTGCAAAGTTTGATTTTATATACCATGCTTAGATCAGATTGAAGACAGTGTAATTCAAAGTTTTCTAGGTCTAGAATTTCAAGTCTGGTGGCATAAGGTATTCTTCAATGAGTAGAGGAGTGGAGAACTTTTCTTGTGAAATATTTCTGGACTTTCTCATCTGTGCTAATATCAGATACCTAATTTGGGTTCCAGACTGATGAGCTGTATTCAAGGATTGGTCTTTGTATGCTCTAGTTAGTAGTGGGATATTACCAGAGAAAAAGTTACGTAGGATTAGGTTAACAACTCTTAATGCCTTTTTGACTATGTTGCTACAGTGGGCTCTAGCACTTAGATCATTAGAGATGAGTATTCCAAGGTCCTTGACAGACCTTGGATCATCAACAATGTCTTGACTATTCAGCTTGTGTTTTATTTTCTGATTTTTTGTTGCCAATATGTAAGACAGAGCATTTATTTGTTGAGATTTGAAGTTGCCATTTATTTGACCATTCTGATACATAATCAAAATCTTTTTGAAGGGTAGCAGTATTGTCCATGGTATTGAACAGCTTTATATCATCAGCAAAGAGAATGCAGTTGCTCTTAATATAATCACAGAAATCATTTATGTAGAATATAAAGAGAGTTGGTCCCAGAACACTGCCTTGGGGGGCACCACTATTGACAGGTACAGAATTTGATAGGACACTCCCAATTTTGACCATTTGTTGTCTGTTTGACAGGAATGCTTTTATCCAGTTATTCAGTTGTTCAGAGATGCCATAAGATTTTAGTTTCAGGAGTAGTTCATGTACCTTTGAATCAAAGGCTTTACAGAAGTCTATGTAGATTGGGTCTATTGTTTTGCCCTGATCGAGTTGTGTAGTCCATATGTTTTTGCAGTGTAAGAGTTGCAGATTACAGGATAGTTTTTTTCTGAAACCAAATGGTTTATTAGAGAGTAAGTTGTTTGTCTCTAAGTGGAGGATAATGGATTGGTTAATAATTGATTCCATGACTTTAGAGGCAATGCAGCATAAGGAGATTGGTCTGTAATTTTCAACTAGGCTGGGGTCTCCCTTTTTGAAGATGGGGATGACCGTGGCTTGTGACCATAGTTTTGGCAAGGAGCTGGTCCTGAAAGATTTTTCAAAGATTATGCTTAGAGGTTCGGCTATGGCAGTGGATAGCTTTTTTAAGAAGTAGGCACATATTCCGTCCGGTCCAATAGATAGAGATAGTTTTAGATTGTGTAGTGATTTTTCAACATTGTCTTTTGTAAAATCGACATGTATTAGATCATTGTACTTTTCTGTGGTTCGGCTAGGAAATACTGGGCATGATCCATTGCTGTTTAGAAATGCTGAGCCAAAGAATGTGTTAAAGATGTTGGCTTTAATGGTGTCATCGTTGCAGTCTTTACCATCCTATCAGGGGTGGGATGGACCTTGAGTCTTTTAGTTTGTTGTTTACAAAATTGTAAAAAGTGTGGGTGGAATTGGTGCATAGAAGGTTTTCCTCTTGTTTAATGTGGTAATTGGTGCATTCAGTCTTTATCTGGTAGCATAAATTTTTGTATTGGCTTTTGAAGTTGGCAACATGACCAGATTTGTTTTTCCGCGAGAGTGATCTCTTTTTGGATTGGAGTTTCCTTATTGTTATGGGTAATCTGTTTTTTTTTTGTTTTTTTTTGTTTTTTTGTTTGGGGAGTTGTTATTGGTACATATAGTTTGATGACTCTTTTGACTTCAAGTAAAAATATGTTGTAATGGTCTTCAACAGTATTGCAAACAGTGAATAGAGATTGTCAATCAAGGGATGAGAGGTCATTGTCTATAAGATCATACTTGCCTTTTTTGAAGCTATAATTAGGGATTATGTCATTGTGATGATTTTTGTGTGGGTGTATGTTGAGACAAAAGTCAATCATATTTTGGTCACTGTTGGAAAAGGGTTCTTTAGTTTGTATTCTGTAAATTAAATTCAAACTATTGCAGAAGATGAGATTGAGGCAGTTGTTAAGTCTAGTATTGTTGGTTACTAGTTGTTCCAGTCCCAGATTTATAACAGCATTGTAGAAGGTTACATGTATGGGTTCAGTTGTACATTCATTTAGGGTCCAGTTAATATGAGGTAGATTGAAGTCACCAAGAAAGATAAAAGGGTGTGGGCAGGATGTTGCCCATGTTAGTAGTGAATTTAGCTTGTTTACATGTTCAATGTCATAATCAGGTGCTCTGTAACATACTAAGAATCAAAATGTGATATTTAAGGATAGTTCACAGATGATGGTCTTAGGAAGAGCCCATCTTGTTTAACATGCAGCAATTGTGGAAGATTATGTGCCAATTTGGGGCAAGATGTCATAATACACTAATGTGTACTATGACATCTTGTTCCACAAATCAATACATTTTGTGTTGATCAAGTGATGCTGTCACAATATTTCCCAGTGTGTGGAAGCTGTTTCAGTTTACGTGGGAAGAAGCAACTTCAAGATTAACTCTTGTAAGACCAAGTGGCCAAGGCTGCTCGGTTCTTCGAATTCTGGAGACTTTCCACCTTGTATGGCCCTGTATGAATTATACACTCCTGTTCAGGCCTTGTGCACAATCTGAAGGTCTTCCTATCAATTCCTGCTTGAGGAGCAGGTAGCAACTTATGTCCAGGAAGGCTTTTGTACAGGTTCAATTTGCTGTTCCCACTACTGGATAAAGAGCCATTGTGATCCCATGGACAACGTTCCTCAGGCCTTCCTGTCCTCTACCATCTTCTGGAGTCCATTTAAGCTTACACCTACTGCTTCAATGACTCCATCAAGCCACCTCATTCTCTGTTGTCCCCTTCTTCTTTCTCCCTCAATCTATTGTATTGTATTTAGTGATCTCCTTGAAGACAACCTGGAAATTGCAGCTAGTCCAGAATGTGGAAGTATGAATAGTAATGGGCAAGTCTCACTATGCCCATATAAAATCACTTTATGAGATGAACTAATTGCCAGCTGTTTTTAGATACAATTCAGGGAGTTGATCATCACCTACAGTATAAAGTCATAATTTTGCAATCACCTGTTGCTTATACAGTATGCCTAACCTATCCACCAAGGCCAGTTTGCTTTGTGTTAGATGACTGCCATGCTTTTATATAATGTAATGTGTTCATGTTTTACATGATGTTTCTTGTTTTTTTAGTGCTGTGAAGCAGCCTGGAATTGTTGTGGAGACGAGTGTCTAAGAAATCTGGCAAATAAATGTATAAAATAGGGAGGCCAATGTAAAAATGCTTCAGAGGACACGAGGACATGCCTATAGCATGAAATTTGTGTCCCCATGCACAAATGGGTTTTGGGATCATGCTGTTCCTACAGAAGATAATCATATGATGTTTTAAGAAATTTTAGACAATTATTAGCCATGGTGGCACACTGGCTAGAATTCAGTACTGTAGGCTAATTCTGTCAACTGCCAGTAGTTCGATCCTGACTAGCTCAAGGTTGATTCAGCTGGCCATCCTTCCAAGTTCGTAAAATGAGGACCCAGATTGTTGGGGGTGAAATGCTGACTCTGTAAATTGCTTAGAGAGTGCTGTAAAGTATTGTGAAGTAGTATATAAGCCTAGATGATAAGCAGTGATAGCACAGTGATTAGAATGCACTGTGATTAGAATTTCAGGGTAATTCTGCTTTCTGCCAACTGTCAGCAGTTTGGCAGTTCAATTCTCACTGACTCAAGGTTGACTCATCCTTCCATCCTTCTGAAATTGCAAAATGAGGACCCAGATTGTTGGGGGCAATATGCTGACTCTGTAAACTGCTTAGAGAGGGCTGTAAAGCACTCTATAAGAAGCAATATATAAGTAAGTGCTGTTGCTATTAGACAATTATACAGGAATGGGTCTATTCATATCTCGAGTGGCTTTCTGCCTTTGAATTTGATAGTGCTGCATACTATTTAAAAACTGTGAGATTTATGCAAAAAGTATAGGCAAGGAGGTATAAGAGGTCTAGGGGAGCTCCCAGCAAATCAGGACTCACAAAGTTATGTAGCAAAATTGATAAGCAGCAACACAAAACTGTACCAGATGAGAAACATGATTTGGTACCCCCCTCTATCATTTTGAAATGCAGACAGACAACAACCGGGGAGAGGTTGGGAGATATGTTGTTGCTTTGTACTCTGAGCTTGGTAATCTGGTTGCAAACATTTCTTCCCCTTCGAGGAGACATATTTGGTGCACTTTGGATTGTGCTTGCCTGGTGGAGCACTGGCCTTTAAATACCTTTCTGAGTCTTGGTCTGATTTCAGGTTGTGTGACCTGCTGGTTGTAGTTGCTGAGTCATAGTCCTTGGTTTTAAGTACTATGGTACTTAAAATGTGGAAGAAACGTTTGGAACCAAATCACCAAGCTTGGAACTCAAACCAACCAC
Source organism: Hydrophis major (assembly GCA_033807585.1). Taxonomy (NCBI): domain Eukaryota; kingdom Metazoa; phylum Chordata; class Lepidosauria; order Squamata; family Elapidae; genus Hydrophis; species Hydrophis major. The sequence goes on along the minus strand of CM066329.1, from coordinate 302,404,091 downwards.
ATAAGTAAAATACTGTGCCTGACTATTTTCTCCATCACAACAACCTGCTGAGTTGTTTTTGGGCTAGTCATTTTCTTTCAGCTAAACTTGTCTCATAAGATTGTTGTGGTGGGGAAAACAGAAGAGGAAGGATTATTATGTATGCTTGCTGCCTTGAGTTATTTACAAAAAAGCCAAGATGAGATGACATCTATCCTCCTTTCTTGCTGGCAAGCTTAGAACTCAGTCTCTGTGTTTTTACACCAGCACCTTCTGTATTACATCACTTGGCTCTCTTTTTATTATTAAAAAACCTGTTGATTGAATGGTTGGGTATTTTTTTGGGGGGGGGGGAGACAACAACCACCACCCCATCCCATTCCATATACCTGAATACAAAAATAAAAAGATTTACAGAAAGATGACACAACTTATGCATAAACATCAGTCCTTTGATGTAGACAAGGTCAAGAGACATGCATGGTAAAGTTACAGGAATGCTCTTTATTTTTGTAAGCTAGACCTTGAAAGCCTATCAAGGTTTTTCTTTGCTGCATCTTCTTTTCAACAAAATCAAGTTAGACTTACTTTAAGCTGATTTGTCATACTTTCCACTTTCTCAGAATTGTGTAATTTTTTTCCCCTGAATGTCCGCTCTTAATGTGCTTATTCTTTCCTCATGCCAAAATCTAAATTCCTTCAAAATAGGACAGAAGGTCTGAATTCTTACACAGCTCCTTTTATAAATCGAACACTTCTGCTCTGCATCTTTTTTAGCTGGGAACTATACATAAGGCTACAAAATCTGGACTGTAAAACTCTAGAACATAACTAGATAGGAGGAATGACAGACAGAAAAATGAATTCTTGTAGCCAAGATGTGTAGACCAAAATATATGCAATTGCAAAAAAAAAAAAAAAAAAGTCCTTTTCATGAAAAACAAACAAGGATGGACATGGAAAGGAATCTTGCCAGTTCCCAGTACCTCTAGTATTTTTTCCTCAAAGATTCTTCCCTAATAACTTTTAAACCACTTGCAAAAATCAATAATATTGTAAAAATGTATACACACAGATTCCACTGGGTATAGTTTTTTCTTACTTGTCTTCATATTTTCTTTCTTAAATTTATTTATTTTTTTATGAAATCAATTTATATGGCTGCCCATCTTGCAGTTGCAACTCTGAGTGTCTCACAATGCATCAGAATCAATAAAAATGAAACTTCAAGAGCTTACATTGTATGCAGAGAATAATCCCAACAAAATAAGCAGAATTTCATCTTTACCTCATGCTCTGGAGCACAACTGGCTCTCCACTGCTTCGTGAAAGGCAAAAGTTCTGCTAAACTTTTTAGGCAATGCAGATAAGTTGGCTGTATGCGATCCAAATGTGGTCAAATAAGATTGACAACATATCTGTACAAGAAAACTCTCATTGATCAAGAGGGACAATGAATTTCAACCATATTTTGTTGTGTTTGGGTATTGTAGATATGAATCAATAGCATACTGTGTTATTGGTCTGTGTTTAATTCAAAATATTCAACGGGGGAAAGAAATCAAATACAGCAAGAAATCAACAGTCAATTTTTTTAATGAAAGTGTATATGTATGAAGTGGACATGCCTAGGACTGTCTGCATTGAGACATTTATTAAAATGACAAAAGCAGCAATCCATTATATTACCACAATGAACTCCAACACTGTGACATGTGTGCAATGCCATAGTATCTACACAAAAGGGGTAAAGTTTGTGTTGTTGCAGTGTGATGGTGTTGGTGTTGTTTGTTCACCTGACAGTTCCTATGGACATCACTTGATGCCCACTTTCTCTGTGTCACCCTTTGCTATTTGTTCTGGTCTGCAAAGAATGTAGGGAAAGCTGTCAGCTTGATCAACAAACTCATGATAAAGGAAGAGTTTATTCCCTTTGTCATTCTATTTTCAGGATATAGCTTGAATGAAACAGTAGCTTGAATGGATTTTGCAGGTGCCCCTCTAGTTTGTGGGAAAAAAATCAAACCCATGCTTTGTTTATGTGTCTTAGCAACAAAGATTTTTTTTAATTAGAAGGCAAGGGGAAAAGGGGGAGCAAATGAACATGCCAACTCCCCAAATTTCATAATGTACCAATATTCAATAAATTCAGGAAGTAGTTATAATAGAGTTAAAATTTAGGTAGCCATTGGCAAACTCTGGAGAGTGTTTTTTCAACACTGTGTTGAAAAAATGAAATAAGATTGGTTTGGCATGATTTATTTTTAACAAACCCATGCTGACTGCTAGTTATTACTTTACTTGTTTCTAGATGTTGGCAGATCTGTTTTTTTATTATCTTTTCCAGTATCTTCTCAGGTATTGATGATAGGCTGATTGGTCTATAGTTTCCTGGGTCTACTTTTTTCCCTTTTTTGAAGATGGGAACCACATCAACTCTTTTCCAGTCCTCTGGTAGTTCCCTGGTGCTCCAGGATTTTTGAAAGATATGGTGCAGTGGTTCTGAGATGACCTCTGCCAGCTCCTTTAAAACTCTGGGATGTAATCCATCAGGCCCCAGTTATTTGTGTTCATTAAGATCAGACAAGTGTTCTTTTACTATTTTTTTTGCTTATTTTAATTTTTATTTCTGGTTTGTCTTTTACAGTTACGTTTTTGGTGGGTTGAGCTATAGTTTCTTTTTGCATGAAGACTGATGCAAAGAATGAATTACACTGTTCTGCTTTCTCTCTGTTGTCTGTTACCTCCTTGACAGCTTCCCTTTTTAGTGGACTGACTGTTTTCTTGATTTTTTTCCCTGTTACTTATAAGTTGGAAGAAACTTTTTTTATTATCTTTGACTTTTGTTGCAAGTCTTTGTTCGTTCTGAGCCTTTTTTCCCCCTGACTTTGTTTCTGGCTATCTGCTGATATTCTGCCTTAGTTGTATGTCCTTCTTTCCATTTTTTGTACTTTTCCTTTTTTTCTTTTAATTTGCCAGACAGAGATCTTTGTGCAGCCATGCTGTCATAGATTCAGGCATGGGTAGAATGAATGGAGACAGTCTTAGTTGGTGAACTTTCAACTCTTTATTGCATTGTGACTTCTAACTTGTATAACAACAACTCTGCTTTATATAGGCAATGCTAATGTGAAATAACCAATAGGAGCTGTGAAATGCTAGCTCCAGTGCCAATAAGAGTCCTTCGTTAAGGGCCAATCAGATTCTCAGAACCCGACCAATCCGATCTAGCCGCTTAACACCCAATCAGAAGTGCAGGGCCAGAACCCTGCACTTTACCCCAAGCTTGCCTTTATTCAACTATTTACATACATAACAACCCTTCCCCCTGGCTTCACAATTAGTTTGTGACTATATAGTCCTTTAAATAGGACGGTTGTGTCTTGGGTCTGTCAGATTTTCTTTGGACTGGCTGCGTGCAGTCCCGTTGAGGTAGGGTGTTGTTTTGTAGTGGCTCAGCTTCTCGTTCTGGTGTGATTTCCCTTGGAGCGTGCGATTCTTCTTCCTGCTCCATTTCCTGGGTTTCACTTGATTCATCGCTTTCCTGGAACAGGTTTCCTGGCATATCGTCATCTTCTCTTCCTTCCCCCCCTCAGTTTGGTCATTGGGAAGTTGTTGGCTAGCAATTATAAGGCGTGACCATAATTGGTCAATATGTCTTTTCCATTGTCTCTCATCAATACATTTTACAATATAGGATCTGGGCCCAGTCTGGCGTATTACCGTTGCTTCAATCCAAACTGGGTCGCCCGATAAATTTCTTGGATACACGGGGTCACCTACCTTGAAGGTACGGTAGCGTCCGCTGGATCCTGGAGGCTTTTCTGGCTCGTAAGCAGGGTGCAGTCGGTCGAAGCGGGAACGGAGTTTTCGCCCCATGAGAAGTTCAGCGGGAGTTCTGCCGGTTTCGCTGTGTGGAGTGATGTGTTGTAGAAGTAGAATGCGGTTTATTTTTTCGTCAAGATTATCATAGTCCATCTTTTGTAAAGTCTTTTTTACAAATTGTACCATGCGTTCCGCTCGGCCATTGGTAGCAGGATGCACTGGCGAGGTGAGCGCATGGCGGATGCCGTTGTCAGCAAGGTACTGTTCAAACATTAGCGCTGTAAACTGTGGTCCGTTATCGGACACCAGGACGTCTGGCAATCCATGAGTTGCAAAGAGTCTATTGAGGACTTTAATGACTGCCTCGGAGGTTGTATTGGCCATTCGATGAATTTCTAACCAATTAGAGTATGCATCGACAGTCAACAGCAATGTCTGTCCTTTGATCGGCCCTGCGAAATCCAGGTGGATTCTGGACCAGGGTCCACGTGGTGTCTCCCATTCGGTCGGTGCAGCTTTTGGCGGTGCGTTGCTGGTTTGTTGGCACTTGGTGCAGGCCTTGACCCATTGCTCGATGTATCGGTCCATGCCTGGCCACCAAGCGTAGCTCCGTGCGAGTACCTTCATTCGCACGATCCCGGGATGTCCATCGTGCAAAATTTGTAACAGCGTCTTTTGGAGTCGTTCTGGGACGACGACTCTATCGCCCCAGATAATGCAGCCTTTTTGAGAAAAAAGTTCAGTCTGTCTTGTTTTAAATGGCGCGAAGTCATCTGGGATCTGGTCCAATGGCCATCCACGCTCTACCCAGCCTAGGACTCGTGCTAGGGTGTGGTCTCGTCTGGTCTCCCTCGCGATATCTCGAGCGGTCATAGGAGGCGAGTTGAGCGTTTCCATTTGTAACGCCGATACTGTTGGTGCCGGATCGTCGAGGGTCTCTGGTAGCGGTGCTCTGCTGAGTGCGTCGGCATGGGGAATGGCTTTCCCCGGTCGATGTAACAATCGACAATTAGAAGCAGCTAGAAACTCTGACCATCGAGTCATTCTTGGGGACAATATATAGGGAGTTGGTTTGTCCCCAGTGATTATCCCCAATAAAGGTTTGTGGTCGGTTACAATTGTAAATGTCCTTCCATATACATACTCATGGAATTTTTTTACGGCTGACACAATTGCAAGAGCCTCCTTGTCTATTTGTCCATAGTTACGTTCTGCCTGGGATAGAGTCTTCGAAAAGTATGCAACGGGAGCCTCATTTCCATTAGGTAGCACATGGCTCAAAATAGCGCCCACCCCAAACAGTGAGGCATCACAAGTTATAACCAAGGGTAATGTTTCATTATATTGCATAAGTACAAAATCAGATGTAAGTAAATCTTTTACATTTCTAAACGCTTTTTCTTCTCAGTAACCCCAAACCCATAATGCTTTCTTATCTAATAACCGGTGTAATGGTTCAGCCACAGTCGCCTTATGCGGTAAAAACACATTGTAGAAATTGATAAGGCCTAAAAATGCTTGAAGATCAGTTTTGTTACGAGGTCTGGGAGCATTTCTAATCGCCCTAAATTTACTCTCAGTTGGGTGAATACCCTGACTATCAATGTGATAACCTAGATATTCAACACTGTCGGTATACAGATGACATTTATCCCTTTTTACTTTCAATCCCGCTTCTTGGAATTTTTTAAGAACACATTTTAAACGATTCTGCAGAATTTTTTTACTAGGAGCTGCAATCAATACGTCATCAAAATACGGAACCACGCCCTTGATTCCCTGTAACAATCGTTCCATTAAACTTTGGAATATTCCGGGGGCCACACTCACCCCGAACTGCAATCGGGTACATTTAAAAGCACCTCTGTGCGTTACTATCATTTGGGCTTGGGCTGTTTTATCGTCCACGGGCAATTGTTGATAGGCTTGAGCTAAATCTAGCTTAGCGAAAACCTTTCCACCTCCCAGAGAATGGATACGGCACTGGATACGCGTTCTGTTGGAGGGCGTGGTTTATAGTGGCCCGGTAGTCCCCACAGATTCGGATTGACCCATCTGGTTTAATGGGGGTTACAATAGGAGTTTCCCATGGGGAATGATCAATGGGTTGCAGTACCCCTTGTTTAATTAGTTTGTCAAGTTGTTCATCTATCTTGGCCTTAAGGGCGAACGGAACTCGATGGGGTTTTAAACGGATCGGGGCGACCTTAGGGTCGAGGCTGAACGAAATTGGGGTCCCCTTATACTCGCCCAGATGATCTGCGAAGACATCGCTGAATTCAGACATAAGATCCTCCTCCCACTCGCAATCACCGACTCGGTTCACGCCGGCTAGTTTGATGCCGAGTGGCGCAAACCATTGGAGGCCCAACAAACTAGGCCTGTCCCTATCGATGATCGTTAGAGGTAAGTATGCCGTATGCTTTTTAAACGAGACGTGGACTCGACAAGACCCGACCACAGGGATCCGATTCCCTTGGTAATCTTTAAGGATAAGGCGTTGCATTCGAAGGTCTTGGCATTGGATGGTAGGAATGAGCTGCTTTAATGTCTTCCACGACACCATCGAGAGGGACGATCCCGAATCGACCTCCATGTGGCAGGGTTGGTTCTCTATGGCTACTGTAACTCGAATCTTCTTAGCGTCCATGGCTGAGGCGTGACCTATAGTGATAGTATGGTGAGCCTCTTCTTTCTGCAACGCTCGATATCTGTAGGAGTGGTTTGCTGGGTCTCGCCTTACAGGACGGTTTCCTGCCGATTGGTGAAAGTTGGTTCCCTTTGAGGCCAGGCTTGGTCCCGGTAAACTGCGACAGACTCGACCGATGTGGCCTCGTTTCCTGCACTCATGGCAGAGTGTGTCGCGGAATTTGCAGTCTGCTCTGGGATGGTTTGCCCCGCAGCCAGCGCAAGGGCGTGAGGTTTTAGGATGAGGGTCCCGGTCGGAACGCAGTCGATGGACCCCTTCTTCGTCGCTGTCTGACGACGAAGAGAGGTCCTCGTAGTGCGTTGTTGCCAACTGCCCTTCTTAGCTGGGTGAGATGTCGCCTGTCAGTGGGTTTGTTGGTTTCGGCTTTGCCGTAGCTGCGCCGCTGACTTTTTTGTTGCCTCCGTGGCGGTGGCTTCAGCGATGGCGTCAACAAGGCCGATGTCGCCCTTCGCCATCAGCTTGCTCTGCACTTTTAGTGCATCTAATCCCAGAATTAGGCGGTCTCTCAATGCTTCATCTAAGTCTGCGAACCCGCAGAGGCCTCCCAAGTGCCGGTGGTCTGCCACGAAGTCAGCCACACTCTCTCCTTTTTTTTGGCTTCGTTGAATGAACTCGTGGCGTCTCACGAGTGTGGGTACGGTTGGCGCGTAATGGTCTCTCAGGAGAGGTTTGAGGTTGTCCCAGCTTATTGCTTTCACTTCTCGAGGCTTCTCGAGGGCTTTAGCCATTTTAAAGACAGTCGGGCCGCAGTACGTCAGGAACAGCGCCCGCTTCTTGGCTGGTGTGGCGTCCTTCAGGTTGTTCGTTTCGAGGAACATCTGAAAGCGATCCATGTAGGATTCCCAATCCTCTTGGGATGGATCGTACGGAGCGGGTGGTACGATGCCGCCAGACATGGCTTCCGTTAGTGGCGCCGTTTTTTTACACGTGCTCTGTTTTCTTCCAAGTTCCTTAAGATCAGATGTCTCCAAATCCCACCCTCGTCGCCAGTGTCATAGATTCAGGCATGGGTAGAATGAATGGAGACAGTCTTAGTTGGTGAACTTTCAACTCTTTATTGCATAGTGACTTGTAACTTGTATAACAACAACTCTGCTTTATATAGGCAATGCTAATGTGAAATAACCAATAGGAGCTGTGAAACGCTAGCTCCAGTACCAATAAGAGTCCTTCGTTAAGGGCCAATCAGATTCTCAGAACCCGACCAATCCGATCTAGCCGCTTAACACCCAATCAGAAGTGCAGAGCCAGAACCCTGCACTTTACCCCAAGCTTGCCTTTATTCAACTATTTACATACATAACAATGCTGGTTTCTTTTTGGATTTGTTTTTCATTCTCAGTGGTATTGTGTTGGTCTGGGCTTCTATGATCATACTTTTCAGAGTTTCCCAAGATTCTTGAGTTGTTTTCCCCTTTAGGGATTTTCATCCATGGAATCTTTCCCAGGTTTTCTCTGAGTTTATTAAAATCAGCTCTTTTAGAATCCAAGAGTCTGGTATTATTATGTTATATTGCTTGTGTTTGTGTTATGTTGAATTCTAGTATGACATGGCCACTTTCACCCAAGGTTCCTGCAGCTTCAATTCCCTCTATCACATCTTCTCTGTGAGAATTAAGTCCAGTATGGCTGTCCCTCTAGTTCATTCTTTACTTTTTGGACAACAAAGTAGTCAGCTAGGTTGGCTAGGAATTTATTTGATTTCTCACTTGGTGTAAAATTAGTTTTCTAATTGAAATCAGGATAATTGAAGTCCCCCATTACTATTGTTGTGTGTTTCCTGCATATGTTTGTTAGTTGGTTAGTAAAAAAATCTATTTTTTCTGCTTGATTGGGTGGCCTATAATATACACCTATGGCCATGTCATTCTTTTTTAATTTTATATTTACCCATATACATTCTAGGAGGCTTTCATCTTTGGTTTCATGCATTTCTGTAGCAATATAGTGGTCCTTTATATATGGTGCAACTCCACTTCCTCTTTTATGGGGTCTGGGTTTTTTATAACAAAGTTATATTTGTAGTTCCTTTCAAAACTTTGGAAAAGCTGAAAATAATTTTGGATTCTGATCCTTTGTCTCTTCTCCCAGTCCTCCATCATTCATTTTTTAAACATGAGGAAAATCAATAGAAAGAATGAGAAAACAGTTTTATAGAATTAGAGATTTAATTATAGATGGAAATCCTACAATGCCTGAATATATTTTGCTAAAGGAATGAATAAAGCATTAGCTTGGTTTCTGATAAGTCAAATTAAGTAATTCCTTAGGTGATGTTAATACTATTTTGAGAAGGCTCTAAATATCTAATTTACTGAATAGAAAAACCACCTCCTCAGTAATACAGAACGTTGTTTGAGTGAATATAGCAGTTTTCCTTGAAAGTTTTAAAAACTTTGAGAAGATTTTTTAGATTTTGAATAGAACTGTGCAGAACTTTGAAAGAGTGACTTGATTTGTTAAAGCTGCAGCCTAATCACCCATTTGAAGTGGATTATGAAAACTGAAGTAAGGAGCTTCTTCAAAAAAAATCAGATCAACTTTGAAATGTTTCATATTTGTAAGTGCTTTGCATATTCAATGGTTTTGCCATTGCTATAAAGACTGTTAGAAAACAAACCATGTTGTAATGCCATTCCATATATATAGATTGGTGTTTGAAACTAATACTATTACGAACAGCTGGTCAAGGAGTTAGCCAACTCATTAAACCAACTCATTAAGCCAACTCATCACTTCCTTCTGATCAGAGTGTTGTTGTTGTTGTTGTTGTTGTTGTTGTTGTTGTTGTTTTTTACTAAGACTAATAATGACTGATTTATTATGTGCCATCAAATTGCTATTGACTCTTAGTAAATAAAGAAATAGGCCTCTGCAGGGTGATCTGGCCCCTACCTGGCCCATCAGGTTTCCCAATATTGAACCTATTACTATTGAAATGAAATATATGCTTATATGCTGCTGGTCACCCTCTAATCTTTCTTTCACCTTTCAGAAGTGCTTCCCAAGGGAACTAAATCTTTGCACAATGTACCCAAACTATGATAATTTGATCAGAAGATTGGCAGTTTGAGACTAAGTCCCGCATGACAGAGTGAGCTCCCATTTGCCTCAGCTCCTGCCAACCTAGCAGTTCAAAAGCACGGAAATTCAAATAGATAATTAGGTACCACTTCAGTGGAAAAGTAATAATCCTCGATGCACTTGGGCACACAGTCATGCCAGCCATATGACTGTGGAAGTGTCTTCAAACAATGCTGACTCCTTCAGCTAGGAAACGGAGATAAGCACTGCCTCCTAGGCCACACATAATTTACCTTCATTTGTATCATGAATGATATTTCTGAACTAATATATTCTATGACATATTTTCTTGTCTTCTTCAATGACCATAATATTCTCAAGACCCTTCTTGTATATCAAAATTCAAAATGTCAACATTATTTCTATAATGCTTCTCCAAAGTCCAATTTTTACTTCCTTAGTGTCATTGGGATGGTGGGGTGGTGGTGGCTGCACAATTCCAATTAATATTGGATATATAAATATTGCTTTAATATAACTTTATGCATATGGATAAATCCTGGCACCCTAATATCTTTTCCAAAGTCTTCATTGCCACTCTAGCAAGAATTAGTCAGTGGCATATTTCTAGACTGCTGTTAGTAGTTGTTCCAAAAGTCAGAAGCTATCAATCATTTCCGTGTCTTCATTGTCAGTTCTAACGCTGGCTGCTGTGCCTATTGTCATTAGTTTAGTTTCCTTTATATTCAATCACAGTTTTATTTTGTCACCATGCTGCTTGACTTTCATTACGATTACAACTTGCAGATCATTTGCATTTCATATATCAGGGTTGTATTATCCGCATAGCACAGGTTACTGGCTTTTCTTCCTGCAATTTTAAAGCCACATTCATTTTTCTAATCCAACCTCCTTAGGTGGAGGTAAAAAGGAAATATTGCTAGGTTTTCAAGATAATAGTTTATATCAATTAAACACAGTATTAATTTTTCTGATGCTGGTGTAGTCCTGCCTTAGACATGAAGCCATCAGGTGACTAAGAAGTGCTGAGCTCTGCCCTAGGAAGAAAGCAATGGAAAAGCATTTCCAAAAATGCTACAAAGATAACCATAGTTGGAAGTCATAAAAGTTAATTGAATTATGATGGGTGATTTTTTCATCAATCACAATATATGTTTACTGTGGATATATATAAACACTGCAAGTGAGCGCAGAAACTGTCATTAACTTGAAATGGAGAACGTCCCTGTGAAAAGAAACAAGCAGGAATTTTGAAAGCATTCAAATGGCTATTCCTACTTGATTGAAAGTGGGGAAAATTCCATTATTCTGAATAGAGCTTACAATAAATATATCTACATGTTAGAGCTACATCAATTCATCCTAACTTTGTTTATCATGCACATTCCAGTCCAAGACTTTGGGCAGTCCACATACAAAATTCCTAGGATTACTACCAGTATAATCATCAATACTTCTGCAGTTAATTTATGTTAAAAAAATTTAGAATTTCCATCACAAACATCAATATTTTATATAAAATAAATTGATATATTTCCTTTTATTATTTAATTTATACAAACATTTTGTCCAACTTTTCTTATCTAGCTTCAGGATGATTTTTTTTTATTGCATTTTCATCATTCTCTTTATATGCTTTGCTTAAGGACAGACTAGGAGTATGTTAAGTCTGGAGCATGGATGCGAATGATGGAGATGAGCCGGTAGAAACAGTGAACTTCAAACTCTTTATTTACATATTGTGACAGCTCAAACTGGAGGGCTGCTATAGCCTTCCTTATATAGGCAACTTATTAACTATTCAACCAATAGCAAACCAAAGTTTTGTTGGTGACGCTGTGAGGTGTGATGTGCTGTAGGAAAAGGATCCGGTTGATTTTCTCGTCAATGTTGTCGTAGTCAATCTTTTGGAGAGTCTTTTTGACGAATTGTACCATGCGCTCAGCCCTACCGTTGGCAGCAGGGTGTGCAGGTGAAGTGAGTGCATGTCGGATACCGCGGTCAGCCAGGTACTGCTCAAAAGACAGCGCGGTAAATTGGGGCCCGTTGTCGGATACCAGAACGTCTGATATTCCGTGGGTTGCAAACAGTCTTTCCAGTCTTTTGATGACCGTGTCAGTGGTCGTGTTGCTCATTTGATGAATCTCGAGCCAATTCGAGTAGGCGTCGATGGTTAGCAAAAATGTGTGGCCTTTGGTTGGCCTGGCAAAGTCCAGATGGATGTGGGACCAGGGTCCCCGTGGCATCTCCCATTTGGTTGGGGTTGCCTTTGGTGGAACGTTGCTTACTTCTTGGCATCTCCTGCAAGTTTTAACCCATGATTTGATTTGTCTGTCGATGCCTGGCCACCATGCGTAGCTTCGTGCGAGGCCCTTTATGCGCATGATGCCAGGGTGGCCATCTTGCAAGGTTCTTAGCAATGTCTGTTGGAGTCGTTCTGGGATAACGACTCTATCGCCCCAGATGACACAGCCCTTCTGCGAGAACAACTCTGTTTGACGACTTTTGAATGGTGCAAAGTCGTCTTGTACTTGGTCCAATGGCCATCCGCGTTCCACCCATGTGAGGACTCGTGCTAAGATGGGGTCGCATTTTGCTTCTCTCGCGATGTCATGGGCAGTTAATGGCGGTGTGTGGAGTGTCTCGATCTGCAACGCTGTCATTATTGGTGCAGGATCGTTGATAGTTTCAGGGAGCGGTGTATGGCTCAGTGCGTCGGCGTGGGGAATGGCTTTACCGGGACAATATTGTAGCCGATAATTGTAGGCAGCCAAGAATTTTGACCAGTGAGTCATTCTGGGAGAAAGTATGTAGGGAGTTGGCTTGTCCCAGCAATGATCCCCAGCAATGGTTTGTGGTCAGTTACAATGGTGAAAACCCGGCCGTACACGTACTCATGAAATCTTTTAACAGCTGATACAATCGCCAGGGCTTCTTTATCGATCTGGCTGTAATTTCGCTGTTTTTGAGAGTGTTTTTGAGAAGTAAGCAACAGGGGATTTGTTACCGTTAGGTAACATATGGCTCAAAATGGCGCCCACTCCAAAAGGCAATGCATCACATGTAATGTTTACTGGCAAAGTCTCATTGTACTGCATTAGTACGGCGTCTGAAGTCAGTAGTTTTTTCACATTACGGAACGCCTGCTCTTCTTTGTGACCCCATATCCAAATCGATTTTTTATCTAATAGACGATGTAAAGGTTCAGCGACAGTCGCCTTGTGCGGCAAGAATACATTATAAAAATTGATGAGGCCTAAGAACGCCTGGAGGTTGGTCTTGTTCTGGGGTCTGGGAGCATTTTTTATTGCTCTCAATTTGCTATCGGTAGGGTGAATACCCTGACTGTCAATTAAGTACCCTAAAAATTCAACACGATCGGTACACAGTTTGCACTTATTTTTTTTTGACTTTCAAGCCTGCTTCCTGGAATTTTCGTAATACCAGTCTTAAATGCTCCTGTAAGATTTTTGGAGTGGGGGCGGCAATGAGCACATCGTCAAAATAGGGGACAATGCCCTTGATCCCCTGCAATAGTCTCTCCATTAGGCTCTGAAAGATCCCCGGGGCCATACTGACTCCAAATTGAAGCCACGTACACTTAAAGACACCTCGGTGTGTTACGAGAGTCTGTGCCTGTGACGTTTTTTCGTCAACTGGCAGTTGCTGATAAGCCTGAGCTAAGTCTAGTTTAGCGAAGACTTTTCCGTCCCCCAGGGAATGGAGGAGGTGTTGTACCACCGGCACCGGATATGGGTTCTGTTGCAGGGCGTGGTTTAGGGTGGCTCAGTAGTCCCCATAAATTCTAATGGAGCCATCCGGCTTAATTGGTGTCACAATCGGCATTTCCCATGGGGAGTGATCAGTTGGTTTTAACACTCCCTGGGCAATCAACTTATCAATCTGCTCATCGATTTTTGGCTTTAGAGCGAACGGAACTCGACAAGGCTTAAGGCGGATGGGAACTATTTTTGGATTAAGGCTAAAGGATATCGGGGTCCCCTTGTACTCGCCTAGCTTTTCATTGAAGACGTCCCTGAATTCGTGGGCGAGGTCTTCCTCCCAGTCACTGCCGCCGATTTGGTTAATGCCAGCACTTCAATGCCGAGTGGTGAGAACCATTGCAGGCCTAACAGACTAGGCCAGTCCTTATCGATCACCGTCAGGGGTAAGTACGCCGTGCGGTTATTGAATGCAACCCGGACTCGACTGGATCCTGTGACTGGAATTCGGTTCCCCTGGTAGTCCTTTAACACGAGCCATTGGAATTGAAGGTCTTGGCGCCAGATAGTGGGGATGAGTTGCTTGAGGGTCTCTTATGAGACCATTGAAAGAGACAATCCCGAGTCAACTTCCATTTGGCAAGGCCGATTTTCAATGTTCATGTTGACCCGAATTTTCTTAGCGTCTAGTGAAGAGGCATGGCCAATAGTGAGTGTTTGGTGGGCCTCTTCCTGTCTCACTAGACGATTCACGGGTCAGTTTCTGTAGGAGTGGTTTACTGGTTCTCGCCTTACAGGGCAATTCACTGTCGATTGGTGGAGATTGGTTCCTTTCAAGGTCTGGCTGGGTCCGAGGAGGCTTCTGCAGACCCGTCTGATGTGGCCTCATTTCCCGCACTCGTGACAGAGCGCGTCGCAGAATTTGCAGTCAGAGTGGTAATGGTTGGCCCCGCAGCCATCGCACGGTTGCTGGGACTTCGGGTATCATTCCCAATCGGACCGCAGGTGATGGACCTCTTCTTCGTTGCTGTCTGACGATGAAGAGAGGTCCTCATGGTGGGCCGTCTGCAGCTGCCCTTCTGCGTTAGGTGAAACTTCGCTGGCTGGTGGCTGTGCTGGAGCGCAATTTCGGTGTAGTTGGGCAGCCGACTTCTTGGTCGCCTCCGCTGCTGTAGCTTCAGCTATGGCGTCTTTAAGGGTGATGTCGCCCTTTGCCATTATTTTGCTCTGTACGTTTAGAGCATCTAGCCTGAGGACCACTCGGTCTCTCAAGGCCTCTTCTAAGTCGGTGAAATCGCAAAGGCCTCCCAAGTTCCGGAGGTCTGCAATGAAATTGGCGACACTTTCTCCTTTCCGCTGGTTTCTTTGATAGAACTCATGTCATCTTAAGAGCGTTGGAACGATTGGTGCATAGTGGGCCCTTAGTAGCGGTTCGAGGACGTCCCAGTCCATGGCCTTTGCTTCCGCCGGTTTCGCTAATGCCTTAGCCATTTTGAATACCGTCGGGCCGCAGTGCATTAGGAATACCGCCCCTTTCTTCCCGGGTGTCGCATCCTTCAGATTATTCGTTTCCAAAAACATTTGAAAACGATCCATGTAGGACTCCCAGTCCTCTTTTTTTTTTTTTTTTAAACAAATTTTATTAATTTTACATAGAACAAGACATAAACAAAACTAAAAGATCTTTTCTGAAGGTTGTCTGATCCCGGGTTGAAACTCTTCATACAGACACAAATTCAAACATCATATTCACTTTATATATCCTTCCATATCTGATTATCATTTTCTTTTTTATATTATATATATAAACCATTTTTATCAATTTTATATAAACAATGCACAAGGCATAACAGCTTATAAGTTCTTTTCTAAGAAAAAATAATAAAAGAAGAAAACCAATAGAACATAACAATCCCAAATTATAGTATCAATACTTTGTCTATTTAACTTCATATCTTATCCCAACTTCTCCTTTTCATCCAAATTATTTCTTATTAATTTATTTTTTTTTGCCTTTTTTCAATATACAACATCCAAAAAAGAAAAAAAAACATAACAAAACCTTTATATATCCTTTCATATCTTATTACCATTTTCAATAATATTCTTTGTCTTTTCTATTTCCAACTATCCATTCATCTTTTTTCTTTTATTATACTTCTCCTATACACCAATTGGAGTAACGTCTATAACTCATTACCCTAACTTAAAAGTATTTCATATAACAATTTTTCTTGGGATTCTGTTTAAAAGATTCTAAAATTATACAATGAATTTTATACTCTAAATACATATATAAAAAACACAATCTTATCTACCCTCCAGAATCCCTCTTTTATCCTAAATTAAATTCACCCATTGTCTCTGAATAAACTTTTTTTCTTTAGATCTTGCTTCCCCCCATTGAGGCTTCTCCTCCCCCCTTTCTCTCTTGTTTATTCTTCTCCTTGCCCTTTTTACCCCTTTGTCTTTCCTCCTCCCTTTTCTTACTCCCTTTCCTTTGCTTTCTAACCTTGCCTCCACCTTTCCGCTCATTTTTCTCTTCTTTGGTTGTTTTTATAATTCTTAAAATCCCCTTTTTCTTATCCTTTTTCTCCTCCTCCCTGGAAAGAACCCATTGTTCATCAAAGATGGCTTCTTCTTCCTCTTCTTCTTTGTCCCAGTCCTTCTGCTGCGTAGTCAACTTTTCATAAGTACATAACGCCATTTCTAAGAATTGAAACAAAGTGCCCAAAGTATCTTCTTTTTTATATTTTTGATATTCAGTCTTTAGTTCATCCACAAGCGATGCCATTATGAAAAAAGAAACTTTTCCCAAAACAACCACAAGTATTTTTAATCAAGAATAATTCAAAAAAAAAAATTCCAAAAATTAATACTTTTCTTCCTTCTTCTCTTTCTCTTTCTGGGGTTAATGTTTAATCAAAGAGGTCCAATTACCACATACCTTTCTTTGGGATTCTAGGCAATCTCCTCCTTTTTCAGCTTCTGCTCCAATTTTTTTTCCTCTCCCTTCCCACTTGCAATATCAATTTTAAATAATCAGAAATCCATACCTCCAACAAGGGTTTTCCAATTTCTTAAGTTTTTCAATGTCCAAAAATCCTTTTGTCCCTTAGCTTCAACTCTCAAAACAATTCACTTTCAATGTCCAATATGTCCAAACATATCTGCTGTTTCCATGGGGTGGGAGAGTGAAGAAAAAAAAAAGTTCCCTTTAACAGCTTCTCCACCACTTTCGATCTTCTTAGGGATACAATGTATCCTCCAGCAATTCATACAGCTCAGTTCCAACCAATTTTAAAGATGTTACTTGACCCAGCTCAGACAGCACTTTCACTTTTCTTACTTCCTCCAGCGCAATCTTACCCGGTTGCTGGCTTCTTCGTGGCGGCCATTGCTGACCGCCGCTCCACCGCCTTGGGAAAAAGGGGTTTTTCCAGAGGAGGAGGGGGTCTGCGACACCCCCAACCCCCTGTCCGACTCCCCTCTCTCTTCAGCTGTCCCTACAGGGCAGCCATATCCCCCTGACCCATCTGGATCAGGGGTACCTCGGCGGCTAGCACAGCAGGAATCGCGAGCTGTCGCGAATTCCTGCTGCCCCGAAGCTACGCGAAAACAGAAGCTAGGACTCCCAGTCCTCTTGAGCTGGATCGAAGGGAGCAGGTGGTACTACGCCGCCGGATATAGTTCTGCAATTGTGCGCTTCAGCCACGTGCTTAGTTGTCTTAGTTGGCTCTGATGTCATCCAATCCCACCCTCGTCGCCAGTGTTAAGTGTGGAGCATGGGTGCGAATGATGGAGATGAGCCGGTAGAAACAGTGAACTTTAAACTCTTTATTTACATATTGTGACAGCTCAAATTGGAGGGCTACTATAGCCTTCCTTATATAGGCAACTTATTAACTATTCAACCAATAGCAAACCTGGAGCGCTAGCTCCGTCAACCAATGGGAATGGCCTGTTAATGGCCAATCAGATGCTACTGAACGGACCAATCCGATCCTGCCATTAACAGCCAATCAGAAGTGCAGGGCCAGAACCCTGCACTTGACTTCAAGTTCAAGATAACTTTATTGGTATTATTCATTCACAACAGAGTACAAAGGTGGATTCATTCCAAATGTTTCTAAACTTTTCAAAGAAGTATAGCCAATGCCTACCTATGCTTAGAAGAGATTTATGGTAAGGAATAGATGTATGATAAAAAGCTTCGTATTTCCATTATCTTTTGATTTTCTGTTAGATATTCTGTAATTACTTTTCAGATGCATTGGGCAGGTTTTTTTTTTTTAACAGCATCTAACTCAGTGGCAAAATGTATAATATATAAATCATAAATGGTTGTGGAGTCTCCACAATTCATTTAAGCATATTGTAATAGCCAAAACACTGCTTTTCTATCTCAAGGCTAAAGTTATTTGAAGTTTTTGCTAACTTTAGAGGGTTTCTTTGCAGAGGATATAATATTGATAAATTAATATGAAATACTCATACATTTTGGAAGCATATTATTGTACCATACGGTTTTCTTAAAATGAAAAACAGCAATGAAAAATTAGTGTAGCCAATGAAATCTATGCCATTCTCTCACAGCCTTCAAAATATATTGAGTTCAATTATGTTCATGTAGCTCAAGATTCATTTAAACAGACATTTTTTTTCCCAAGTGAAAGTAAAATCTAATGGTGCTTGCCAGGTTTATATGCTGAAGTATGATTGTCCTTATTACCTTGAAGAAACATTTAAAATTTTAATCTGTGATGCGCTTCAAGTACCAATCTATGAAAAAGTTAAAGTATACTTTACGTTACATTATATTAGCAGAAGTGAAATATAATTTGATAAAATTGCTGGAGCATATTCATAACAAGAAATAAATTTTCAATATTGGTTCTAATCCAGTTGCCTAGGGATACTAAGAGAGAAAAAAATCTAAATGGTTTCGGATTTGCTTTGGAAGCATAAGCAAAAGATTAAAACAATTTTCATAAGGATGCTGCAACTTCTTCAAAAAGAAATTCAAACTGTTATTCTGAACATGTCCGAACCCAGATAATATTGTATACATATCTTTACATGGTAGAGTGTTTGAAATGTTAATTTTTAGTACTGAAAATCTCTTTTCCACCAGAAAAAGGAAGAATAATGACTCATAAAAGCTCATGCATCATGATTTAACTTCCCATCATCTTTTGTTTTCAGTATCATTCACATTGCATCTCATGCACTGTCACTTCCTAACTATGTTCTGGAGAAGAGGGGAGCTGTATTTCAAATTATAAGAGAAAGTGAAGGTTTATCAGATCAAATAACTGAAACTGACAGGTCTCTCAAGACTGCTAGCAGTTATTCCTTTCTATTAACTTACATGGATTATGATGCTAAAAGCAGCTACGGTAATGTCACCATGACCTAAGGAAGAATTTCAGGATTGAGTGAATGTTCCCATCTATTGTTCTTGTCTGTCATAGATGCAAAGAAACATGCCACAAATTACTAATTGCTTTTGCATCAAGGAAGCTGTTTGGTTTCTGCGAACATTAGCTGACTCATCAAAATGTTAGAATAAGACTGCTGCACCTCTCAAGGATTGAATAAAAAAAAAATGAGGGATGGTTATTTCTCTTTCTTGAATGTTTAGCTCTTGCTCTCCCATTTTTTCTTTCATTTTTTTTTCTTTCTTCCTGCATGTTAGTATGTCAATTAGCTTTATCTTTCAAATTTTTAATAAAATTATATTGTATTTTTTAAAGTGTCTTTAGCAAGCAGGTCCTCCAAAGTTGCATGAAGTGACTGAAAACTTTATAAAGGTAGTCCACAACTTACAACAGTTTATTTAGGGATCGTTCAAAGTTACAACAGCATTGAAAAAAGGAACTTATTACCATTTTTCACACTTATGACCGTTGCAGCATCCTGTTCTGACCAAGGCTTCCTGAGACTGTAATTAAGCACACAGTTAGTCCAAACCATTCTTGTTTTATTTCAGCGCTGGGAATTATGTTCATTCCCAGCTTGTAGAGTTCCAAACAGTTCCTCAAGACAGTCCCCTACCTTTATCTCCTTCAAATTGTTGCCAACAACTAAAGTGTAATTAACTGTAAAAAACCAACCAAAGTACAAAGTCCACACGGAGCTTCAAGGTTTAATCTGATCAGAGCAAATGACTTTGCTTGCTGCAAAGGTTTCTCTACCTTTGCACCTCCTTTATACCTTAGGGGAGGGACAATCACCTCCAAGTTTATTCCCGAGTCTCCCCTTTTATCTTAGTTGCTCTTGCCTTCTATCATCTTTGCACGCACGCACACTGGGAACAGGCTCCCCTTGTTCTTCACTGCCACTGCTGCCAGACTCTGCTGCCACACAACTCCCAGTTGGTCCTGACCCCATCTCTGCATTGGACATAGGACCCTCATCTGAGTCCTCCCAAGACTCCCGGACTGGTCTCTGTTCTTCCCCACTGTCTGATTCCACTGCCATCTGCACAGGCTGCCGGTGAACCACAACACATCCTCATGGATATATGATCAAAATTGAATGCTTGGCAACTGGTTCATATTTATGATTGTTGCAGTATTCTGGAGTCATGTGATCTTCTAACAAAGTCAATGGGGAAGCCAGATTCACTTAACCACATGTTGCTCACAATCAACTGCAGTCATTCACTGAACAAATGTGGCAAGAAAGGTCATAAAATGGAGCAGAACTCACTTTTACATAGGAACAATCTACCCAGAGTCAACCCATCAGTGGGGTGGCTGGCATATAAATTTAATAAATAAATAAACAAAAATAGAGCAACCATTTTGGATTTGTTACTATCCAGTAGGAAAAATGTAGTTTAGGTAATAGTGGAAGTGGGAGACAATCATTTGTCTGAAATGGTATAGGATTTCCTGCCTGAGAATGGGGTAGGACGAGAAGATCTCCAAAGTCCCTTTCACCTCTTTTATTCTGTTATTCTGAATTGAAAGTTACCCATATTTACAGTAGAATGATTGAAACCAAAGGGACTTAACCTAGGCCTTATATTGTGAATATGAATCCAGTGTTGTTTTAACCAAAATATTGCAATCTTAAATTATCCCTTACATTGGCAGATTTTTTATTATTCTTTTCTTGATATGGGTTTCCAAGGAGAAGGAAAATAACTCTGTTTTGTTGGCCCACTTTAACTTTTCATTTCTAAAGGAGGCAAGTACAATAGATTTTTTTTTAATCCTCCAGTTTTCTTTAAAGGGGAAAAATCTTTTTCTCAGTGTTTCATGTATATCTAATTTTTAAATATATTTCCAAATATACAGTTGAAGAATAGAAAATGTAATAGCCAGAGCTTGTTTAACACACACACACACACACACACACAGAGAGAGAGAGAGAGAGAGAGAGAGACCATATACAATTATAAGTCCTCTTCAACTGCATAATTATTATAGAAAATTCTTTCCCTGAAGACAAGAAGAGCCTCAAATCACAAGGAAGGTTTTCTATATAAGGATAATTTCAATGAATGACAGTCTATCTAGCATTTTTGAATGAGCCCTATTCGATTCAGTAGTGAATCCAAGGGGATAGGGCAATCATCATTAGCTATTTGTGAAATAAGACTTCTTGCTAAGATTATAAAGGATGTTAATTTCAAAGTTGGAAAAGGAATAGCTGCCAAAAAGACAGTACTGTTTGCCATAGAATCTGAGAACATGGAGTCACTAATCGGAAATTAGATGTAAAGTCAAAGAGTTCTTGGAGAGGCAAATGGTTTTCTTATAGCTAATTCCTTGCCCAGTATCACCATCATCATTACTGACTATTAGTTTCTTCCATGGACATCTACAGGATAGGAATTAGAGGATGGATATACTTCTGGATGAAAGTACTGTATATTTGTGTTAGGCAGGAATGTTTATGAAGGTCATTTTTAAAGCCAAGAACATTGCCCATTCGTATGATGTGATCAAAATAATCTTCATCACAAATACCTATGGAGCTTTCTTCTTAAGCTTATCTATTTATTTACTTTTCCTTTAAATGCAAACTGGTACCATAAAATGCCATAATTTTATGTAGCTTTCCACAGATTTCAGGACCATAATCTACTAAACCAGTGATGGCAAACCTTTTGGGCCCCCAGTGTCCAAAGCGCATTCACACACACATGCATACCCAAAATGCAAGGTGCATGCCCATGCCCCCTGCATTTGTCCCACCCCCTGCACATGCCCACCACACACATGCACCTCGCCTCCCACGCATACACGGCAAAGACCCAAAGGCCAGCTGGCTGGCTGGAGGTGTACGTGCATATTTGGTGGAGCTGAGCAGGGTCAACAGCACTCGTGCCCACAGAGAGGGCTCTGCATGCCACCTATGGCACCATGTTCGTTATTTATTTTTATTTATATTTATATTTGATTTGTCAATCGCTTACAAGATAATAGGTATAAGTATATACATAGTTATGAATACATGAAATAGGTACATAGAAGAAAAATAAAAAAAAAACAATAAGACAGGGATGGTAGGCACATTGGTGCGCTTATGCACGCCCCCTATAGGCCTCTTAGGAAAGGGGTGAGGTCAATAGAAGACAGTCTAAGGTTAAAGTTTTTGGGGTTTGGGGAAGAAACCACAGAGTCAGGTAGAGTATTCCAGACATTGACCACTCTGTTGCTGAAGTCGTATTTCCTGCAATCAAGCTTGGTGCGGTTAACCTTGAATTTGTATCTATTGTGTGCTCTTGTGTCATTGTAATGTATGATTTTATATACCATACTTAGATCAGACCGAAGATGGTGTAATTCAAGGTTTTCTAGGTCTAGAATTTCAAGTCTGGTGGCATAAGGTATTCTACAATGAGTAGAGGAGTGGAGAACTCTTCTTGTGAAATATTTCTGGACTTTCTCAACTGTGCTAATATCAGATACCTAATTTGGGTTCCAGACTGACAAGCTGTATTCAAGTATTGGTCTTTGTATGCTCTAGTTAGTAGTGTAATATTACCGGAGAAAAAGCTACGTAGGATTAGGTTAACAACTCTTAATGCCTTTTTGGCTATGCAGTTACAGTGGTTAATTACAGCACTTAGATCATTAGAGATGAGTATTCCAAGGTCCTTGATAGACCTTGGATCATCAACAAGGTCTTGACTATTCAGCCTGTATTTTATTTTCTGATTTTTTTTGCCAATATGTAAGACAGAGCATTTATTTGTTAAGATTTGAAGTTGTCATTTATTTGATCATTCTGATACATAATCAAGATCTTTTTGAAGGGTAGCAGTATTGTCTGTGGTATTGAACAGCTTTATATCATCAGCAAAGAGAATGCAGTTGCTCTTAATATGATCACAGAGGTCATTTTTGTAGAGTATGAAGAGAGTTGGTCCTAGAACATGGCCTTGGGGGACACCACAATTGACAGGTACAGAATTTGATAGGACACTCCCAATTTTGACCATTTGTTGTCTATTTGACAGGAATGCTTCTATCCAGTTATGCAGTTGTCCAGAGATACTGTAAGATTTTAGTTTTAGGAGTAGTTTGTCATGTACCACTGAATCAAAGGCTTTACAGAAGTCTATGTAGATTGCGTCTATTGTTTTGCCCTGATCGAGTTGTGTAGTCCATATATTTTTGCAGTGTAAGAGTTACAGATTAAAGAATAGTTTTTTTCTGAAACAAAATTGTTTATTGGAGAGTAGGTTGTTTGTCTCTAAGTGGAGGATGATGGATTGGTTAATGATTGATTCCATGATTTTACAGGTGACACAGCACAAGGAGATTGGTCTGTAATTTTCAACTAGGCTGGGGTCTCCCTTTCTGGGGATGACCGTGGCTTGTGACCATAGTTTAGGCAAGGAGCTGGTCCTGAAAGATTTTTCAAAGATTATGCTTAGAGGTTCTGCTGTGGCAGTGGATAGCTTTTTTAAGAAGTAGGCACATATTCCCTCTGGTCCAATAGATAGAGATTGCTTTAGATTGTGTAGTGCTTTTTCAACATTGTCTTTTGTAAAATTGATATGTATTAGATCATTGTACTTTTCTGTGGTTCGGCTAGGAAATACTGGGCATGATCCATTGCTGTTTACAAATGCTGAGCCGAAGAATGTGTTAAAGATGTTGGCTTTAATGGTGTCATCGTTGCAGTCTTTACCATTAGGTCCTATCAGGGGTGGGATGGACCTTGAGTCTTTTAGTTTGTTGTTTACAAAATTGTAAAAAGCATGAGTGGAATTGATGCATAGAAGGTTAGGTTCGCCACCATGGTACTAGACTGTGTGGTGGCACAGTGGTTAGAATGCAGTTTTGCAGATTAATTTGGCAACTGTCAGAAGTTTGATTCTCACTGGCTCAAGATTGACTCATCCTCCCATACTTCTGAGGTCTGTAAAACGAGGACCCAGGGTTGTAATGCACTGTGAAGTGGTATTGCTATTTCTATAATTAATATTATAATGCCACTGCTGTCAAATTTTCCAATAGATATGTATCTCAGTACAAATACACATATTTCATATTTAATTTTAAGAATACACTATAAATATAGAGAAACTGTGGTATTCTTTAGCTCTACTGTATATAGTAAGAGACATAAAGCAAGGTATTTTTCATAAATTAAAGGAATAAGTTCATTGTATCCTTCACAGTTCTACAATTTACATTGAGGTGCTACAATCTATAAAGCCATAGCAATAGCATTTAGACTTATATACCACTTTACAGTGCTTTTACAGCCTCTCTAAGCAGTTTACAAAGTCAGTCATATTGCCTCCAACAGTTTGGGTCCTCATTTTACCCACCTTGGAAGGATGAAAGGCTGAATTAATCTTGAGCCGGTGAGACCTGAACTGCCAAATTGCAAGCAGCCTCTCTGTCTCTGTCTGTCTGTCTGTCTGTCTCTCTCACTCTCTCTCTCCAGCAAAGTAGGTCAAAAATAATATTATTTAACCAAATAAGTGGACAAAGCATTGTAAACTAGATATAGAACATTATATCCAAATAATCTTACTACTAGTGTGGCCAGCATTTCTTTATCAGACAGTAAGATTTCCTCATGAAGATTCTTGTATGTGATATGTTGCAAAAAGCTTTAGAGACCTCTGCCTTTTTTTCTCCATAATGCATGGCACATGTCCATAGACATCCAAACACCTCACCTCAGAATGACAGCTACAGCCACTTTATCCCTTTTAAAAAATATTTCTTGGATGTATGTAAAAAAAAAAGGCAGATTTGATTGTGCAATCATGGCCAGCATTCCCACCTTTTTGACCTGTTCTGCAGAAGAGATGCTTATGCTGAATGATGCTTTACAAGCCAAAGTGCATTTATCCTAAAATAATGTGAGATTACGAAAGGTTTTGATCAGAGCAAATGACCCTGTATCTAAGTAGAAGTTGAAGAAGGCAAACTACCTTGCTTTGGGCTGTTTCAAGATTCTTCCACCTCATCAGCTCTTGGAAATGGAAGAGGAGGAGGTCTGGAGAAAGGCAAAATGCTTTAGCAAAATATATCTTGGAGTGCCTTTATGAGCAAATGACCTTGGTTCATACATTTCACTAAGTCTAAGAGAGAGACATGAAAGTAAAGATTTGCTATCAGTAATGTGTTGGTTTGTTTTATTTGGGGGGATGGTACAAATAGTGTTTGCTTGAATCCCAGACAGTTGTAGAAAACATTGATGGGAAATGTATATGAATAAATTTATAGAGATGATGGGTGAATAAAATATGATCTTATGTATGTATGGATGGATGGATAGAATGATACAAGTTGTTCAGAATTCTGTCACTGATGATTCATTTGATTTGGAGAGAAGCTTGAAAGCCTGTGAAATACATCCTGTGTTTCTCATCACTTTGTCTCTACCATCAGCAGTTCAATATGAAATTGAGCGAATAAAGAACATTTCCAGACTCTTTCCATTGTCAAAGTTACCTAATAGCTGAGCATTGAAACTGCTCACTGCAAATCACTATCACTCCCCTGCCAGAACGTCACCAAGGGACCACTTTAGCAAGCTTTGTGAGCTGTTTTAGCCCAGCAAATCTTGTAAACAACACACTGATCCTTGTCCCCCCCATCAAGCTGAAATGTGAAACGGAGGTGGAAAGTGGAGGTAGCTCAACAGATATCCACAAACACAGGATGACTTCACTTTTCTGCTTCTGAGATGGGAGGGAAAAATCATACTAATTATAGGAAGAGAACAAGGGAACTTTTTTTTTTATGAGCTCTCATTGGAATATGTTAGTTACATCTGCAAGAAAATATTACAAATCTGATGTATAAGAATGAAAAAAGACAATGAATAGGGCTATGACTGAAATGTAGAAAAATAATAAATTAAAATGTTGAAAATGGACGATTACTAGCTGTTTCTAGCCCGTAGTGAATATGAGTAATTTAAAGAAGGTAGCAGAAAGTTCAGTTTGTTTTGATGAAGTGAATTTGCATACAGTGAAGTAGAAGGAATGACATTGAAAGCCATAAGAGAGCAATGAGAATCATTCTTTTTTCCTTAATATTTTACTCCGGTCCTTCTGCATTAAATTATTTCAGTTCTTTGCACATTCAGCCAGATGTTCAGATTGGATTTGGCATTTTCTTCTGCTTTTCCAAGGCCTGGGATAGGCAGATGTGGATGTTTGATGGTGTTAGAGGTATCAATGAAGGATGTAAGCTATTTCAGGTAAAGCTACCTTTTGCAATTGACTGATGATTAATTTGACAATGGGAATAATATTCAAGTGATGCTCGCATTGTCCTGTGATTTCACCCAAGATGCCTATGACAATTGGTACTATCTTTGCTTTCTGTTGTTATTGTTGTTGTTGTGATCATGATGATGGTGGTGATGATGATGATGATATCCTTCTGCAACTTCACGATGTTCCTGGGTTTAGTGTCTATGAAGATTTTTAAGTCACAGTTATATCAAAAATGGTTTTTATTTTTGAAAAGGCAACTAGACCAATTTTTTGAGGAAGAAGCTTCCGATCCCAGAGGCTTCATTGGTTGAATTGGAGGAAGTGGGAGATGGAAGGACAGTTTTTGACAGTTGACATTAGTTGGGGGGTGGGGATGGACCAATTGTGTTTTCTGTGCAATCAAATGGTCTTAACACTCCCTGAGAGCCACTATGGTTACTTGCAGAGGTGGTATTCAACAGGTTCTGACCAGTTCTGGAGAACGGGTAGTGGAAATTTTGAGTAGTTCAGAGAACCAGCAAATTTCACCTCTGACTGTCCCTGCCCCCATCTATTTTCTGCCTCCCGAGTCCCAGCTGATTGGCTGGATCTTTTTTTGTTGCCCTGCACAGGAGAACGGAGCTGGAAAGCAGGCTAGTATGGTGGGGAGGGAATGGGGATTTACAGTAACCTTCCCCTCTCACACCCACCAAGCCATGCCCACCAAGCCAAGCCACATCCACCAAGCCACACCCATAGAACCGGAAGTAAATTTTTTGGCATCCCACCACAACTTACTTGGGGTCTGTGATATCACAGTCATCTGAATCAGAGGTGCAGAATCTTCTTGGAACAGCTAAAAGGAATGCATTGCAAATTGATAAGTGGTGCCTTATCCCTTCCCTTCTGTTGAGAGAGAGCTGCTTATTGTTAATCTACTGTTAATCTTTTACCCCTCTTTCAAACCCATGGTCCTCTCTATCCAAAATATAAACTTTGCTGTCTTCAAAAGAGTGACCCTTATCTTTCAAATGCAGGTGAACTATTGAATCCTGGCCTAGGTTTAGCCAAATTCTCCACAAATATTGGTGCATGTTTTGTTTGTCTCTTTTTTAAGAGTCATGTATTTGTGCAACTTTTTTTAAAAGTTTATGAAGCACTTCATAAAATTCTGGGAAGTGTGGTCTTCTGCTACCGCTAGCATGTTGCTATGTTTGCATATCTGATATTTGTATCTTTGGGTTGTATTTTTTTAAAAAACAAATCTAATGGATTTGAATTTCTCAGAAGAATCCAACACATTTATGAAAGTGATTTTCTTTGCCAACCTCAATCTAAATATCAGCTGAAATGGGTCCAGAGAAGCCTTTTCATCTATTCACTTTGTGTGTAAGTCATGGATAGCATTGACAGACAATAGGCAGTGGATAAAATCCCATTTTGAGCATCTGTAATTATGTCTTTATAATTATTTGAATTTTTAGATGAAAGTGCTGATTCAAATTTCAGGAACAGTTTAATAATTTAGCCTGCTCTCTGTTTACCAGATGGAAATAATAATGATAATAATAAAATGGATAAGATCTGGAAAATTAAAAAAGAGAGAGAGACAGAGGGGTTCATTCAAGATGCATAAAACCAAGCCTTAAGAACAAATGCAAAGAAAGCCAGAATTAAGGCAGGAATAGACAGCAAATGCCCTCTCTGAAAAGAAGCTAAAGAAAAAATGGACCACCTACTTAGCTGCTGCAAGAAGATCACACATTACAAATAATGGCATGACGAAGTAGCAATAACGGTGGATTGGAATATCTGCAAGAAATACCATTTACCGTAAGCAAGAACTGATTGGACCACCAAATAGACAAAGTAATAGAAAACGAAGAAGTCAAAGTGTTCTGGGATTTTAGAATTTAAATAGAGAAACATTTGCCACACAACACCCTAGGCTTAAAAATAGTCTGTAAGAAAGACAAAAAAAAATCTGGACAATGAATGTGGCAGTTGCTGGAAACAGCAGAACAGAAGAAAAATAACTGGTGAAAGCACTAAATATAAACACTTGGAAATAGCAGTGAAATAACCGTGACAAAAGAAAACAAAGATAGTACTGGTGGAAGAAAAATCTGGTCCTGTTCCAAGCGGGAGAAAGGAGCTTGAAATAAAATGGAGGGTGATTAGAAAGAAGGACTCTTGTTTATTGATAAGCAGAACCAACAACAGCATGTAGTTCTGGGACAGATGACAAAATGGAGTTGGGATAGGTGGCTTTTGATACATTCTTTGGGTTTTGTGTTTGAAATTTTCCAGGAAGTTGTGCAATGTAGTAAGCTTTTGCTATTCTAATGGTGGTGGGTTAATCCTATTATGTTCAAAAATTCCTGTCCTGTCCCATCAATGGAGCTGAAAGCATTTTGTTTGTGAAAAGGTTGGCCCAGTCTTTCTTAATGGGCACGAAATATCCATCTCTAAAGACGTCAGGTATCTGCTGGAGGCTATTGGGGGTTCTTCCTGTCTTTATTAAGATTTTTCTCCATTTCTCCTTTGGGGAAATATAATATTCTTCCTCTTTTAATATTTCCCAAAATATTTCATTCTCTGGGTGAGTGGGTGGCTACCTACAGTACCAATAATAATAGGCCCCTTGGATGCAATCCCAATGTAAACGGAGCACAACTTGAACACTATCAAGCATTGACAAAATCACCATCAGGCAGCTTTACATCCTGCAGTGACACCTTTAACTCCATGAAACAACAACAGCTACCAATTTAGAGCATGGCTTTCCAACTCACGGCCCACAGGCCAGATGAGTCACATGCTGGCCATGCCCACACTGAGTTTAATGAAGGGAAAAAAGTCATGATATGTAATGTGATGCTGCCATGACGACATGAATTTGACACCCCAATTCTAGAGGTTCTTGGGAAGGACTTGATAAGTGGATAAAAATGGCAAATCCAGTCTAAATATCTTGCTGACTGTGCAATGAAATAGAATTGAATTGATCACACTTGAACACTCGAATTTTAACGAAAAAGCACCCTGCTTAGAATTACCTATATTTTTAGATGCTACTTTAATCATTCTTAGGTCTTTTGTAAGGACTGGAATTATTAAGTTTTCAGACTTCAGCTATGAATCTAACTGTGCCTTATCCACACATGGTGGCTGTCATGAATTCAGGCATGGGTAGAATGAATGGAGACATTCTTATTTGGTGAACTTTCAACTCTTTATTGCATAGTGACTTCTAACTTGTATAACAACAACTCTGCTTTATATAGGCAATGCTAATGTGAAATAACCAATAGGAGCTTGTGAAACGCTAGCTCCAGTACCAATAAGAGTCCTTCATTAAGGGCCAATCAGATTCTCAGAACCCGACCAATCCGATCAAGCCGCTTAACACCCAATCAGAAGTGCAGGGCCAGAACCCTGCACTTTACCCCAAGTTTGCCTTTATTCAACTATTTACATACATAACACCCCTTCCCCCTGGCTTCACAATTAGTTGTGACTATGTAGTCCTTTAAATAGGACGGTTGTCTCTTGGGTCTGTCAGATTTTCTTTGGACTGGCTGCGTGCAGTCCCGTTGAGGTAGGGTGTTGTTTTGTAGTGGCTCCGCTTCTCGTTCTGGTGTGATTTCCCTTGGAGCGTACGATTCTTCTTCCTGCTCCATTTCCTGGGTTTCACTTGATTCATCGCTTTCCTGGAACAGGTTTCCTGGCATATCATCATCTTCTCTTCCGTCCCCCACCTCAGTTTGGTCGTTGGGAAGTTGTTGGCTAGCAGTTATAAGTCGTGACCGTAATTGGTCAATATGTCTTTTCCATAGTCTCTCATCAATACATTTTACAATATAGGATCTGGGCCCAGTCTGGCGTATTACCGTTGCTTCAATCCAAACTGGGTCGCCCGATAAATTTCTTGCATAAACAGGGTCGCCTACCTTGAAGGTACGGTAGCATCCGCTGGATCCTGGAGGTTTTTCTGGCTCGTAAGCAGGGTGCAGTCGGTCGAGGCGGGAACGGAGTTTTCGCCCCATGAGAAGTTCAGCAGGAGTTCTGCCGGTTTCGCTGTGCGGAGTGATGTGTTGTAGAAGTAGAATGCGGTTTATTTTTTCGTCAAGATTATCATAGTCCATCTTTTGTAAAGTCTTTTTTACAAATTGTACCATGCGTTCTGCTCGGCCGTTGGTAGCAGGATGCACTGGCGAGGTGAGTGCATGGTGGATGCCGTTGTCAGCAAGGTACTGTTCAAACATTAGCGCTGTAAACTGTGGTCCGTTACACCAGGACGTCCGGCAATCCATGAGTTGCAAAGAGTCTATTGAGGACTTTAATGACTGCCTCGGAGGTTGTATTGGCCATTCGATGAATTTCTAACCAATTAGAGTATGCATCGACAGTCAACAGCAATGTCTGTCCTTTGATCGGCCCTGCGAAATCCAGGTGGATTCTGGACCAGGGTCCACGTGGCGTCTCCCATTCGGTCAGTGCAGCTTTTGGCGGTGCATTGCTGGTTTGTTGGCACTTGGTGCAGGCCTTGACCCATTGCTCGATGTGTCGGTCCATGTCTGGCCACCAAGCGTAGCTCCGTGCGAGTGCCTTCATTCGCACGATCCCGGGATGTCCATCGTGCAAGATTTGTAACAGCGTCTTTTGGAGTCGTTCTGGGACGATGACTCTATCGCCCCAGATAACGCAGCCTTTTTGAGAAAAAAGTTCAGTCTGTCTTGTTTTAAATGGCGCGAAGTCATCTGGGATCTGGTCCAATGGCCATCCACGCTCTACCCAGCCTAGGACTCGTGCTAGGGTGTGGTCTCGTCTGGTCTCCCTCGCGATATCTCGAGCGGTCATAGGAGGCGAGTTGAGCGTTTCCATTTGTAATGCCGATACTGTTGATGCCGGATCATCGAGGGTCTCTGGTAGCGGTGCTCTGCTGAGTGCGTCGGCATGGGGAATGGCTTTCCCCGGTCGATGTAACAATCGATAATTATAAGCAACTAGAAACTCTGACCATCGAGTCATTCTTGGGGACAATATATAGGGAGTTGGTTTGTTCCCAGCGATTATCCCCAATAAAGGTTTGTGGTCGGTTACAATTGTAAATGTCCTTCCATATACATACTCATGGAATTTTTTTACGGCTGACACAATTGCAAGAGCCTCCTTGGCTATTTGTCCATAGTTATGTTCTGCCTGGGATAGAGTCTTCGAAAAGTATGCAACGGGAGCCTCATTTCCATTAGGTAGCACATGGCTCAAAATAGCGCCCACCCCAAACGGTGAGGCATCACAAGTTATAACCAAGGGTAATGTTTCATTATATTGCATAAGTACAGAATCAGATGTAAGCAAATCTTTTACATTTCTAAACGCTTTTTCTTCTCAGTAACCCCAAACCCATAATGCTTTCTTATCTAATAACCGGTGTAATGGTTCAGCCACAGTCGCCTTATGTGGTAAAAACACATTGTAGAATTTGATAAGGCCTAAAAATGCTTGAAGATCAGTTTTGTTACGAGGTCTGGGAGCATTTCTAATCGCCCTTAATTTTCTCTCAGTTGGGTGAATACCCTGACTATCAATGCGATAACCTAGAAATTCAACACTGTCGGTATACAGATGACATTTATCCCTTTTTACTTTCAATCCCGCTTCTTGGAATTTTTTAAGAACACATTTTAAACGATTCTGCAGAATTTTTTTACTAGGAGCTGCAATCAATACGTCATCAAAATACGGAACCACGCCCTTGATTCCCTGTAACAATCGTTCCATTAAACTTTGGAATATTCCGGGGGCCACACTCACCCCGAACTGCAATCGGGTACATTTAAAAGCACCTCTGTGCGTTACTATCGTTTGGGCTTGGGCTGTTTTATCGTCCACGGGCAATTGTTGATAGGCTTGAGCTAAATGTAGCTTAGCGAAAACCTTTCCACCTCCCAGAGAATGAAGGAGGTGCTGCACCACTGGCACTGGATACCCATTCTGTTGGAGGGTGTGGTTTAGAGTGGCCCGGTAGTCCCCACAGATTCGGATTGACCCATCTGGTTTAATGGGGGTTACAATAGGAGTTTCCCATGGGTAATGATCAATGGGTTGCAGTACCCCTTGTTTAATTAGTTTGTCAAGTTGTTCATCTATCTTGGCCTTAAGGGCGAACGGAACTTGACGGGGCTTTAAATGGATCAGGGCGACCTTAGGGTCGAGGCTGAATGAAATTGGGGTCCCCTTATACTCGCCCAGATGATCTGCGAAGACATCGCTGAATTCAGACATAAGATCCTCCTCCCACTTGCAATCACCGACTCGGTTCACGCCGGCTAGTTCGATGCTGAGTGGTGCAAACCATTGGAGGCCCAACAAACTAGGCCTGTCCCTATCGATGATTGTTAGAGGTAAGTATGCCGTATGCTTTTTAAACGAGACGCGGACTCGACAAGACCCGACCACAGGGATCCGATTCCCTTGGTAATCTTTAAGGATAAGGTGTTGCATTCGAAGGTCTTGGCATTGGATGGTAGGAATGAGCTGCTTTAATGTCTTCCACGACACCATCGAGAGGGACGATCCCGAATCGACCTCCATGTGGCAGGGTTGGTTCTCTATGGCTACTGTAACTCGAATCTTCTTAGCGTCCAGGGCTGAGGCATGACCTATAGTGATAGTATGGTGAGCCTCTTCTTTCTGCAACGCTCGATATCTGTAGGAGTGGTTTGCTGGGTCTCGCCTTACAGGACGGTTTCCTGCTGATTGGCGAAAGTTGGTTCCCTTTGAGGCCGGGCTTGGTCCTGGTAAACTGCAACAGACTCGACCGATGTGGCCTCGTTTCCCGCACTCGTGGCAGAGTGCGTCGCGGAATTTGCAGTCTGCCCTGGAATGGTTTGCCCCGCAGCCAGCGCAAAGGCGTGAGGTTTTAGGGCGAGGGTCCCAGTCGGAACGCAATCGATGGACCCCTTCTTCGTCGCTGTCTGACAACGAAGAGAGGTCCTCATAGTGCGTTGTTGCCAACTGCCCTTCTGAGTTGGGTGTGATGTCGCCAGTCGGTGGGTTTGTGGGGTTTCGGCTTTGCCGTAGCTGTGCCGCTGACTTTTTGGTTGCCTCAGCAGCGGTGGCTTCGGCGATGGCGTCAACAAGGCCGATGTCGCCCTTCGCCATCAGCTTGCTCTGCACGTTTAATGCATCTAATCCCAGAATTAGGCGGTCTCTCAATGCTTCATCTAAGTCTGCAAACCCGCAGAGGCCTCCCAAGTGCCGGAGGTCTGCCACGAAGTCAGCCACACTCTCTCCTTTTCGTTGGCTTCGTTGATAGAACTCATGGCGTCTCACGAGTGTGGGTACGGTTGGCGCGTAATGGTCTCTCAGGAGAGGTTCGAGGTCGTCCCAGCTTATTGCTTTCACTTCTCGAGGCTTCGCGAGGGCTTTAGCCATTTTAAAGACAGCCGGGCCGCAGTACGTCAGGAACAGTGCCCACTTCTTGGCTGGTGTGGTGTCCTTCAGGTTGTTCGTTTCGAGAAACATCTGAAAACGATCCATGTAGGATTCCCAATCCTCTTGGGATGGATCGTACGGAGCGGGTGGTACGATGCCGCTGGACATGGCTTCCGTTGGTGGCGCCATTTTTTACACGTGCTCTGTTTTTCTTCCAAGTTCCTTAAGATCAGATGTCTCCAAATCCCATCCTTGTCACCAGTGTCATGAATTCAGGCATGGGTAGAATGAATGGAGACAGTCTTAGTTGGTGAACTTTCAACTCTTTATTGCATAGTGACTTCTAACTTGTATAACAACAACTCTGCTTTATATAGGCAATGCTAATGTGAAATAACCAATTGGAGCTTGTGAAACGCTAACTCCAGTACCAATAAGAGTCCTTCGTTAAGGGCCAATCAGATTCTCAGAACCCGACCAATCCGATCAAGCCGCTTAACACCCAATCAGAAGTGCAGGGCCAGAACCCTGCACTTTACCCCAAGTTTGCCTTTATTCAACTATTTACATACATAACACCGGCAATAGAAAAATATAATAAAATGATAGAGACCTTATGGCTACTGGGGAAAAGGATTGAACATTTTCATGAGAATCAGAGGAAGGTAACCTCAAATTATTTTCTTTATGAGTTTTGATGTAGTGTTGCTTATGAACTTAGGTTAATAATGATTTCTATAGACTATATTCATCTCTAAGTTATTCATTTTACATTCCTGAAATGTATATTTGATACAATGTAAAAAAGAGAGATTGTAAATAAACCCGAATTTCTATAATTCAGTTCATATGCTTGACCTTTCTTAGAGAAACTGCTTCACAGTAGCATCACATAAAAGTGTCTCAGATGAAACACTTTGGATGTTTTATTACCTCTCCACCTGTACATATTTCTCTTCTTCACTTTAAAATAGAGAGGGAGTATCTTATTAGCAGGCTCAGGGGAAGGAAGAGGAGTAATCTCTAATAGTTTGCACCCAGCCATTATGGATATAAACTGTGAAGTATGACTTAAATATGATATGTGAAAGTAGTAAATCATGGCTTAATCAATAGACCATGATTAAGCAATCCATGTCTGTGCAATCCAGATCAGGGTGAAACCATAAATCTAGAGGCTGCCAAGCAATAAGGCAAGATATTTGCACTGTTGATTTGCCATTTATATACAGCCTCAAAATAATAAATCAGCTCTTCTGAGAAATGAGACTGCTTGAGTCATAGCATCACATCTGATCCAACAAACCATACAAATATAGCCAGTTTGGTGAGGCCATCTTGAATTCCAAGAGTAATTTCAAATTCTTCTCACATTGTAATACTCATTCAGTTCCTTTAAAACCAATTGACATTTTGTCATTAGATTTTAGGCAAGAGAACCTGCTCTCTGTAGGTCACGGGTGTCAAACTTGCGATATCATGTTGTCATCATGTGACATATTGTGTCTTTTCCCCCTTCACTAAACCAGGAGGGAGCGTGGCTAGCGTGTGATGCATCTGTCCCATGGACTGCGAGTTTCACACCCCTACTGTAGATATTCCTATTACTTGCACATAAATTGACTTCAACTTTTCATTTAAAGCTAAAAAAAAAAAAAAAGATTTATACCAGAGTATCCCAAAGAATAAAGGTCATTCCATAATTTATCTAAATTAATTGGCGGGACTTCCCCTGCATGCTTTAATGCAATGTTTCTCAACCTTAACATTTTTTTTAAGTTTTAAAGTAGACTTTATTTACAAAAGATTAAAACATGAACAAACATACAGATATATAAAAAATAGAAAGAATATAAATAGAAAAATAAACATATTTCAACCTTAACAATTCTTAAGATATGTGGACTTCAGTTCTCAGAATTCTCCAACCAGCGGCTGATTGAATAATTCTGGGACTTGAAGTCCACAAGTCTTAAAGTTGCAAAGATTGAGAAACACTGGTTTAATGCAATAATCAATATCTGATGAGAATTGCTTTATGCTAATCAACAATCAGAAGTTTAATTTGTCATACTTATAGTCTTTGTTCATTGACGGTATATTACAAGATTTCCATCTGAAAAAAAGCAACCATGCTCTTTTTCTGTGAGCGTTCAAATCCATAACAAAAAGGAGGGGGAAAAAACGTATTAATTATTAACATTCCTTTGCTGTGCTTTTTTTTTTTTTTTTTTGAATAAAAAGAAAAGGACACCATGAGCTTTGCCATTATAAACTTTATGATTCTGCTGTATTAACTGCTCCCTGAATGCAGTAATTTGCATTTGAGAAGGACTTCAGATGTTAAAAGTAAAATTCTTCTAAGTTAAATTTGCATAGGATTGCTGGCTGGATGGCTTGCTCTGCAGAGAGGAATGGGATTATTCTGGAGTACATGAAGTGCTAAGAATGTGCTTATGATTGAGGCTTTTTTTAAAAAAAAAATTTTTATTGGTTTTTAAAAACAGACATAAACAAACAAAACATAAAAACATCAAGCTATCTTCCATAGGTGTACATACAGTGTGCTGGTTGGTTTACAAATTGTTTTGTGCTTCCATTTCATAGTCTTCAATTACAATTACATTGCATTTGATCTCACATTGTCAATCAAAAATTAAATATCTTAGTATCATTATTAATCAGTCATTTGACTATACTTTTATTCATTCATGTTTTACAGGATACTCATAATTTACTTAGTTTATTTTGTAATAGTTCATGTTATCATCCCAAATCTATCCTAAAATCATTTTGTAGATATAATAAGAAAGAAATACATCTTTATATATTTATTATTTTCTAAAAGTCTACATATTTCATTACTGTATTTTATTGTCCAACCATTGATAGAAAAAATCCCAAATTTTATAAAATTGCTTATCCTCTTATTCTCTAATTTCAAATGTCAATCTAGCCATTTCAGCACATTCCAATATTTTCGTAATGATTTCCTCTTGTGATGGTATTTTCTAATTTTTCCAGTTTTTAGCAAATACAATCCTAGCCACTGTTAATAAATTTACAATCAGGTATTTCAAGTCTTTACTATATATTTCAGGTAAAATTCCCAATAAAATTATCTCTGGTTTCAAGTCTATGTTTTTTTTTGTTGTCATTTTTTCCAACCACATGTGGATTTTAGTCCAGTACTTTTTTAGCATCTGCACAAGTCGACGACATATGGTAATATGAGCCAGGTGTCTGATGACATTTCCAACATTTTTCGGATTTATTCTTGAACATTCTTGCTATTCTTGTCAGGGGAAAATGCCACCTGTAAAACATCTTATACAAATTTTCCTTATATGCTGTTGACATTGTCATTTTATAATTTTGAGACCACAATTTTTGCCATTTCTCTAAATCAATCCCATATTCAAAATACTTCCCCCAAGCAATCATAGTTTCTTTAACTTGTTCTTCTTCTAGTTTAATTTCTAATAAATATTCAATATATTACAATAATAGCAATTTTGTTATCACCTTTTCATCAGTACCTGTCAAAATCTTATCTAAGTTGTTGTGTATGTACCATAGTTAATAAAGTATGAGCTTGAGGTAAAGTGCAGGGTTCTGGCCCTGCACTTCTGATTGGCTGTTAGGCGGCCAGATCGGATTGGTTAGTTCTTAGGAATCCAATTGACCCTTAACAGAGGATTATTATTGGTTTAAAGAGCTAGCGTTCATAGCTCGCTATTGGACAATTCTCACAAAGGTTGCCTATATAAGGCAGAGTTCACTGTTATTGTTTTGAGAAGTCACTATGCAATAAAGAGCTGAAAGTTCACATTCAAAGACTGTCTCCATTTACTCCAACCCATGTACAAGTACTTAACACTGGCGACGAGGATGGGATTTGGAGACATCTGAACCTAAGAAGCTAGGAAGCAATACCGAGCATGTGAAAGACGACGCCAACAACGGAACCATGTCCAGCGGCATCGTACCACCCGCTCCGTTCGATCCAAACCAAGAGGATTGGGAATCCTACATGGATCGTTTCCAAATGTTTCTTGAGACGAATAATTTGAAGGACACCACACCAGCAAAAAAGCGGGCACTGTTCCTGACGCACTGCGGCCCAGCTGTATTTAAAATGGCAAAAGCACTTGCCAAACCTCGAGAAGTGAAAGCAATGAGCTGGGACGACCTCGAACCCATCCTGAGAGACCATTACATGCCAATCGTGCCTACACTCGTGAGACGCCACGAGTTTTATCAGAGAAACCAGTGAAAAGGAGAGAGCGTGGCCGATTTCATGGCGGACCTCCAGAATTTAGGGGGCCTCTGCGGGTTCGCCGATTTAGAAGAAGCACTAAGAGATCGAGTAATTCTGGGATTAGATGCGCTAGGCGTGCAAAGCAAGCTGATGGCGAAAGGCGACATCAGCCTTGCTGATGCCATTGCCGAAGCCACGGCTGCGGAGTTGACCAAAAAGTCGGCTGCACAATTACGACTAAGCCGCACTCCGGCAACACAACCAACCGGCGAAATCTCACCCAACTCAGAAGGGC
The DNA here is from genome assembly GCA_033807585.1 of Hydrophis major. Classification (NCBI taxonomy): domain Eukaryota; kingdom Metazoa; phylum Chordata; class Lepidosauria; order Squamata; family Elapidae; genus Hydrophis; species Hydrophis major. Next base: position 302,366,120 of record CM066329.1, on the reverse strand, counting down.
AGCTACTAACGACGCACCACAAGGACCTCTCTTTGTCGTCAGACAGCGACGAAGAAGGGGTCCATCGACTGCGGTCCGACCGGGACTCTCGCCCTAAGCCCTTACGCCCTTGCGCTGGCTGTGGAGCAAACCATGCCAGGGCCAAATGCAAATTCCGCGACGCACTCTGCCATGAGTGCGGGAAACGAGGCGACATCAGCCGGGTCTGCCGCAGCTTACCAGGACCCAGCCAGGCCTTAAAAGGGGCCAACTATCGCCAATCGACAGGAAACCGTCCTGTAAGGCGAGAACCAGTAAACCACTCCTACAAAAATTGAGCTTTGCAAAAAGAAAAGGCTCACCATACTATCACTATAGGTCACGCCTCAGTTTTGGACACTAAGAAAATTCAAGTCACGGTAGCCATCGAGAACCAGCCTTGCCACAAGGAGGTTGACTCGGGATCGTCCCTCTCGATGGTGTCTTGGAAGACACTCAAGCAACTTATCCCCACAATCCAACGCCAAGACCTCCAATTTCAAAGCCTCATCCTCAAGGACTACCAAGGAAATCGAATCCCCGTGGTCGGGTCCTGCCGAGTCCGAGTCTCCTTCAAAAAGCATACAGCGTACTTACCTCAAACGATCATCGATAGAGATAGGCCTAGTCTATTAGGCCTCCACTCGGCATCAAAGTGGCCGGCGTGAACCAAGTTGGTGGTTGTGAGTGGGAGGAAGACCTTATTTCTGAGTTCAGCGACGTCTTCGCGAACCGTTTAGGCGAGTATAAGGGGACCCCAATCTCATTTAGTCTAGATCCAAAAGTAGCCCCAATTCGCTTGAAGCCCCGTCGAGTTCCATTCGCTCTTAAAGCTAAGATCGACGAACAACTCGACAAGCTAATTGCTCAAGGGGTGTTGAAGCCCATCGATCACTCTCCATGGGAAACCCCTATTGTAACACCCATTAAGCCAGACAGGTCAATCCGAATTTGTGGGGACTACCGGGCCACTTTAAACCACGCCCTACAGCAGAATGCGTATCCAGTTCCGGTGGTGCAGCACCTCCTCCATTCCTTGGGGGGCGGAAAGGTTTTCACTCAATTAGATTTAGCTCAAGCTTATCAACAACTACCACTGGATGAAAAGACGTCCCAAGCCCAAACAATTGTAACGCACAGAGGTGCTTTTAAATGTACTCGATTACAATTTGGCATTAGTGTAGCCCCGGGGATATTCCAAAGCCTCATGGAAAGGTTGTTACAGGGAATCAAGGGCGTGGTTCCGTATTTTGATGACGTATTAATTGCAGCCCCTACAAAAACAATCTTGCAGGATCATTTGAAATGTGTTCTTAAAAAATTCCAAGAGGCAGGACTTGAGGTGAAAAAAAATAAATGTCACTTATATACTGACAGTGTTGAGTTTCTAGGGTATCGGATTAATAGCCAGGGCATTCACCCTACCAAAAGTAAATTAAAGGCGATAAAAAAATGCTCCCAGGCCACGTAACAAGGCCGATCTCCAGGCATTCTTAGGCCTCATTAATTTCTATAATGTATTTTTACCGCACAAGGCGACTGTTGCTGAACCGTTACACTGGTTATTAGATAAAAAAGCATTGTGGGTCTGAGGTTACCGGGAAGAACAAGCGTTCCGGAATGTTAAAAAATTGCTCACATCTGACTCTGTACTTATGCAGTATAACGAGACTTTACCATTAGTTATAACCTGCGATGCCTCGCCCTTCGGGGTAGGCGCCATTTTGAGTCATGTACTGCCTAATGGGAACGAAGCCCCTGTTGCATACTTTTCAAAGACTCTCTCACATGCAGAGCGGAACTATGGACAAATTGATAAAGAAGCTCTCGCAATCGTTTCAGCTGTAAAGAAATTTCATGAATATGTATATGGAAGGACATTCACCATTATAACTGACCACAAACCGTTGCTAGGGATAATAGCCGGGGACAAGCCAACCCCCTACATATTATCCCCCAGAATGACCCGATGGTCAGAATTCCTAGCTGCTTATAATTATCGCCTGCAATATCGCCCAGGGAAAGCCATTCCCCATGCTGACGCATTAAGCCGAGCACCGCTTCCAGAGACTCTCGACTATCTGGCACCAACGGCAACCACGTTGCAGATCGAAACACTCAACTCGCCACCTATGACCGCCCGAGACATTGTGAGAGAAACCAAACGAGACCACACCCTAGCTTGAGTCCTAGGCTGGATAGAATGCGGAAGGCCATTGGACCAAGTCCCAGATGACTTCGCGCCGTTTAAAGCAAGACAGACTGAACTTTTTCCCCAAAAAGGCTGTGTCATCTGGGGCGATAGAGTCGTTGTCCCAGAACGACTCCGGAAGATGCTGCTACAAATTCTGCATGAGGGCCACCCCGGCATCGTGCGGATGAAAGCACTTGCACGAAGCTACGCATGGTGGCCGGGCATGGACCAGCAAATCGAGCAGTGGGTCAAAGCGTGTACCAATTGCCAACAAGCCAGCAACGCCCCACCAAAAGCCATGCCTACTGAATGGGAGACCCCACGTGGATTCTGGTCCAGAATCCACCTGGATTTCACAGGGCCAACCAAAGGATATACCTTCCTGCTGACAGTCGACGCATACTCCAATTGGTTAGAAATTCATCGTATGACGGCCACAACTTCCGAGGCAGTCATTAAGATCCTAAATAGACTCTTTGCAACCCACGGATTGCCTGATGTCCTGGTGTCCGATAACGGGCCACAGTTCACGGCATTAATGTTCGAGCAGTACCTCGCTGACCGCGGCATCCGCCATGCGCTCACCTCGCCTGCGCACCCTGCGACCAATGGCCGAGCGGAACACATGGTCCAATTTGTTAGAAAGACTTTTCAAAAAATGGACTATGACAATATCAATGACAAAGTCAACCAAATTCTCTTTTTGCAACACATAACTCCACATAGCGTCACCGGCAGAACTCCCGAGGAACTATTGATGGACAAAGACTCTGTTCCCACCTCGACTGGTTGCACCCTGCTTACGAACCGGAAAAGCCAATAGCATCCAGTGGCCGCTATCGCACTTTCCAGGTAGGAGATCGCGTTTATGCATGAAACTTATCAGGCGATCCGTTATGAATAGAGGCAACGGTAGTGCGAGTGACCGGCCCCAAATCCTATATAGTGAAATGCTGTAACAATAGACTGTGGAAACGGCATATCGACCAATTACGGTCACGACTCACAACGGCCAGCCAACAACTTCCCCATGACCAAACCGAGGGGGGGGAGGTACAGAAGAAGATGACATTCCAGGGAACCTGCTCGAAGGGAGTGATGAATCAAGTGAGACTCAGGAAATGGAGCAGGAAGGAGAATTGTTTGCACCGCAAGAAAGTGCACCTGAGCAAGAAGCAGAGACACTGCCAAACAACAATCTACCTCAACAGGATTGCAATCAACCAGTCCAACAAAAATCCGAAAGACTTAAAAGACAACCGTCCTATTTAAAGGACTATATAACTGCACCGTAATTAAGAAGCCAGGGGGAAGGGGTGTTGTGTATGTACCATAGTTAATAAAGTATGAGCTTGAGGTAAAGTGCAGGGTTCTGGCCCCGCACTTCTGATTGGCTGTTAGGCAGCCAGATCGGATTGGTTAGTTCTTAGGAATCCGATTGGCCCTTAACAGAGGATTATTATTGGTTTAAAGAGCTAGCGTTCATAGCTCGCTATTGGACAATTCTCACAAAGGTTGCCTATATAAGGCAGAGTTCACTGTTATTGTTTTGAGAAGTCACTATGCAATAATGAGCTGAAAGTTCACATTCAAAGACTGTCTCCATTTACTCCAACCCATGTCCAAGTACTTAACATAAGTCAGTCAGTTTATCATAGAAACCTTCTGTTTTAGAATCTTTATCATACCTTGAATGTATTTGCGCATATGAAAACCAATTCATCTTTATACCTTGTTCTTCCAGATTTTGCATAGATTTAAGTTCACCCTTTTGATTCAATATTTCACCATATCTAACTGTTTGTTCCTTTTTGTATATTATAGGATAAGAAAATGCTTCAATAGTCGATAACCAGAGTGGAATTTTCAAATAACATTGTCTTTTTATCTTCTCCTAGTTTAACCACAGAGACTCCCGTATATAATGTCTTCTAAAATACCCCTGTGTTTTAGTTCCTTTATACCATAAAAAGGCATGCCACCCCAACAACAAATCATGTCCTTCTAATGCGAGCAATTTAGTATTTCTTAGTGTTATCTATTCCTTAACCCACATCAGATTTGTAGCTTGGTAGTACAACTCCCAATCAGGCAAACCAAATCCTCCTCTAATTCTAGCATCTTGCAAAAGTTTTAACTTTATTCTTGCTTTCTTACCTTGCCATATATATATATCAACACAATTTTATTTAAATCTTTAAAGTAGTTTTTTCCAAGCCTAATTGGAATTGTTTGAAACAAATATAAGATTCTGGGTAATATATTCATCTTGATTGTTGAATTCTCCCTATTAGGTACAGTTGTAAATTTTCCCATTTCACCAAATCTAATGCTATCAGCTGTTTAAATTTGATATAATTATTCTCTTTTAATGTACTACATTTTGCTGTCAAATATATGCCCAGATACTTGATCTTATTCATGACCTGAATTTTCAATAGGTCTGCCAGTTCTTCCTTTTGTCTTAATACCACATTCTTTGTCAAGATCTTTGTCTTATCTTTATTTATTTTCAAACCAGCCACCTTTCCATATGTCTCTATCTTTTCTATCAATTTTGATGCTATTTCTAAAGGGTCTTCTAAGATGAAAACCAGATCATCTGCATATGCTTGCAGCTTAAATTCTTCCTTTTTGATTTTCATTCCTTTTATATTCTTTTCATCTCTAATATTTCTGTTTAGCACTTCCAAAGTTAACACAAACAACAAAGGTGATGGTGGGCACCCTTGTCTTGTTCCTTTTCTATCAATATGAGTCTGTCAGTTCTCCCTCCATCATTACCTTTGCCGTCTGCTTTTGATATATAGCTTCTATTGCTTGAATAAATTTTCTCGCAAAACCCATCTGTTCCAACAGTAATAACATGAATCGCCAATTCACATTATCAAATGCCTTCTGTGCATCTAGAAATATCAGAGCCATTTGTTTTTCAGGATGTGCCTTGTAGTATTCCAAAGTGTCCAAGATTACTCTCATATTGTCTTTAATTTGTCTCTTTGTCAGAGATCCATTTTGATCAGGATGGATAAAATTATTGAAATATTTTTTAAGTCTTTCTGCCAATATTGAAGCAAAGATTTTATAATCTGCATTTAGTAGAGAAATGGGTCTATAGTTCTTAATTTGTAATGGATCGGCCTCCTCTTTTGGAATAAGTAATATCGGCTTCTGACCATGATTTAGGTATCTTCTTCTTTAACATAACTTCATTCATAACTTCCAGCAATGGAAGATTCAATGATTCTTGTAATGTTTTATAAAATTCTGCCATAAGTCCATCTGGGCCTGGTGCCTTTCCATTATTTTGCTTCTTGAGTGCTTCAGTTAACTCCATCATCATTATATTGCTTTCTAACATTTTTTCAGTCTCTTTAGATGTCTGAGGTAAATTAGCATTCTGTTAGTACTGTTTAACTCTTTCCTCATCAATATTCTCTTGCATATATAATTTCCCATAGAAGTCTTGAATGATTTCCTTCTTTTCTTTGCTACCATGGCAAACTTGGCCTTGGTCATCTATTAATTGTGATATTTTCCTTGATTTTTTTCTCCTTTCTCAGTTTGTACGCTAACCATCTACCTGGTTTGTTTGCGTCTTCAAAGTAGTTCTGTTTAGCACCTCTAATTTTCTGTGCTAATTCTTCTTTTTCTATTTGACCCATTTTGTGTTTAATTATATCCATTTTTAACTTGATGTCCTTTTTCTGTGGCATTTTCTTTAACTCTTTTTCAAGTCTTTTATGCTCATCCTCTAGGGCCTTAGAGGCTAATCTTTTCATGGTATTCCTTTTCCTTGTATAGTCTATTATCAAGCCTCCAACATATGTCTTCATTGTATCCCATACATTCTGAATTGATGTATCTTCTTTTTTGTTTTCTCTAAAGAAAAAAGCCAATTCTTTCTCCATCCACTCTGTGAAGTCTTTTTCCTTTAAAATAGTATTGTTTAACGTCCATCTAGATCTTCTTTTTTGTCTTTTCCATTTTATTGTCATTGGATTGTGATCTGCCCAAGTACTTGTTTCAATATTTATTTCTTGAATGTTAGTTATTAATTCTGTTGACATCCATATCATATCTATTCTGGACCATGATAAGTGTCTATTTGAATAGAAGGTGTATTGTTTAGTTTTAGCATTTCTTTCTCTCCATGTATCTTTGAAGTTTATTTCATCTACCATTTTAAAAAAAGATAGAGAGAGTCTTTCTGTTTTGCTTTATTGTTTTCTATGCTGTATAGTCCAATTTATTGTCCACAATTCCATTAAAATCTCCCATCATAACTATATTAGCATAGTCCAGTTCGATTATTTTCATATGTAATTTTTTGTAGAATTCTTCTTGTTTGTCATTCGGAGCATAAATTGCAATCAGGAGTATTTTCATATTATTGTCCATTATTTCCACCATTAGTATTCTTCCATCATCATTGGTACAGATCAATTTTACTGGGGTGGTCTCTTTAATATATAAAACCACTCCTCTTTTCTTACATTGTGTCAAGGAAGTAAATATTTTCCCTAATTTTGGCTGTACCAACAATTGTTCATATTGTTTTTTAATATGTACTTCTTGTAGACAAATTATATCAAATTTTAATTTCTCTAATTTATGAAAGGTTTTCCTTCTTTTAATGGCTGAGTTAAGTCCATTTATATTAATTGTAATCAATTTTTTCTCTTCCATGGTTATATTTTATAGTTAGGTTTAGCAGCTCTCGTAGATCTTAGTTCACATTGTTCTTTGGTTTCCACATTTCTACCTACTGTACCTTCTTCTTTTTCAGTCACCATTTGGCAGTCCTCTTGGAATTCAATTAGTGAGATCTCTTTTTCTGCCTTTTCCTTTTTCCCTCCAAAAAATTCTGTATAAAATAATTCTGCTTTCTCAATTGAGTCAATTCTATGTCTCTATTCTTGCCATGTGAACATTAAACCTTCTGGAATCAGCCATCTATAATTCACCTCTTTAAAAAAAAAAACTTTATTTATTTTTTTTAACACACATAGTCAGACTTAAACAAACATTACACAAAACATTAATACATAAAACTTCTTTTTGGAAGACAGCTTACCCCGAGTTAACTCTTTTTATACAGACATCAATCAAAATTTATACTCAATTAATATACTATCTCATATCTTATTTAACATTCTCTATTTTCCACATATTTTCTCTCTCCTACTCATTCTTTTAATTCTATTTTATTTATTCCATCTCAATTAAATAATTATATTTGCATCTTTGGTCTGTTTTCTTTCAATCACCTACTTATCCTTTCTATCTAATACAATATTTCTCCTGTAAACCCAGATTAAAATATGACAACTTTTTATCTTCCCCCTAAATAACACTTAAAATAATACATATTTTCCGTGCTGATTCTGCTCCATACATTCAAAGTATTACATTTCAAAATAGTAAAACAAACAAATAATATTGAGTTTAAAAAGTAATAATAAAACTAAAAACAAATAAAAAAAGAAATATTAAATTTATAATATAGTAAAAACAATGTTTCATAAGAAATTAAATTCTATTATTAATTCTTAAACAATAAAAATACTATTTCATACTATTATGAATTTAAGAAATTAAACTCTATAATTAAATCATGACTTCACTTTAATACATTTTTAAATCATATAATATTCTAATTTTCTAGCTCAACTTCAAATACCAATGTCTACAATACATTTTTATGTACTTTTGCAGAATCATTTTTAAGAAAAGATTATCTCACCCCTTATCTCTGAAAAAAAAACCCATATTTTTGCATTTTGTTTAAAGCCTTTATGACTTCTCTTTCCTTTCTCCCTTTCTTTCTTTCTAACTTTTTGACCCCCCCCCCATCTCTCCAATTTCACTCTCTTAATCTTCCCTCTCTGTTGTATTTCTCTTTTCTGTGCCTTTCTGACATCATATCGCTTTTTCATCTCCTTTTTCTTTTTCTTGGTTGCTTTTTTAAGTTCTAAGTTCATCTTTTCCTTGCCCCCCTTCTACTTTTCTTCCTCCACTAAGTGTGTCTGTCCACTAAAGATGGCTTCTTCTCCTTCATCCTGTAGTATTTCTTTGTAAGTAGAAATCAACATTTCCAAAAAGCGAAAGATAGATCCAAACGAGCCCTTATCTTCGTTTTTCAGTTTTTGAAATTCCATTTGTAGTCCTTCAAAAGATAATGCCATTTTTTCTTTCTTTTTTTTAACGCAACCCTAATGTCTTTAGTCCCTTTTTAAAAAAAACAAAATTTCACAAAGATCTCAAAGTCACAAAGCAAACCAAATCAATTTTAAGTTGTTGTTGTTTTTTAAATCCAATGTCCAGAAATCCTTCATCCCTTGGCTTTAAATTTCAAATTGAGTTACCTTCCATGCCCAAGTGGATTTTCCAGATCTCCGTCTGCTATTTCTGTGGGGAGGGAGAGTTAAGAAAAAAAAAAAAAACCCTTAACAGCTTTAACCGCAGCTTTCCAGTCTTCCTTGGGAAACATGTATCCTCAGGCAATTCAAACAGTTCAGTTTCCAGGGTAATTAAGAGTTGTTATTGTCTCGGCTCAGCCAAATTTTCCTCCTGCAACCTTCAGCACAAATCTTACCCGGCTGCAGGCTTCTTTGTGACAGCCATCACTGACCGCCGCTCCACCACCTTGGGAAAAAGGGGTTTTTCTGGCTGGGGAGGGGGTCTGCAATACCCCCAAACCTCTGTCCGGATCCCCTCTCTCTTCGGCTGCCTCTACAGAGCAGCCATATCCCCCAGACCCATTTGGAGCGGGGGCACCTTGGCAGCAAGCACAGCAGGAATTGCAGACAAAGCAAACTCCTGCTGCTGCCGAAGCCATGCAAAACCGGAAGTCCTCAATTCACCTCTTTTTTAAGTAGTATTTTAGTCAGGAATCAGTATTCTCTTCTCATCTCTCTCACTCTTCTAGGTATTTGTTTCAAGACCACAATCTCCTTGTCTTTGTATTTCAATGTTTTCTCTTTTGCCACTTGCAATAGTTGCGTTTTAAAGGCTTTCTTTGTGAATCTAATATGAACTTCCCTTGGTAAGCTATTTCTCCTCGCATGTCTTGTGAAAACTCAATAAACCTCATCTATTCCATCCATCATCTTCTGTTGAGTTATTTCCAAAGCTTCAGCCAATATTTCTATCATTATCTCAGCTAAGTTTTGTCCTTTTTCTTCCTCTACATTTTGGAATCTAAGATAGAATTTTGATCTATCCATCTCCCATCTCAACATACCACTTTTATCTTGTTCAACCATCTATTATCAATATCTCCAATCTTCTTTTCTCTTTGTTTATCTTCTTCAATTTTTTTGGAATCTCTCATCATATTTCAACATCATTTGTTGGATGTTCTCCACTTTTTCATTGAGTTTCCCTGTTCTTTGTTCAATGTTCTCTATTCTTTGTTCAATGTTCTCTGTCCTTTGTTTGATGTTCTCTATTCTCTTTTCAATATTCTCTGATCTTGCTTGAATATTTTGAATTCCTTGCATAATCGTCTGCAGAGTCACTTTTTCTTGTTCTTTTTCTTGCTTTAACATTGCCTGTATTGAACATTGTCCTCCAGATGGTGGAGAGGAGGAAGTAGAAGTTGAAGAACTAGGAGCTGTTAGTTTCCTACTCATTTTAAGCAATTCCAAATCTTCAGGTTCTTCTAAACCTTAATCCAATTGTGAAGTAACCAATTATAGTTCAAAATAAAAATAGTAGAAAAAAGAAGCCCAATAATAATAAAAAAAGAAAAAAGAAAAAAGAAAGGAGGACAAAATTTATTCAGGTTCTTATATAACTTAATCCAATCAATAGTTAGATGAAAAAAAAAGGCTTAAGAAAAGAAAAAGAAAAAAAAAAGGAAAAGGAAAAATTCTTCAGGTTCTTCAATACCTTAATCCAATTGAAAGGTCTCAAATAGAAAAAAGTACATAAGAATAAACCAGAAAGGTGGATGAAAAAACAAAAATACCAGGAAAGGAAGAAAAAAAAAAAGGCTTTTAAGGCTTTCCCTTTAAAAAAAAAAAAAACAAATGTAGAGATTGGACTTCCAAAGAAAAAAAGAAAAACAAAAACAAGCTCCAACAAAGCCAAAAACCCATATAGTTATTACAAAAAAAAAAAAAAGGATAAAAAGAAATACAATAAAGCTGGTGAGGAGGGATAGCACAACTTAGAAAAAGTAAAAAGGGCACACTGCATTTTGTTTAATTATCTAAGGCTCTTATTATAGCTCTCTTCTCCAAAGACTTATTACCTTTCCCCCCCCCAAGCTTCAACACCAGACTCCAGCTGTTGATAGAAACCCAGAAGAACACCTGCAATAATACTCCCCCATGTTCTTCCCTTTATCTTATCAAATACCAATGTCCTTGAAAAAGAGTCTCAGTTCTTTCTTTCTCAGCTTTGTCTGGTCACAGGGAAATGGAATATTTTCAAGCCTCTAGTTGGCAGTGTTACAAAGTTTCTTTGCTTTCACTTTCCCCCTCCTTTTCCAAGAAAAATGCAATAAGAATTAAAAAAAAATATTTTTTAAAAAGAAATAACTAAATGGGAGTCTCTAGTCTAAAATATTTTCAAAATCAAAAAGGAGGAAAAAAAAATAGATGTAAAGGAAAAAACCAGTCCAGTTTCAAGATCATGTATAGAAAATCCAGCAATGAGAAAAAAACATTACTTTGATATTCCTGTTTAAAATAGCCGCTTAATCATTTCTATCAAAACTTTTACAGATTCTTTCTTATCCTTTGGGTGTCCTTTCAGATCTTAGAATAAAGAAAAAGTTCTCTCCAAACCAGCACACTCTCTCTGTTCTCTTCCATTTCGGAGCTGTCCCAACTTCAGCAGCTTTAATGGCTGTCTCTTTGCCACTGACAAGAAGAGCTTCTCCTGGATCTACCAGGGACTTTGTGGTATCCGGGAGCAAAGTGTGGTGTCCGGGAGCAAAGTGTGGTGTCCGGGAGCAAAGATATTGGCAGCGATCTCAGACCTCCAAGATCACATGCCGTATCGTCACGACGCCAGCTCTGCCCTCATGATTGAGGTTTTATAGCATGGCTCAGAATCCACCATTTGGAAAAGAATGGAATTCCGGGTGTAAATAGATTTCATTTTATTTGAAAGCTACAAATGCCAAATCTCTCAATAATTATCATCCTTTTGTATTCCAAAGGGGGGGAAAGAGCTAAACCACTTTTTTTCCATATATATATATATATATATATATATTTGTTTTCTGAGGTTCTCGCGGGTATTTGTATGTGGATCTTTGGTTATTCGGGTTTTCTCCTGCGTAAGATTGGAAGTATCTAGGCAACGTTTCGATGAAGTCTCATTCATCATCTTCAGGCTTGGTCTTCAGCTCTGTGCTTCTCAGAGTGATGTGAGCTTGCAGCTGCTTCTTCCTTTTAACTGCTAGTCAAGTCACACCCCCACTAGCAGTTAAAAGGAAGAAGCAGCTGCAAGCTCACATCACTCTGAGAAGCACAGAGCTGAAGACCAAGCCTGAAGATGATGAATGAGACTTCATCGAAACGTTGCCATATATATATACATCCTTTGCTACCATGCTGCTGAAAAATTTATTCTTTTTCTTTTTAAACCTGCACTACAAGATATTGTAGAATATGGTTTTAGATAAATTCTGTAGGCTCTATTGTGGTGATGGGCCAATATTTATGTACAGGTTGATCCACTCCTTCCTGAGTTTGTATTTTATCTTTCCTTGACCTTTCATTTTAATTGCATTTCTGCCTCCCCTGCTAGACAATGTTCTCTCTCCATTTTTCTATTTTGGCTTACTCTGCTCATTTTCAGACATATGGTTTTTAAGCTGCTGCTATTACAAGTAAAGTCAATATACATCAGCCTCTGGCTCCACTGGTATCGCTGGTAAATGCCTATCTCTCTCTCATTCCTGCATTTTGCCTTCCTTCATTCTTTTTTCTTATTCTCCCTGAAGACTGCTTGAGTTAACCCTTTCATCCTGCAGTCCAAAAATCTGAAAATATGTTTTATTTTTTCCCACTAGCTCTTGCAGATTAATGTCCTAGTAATTTTGTGAAATACATATGGGCCTTTTCTCTGAATTTTATCAAGTGCTGTTATGTGCTTGCTGATGATGCTAGTGCTATCTTTAGAAGGAGATGACAAAGAAAACTGAAGTGCAACAAGGAATCCAACTGGTTGGAGCTGATCAATTACTGATCAATCTTGCTAACCTTTCCTGCCCTCACTAATAGACAGCTCTCATCTTAACCTATCGTTTCACCTCCTACCTTGCCTGAATATTCAGTGGGTTGAAAAGGCAACAGGTGATTGCAATAATGAGCTGAAGTGATAAAATTGCAGGGGAAAATTGTAGCATTTGTGTACCTATGCATGAATCTATGAACATAGTGAAACTTCTGAATTTCCCCAAGTGCATGACTCTGATCAGGGAACAACAAGATCAATAAAACAACAAAAAATGGCCATCCTCCTTCTCCACTACTTCTTAAAAAGCATCAAAGGCCTGTATAAAAAGGCAGGGTTTTTCAAACACTTCTTAAAAGCTGGGTGGGAAAGCCCAACCACATATATTGAGTCGGCATGTTTCAGTTGGGGCCATAGATTCTGATCCATGCTTCTAACTCCTGGGGAGTACCCAAATCAAGGCCTAATAAGTCATTGCCTCTGTTCTATTAGAGAGTTTGCTAGTTTTTTTAAAACTTAAAATGAATTTTCTAGAGAACCATTGTAAAATAATGTTCCCTTGCTGAAATAGTAAGCATAATGCAAGTTATTATTTTCTCCTTTTTTATCTTAAATCAAGTATTTCCCATTTCAAAAATATCCAGAGATGCATTCTGCAAATTGTACAAATGGTTATATGTGTTTTGCTTAATTTATATATATTCAATCACTCTCCCTTTATATTATACTTTTTAAGTTGATTTAATTTCTAACAGAAAGGATGATATTAACAAACAATAAAAGAAAATCTGATAGTAATTATAAGAGTAACAAATTCACGACTATAAAAGTTTTTGTGGATCATAATTCACTTCCTCAAATCCATGGAATATAATCATGTGGGGAGAATATTGGACAGAATTTGTAGGGAGGTAAGTAGTAAAGCACAAAAGTCGATAAAACTGCATAGTAAAATTTGCACATTACAAAGGACAACCATTGATATTACTTTAGATAATGTCACATTGGAATGTGAATTTTAGAGATCAATCTCCATCTCTAGATATTATGCGTTCTAAAGCAGTAAAAACGTTCCTTCATTTCTATCCAAACATCTCTGCCATGTATTAAAATGGCTTATTTTCAGCAGAGTAAACTAGTTGAAACCTGAAATGGTAAAGTTGCATCTTTTCAGACATATGAAAAGATAGCAAAATAATCCTAAAAGTAAAAGTTTGTATGAACATAACCCTTGTAGAGAACGGGTAATAAATATTTGAAACTTCATATAGGTATTGACACTAATGCTTCTGGTTATGTTATAATTATGATTTCTATAAATGCTGCGGTGACCCAAAAATTAATTTGTCATTTTAAAATAGATGTAATATTGCAATCACTTCTAGTTTTTTGTAATATATCTGTGTAAAAGGAAATAGATTTTTTTGTTCATAATTAACTATCCACTGTTCTTGAATCTACTGGTAATTTTTATAAATGATGATGTTTTCACTTACTTATCTTTATTAAACAAAACAAAATGCAATATTTTTGTTTCCTTCCCTTTTTGTTACTTTGTTTTATTTCATTCAATCTTTTTTTCATCCAAAATTGATTGAGGTATTGATTTTCCAGGGTTGTTGTTGTTGTTGTTGTTGAAAATATAAATACAGAAGGAAGCTTGAATGTGATTTAATATCATGTATTGATTGAAATCTGCTTAAATATGTGTCTTTGATTGTGAAGTACTGCAAAATCAACTTCTGTGAAATACTATTTTTTTTTTACATTAAAAAAACTGGAATTTACCTAGCAGTGATTATTCAGTAATGATTTCATGTCTGTTTTATATTTCAAGCAAGCAAAAAACATGGGTAGAACAAAAAAAAGGGGGGGGCATATTAGAGACTTATTGTGTTGGTTCTTAATGTAGGCATCTTTTTGTCAAAACAAAAAGAACCTAGAACAACTTCAGATGCACTTATATGCATATAAAGATAGAGTAATTGACTTATGCACCATCAAGTCAGTGTGGACTCTTAGCAGCCATACAGATAGATTTTCTTCATGTCAAACTGTTCCTGGCCTGACTTTTCAGGTCTTTTAACAGCACACCCATTGCTATTGTATCTGACTCTATCTGTGTCATTTGCAAGTCATATTGTTCTTTTTCCTTTTATCTTTCCAGTAAAATCTTCAAATAATATGTCTAAAGTAGAGTAAATTGACTCTGGTCATTTATAGCTCAAGTGACAGCTCATGGTTGATTTGTTCAATGATTTTATTGTATTTGTTTTGCAAATACAAATCCCTTTTGGTCACTGGAACCCAAGTTTTAGTTTTTCAAGCTTTTGGACTCATGATGGAGCCCATCTTCAGGAAATTTCTTCTCATCAGAATGTGTTCTGGTGAAAGAGAAATTATCTAAGGATGGGCTAAGGACTGAGTCTGAAAGCTCAGAAGACTAAATCTCTGCTCCCGGTGACCAACCCAGATTGGATTCTGAAACATCATCCCGGAGCACGTATATTTGCCTTCATTTGTGAAATTTGTTTTCTTGGATGATTCTGTGTGTATGCATGTTATTGTGTTTCTGTATGTATATAAGCTAAAACTTTATGGGCAGATAACCATTGTTTTGGCCATAAACAGTAGCTAGTAACCTCTCAGACATTTATGAAATCTTTCTTCAAAGTTAGTTTAGAAAAAGGAACATAGGAAGAGTCAAAAAAATCCAATAAACTGCACCATGGTAATCTAATGTATTTGACAAATCAAAATATCAGCTCAGTAATGGCAATTGTAATAGACTCAAAACAAACATTGTGAGACGTGATCAGAGAAAGATAAATTCAATTCTGGTGTTTGCAATGTTCTGCTTTAGTTATTGTTTTTAAATGCAGAAGCCTGAAGCATGATATTTTTATCCAACAGATAATTGTGATGATCAGCTAGTTTCAGCCTTGTCTCAGTCATCATTCAGCAGCTCATCAGAACTGTCCAGTAGTCACAGTCCAGGATTTGCAAAGCTTAATCGAAGAGACGGTAAGTGTTCCCTTGGTTGTTCTTCTTAATTTCAGCAAGTTTACAAAAGAGATTATGAAATCAAATGAATTGTATGTTAAATTAAAATGCCAAAATAGAAGCAAGTCTTTATCAATACTGTGATGTATTTGGTGGAATTTAAATGCCTTCAGAAGCCATAACCATCTTGCCTAAACTCAGATGTGAGATAATTTGCATCCTCTATTTCCAATTTTACTGGAAGTGCTTCCTCATCACAGATTTAGAGTCTCAGTTTGCAGTCAATGTTATCCAATCTGGTTCACTAGGCTGTGTGTCCTATTTTACAGGCACAGCAATGAGAAGCAATGGTAAAAAGCAAAATGTTTTTTTCCTGTGACAGAAAAGGGAAAGCAAGAGAAACCAAGGGTTGTAAATGACACAGATCTAGGAGTGGGGAAAGGTAGGCTGTTTGAGTATCTCTCAGATTATTTCAAGGAGATAAATCTGTGAGGCATCTTCTTTTCTATTGTGTATGAGGATTTACTGACCACTCAACCTTTTAAGATGTTTGTTAATACATGTAATTTGTTGTGCACACAAGTTAAATTGCAATGACATCTGGTAAATATCAGTAGCTAACTATCCCTCATAGTTCAATAGCCAATCAGAATGAAACCCTCATGCAGTCTGCAGGAAGCCTGCCTTGAAGTTGAATTGGAAACTACTGGTGGTTCAAAATGCAGCACCTGCTTGCTGATGGATGAGACCTGTTATAGCAGGATAACAGCATGCTAAGGAGTCTGCATTGGCTGTGGAGCCAACTAGCAGATATCCCTTCCAGCCTATTTGGCACACAAATTAGAATAACATGGGGTACTTTGTGAAAGGCCTTGCTGAAGTTATGTTCCCATAATCTATTCAGAAAATTATTCAGTCAAAAAAGAAAAGAAAAGAAATGAGGTTAGTCTGAGAAATTTCTCTCAGGTTTCAATTTGGCTCCTTCATTCTGTTCTTGACACATGTTGGTGGAATACATATCCTCTTCTCAGAGAAGACTTGAGCTGATAACAGCTTTGCCAATATTTTATGTAGGTGTCGCTCTCAGCAAAAAAGATTGATTTCATTTAAAACAGGAATTTGCTATTCAGATGGCTGGTCCACAACAGGCTTAAATTTAATAGGCTTTTAAATTAATCTGTGAGATAGGAAAAAATATTGAATAAGAAAAACTCGACAGTTTTTTTTTAACATATCAAAGACCTTTGCAAATTCTCTCATGTACTATGACAGGTATCACATACGTTTGAGAACCGAGAAATGGTAAGACGATTTATAATATATCTAGCTAGTTAGAATAGGGGAGACAGAAAGCTGATAAGGAAAGCAGAGGCAGATTGATGACAAAATATGGTACTGTGAGCGCAAGCATTAAATTTCAAAGACCTCCAAAAGAGAGAGAAAAGATTACAAAAAAGACTGAGAACTGGGGGATAATAAAATGAAAGCAATATATCCTAATTTCTAACTCATTAGAAGAGTGTCCAATTTCATACATCAACCAAAGTATCATTTCCAAATTATGATAAGCAATTTCCTACGTTATTTTAAATTGATCAGGTCTCACTTTGAGTTCTATGTTTTGGGAGTTCCAGTTTGGGAACTGGAATAAGTGCAGAGAAGTCAATGTCGGTGATGTGGGAACTAGAAACAAGGGCTAGGAAGAGAGATTAAAATTGTTGGATAGGTTTTGTCTTCAGAAAAGATGACTAAGCCAATTCTGGGAGAATCTGCATGTTTCTGGAAAGATGTCACACAGAAGAAAATTAAGATGCATGTCTATTAGCACAGAACACATAAAAATAGTCATATTTCAGAAAGGCAGGTTCTGATTGAATGTTTGTGGATTATGTTAGTAGACTTTCTTAAAGCAAAACCAATTATTAAGGAAAGTGCTGATCTCCCTTTCAGTGTTGCATGTGTCTAAGCAAAGACTGGGACACTTTTCTGTTACGGATCTTTGAATTTGGATCCAAGGGCTCCTTCCAAATTAGTGACTCTTGTAACTGACAATGGTACAGAATTTATAAATAATAAATTCCAAAATAGACTGAAGATGGCAGGTGTTGAACATAAAAAGTCTGCACCACATAGGCCACAACATAATTCCTTTATAGAAAGACAAGGCCAAACAATACAGGCAATGGCTCGTACTATGTTGTCAGATTCAGGATTACCTGAAACTTTGTGGGGAGAAGCAATAATGTGTGGTAATCATATATTGAATGGTGTTGTTAACTCAACAACAGGTGCATTACCATTCACACGGTGGCATGGTAGAAAGCCTGACCTAAGCGACATGCACACATTTGGAGCACCAGCATGGGTGCATATTCCTACACAACTGAGACATAAGGGCCAGCATAGGGCTAAAAAGTTACTCTTTGTAGGTTATGAACCTAATCACAAATCATACAGATTCTGGGAAAAAGGTACATCCTGAGTTTACTGTAGTGCTAATGCACAGTTCCTTGAACATGTAGGATGGGAAAAACTGGAGCAAGATTCAAGTAAGAATGTAATTATAGAAACCTACAAAAGACCAAAACAACATATGAGTAATAAAAAGAGTACAATTAAAGAGGAAGTACAGGAAGAGCATATAGGACCAGAACAGGAAGAAATAGATGAACAGGAAGAAATAGATAACCAGGAACAGGTAGTACATGAAAGTCCACCTGTAAGCCCTGTAATACCTAGACACTCAACACGTGAAACCAGACCACCTGACAGGTACCAAGCAAGTGTAATTTGCCAAGTTAGTAAAGTTCCAACTACTGTTGAAGAACTTAGAATGTATCCTGCAAAGGATCAAGAAAATTGGCATAGAACAATGGAGAAAGAATTAAATTCATTGAAACAAATGGAAGTTTATGAAAATGTTAAATTACCTCCAGGTGAAAAAATCCATTGGCTGAAAATGGATATTTAAATTAAAAACAGGTAAAAATGGGACTGTTACCCATAAGGCTAGGTTGGCAGCTCAAGGATTTAATCAAACTGCATGTGATTATGATGAAGTATTTGCACCGAGTCTAAAAGCAACAACCTTGAGAGCAGCTTTAGTGTGGGCAAAATTATTTGGATTTAACAATTTCATCCCCGTGGACACATGCCATGAGACCGGTGGAACAAGTCCAAACAAAATTATTGCCAGGGATAAAATACATTCCTTTCAGGCATGATGTTAAAGTTCCTCCTGAAGTGGTGTGGATTGCAGGATATCCCCTGGTTGTGTGGGTGCATCTGCCAAATTGAATTGAAGTGGTGGGTAGAAGTCTTCTATGCGAGAAAAATTGGTTGTAGAACTTAAACGAATGCCTTGAAAGTCAGTTATAGTCCAAGTAATATTATATCTTCTATGAGGCTTCTGCGGATCATCATGGACAGTTCTTTTGAAGCGTCGTTTGTTGACAGGATCAGAGTTCGGGTATATAAAAACATGACAAGTAAGAGAGAGGGCTATGGACAAGTTAGTTGTAGAACATTTACGAGATGAGGAGGGAATGCAATTAGTAGAAAAAGGACAATAATTACAATAATGACAATAAAGATTAATTTGGTAATTCATCAAGGATGTTAGTTGGGGTGGGGAATCCCATAATACAATAGAAGGACATCTAGTCCCCCTATGTTTTAGATTGAATAGAGGAAAAGATTTTAAGGTTCCTTTCCATAGGAAGAGTAAAGAAGGAACAAAAGAGCGAGTGGTAGAGTGTTCTTTAAATAAAACAGAAGTGACAGAGTGAAAATTACGGGTAGCATTTTCATGACGTACCCACATGGAACAAGTATAATAGCCTTCTGTTAATGAAATGGTTTTAACACGAATAGTCTTTTGACAGGACGCATAGGTTTTGTTGAAGTAAGGTAGAAATTGCAAAGAAGATATAGGCAAGAATATCAGGAAGAGTTTTAAGATACAGATGTAGAAGAGGAATTCCCATGATAGGCTCTAACCGCCCTACCAGGGATCCAGCAAGTGGTTTTGTCTGGCAGTAAGATCGCAGCGTAGCCTCGTCCCCAAGTGAGAAGCTCAGCGGGACCCTGCCAGGCGGGATCTGTCAATCTGCGATAATATACCAGAGGACTGTTAGGCGGGGTGAGGGGGAGGAAAAATGACGCGAAGCAGCAGAAGTGGGAAGAATGCCAGTCAGATTAAGAAAGTTTAAAGTGTAAAGACAAATGTTAAGAGAATTTTGCAATGCTGGGAGGTTCAGGGGTTTTTCCCGCAACGAATATCGATCAAGAGCACGTTTCAGAGATAAGTTCCACAATAGCTCGTTCCACAATAGCCTGCCCCTGGCTGTTGTAGGGAATCCCAAACTTGTGGGTTACATCCCATCTGTTACAGAAGTCCTGGAAAGCAGAACTTGTATAGGCAGGTCCATTGTCTGTTTTGATTTCTTTTGGACGTCCCAGCGAGGCAAAGGTACGAATTGAATGATTGATGACATGTTTTACAGTTTCTCCCCTTTGAGGGGTGGCCAGAATAAACCCTGAATATGTGTCGATGGAAACGTGCAAATATTTCCAAGGGGCAAAAGGTGGATACTGAGTTACATCCATTTGCCAAATTTCACAAGCTTTTAATCCTCTAGGATTTACTCCTATGGGAATGGAATGTCCTTGCTTACTACATGTGGGGCATTGTTGAATAATGGCAGCAGCTTCTGCCTGAGTTAGAGCAAATTGAAAAGTTATCATAACTTGGCGGGGGAGATTCAAACACACTCCCTGCTTCTATTTTATAATGGACTTTTAAAGCCTCCATAATTTTCCTCCAAGTGACCAAAATGCCAATAGGTGCACGAGGAGGACTATGGAGATGTTCACCAATTTTTTGCCAAGTGGAAATTTTTAAGGACCCTTCCTCTGAATAATTGGGACAATGTTGCCACACATAAGCCAATAATGTAGCAATAGGTTTCATTTTTACAGGCGAGCCCTTTAAATTAGCAGAATATTTAGAAGAAGAAGCGACTAACTCCCTCAATTCCTTCAGATGCTGCGTCTGTTGTTGAGAAAAGTTTCCACCCATACTTACGAAAGTCGAGACCGTGTTTCAGATCCGATGACGTGCAATTCGCTTCAGGCCTGGCGATGCACAGCTCCCATCGAGCTGATAAGATATGGGCGCGTCGCAACGTATCCCCCTTAGGGAATCACGTCGGGGTCACCATAATGCGGTATCTGCTATCCTGCATCAGATGGGCAGCTCATGATAGGGAGCAAAGGAGAGAGAAACGACAGGCAGTGAGGTTTCCTCGGGATGAGCGTGCCCCGAATGTCTTGGCACACGCTCTTTTATTGTGCTTTTTTACAAGAAAATGATTTAATCAAAGCTCAAGTCAAACATGATAACCTCATCAGGATGTGCATGTTTACAAAGCTGCATACCGGACAGATCATTTACAGTGTGGATAAGCTTATTAACAACCGTCTAGCTCCTTGTCCCTTGTACGTCCCTTGCAAAGGTCACTGAAGAGACAGAAGTTAATGATTACACATGAATGATACATAGTTGCAATGATACATAGTTGCAAACACATGAATGATACATAGTTACAACACAAAAGTGGTTATAAGATATCTCAAGAGGATAAGATTTATCAATTACTAAAAACATACAAGATGGAACTTTGTAAGCTGGCAAAAACTCCAATGAGAAAGGAATTTGGCCATACTGATGCTCAAAGTCCAAAATTTGATAAGAATATCTATCAATCGTTAATTGGTAGTTTATCGTACATTAGTAATTGGTCAAGGCCAGACATTGCCTATAGCATTAATCAATTGGCAAGATTCAATGCTGAACCCACTGAACAACACTGGCAAGAGTCAAAACGTATCTTGAGATATCTTAAAAAGACAATGCACTATGCATTGTATTTGGAGCCAAAAGATGATCTGATTTTAAGTGCATATGCTGATGCAAGTTTTGCAACAGACATAAACACTAGGAAATCAATTTCAGGTACGTCTATACTGTTTGGAAAAGCACTGATTGGTTGGAGGTCAATTAGACAACAATACATAAGTATGTCCACAATGGAAGCAGAATTTTCATGTCTATCTTTATTATGTACTGATTTAATTCTACATAAACAGTTGTTATTGGATTTGGGAATAACTGTTAATGATTCCATTGTAGTTTATGAGGACAATCAAGCAGCCAAACAGTTGGCTAAAAATATTGCTGTGAAAACGAGATCTAAGCATACAGATCTTAGATATCTGAATGTAAGGCAATCTGTAAAAAAATGGTTTAATAAGATTGGAATATTGCATGACTGAAGAAATATTGCTGACCAATTTACAAAAGCCCAGGTTCAGTCAAGCACAAAGAAAGTTGTGATGACTATGGTTTAAGGATGTAAATAGATATATATATCTTATTATATTACCCAAAAGGGGAGTATGTTAGGAATAACAAGGTTACCTAATGTTATGGATTAAACCATCGCAGCAATACAACCGAAACAGCTTCGTCTCACAACAGGCTTGTAATCCTGCAATACTCATTGGCTCACAAATAGCGAGTCGTGATTGGTCAGGTTTGGCCAGTCTGATTGGCTGTTAACGGAAACCCCTGATTGGATGCTTGTGAAAGCGATAGACTCAGTTCATTGGTTGTTTGACGGCAGCAAACTCTATAAAAGAGCTATTGCTGCCCAGGTTTCTAGCTCCGTTCTTTCTTGTTAAATAAAGAGTTGAAGTCACAGACCGATGTCTCATCTCCATTCTTATGCCCATGCCCAGGACTTAACACCTAACTTAGTTTGGGTAAAAATAATATATATAAACTATGATTGTAAGTAAGTGTGTGTCACTTTAACTGCAAAGCATGTAATTTTGGGTGCGGCTGTAAAACCGCCATAAGAGGGAGTAAGAGAGCTTAATGTATTGCTGGCTTACTGAATTGCTTGCTAATTGATGGTTCCCTGCTGCTGCTGCTGCTTTTGCTGAAGAGAGAAAGGAGGTTTGATTTTCTTCATATCTCTACTGTGAGAAGATTTATTATTGGACTGATATTTGTAAGTTTACTGACCTCTTTTTCAACACTGGACTTTGCAAATGAATAATCCCCCGACGGACTGAACTAGTGAATGATATATGGACTTTTTTGACTATGCTAAAACTCTTATTGGAATAAACTATTTAACTAGCACAGTGTATCTGTTTTACTGAGTGTAAGCTACAAAAACATTTATCTCAAATATTTTGCCTGCCCGCCTGCCTAGATTCTTCTAGGGTGTATCCCTAACAAAGGTGATTAAAAAATTGTATGGATATCTATTAGAAATTAAACTAGAAGAAGAACAAGTTAAAGAAACTATGATTGCTTGGGGGAAGTATTTTGAATATGGGATTGATTTAGAGAAATGGCAAAAATTGTGGTCTCAAAATTATAAAATGACAATGTCAACAGCATATAAGGAAAATTTGTATAAGATGTTTTACAGGTGGCATTTTCCCCTGACAAGAATAGCAAGAATGTTCAAGAATAAATCCGAAAAATGTTGGAAATGTCATCAGACACCTGGCTCATATTACCATATATGGTGGACTTGTGCAGATGCTAAAAAAGTACTGGACTAAAATCCACATGTGGTTGGAAAAAATGACAAAAAAGCATATAGACTTGAAACCAGAGATATTTTGATTGGGAATTTTACCTGAAATATATAGTAAAGATTTGAAATACCTGATTGTAAATATATTAACAGTGGCTAGGATTGTATTTGCTAAAAACTGGAAAAATGAGAAAATACCATCACAGGAGGAAATTATTAAGAAAATATTGGAATGTGCTGAAATGAGCAGATTGACATTTGAAATTAGAGAACAAGATGATAAACAATTTTATAAAGTTTGGGATTTATTCTATCAATGGTTAGACAATAAAGTATAGTAATGAAATATTTAGACTTGTAGAAAATACTAAATATATAAAGATGTATTCTTTTCTTATTATATCTACAAAATGATTTTAGGATAGATTTGGGATGATAATATGAATTGTCACAAAACAAATTAAGTAAAATATGATTATTTTCTAAAGCATGAATGAATAAAAGTTTAGTCAAATGATTGATTAATAATGATACCAAAGTATTTAATATTGGATTGAAAATATGAGGTCATATACAATGTAATTGTAATTGAAAACTACGAAATGGAAGCACAAATAATTTGTAAATCAACCGGCACACTGGATGTACATATATGGAAGATGGCCTGATATTTTTATGTTTTGTTTGTTTATGTTTGTTTTAAAAACCAATAAAAATTTAATTAAAAAAAAAAAGATTGTCCAAGGCCAAAATTTCAAGCCTGGTGGTATAGGGCATTCTGTTGCAAGCAGAGGAGTGTAGTACTCTTCCCGTGAAATATTTCTGGGCTTGCTCAATTGTATTAATGTCTGTTATACAGTGTGGATTCCAGACAGGTGAGCTGTATATCGAATATTGGTCTAGCAAAGGTTTTGAATGCCCTAGTTAGCAATTCAGTATTTCCAGAGGAGAAGCTTTGTAAGATTAGATTTACAACTCTTAATGTATTTTTGGCAATGCTGTTACAGTGAGCTCTAGTGCTTAGATCATTAGATGTGAGTACTCCAAGGTCCTTGACAGAGTGAGGGTCATCAATGAGGTCATATCCGCCTAGTTTGTATTTGGTAAAAAAAAAATTAACCAATGTGTAGGACAGAGTATTTATTGGTCCAGATTTGGAGTTGCCAAATAGTTGACCATTCAGACACATAATAAAGGTCACTTTGAAGAACAGTAGCATTGTCGGTGGTATTGAATAGCTTTACATCATCCGCAAAGAGGATGCAGTTGTTAATAAGGTGATCACAAAGGTATAAAGGGTTTGGGTTCTAAAACGCTGCCTCGGAGGACACCACTGTTGACTGGAGCAGGGTTTGATATAGCGCTCCCTATTTTTACTATTTGTTGCCTGTTTGACAGGAATACACTAATCCACTTATGAAGGGATCTGAAAATGCCATAAGAGTTTAGTTTTAAAAGTAGTTTGTCATGTACCACTGAATCAAAGGCTTTTCAGAAGACTATGTAAATTGCGTCTATTGCTTTACCCTGGTCGAGTAGAGTAGTCCATATGTTTTTGCAGTGTAGGAGTTGTAGGTTGCAGGACAATTTTTTCCTGAAACCAAATTGTTTTTGGGAGAGTAGGTTGTCACCAAGGAAAATAAGAGGGTGTGGACAAGAGGCAGCCCACGTCAGCAGCGAAGTTAGTTTGTTTGCATGAACTATGTCATAAGCAGGGGCTCTGTAGAATAGTAAGAAGCGGATAGTGGTATTTAATATTAATATTAATAAAATTAATTTTAATTAAGTTAATTAAATTAATTTAATATTAATATTATTAATTGCATTGAATCATAGTACAAATATATCCTGGTAACTACCTTTTCCTGCCATATTCCTATGCCATTATCTTTATCTTGTTCTCATTCTGTACAGATAATTAAACTGCCCTTAATAGTTGTGGATTAACACACTCATCAGTCATCAAGCTGCAACTGTTTTATCATGTATTCAATCTGACACTTTACACTGACCATTCCAACAGTAGTTTTATCAGGAGTCTGTCCTCTGCCCCCCAGACTTCTGGTTCCTGAACAATGTCTTCCAATATAAGACCTAGTTCTCAGACAGATGCAAGATTCATGAGACAGATGCAAGATTCATGAGAGTTCTAACCATATACATACCTCCCTGTCACCAGTGAAGAAACCTTCGTCCTTTCCAGTGCATAATAAATTTGAGGAGATATATGTCCTTAACTAGATTGAGATGTATTGGATTTAAAGGGAAAACAATTTGCTTGTTAGAATTTTTATATCATACCTATTTAGTCTTAATGAAGGAATTGCTGAAGAGAACTCTGCTTGGGAAGTCATGATTGGAGGAAGAATAACTTTGGATTCAGGCAGATTCAAAAGATTCGGTAGTTATTCTGGTTGGGCAGTGGGAAAATCTGGTTCTGGGTCTAAACCCCTACTCAAAATCAGAATAATTCCAGTTCTGCTTGGAGATATAGTAATATTTGTAATCAATGGCAGGAAATACTAACAAGTGAAATCATTGCTTAGTTTTCCCAAATTCTATATGTTCTCAAAACTAGAGTATTTCACTAATATATCAGCATACAAACCCACAATCTCTACCCAGAACCAAATATTGTTGGAAATATCAAAGTGTTGGTATTAATCATGAAATTGTTTTTGGTACTATTCCAGATGATATCCTGATATTCCTACCAATAGTGAGGAACAGGTTTTGGAGGGTGATTTTACAAAGGGACCATACTGAACCCATAGATCAGCAAAATAGGATTCTGGATAGAACTGACCTTTGATGTGAGAAGGTGGGGAATGATATTTTATCAAGCATTCATAATCAAGATATTTGTGATATCATTTCATGAAGCTCATTTCATTTAAAATATTGTAGCTGTTAAAACTTCATTCAAGGTTAAAGAATAGAAGTGTATGTTAATATATAAACAAAAAACAAAAAAACAAAAAGTTGCTGGTATACCAGTTAATTTAAGTCTAGACCAATCTATCAGTTTTATTGCAATGTTACTGGCTATCCAGATAATATATTGTGATAATATAACATAAAATAAATGAAAGAATGATAGAAAGTTGGAACATGCTATCTAGTATACAAATTGATTTATGTGAACAGCTTAGGACAAAGCAATTTGTCATGCCACGGAACCTTAACATAAAACTTAAAACCATGATCAAATTCCAGATTTTTTTCGTGATTATTAGTTGTAGCTTAACAATTGAAATATTTGGTTTTAATTTCATAAATTTTGAATGAATGACAAAAACAACAATAAGGCAGTTCCTTAACACTCATAGCAATATTTATGGAAGTATCATCAAATACTTGAAAACAATTTCCAGATAGCACATTATAATGAGAAATATGAAAATTTGTAGCTCCTTTTTCCAAAACAATATTACATCTGCTAAAGGCTCCTCCCAATAATGTTTGTTTTCTTTTTAAATTCATCACATTGCTTTTCATACTGTACTCTGTGATCAATTCTCACAAAACAGTTTCATCCTCAATATTAGAAGAAAATATCTAGGAAAACATTCAAGCAATTTAAGCATATCCATGAAAAAAAGTGAAAACTACAAAGTAGAAAATCACAGACTGGATCTAGACTCACTCATTTAAAGTAGGTCTTCTTGGATGTAAGAAAATTGCTACTGAGCCTTAAAATACTACCTACAAAAGCTACCCTGTATTTACTGTAACTTATTGATTCTTATTGATTCACAGTTTCAAGTAGGAAATAAACAACTTTTATTTCTGTGGTTTCTTCCCCAAACCCCAAAAACTTTAACTTTAGACTGTCTACTATTGACCTCACCCCTTTCCTAAGAGGTCTGTAGGGGGTATGCATAAGCGCACCAACATGCCTACCATCCTTGTCCTAATGTTTCTTTTTATTTTTCTTATATGTATCAATTTTATGTATTCATAATTATGTTTATACTTATACCTATTATCTTGTAAGCGATTGAAAAATCAAATCAATAAATAATAAATAGATAAATAAATAAATAAACTCCTCCAGCAGGTA
The DNA here is from genome assembly GCA_033807585.1 of Hydrophis major. Classification (NCBI taxonomy): domain Eukaryota; kingdom Metazoa; phylum Chordata; class Lepidosauria; order Squamata; family Elapidae; genus Hydrophis; species Hydrophis major. The sequence continues at coordinate 302,339,029 of CM066329.1, read as the reverse complement.
ACAAGTGCAAACTTAAGCTTTAAACTCAAAGCATAGAGAAGGGGCCATAAAGAAAAATATGTGCCATTAAGTGAAAATTGGATCTATTTTTTCTATAACCAAGTAAAGAACTGTTAGCTTAAGGGAAAAGTTATATTATAAATGAGGTTAAGAAGTTCCAGAAAGAGAGAGTTCTGCAAGATGAAATTAATTTATTGGCTAAAGTTTGCTGAGCCATAAATTCATCCCAAAAGTTTGTCTCAGCAAAACTTTCAGGAAAGTTTCTCAAGTCCTACAGAGGTATATTTAGTATTCAACAGGAAATTGCAGTGCTTTCATTGAAAGACTCCAAAGTAGAAGTGAAATAATAGAAGAGTCCACTAGATGAAGGTGACCAATACATTTAAATCAATGAAATAAATAAATACACCCAAAGTTTGATGGCATAAAATTGCAGACCTAACAGAAACCTCAGAATTGTACAGTCCTTGTTCAAAAACCAGTTCAAATATCAGTTTTGAACATAGGTACACAGAGAAAGCAGTGCAATATCTCAGTTAAAAATGTCTAAGAAGCCAAACCCACAAAATTCTGTCTGGCATTCACATGTAATTTTAAACAGAAAATAGTTAATGCAAAATCAAATTTGGGTCACTGGGGATTAGAAATTTACTCTTCCAAGCTTTTGGACTCATGCTGGAGCCCATCTTCAGGGAATTTCTGTACTAGATTACATGCTTTGGGCTGTTCTATGAGTTGTGTTTATGAGATGCCTTCCAATTGGCTGATTGGTGCATTGCTGGTCCCTCCACAGACCCTCCCAGGTGACAGCCAGGGCTTTGGCAACTATTTTTTTCCTGAGAGGTGCAATGTCTGCCTCCCTTCATACTCCTTGTGGAGGGACAAACATGCCCCATCACCCCTGCCGCCACTACATTTGCTCAGCTTCTTCCATAGGGGCACTCTTAAAATCGACCTTTAAGTGGTCCCGGAACATCTGCCCACCTGCCCGGCACCCGCCTCCCAGAGCACGCTTTCTTCCTTCTCCTGGAGAACATGCCTCTTCCAGCCCAGCCTGGCCCAGCCAGCCAGCAGGTGACCACATGTCCTGGGGCTTGTCATGAGATGCCTGCAGCATCCTCTGTTCTATGTGTCAAGCCCAGCAAGTCTGAGCAGCTGGCGCATAGAACAGGGTGGTGCCGGACCATTGGAGAAGTGGAGCAAAACCGGAGATTAGTAGCTGCCTCTTTCGGCACAGAAAACTTCCCCCAACCAGCTGCCTGGTCTCCTCCTCCTTGGCCATACAGAACAAACAGGCAGAGAAGGAGGAGAGCAGCTGGCCAGTTGGGGAAGGCTTCTTGTGCTGCGAAAGAGGCGGCTAATGATCTCTGGCTCCACTCTGCTTCTCCAACATCCGGCGCCACCCTGTTCTATGTGTCAGGCCCAGCAAGTCCGAGCAGCTGGTGCATAGAACTGGGTGGTGCCGGACCATTGGAGAAGTGGAGCAAAGCTGGAGATTAGTAGCTGCCTCTTTCGGCACAGACAGCTTCCCCCAACCAGCCAGCTGGTCTCCTCCTTCTCTGCCTGTTTGTTCTGTATGGCAGAAGAGGAGGAGACCAGCTGAGAAGCGCGATGCCAGGCAGGGGCCACGCGGCGCAGGGCAACATGCCACTACCCAGCCCTGGCGAGGGAAAGCAGTGGGTGTTCCCTGGGCGGCGACCTCAGCCCCACCACCAGGGAAGTGGCTGCCCAGCTTCATGTTGTATGTGCGATTTATTGGTGCACGGCACGGGGTCTCTTTTGGCCGGCTTCATTTTTTTTTTCAGAGGGGAATATATTTTTTTTCAGAGGTGGGCCATATTAAAATGACCAATGGGCCGGATGTGGCCCGCGGGCCGTAGTTTGCCCACCCCTGATCTAGGCACTGCATATTTAGTTCCTTCCCAAAACAAAGGCCAATTTCTCTCATTTGAAACAAGGTAAAGAAGAAATATATGATGAATTTTAAATACAAAGTATCTGAGGAGCTGTCTCTCCCCAATGCCATAAGTCCATCCCACTTGTGCCAGTGGCAAAGGCCTGCTATGGATCCCATCTGCTAGGAGATATATATATATATATATATATATATATATATATATATATATATATATATATATATGTATGTATGTATGTATGTATGTATGTATGTATGTATGTATATGTATATGTATATGTATATGTATATGTATATGTATATGTATATGTATATGTATATGTATATGTATATGTATATGTATATGTATATGTATATGTATATGTATATGTATATGTATGTAGGGCATTCAGCTTAGTTCGGGTATTTTCCCATGTCATAGTAGTTGTGCTTTTGAAGTTGTAGCAATGTTTCAGCAGAATCTCATTTTCCCACGTCATTGTAGTTGTTCTTTTAAAGTTGTAGCAACGTTTCAGCAGAATCTCATCTGCCATCATCAGGCTTCTGTATGGTGTTTGTCTGTGAGTCAGACTTTTACAGTGGTTTCAGATTTAAATTTGGGGCAGCCTATTGCTGTGTCAGAATGGTTTTTTTTTCTTCCTCCTGATTGGTTGAGAGTCTTGGTCTGTGTTTATTGGTCTTGGAGTTTGCTGTGTTCTGCTTCTAATATCTTCTGTCTGGTTTTTTGGCTCTTTTTGTGTCTTGATTGGCCGGCAACATTGTGTTATTTTATTGGAGGCCTTTAGTGCAGCTTGGCTCTGGGTAAATGGACGGCTATCATTAGTTAGAAAGCTGGGTTTCATCTGGGTGCCTGGTTGGGGTGTGTTTGAGCTGGAGGTATCAGGAGGGATCTGTTTGTGCCCAGGTGTTTGCCTGGTTTTTGGTGTGGAGATTTTTTTGTTTGTGAGTGCAGGCTTCCAAATAATTGACAGTCTGGTGGAATCATCTCTTCTATTCATGCTTTCTGGTCTCTTTTCAATCTCTATGGCTTCTCTGATGATTCTGTGGCTGGGATTTTCTATAGTGGCTAGGGTTTTGGTGCCATTAAAGTTGATGCTATGACCTGTGGCTTCCATGTGTTGGACTAGTGAGGAAGTGTGTTCCAGCTTTTTGACTGCATTTTTGTGTTCATCCAGGTGGGTATTTATTCTTCTATTGGTCTGTCCAATGTATGTGGCCGGGCATGATGCACAGGGGACTTCGTATATGCCTTGGTTTTCCAGGTCAATTTTTATCTTTGGGGTTTCTAAGGATGGCTACTATTTTTCTGTCTGTTTTGAAGGCAGTCTTGATGTGATGTCTGTGTAGTATCTTACTAATTTTGTCTCTAGTACCTCTTATGTAGGGCAGGACAGCTGTTCCATAGGTCTGTTCATCTTCTTGGTCTCTATTATGTCTCAGTGTGTTTTGGTGGATCAAGCCACTGATTTTGCTTTTGTGGAAGCCGTTGGTTGTCAGTACTTTAGTCAGGGTGCATATTTCAGTCTTAATGTGGGTCTTGTCTGCCAGGCGTTTGGTTCTAGTAATTAGTGTTTTAGCCACGGAGTTTATCTGTGCTGGGTGATGGTGGGATTGGGTGTTGAGGTGGCGGTTAGTGTGTGTTTTCTTCTGGTATATGGTGTGTCCTAGTGTGCCATCTGGTTTTTTGTAGATTAGTACATCTAGGAATGGTAGTTGTTTGTTTGTTTCTGTTTCCATGGTGAACTTGATTTTGGGGTGTGTGCTGTTTAGGTGTGTTAGGAAATTGTTTAGGTTTTCTTGTCCATGGGGCCAAATCACAAATGTGTCATCAATGTATCTTAACCATAGTTTGGGTTTGTGGATGGCATTGGCCAGGGGTCTGGATTCAAATTCTTCCATGAACAGATTTGCAATGACGGGTAACAGTGGTGATCCCATAGGGGCTCCTTCAATTTGTTTGTATAAATAAATAAATAAATAAATGTAGTGGTGTTTGGATCATGTTCCTTTAGTGTATGTATTATTTTAAGAACAAAGTATATTGGATAAGAAATAAAGATAGCTACAAAATCCATCATCACCAAGCTGCCAGATATATTTTCTCAATGACATTGTTGTAATTATTCGCAGAAGTTATTTCTCTTAGTTAAACTCAGAAATTGTATTATTAATAATAATAAAGTTTGCCCTTTCTAAGGTATTGGGGACCCGAACACTGAACCTTTAATAATATAAGCCCTATGCCAGTTGACTGATCCACTCTGGGATGATTTATTGTACTGTCTCATTATGAGTTAGCAGCTGCTCCTATTGCTTTGATATTAAGCCTTAAGGAAATATTAGGTGGTGGCAATTTCATAAACTTAAAGTGTGCATTGTACTTCTGAGATGAAATGGTCAGAAGCCTTAGCAGCACTTCAACACTGGTCTCTAAATTGACCTTGAAAAAAGAGGCAGTCTTGAGGAGATAAATGTGTAAAAGAAATTTAAGAAGATCTGAGAAAATTAATGGTACAGTGATTCCTTCTTTTCATGGCCCTGTTTACCATCCTTTTTAAAATGATTGACTTGCTTATGTAAAGGATAGTTTTGTTTCTATGTCTGAGACAGATTCCCTCAAGCAACTTGACATAGAATCACGGAAGGAGTAGTAGGAACTATGTAAGCTCCTAGATTGGGAAGGGTTGACAAAATAAAGATTAGTGTTTATTTGTTTTTGAACTACATAGTTTCCTTTTCCTTTAGGAAATAATATGGTTGACCTTGAGTTTTTCAGTTCAGTTGTCTGCCACATGGTTGTCTCCCATTACTCTGTAGTGCCCAGACACTGAGTTTAATTATTCTCTTAACAATCACCTCATGACCCAGTCTCGTGTTATGTCCATCAGATGACTTTTTTTACGTTGTCAAGCTGTAACAGAGATTTGAGCTAAAATAAAGAGATTTAATAATAAAGAGCAAGACACTGTGTCTTTTTATGGTTTTGTGTGTGTGTGTGAGAGAGAGAGAGAGAGAAAGTCTTTTTCCTAAAACCTCATTTTTAAAAACATGACTGTGGCTCTCGGTCTTTGAAACAGTACGGGGGAATGACCTTAGAGGCAGGAAGAAGAGCCATGCCTAGACAATGTCTGACAAATAAAATCTAGATCCAAAGGAGGGATGGGGATGAGGGTGACAAAAATGTCTCCAAAGAATCCCTAATTTTGAATGAGTAAAATTAAGGGGCCAGAAGATTACTTTCAGATTTGCAAGATTCTGTTATCATAACCTTACAATATGGGTAGCATCAGTACTCATGGTTGTTGCTTTGTTTCTGGATTTTCTTGAAGGGCTGATAGATCAGATCAGAACTCCATGATATGCTTTTGAATAGTACCATGAATTTTTACAAAGTTTCATTGTTACACAATATCAGGAATTGTTAGATTTCCATTTTTTGCTTTTTGGTAAGTGAGTTCTGCAGAACTATGAATATGAAGTAAATCTTATGATTTCTTTATAGTGTTTTGCAATTTCAGTCATGCTAAATGCTGTCCATTAAAATATCTCCTTAAACTAGGGGGCTATAATGATCTGTGAAAAATTACCGGCATATACAGTACATAAGCTTATACGGTTTTCAAATGTAAATCAGTTAAACATAGTTTGATTGTTAGCATTAAAACTAATGATACATAGCACAGATATAGCTCCTTAAAAAGAATCTCATTTGGTTTTTAAGTTGTCAGATTTAACTTCATATATATGATACTTTGGGAAATTACAAATAGGAGGTTATATGATTAACCTGCAATATGAAAAAGCATTTTAAGGGGGTTAAGAAGGAAAAAAGGTAGTATACTATGGAAAAAGCAATGCCATTTTATTTTCTGTTTTTTTGTGTGTGTGCGGGGGTGTTTGATTGGTTGTTGTTGTTTTTTTACTACTTTTGAAAGTTCAGTCAAATATTGGGGGATAAAGAAAAAACATTTTTCTTATGTTTTTCTAGGATGCTACATATGTGAAAAATATAACTCCTCAAAACAGAAACCTTCCTGACCAGAAAAATCAAGATAATTGTGACCATCATTACAAGCACCAATCTTACATAAGCTTGGCACAATTGCATTTTCTGTTATACTTTTAACATGATCCATCAATACAGTGACTCCAACAAAATTCGCATTCTTGCCAGTGGCCATCTAAAATTGGTTGCCCAGAAGTACATTCTATTTATTCCATTTCTCATCTCTTGAGCTTCTTGCTTTAATGCCTTTCTTTAGCCAGGGGGGTTCCTTTATTAATACTATTGTAATGTGCTACATCAACTAGAATCCATGAATTCTGATCCATGGGGCATCCAACAAGGTTGCAGTGTCTCTGGGTTTGAAGGTAAATTTATGATCTATGTTAAAACTTAGTGGCACTAATGGGAATTTTGAAATATGTCATTGCTCATGCCCAAAATATACAATGTAAAGTCAGAGATATCTTCATTTAACTGGAAGCTTTCCACATTGATCATATTGGAATATAGCCTAAAATGAAATAAAATATCAACATTTTGATGATTTTATAGGCAAGATGAGATATCAGTGGAATTATACACAAGTAGTTCTTTATTATGAGTTGATATATTTGGTTGTCCTGACAGTACAAGGGGACTTATGCACAGGTATTACAACAGTTCATTAAGTGATTATTCTACATCATGAAAGCACTAGATTTATGACCATTTTGCACACTTATGCAACCCCCATCATGGTCACATGATCAAAATTCAGATGCTTGGCAACTGGCTCATATTTATGGCAATTGCAGTATCTCGGGATCATGTGATCACCTTTTGACCTTTTGACAAGCAAATCAATGGGAAAGTCAGATTCACTTAACAACTATATTACTAACTTAACAACTGCAGTGATTCATTTAATGAGTATGGCAAGAAAGGTCATAAAATGGGGCAGTTCACTTAACAACTGTCTTGCTTAGCAACAGAAAATTTGGGCTCATTTGTAGTCGTAAGATGATGACTACTTATAATTATCACATAATTGTCATATTTATCAATGTGTTTTAAGTGATTCAAATCTAGCTATGTTATGAGCTCATAGTAACCGAAAGAATTTTACATTTGATCCTTTCTTGCTACTGCTACTTGAGTAAATAAATACATATTTTTGATGTGGATCCTAACTCATACCTAGCTCAATACTGAACAAGGCAAACTCATACATTGTTAGAATGTAAAGGATTGGGAATGGTAGTGTTAAACATCTCATAGCATCTATGTTTAAACAAATAGGAGCTGCTATTATCTTCCATGTAACATTCCATTATTATAATGACTGTTTCATGGTAATGTTATCATCTGGAAATATTAGTCAATTCCATCTGGATACTGGCATCCATAGACCTTTGATACAGACAGCCAAACACTGAGATAGTAGACAAAAATGACTAGATTCTAATAGAATAATACCCAGAATTTGGAAATATTGTTTATCTCCTTTTAATCTTTTTATAGATTTGGAATGAAATGTGTAATATAGTACTATATATATATATATATATATATATATATTTCATCCTAAACAAAGAAAAACAATGGACATTAAAAAAAAATAATAACACCAAGAGTACAGTAAACATGGGATCTAAAATATAATGGAGATTACAGTTTGCCATGCCCCAGACCCTAATGGATGTCAAAGAGGGGATTTGGGATAAGCTATGGCAAGACCCTTCATGATTGCCCACAGAGTTGAGCTGAATTAGTGGTGGATCATGGACTCCTTGAGGATGGATCTCAATTTGAAAAAAACACCAGATATCAGGACTTGAAAATTGAACTGCAGAGACTTTGGCATAAACCAGTGCAGGTGGTTCCAGTGGTACTCGGCACACTGGGTGCTGTGCCTAAAGACCTAGGCAAGCATTTAAAAACAATTGGCACCGACAAAATCACCATTGGTCAGCTGCAGAATGCCACCTTACTGGGATCTGCTCGCATTATCCACCAATACATCACGGAGTCCTAAATGCTTGGGAAGTGTTCGACTAGTGATTTGTGATATGAAACGTAGCATAGTTATCTCATTTGCTATGTACACTGTCATTTTTTTGTGTATATAACAACAATAACAATAATAATAGATCTCTCATAAGTTCCAATCCATGTAAAAATTATTTTGAAAGATGTAATAACTACATTTGTGAGTGTTTATGGACTTTTGCTTAAAACAGAGGGAAAATAAAATTGGACTGATGGGATTGATTATTAGAAAGGAATAATATTGAAAGAAAGGAGCCATGGTTTTAACCTTAGAAAGAGAAGATAAATTATAAATACATTGATGACTGTTTTAAAGAAGTTTGGAAGCTATTTCTTTTAATCTTGTTCTTATTCTTTCTCTCTCTCTCTCCTCTTTTTGCAGTTTTTTATATATTTTATTTTTATATTATATATATATATATATATATATATATATATATATATATATATATATATATATATATATATATTCTTAAGTTTTCGCGGTACTTACATGTCTGGCATTCAGCTTTGTTCGGGTATTTTCCCACGTCATAATAGTGGTGTTTTTAAAGTTGTAGCAACGTTTCAGCAGAATCTCATCTGCCATCATCAGGCTTCTGTATGGTGTTTGTCTGTGAGTCAGACTTTTATAGTAGTTTCAGATTTAAATTTGGGGCAGCCTATTGCTGTGTCAGAATGGTTTTTTCTTCCTCCTGATTGATTGAGAGTCTTGGTCTGTGTTTATTGGTCTTGGAGTTTGCTGTGTTCTGCTACTAATATCTTCTGTCTGTTTTTTTTTTTGGGGGGGGGGCTCTTTTTGTATCTTGATTGGCTGGCAACATTGTGTTACTTTATTGGAGGCCTTTAGTGCAGCTTGGCTTCGGGTAAATGGACGGCTATCATTAGTTAGGAAGCTGGGTTTCATCTGGGTGCCTGGTTGGGGTGTGTTTGAGCTGGAGGTATCAGGGGGGATCTGTTTGTGCCCAGGTGTTTGCCTGGCTTGTGGTGTGGAGATTTTTTTGTTTGTGAGTTCAGGCTTCCAAATGATTGACAGCCTGGTGGAATCATCTCTTCTGTTCATGCTTTCTGATCTTTTTTCAATCTCTATGGCTTCTCTGATGATTCTGTGGCTGGGATTTTCTATGGTGGCTAGGGTTTTGGTGCCATTGAAGTTGATGTTATGACCTGTGGCTTCCATGTGTTGGACGAGTGAGGAAGTGTGTTCCAGCTTTTTGACTGCATTTTTGTGTTCATCCAGGCGGGTGCTTGTTCTTCTATTGGTCTGTCCAATGTATGTGGCCGGGCATGATGCACAGGGGACTTCATATATGCCTTGGTTTTCCAGGTCAATTTTGTCTTTGGGGTTCCTGAGGATGGCTGCTATTTTTCTGTCTGTTTTGAAGGCAGTCTTGATGTGATGTCTGTATAGAATCTTACTAATTTTGTCTGTAGTGCCTCTTATGTAGGGCAGGACAGCTGTTCCATAGGTCTGTTCATCTTCTGGGTCTCTATTATGTCTCAGTGTGTTTTTGTGGATCAAATTGGTGATTTTGCTTTTGTGGAAGCCATTGGCTATCAATATTTTAGTCAGGGTGCATAGTTCAGTCATAATGTGTGTCTTGTCTGCCAGGCGTTTGGTTCTAGTAATTAGTGTTTTAGCCACGGAGTTTATCTGTGCTGGGTGGTGGTGGGATTGGGCATTGAGGTAGCGGTTGGTGTGTGTTTTCTTCTGGTATATGGTGTGTCCTAGTGTGCCATCTGTTTTCTTGTAGATTAGTACATCTAGGAATGGTAGTTTGTTTGTTTCTGTTTCCATGGTGAACTTGATTTTGGGGTGTGCGCTATTTAGGTGTGTTAGAAAGTTGTTTAGATTTTCTTGTCCATGGGGCCAAATCACGAATGTGTCATCGATATATCTTAACCATAGTTTGGGTTTGAGTATGGCATTAGCCAGGGCTCTGGATTCGAATTCTTCCATGAACAGGTTTGCAATGACAGGTGACAGTGGTGATCCCATGGGGGCTCCTTCAATTTGTTTGTATCTTTGTCCTTTGTATATGAAATATGTGTTGGTTAAGCAGTGTTCTGTTAGTTCCATGAGGTGTTTAGCTGGTTGGTATTTATTTTTGATGATTTTGAGGGTCTCTTTTATCGGGACTTGAGTGAATAGTGAAACCACGTGAAACCACGACAAAACTTACAAGCAGATCTTCTTGCTCCACGTGTAGATCTTTGATCATTTCATCCAACACACGATCATACCCAGAGAGAAATCTTCCAGATGCCCCAAACTATACGGCCTCCCAAAAATACACAAAGAAGGCATACCTCTCAGACCCATAGTCAGCTCCAGAGGAGCACCACTACAAACCCTGGCTAAACACCTAGCAAAAGAGCTACAGCCCCATGCTGAAACAGCAGCTTCTCATGTACAAAACTCATACCACTTCTTGGAAATGATCAAATATCTACACGTGGAGCAAGAAGATCTGCTTGTAAGTTTTGACGTGGTTTCACTATTCACTCAAGTCCCGATAAAAGAGACCCTCAAAATCATCAAAAATAAATACCAACCAGCTAAACACCTCATGGAACTAACAGAACACTGCTTAACCAACACATATTTCATATACAAAGGACAAAGATACAAACAAATTGAAGGAGCCCCCATGGGATCACCACTGTCACCTGTCATTGCAAACCTGTTCATGGAAGAATTCGAATCCAGAGCCCTGGCTAATGCCATACTCAAACCCAAACTATGGTTAAGATATATCGATGACACATTCGTGATTTGGCCCCATGGACAAGAAAATTAAATTTTCATTCTTTTTAGTTTGCAAAAAAAAATATTTAATACAAATTAATTTTTAAAATTCTTTGAAAGATGCTTAGGGCTGTCAAAGGAGATGATTTTTATATTTCTGAATCTCCTATTTCAAATAGATAGCATTTGAAGACATTTGCATTCGATGATGTTTTTTTGTTTTAAAAATATAATTTCCAAGGTCTTTGAATTTTAGTATATAGCCAGTTTTGTTCAGGCTCCAGGCTAGACAGTAGGAGACTCTGAGTTCTAGTCCCATCTTAGCCATGAAGGTCAGCTGTTTAACCTTGGGCCAGTTACTTTCTCTCAGTCTCATATAATTACTGATGTGGACAAAGTAGTAGGAAGGTGGGTGAATAGTAGGAAAGGTGTAGTGGATTTGTTTGCTGCTTTGACTTGTTTGTAAAGGTAATAAAGGTGGGAAATAATAAACAAACAAACACTTTTGGATTTTAAGAATTGAGGTGTTATCTCCAAACTCCAAATACACTAGAAGGAAAATAGTCTTGCATCACTATGCTATGAACCAAGTTTAGATTTCAAATATTTGGCTACAGAAATTCCACATAGAACTGATGTCAATGTTCCAACCTTGAGATAATAGATTATGGTAGTCAGATCTTTTTCTTAATGAAAAAGGATTACATTCTTCTCACCAGATGGTATATGTTGTTGCCAAAGCCATGTTTAAGCCATCCATTCTGCAGCAGAAGACAATTTCAGTAGTGGAGTGAAATATGAATAGGGTTCATTCAGCTCTTTCTAAATCAGAATGCTTAGCTCCCAGTTCATTCTATTTTATTATGCTCTTCTGATAGAAAACCTGCCCAGTTCACAATAGCTTTTATTGCTCTTTGTAATGTTTCCGGAGTTCTTCTCTTTTTATGTATTCTGTCAGTCATTGTTTCACACAGATCCCACTGCAATTATAGTTATAGCAATCCTTGTTGGAGGGGGAAAGTCTTCAGGAATAAAAAAGAAGGATGCTTTATTACTGCCCCAATTGTTCTGCACACACAAGTAGGACAAGTGTTCACATTCTGGTTCGGCCATGTATAGGTTACATTTTTATTACTTTGAATATTAAGATAAAGCAAATAGTGTGGTGTTTTTCAATTTAATAAAGATTATTCAATAATCTTTTTCCGGATATGGAAATATGATATTTAAAAAAGGTTAGTACTGACTTTGTGACATATTGTCTGAAAATTATGACACCAAATTTGGATATAACAAGATTGCACTGTTTGAAAGCTTAAACACACTCTATTTGCATCCTAAGGACAATTGGAACCTTTGTGCAAAAAACCCCCTCCAAACCCTGAAATAACACAAAGCTACAGTTCTTCAAACTTTGGGCAAACTTCATAACCAATACAGGTAGTCTTCAATTTATGACTACAATTAAGCCCCAAATTTATGTTGCTAAGTGAGACATTTGTTAAGTGAATTTTGCTCCATTTTATTACCTTTATTGTCACAGTTGTTAAGTGAGTTATCAAAGTAGTTAAGTGAATCTGGCTTCCCCATTGACTTTGTTTGTTAGAAGGTTTCAAAAGGTGATCCACATGGTCCCAGGACACTGTAACTGTCATAAATATGAGCCGGTTGCCAACTGTCTGAATTTTGAACACATCACTGCAATGGTCAGAAGTGTGAAAAATGATCATAAGTCACTTTCTTCAGTGAGGTTGTAACTTCAAACAATCCCTAGGTGATCTGTGGTAAGTCGAGGACTACCTGTGGTGTAATAAGCAATCATTTAACTAATATTTTTAAAATCCTTCTAAAGGGACACAGTGGTTCAGTGGCTAAGATGCTGAGCTTGTTGATAAGAAAGGTCAGCAATTCAGTGGTTCGAATCCCTAGCATGGCTTAATGGAGTTAGGCCCCGTTAGTTGTCCCAGCTTCTGCCAACCTAGCAGTTCAAAAGCATATAAAAATGCAAGTAGAAAAATAAGGATCACTTTGGTGGGAAGGTAACAGAGTTCCGTGCACCTTTGGCATTTAGTTATGTCAGCCGCATGACCACAGAGACGTCTTCAGACAGCGCTGGCTCTTCGGCTTTGTAACAGAGATGAACACCACCCCCTAGAGCTGGAAACAATTAGCACATACGTGAGAGGGGAACTTTTACCTTTAACAGAGTAATTACTAGGATGTACAGAGAATTTCCAACATTTCAGCAGCCACTCAGCTTATTACTATCAAATATAATCAAGTAATCAGTGAAACTTGGTCTACTACTATTCATTCAGAATGGCAATATTGAAAGCACACACAACTCAACATGTAATCCATGGTTGTTACTCTTCCTGAAAGTACTTCTCCCTTTCAGCTCTTGCATTCTGTTTAGATTTGTGCAACCAACTCAAGTCAATTACAACTAGAAATACTTGTATGAACAATGCTAACTATTGCAACTAATATTCTCAGCATCAGTCACAATAGTCAGTGATCAAATAGTCATTTTATGTAGATGTTTTGATTTTAGCCAATCAATTGGCTAGTTAAAGAACTACATATCCCAGTTGGGAAAGTCTGATGCTTAAGTTCATAATAATATGCTGGTAGATAAGAAGAAAGGAAAAATAATCATAGTCAAGCAATAAAAAAGCACGCAAAATATCAAATTTACCAAAATTTTAAATCAAGTAAGGCAGTATTTCTCAATCTTGGCAAGTGGAAGATATCAAGGCTGATATCAAGGCTGAGAAACACTAAAGTAAGTCTTAAAAAATATCAGATAATTTGGCGGGGGGGGGGGGGGTACATCTAGGAATTAAAACTATAGTCCAACAGTTTAAAGAGTCTTGAGACAGTAATAGTGAACTCAATGTAGAATCAAAATCAAGTATTGTTGATACAGGATTATATTTAATCTTTAGAGACAACATAAATGATTATTTCCCCCAAATCTGGAAATGTAGAAACTTAGCCTGTGAAGGATTTTGGATTTAATTCAGAAGTAGCTTGGAATATATGGGAATGCAAGTGCAGCATTAAAGAATCATACCAATTAAAATGGATTTCTCAAATGAGTCAAAGCTAGATGCTTCATTTGTGCTTCCACACTTTTTTGAAACAATTGATTCAGCCTCACTGGATCAAAACTGACATAATGTATACCTCTTTATTTAGTCTGATCAATGTTTTGATGAGATATTATTGGCAGAAATAAAACTTTGTGTGTTAGGTATGGATGCATACAACTTAGCCAAGTGGCAAACATAAAACTGATCTTCTCATTGGATTTCTTAAAATTGTGAGTGGTAAAAATTTTAATCTGGAAGGTAAGAATTTTAAGATCACTGAAATAAGATATATCTGTCTGATGCAATCTATGATAGGACTTTTTTCCTTTCACATGATGTATGGGACATAATATTGTACTTAAATAGTAATTTTTTTATGTACAGTAAACAAAGTAGCTATTCAGGATCTGATACATAATTGTGGTAATGTAATATATTGAGTATTGGGTAGGATTTAGCTCCTTTATAAGACCTATTTATGTTTTCTTTTATTTACCCATATTCTTTATCCATTTTTTGTTTTAGTCTTAGTTGCAAGATTATTCGATTTTATAGTTAATTTAATTAATTTTATAATTGTGAAAAACAAAAAAATCTGGAAAGCCAATATAGATAATCAAATATTTTTAAAAAGATTTACATAAAAATATATTGATGATATTGAAACTGTTTAAAAAGTCCAATGATGGCCATTGCAATGAAGTTAGTAACTCCTTTATAGACCTGCCAGCAGAAAGGGCTGGAACAATGTTTTTAGACCATACTCACTGTCTAGTGTGCCATTGATTGATTTTGTTTTGGATAGAATTTGTGGAATACTTTGGATTTAGAAAAACAAAGTACAGAGATATACAATATGTATAATGCAGTAGGGAAAGATTTAGTACATTGTCCTGTGGGAAACAAAGTTCCCTTATGTATTCCACATCTTTTATTTAAGCACCTGCATATTGATTTTAATCTATTTGCACACTGGCAGAAATTTTAGCCTTTGGGGAAAACAAATAACTCCAAGATTTTTAATAGCTGATTCACATAATATTTCAAACTTTGGATGAACACAAAACTCTAGGCTATGCCTAAGAGTGTATTTTTCTTTAAGTATCTGATCCAAATTAAGATGGAAGTATAAATTAAGCTAACAGGGGGAGTTTCAGCAAAATCTCTGAAGCATTTATATTTTTTATATTGGAATGAAACCATTTATTGTAAATTGTTCTAAATTTAAAGATTACCATTTATAGTGAAGTATCAAAAAAATGAAAATAATTATTGATTTTTCTGTCATTTGACTTTGCAAGACGAATAATATTTCAGTGTACTCCATGGTCATATTTCTGGGCTGATGAAGTGCAAAAAAACAACAACCCTGTTTTAATTTTATGACATTTTTATTAAAACATGATATATATTTGGACTGGAGGCTTTCCAATATATAGAAAAGAAACTGAGTGAAATTTTAAAAATTAAAAAAGAAATACAAATGGCAAACCAGGTGACTGACTTGGAAAAAAAAGTCTTATTAAAACTTTGAAGAAATCTGTGTGATTGCTAAAAAGAATTGAAGAAAAATAAAGTTCTATTAAAATATTGGATTTCAATATGTATTAAGACTACTATCAAAGCTGGCACCAGCTAGAATATAAAAACACTCAAAGACATTGTGCAGGTTTGGACTATGTGAAGAGACCTGACTCATAGAATCACCAAAAGTCAGACAGGACTGAAATGGATAATATTATCACCATCTCATATTAAGAAATAAAAGGAAGGAATATAAATTTGGATTATGGTTAAAATAAGAGATTTTGTTGCAGCATTCTGGCAAACTTTTACAGACTTCTTCTGACACCAAGTTTGAAAAGTTGATGTTTTATAGATAAAGGATAAGATATGGGATGAATATCTCTTTTGCCTTATAAGGGTGAGGTGTTATTAAAATTGTTAACACTTGTTCTAATCAAGATTAGAAATTACTTCTTTATTTATTTAAATTATATTCTCTCTTCTTTCTCTTTTTTTTCTTGCATTTTTCTTCTTTCCATTCTTTTCTCTTTCTCTAAGTTTAATTTCCATTGGTCTTTACTATTGCAATTAAATTCTTAATTGAAATTATATTTGAAAAAATGTTTGGTCCAATTTATTGAGTTATTTACAAGAGTTTATTTATGTAAAGAAAGAAAAGCATAACATCAATTGTAACATTAGAGCAGATGTTCCTTCTGAATCATAAAAATAAGTTTCTTCCTATTAGGTTAGATAAAAAATGGTGAGTATAATACAACAAGCCAAATTCCTCACTATCTTTCCTTCTGCTTTAAGCAAGTCTTTCTCATATTTATTTTTGTTCTGTGGTGTTCTTCTTGTTCATATAAACATAGAGAATTAAAAAAATATTTTTTTTCCCATGTAGATTTTTTGTTTTACTGTCTAATCTAGCTTTGGACCCATCTTTCATTCTCAAACTAAAACATAGGGTATTTGGAGGGGTGGGTGATAGAAAAGGAGTCTGTGATTCCTGAACTTAACCTGGGGAAGGAAGAATAAGCTAAAATGTACATAGTATGATTTCATTTTTCCAAGTTGCTTATATAGTGAAGCTAAACAACTTTAAGAAGTAAATTATGAGCATGTCAATTATAAACATCTAGCTTGGAGATGTATGTATTGTCATAAGAAAGCTATTCATTGTTTAGACTGTGTTTATTGACTAAACAATTATTTAAGTATCCATACATGTTTCATTAATTTTTGTAGAGCTGAATCACTGATTCTGCCACTGTTGTCTGAAATGTGATTGCCTGCTCTGAAAGGTGAATGAACACCTGATATTACTTCAGCCTATCTGCTTATGGGTTTTGGAGTTACTTCCATAAAATCAGAGACTTGAAAGACACTGTTTATGCCATGGTTCCAATGCCCTTATTCATGCAAGAATCCAAATTAAAAGATCAGAAATAAATGGGTATTTTCTGCTCCAATATTTTCAACAAAGATGATCTCATCTCTATGAACTGATTCCTCATATCAGAGTTGGTGGGTTTTTTTTTTTCAAACATTCAACCAGAATTTACATTACAGTCTTCCATTAATTTAAATCTGCAAGTTCAGTTCCTGTGTCAATTTGCACACTACCAAATGTATGATATATTTATTTTTGATAAATGTACAATGTACACAGCAGTGCAAATGATACATACAAATATGTATTTGTGAACATAAGAAATTTTCCAGGCATCCCTCTACCCCACCCCCACACATACAGGGAAAGGGAGGGGGAGGGGAGAGAGAGGGGAGGGGAGGGGGACAGTTCAAGGAACCACAGTCTTTTTGCTGATTTTACTGCAGCAGTTTGACAGTTTTGTGTAAATGCCAGAAATTGTGGTACTATACATTAAGTCAAACAGAAATAAGGCACTACATGACAATTCTAAACGTCTTTAGATATATATTTTAATACTGAAATCCTTCACATCTTGTAATAGATCACAATCAAATTCCTTAAGATATATAGTGCCTTCTGAGTGACCAATCTGCAACTTGAATTAGGGACACTTTTTATTTGCATCTCATGCAAATACCTTTTTTAATGCTTACTTGGTTTCTCTGTGTTCTCATTCTATCATGTAAGGGATTCCAACATATAATTCTAAAAGTTTAGTACTGAGTGTTTCAAAAACATAATATTCTTAGAGACTATTCTTTGACTAAAGTATCACACAGGGAATTTGTTTTATTGATAAAATTAAGTAAGACTGCTTAGTATTAAGGCTGGATAAGGCCAAGGAAACAATTCATTGTTGATATTCTGCTTCAAAATGAACTGAATCAAACCACAATGAAATAAAAGAGGAGTGGTTCTATACATTAAAGAGGCCATTCCAGCAAAATTGATTTATACTAATGAAGATGGAAGAGTATTAATGGTGGAAATAATGGACAACAATATAAAAATACTCTTGATTGCAATTTACGCTCTGAATGATAAACAAGGAGAATTCTATAAAAAATTACAGATGAAAATAACTGGACTGGACTATGTTAATATAATTATGATGGGAGACTTTAATGGAATTGTGAACAATAAACTGGACTATATAGCCACAACAACAAAGCAAAATAGAAAGACTCTCCCTAAATCCTTTTTTAAAATGACAGATGAATTAACTTTAAAAGACATTTGGAGAGAAAGAAATGTTAAAGCTAAACAATATACTTTCTATTCAAATAGACATTTATCATGGTCCAGATTGGATATGATTTGGATCTCAACAGAATTAATATCTAATATTCAAGAAACAAATATTGAAACAAGTACTTGGGCAGATCATAGCCCAATGACAATTAAATGGAATGGACAAAAAAAAAGATCGAGATGGACATTAAACAATACTATCTTAAAGGAAAAGGATTTTACACAATGGATGGAGAAAGAATTGGCTTTTTTCTTTGGAGAAAATAAAAAAGAAGATACTTCAATGAAGAATGTTTGGGATATAATGAAGCCATATACTAGAGGTTTGATAATAGATTATATAAGAAAAAAGAATATTAGGAAAAGGCAAACCACTAAGGCCTTGGAAGATGAGTATAAAAGACTTGAAAAAAAATTACAGAAAACGCCACAGAAAAAAGATATTCAATTGAAGTTGGACATAACTAAACATAAAATGAAATTAACAGAGAAAAAATTGGCACAGAAAATTAGAAATGCTAAACAGAATTATTTTGAAGATGCAAATAAACCAGGTAGATGGCTAGCATACAAATTGAGAAAGGAGAAAGAATCAAGAAAAATATTGAAGTTAATAGATGACGAAGGTCAAGTTTGTTATGGTAATAAGGAGAAAAAGGAAATTATTCGAAACTTCTATGAGCAACTATATAAACAAGAGAATATTGATGAGGAAAAAGTCAAACAGTATCTACAGAATGCTAACCTACCTAAGATATCTAAAGAGACTGAAGAAATGCTAGAAAGCAACATAACAATCATGGAACTAATTGAAGCACTTAAGAAACAAAATAGAAGAATGAGAAAATACAATCGCAGGAAGAAATTATTAAGAAAATATTAGAATGTGCTGAGATGAGTAGATTGACATTTGAAATTAGAGAGCAAGAGGATAAACAATTTTATGAAATTTGGGATCTTTTTTATCAATGGTTGGATGACAAAACACAATAATAGAATATTTAGAATGTTAGACAGCAAGGAATATCTTTTTTTGGTTTTTTTTTGTTATTTGACATCATATTTATAAAGTGGTTTTAGGATAGATCTGGTATGATTATATGGTTTGTTATAGAATAAACTGTTTAAAGTATTGTTTTCTCATAAAGTATGATTAAAAGTATTGTCAAATGATTTTCTAGAAGCGATATTAGGTTATATAAGTTTGGGTTGACAATATGAGCTATTATGTAATATAACTGTAATTAAGACTATGAAATGAATGCACAAAACTGATGAGCCAACCGACACACTGTATGTATATAAGAGAGTTGATGTTTTTATGTTTTGTTTGTTTTGTTTGTTTGTAGAAAATCAATAAAATTGTTTTCAAAAAAAAAAATGAATTGAGCCAAACCATGGAGTGGGGGTGTCAAACTCACAGCATCATGTGGTCACATGATGTATCATTATTTTTTCCCCTTCACTAAATTGGGGGTGGTCAGTGCATGATGCATCAGGCCTCATGACTTTGACATCCCTGCCATAGAGAATCAACCATTTTGAGAACTCTTTTCTCCTGCATAGCATATCTATCGATGGGCCTTCTCTAGAGCTTGTTTTAATGCTTTCTCTCTAGCAATTCTGGAAGGCAGACTTAACAACATTCCATTGTCAGAGAAGTTAAGCATACATAAGCCAGGTGAAACTGATTTTCAAGTGAACATTTTTTTCAGACTCAAACAAATTTTTGCTCTTTTAAAAAATGTGCCTAATAGAGGAGATAATTTTATGTAAGTTAGAAGGCATGGATCTAAGTGACATCCATTTAATTGCCAAATTTTGTTTCTTTGCCACAAGGATACATCCTTAATAATCTGACCATTATAGGGAAAGGTGATTAAACTGTACTATTGATAGTTTTAAGGTGTACATAAGAAAAATAACATGCCATGGTTTGTCTGCATTTTTATTTGATTCTGGTTCATGATTGTTATGAAGTTTGAATCTAGAAAGTACTTCCTTGTATACTTTGAGCTCCAGGGGAAAGGTTAGACTAAAAACAAAATAAGAGATAGTTTCAAGGATTCTTACTAGCCTAATGGAAATACCAATTTTCTATTCACTTCTAAACTAGTGCCTTTATTTTTTTGTCAGTTAACATTTTCAGATTTGTGTGGAAGTGAGTGATATATATTTTCCAGGAATTTATTTATGGTTCAGCTACAATGTCAATTTAATGTTGTTGCTCACATCTCCATGCTTTTGCTGTAAACTGATTCTTCTTTTCGTTTTCTCTTATTTTTACCGCTGAAGGTGCTGGTGGTTGGACTCCACTTGTATCAAATAAGTACCAGTGGCTTCAGATCGATCTTGGTGAAAGGACTGAAATTACTGCTGTTGCTACACAAGGTGGATATGGGAGCTCAAACTGGGTAACCAGTTATCTCCTAATGTTTAGTGATAGTGGAAGGAACTGGAAGCAGTATCGTCAGGAGGAAAGCATTTGGGTATGTTTATTTAATGGTCATTTTTTAGTCAATCAAAATTACTGTTGGGTGCAATTCCGTAAGATATTTGATCAAGAAAGGAAACAATCCTGTATGGGTAGTTTTAAGTTTAGACAAAAATTAGACAGAAATATGGATGTTTTTAAACACCAGCCAACATTACATAAAACTTGATGCATGTAACATTCAGTGCTGATGGAAGTCATGATGATACCAGTGAAACAGAGATTATAGAACATAAAAGTAATAATATAGACATTTTATAAAAATAAAGAGAAAAAGTCTAATTTTCAAAATCCAAATTGTGAGTGATATTGTAAATAACGATAACAATTCTGATTAAAAAAATAGACTTTTCCTCTTTATTTTTATAAAATAAAATTTTATAAAAACATTAGGCTCTTTAACATACCTAGATATTTTTCTCCATTATATTCGTATGCAGCAATTTTTATCTGTGTTTGTTCAACATATATTTTAAAATGTTTTGCTGGAGTAGAAATTCAACGATATTATTTGAGAGATATTGTATGTACCGTATATACTCGAGTATAAGCCGAGTTTTTCAGCACATTTTTTGTGCTGAAAAAACCCCCCTCGGCTTATACTCGAGTCAGATTCCCCTCTGAAAAAAAAAATGGTGTGGAGCTCCGAAGCTGGGCAGCCGCTTCCCTGCTTCCGTGTTTCCTTTGCAACTTTTAAGCATGGGGGTAATTGGAAGCAGAAAAGTTCTTGCTTGAGGATATATTGTTTTTTCTTTTTTTAACTGTTTTTTTTGGGGGGGAAGACCCACCGCCATGTGAGAATGCTCAGACATAAAATCTATCCAACCGAAAATAAGTGTGTGTGTGTGTGTGTGGGGGATTTTAACAGAGGGAAGATGTAGGGAGAAGGCAAAAGCGACAGAAGATCCTTCAGGGGAAACTGAGGGGGAGACTCACCCTTGGTCCAGATGAGCCCCCTTCCCCTTTCTCTAGGCTGAGAAAACAACACGAGCCGAGGTTGCTTCGGCTCCACTCAGCTTCATTTCCTCAGCTCCAGCTGCTTTCAGTCCACTCGGGAGGAGGGGGAGGAGGGGGAGGAGGGGGAGGAGGGGGAGGAGGGGGAGGAGGACGTGGTGGCAGCTCGCGTTGTTTTCTGAGCTCTAGGCTGAGAAAGCAACGCGAGCCGAGGTCGCTCCACTCAGCTTCATTTCCTCAGCTCCAGCTGCTTTCAGTCCACTCGGGAGGAGGGGGAGGAGGAGGTGGTGGTGGCAGCTCGCCTTGTTTTCTGATAGTGAGATCATTTCCCAAATTAATTGATTCACTAACCCAAAAGAAGAAGGTGTTGATGACAGTGGGAGGCAGGAGTCACTCTTTCCCTTGCAAGAAAAAAGCAAGAGCCGTTCTTATGATCTCTCCCTCTCTCTCTTTCTCCCTATAATACAGCAAAGCCCTTTCCAGCACGCGCACGCGATCCGCCCCCGCCACTTTGCACCTGGGGTTTTGCATTTGCAAGGTGCAAAGGGGCGGTGGCGGATCGCGCGTGCGTGCTGGAAAGGGCTTGACTTTATGGGGGGGGAGAGAGAGAGAGAGAGATATCATAAGAACGGCTCTTGGTTTTTTCTTGCAAGGGAGAGAGTGACTCCTGCCTACCACTGTCATCATCATCATCTTTTGGGTTAGTGAATCAATTAAACCTTTCATGATAGTGAGATCGTTTCCCAAATTTCCCTTAAATCAGGGAAGAAATCAGAAACAAACCTTTGGGCTGAGAATAAGCCTGTTCCTATGATGCCATTTTTGTTCACTGCAGTGTGAAAAGTGTGAAAAAACACACTTCTTTTTCTTCATCTTCTTGTTCCCTATTTACTGGTCTCTTTCAAAGAGGAAATTGTGAACATCAAACTTATTCTCAACTGTCCTAGTGAAAGTTTTTATTGGTATCTATTTTTATTTTTGAAATTTACCAGTAGCTGCTGCATTTCCCACCCTCGGCTTATACTCGAGTCAATAAGTTTTCCTAGTTTTTTGTGATTAAATTAGGTGCCTCGGCTTATATTCGGGTTGACTTATACTCGAGTATATACGGTATTTGTTTTTCTGCTTGCTCTTTTTAAGAACCTTCAGATTAGTTTCATTTTACTGGAAAATTTTCAGTTATACTGTAGCCATTGAATTTGTTGTAACAGTTTTAATTGTCTATGTGAAAGTTGAGAACTTTTAAATAGTCTGGGTCTAATTCAGACACAACTGGATTTGTTACAACTGTCTTGCCCCATTAGTTTCAAATGATTACATCTGAATTCAATGCAATGTATTAGTATATAATTTCTTTTTTTTTTTTTAAATGTAAAGTTCAATGATTGACTAATTTAACTTAATAATTTACTACTGTGATATTTTTTCAATTAGTTTCATTTGGAATTCTGAACAAAATACATTAGCCCCAAGACCTAAAATAAGCTAACTGTTTCTTATATAAGCTATTATGCATAATTGTATAAGCTGTTGTACGCTATTGTGCTGATGATGTAATGTCTAAACCCCTTAAAGATGTATACATTGATTCACTGAATAGAACAATTTATAATTGAATAAGTTTTTATTAGCTAATTTAAGTATTAAGATTACAACCAATTTTCAGAAGAAGCTACAGAGTAACCTTTTGATATTTATATAAAGGATCCAAAATGCTAAAAGAATTGCTGTATAAAACAGCAAATTAAACTTATTACAGTGAAAACTTAAATGCAACTAAATGGTATTGCAGAAATAGAAGAATATGAATGGTTAAAAAAGGATTACAAATTATTATTTTAATCTCTTTTCGTGGCAAAAACAGGATACCTGTAGATAAGAGAGACACTGTCAAATCTTATTAAAAAAATTATTAGAAAGATACATCTACAGCTGTTGACTGTTTTCTCCTGTATGTATAGTTTCTCCCCAATGAGAAACTGTACATTCTAAAAGCAGTCATTCCAAAAGTGGTCATTTTTCATTAATCCCTTCTTTCTGCACCCCCAAAAACATTTTGCAAGAATAAAGTAGGGGAAAACAAATGTAATCTTGAGTTTACTTCAACAGGGGTTTTCTCTGAAGATGACACAAATTGTCACAAATTCAGACACTTTGTTAACAGATGATTCAAATCAGCATTAATAACATGCATAATTAATAATTATGCATTAATAACAAATACCAACTACTTCTTAAACACTTTGCAGAGAACTTATAGCTGATACTTTAAAGGGATCCGAGTTTATTTAAATCAATCCATTTTGTTAATGCAGGAATCTATTAAACTTTCATATCCAGAATCCATTTTAAAATCCTTAGCAAGAAGGTGACATCATTGTAATATTTTCCTTCTAATTTCAAACTGTTTTGCCCCTTGTTTCAACAGAGCACAGAATTACTCCATTTTGTGTGTGATTACCTTTATATGTTCTTAGATTGTGACACAGAGAATTTTGTAATTTGGGTCAGGATCATTTTTACATGTTATTGATATCTGAGCAAACTGAATGCATGATTGTGTGAGCTCATATTTTATTAGTTGCTATCAGGTAGGAAAAAGAGCATAAAACAGCGTGAATCAGATTATGCAAGCAACTAAAAGGAGTACTTTGTTATATTCTGTATGGACACTGCATAGTTATAAAGAAGGTAATTTATATTCATCTGGGTGTTATTAACATAAAATTACTATTCTTTGTGTGGACTTTATTAAAAAAAGAAATATTTTACCCAAGATTGGATTAAACTTTCTAATAAATTCTAGCCTTCACTACCTTTTGTAAATTGATTTTCTGAAATACTCAGAGACAAAAAATAAACAATTCTAAGTGCATATTTGATTGTTTTTATTAATATAAATCTCAATGTCAATATATACTTTCTGCTTTACTATTTTTCAGTAACTTCAGTGGGACCATTAAAACAGTTGCCTTCTTAGTTTTATTTTGTTTTATTTTGTGAATCACCCTAGACTGGATTCACTATTATCTAATCTGTCTGGAGCAATAAATGTCCCCTGAAGTATTATTTACAAAAACGGGAAACAATTTGCCAGTGTAAAATTCTTGGGACTGTTCTCTGTAACTTTTGATTTTAGAACACTTTTGATATGCTATGATTTTCTGATGATGCAGCTGTGATTACTGATAAAATACATTTTTTTTTGAGGAAATATCTTGGCTTTTCCAAAGATAATTGTTTTTATTTTTGATTAAATTCAGTTCAAATCAATTGCATATATTCTCTCACGTAATTTCTTTCAAGTAGTATTGTTTTAAAAGTTGAGATTAATACCCCTTGGAATTCAAGGCTCTGTAATATTAGCAGTTATGGTCGGGAGCCTCTTGAGAGTCTCAGTATCTGAATGAGAGAAATATTTCTTTTTTTTAACAAACTTTATTCAGTTTTCACATTAAAAACAAAAATCTCTTTTTGGTGGACAACATATTTCCGGGTCATCATCTTTACATACAAATATGACAGAAATTATACAATGATATATGCATACTTAATTCTATTATTACCTTTTCCATTCCAAATTTTCAGTAGGGAGAGAAACAAACACATTAATTCTAGTCTCTTTCCTTAATTTCAATCAATTTTGTTTCATTTCAATTATTTCAAATTAATCCTTTAGTATTTATTTTTAAACATAAACAATATGTATTTACCTAATAAATACTAATAAGGTTTAATTCTTAATTCTTTCATTAATCATCTAAACATTTAATTCAATTTCAATTATTTCAAATATAATCCTTAATATTTATTTTAAAAATACAAATAAACAATATATATTTGCCTAATAGTGGTAATAATGAAGTTACCCATATCTCTCCTTGCTTTTAATAATCTATATTAAATTTATTAATTTAGCTGGTTCTTTAGTCTGTCACATTCCCTTTCAATTACACACATTTAATAAGTTCTAAATTGATACAGATCTTAACACACCCACACAAAAAGAAAAAAGAACAAGTATAAGTTTCCCCTCTTTTACTATTTTGAGTGTGACACCTTAATGATTAGAATATACCTTTATTCCCTCATCTTAATTCCCAATAAACCATTAGTCATTACATCTTCTCAATTGGATTCCACAGCATATTTTCCCCCCTTTAATAAGAGTTATCAATATCTATATTACCCTATTTTCTAAGTATTTTTAATTGCAGAAATATTCTTATTACCCCTTGTCACCCTGCAGAATCCCCCTTTTAATTCATCAACCATTATCTCTGAAAAGGCAATTTCTTTTCAACATTTTACTAGTTCTGTGGTTCTTTCTGTCACATGCCTGTTTCTTACTGCTTCTCCGGTGCATTGTCCAGGGAGCGAACCCGAGTCTCCTCCTGCTCTCTTCCCCATGTCTTTTCTCATTCTTTCTACATTTCCTGACTTCACAAGTATTCCTTCTTTTAATTGTAAAGAAACAATTTCCTTTCAACATTTTACTAGTCTTACTGTTTCTCCTCCCTCTTTTTTCCCCATGACTTTTCCCATTCCAATTTATCTCCTTCTTAATATCTTCCCTTTCCCTTTTCTGCTGAATCTTCCTGCCTTTTCTAACTTCACAATTATTCCCTCTTTTAATTGCTTTCTTAAAATTCAACTTTTTAACCTTCCTTCTTTCCCCACTTCTTTGTAATGTTCTTTGTGTTAATTGTCCATTCAAAATGTCTTCTCCTTGAGTCAATTCCTGCTCTTCTGAGAATCTTTCTTCTTGTTCTTCAATCGCCATTTCCATTTTTTCTAGCACAGAGCAAAGTGATTCGCCTCTTTCCTGTAGTAATTCTCTCATATTTTTAAGTTCCATTTTTAAGTCCCAAAGAGATATCATCATTCTTATATTTTATAATCCTCAAAGTCCACAAAAAAAAAAAAAAAAAAACACTTTTACTTTCCTTCTTTCTTCTTTCAATTTTTTAAAGTTCTCAGCTATTCCAGTTCAGGGTTCATACCAAAAACATCAGTCAGTCCCACAAACAATCTTTCCTTCCTTGCTTTTTCCTTTATTCTGGTTCTGCTTTTACTTTCTAAAATTCTTACTTTGTTTCAATATTTCTGTAATTTTATACCAGTTCATTCAAAAACAAAATGTTTTCCTTTTTATTTGAACTAAATTTTTATCAAAAGATGACACTCTCCATTATACGAAGTCTTCACTTTTTTTCCCCCTATATTTTTATTTAAGGTTTTTCGAACCTCAATATTCCAAGACAATCCAGTCTCAATTTATAAACTTTATTATTATTATTCTTTGGCAATATTAAATCCAGTTTTAATTTCATACATGATTATTCCCAAATTATTTTAGTCCAATTTCATTAAATCTTTAATTCCAGCTTCTTCCTTTTCCGGTTCGAAGCCCCATTTCGCTGTCAAAAATATTTTCCTTTTTTTTTTTCTCTGTTCCTTTGTAATTTTGCAGCTCACTTTTCTTTTCTTAAAAATTCCATATTACCTTAATCCCGGGGTACTTTTATTTGGTTATACTGCCCAGTTGTCCCGGTTCAGATGTTATTCACCTCTTTCTTCCCTCCTGCACAAATCTTAGTCAAGCTGAGTCATCCTCTTTGGGATGGCCATTTTAGACGATCGCTGCAGTCGTCTTCGGGAGGAAAAAAAGCCAAGCCCGGGGGGGGGGAGATGCGGCTCCCCACAGACAGGCTTGCTGCTTTCTCTTACTCCACTGTCCTTCCAAGGCAATTTCAGCCCCTAATCAGGATAATTGGGGCTCTCCGATGAAAGAGCACGAACAATAGTCACAGAGAGTTGCGATCTACCATCCGTCAGCGAGGAGGCTCCGAGATAAATATTTCTTGATCTTCTCTACTGTTCCTTGGGTTGTGCACTAATGTATGAATAGCTATATACTCATAATTCTTGGTAGCAAGCCATATTCTGAAACTTTGTATAAAGCATCCCCAAAATTGAAGGGGGAAGCAGCATTAGTTCTCTTGCTCCCCTTAAAACAAGGAGTGACCCTAGCAACAGATGTCAGATTCTTTACAATTAATTAGAAACAGTTCATCCAAGGAATACAAATTCAGAAGAGTATTGTTAAGTATATACATGTATACATAGGTCAGATTGATGATATGTATTAAAAGGACAGATAAAGTTGTCACACTAATATTCCAGTGAATGTCTTCTTTTCAAATGAGACATCTATGAAATTTTAGGAAAGCAAAACTCTTGGCCAATTCTATGCAACGTATGAATACACTCTCTTTGGGGTTGGAAAGCCACTTGTCACTGTTTTGATAATTGATACCCCTTTTAGCAGTGTAAGAAGTAATAAGTGTAAGATAATAAGAATTATCTGTGATGCCTGATTGAATGATCGTCCTTCCATCACTCTCTTCACTCTACTCGGAGAACGTGATAGGCTGGCTTTTTGAAAATCTGCACAACTGTCTCTTTTCTACTTTATCACAGAGGAGTGTAATTGCTGATTAGTAGGCAGATTAAAATGGTTTGCTCCCCTCAGAAATTATTCGGTATTTCTGCTTGAAATGCTTTTGATAAAAGTATCATTATTACAAAGAGGAAACCTTTCTTTATTCCTCCAAATGAATTTTCCCTTGTTTATATATCTCATATTGAGAGTTAGTTCATTCATATGACAGTGTTTGTATAATCTAGTGTGTTTGTGAGACAGACTCCACTTAATATGTATGGTTTTTTTAAAAAAAGATTGTTTTATTCATTATATCCATTATTTTGCTTACAAATTTATTCATTGGAATTTAGATCTTCAAGTAGAGCTACTAAGGGTTATAAATTAGTACAGACTTTCTTCTTTCAGAGAGACATCTACTTCCAGAAGTAAGTAAGTTAACTAAAACAGTTCACTTTTGAGTAGCAATCGAAACATCAACTACAGTAAGGACAAAAAGTTGTTAAGAATCAGTCAGGGAAATATTTGATTCTATTTTATCAAAGCATCTTCTTTCTACTCAGGTTTTAATAGAATTTTTTTCCCACTTGAGTCAACTAATCTTATGTGGAGTAGAGAAGAGCAAAGTATAATTGATAATAAATATGAGTGAAGAATAAACCATCTATCATTGAAATGGAATTACCCCACTTCAATAGGAATCTTTTATTAGTACCTGTAAAAGCTGCTATTCTTACAAAAATAGCTTAAAGAGAAAGGCCAAAACTTTTATGTTTTCATTATAAGAAATATAATTGAATACATTGATCTCAGATAGAACTTCTGCAACAGAATTATGTTCTACAATTGTTTTCCTTTTTTAGAAAAAATGCAGTAGCAAGTCAGTCTGAAAAATACTGTATGACTAATTCTATATTTTTAGAAAAATGTAGTAATTTTAGTAGTTGCAAAAAAAAAGTTAATATGGATCATTTTTCAAACAATGTCTTCTACACAGAAACATGGAAGTTGTGTGTTCATTTTACAACAGAATAAATACAGTTATCATTTATAATTACAGATTTACAATTTTAACAACAAAGATTATAATGTGAATCTAAATCTATTTTGTTCCAGAGTTTATGAAGCCACATGCTTTATAGGAATTAAAAGTTCACAAATCAAATATACCAGTAATTTTTTCCTGGCCACAATTGCATAGCTGTCAAGCTGATGAAGAGTATTGGAAATGAAATCTACTTCTTGATGAATGGCAAGATCAGTGAAATTGTTGAGAATATTGCCTATTTTGGAAATAAGCTTAAAGGTTGTGATCCAAAACTACAGGGGAGATGACTCTACAAGGATCTATTTTCCTGCTCATTTAATCACGATTTTGCCAGTAATTTATCACTGTACCATAGGAATAATTGCAATATGCAAGTATGTTCCAAATATGTTTTTTTTCTAGATTCACCTGGACTTTCTTTGTTTTCCCTTGAAGATGTTTCACTTCTCATCCAAGAAGCTTCTTCAAAAGCTTCTTGGATGAGAAGCAAAATGTCTTCAAGGAAAAATAAAGAAAGCCCAATGGATTGTTTAAAAAAGTACCTTTGGGACAACTATTACTTGGATGACCCAGAATCTCCATAGACATGCAATCTCCATAGACATGCTTATGTTCTCACCACTCAAATATTCTGCTAATATTCTTTTTGCATTCTGAAATATCAGAAACCCACTAACAATAACCTTTCTCTAGTATATTACTGCAAATTAGTGGTCCAGCATTTTTAATGTGAGACAGATTCCTCTACGACGGCCTGGAGAATCGTTGCAAGCCAGAATAGTGAACTAAACAGATTAGTGGGCAGATGTGAGTCAGACATTCACTGATGCACAGGGAGCTTCAAACTGGCCACAGCAGATCTGGCCAATGTTATAATCTCATAAAATGTATTTATCTTGTGATATTTTATCCATTTTAAATGGTGTCATTGCTGGGTTTATTTTGGGCAGCTATGTTACCATAAAAACTGCATGGTGCCTAGTATCTGAAAACAGTTACCCATGTAGTTGAACATCTTAAAACATTTGGAAAACTTCCATCAAATTAACACAAATACTACTTTACTTAAAACCTCTGGCTAAATGCATGGAGATCATAGGTCAAACAGCTAACAAAGCATATGTGTATCTGATTTTTATCCAGTTTAAAACTGTCCTCATATTGAACTAAGTGCCTGAGGAGATCTCCTTTAGAAAGTAATTTATATCTATATTTCCCTATAGATGAAACCATTTATCTTTGAGTAGTAGTAAAAGAATATCAATAGATATATTGATACTGACATTTCACATAAATTATCTCAGTACCCCAAATGGCAGTATAAAGAGAGTTGAATCCATATCTGTTTTCCTCAGTTGTATTCATTGATGTGAGAATTCCTTCTTTCTTATACTATATAATAATATGGCTGTTTATCTCCAAAAAACAGAACCTTGAGCAGTGAGGACTTGTGCCTGGGAATGTTCCACTGTCATCAATTAGCAACAAAGTAGTTAAATTTTTCTAAACTGACAGCTCAGAATCTTAGCTTGTCAATTGCCATGCTTTCTCCTCTTTGCAGTCGCTGCTGGTATGTTAGAAGGCTGGTCATTCTTTATAATTGCATTTACAAGTGCACATTAAAAGAATCTATGACTGTTACTGATAAACTCATCAAAAGAAGTTGATGACTTCAGAACATTCTGAAGTCCAAGGCTGGAGAAATTGTAGCCTTCCAGGTCTTGCAGTATAACACAGTCAGCATGTTGAGATACATTTTTGAACAATATCTGAGGTGGCATAAATTTCTCACTGCTGGGCAAAGGAAAGGTTAAAGTTTTAATCCTTGCATGTATAAATCTCTTGCTGATCTTAGATTATTATCCTAGACAAGGGCTGTCAAACTCTTGGCCCACAGGCCGGATGTGTCATGCACTGGCCACAGTCACTCCCAATTTGGTGAAGGGGAAAAAAGTCCCAATACATCATGTGACAATGATGTGACAATACGAGTTGGCACCCCTGTCCTACACCATCATTATCAAGCATTGCTATTAAAAAATTTCCAGGCATAAACCAGGAAATGGGTAGAACTATGGATAATACTTACATGATATAAGTATCAATGAATCCAACATTTAAATCAGCTAAAATGGCGGCGCGCATGGACGCAACGGCTTATGGCTCTCCCGTTCGGTGTTCTTTTTTGTTGTCTGTATACGTCTTTCTCGTTTACCTGTGGACTATCGGTTCTACGAACCAACTCTACACACGATCGGACATCATAGGTATAGGAAACCAATACCAGACGTCTGTTTCGAGTGTCTTTCACCGCACACATAACATCCCCGACGAGATAGCGAGACCAGCGGGCTCTCCGTGGATTGTTGTCGGGACTAGGAGGCGGCGCAGACGGAGGAGGGAGAGAAAGCAGAGGCGAGGTTGCAGGTCTGGTGTTATACTAAGGCTGAGGAAACAACCATACAAGCCACCTCTTCCGAGCCTGTATCTCGCCAACGCCAGATCCCTGGTACATAAAACGGACTATTTAAATCTACAACTCGCTGGCAACCGCTATGTTCGAGACTGCTGCGTTATGGTAATCACCGAAACCTGGCTACATCCCGGGATACCTGACGCTAGCATGCAGCTAGCAGGTCGCACTTTTTTACGCTGGGATAGAACGAAGGACTCTGGTAAGAGCAGAGGAGGGGGGCTCTGTATCTATGTACATGAGAACTGGTGCAACAACGGGACAATTATAGACAATCACTGTTCCCCTGATCTCGAGTACATGTCTGTAAGATGCCGGCCTTTTTTTCTACCGAGAGAGCTAACTGTTGTGATTGTTACGGCGGTGTATATCCCACCCGATGCAAACACAGACAAGGCACACTCTCTCCTGCTGAACACCATAAACGAACAGCAGCAGGCCCACCCTGATGGTGTTCACGTCATTGCAGGAGATTTCAATAAGGCCAATCTGAAAACTGTACTCCCGAAATTCTACCAGCATGTCAAGTGTGCCACGAGGGGAGAAAACACTCTGGATCATGTTTATACCAACATCAAACATGCATACAGAGCTATACCCCTCCCCCACCTCGGGCATTCAGACCATCTCTCCCTCCTGTTACCCCCAGCCTACACCCCCCTCAGACGCAGTGGCAGGCCCATTACAAAGACTGTAACGACCTGGCCTGAGGATGCACTCAGCAGATTTCAAGACTGCTTTGAGCAGACAGACTGGAATATGTTTCAACACCAGGAGCTGGAAACGCACACGAGTACGGTGCTGGACTACATCAAGTTCTGTATCGGAAATGTGACTGTAGACAAAAACATCCGGGTTTTCCCAAATCAGAAACCCTGGATGACCACCCAAGTCCGCAGACTCCTTAAAGCCCGTGATGCAGCCTTCAGGTCAGGTGACAGAGTTTTGTACACAGCCGCCCGAGCCGACCTGAGGAGGGGGATCATAAAAGCCAAGATGGACCACAGGAGGAGCATAGAGTCCCACCTGTCCAGCCACAACACACGGGAGGTGTGGAAGGGCATACATGACATCACTAACCACAGGGGCTGTCATGTGACAACAGAACACCTGAGTGCAGCGCTAGCAGAGGAGCTGAACAACTTCTTTGCTCGTTTTGAAGTTCCACAACAGCATACAGCCGCACCAGCCCTACTCCCACCTCCAACCACATCCAGCTCTACCACTCCACCCAGTACATTCTCTGTGACGGAGGACGACGTCAGACGGGTGCTCCGTGCAGTGAACCCCAGGAAGGCAGCTGGTCCAGATGGAGTTCCTGGTAAGGTGCTCAGGGCATGTGCCCCCCAGCTCGCCTCCATCTTCAAAGACATCTTCAACCTCTCCCTGGCCCAGGCAGTTATACCATCCTGTCTGAAATCTGCCACAATCATCCCTGTGCCGAAGAAATCTTCCATCTCCAGCCTCAATGATTACCGTCCAGTGGCGCTCACTCCTGTAATCATGAAGTGCTTTGAGAGGCTGGTGCTCCGGCACATCATCAATCATCTCCCTCCGGATTTCGACCCCCACCAGTTCGCCTACCGCACAAACCGGTTTACAGAGGATGCCATAGCCATAGCTCTGCATGCTGCGCTGAACCACCTGGAGCAGCAGCAGAGCTATGTCCGGATGCTCTTTGTGGACTACAGCTCTGCCTTTAACACAATCATCCCAGGAATACTGACCAAAAAACTGGACACATTAGGTTTGCCCCCCCTCATATGTGCCTGGATAAAGGACTTCCTAAGCGACCGGCCCCAGACTGTGAGGCTTGGCCCCCACCTCTCCTCCACACGCACACTGAGCACTGGCTCCCCACAGGGCTGTGTGCTGAGCCCACTCCTGTACTGCCTCTACACCCACGACTGCAGTCCACAGCATGACAGCAACCTCATTGTGAAGTTCGCTGATGACACCACAGTGGTCGGACTCATCTCGAAGGGAGACGAGGCAGCCTACAGGAAGGAGGTCCTGATGTTGACAGCTTGGTGTTCAGACAACAACTTAGCTCTGAACACCAAGAAAACTAAGGAACTCATTGTGGACTTCAGGAGGCACAACACCGACCTGGCTCCCCTCTACATCGATGGAGAGCAGGTGGAGAGGATCCACACCTTCCGGTTTCTGGGTGTCATCATTGCCGACAAAATCTCCTGGACGGAAAACATCACGGCAGTCATCAAGAAGGCCCAGCAGAGACTCCATTTCCTGCGGGTGCTCAGGAAGCACAACCTGGACTCCAGCCTGCTGATTACCTTCTACCGTGCGTCCATTGAAAGCCTGCTGACATACTGCATCACAGTGTGGTATGGCAATTGCACCATGGCAGACAGGGAGAGACTACAGAGGGTAGTCAAAGCAGCTCAGAAGATCATCGGCTGCCCTCTCCCCTCCCTGTCGGACATCTACTCCTCCCGCTGTCTTAGCAGAGCTGTGAACATCATAAAAGACAGCTCCCATCCTGGTTATGGACTGTTTGACCTGTTGCCCTCAGGGAGGCGCTACAGGAGCATCAGGTCAAGGACAAACCGCCTCAAGAATAGTTTTTTCCCCAAAGCCATAACCACCCTGAATTCACACATGCACTGACTCCAAGTCCTGCCAAATATACTGCAAATATACTCAGGGACAAACTGTGAACAATCTCGTGCAATATCATTTTTTTTTTTTTTTTTTTTATTACTGTGTTAGCTGACATGTGCAATAACTCCTACTGTGATAGGTACAAATTATGTGATTATATTTTAGATGTATACTTTCTTGACATGCATGTCTGCACTGAATGATGAGTTGCTCTAATCTCACTGTGTATGCGTATAATGCAAATTGTACATGTGGATAGTGACAATAAAAGGCATTCTATTCTATTCTATTCTTAAGTGACCATATTTTGACACAGAAAAAGTCTGAGTTCTAATTTCTAGTTGTTTTTTAAGCAAACATGGCAAACAAGTTGCCATTAATACACTGTTGAATATCAACTCATTCATACTCACCAAGGTCTATGGTTACAGATGAATAAGATTTCAGCCTTCATAAACTGATCATTCCTGTTTTCTGGAAAGCTGAATTCAAACTTCTTGGATTACCAGTATCTGCTGGTGCATGGACTATTTTGTGGGTAGGTTAAATAGTACTTTGAAATGTACCTTAGAATAGTACCTTAGAATATGAGTATTATCAACCATAGGTGTGGGAGATCATCACTGGAATCTGTGTTAGTCTAATGAGCATGCCCACAAGTTTGGAAAGATTATCTAACAATGACTAGGAAGCTTCCACCCTTTTGGCCTTATGGGAAAGCCTTAAAACATGGTTCTGCTAGTTCGCCTGGAGCCCTGATAGACGAATTCTACACTGGGGATGGTTGGTGGGATAAGACAAAAGATTCCATTCCTGTGCTGCATGACCTTAGTTTCTATTTAATCCATGTTAATTTTAATTGTTTTCATATTTCACTTTTTATCACTTTGTAAGCCACTCAAAATCACTTCAATAGTGAGATGGGGTGGCATATGAATTAAATAAAGACATGTTTCTCTCTAAGAAACAATGATGTTTCATGTGAAATATATTAGAACTACTATGATTCATATGCTGAGGTTATATGCTGAGTTCATGTTTTCATTAAACATTCAATTTATAACTCAGACTATAGGAATCTCAAAATGATCTGATATTGTTTAAGTTTATGTTGTTTGAATCTAATAGTACAGTTTGACCAAATATCTTTTAGACATGGCTTAGTTCTGCTATGTTTCAACTTTTGCATCATAATTAGCAGTGCTTTAATTAATGGAATAAAGCAATTTTATTTCCTTTCAACATTACCATAATTTACCTTAAAGCCTGTGACCTTGAGATTATGTGCATTGCATACTGAGCAATTCTCATTATCTTCTACATAATATGCAACAAGAGTGATCTTTTGCTTGCAGTTCTAGTGAACACAAGTGATGGCTCTGTATTTATTACAGTAGTCTGGAATGGGGCAGTCAAGTTGTGCTACTTCTCTGTGACTTTTATTTTCACTGTTCTTCAACTGCTGTCTCATATTTATGAAAATCCTAAACTGATTGTTTCTCTGCTTATGTGGAATGGATCTTTTGTATCTTTCATTTGATATCCTGCAGATAATCCAGGATTGGCATCATGCCTCGATACACAGGTATAATACCCATCAATAATATTTTCAGATGGTATTGATCTGTTTACAATCCATCCTAAAACTAGACCCTGTGTTCTGATCTTCATCTGATTTATAGTTTAAGGGGGAAATAAGATACTTGCAACTTCAGCACTCTAGATCAGATTTAACTAATGTTGACAACTGGTTTACAGTCATTCTTTAAAATGAATCCCCATGAAATATTCAGCATGCAGCATAATTAGTTACACCTATTATTTTTTAGCCCTATAAGTTTTGTGGTTTTGTCCTCTTAAAGGTTCAATAGAAGTGCAAACACTGTAAAATTTAGTATTTCTGCCTATACTGTTTCTCTACATAGAGAAATGAATTGACATTTAGTCCATGTCCAGCATTCTGGCTTAATTGAATGGACAGAACTTGAGGTTTATTGTAATTAGAGCTATTTTCAAATGTATAATACTAATGTATCAGAACTATGCAATTTTGACATAACTAAAATAGTGTTGTAAAACTGTCCTTAATAAATAAGCTTTCAGAGGGGTTTTTTTTTTTTTTTTTAAATGACTGTTCTAATTACTTATGTTTATCATTCAGTAGGAAGAAAAAAACGTGAAGTTCTCAAGAATAGAGAATAGGGATCATTTCCTTACCCTAGATACAAAATGGCAAAATAGATGTGAGAAAATACCTCTCCAATGGGTTGCAGCTTCTTGGCTTCTCATTTTATAATTAGAGAAATACACTGGAAAGGGACTCTTCTCTTGTTGTTGTTCTGAAAGCATTGAAGGATACTTCGAAATGATGGAAAGATATTCAACACAAAAACAGCAGCAGCACATTGCAGGACTTCACAACCATCAAATATGGTCCTGGACAGCGCTAACACAATTTCAGATGCACCCTGAGATTTAGTACCTTCAACAGAAAAGTTTACAGGAATTCTACAACCAGAAAAACCTAGCATCTGGCTAGCTACATTCAATCAGGAAGGGGTTCCAAGAGGGACTAGAAAGGAAGGTTGTGCAATCAGCAATTGTATAAAAAAGAGCAGGCAGAGAAAGAGTTCAGTAGGACATAAAAAAATCTTTAATTTTCTTTGTATACTTCTTTTTGCATCTTGTCATGAGGCACTGAGGGCACTGAGAAACCTCTCCTTATGAGAGGAAAGAGTAGACTAGGAAATGTGAACACAGAATCATAAAATATACCTATTTTTACAATACATACAGGCAGTCTTTGACTTACAATTATTCATTAAGTACTGTTTGAAGTTATAATGCCACTGAAAAAAGTGATTTATAAGCACTTTTCACACTTACACACTATTACAGCATCCCCATGGTCATGTGATCAAAATTTGGATGTTTGGCAACTGGTTCATATTTATGACAGTTGCAGTGTCCTGAAATCATGTGAGCAATCGCCTTTTGTGACCTTCTGAAAAGCAAAGTCAATGGGGAAGCCAGACTGACTTAACAATTGTATTACTAATTTAACAACTGCAGTATTCACTTAACAACTGGGGAAAGAAAGGTCATAAAATGGGACAAAACCAGAGGTGGTATTCAACAGATTTTGACCAGTTCTGGAGAACCAGTAGCGGAAAATTTGAGAAGTTCAGAGAACTGGCAAATACCACCTCAGAATGGAGATTTTACAGTATCCTTGCCCTGCTACGCCCACCAAACCACACCTACAGAACCGGGAGTAAATTTTTTTGAATCCCACCACTGGGTAAAACCCACTGAACAACTGTTTCACTTGGACAAAGAAATATTGGGTTCAATTCTGATCATAACTCAAGAACTTCCTGTATTTTTTGTATCATGAGCAATTTCGTAAGTGGTGTTTCTTCAATGTAATGTTTTTTAGGAATTTTGTTTTTGCCAAGTACCTTTTATGTACTTTACTTATTGTGCATATTTTTGAGTTTTAAATCAGCAAGCCCAAATCCCAAGGTTTAGAAAATAGTTTTCTTTTGTAAATAGGATTAGGATGTTCAATTAGCCTCTCATTTAGATCAATGAGGTATATTTGTAGTAAGAAAGCAATGTAAGAAAATGCAGGATTAGGGCATAAGCTTGCAATCATAATCACACATGCCTTGGAATTAGTAATATTGAACACAAATAGTATTTATGTCAAAGAAGACATGTATATTATTATAATCCATCTCCTATATAAATCAAGTTGACTGAGAAAGAGAGAGAGAACTAGCATATTAATGATTTTTCTCTTCTTGGTATTCATCAAATGATATCAGACAACAGTTTCCTATAATCCAATAGAAAATAGATTTGAAACTAGTCCTCTTTTCTCTTGTCCTTTCTGTGCTAATGTGAAACTCTACAAATGACTTTTGGAGGGCATCAATATTGCTGAGAAAGCAGAATCTAATAGCAAAATTCAGGAGAACTTAGAGTGAGCAAGTGAAAGAATGAATAAACGAATGAACAAACAAATGAATGAACAAATGAATGAACACTATGCAAAAGAAAAAAATAACCATAGAAAACTGCAAATATTAGTTGAGTTCTGACTTGTTATAGATTTTGATTTGCACTGAAGCATGTTTCTATTTCTTATATATCATATTTATTTCAAATGATTTTTGAGATCCAGTACTTTCCGTTTTCCTTAGATTATGTCTTTATTTCAGTATATTATAAAGTGATTGGCAGTTCCTATGTTCAGGGGAATCTTTTTGTCATTTGATTTTTTTTTCACTTTTAAAATGCTTATGAAAAAAGAATAGAATGGAAACCACTGGATAATTATGAACAAATGTTATTACTGCCTGTTGGTTCAACTGAAAAAATAACTGTTTTCTGGAACGTATCCCTTGTTTATTTTTTCTAATAAAACTAAATGTTAATCTCTGAAACTCAATTTACACATTCTCACTAAAGCATAGAATCATTACTTCTTAATAATCAAATAGAACTCCCAGATGTTCTTGAAGCTTACCATAAATGCTTGCATATAAGTTTAACTGTGGATAAGCTGACACTCAAATCTTTAACCAAGAAAAATATTCCACCCACATATAAGCTAACCCTCAAAAATGTCTTGTGTTTTAATTTTCATAATTGGCTCATCCATGGCTTATCCATTTTTCACAGCATTTTTGTTAAAATTTCAAGAGTCAGTTTATCTGTGGATGGGCTTATATGCATGTATATATGGGATATATGGGACTTTTTAAAAACGACTAACATATCTACTCATATCTACCCAGCCATAGATAGGCTGAACTCAAGATTTGTGCAGTTTAACACATTCACAAGTTTATATAGTAATAAGAGATCCATTTTGTTGTGTCCGCGAAATGATGCCAGGAGTCGGTGACTTTAGTGCAAGCTCTTTATTTGTAAGTTGGAACCGAACTGGCGAAAGGAAAAAAGCCCGCGGCTTTTATTCCTTTCGCCACGGGGGCCGCGGCCAATGACACCGCTTTGAATCTCCCGTGATCCGAATGGACCAATCGCGGGAGATTCCTAGCGAGCCAATCGGCGCGGCTCGCCTGACCAATCGGAGAGCCCCGCGCTTTGGCCAATCAAAGCGCGGGGATCTCGAGTATGTTAATTAAGGACAGAACACCCCTCCCCTCTTGGTTCAGTCCTTATGTCGCGTAGTTATGTAGATAGGCGGGGCTCCGTCTGGTCCTACTTGACCTGCGCAACTCAGTTGTAGGCTGGATCCCGGCCGGTTCGGTTGGGATCTCTGCTGCTCCTGCTGCCGTCGTGGGAACCGGCTGGTCGATCGGGCCGGTCCGTCCTCCGTAGCTCCCTCCTGGGCCTTCCGGGTTGGTTGACCTGCGGGTTTCGCCGCTCCCGCTCAGTCTTTCCGGGTCGGTCGAGCTGGCCTGGCTGTTTCTTCCTGGCGAGGGGTCGTGATGGCTGCTTTCTGGTGAGTACTGCTGGTTTATTCTTCTTTGGTTTTGGTCCCCTGGGTATTCCCTCTCCCCTTGGTTTGTGTTGTGGGGGTTGGTTTCACCTGTTTGTGCGTTGGTGGTTTGTTGGTTGGTAGTCCTCGACCTTAGTTGGTTGATGTGGCGTTTCCACACTCGTCCGTCTGCTGTTTGTAGCCGGTACGAGTGTGGGCCTGTTGTTTGTGTGATGACGGCTGGAATCCATAGTGGGTCTCCCGTCAAGTTTTTTGCGTATACGGGGTCGTCGGGTGCGAAGGTTCGTTGTTTGCTGTTTGAGTCTGGGGGCCTCTACGGGTTATACGTGGGGTGTAACCTGTCGAGTGGGGACCTTAGTTTCCTGCCCATTAATAGTTCGGCTGGGCTTTTATTGGTTGTGGTATTTGGGGTTATGTGTTGGGTGAAGAGTAGTTTGTTTATTTTCTCCTGGATCTCCCCATGGTCTATTTTCCGGATGGTCTTCTTAGTGAATTGGACCATCCGTTCCGCCATACCGTTCGCTGCCGGGTGCGCCGGTGCTGTCAGCGCGTGGCGGATGCCCTTTTCCGCTAGGAATTTTTCAAATTCCAGCGAGGTAAACTGGGGCCCGTTGTCAGAGACAACGATGTCTGGGAGGCTGTGTGTTGCAAAGAGTTTGCAGAGTTCCTTGATCACGGCCTCCGTGGTTGTCGTTTTCATGTTGCTTACCTCCAGCCAGTTGGAGTAAGCATCAACTGTTATGAGGAAGGTGTGTCCTTTTGTGGGCCCGGCGAAGTCTATATGGATCCTAGACCAAGGTCCCCTTGGGGTTTCCCACTCTAGGACGGGTGCTGTGGGTGGGCTTGGCCTAGTTTCCTGGCATCGTTGGCACCTAGCTACCCAGGCCTCTATTTGTTTGTCCATCCCTGGCCACCAAGCATAACTTCTGGCCAGGGCTTTAGTCCTAATGATGCCAGGGTGCCCCTGGTGTAGCAGTTCCAGAACCTTCCCTTGTAGCTTTTCTGGAATGACCACCCTATCCCCCTATAGTATGCACCCTTTTAATAAAGAGAGTTCCGTTTGGCGGTTTCGGAAAGTTTTAACGGACTCGTCGTTGTCCCTTTCCGGCCACCCTTTCTCCACCCAATGCAACACCCGCGCCAGACGTTTGTCTTTATTAGTCTCTCGGGCAATGTCTGACGCGGTTATGGGCAGATTGGGTAGAGTCTCTATGCTGAGGGTGGTCGTCGTGGATGCTGGGTCGGTGTCGGGTTCCGGTAGCGGCGAGCGGCTTAAGGCGTCTGCATGGGAGATCGTCTTACCCGGTTTGTGTATGAGTTCGTAGTTGTAGGCTGCCAAGAACTCGGACCACCTTGTCATTTGGGGAGACAGAATGTTCGGGGTGGCCCGGTTTCCTGCAAGGATTCCCAGCAGCGGCTTGTGATCCGTTATGATGGTGAAAGTCCGGCCGTAGAGATACTCATGGAATCGTTTTACGGCGGCAACGATAGCCAGAGCCTCTTTGTCCAGTTGGCTATAGTTCCGCTCCGGTTTGGTGAGGGTCCTTGAAAAGAATGCGATGGGCGCTTCTTTTCCGTCGGGAAGGGTATGGCTGAGGACAGCGCCGACGCCGAAGGGTGATGCGTCGCATGTGACTGCCAGAGGTACGGTCTCGTTGTATTGTATAAGGACAGCGTCCGAGGTGAGGAGGTCCTTCGTTCTTTGGAAAGCGGCTTGCTCGCGTTTCCGCAAAGTCCAGGTCGCCGACTTGTCCAGGAGCCTATGCAAGGGCTCCGCCGCCGTCGCCTTTTGGGGTAGGAAAACATTGTAAAAGTTCAGTAGCCCCAAGAACGCCTGTAGTTCCGTCTTTGACTTGGGTGTGGGGGCTTCTTTGATGGCCTTGATTTTTTGGTTTGTAGGGTGAATGCCGTGATGGTCTAGGAGGTAACCTAGGAATTCTATTCGTTCCGTGCATAGCTGGCATTTCTCCCTCTTGACTTTTAGTCCGGTCTCTTTAAATTTGGTTAGGACCTCCCTTAGTCGACCCTCTAGTTCGGCTTGGTTGGCTGCCGACACTAAGACGTCGTCGAAGTAAGATACCACTCCCTTGATGCCTTGCAATAGTCTCTCCATTAGGCTTTGGAATATGCCCGGTGCCACGCTGACTCCGAATTGGAGTCGGTTGCATTTGAATGCCCCCCGGTGGGTGACTATGGTTTGCGCTTCTGCCGTTTGCTCGTCGACTGGCAACTGTTGGTATGCCTGGGCGAGGTCGAGCTTGGCGAAAACCTTGCCCCCTCCCAGTGAGTGCAGTAGGTGTTGCACTACTGGGACAGGGTAGGCGCTTTGTTGCAGCACGCCATTTAGGGTGGCCTTATAGTCCCCACAGATCCTCACCGACCCATCGGGCTTGATCGGGGTGACTATAGGGGTCTCCCACCGGGCGTGGTCTATGGGCTGTAGAACCCCATGTTTGACGAGCTTGTCAATTTGCTCGTCTATCTTGGGTTTCAGTGCGAATGGCACCCGCCTTGGTTTCAGGCGTTTTGGGGGGACATTAGGGTCTAGGTTGAAAGATATAAGGGGCCCTCGGTACTTGCCTAGGTTTCCGTCGAAGACCTCTTGGAACTCCCGGGCCAGTTGCTGCTCCCAGCTGTCGTCGGTGATGTGGTCGACTCCCGTGAGTGCGATGTCGAGCGGGGTGAACCATTGCAGTCCCAGTAGGCTTGGGCGGTCGCGGTCGACGATTGTCAGGGGAAGTCTTTCGGTGTGCCCCTTGTAGGTGATGTTGAAGTGTTTGGTTCTGACTACCGGGATGCGGTTTCCCTGGTAGTCCTTTACAATGAGTCTCTGGCTGTCTAGGTTCCTCCTTTGGAAGGTAGGCACCAAGCGCTTTATTTCATGCCATGCAATCATGGAGAGGTAGGACCCGGAGTCCACCTCCATTTTGCATGGCTGGCCCTCGATGCCTACCTCCACGTGGACCTTCCGGGCGTCGTTGGTGATGGCGTGGCCGATGGTGACCGTCTGATGGGTCTCCTCTCTTCGCCGGTTGTTGCCGCCTCGCGAGGATCGTCCGTTCCGGTCCCATCGGTTGTCCGAGGGGCGATCTCTGGTCCGGGGTGGTGTGCTTTCTCTCCTCCGGTTGCTCTGGTCCCATCGTGCCGGGCTACGATTTTTTTTCAGGCGGCAGACACGGGCGATGTGTCCCTTCTTGTCGCAATGCCGGCAGATCGATTCGAAAAACCGGTATTCCGACCTGGGGTGGTCGCCGCCGCAACCGGCACAGTTGGTCCTCGACTTACGACCTCGCCGGCTTTGTGGGTCGCGGCCTGTCTGGAGGCGATGGATGTCCTCCTCGTCATCGGAAGTGCCCGATGCCGAGTGGAAATCGCCCTGGTGGGTGGTCGTCTCGGGTTGGGGCTCGGTCGACCTCGCTGGGTTGTTGTTTCCGCTGTGGTCCCCAGTGTTCGGTCTGCGCATGCGGTCGGTGAAAATTCGGGTTGCTTCGGCGGCTGCGGCTGCGGTAAGGGTGTCTGCTAGGCTGATGTTGCCCTTGGCCATCAGCCGGCTCTGGAGGATGGGGTCCCACAAACCGAGCACGATTCAGTCTCGCAAGGCGTCGTTTAGGTTGTCGAATTCGCAGAGCCCCCCTAGATGCCGCAGCTCGGCGACGAAGTCGCTGAAACTCTCCCCTGACCTCTGGTCCCGCCGGTAGAACTCGTTGCACCGGATCAGGATGGGTACCTCTGGAGCGTAGTGCCACCGAAGTATGGGTTCGAGGACGTCCCAGTCCATCGCGGTCACATCGGCGGGTTTGGCAAGCACCTTGGCCATCTTGAAGACCTCGGTCCCGCAGTGGGTCAGGAAGACGGCGCGCTTCATGGGACCGGTGGCGTCCTTCAGGCCGCTGCACTCGAGGTACATGCAGAATCGGTCGGAGAATGATTCCCAGTCCTCGGTGGCGGGGTTGAAGGGTGCGGGTGGTGCGATTTTCGCCATCGCGGTGGTTCGTCTGGCTTCCGTTGGACACGTGGTTCGGTTCAGGGTCTGGATCCCAACTTCGTCGCCAGTGTTGTGTCCGCGAAATGATGCCAGGAGTCGGTGACTTTAGTGCAAGCTCTTTATTTGTAAGTTAGAACCAAACTGGCGAAAGGAAAAAAGCC
Organism: Hydrophis major; assembly: GCA_033807585.1. Lineage (NCBI taxonomy): Eukaryota > Metazoa > Chordata > Lepidosauria > Squamata > Elapidae > Hydrophis > Hydrophis major. The sequence continues at coordinate 302,295,383 of CM066329.1, read as the reverse complement.
CGCGGCTTTTATTCCTTTAGCTGCGGCGGCCGCGGCCAATGGCACCGCTTTGAATCTCCCGTGATCCGAATGGACCAATCGCGGGAGATTCCTAGCGAGCCAATCGGCGCGGCTCGCCTGACCAATCGGAGAGCCCCACGCTTTGGCCAATCAAAGCGCGGGGATCTCGAGTATGTTAATTAAGGACAGAACACATTTTCTCCATGGCCTACATTGCAAATATAATGTCATTGTATACCAATTACAGCCCTACCTGGAAGCCCTTTGGATTGTCACTGATGCTTTGCTCACTTCATGTGTGGGTTTTTGAAATGCATACTATATGAAGCTGCTCTTAAAAACTACTTGAAAAGTGGAAATGGTCTATGTTGCAACAACATAGGCGGTTAATATTTCAGATGAATATCCACTTACATTCTATTTAGAATAGAACAATAGAGTTAGAAAGGACTTTGGAGAAGAGGTGGTATTCAGCAGGTTCTGACCAGTTCTAGAGAACTGGCAGCAGAAATTTTGAGTAGTTTGGAAAACCAGCAAACACCACCTCTGACTGGATTTTCCCCCTGCCATGCCCACGGAACCAGTAGAAGACCACTTTAGAGGTCTTCTAGTCCAACCTCCTGCTCAGGCAGTAAACCCTATACCATTTCAGACATACCCCCATCACCTTATTTCCGATTACTTCCAAGAGATCTAAGCAGGCAGTGATATATTTTCAGGAGTGCAAATGGAAGATGGACTAAGACTTTTTTAATCATTAACAAATCAAAATGTAATTAAAATAGAGTAAAATTTTGCACTCAACTTTTTCTACTGAGCAGAGTGAAATAATCAGTTTATTTGAAACCTTTTGCATTTCTTATCCTCTTCTCAGTATGTAGACAGGGACAGAATAGTTGACTTTGGTTGACAGCTATGTGGATAGAAATTTGAGCCCAGAATGAACAAAACAGGACACAAAGTCTATGCAAATCTCTTATCTTTTCTTCATTTTTCTGCAATTGTGAAGGGGCTTCATTTTTAAGTGTATGATGGGTGAATTGCATCTATAAATGGTTCATCAAATAGTAAGTTATCATCAAGTATTTCTTCTTCCAGTTGCTGGTAGTAGATCTTCATTCAAGCATACTGATGAAGTGGATTCTTCCAAAAGATAGACTGATTAATCCCTTGTCTTACGGCAGATGGTAGTATGTCACAATGGGAAAAAAAAATTCAAACATCTCTAATCCTGGTAAATATCTTCTGCAAATGAGAGCCAAAGGGACTTGGGTTATGATTCAGGATCCACTATTCCCCAATCTCATTCTGAAGTGTTTGATGGCAATGTATTTTTTCCTTTGTATTAAATGTAAATTGGCATTTAAAAGGCATGGACTTTTTAAAGTGTGTTTGCTGTATTTCCCTCTCCCTGATGCTGGATTTCTGAAGTGAAACACAAGTGTCTCCCCATGGAGACATGTGCAAGTCATCGGCACATCTGGAGCTCATGCTTCTTATACCACAGGGAAGATGCAGTTCTGCTTCAGTGATACATGAAATGGAAGATATTTGTACTACTTTAAGAAGAACCTAAACTACTTGTCCTGAACTACTAATCTAAAATTGTTTTAAAATGAGATCAAATAAATTCCTAAATTATATGTCTAATTCCTATTGGTCACAATGTTTAGTTATTAGAAATTTATCTCAACCAACTTATAAAATATTAAGTATATATTTAATACAATGTAAATATTTAATCTGTATATCACTAAATTAATTGTTTTTATCTGTCTTTTGTATCTTCAAGTTACTCCAAACAGTATATTTTACCACAATTATTGACTCAAAATACTTAAAAATTCCCAACTTAAAGAATGGGTAAAAAAACAAAACATCCAGATCCATTACTTCTGTGAAATTCAGATTTCCACAATGTTTAGATGAGTTTCATTGTAAACTTTTAGCTTTAAAGAAGCATTCCTATGATTATCATGATTTGAGATGCTTCCTGCCAGCTTCTTACCAACAAATTCAATGCAGAAGCCAGCAGGAAGTTGTAAGTGACTCCTGCATCCACTCGTCTTTTTTTTTTTTTTTAACCTATCCTTGGTCTTTCAGTGGATGTTTAGCTAATTGAATATTGACTTATTATTGAAGTTCTGTTCAATAATGTTCTGTTTGTCCTATACTGTATAATACAAGTTGCAGTCCTAGCTGTTAGTTTTGTAGACAGTGTTAGTTCTGTTGTGTGGTGTGTGTTTACCAAAATTATTTATAGAGTTTCTGAGTTTCTGTAGGTTTTCAAGCAACTATAATGCCTAGTGGCTGGAGGAGTTTGATTGTGTGTCTGAATGGATTTCTTTCTTACATTTAGGAGTGATATTGTAGTGGTTTTTGGAATGTCTTTCTGTTCTTTAAACACTTTACTCTAAATGTAATCTACACTTCATGACATGATCCAGATACACTCAACAGCTATTGCCTCGTGGAAGTCTTGTCATGATGTGAGATAAAAATATCTACATAAATCCTTATTGATATAATTTCTAAAGCTCAGACAATGTGATTACTACATATTTACAATAAATCTGGTCAAACAAATGGGAACTTCAAATCTCAACAAATAAATGCTCTGTCCTACATAATGGCAAAAAAAAATCAGAAAATAAAATACAGGCTGAATAGTCAAGACCTTATTGATGGTCCAAACTCTCTCAGGGATCTTGGAGTACTCATCTCTAATGATCTAAGTGCTAGAGCCCACTGTAACTACATAGTCAAAAAGGCATTAAGAGTTGTTAACTTAATCCTACGTAGCTTTTTCTCTGGTAATATTACACTAATAACTAGAGCATACAAAACATTTGCTAGACCAATACTCGAATATAGCTCATCAGTCTGGAACCCACATTACGTATCTGATATTAGCACAGTTGAGAAAGTCCAGAAATATTTCACAAGAAGAGTTCTCCACTCCTCTACTTGTTGCAGAATACCTTATGCCACCAGACTCGAAATTCTAGACCTAGAAAACCTAGAACTACGCTGCCTTCAGTCCGATCTAAGTATAGTATATAAATTCATACTTTGCAATGTCCTACCTGTCAATTAATACTTCAGGTTCAATCATAACAACACTAGAGTACACAATAGATACAAACTCAAGGTTAACCACACCAAATTTGATTGCAACAACGTTAGCAACAGAGTGGTCAATGTCTGGAAAACTCTAATTGACTCTGTGGTTTCTTCCCCAAACTCCAAAAACTTTAACCTTAGACTGACTCCTATTGACCTCACCCCTTTCCTAAGAGATCTGTAGGGGGCTTGCATTACTTATACCTATTATCTTGTAAGCAATTGACAAATTAAAATAAATAAAATAAATAAATACCTCTACTCCAAGAAATCCATGTTAAACTTGCCAAGTTTGAAAACTATGGATCTTTATCTATTTGTCACTATCAAAAGACACAGAAATTTCCAGAGCCACTGAAAACAATACTGTGGATAATTAGTACAATATAAACAGTCTCTTAGGGAGCAGTCATTGGTTGTTCTAACTTTAACTCATCTATGTACATAAACAGCAACAGTATAGGGCACTGGGTGAGCCCTCCTGTAGTCTACACCATGAAGAAAGCCATTTGGTGGACAGAAATGATGCCTCCATATTGGCTAGAAAAGCCACATTCCAATTAATTATTACTTTTCTGCAAACTATACAGCCTCACAGCACTGAATAGCCCATACATCCTGATAATTTTAGCAATCAGAACAGGCCACTGAAACTTTCTTTCAGAGTACAGAAAATGAATGCAGAGAAGAGCAACAAGGATGAGTAGGAGGTGGAAGCTAAGACTGATGAAAAAACAGTGGCAGAAATTGGCTTTGTCTAGTCTGGTGAAAAGAAGGATTCGGGAGATATGACAGCAGTGTTCCAATATTTGAGGGGCTACCACAAAGATGAGGGGGGCAAATCATATTTCAGAGCATCAGAAGGCAAGATAATAAACAATAGATGAAAACGAATCAAGGAGAAAAGCAACCTAGAACTAAAGAAATTTTTTCCTAACATTGAGAACAATTAACCAGTGGAATGCATTGTCTTCAGAGATTGTGGCTGCCCCAATGCCTGAGGTTTTTAAGAAGAGGTTAGACATCCACTTGTATGAAATGGAGTAGGATTTCCTGCTCAAGCAGGGGATTGAACTAGGATTCCTCCAAAGTCTTTCCAACTCTTTTATTCTAGGTTCTATGTTATTCTATGTTCAAATGTCTCAGATTATTCAGGTGATACAAAATTGCCTTCTTTTGAAATGCCCTCAGTTTATATTTTTATACAAAAGGGCAAAATGAGTTAAATGTATATATTTAAATGTAAAATATATTTCCTGTCCCTAAGAGAGAACAGTGTCAGAAGATGTGCAAGCTCTCAAGGCCAGTTCCTCCAATTTAGCTACATTTCAATGCTGAGATGCCCGATCTTAAATCTGGGGGCTGCTGTATGCTATGAACCTTCCCTTCTCATGATTCTCATTCAGTTTAAAATTAACTGCAGTCATTTTTTAATTAAAAGAAAAGTTTGGCAAGCAGTTAGGCTAAAGCAATTTACTGTATTTTCCAATTTTGAAACAATTCATTTACTTGATATTCACTGTGACAACTGGGAGCTGTATTTTAATTTCATGTTAGCAATTTTGAGAATTAATTTAACTGCCTCCAGATTAATTAACCCCCTTTCCCTCAAAATAAAGAATTAGATAACCTGATATATACAAATATTTGGAGCACAACTTTCATAATCTGGTGCTGTTGTCCAAATCCTGTGATATTTATAAAAATTGCAATTCAAAACATCTGTCGTACCCTGAACTAGGGTTAGGGTCACTGCAAACTACTTCTGCAAGCCAGCTTTTATAACTAAAATAACCAATTTAAAAAAAAAAAAATCCAGGCAATTTATACATGGCATTTTGATTAATTCTATTAAATTTGATGATAATATTTTTACTTTATAGAATCAGTTGTTCATACTGATTGAATAAATACATTAGGATATTAATTAAGAAAAGCAGCAGTTTTCATGATTAATGCTACCTAAAACCATTTTTATAGTGGTAGGAAAATGACTCTTAATTATTGAGTCCTTATTTGTAATAATATGAAATATATTGTTTAGGTAGCTAGCAATATTTTCTAATTTTAATGTAAAATTCAAATAAGAATAATGCCAAATTATTGTGTTTTGCTGAGAGTCAGATGTTCTCAGTCAGGCATAAGTCTAATTAAGTTGAATGGAGCTTATTCTACAACAAGTGAGCATAAAATTGCACTTAAAATTCTGCTTTCTGGTTGGAAGATAATTGTTAGCCTCAAGATTGATAGCCTCAAGATATCTTCCACTGTTGCTTTTCTGCTATTACTTCTTTCAGCTGTCATGACAATGGTGGGAAGGGGGACTTTGGAGGGGAAGAAGGCTGGAGGTGTTTTGCATTCCTTTGCTGGGCTAGCAAGAGGAGGGGGGGATTATTTTCTTTAACTTTCCATTTCTTGGTTATCTTCTGCCCTCTTTTGCGCAACTGCGAACTTTTATCAAAATGTGTTAAGGCCATTTGACAAGAAACCTCATCACCACTTGGAGATGACCACATGAGCTTATTCAGAAGTTTTAATTGGAAGAATCATTTGAACTTTGGGGGGGGGAGCAATTCTATTTCTTTGTATGTGTGTTCTACCCGCCAATTTCTCAGTTTCAGAATTGATTCGTAGCTTCCACTTTATTTTCCAGTAAAAGGATAACTTTGCTCTACAACATGGAGTCTGAGTATTTCTTTCTTGGGATCTAAAGGGAACACAGACTGACATTATTCCGAAACTCCCACATCAACCCACCCGGAGAAAACAGCAACTTTTCTTCTGAGGGGGTTTCATCTCATGTCGTCTCCAGCCAGCGATGAAGAGGACCAGGGAGCTGCAGGGAGGCAGCCAATGTTGCTACCGGAGACGTCGGTGACTGACCTGCTGGCCGACTTGACTCTGGAAGAAACCCCAGCTGAGATGCCCAGATGGTCGTTGGGGGTTGGTTGAAGAGACTCTGAAGACCCCCCTCCTCCCAGAATCACTGTAAGATGAAAAGGTGCGAGGGAATGGCTGTAGCAGGAGGGGGAGGAGATGGAACGCGGGCTGGATCAAGCCAGGAAATTCCTTATGGATGTTTCTGAGAAGCCCGGCACGGCTCAAAGGTATGAGGGGGAAGAGGGAGCGAGGTCAGCCTGGGAAAGTCAAGCTATCCCTACCCCCCTTGCCCAGCCTATGCCAGTGCAGCCGCCCGCTGCCACCCGAGGAGTCCCAGCAATAGGTGTGGTTCCTGGAAGATGCCAGCAATAGGTGTGGTTCCTGCCCCCCCCCCCAGATGTGAAGTTTGGAGGAAATCCCAGAAATTTGGGATTTTTCCTGGTACAAGTTGGGAGCTATATGGCAGAATTTGAACGGGAGTTCACCTCTGAAGCAGCCAAAGTGAGATGTGTCACCAGAACCCTGGAAGGGATGGCAGCAGACTGGGTGGTGACTTTGTTCAATGATAACTCTCCCCAACTGCGAAACCTCGATGTTTTCATGACTGCACTGAGGAGAAAGTTTGAGGACCCTCTGGCAGAGAGAAAGGCCAGGATCAGAATGAAGACCCTAGTCCAAGGGGGGAGATCGTTGGCAGACTACACCCAAGAATTCAGGCAGCTGGCATACCACATCCGAGGTTGGTTCCAGGAGGCCCTGGTGGAAGCCTACAAAGATGGCTTAAATGAAGATGTATACCACACGTGCATCTCCAGAAAGGACCCCCATGATTTACAGTCATGGTACTTGTTGGCGGAAGAGGTGGACATTGATATAGCCCGAAGCAGATGCAGAGGAGGTCCCGCCTGGAGAAAACCGCTCCCCCCACGTCTCTGAGAGACTTCAACCCCCCAACCGGGAGGGATGGCGGCAAGAGCCAAGACCACGGCATGCTTCCGTTGTGGGAAGGAGGGCCACCGGATGGCGGATTGCCGGGTAAAGACAAACCCACCAAAAGCGCGGGGCCCTGGGAGAAAGCCTGAAAACCCCTCAACCAAGCCCCGTGAGACCAGACTGAAGGCAAGAGAGGTTGTAGAGGTCACCCTTTCAGCGGGAGAGGAGCTGGGACCTCCAACCCCACTCGGTGAGAACGAGACTGACTCAGAAGATGACGTCCCGGTAAGTCCTAACCAAGGACCCATGACCATCCCAATAAAGTTAAAGCAGCCCACCTCTGGGACTGAGGGAGAGATGTTGGCCTTATTGGACTTGGGGTGCACGAGATGTGTAATTAACATGAAAATAGTTAAGGGTATGGGCATCGGACTGAGAACTTTAAGAACGCCCATATCTTTCTGCCAACTGGATGGATCGGTGGCAGGAGGTTTCCCCACACGTTTTATAACAGAACCCCTAGAAATAACCATGGGAAACCACCATGAGACCCTGTGTTTTATTGTGGCCCCTGGGATGGAACAGCCCCTAATATTGGGATTACCCTGGCTTTGGAAGTGGAATCCCCATGTGAACTGGAGAGAGGGGTGGATACGCATCCACACTGATCGGCCACCGGAAGAGGAGGAGCAACCCTATCCGGAAGGGGAGGAGAAATCCCATCCGAAGTCCCAGGTACCCGCCGAGATACCTTCTACAGCTGCCGAACATGTGGAAGGGGAGGAGGAAATCCCAAAGGAGTATTGGGACTTAAGAGAGGTGTTTAGTGAAGAGGCTTCCGACGAGCTCTCCCCCATCGGTCGACCAATTGTAGTATTGAATTCCTGCCGGGGGTGACGCTCCTGAAACCGAAGATGTATCCGATGACACCGGGGGAGTTGGAGGAATTGAGGACATTTATCGACAAGAACTTGCAATGGGGTTTCATCACGCCTGCCAGACCTTGAGTGGCGGCCCCTGTGATGTTCCGCGAGAAAGATAACTCCAAATGTCTGGTAGTGGACTATAGAAACCTGAACGCAGTATTCGTAGAGAACATGTACCCCCTCCCTCTGATGAAGGACATGTTAGCCCACCTGGCAAAGGGGAAGATTTTCACAAAGCTGGACTTGAGGGAGGCGTACTACCGAATCCGGATAAAGGAGGGAGACAAGTGGAAGACTGTGTTCAACTGCCCAATGGGTTGTTTCCAGTTTAATGTTCTTCCTTTCGGCCTACAGGGGGTGCCTGCTGTCTTCATGCAACTGATCAATCAAGTGCTTCATGAACATTTATACAAAGGGGTTCTGGTATACCTTGATGATATTCTTATCTACATGGAGACTAGAGACGAACATGTGAAACTGGTACGCTCTGTGTTGCACAAGCTGAGGGCCGCCAAATTGTACGTCAAACTATCCAAATGTGAGTTCCATCAAGAAAAAATCAACTACTTGGGATATCGTATCTCCCCCGAGGGCATTGAGATGGACCCAGAGAAAGTGCGAGCTGTTTTGGACTGGGCCCCACCAAGAACCCGTAAACAGCTTCAAAGTTTTCTGGGATTTGCCAACTTTTATCGGCAATTCATCCTGTTTTTTGCTAAAATAGCCATGCCCATCACCAACTTCCTGAAAACAAAGGGGGGATTGAAACCAAAGCCCAGCCAACCATTGAATTGGACCATGGAGTGCCAAGCGGCATTTGAAAAGCTTAAGAGACTTTTTGCTGCAGAACCAGTACTGAAACACCCAGACATGGACGCTCCTTTCGTGATCCAAGTTGATGCGAGCGATGTGGCAGTGGGGGTGGTCTTACTTCAATTAAACGAGAAGGGGACACTACAACCGTGCGCTTACACCTCTCGTAAATTGACTGAGATTGAAAGGAAATGGGCCGTTTGGGAGAAAGAAGCGTTTGCAGTCCATTGGGCTTTACTAGCTTGGAGGCACTTTCTGGAAGGAGCGAAACACCCATTTGAAGTGTGGACTGACCATAAAAATCTAGAAGCTTTAAAAATCCCTCGGAAGCTATCCCCTAAGCAAGTTAGGTGGGCTCAGTTTTTCAAGCGGTTCAATTTCTCCTTGAAATATATCCCAGGGGGGAAAATTTTTATGGCAGATGCTTTGTCTAGAATGCCTCAATACAACAGTACCCGTAAAGAAGTGATAAGGCCAATCGTGTCCACTACACAACTGGCTGCCCCTGTAGTTACCTGCACACAAAAAAGAAACCAGGAGAGGGATCTGTCCACTGATCTGATGGAACGGTTTAAGGAGGCGTTGAAGACGGATGAGTGGTTTCTGACAAATGTGAATAACTGCACCATTCGAGATGGTCTAGCCTGGATAGGGGCGAAGTTGTATGTACCTCAAAACCTGAGAAGCCACATATTGCAACAAACTCATGATTCCAAGGTGGCTGGTCATTTTGGGTTTGTGAAGACCCTACATTTGGTGAAACAGCAGTTTTGGTGGCCTTCATTGAAATAGGACATTGAGACTTATGTGGCAAGTTGTCCGATTTGCGCCTCAGCAAAAAGACCTCCTGGTAAGTCACCAGGGCTGCTGCAAAATGTGACCAGACCAACTGCTCCTTGGAAGGAAATTTCCATGGACTTTATAGTAGATCTACCCAAGAGCAGTGGACACACAGTCATTTGGATGGTGACTGACTTGTTCTCCAAACAAGCCCACTTCATCCCTTGCTCAAAGATCCCTTCGGCGAGGTCATTGGCCAGGCTGTTCATTCTTCATGTCTACAGGTTGCATGGTGTACCTGAGTGTGTAGTTTCTGATCGAGGAGTCCAATTTACCTCAAATTTCTGGAGGGAATTTTTGAAGTTAATAGGCTCCACCCAAAGCTTAAGCTCCGCCCACCATCCCCAAACTAATGGGGCTTGCGAGAGGACTAACGGGGTGCTTGAGCAATACCTCCGATGTTACATAAATTATCAGCAAGACAACTGGGTGGATCTACTTCCTTTTGCGGAGGTAGCATATAATAACTCTGTTCACAGTAGTACGGGGTTTACTCCTTTCAAAATAGCAACAGGGCAAGATTTTGTGCCCATACCTGAACTGCCTGGTGAAAAACCAAGTGTCCAGTCATTGAGTGACTGGATATCTCAACTTCAACTTAATTGGCCAGTCGCAAAGCTTTGGACGAGGTGCATCAATCTCATAAGAAATTTGCTGACAGAAAGCGAGCCCCGCAGATGTCGTATCAAGTGGGCGATAAAGTATTCCTCTCGACCAAGTATTTGCAGACTACCCAAAAATTGAAGAAGTTGGGTCCTAAGTATGTGGGACCTTTTCCCATTGAGAGGATTGTAAATCCTGTGACTGTTCAACTGACTTTACCAAAGACTCTTTGTCGTATTCATCCAGTTTTCCACGTCAGTTTGTTGAAACCAGAACGTACCTGTACCTTGAGACCGACCCAGTCTGATCCCCCCGTACCATTGTTAATTGAGGGTGAACAGCATTTCAAAATTAAAGAAATTCTAGACTCTAGAAAATGGAGGGGTCGTACCCAATATCTTGTAGCATGGAAACATTTTCCTCCGTCCCATGCTGAATGGGTAAATGAGAAAGACCTTAGAGCTCCTGAACTGTTAAAGAAATTTTATGCCAAATACCCTGATAAACCATAGAAATGTATATCAATGTTAACATGTAATTATGTTATTTTTTCTTATAGGGACTAATGTCCTTTTTCTAGGGGGTCCGAATGTCAGCCTCAAGATAGATAGCCTCAAGATATCTTCCACTGTTGCTTTTCTGCTATTACTTCTTTCGGCTGTCATGACAATGGTGAGAGGGGGACTTTGGAGGGGAAGAAGGCTGGAGGTGTTTTGCATTCCTTTGCTGGGCTAGCAAGAGGAGGGGGGATTATTTTCTTTAACTTTCTGTTTCTTGGCTATCTTCTGCCCTCTTTTGCGCAACTGTGAACTTTTATCAAAATGTGTCAAGGCCATTTGGCAAGAAACCTCATCACCACCTGGAGATGACCACATGAGCTTATTCAGAAGTTTTAATTGGAAGAATCATTTGAACTTTGGGGGGTGGGAGCAATTCTATTTCTTTGTATGTGTGTTCTACCCGCCAATTTCTCAGTTTCGGAATTGATTCGTAGCTTCCACTTTATTTTCCAGTAAAAGGATAACTTTGCTCTACAACATGGAGTCTGAGTATTTCTTTCTTGGGATCTAAAGGGAGCACAGACTGACAATAATACTGAGAATAAATTATGCTTGCATTAAAATTCATGAGCAAAAACTAGAAAATATATATATCATCATATATATCATTATTATGTTCAGGTATCTGAGATTCAAAGAAAGCATAATTTGAATGGTGCTTGCTTTGTAGTCACTTCAGATTAATTGTGATACAAAAAGTCCCAGGTCCTAGACTGCCTATCTCTGCCTATTTCAACATGGTCTGGAACTCAGTATAGATTTGAAATCTGCATTGTCGAAATCCATTCATTATAGCAAAACAGAAGAAACATTGCTAAAAATAAGGATATAACTGCAGGGTAGTAAACCCATATTTTGACACATGAATGACCATTTTATGGCTTATATTTAATTGTTTATCCAGCTGGAGATGACTATGAAAGATAACTTACTGAAGCTTAAAAATTAGAAGAAAAACAAAATTCATTTATTACTGAAATGAACAATGAGCTACTGAATACAATAGCTTTTGGGAAACATGTTATTCTACTCAAGTAGACTTTCTAGAAGAAAAATAAAAACATGGCAACTTTAGATCTAGCAATTTATACAATATTAAATCAACATTAACTATTAGGAGACAGACCCCACACATTATGGATTGGCAGCATAAACTATTTTTAAGGCTACATTATTTAAATTACAAACCAAAATCACTTTAGTTTACTACTAATTCTAGATCTTACCATGTTTTGATTTTTATTTATTAAGCTTGTGGCAACTCAAGAGAAGAACCCTGACAGCTTGTATGCCATCCATCTTACCATAGGTAACTCTAGGCAGTTTACAGACGCTCAATTAAAGCACACTGCAAAACATTAAAAATAAATAAGGATCACAAGTTTAAAATCCAACTAAAATTAACCAGGGTGGAGATGGAAGAAACAAAGTGAGCATAGGAAGGAGGTGGGATATTATCTACTCCATTTTCTACCTCCAAAGTACCCCATCTCCATTGGGGCACCAGGCTAGGTATCACAGCCTTATCCAAGGCCTTTTGGAAGGCTAAAAAGATGGGTGCAGATCTCATCTTGGACAGCAGGATGTGCTTTTGTGTGTGTGTGTATCACCTTATACATGTATACACACAAAAATTACATATTTTGTTTTGCTTTTATTGTTTTTTTTATGCAATGTAATCAACTCTTATTTCAATGATGAAATATGGTTTATTATAATGGTTACCTTTGAGTGAAATAAGCATTATTCATGGTGGCAATTAAGATCCAAGTGAGTCTTTAATTTACACAAGGAAGATTGAGAGCATGATAGTCACCAAACCTACCTTCAGTAGAGCATTGTTTTTTAAATGCATGCAACCTGGGGAATTCTAGAAATTTAAGTCCAGACATCATAAAGTTGCCAAGTTTGAAAAACACTGAATTAAATGCTCTTCCAATGTATATTTTCAACAACATAGTGCTGAATGTAAAAATGTCTGCTATATTCTGGCCATTTTCAACAATGAAAAATTAGTTTATAACTCATTCTTGTAATGAGTTGAAAAAATTGAAAATCTGAGAAATGGGGCACATTTTACTCTTTCAGATACTGTCATGTAGCATTGTCAAAACAACAACAAAATATTCAAATTCTGTTCCCCATAATGACGTAGTGTTTTCTGCCAAGAATGTTTTTGTAAAGTACGGAATCAGGATTAAAACTGGTCCAAGTGTGCACTTTTTTGCAGAAGATAAAAAAGAATTGAAATTCTTTGGAAGTGAAAAGTTCTTACACTTAAACTTTCCATAAATAAATGTAAAATTGAAGATTAGGTTGTTTTTGATTCTAGGCTACAGAAACAGAGAGGTATACTTGCTTTTATTACACAATAGAAATAGCATTGTTGTTATTGAAAGAGTTCCACTATTTATTTTACTAGTTTCCACCTCCATCATAACATTAGAAACAGTGATTCCAAACAGTTTTATTAGTATGCTAAAACTGAAAGATTATTCAAAAGAGCACCCAAGAACAAAAACAAATTTACTTAACTGTCTGTGATGACCTGTATTCTCTCAAAATAACCCCAAACCCAAAACATACATTAAAGTCCAGGAAGGCCTTCAACTTAACTTCACTGTTTAAAGTCACAAAAATAAATAATGAGGCAAAAAGAAAATCAAAACAAACCACATTGATGAGAGTTCCGAAGCAAGCCAAAATAACTAATCATAAACTCCAGAAAAATAACCGAGGAGCATCCATGGGAAGAACACCAGCAAAGATAAACCTCTTTCAAAGTAAACACTAAACTTATATAGATAGCTCCCAGCTGCAAGCCATGAGGAGGATCATGGTAATCTCCTCTTGATCCTGATCCTCTCCTGCATGACCTAGGATGGATAGGGGATGGGCCTGGATCCTCCTCTGATTGCTCAGCTGGCCTCTGCCCTTCCCCAGCCTCCTCTCCCACCTCTGGAGCCACACTCCCACTCCCTGTTGGCTGTTCCTCCTCTTCCACAGAGTCAGTCTCCACTAGGGTCATGACACTTACCCCCCCCACATGGTCCCCTCCCCCAGGACCAGGCAGATGAGGACATTGAGGAAACTGAGTGTGAAAGTCCTGAACCAAACGAGGAGCATGAACATCAGTGGCATTGACCCAGGTGAAGTCCTCTAGTCCAAAACCTTTCCATGCCACCAAATACTGAAATCAACCCCACAACTGGTGTGAATCTTGGATGCTATCCACTTCGTACTCCTCCTCTCCAAGAGGGGCTACTAGGGCCAGCTATGATGGAGACGGTCTATGTGGACTGCCGGCCGAGGCAGGGACTAACAAGGAACGATGAAAAACAAGATGGATACGCATGGTCTGTGGCAGGGAGAGACAATAAGCCACAGGATTGATCACTGCCTCGACTGGAAAAGGTCCCAAGTAACGGTGATCAAGATTTTTCGATGGTCACGTCGTTGGTAAGTATCGAGTAGAGAGCCAAACCCAATCGCCTACCGCTAAAGGTGGAACATCATGACGATGTTGGTCTGCAGACTGTTTATAGTCCTCCTTGGCTCTCTCTAGTTGATCACAGACCATGTGGTGCACAGCTTTTAACTCCTGCAAGAACATATCCACTGCTGGAACTGGGGAATCAGACGGGGCTAAAGGGAAAAGTCATGGATGAAACCCATAGTTAGCAAAGAAAGGGACACATGGGTGGATGCATGTTGAGCATTGTTATAAGCGAATTCTGTCACTGGCAGCTCTTCCACCCAATTGTTTTGTTGAGTATTGCTGAAACAGCAGAGGTACTGCTCCAAAATAACATTCACTCTATCTGTCCCCCCCTTCAGTTTCGGGGTGATGAGCAGATGATAGACACGCCTGAACCTGCAGTTTTGTGAGTAGGGTCTGCCAGAAGCATGCCGTAAATTGTGCCACCTGATCTGATACCATGCAGTCTGGTAATCCATGCAACTGGAAAACATGGGTGATAAACAATTGAGCCATTATCTTGGTCGATGGAAGACCCACACACGGAATAAAATGGACCATTTTAGTCAGCATATCCACCACCACCAAAATGGTTGTGGCACCATTCGATGGTGGTAATGATGAAATCCAATGAAACTGCCCCCCACAGTCGTTCTGGCATGGGCAAGGGCTACAAGAGATCAGGGGGCACACCAGGAGCATACTTGGCTTGGTGACAGATCCCACAGGACGCCACATATCCTGACACATCATGTTTACGTCTTGGCCACCAAAATGTCCTAGAGATGAGGTGCAGTGTTTTGAACACCCCAAAGTGTCCTGCCACCAGACTATCATGACATTGACATAGGATAAGGCCATGAAGAAGACCTCCAGGCACGTAAATGCTATCACGGAACCGCAACAGGTCCCCAATATATGCCAAAGGAGTCTCTTGTCTCCCATTTTTATCCAATTCTTGACGTCGAGTTGCCACAAATGGGTTCTGCCACTGCGCCTCCTGAATCCTCACTCGGAGGTCCACAGGTTTCTTGGTGGCCAGAAACCACTCCAACAGAATCACTGTCTGGGACAAGATTTTATCCTCCCTTCGGGTATACTCAGGCTTCTGAGATAGGGCATCGGTGCATTGATTCCCTCCACTCGGAACATAGGTCACCCAGAAATCAGATTGAACAAAGAATAAGGACAATCTCACCTGATGCTGGTTCAATGTCTGAGCTGTACGTAGGTGTTCCAAATTGCGATGATCTGTCTGAACCTTGACTTGGTGACAAGCTTCCTCCAGGTGGTGATGCCATGTCTCAAAAGCGACCTCAACCACCAATAGCTCCCATCCCAAACCATATAGTTGCGCTCTGGAGCTGACAACTTCCAGGAATAAGCGCACGGGAACAAGGTGCCTGTGGGAACATAGGCCTGGAACACCGCACCAACAGCCACATTGGAAGCATCTGTTTCCACCACAAATGGCTGGCCTGGATCAGGGTGTGAGGATAGGTTCAGAAGCAAAGGTGACTTTCAATGCTTCAACTCTCTCAAACGTCTGTTTGTTGTTTGGCTTTGAATAGGGTCCTCAAACATGGCCTGAAACTGATGGCAAAACTCGGCGTAATTGTCCAACATCTGGTTGGGCTGGGTCAGCAGAGGCATCGCCCAACATGCTGCAGAGCCTGACAACAAACTAATAAAAAACCCATCTTATTCCGGTCAGTGGGAAAGTCCTCAAGCTGAAGGCTCATATAAAGCTGGCACTACCCAAAAAATGCTGCAAACTGGGCCAGTGAACCATCAAATTTATCTGACACTGCCACTGGGCAATTTTGGCGTGGCCAGGCAACTTGCATTTGTGCCACCTGTGCAGTCAAGAGAGCCATTTACTGGGTTAACTGGGCAATCTTTGCTCTGAGCTGATCCATGGTCACCCCACAAAAAGCAAAAATAAGTTGAAGGGGTGGCTGAAGTCAAAATGTGATGACCTGTATTCAGTCAAAATAACCCAAAATCCAAAACATACATACAAGGCCTTCAACAACTTCACTGTTTTATTAGGCACAGTAAAAGTCACAAAAGTAAATAATGAGGCAAAATGAAAACCAAAACAAACCGCATTGATGAGAGTTCCGAAGCAAGCCAAGATAACTAGTCATAAACTTCAGGAAAATAACAGAGGAGAGTCCATGGGAAGAAACCAGCAAACCTCTTTCAAAGTAAACACTAAACTTATATACATAGCTCCTAGCTGCAAGCCACGAGGAAGATCATGGTAATCTCCTCTTGAGTAGACCTCCTTTTCCCTGATCCTCTCCTCCCTGCATGACCTAGGATGGATAGGGGATGGGCCTGGATCCTCCTCTGATTGCTCAGCTGGCCTCTGCCCTTCCCCAGCCTCCTCTCCCACCTCTGGAGCCACACTCCCACTTCCTGTTGGCTGTTCCTCCTCTTCTTCAGAGTCAGTCTCCACCAGGGTCATGACACTGTCTCTCTGCAGAAGCAATATTAAAAACTCATTAAATAAATATTGTCTTTAGAATAAATCGTACAGTTGTGTTTCCACTGGTACGCTGAAACTGAAAAACAAATTGAAGATTGGAAATGAAAGATTCAGTTCAAAATATCCCATTAAAAAATGGAAAGTTCTTTTTCCCTAGGAATATGTGTGAGAAGAACTTTAATCTGATATCTAATTGTTAATATCTGAAAGACAGCTTCCCTAACCAAATTCTCAATAACCTTTTGTGCGAAAAAATGCAAATGAAAATATAAAATCCACCTGACTTCTGCTATACAACAGGCTGGGAAAAAAAGATTAGTAGTAATAATGGATTTGCTAACTGCAAATTTGTTGCCAGATGAAAAATTCCAACATAAAGCAACCATCTCTGGTTTGATTACTATTCCATTAGGTTCAATATGGTTACTTGATCTAAGATAAATTTCATCAGCAATGAAAGAGAATTAAATAATAAGCCATGCTCTGGTTATATTATAGCTTGAGCACCGCAGTGTATTCTTTATCAGCTGCCCTTAAAGACCACTCAGTAGCTTCAGCTGGTCCGGAATGCAGCAGTGCAGGCAGTGATAGACATATCTCAATATGCCCATGTAACACCTCTGCTTCACAAACTGCATTGGCTACCAGTTTGCTTCCTGGTGTGATTTGAGATGATAGTCTCTACCTATAAATCCCTACATGACTTAAGGGCTGGTTATTTGAAACTTTTCTCCAGGTTTGAATTTGGCAGGGTTACCATGCATGAACCAATGTGTTATATGTTTGAATTTTGAAATCTTACAATATTTTAACCAGTTCATTCTTAACTATTATTTTCAATTATATGTTGCCACCAATTCTTCATTATTGGCACTTGATAATTTTACAGATTTTCCAGTTACTCATTTTAGTGACTGTGTTATGTCATTGTTTTTAATCAGCTTGTGCAATCTTTCTCCATCAATTTATATAATATCTGCTGTTTCTTCTGCTTCTTCGTGCAATATGCACTTTGAATCCTCTGATTCCTCCCTCCTCACCAATTCTGGCCTTGATTGCATTAATTTAAATCGCTTGAGCAGCCAAAATCAAGACTTTAGTTTCTTTTTTAAAGCGTTGCAGTTTTAAGCCATTGTCAGGTTTTATCTTTATCTACTTTCCCTTGAACTTTTGTAGAAATGGACTATGTAATGCTCTTTCTTGCCAGCATTGTTTTGGTGTTTTTATATTATTTCAATGTGCACGTTTTGTTTCTGGTAGTTTTAGTAAGTTTTTAATTTGCATCAATGTTCCTTCTGGGCTATCTTTTACTTCATCAACCTAATAATACTCTTCTTCTTTGACAGTTTCTTTAACTTGAAGTAAAACTCTGCCTCCCATTTCTGTGGGACAGCTATAATATGTCACTATCACTACAGGGATGTAATACGTAGTGAATAGTCATAAGCTTTCTTGCTTTTTGATTCCGTTCATTATGTCCAATTAATAATTCCAGCACATATTGTATTGCAGGTATGCCTTAGGTATTGAGGACTTTGGTAGCGTTTCCATTGTTCAATTTGTATTTAGCCATTTTTTCACTCTTATTGTTGTGGTTGGTCACACAGTCATCCAGATGTTTAGACTGTATTTGGCATTTTTATCCAACTATCATTTCCTTCTCAAGGAGCTGAGATAGGCAAATGTTGTCTGATGGTGTTAAAGGTATGGTTACAGAATGTAAACTGTTTCAAATAAAGCTGTCTTTTGCAATTGACTGATTTTCTTAATGCTGATGTTCAAGTGGAATGTCAGATAAATTGATTTATGTATTTGCTAGAACACTATTGTAAGTAATGTTGTTGTCCCAGGCTGTTTGATGTAACATAAAAACTAAATTATACAATTTCTTTTTATGTACAGTATTATTTGAAAAAAAAAAACCTATTTCTTTGCTCTATTTTAAAACATTGTTTTTAATTTAGTACAACCTTTTACTTAGAATTCTACAGTCTTATAGAGAACAATATCAAAATAGGGATTATGGGTTTTTTCAGATGTTTTACTTTGCATTTCAACTTGTCTTTTGTAACCCTAACCCTAGATTACCATTGTCCCAAGTAATCCTTATTTTCTTTCATTTTAAATGTGTTAGTACTTATACACATTGACAACTTTTTAAAAGTAAGATTAACTAATAAAATGGTCTTTTCAATCAAGCTCAATTCCTAATGACTTCATGACACACCCATGTAATTGTCCTGATAATAATACAGACAGTTTCCATGTCTAGCTCATAGGTTTGGTACCCTCCCATTTAAATATTTACCAGGCACAACTGCTTTGCCTTTCAAGAACCACAAAAGTTGACGAGGTCTGCCACTCATCTAGATGAGTATAATCTGGAAGCAAAGTAGAATTTTCATTTTGACCTTCTCAAGCTGTTACATTTCATTGATTGTAAATGCAGTAAGACAAATGACTTTACTTCATTTGATGTTAATAGTTTTCAGAAATAATTGGTAATGGAAAGGAAAGTTGTAATACTTCATGTGATACATAGAGTTTAACTTTATATTGTTTCTTAATTCTCTTTGGGGGAAAATTACACAGTAAGAACTACATTTTTCAAGTATTTTGAAAAAAAAATCATTTATATGTAAATGTGACTTTTGATGCTGAGTTTTCATCTCTCTCTTTATATTATTAATTAATGATACAGATGTCATTCAAAGCTCTGTAATCATAGAACAGCACACATTTTAGACAAAAGAAGCAACATTATATACTTATAGCTGATAATATTTTAAGCGTTTTTAAAATGTGAATGCCACTATTTGCTTTATATTGCATTGTAACATAGTACTAATTAAAGGCTCCAGCATAAAAATGGGTAAATTTTGAGTTTGGGTCCTGCTTTAAACACACAAAACCAGCAGGATGACCATGATCAATAATGCTCTCTCAGCGCAACAAAGAAGCAAAGAACTTCCAAAAAATCTCACCAAGAAAATGTCATATAATGACTTCATAGATACATTTTCTCTATGACAGACTGTCCTTAACTATTCTTTCACATATTTCAGTGGTGTACTCATTACTACTGTAACCAAAGCATCTCTAGAGACCCATGTATTCATGATATGTCCAAAGTAGGATAATTTGAGCATTTATGGCTTTGATGAGAACTCTGGGTTCATTTGTTTGATCATTCATTTATTTGTTTATTGGTATCTCTGAGGAGACTTCCCAACGCCAAAGTTCAAAAGCATCAATATTCTTCATATCCTGTTTCTTCAAAGTTTAACTTTCACTTTCATAGAGAATCATAAAGAACACCATGGCATGGTGACTATATGTCTTCAGACAATGCTGGCTCTCTCAGCCAACAAATACAGTAGAGATGAACACTTTGCCCTAGAGTCGGACATGACTGGACAAGGAAATTTTTACCTTCACCTTATAAAATTCAATAACTGCCATGAGGGCATTTACTATTTTGCAAGTCTTGAATATGTCACTCTATCTATTTATCTTAGCTAATACCCGAAAATATTTCAAAATATTGTCATTGTTCATGGAGGTTTTCAAAAACATTTATCTTACAATGATTAAAGAATGGGAGGGCTTGAATAAAATCTGTGTAGAATTCACTTGTAAGCTGGAAGGAATGCCCAGGAGTATGCACACTAGTCAACTTAGTTTAAATCTAATCTAAAGTTCCTGAAGTCTTGGAATTATGGATTTTCTTCAATGGTTCTATTTAATTTCCTGCTAGCTCCAAAGAAGCATTTTTTGGGAGAATCCAGTCTACCTAAGAATTTGAAGAAAACTGACTAACATTTTCACAGCAGAAAAGTGTGACTAAGACATACTCATCATATGCTTTATATAACACCATCCTGATGGTTTTTCAGAATTGTTTAAAATCCTGGATGTTTTTTCAGACTTTGTGGTGGTTTTAGGAATAGCTGTATGGATATCCTTTCCTTCCTTCTTTCCTTTCTTCCCATTTTTCCTCAACCTACCTTGATTTCAGAGATATATCACCCAAAATCACTCTAAACATCATTGTGGAGTAAAAACTTAATGCTTTCCTGTCCTAGGTACCATAGTGTTGTGTCCGCGAAATGATGCCAGGAGTCGGTGACTTTAGTGCAAAGCTCTTTATTAGGGAGTTGGAACCGAACTGGCAAAAGGAAAAAAGCCCGCGGCTTTTATTCCTTTCGCCGCGGTGGCCGCGGCCAATGGCACCGCTTTGAATCTCCCGCGATTCGAATGGACCAATCGTGGGAGATTCCTAGCGAGCCAATCGGCGCGGCTCGCCTGACCAATCGGAGAGCCCCGCGCTTTGGCCAATCAAAGCGCGGGGATCTCGAGTATGTTAATTGAGGACAGAACACCCCTCCCCTCTTGGTTCAGTCCTTACGTTGCGTAGTCACGTAGGTAGGCGGGGCTCCGTCTGGTCCTACTTGACCTGCGCAACTCAGTTGTAGGCTGGGTCCCGGCCGGTTCGGTCAGGATCTCTGCTGCTCCTGCTGCCGTCGTGGGAACCGGCTGGTCGATCGGGCCGGTCCTTTCTCTGTAGCTCCCTCCTGGGCCTTCCGGGTTGGTTGAGCTGCAGGTTTCGCCGCTCCCGCTCAGTCTTTCCGGGTCGGTCGAGCTGGCCTGGCTGTTCCTTCCTGGCAAGGGGTCGTGATGGCTGCTTTCCGGTGAGTACTGCTGGTTTATTCTTCTTTGGTTTTGGTCCCCTGGGTATTCCCTCCCCCCTTGGTTTGTGTTGTGGGGGTTGGTTTCGCCTGTTTGTTCGCCGGTGGTTTGTTGGTTGGTAGTCCTCGACCTTAGTTGGTCGATGTGGCGTTTCCACGCTCGTCCGTCTGCTGTTTGTAGCCGGTACGAGTGTGGGCCTGTTGCTTGTGTGATGACGGCTGGAAACAATAGTGGGTCTCCTGTCAGGTTCTTTGCGTATACGTGGTCGCCGGGTGCAAAGGTTCGTTGTTTGGTGTTTGAGTCTGGGGGCCTCTCCGGGTTATACGTGGGGTGTAACCTGTCGAGTGGGGACCTTAGCTTTCTGCCCATTAATAGTTCGGCTGGGCTTTTATTGGTTGTGGTATTTGGGGTTATGTGTTGGGTGAAGAGTAGTTTGTTGATTTTCTCCTGGATCTCCCCGTGGTCTATTTTCCGGGTGGTCTTTTTAGTGAATTGGACCATCCGTTCCGCCGCCGGGTGCGCCGGTGCTGTCAGCGCGTGGCGGATGCCCCTTTCCGCTAGGAATTTTTCGAATTCCAGCGAGGTGAACTGGGGCCCGTTGTCGGAGACGACGACGTCTGGGAGGCCGTGTGTTGCAAAGAGTTTGCAGAGTTCCTTGATCAGGGCCTCCGTGGTTGTCCTCTTCATGTTGCTTACCTCCAGCCAGTTGGAGTAAGCGTCAACTGTTATGAGGAAGGTGTGTCCTTTTGTGGGCCCGGCGAAGTCTATATGGATCCTAGACTAAGGACCCCTTGGGGTTTCCCACTCTAGGATGGGTGCTGTGGGTGGGCTTGGCCTAGTTTCCTGGCATCGTTGGCACCTAGCTACCCAGGCCTCAATTTGTTTGTCCATCCCTGGCCACCACGCGTACCTTCTGGCCAGGGCTTTAGTCCTAACGATGCCAGGGTGCCCCTCGTGTAGCAGTTCCAAAACCTTCCCCTGTAGCTTTTACGGAATGACCACCCTATCCCCCCATAGTATGCACCCTTTTTATAAAGAGAGTTCCGTTTGTCGGTTTTGGAACGTTTTGATGGACTCGTCGTTGTCCCTTTCCGGCCACCCTTTCTCCACCCAATGCAGCACCCGCGCCAGACGTTTGTCTTTATTAGTCTCTCGGGCAATGTCTGACGCGGTTATGGGCAGGTTGGGTAGACTCTCTATGCTGAGGGTGGTCGTCGTGGGTGTTGGGTCGGTGTCGGGTTCCGGTAGCGGCGAGCGGCGAGCGGCTTAAGGCGTCTGCATGGGAGATCGTCTTACCCGGTTTGTGTATGAGTTCGTAGTTGTAGGCAGCCAGGAACTCGGACCACCTTGTCATTCGGGGAGACAGAATGTTCGGGGTGGCCCGGTTTCCTGCAAGGATTCCCAGCAGCAGCTTGTGATCCGTTATGATGGTGAAAGTCCGGACGTAGAGGTATTCGTGGAATCGTTTTACGGCGGCAACTATAGCCAGAGCCTCTTTGTCCAGTTGGCTATAGTTCCGCTCCGGTTTGGTGAGGGTCCTTGAAAAGAATGCGATGGGCGCTTCTTTTCTGTCGGGAAGGGTATGGCTGAGGACAGCGCCGACGCCGAAGGGTGATGCGTCGCATGTGACTGCCAGAGGTAGGGTCTCGTTGAATTGTATGAGGACGGCATCGGAGGTGAGAAGGTCCTTCGTTCTTTGGAAGGCGGCTTGCTCGTGTTTCCCCCAAGTCCAGGTCGCCGCCTTGTCCAGGAGCCTATGCAAGGGCTCCGCCACCGTCGCCTTTTGGGGTGGGAAAACATTGTAAAAGTTCAGTAACCCCAAGAACGCTTGTAGCTCAGTCTTTGACTTGGGTGTGGGGGCTTCTTTGATGGCCTTGATTTTTTTGTTTGTGGGGTGGATGCCGTGACGGTCTAGGAGGTAGCCCAGGAATTCTACTCGTTCCGTGCATAGCTGGCATTTCTCCCTCTTGACTTTTAGTCCGGTCTCTTTAAATTTAGTTAGGACCTCCCTTAGTCGACCCTCTAGTTCGGCTTGGTTGGCTGCCGACACTAAGACGTCGTCGAAGTAAGGTACCACCCCCTTGATACCTTGCAATAGTCTCTCCATTAGGCTTTGGAATATGCCCGGTGCCACGCTGACTCCGAATTGGAGTCGGTTGCATTTGAATGCCCCCCGGTGGGTGACTATGGTCTGCGCTTCTGCCGTTTGCTCGTCGACCGGCAACTGTTGGTATGCCTGGGCGAGGTCGAGCTTGGCGAAAACCTTGCCCCCTCCCAGTGAGTGCAATAGGTGTTGTACCACTGGAACGGGGTAAGCGCTTTGTTGCAGCGCGCCATTTAGGATGGCCTTATAGTCCCCACAGATCCTCACCGACCCATCGGGCTTGATCGGGGTGACTATGGGGGTCTCTGGCTGTCTACGTTCCTTCTTTGGAGGGTAGGCACCAAACGCTTTATTTCATGCCATGCAATCATGGAGAGGTAGGACCCGGAGTCCACCTCCATTTTGCATGGCTGGCCCTCGATGCCTACCTCCATGTGGACCTTCCGGGCATCGTTGGTGATGGCGTGGCCGATGGTGACCGTCTGGTGGGTCTCCTCTCTCCGCCGGTTGTCGCCGCCTCGTGAGGATCGCCCGTTCCGGTCCCATCGGCTGTCCGAGGGGCGATCTCTGGTCCGGGGTGGTGTGCTTTCTCTCCTTCGGTCGTTCTGGTCCCATCGTGCCGGGCTGCGAGTTTTCTTCAGGCGGCAGACACGGGCGATGTGTCCCTTCTTGTCGCAATGCCGGCAGATCGATTCGAAAAACCGGCATTCCGACCTGGGGTGGTCGCCGCCGCAGCCGGCACAGTTGGTCCTCGACTTACGACCTCGCCTGTTTCATGGGTCGCGGCCTTTCTGGAGTCGATGGATGTCCTCCTCGTCATCGGAAGTGCCCGATGCCGAGTGGAAATCGCCCTGGTGGGTGGTCATCTTGGATTTGGGCTCAGTCGACCTCGCCGGGTTGTTGTTTCCGCTGCGGTCCCCAGTGTTCGGTCTGCGCATGCGGTCGGCGGAAGTTCGGGTTGCTTCGGCGGCTGCGGCTGCGGTGAGGGTGTCTGCTAGGCTGATGTTGCCCTTGGCCATCAGCCGGCTCTGGAGGACGGGGTCCCACAACCCGAGCATGATTCGGTCTCGCAGGGCGTTGTTTAGGTTATCGAACTCGCAGAGCCCCCCTAAACGCCGCAGCTCGGTGACGAAGTCGCTGAAGCTCTCACCCGACCTCTGGTCCTGCCGGTAGAACTCGTTGCGCCGGATCAGGATGAGTACCTCTGGAGCGTAGTGTCGCCGAAGTATGGGTTTGAGGACGTCCCAGTCCATCACGGTCGCATCGGCGGGCTTGGCCAGCGCCTTGGCCATCTGGAAGACCTCGGTCCCGCAGTGGGTCAGGAAGACGGCGCGTTTCATTGGGCCAGTGGCGTCCTTCAGGCCGCTGCACTCAAGGTACATGCGGAATCGGTCGGAGAACGATTCCCAGTCCTCGGTGGCGGGGTTGAAGGGTGCGGGTGGTGCGATCTTCGCCATCTTGGTGGTTCGTCTGGCTTCCGTCGGACACGTGGTTCGGTTCAGGGTCTGGATCCCACCTTTGTTGCCAGTGTTGTGTCCGCGAAATGATGCCAGGAGTCGGTGACTTTAGTGCAAAGCTCTTTATTAGGGAGTTGGAACCGAACTGGCGAAAGGAAAAAAGCCCGCAGCTTTTATTCCTTTCGCTGCGGCGGCCGCAGCCAATGGCACCGCTTCGAATCTCCCGCGATTCGAATGGACCAATCGCGGGAGATTCCTAGCGAGCCAATCGGCGCGGATTTCCTGACCAATTGGAGAGCTCGAGTATGTTAATTGAGGACAGAACACATAGCCCTACTAAATTTTCAGCCCTGTGTTTATGCTAAGTTAAAAAAACAAACAAACGAACAAAAAGGGAGCTTTTTGTATAGTAGCATCAGAAATATTCTTTCTGCTTGTAAGGTGTGTCAACACCTGGAAGAGCTGTTGAGAAAGATAACCTCTTTGCAAATATGCATTAAAAACACGGTATGAAGCAAAATACACATTGTATGTATGGACGTATTCAAGAGCATATTTCAATACATCTGAAGATTTGTTAAAAAACATTATCAGATTAATGCAGACACTGGAATGCAACAGAATTCTTAAGTGAGTCTTATTTCTATTCTTCACAGTTCCATTGCAATTCTTACAGTAAAAAGAACACAATTCTACTGGAGCACTCCCCTAGCCCCCTTTCTTTTATGGTAGGCTAATGACAGAATAGACTGGATCATTAGGCAGAGATTGGTTTGGACTAAAAGATAAAACTGTTTACCTGGTGGCAGAGGTGCTGTTAGGATTTCTTCCAAAAGTTATAATTTTGAATGATTTCTAATAAAGGCAGAAAGGAAGCTAATTAAGACTAGTGCAGCATCCTAATCTACTGCCTAATGGTAATATAGAGTCCTTCTAAAATCTGTAAGTTATCCAGTCAATTTATAAAAACTAAAATAAAATATGTGGTGTAGAAAATGTATATTAGTAAAGTTAATGATTTTTTTAAAAAAAAATAATTAGAGAGTGGTATTAAATAAAAAAATATTGGGGGCCTAGTGGGAGTTTAAAGAACTTAAATATATTTTAAATATGCTTTTTTGTTTTCTATAATGCATAATATATTACAATAATTAGGAATGGAATGTATGATGATAATACATCATATACATGTTTCTAAAGAACTTTTTTGAATTAATGAAATATTAAGATTCTTGATGAATTGTAGTGAGTGTGTCAGGATAACACTGCCAACCGAATCAAAACTCCAAGGCAGGTATCTTCCTCAAAGCATAAATTTATTGGAAGTATCATATTAGCACCTTTGGGGAAAACCCGAATTTGAAACTCAACCTTTTCCCCATCCAAAGTAAAACCAAAGTTCCTTTCCCTACATCCACATCTGCATCACATAGTCCAATCAAATCAGCACCCCAACTTCTATCACACCTTCCCCGGTGCAGGCTGGATGTCCTTGGCTCCCAAGGGAAAGAATGTTGTTATGATTATACACCCCACACTATCTTCACCTCACCAATCCCATTCCCACAGCTTGCTCAGCCACTGATGTGGCAGCCCTGTAGCATGGTGGGATTCAAAATAATTTACTACCGGTTTTGTGGGCGTGGTTTGGTAGGCATGGAGTGGCTTGGTGGGCATGGCAGGGGAAGGTTATTGCAAAATCCCATTCCCTCCCCACACCACTAACTTTTCCAGCTCCATTCTCTTATGCAAGGCAAGAAAAGAAGACCCAGCTGATCAGCTGGGACTTGGGAGGCAGGGAATAGATGGGGGTGGGGCCAGTCAGAGGTGGTATTTGCTGGTCCTCCAAACTACTCAAAATTTCCACTACTGGTTCTCCAGAATTGGTCAGAACCTGCTGAATACCACCTCTACCCTGGAGACTCTCACATAAGATGGCTGAGAGAGCATTGAAGATCTTCATTTGGAATGGTTGGTTGTCTGGAGAGTTGATGAACATAAAAAGGGGGCTCTACCATTTTCTATTTTGACACTGGACCTCCTTTTGGATGCTCCCACCATTTTTTGAGAAAGTGTTTCATATTCATAGATACAAGTGCTCTCTCCTTACTGACCATTCACTTAGCAACCATTGGAAAAGAGAATGTATTTGCTCAGGAAAATAAAAATATAATTGTTCAGCTTTCCTGCAATTTCCAGAATTCTCATCCAGAACATATCTCTGAGAATTTTGGGAGTTGATGTTTCTACATCTAAACCTAATGCAAATTGGGGGATGCTATTCAATATAAATAAATAATCTGAAGCATTGTTTATCAACCTTGGCAATTTTAAGATGACTTCACCTCCCAGAATTTGCCAGCCAACATTCTGGGGACTTGGTCTAGAGATAGAAGGAGAATTTAATTGTTTATAATTAAAATATATGTAGATGTCAGTATCAAAGAGCATGATAGTTGCTTACTATAATGAAAATATCCTTCTCTTGTCTCTATTTCTGTCATATCTTGAATATGACCAAATAGCTCATTCAATTCAATGGAATGGCCTTTAGAACATCAATTAATACAAATATCTATCTGACCTGCTTTAAGAAATATAGCAAGAGATTGACAATGTTTTTTTTAGTACAAAATAATGTAAAATTTCTATATTAAGTAAAATAAATATTAAATCTCCTGTGCAGGGCAACAAAAGAAGACCCAGCCAATCAGCTGAGACTAAGGAAGCAGAGAATAGATGGGGGCAGTGCCAGTCAGAGGTGGTATTTGTCAGTTCTCTGAACTATTCAAAATTTCTGCTACCAGTTCTCCAGAACTGGTCAGAACCTGCTGAATACCACTTCTGATCTGATCCTTACATTATAGACACTTTAATAGAAAACATAAATTATTAAATTTAATTCTTTATGCTGTGTTACAAAAAAAGGGATAAATTTCAGTGTAAATACATATGGCATTCTATTGAAAATGATCTGCAAAAGCTCAGTTCCGTGAAACTATTTCAATCCTCAAAAAATATTCATTATAAGTGAATGGCACTGAAATAAGAAAGGCATAGGGAACTTTTGCCATAAGCAAGTTTTCAGTCCTCCGGAGTATTATGAGCTACTAAAATTTCTTTTTGATCAGATTAACTTTTAAGTTGTATTTATTACTTTTATTACAGCCCCAAGTCAGGCAGAGAATGATGTATTTCTACACTTACATCCTCACATAAACCAAGTCCAATATTATTAAATTCTGAAATTCACCAATGGAGAAAAAGAAAACTAAAACAGCAAATATTTCAGAAAAAAACAACAACAATGTGAGCAAGTATTGCAAGTGGTGAATTTACACTACTGCATTGCATCCACTGATCAGTTTCTACCAGTGGCTGTATCTGCTAAAAAACAGTGCCTGATTTATTTATGTGATCCAAGACGCTGAGCAAGTATTCATGTTTGGCTTTGTGATCCAATTTTCCATCTGCCCTCTGCACTTGTCTTCACTGCATATAAACAACATAAGAAGTTACCTTATGCTGAGTCAGAGGTTGGTCTTCTCTAGTGTAATATTGACTGGCTTGTGCTGAGTGGCTGCTGCTATTCAAGATGTTCCATACAGGAATATTTGTGCCTTACTTGGAGATGCCAGAGTTTTTGTTTTTGTTTTTTAATTGTGCATTGTTACAACATTTCTCAAATTAGAACAGCTGAATTTGGATGACACACCGCTAGAACAATTGGAAGACAACAGTCCTTATCCTTTCCAGAACTCTTTTGGTGCACTGGCATACTTAATTACACTTTTAAAAAAAAAAAAACATCTCATCACCAAATAAAATATTCATGTTTAATAGTAGGCATTTTAAACAATATGCTTCAGAAATTGGAGGAAAAGCATATAGGAAAGTTATGCATATCTAGGATTTTCATTATTTTTTGTGCTAAAAATAATCCCACATAGCTTTAGAGACACAGGTGTAGCCTCTGGCTGGGAAACTTGCATTTCTATTCATAAATTTTGCATTTTCGTATAGAACTTAGAGACTGCCAGCATTTAGTCAGTGCCAAAATAATGCGGCTAACATATTGTGCAGGTAGTCCATAACTGAGCCCAAAATTTATGTTGCTAAGTGAGACATTGGTTGTGAGTTTTTGTCCCATTTTATAACCTTTCTTGTTCCAGTTGTAAAGTGAATCATCACAGTTGTTAAATTAGTAGCACAGTTGTTAAGTGAATCTGGCTTCCCCATTGACTTTGCTTGTCAGAAGGTTGCAAAGGGATAACTGCAACTTTCATAAATATGAGTCAGTTGCCAAGCATCCATATTTTGATCAAGTGACCATAGGGATGCTACAATGGTCGTAAGTGTGAAAAATAGTCATAAGTTCCTTTTTTCAGTTCTGTTGTAACTTTGAACAGTCACTAAGCGAACTGTGGCAAGTCGAATATTGCCTGTACAAGGATGAAGGAACTGAAATGTTTTCTGCTATTTCGGAAGACTGCAATTTTTCTTCCTTAAACCTAATGTGATACTGGAGAGCAGGGATTGCTGAATGAATAAGGGTGAAATTTGGGGGGGGAGGGAGAAATATTTTGGGATGGGGGAGTTAAGAAATCAACGTGGCAATTGTAATAAATCTAAAACTTTTACATATTTTACAAGCAAAAGTCTTCAGGTAAAACTCAAAAAATTAGAATATCGTGCAAAAGTTCATTAATTTCAGTAATGCAACTTAAAAGGTGAAACTCATATGAGATAGACTCATTACATGCAAAGCAAGATAGTTCAAGCTGTGATGTGTCATAATTGAGACAAGTATGGCTTATATCTCATGAAAACCCCAAATCCGCAATCTCAGAAAATTAGAATATTGTGAAAAGGTTCAATATTCTAGACTCAAAGTCAGTGTAATTAAGCCATAACACCTGCAAAGGATTCCTGAGCCTTTAAATGATCTCTCAGTCTGGTTCAGTATATATCACAATCATGGGAAAGACTGCTGACCTGACAGTAGTGCAGAAAATCATCACTGACACCCTCCATAAGGAGGGAAAGCCTCAAAAGGTAATTGCAAAAGAAGTTGGATGTTCCTAAAGTGCTGTATCAAAGCACATTAATAGAAAGTTATGTGGAAGGGAAAAGTGTGGAAGAAAAAGGTGCACAAGCAGCAGGGATGACCGCAGCCTGGAGAGGATTGTCAGGAAAAGGGCATTCAAAAGTGTTGGGGACTTTCACAAGGAATGGAGTGGAGACAGTGCATCAGGAGCCACCACACACAGATGAATCCTGGACATGGGCTTCAAATGTCATATTCCTCTTGTTGAGCCACTCTTGAACAACAAACAAGCATCTTATCTGGGCTAAGGAAAAACAGAACTGGTCTGTTGCTCAGTGGTCCAAAGTCCTTTTTTCTGATGAGAGCAACTTTTGCATCTCATTTGGAAACCAAAGACCTAGAGTCTGGAGGAAGAATGGAGAGGCACACACTGCAAGATGCTTGAAGTCCAGTGTGAAGTTTCCACAGTCTGTGTTGATTTGGGGAGCCATGTCATCTGCTGGTGTTGGTCCACTGTGCTTCGTTAAGTCCAGGGTCAATGTAGCCATCTATCAGGAGATTTTGGAACAGTTCATGCTTCCTTCCACAGATGAGCTTTATGGGGATGCTGACTTCATTTTCCAGCAGAACTTGGCACCTACCAACACTGCCAAAAGCATCAAAACCTGCTTCAATGGGATTACTGTGCTTGATTGGCCAGCAAACTCGCCTAACCTGAACTCCCTAGAGAATCTATGGGGCATTGCCAAGAGAAAGATGAGAGACATGAGATTGAACAATGCAGAAGAGTTGAAGGCTGCTATTGAAGTATCCTAGTCTTCCATAACACCTCAGCAGTACCACAGGCTGATAGCTTCCATGCCATGCCACATTGAGGCAGTAATTGCTGCAAAAAGGGCCCAAGCCAAGTCCATATGCATGCTTCTACTTTTCAGAGGTCCGATATTGTTCTATGTACAATCCTTGTTTTATTGATTGCATGTAATATTCTAAATTTCTGAGATTGTGGATTTGGGATTTTCATGAGCTGTAAGCCATAATCATTTCAATTATGACACATCATAGCTTGAACTATCTTGCTTTGCATGTAATGAATCTATCTCATATATTAGTTTTACCTTTTAAGTTGCATTACTGAAATAAATGACCTTTTGCTCGAATTATTCAAGTTTCACCTGTACAAGCATGTTATTTCTCTCTTATCCTTTATCTCTGATGACATAAAGCGGGGGTCCCAAACTTGGGAACTTTAAGATTTGTGGACTTCAACTCCCAGAATTCTCCAGTCAGCATAGCTAGCTGGAGAATTCTGGGTGTTGGAAGTCCACATGTTTTAAAGTTCCCAAGTTTGGGGACTCCTAATATAAAGTTTCAGGTGAAGATTAAAAAAAGAAAAATAAAATAATGCGGAAATAAGACTAATAAAAATATACCCCAAACGCCCAGCTTTCAGAATGTTTGAATCACCCAGTGTCTGTAGACATGAAAATTATTATGACCAAAATTTATGATGAAATTCCTTCATCACCCAAGAGTCGCTGCGTAACTATAGGGGTCTCCCTTACATGGATTTAGATATGACTTAATATACTTGTCTTGTGTTTATTGTAAGATTTACATAAGGTTAATGAGATTACACCGTAGCAGCTGTCAACCCTTGTAACCAGGCTCAGCTGTGTATCAGCACTGAGGTATGCTGCAAGGATAATTTGAATATATCCAGTGCATGTTCACATTTGTGTGTGTGTGTGTCATTGAGGCAAAGGATTATTCAATATGAAAGGGGTTTCCCACTGTTATTGGGATTTTAAAAAAACCTTTTGTCCCTTTCCAATGGTTTTGTGGTTTCCAGAGCTTTCACCAGACATTTTATTAAATGCATTCTGGAATAGTTACTGTTCCTATAACATTTTGTCTGTAAACCATCTAACAGGGCTGAAAAAACGTTATGGAGACATTGAGTAATTATAATATGGCTTGAGAAAGTATTGTTGTGTGGCTGAGCTTAGAAATATGAGTGTTTATATTTCTGGAATTAAAGAGGAATGCTATCACCTATAATGTATAAATGCATTATTTTTCTAATCACCACTGACCTTTGCAAGACAGAATAAGATCTATGATAGTTTGCTATTGCTTCCGTTTAATAAAAACAGAATAAAACCTTGAAGTTGTCCTTACATTGCCAGTTCAGAGGTGGTTTTTAGCAGGTTCTGACCAGTTCTGGAGAACCAGTAACGGAAATTTTGAGTATTTCGGAGAACTGGCAAATACCACCTCTGACTGCAGATTTTTCAGTATCTTTCCCCTGCCATACCCACAGAACTGGTAGTAAAAAAATTTGAATCCCACCACTGTGCCAGCTGCTTTATTTAAAATCATAGCCTGCAGTGTATGAAACTAGTAATTTGAATAATAAACCAACTTGGCCAATTACCATTCTTCTTATGATTTACAATTCATTATAATTTATTTCATAAACATACACTTGATTTTTACTTTGAAGTTGATGATATTATTGTGAAACCTTAATGCAGCTCAGCTAACTTCCTCCCATCATAATACTTCCTTTCCGTATGTTGAAATTGCATTGACCAATATTCCAAGCCAAGATGGGCATTCTACTAGCTGAGAACAAGCTGCATGTTAAAGACTTGAGATTGGGAAGATTGGATTAGAGTATTTAGGTAATCTTCTATCTCGTGCAAAGATGCAGTTCCATTTCTGAGATAAGTGTATCAGGATTTAAATGTAGGACTCTTTGGCTGACTGCAAATATATACTGATGAGTCTTAACTGACCAATTACTACAGTATACATATTAAAATTATCTTATATTTCTGGATTGCTTCCAAGAAACTCTTGTGATTTTACTTATTTTATACTTTAGATTTTATTTACTTTTTTCATGATTCTCATTCCCTTAATTGTTTCACTTCAAATCAGTACAATTGCTGAGCACTACTTCACTAATTTTCAATAATTCCAGTACAGGTGGAATGTGAATATTACAAGATGTCACAGCAGTTGCTCCATTTTGGGTGATGATTTTATTATAGCCCTCCATTCAATAATCACAAAGATAACAGGTAATAGATAATCAGAGTTGGAAGGGACCTTGTAGGTCATTTAGTCCACCACCACCTTGCCCAAGTGGAAGACCCTACACCATTTCTGACAAATGGCAGTACAATCTCTTCTTGAAAGTCTCAAGTGATGATGCTCCCACAACTTCCAGGGGCAAGTTATTCCATTGGTTGATTGTTCTCACTGTCAGAAAGTTTCTCCTTATTTCCAGGTAAAATCTCTCTGTTAAGTTCTGTGCATGAATGCAAGGATAGAGACGAGCCAGTGAAATAGTGAACTTCAAACTCTTTATTTACATGTGAAATAGCTCAGCTCAATGGCCACAATGGGCCCCTTTATATTGGCAACTCTTAACTTATTTAACCAATGAAAACACAGGAAGTGCTAGCTCCATTAACCAATGGGAGAGGCTCGTTAATAGCCAATCAGATTCTCCTGAACAGACCAATCTGATGTTGCTATTATCGGCCAATCAGAAGTACAGGGCCAGAACCCTGCACTTTGCTTCAAGCTCTTAATAATCTTTATTAAGTATTTATTGATTCACAACACCCCTTCCCCCCAGGTTCCGTTTAAGGGGTGCGGTCACGTAGTCTTTGAGGTAGGCAGGTTGTTTCAATTGTCTATTAGATTTTCATTGTCCTCCCGGTATTTGGCTACAGTCTTGTTGGGGTAGGATGTTATCTGGTGAAGAGGGTGCCTCCCGTTCCGCCTTCGAATTTTCATCATCGCAACTGCTCTCGGCATCTCTTTGAGGCGAGGCCACCCCCATTCCGGATCCATCTCGTGCTACCTCTGAGCGGTCATTACTACTGCTTAAACTTTCTGCCGCTTCAAATTCAGCTTCCTCACTATCTCCTCCTCCCTCGGTTTGAAAATCGGGGGCTCGGAGATCCCCGACTGTAGCCTTGAACGCAGCTGATCAATATGGCGCTTCCATATTCTATCGTCACGGCATTTCACGTGGTACGATCTAGGGCCGGTTATTTGTACTATAGTTGCCTCAACCCACAACGGATCGCCTGAAAAGTTCCTAGCGAAAACCAAATCGCCTACCTGGAAATTGCGACATTTCCCACTGGAACCGTGGGGTTTTTCAGGTTCATATGATGGATGTAGACGGTCGAGGTGGGAGTGGAGTTTCCATCCCATTAATAACTCGGTGGGAGTTTTATTGGTGACGCTGTGCAGAGTGATATGCTGCAAAAGAAGTATCCGGTTAATCTTGTCTTCTATATCGCCATAGTCCATTTTATGCAAGGTTTTCTTGACGAATTGTACCATGCGCTCGGCCCTTCCGTTGGCCGCAGGATGTGCCAGCGCAGTTAGCACATGTCGAATACCGCGGTCCACCAGGTACTGTTCGAAGGACAGCACAGTAAATTGAGGCCCGTTGTCGGATACCAGAATGTCTGGCAATCCGTGTGTCGCAAAGAGTCTGTCTAGTTTCCTGATTACTGATTCAGTTGTTGTATTCCTCATATCATGGATTTCAAGCCAGTTCGAGTAGGCATCCACCGTTAATAAGAATGTGTGTCCCTTGGTAGGAACCGCAAAGTCCAGATGAATACGGGACCATGGTCCCCTCGGTGTTTCCCATTCAGTTGGGGTTGCTTTCGGAGGGGCGTTGCTTACTTCCTGGCATTTGTGACAGGCTTTTACCCATATCTCTATCTGTCTGTCAATACCCGACCACCACACGTAGCTTCGTGCGAGGGTTTTCATACGCACGATGCCGGGGTGGCCATCATGCAAGGTCCTTAGTATCGCTGGTCGCAACCGCTCTGTGATGACAACTCTATCACCCCAGATAATGCAGCCCTTTTGGGAAAATAGTTCCGTTTGCCGATTCTTGAATGGGGCGTAGTCGTCAGGTATTTGGTTCAACGGCCATCCCCGCTCAACCCAACTGAGGACTTGTGCTAAAATGTGGTCGTGTTTCATTTCCATCGCGATATCTCGAGCTGTTAATGGCGGCGTTCGAAGTGTCTCAATCTGCAGTGTTATAACCGTTGGAGCGGGGTCATCAATGGTCTCTGGAAGAGGTGCACGGCTCAATGCATCGGCGTGGGGAATGGCCTTCCCCAGGTGATGTTGCAACTTGTAATTGTATGCCGCCAAGAATTCTGGCCAGCGGGTCATTCTGGGAGATAATATATACGGTGTTGGCCTATCTCCCTCTATTATTCCCAGCAAAGGTTTGTGGTCAGTCACTATGGTAAAGGCTCGGCCATACACATATTCATGAAATCTCTTAACCGCGGATACTATAGCAAGGGCCTCCTTATCAATTTGACTGTAGTTGCATTCTGTTTTTAATAACGTCTTTGAGAAATAGGCAACAGGGGCTTCATTACCGTTTGGCAAAACATGGCTTAAAATGGCACCCACTCTGAATGGGGATGCATCACATGTGATTGTTAAAGGCAAAGTCTCGTTATACTGCATCAAAATAGCATCAGAAGTCAATAAATTTTTTACATATCGAAACGCCTGTTCTTCTCTGTGTCCCCATACCCAGGTTGCTTTTTTGTCCAATAAACGATGTAGGGGTTCAGCTACGGTTGCTTTGTGAGGCAGGAAAACGTTATAAAAATTGATAAGGCCCAAAAAAGCCTGGAGGTCGGCCTTGGTCCGGGGTTTTGGGACATTCTTGATTGCCCTGAGTTTGTTATCAGTGGGGTGAATGCCTTGACTATCAATTAGATATCCCAAAAATTCTACATGATCCATACATAAATAACACTTGGTTTTTTTTTAACTTTGAGACCTGAGTCTTTAAATCTCTGGAGAACCAACCTCAGGCGTTCCTTTAGTATTTTCTGAGTTGGGGCTGCGATTAACACATCATCAAAATATGGGACAACACCTTTTATCCCTTGTAATAGCCTTTCCATCAAGCTTTGAAAGATCCCCGGGGCTACGCTCACTCCGAACTGGACTCGGTTACATTTAAACGCACCTCTGTGCGTAATGATTGTTTGGGCCTCTGCCATTTTTTTGTCGACAGGCAGTTGTTGGTATGCCTGGGTTAGGTCTAGTTTAGCGAAGACTTTTCCGCCCCCCAGGGAATGGAGGAGGTGTTGCACCACCGGTACCGGGTAAGCGTTTTGTTGAAGGGCATGATTCAGGGTGGCTCGGTAGTCCCCACAAATTCTTATCGATCCATCCGGCTTGATGGGTGTTATGATTGGGGTTTCCCAGGGAGAGTGATCGGTTGGTTCTAACACACCCTGAGCTATTAATTTATCAAGCTGCTCGTCAATCTTTGGTTTAAGGGCAAATGGAACTCGACGAGGCTTAAGACGGATGGGAGCTATTTTGGGATTGAGGTTAAATGATATCGGGGTCCCCTTGTACTTGCCTAATTTTTCTGCGAAGACGTCCTGGAATTCGTGGACGAGGTCTTCTTCCCAATCGCTGCTGCAGGTTCGGTGAATGCCGACTACTTCAATTCCAAGTGGAGCGAACCATTGGAGGCCTAACAAACTAGGCCAATCCTTGTCGATTACAGTCAGGGGTAGAAATTCTGTACAGTTCTTAAATAATACCCGTACTCGGCTGGATCCAATGACTGGGATTCAATTTCCTTAATAGACCTTGAGTATGAGCCTTTGAAATCTGAGGTCTTGCCTCCGGATAGTGGGGATGAGCTGCTTGAGGGTCTTCCAGGAAACCATCGAGAGGGACGATCCTGAATCGACTTCCATCAGGCAGGGCTGGTTTTCGATGGCCACTTTCACTCAGATCATTTTGGCGTCAAGAGATGAGGCGTGACCGTTCATGATCGTTTGGTGAGCCTCTTCTCACTTTGTTGGGTGGTTTAGGGTTTTGTTTCATTAGGAGTGGTTGTTCCATTGGTGGTTCACGGGTTCCCGCTTCACGGGACGACTATCGGTTGGCAATAGTTAGCCCCCTTGAGGGCTGGCTGGGTCCTGGCTTGCTTCTATAGACCCGTCCTATATGGCCTCTTTTCCCGCACACATGGCAGAGCATGTCGAGGAATTTGCATTCTGACTGGGGGTGGCTTGCTCCACACCCGGCGCATTGGTACTGCGATTTCTGGCGTTGGTCTCGTTCAGACCGAAATTGGTGGACCTCTTCCTCATCGCTTTCTGACGACGATTCGAGGTCCTCGTGGTGGGCTGTATCTAGCTGTCCCTCTGACTGAGGTGAAATTTTGCAGGGTCGTTGGTGAACTGGTGTGTGGGTGTGGCGCATTTGGGCAGCTGACTTCCTGGTTGCTTCTGCCGCAGTAGCTTCAGCTATGGCATCCTTAAGGCTAATGTCACCCTTCGCCATTAGTTTACTTTGAGTGCCTGGTGCATCTAATCCCAGAACTATTCGGTCTCTTAGGGCTTCTTCTAAGTCAGTAAACTCACATAGGCCTCCCAGATTCTGGAGATCCGCGATGAAATCAGCAACACTTTCGCCCTTCCGCTGACTTCTCTGATAAAATTCATGCCTTCTCACGAGCATTGGCACGGTCAGTGTGTAGTGAGCCCTCAGCAGAGGTTCAAGGACGTCCCAGTCCATAGACTTAACTTCTGCCGGTTTTGCTAGTGCTTTGGCCAACTTGAATACGGTTGGCCCGCAATGAGTTAGGAATACCGCTCGTTTCTTTCCCCTAGTGGCATCCTTCAAATTGTTGGTTTCCAGAAACATCTGGAGGCGATCCATATATGAGTCCCAGTCTTCTTGTGCCGGGTCGAATGGAGCGGGTGGTATGATGCTGCCGGACATGGTTCCGCCATTGGTGCATTCAGCCACGTGCTTGGTTATGGTTCTTCGTTGTTCAGTAAACTCTGATGTCTCCACATCCCATCCTCATTGCCAGTGTTAAGTTGTGTGCATGGGTGCAAGGATGGAGACGAGTCAGTGAAACAGTGAACTTCAAACTCTTTATTTACATGTGAAACAGCTCAGCTCAATGGCCATGATGGGCCCCTTTATATAGACAACTCTTAACTTATTTAACCAATGAAAACACAGGGAGAGCTAGCTCCATTAACCAATGGGAGAGGCTCGTTAATAGCCAATCAGATTCTCCTGAACGGACCAATCTGATGTCACTATTATCGGCCAATCAGAAGTGCAGGGCCAGAACCCTGCACTTTGCTTCAAGCTCTTAATAATCTTTATTAAGTATTTATTGATTCACAACACTCTCCTTGTTCAGTTTCCATCCATTATTCCTTGTCCGGACTACAGATGCTTTAGAAAATAGCTTGACCCCTTCCACTCTGTGGCAGCCCCTCAAATATTGTAAGACTGCTATCATGTCTGCCCTGGTCCTTCTCTTCATTAGACTACCCCTGCCCAGTTCCTGTAACCGTTCTTCATATGTTTTAGTCTCCAGTCCCCTACTCATCCTGGATGCTCTTCTCTGTACTTCTTCTAGAGTCTCAACATCTTTTTTTAATAGTGCGGTGACCAAAACTGGATGCAGTCTTACCAAGTCTGTATAGAGTAGTATTAGTTCCTCACTTGATCTTGATTGTATCCCTCTGTTAATGTAATTTAGGATTGCATTAGCTTTTTTGGCTGCTGCTGTACACTGCTGGCTCATATTTAGCTGGTTGTCCACTAAGACTCCAAGATCTCTCTCACAGTTACTGCTATTAAGCCTGGTTTCACTCAGTCTATATGTGTACTTTTGGTTTTTCTTGCTTAAGTGTAGGACTTTACTTTTCTCTATATTAAATTTCATTTTGTTAGAAACAGCCCAGTGTTCTAGTCTGTCTAGATCTATCTGGATCTTGAGCCTATCTACTTGGGTGTTAGCTATTCCTGCCAGCTTAGTATCATCTGCAAATTCAGTCAGTTCCCCTTCTATTCCTCATCTAAGTTGTTAATGAAGATATTGAAGAGTACTGGGCCTAAGACAGAACTTTGTGGCACCTCATTGCTTACTTCCCTCCATGTAGACTTAGACCCATTTAGGACTACTCATTGAATAAAGTTTGTCAGCCAGTTGCAAATCCATCTGGTGCTGCTGCTATCTATTCCACTTTTTTCTAGCTTACTAAGAAGTAGGTTGTGGTCTACTTTGTCAAATGCCTTGCTGAAATCTAAGTATATTATGTCCACAGTATTTTGCTGGTCTGCTAATTTAGTCACTATGTTGAAGAATGAAATAAGATTGGTTTGGGATGGTCTGTTTTCACCAAACCCCGTGCTAACTGCTAGTTATTACTTTACTTGTTTCTAGATGTTGGGAGATCTGTTTTTTTATTATCTTTTCAAGTATCTTCCCAGGTACTGATGTTAGGCTGATTGGTCTATAGCAGTGGTTCCAAACTTTTTTAGTCCATCACCCCCTTGGTGCCACAAACTCATCCTCAGTGTCCCCCACCCAGGGATGGGATACAAATTTCTTAACCAGCTCTGTGGATGTGTCCTAATTTGCAGATGTGGCTTGGTGTTCATATGACTGGTTGGGTGTGGCTTGCTAATCACATGACTGGCTGGGCAAAACTTGCTGGTCACATGACCAGATGGTCATGATTTGGTGACCATGTGACTAGGTGGGCATGGCCCATGTGACTGGTAAACCAAATATAAGTGGTCCTCGCTTAGTGGCCGGTTGCTTAGTAAGTATTCTAATTTATGACTGACTTCCCCAGAGCTACTTGACCTGTTTTTAGAATTTTGACACCCATGCGCACACGCGCACATGCACGTGCACACACACACACACACACACACACACCCCCTTCTAACCTTGCTGGAGGAATCTTTTGGTCTGACAAATTTTTCAGCACTGTATGACTTTCTTTCAATCCTTAACAAAATACACAAGCCTGGTGATGGCAGATGAGATTCTGCCAAAACGTTGCTACAACTTTAAAAGCACAACTATAATGACATGGGAAAATACCTGAACAAAGCTGAATACCGTATTTATATGTATGTATGTATGTAGGTAGGTAGGTAGGTAGGTTTTGGAATAAGCAGCAAAAAAAAATTGTTGAACATTTTTGAAAGTTACAAGTTGAGATGGATTTGAAATAAAATTTGGGAATTAAGCATAATAATTTTTTTACACTTTTCTTTGTACTTTTTCAAATATGTTGTTTTGAATTCTTTTTAAAAATGATACTGAGTTTGAAGAAACTAGAAGGAATTAAAGATTACAATTAAAGGATAATTTGATTTAATAATACAGAATGAAGCAAGATTAGCATTGCACATATTGCAGGATATTTTTGAACAATGGACTCCGAAGTTAATTTTAAAAGTGTCAGCCTCGATAATTAAAGTGTATTTAAAAGATGTTATTGAGGATGAATAAGTTTTACTTGACAAGATTGAAACTGGTTTGAAAGTGGAAAATGACAGGCTACAAGGGACAAGGAAAAGTAACGTTCTAGGGCATTATTTGAGGACTTAAAGATAAAAGGAATAAAAATTTGGTTTATTTGATCAAGTTTAAAACAGATATACTATCTCTAATAATCTTTATTGGACTTTTGTTGATCAGATCTAAAATAATGAGGCTTTAAGAGTTCACAAATTAGATAAGGGAATAAGAGATCATTTGTTATATTTTAACAGAAGATAAATTATCAAATTAATATTATGATATACAGTTTTAATAATTTATCACCCCTTAAAATTTGTTATTATGTAGGGCAAGGCTATTTTAAAATATTTATTATCTTTTCCTTGACTATATTCTTATTTCTTATATAATAATTTTGTTTTCTATTTTTTGTTTTCTGCTTTTTCTTTTTCTTTTGTTTATTAGTGTGTATCTTTTTAATTGTAAGTTTTAATAAAATCACTATGAATGAATAAATATGCAATATCACTATATTGAAACTCACTCTGCATTACTTTCTTATGTGTAAACTGGAATCTGAAAAAGCCTCTGAAGAAAGACATGGATTCCAGTGAGGAGCCTGAAAAATTTTAAGTCAAAAGAAACATAGTTGAAAAACAAAGCAATGTTAGCATTTTTTTCAAATACTTTTCAAGTAGCATAGCAGCAGTACATAAATAAAATAGAAAAGTCCAGCTCAAAAAGCAAAATGTCTCTTCCTGTTTTCTATGCAACATCAATACTGAATTCTACGTAAACAGGTCAGCCACTTTGGTGACTCTTATTATATACTTTTAAGCCTCCGAGGAAAAAGTCCTTAGCTCATCTCCTTCAGTTTTTATTTTCTGCCATCATTATCCAGACAGCTAGCGATGCTGGAAATCCAGATTCTGATGCTGTTCAGTTCTTATATTAAGTGATTATAGTCCATTGAGTTAAAAAAAAAAAAAACAGGTAAATTTTATTCCATTAAACACTTTTTAAATTTTTCATTCATTTTACCTGACATTCCTCCATCTGAATATAATTGTTAATACTTTTTTAAAAAGTACTCTCTGTGATTTTGGTATTTCTATGGACAGGATGTCATTTTCCTGTAAAAATTGAAATTAAAATAGGCAATATTTCAGTCGTTAAATAAATATTTGCTGGAATGATTTGCCGAACAGAATCCTGAATTCAATTACTTCTTAATTTACCATTTAAATATTATGCTACAGTAGTGAAATCAATTTGACCTGGTGAGTTTTGAATTAAAGGACTGGTTAAGATTTTTTTTAAATAATATTTAGCATATTTTGATATTTATATGTACAAATGAAATGGAATTTAGTTGGATTACACATTTTTTCCTATTTTCTGCTTATTTGTGGGGAGAAATGGGTTGGGTAAAACTTTATTTGCACTTTTGGAGAACAGAGATAAGAGCAACAAATGTACTGTTTATGGACGACATGTTTTGTGTGTGTGTGTGTGTATGTTGTGTCTGAAAGGATTGATCCTGCTGTGACTTTTGACTCTGATTACTCTGATGATGAAAGACTGGAGCCTGCTGAGATTTTGGAGTCTGAATGGTGGTTTACGGTGGTTTACGGAAACAAACTCAGTTAGAAGGGAGGGCGAGCCTAATTAGTAATTAGTACGTTGCTTCAAGGATTATAAAAGGACACAGCTGTGTGGGAGAAGTTTGTCAGGAACAAAGTGATTGATTACATGCAGAGGTTTTCGGCAGAGGCTCAGAGCTTTGAGAATTTGTGCCTGAACTGTTGTGATAAACAGGGCGTGTGGAATATAATCTTGTAAGACTTTCTGTTGGATTTGAGTTTTGGGGCGGCTGCCTTTGGTTTTGTTTTGTTGGAACTTTGAAGGGGGAGCCATAATATATATATCTTAGAATATATATATAAATACCAACCAGCTAAACACCTCATGGAACTAACAGAACACTGCTTAACCAACACATATTTCATATACAAAGGACAAAGATACAAACAAATTGAAGGAGCCCCCATGGGATCACCACTGTCACCTGTCATTGCAAACCTGTTCATGGAAGAATTCGAATCCAGAGCCCTGGCTAATGCCATACTCAAACCCAAACTATGGTTAAGATATATCGATGACATATTCGTGATTTGGCCCCATGGACAAGAAAACCTAAACAACTTCCTAACACACCTAAACAGCGCACACCCCAAAATCAAGTTCACCATGGAAACAGAAACAAACAAACAACTACCATTCCTAGATGTACTAATCTACAAGAAAACAGATGGCACACTAGGACACACCATATACCAGAAGAAAACACACACTAACCGCTACCTCAACGCCCAATCCCACCACCACCCAGCACAGATAAACTCCGTGGCTAAAACACTAATTACTAGAACCAAACGCCTGGCAGACAAGACACACATTAAGACTGAACTATGCACCCTGACTAAAATATTGACAGCCAACAGCTTCCACAAAAGCAAAATCACCAACTTGATCCACAAAAGCACACTGAGACATAATAGAGACCCAGAAGATGAACAGACCCATGGAACAGCTGTCCTGCCCTACATAAGAGGCACTACAGACAAAATTAGTAAGATTCTATACAGACACCACATCAAGACTGCCTTCAAAACAGACAGAAAAATAGCAGCCATCCTCAGGAACCCCAAAGACAAAATTGACCTGGAAAACCAAGGCATATATGAAGTCCCCTGTGCATCATGCCCGGCCACATACATTGGACAGACCAATAGAAGAATAAGCACCCGCCTGGATGAACACAAAAATGCAGTCAAAAAGCTGGAACACACTTCCTCACTTGTCCAACACATGGAAGCCACAGGTCATAACATCAACTTCAATGGCACCAAAACCCTAGCCATCATAGAAATCCCAGCCACAGAATCATCAGAGAAGCCATAGAGATTGAAAAAAGACCAGAAAGCATGAACAGAAGAGATGATTCCACCAGGGTGTCAATCATTTGGAAGCCTGCACTCACAAACAAAAAAATATCCACACCACAAGCCAGGCAAACACCTGGGCACAAACAGATC
This sequence comes from Hydrophis major, assembly GCA_033807585.1. Lineage (NCBI taxonomy): Eukaryota > Metazoa > Chordata > Lepidosauria > Squamata > Elapidae > Hydrophis > Hydrophis major. The sequence goes on along the minus strand of CM066329.1, from coordinate 302,251,966 downwards.
CCCCCTGATACCTCCAGCTCAAACACACCCCAACCAGGCACCCAGACGAAACCCAGCTTCCTAACTAATGATAGCCGTCCATTTACCCGAAGCCAAGCTGCACTAAAGGCCTCCAATAAAGTAACACAATGTTGCCAGCCAATCAAGATACAAAAAGAGCCCCCCCCCAAAAAAAAAAACAGACAGAAGATATTAGTAGCAGAACACAGCACACTCCAAGACCAATAAACACAGACCAAGACTCTCAACCAATCAGGAGGAAGAAAAAACCATTCTGACACAGCAATAGGCTGCCCCAAATTTAAATCTGAAACCACTGTAAAAGTCTGACTCAAGACAAACACCATACAGAAGCCTGATGATGGCAGATGAGATTCTGCTGAAACGTTGCTACAACTTTAAAAGCACCACGTGGGAAAATACCCGAACAAAGCTAAATGCCAGATATATATATATATATATATATATATATATATATATATATATATATATATATATATATATATATATATATATATATATATGTATGTGTATATATATATATATATATATATATATATATATATATATATATATATATATATATATATATATATATATACACATACATACACACACACACACACACACACACATATATCCTGAAGCAATGGATAAAATATTCCTTTATCATTGGAGATTTGTGATATGCATGGTGGAGCAGAAAACAGTCACAGGGTAATTCTCAAATGGCTACACACTCTACTACAACCTGAGGTAACTATCTCAATCTCTCTAATGGCATGCTGACCATTAAGGAAAGAGTGTCACAAATCTGTATTGTTGTCAGGGCAGTCAAAAAATCAAAATATTTATTATGGCCTTTATAGTACAATAAAAATACATAACCTACAATTATTAATATTTTTTAAAATAACTATGCAATCACATAAAATTGTACAAATCTTCAGAAGTAGGTATGATGGGTAGAAAAAATGCCCCGAATCGGTTGTCAGGGGATTCAAAATAATTCAAGATGGTGGCTGTATTCATGAATGGGTAGCCCTTAGTCATGGCTGCCAACTCTCACGCAATCAGCGTGAGACTCACGCAATTCAACCAATTTTGACTGTCTCACTCTGATAAACGAAATCTCACGCTAAACCCCCAAAATGGAATGTACAAAAATAAATATATCTCTACATTCTCTGATATTCCGAAGTGAGGAGAGAATTCCACGCTGCAGGAAGCGGTTGCTCCTTTCCGCTCTAGAATGTCACAACTCTCTGGGCTTAACCCTTGCGCTGCACTCTGCTCTGGCAGGCGGAGATGAGAGAGACGAACTCTCTATCCCCCATGAAGTACGACTACAGGGCATCCCTGGGCCTTTCGCTAAGCTCCCATCATCCCCTCCCCGCACCCGTCTGGTCTCAAGGCCGCTGGGATTGGGGCGCAAAGGCGCGTCCCTCTCCGGCCTCCCTCTCGCAAGGGGAGCTGCCGTGGCTGGCTTCTTGCGCGCCTCGGCTTCTCTCGCTCCCCAGCCTGATGGGAAGTCCCTGGAGAGGGAGGGGGAAGAGGGGGGGAGGGCTCCTTCCCGGGTATATTGTGTCCCTCCCCCCGCCCTTTGCACCTAGATATGCGCCCCCCCAGCCTCCCCTGGGTCCAAGAGGCTGCAAGAGGGCCTGGCAGGGAGGAGCCTCTCCAGGAAGGGGGTCCCGCCAGAGGGCAGGCTGGAGCGGGGCGGGGGGGGCTCGCAAGGAGGGGGGGTTCCTGTCCCCTCCGAGCCCCAATCGCAGCCGGTGCAGGAGTTTCTCTCTTTTTAGGCTTCTTTCCCCACTTGATGCCAGGAACGTTTGGATGCTCTTTGGGAGCCCCTGGGAAGGAATCTCGTCTTGAGGGGTCTCCCCACAAATGCCAAGCAAAGGGGGGGGGAGTGGCCACTGTCCTCTCCTCTCCTCCCCCAGACAATCCAGAACTTCCCTGCAGGGGAGCAGCTGATGGCAGCATTGCTGGGGGTCCCATGCACAGACTGAGAGGGGGGCGTTTGGGGAGTGAAGGACACCAGCCTCCCCCCCCATTCTGTGTGTGTGTGTGTGTGTGTGTCCATCTGCCTGCCTGGCCCTTTCCAACCCTTCAGCTGGACTGTGAGGCTGGTGGGTCCAAGACTCAGCCTGGATCCCCCTCCCCTCCGTAGGTGGGAGGCCCAGAGGGTGGGAGAGGGCTGGGAAGGGCCGTTTCTGCCCAGCTCCAAGGCCAGGAACCCTGGCAAGGCCCCCTCCACCCCCGGGGCCATGTGAGGGAGGCTTCTGTGGCCCTGAAGAGGCAGCCTGGAGGGGCCGGATCCCAGGCACTTGGGACGCCCCTCTCAGCCAGGGACCCTGGAGGAGGAGGAGAGCCGGAGCAGCCCAAAGGGACGGAGCAGATGGGCAGAGGCCCAAGAATGTGGACCCTTTCCGGCCAAGATGGTCAGTGAACTGCATTATTAATATCTTACAAATCCGGTTCAAGTACATTGGTGCTGCTTGCATGTATGTATGTATGTATATGTCCAAATCATGACTAAAGTATGCATCAGATTGCACCATTTAAAATGTAAAATTGTCATAGCTCCCTACCGTGGAAGGGGGGACACCCCCCTTCCACACCATCCCCCCCTCGGTCGCTCTGCTCCCTCGCAGTGTCTCACTCCGAACTATCACTCAAGGTTGGCAGCCCTGCCTTAGTTACAGGATGAATTGGGGACAACAACTCAAACATTAAATGCCATGGCTGCTAAGAAGACATTCACATGACAGTGACAGATTTACAACTTAACTTCCCATTTGGTCATTAAGTGAATCACCTGTAAACTTATGTAAGTGCAACTTGCAGAGTTACTTCCACATTTTCCATTAACTCTGCCTGTTGGAAGCTAGTTGTGTAGCACACAAATAGCCATTACATAAAATGTGACACTGTGATGGTTGTAAATGTAAAGATTAGTTGCAGAACTAGGATTTTTTACACTGTTATAAAAATAGTCACTAAATAAGACTGTCAATAAATGTGGACTAGCTGTAATTAAAACTCTTTCCCTTTTTATACTTGCTGTGTGGTCCCACAGAAAAAGATTTGAGGCTTTAATTGTGTGATTGCTATTGCCATCTTGGCTTTTTTGACCATCCTTCCCTACAGGCTTCATGATTATATCCTAGCAATTGACTTGGTTGTGTTACCAGGAAGTTACCAGGATCTCAGCTTGATTCAAAGGAATTTTGAATTTTGTCTTAAAACTTTCCTACAGTTTGATTCCAGTGAGCCTAACATTTGTGCAACTGAAAAGCACAGAAATAGGACTGTGTAATTTTAGAAGCAGTATTTCTAAACTATAAACAGAAAAACAAGTGAGAATGGCATGCTGTTTTCTTCCTTCTGTTGTTATTTTTTCCTCCTGAGTTTGGATGCCTTCCTTCAACTTACAGCTTTAGCTATCACATCTGACAGATTCCTATAAATAATGTTGAGTATTGTAATTAGAAAAAATATGTAACAGAATACATGGAAATTGTAAACCCTAGATTTCTTTCTTAAACCTATGATTTTAAATCCTATATTAAACAATCTGTCCTGAATTTTTTTAAAAAACCCACTGAATTACATGATTTTTTTTTCTGGATCAAGGTTTGTGGCTCAGTAGTTTACCAACCATGTATTTATTATGTAATTATATATTCATCAATCACATAAAGAGTCCCCTGTAATTAGTTCCCCATTGTTTGTATTTTTATTGTTATCAATGGCTGTTTAAGAATGCAAGTACACAGCAGTATGCAAAGCTTGAATACACTTCATGTCATGTAAAATCCCAAAATGTGTTGGAAAATATCCACTTCTGGGATATATCCCAATATGGATTCATTTTCTTCATTCAAAATGCATTTATTTATTTATTCGATGAATTTATCCTTGCTCTTTTCACATAAGTGACTGTGAAGTGCAATCTTTTCTTTGCCAACCTACTTATTCTGTTAGTCTTCCTTCCTTCCTTCCTTCCTTCCTTCCTTCCTTCCTTCCTTCCTTCCTTCCTTCCTTCCTTCCTTCCTTCCTTCCTTCCTTCCTTCCTTCCTTCCTTCCTTCCTTCCTTCCCTTCTTTCCATTAAAATCTGTCTTATATGAGTGGCACAATTTGTAGCAGATACATTGCTATTGCTATATTCCTATTAAAATTGCTATTTAAAATAAAAAGTTAAATTAAGAATCTATTACTGATCTTTACCATACAATAGCACTGAAATGTTGGTTTAACATTCTTCTTTTCCTAGCATAAAGATATAATAATGAATGGCATAAAGCATTTCAAATATATCATATATTTTGCCCCATACTACATAGTAGGGGAGTTCAAAAAATTGGTTGGCTTCTGGATCCAAAGGGGAAAATATTTTTTCCCTCCAGTAGTTATCATTCCCTTAACTCTTTCATTGCCACACTTCCCTTTTCAGTGCTTATTGAGCTGGGGGAATTCTGTCTGCAAGTTTAAAACTATTTTGAATGTCTGAAAGTATTTTTCTCCCTCCTGCCCTGCTCCACTTTTTTTTTTCAGAGATTTTCCAGATGGTTTTCCAAAGATTAAAACAATTAATGTACCCTGGACTATTGCTTAATCTTCATAATGGAGTTGGATATGTGAGAGCAAGATGGAATTGCATCCAGACCAAATGGAGATGTGATTGACAAAGTAAAAGTTAGGCCCTGGGTTGAACTTGCTTAAGATGGACTTGGAGAAGGAATTGTTTTGCAGTTTGGAAGGACTTCTTGATCACCAGCTGTCACAGCATCTGCAGTTGCATAAATATAGATACTTACACCCCTTCTTAAAATGACCAGAGCTAGCATCAATTCTCCATCCCTTGGTTTTAGTGATTACTGCAATATGCTGTAATGTAGAACCATTCTTGGAAATATCAGGAGACCAAAATGGGTGCAAAAAATAGGGTAGGTAGGTGACCATTGCAAGACCTAGAGATGAAATGCGTATAGTGAGAGATGTTCACTTGCTTCAGTTGCATGGCAGACACAATTCAAAGTAGTGTTATTGATCTTGAAGTCTGCCATACCAGCTCATAGCCTATGGTTCTCTTCTAGTTATTTAGATCCGCCTTTCTGGCAGGGTTCTGACCATTTAGTATGTAGGGAAGGAACATTCAGGAGTATGGGACATGCTTTAGTCTCCTATTTCCAAATTTCAAAAATATAATAGTGAATTAATTTTCTTATTTAATTTTAATTTATATTTTGTTTTTGTTTTGTTTGTTGTTTTTTCAATCATTATTAACCACCTTGACTGTTAAAGTGGGGGGAAAAGGCAAGCTGTAAATCACATAAGCAAACCTAACATCTATGGATTTTTTTTTTTAAAAAAAAATCTTCTGTATTGATCATGCAAAATTTCTGTACCTTAATTTGAATTCTTGGAATCCCCGCGCTTTGATTGGCCAAAGCGCGGGGCGATCGGATTGGTTAGGCAAGCTGCACCTATTGGCTCCCTGAGAATCTCCCGCGATTGGTAGATTCGAATGGCGGGAGATTCAAAGTGGTGCCATTGGCCGCGGTCGCCGTGGCTTGGAAATAAAAAGCCGCAAGGTTTTCCAAAGAGCCAGTTCGGTTTCGAGCAACAATAAAGAGCTGATACAAAGTCACCGACTCCTGGCCTCCTTCCCCACGGACACAACACTGGCGACGAAGGTGGGATACTGATCCTGAACCTAAGCATGTATCCGATGGAAGCCAGCCAACCGATGAGATGGCCAACATCGCACCACCGACACCCTTCAACCCCGCTAGCGAGGACTTGGAATATTACACGGACAGATTCTGCATGTTCCTCGAATGCAACGACCTGAAAGATGCCACCGGACAGAAGAAACGAGCCGTCTTCCTAACGCACTGCGGGCCCGCAGTGTTTAAGATGGCAAAAGCGCTAGCCAAGCCCGCCGACGTTACCACAATGGATTGGGATGACCTCAAGCCAGTACTCCGGAGACACTACACTCCAACTGTACACATCTTCATCCGACGGCATGAATTTTATCGGCGGGACCAGCGGTCGGGCGAGAGTCTTAGTGATTTCGTCGCAGAGCTGCGGTGTCTTGGAGGACTATGCGAGTTCTCCAATATGAACGAGGCCCTGCGGGACCGAATCATGCTCGGCCTTTGGGACCCCGTTCTCCAAAGTCGGTTGATGGCCAAGGGCAACATTGCCCTCGCCAATGCCATCACAGAAGCCACGGCAGCTGAAGCCACCCGACAATCAGCAGACCACATGCGGAGACCGAACGCCGGGGACCGCACCACAAACAACTACCCTGCAAGGTCGACCGAGGGCCCACCTGAAACTACCACCCACCAGGGCGAATTCCACTCCACCTCGGGCACTTCAGACAAGGAGGAAGACATCCACCGTCTCCAGGCAGGCCACGACCAGTGCAGCCGGCGGAGTTATAAGTCGAGGACCACGTGTGCCGGTTGCGGAGGTGACCACCCCAGATCCAAATGCCAGTTCTTCGACTCTGTTTGCTGGCACTGCGACAAGAAGGGCAACATCACCCGCGTCTGCCGCCTCAAGAAAAACCACAGCCCCAGACGATGGGACCCGAGCAAGCGGAGACGAGAGAGCACATCCCCCAGGACCAGAGACTGGCCAGCAGACAACCGTTGGGACCAGAACGGATGAGCCCAACGAGGGGTGGCGAGACCCGGCGGAGAGAAGAGACACATCAGACGGTCACCATTGGCCACGCAACAACCTCAGACGCCAGAAAAGTCTATGTGGAGGTAGGCATCGAAGGCGAACCCTGTAAAATGGAGGTGGACTCCGGGTTCTACCTCTCAATGGTAGCCTGGCAAGAAATTAAACGCTTAGTGCCTACCATCCAGAGAAGGGAACTAGAAAACCAGAGACTAATCCTCAAAGACTACCAGGGAAACCGCATCCCTGTAGTCGGAACAGGACAATTCACAGTGACCTACAAGGGGCACACCGAAAGACTTCCCTTGACCATCATCGATCGAGACTGACCTAGCCTGCTGGGACTTCAATGGTTCTCACCGCTCGGCATCGCAGTCACGGGCATCGACCACATCGCCAAAGCAGACTGGGAGCAGCAACTGGCCCGGGATTTCCAAGAAGTGTTTGACGGCACCCTAGGCAAGTACCGAAGGATATCTTCAGCCTAGACCCAAACATTCCCCCCGAAACGCCTAAAACCAAGGTGGGTACCCTTCGCACTGAAACCGAAAATCGACGAGCAAATTGACAAGCTCATCAAGCAAGGGATCCTACAACCCATAGACCATGCCCAGTGGGAGACCCCAATAGTCACCCCAATCAAGCCTGATGGGTCAGTGAGAATCTGCGGGGATATGAGGCCACCCTAAATGGCGCCTTGCAGCAAAGCGCTTACCCCGTCACAGTAGTGCAACATCTCCTACACTCACTGGGAGGGGGCAAAGTTTTCGCGAAACTCGACCTGGCCCAAGCATACCAGCAACTGCCGGTCGACAAGGAAACTGCAGAGGCGCAAACCATAGTCACCCACTGGGGAGCCTTTAGATGTAACCGACTCCAATTCGGAGTCAGCGTGGTGCCTGGAATTTTCCAGAGCCTCATGAAAAGACTCTTACAAGGCATCAAGGGGGTGGTACCCTACTTCGACGATGTACTAGTATTGGCAACCAACCAGACCAAGCTAGAGAGTTGCCTAAGGGAGGTGCTAACGAGATTCAAAGAAACTGGGCTTAAAGTGAAGAGGGAAAAATGCCAGCTGTACACAGAGCGGGTCGAATTCCTAGGATACCTCCTAGACTGACACGACATTCAACCCATCGACAAAAAAATTAAAGCCATAAAAGAAGCCCCCACACCCAGGTCAAAAACAGAACTGCAGGTGTTTCTGGGGCTACTTAACTTTTATAATGTCTTCCTGCCCCAAAAGGCGACTGCAGTGGAGCCTTTGCATAGGCTTTTAGACAAGGCAGCTACCTGGACTTGGGGGAAACGTGAGGAAGCCGCCTTCAGGAAAACCAAGGACCTGCTCACTTCGGATGCCATCCTCATCCAGTACAACGAGACCCTATCACTAGCCATCAAATGCGATGCATCACCCTTCGGCGTCAGCACTGTCCTCAGCCACACTCTCCCCAATGGAAAGGAAGCACCCATCGCGTTCTTTTCAAGGACCCTCACCAAACCGGAGCGGAACTACAGCCAGCTGGACAAAGAGGCTTTGGCTATCGTCGCCGCAGTCAAAAGGTTTCACGAGTACCTCTACGGCCGGACGTTTACCATCATCACCGACCACAAACCGCTGCTGGGAATATTCGCAGGGAACAGCGCCACCCCGAACATTCTGTTGCCCAGAATGATAAGGTGGTCCAAATTCCTGGCCGCCTACAACTACGGGCTCACACACCGACCCGGTAAGACTATCTCCCATGCGGATGCCTTAAGCCGCTCACCATTACCTGAACCAGACACTGACCCAGCACCCATGACGACCACCCTCAGCATAGAGACTCTACCCAACCTACCCATAACCGCGTCAGACATTGCCCGAGAAACTAATAAAGACAAACGTCTGGCACGGGTTTTGCATTGGGTAGAGATGGCCGGAAAAGGAAAATGACGAGACTTTCAGGACATTCCGAAACCGGCAAATGGAACTCTCGTTACTAAAAGGGTGTATACTATGGGGGGATAGGGTGGTCATTCCGGAAAAACTACAAGGGAAGGTACTGGAACTGTTACATGAGGGGCACCCGGGCATCATTTGAACGAAAGCCCTGGCCAGAAGTTACGCTTGGTGGCCAGGGATGGACAAACAGATCGAGGCCTGGGTAGCAAGGTGTCAACGATGCCAGGAAACTAGACCAAGCCCACCCACAACACCCATCCTAGAGTGGGAAACCCCCAGGGGACCTTGGTCTAGAATCCACATAGATTTCACCGGGCCCACAAAAGGACACACTTTCTTAATAACCATAGACGCTTACTCCAACTGGCTGGAGGTAAGCAACATGAGAACAACCACCACGGAAGCCGTGACCAAAGAACTCTGCAAACTCTTCGCAACACACGGCCTCCCGGACATCCTCGTATCTGACAACGAGCCCCAATTCACATCGCTGGAATTTGAAAAATTCCTAGCGGAAAGGGGCATACGACACGCACTGACAGCCCTGGCGCATCCGGCGGCGAACGGAAGGGCGGAATGGATGGTTCAATTCACAAAAAAAACCATCCAGAAAATAGACCACAGGGAGATCCAGGACAAAATAAATAAATTACTCTTCATACAGCACATAACCCCGAACACCACAACAAATAAAAGCCTGGCAAAACTGCTAATGAGGAGGAAAATAAGGTCTCCACTCGATAGACTACACCCCACTTACAACCCAGAGAAACCCCCAGACTCCACCAGCAAACACCAAACCTTCGTACCAGGCAACGCCGTCTACGCGAAAAACCTAATCAGAGACCCATTATGGATACCAGCAATCATAACACAACTAACAGGCTCACGCTCGTACCGGCTACAAACAACCGACAGACGAGCGTGGAAATGCCACATCGACCAGTTAAGATCAAGGACTGCCACACAAGACACCACCGACACGCAACCAAACAAAACCAACCCTCTCAACACAAACCAAGAGGGGAGGGGATACCCCGGGAACCAAAATCCAGAAAAAAGAAACCAGCCATACTCACCTGCAAGCAGCCAGCACGAAACCTCACCAGGAAGATACAGCCAGGCCAGCTCAATCAACCAGGGAAGACCGAGCGGGAGCGGCGAAACCCGCAGCTCAACCAACCCGGGTAGCCCAGGAGGGAGCTGCGAAGAGCGGCCCGGCCAGACAGACCAGGCGGTTCCCACGATGGAGTCTGGAGAATCAGAGACCCCAACTGAACCGGCCGGGATCCAACCTACAACTGATCTGCGCAGGTCCAGTTGGCAAAGACGGAGCCCCGCCTACCTACGGGACTACGCTAAGTAAGGACCGAACCAAGAGGGGAGGGGTGTTCTGTACCTACAGGACTACACTACATAAGGACCGAACCAAGAGGGGAGGAGTGTTCTGTACCTTAATTTGAATTCTTGGAATCCCCGCGCTTTGATTCGCCAAAACGCGGGGGGATCGGATTGGTTAGGCGAGCCGCGCCAATTGGCTCCCTGAGAATCTCCCACGATTGGTAGATTCGAATCGCAGAAGATTCAAAGTGGTGCCATTGGCCACGGCCGCCGCGGCTTGGAAATAAAAAGCCGCAAGGTTTTCCAAAGAGCCAGTTCGGTTCCTAGCAACAATAAAGAGCTGATACAAAGTCACCGACTCCTGGCCTCCTTCCCCACGAACACAACATAAAATGTGTGTGATATTTTGAATTTAGCATTAAGAAAGAGTAAACAGAAGCAAAACTTACATTATACAAACTTAGAGATAAAATACAAGAAAAGCTTTAACAGTGATACTTATTACAGAGTTTATAAAATTACATTCAGAGTCAACCTACTAATTTTGTTCATGAACAGTTTTCCTTAAGAAAGTTGTTCATCCTTTATGTAAATTACCTCCTCTCTCATGCACTTAGTTGCTATTGTTTACAACAAATTAAAACTATCGACTCACTATGAGCTTTATGGAAAAACTTTTCAGGCTGTGACTTAATTGAGAAAATCTGGATGTCCAGGAATCATTGTGTCTCTATTTTTATTTTGGTAATAAAGGAATGCATCAATATGGAGTCATATATTATCCAGCAAGCTATGTTGTTAAATGTGTCACACAAAAGAGATGCTGAATGCTACAAAAGATAGAAACATTTTATGTTATGGCCAATTTATGTGGCTTTCATTTTCTTTCATAAAGACCTTTTATGTTGTAAAAGTCTTTTCCACAGAGTCCAGTCTGAGTAAATAAAAAACATGTGAGAATTTGCAGTTTTATTACAAACAACTTTCAGAAGGCTCTGTCCACAAGGGGTTTAATTTAATGGACTGAAGATAAGCTTTTTAGAACTTCATGTTTTTGTGTTTCAAGACCATCCTCCCCTCAGTTCGTTGACTGGTTTTATAAAATAATGGTTACATGATTCAATTGAGGCAAGTTTGATTATTTTAGAAAGTATATTTTTCAGCATCATGGAATCATAGCATTGGCAATGATACATAGCCATAACTGCAAGGTGTAGATTATTGTAACCGTATTTAAAAGCTCTGCATGCCAGAGTCAAAATGGACTTTGAAAATGGTGACCAAAGACTCCTCAGAGACCAGGAATTGAATTTTACTGAGAGAGAACACAAAGAAGCAAGAAAAATGGCATTGAGGGGAGAGAAGCAATCTCTGGGGAAATAGCATTTGGTGGAGGAAAAAGCTCTTAAAAGGATAAACAGTTTTGAAGGAATAGCAATGAAGACATGGAAAGCATTCACAAAACTCTCACTGGGAAAGTAACCATTGGTGACAAATAGCAATGAAAGGGAAAGTAGCATTTGGTGGAGAAATGGCATTTAGAACAATAAGCAGGGTTAAGGGAACAGCAGGGAGCCATTCCTAATGTTGGGAGACTATGTACGGTGTAGAGGATTTTTGTACAGCTTTTTTGTCTTATTGGATTGGGAAGGACCCAGAGGGCACACAACATATATAAGTTTTGAAGAAGCAGGAAAATGGAGAGGTGCACATTCTATAGCACTGTGGGTCAGGAATTAAGGTTGAAAAAAGGATAGAGTGAGAAGATCCAATATAGATAGATAAAGAGGAGGGAAAGGAGGAAAAAAGCAAAAGGAAAATTATCCTGAGCAAGGATATTATTTTTAAAAAGTCAATATAATATGGTAGCTGTGGCAGTGTGAACAAAGCACTGCCTATTTTGGGGATGTGTAGGAAGAACTTTGGTTGCAGTTTGACCCTGAACCATTGTTAATGTTGCTTCATCAGGAAGTATTCAGCTTTTTTCAAAAACAACACCACAGAGCAGGAATTATTGCTTGTTAAATATTACATGAATAAAAAGGTCCCATCACATATAAAATTGATGTCAATGTGTAAGTTGTCTGTCAGTTGAATCTTTAAATATCTTGGTACTTTTTCAAAGAGATCAGAAAGAACTTTATTGAGGTTCTTTTAAATGGTTATTCTTTTCTCCAAAAATTAGACAAAACCACTGAGGAATGTGGTTTTGCAATGTGTGAATGTTGGTTGAAATGGTGAATATATGTTACAACCCTATTTGCTTGCAATGAAGCAGTGACATCAATTCACTTCCAAAGATACATTATTAAAAAGAAAACCATCTTCCATTATTCTGATTGTCACGTTTCGATGTTGAGGCTCTCCTTCACTGACAGAAACACTGTCTTTATTTTATAACCTGGCATTGTTCTTCATACCTTAGTAGGACAGTATAATCAAGAATTATTCATCATTTTTGTAATGGATTTATAGTGTATCATTATGCACATGAATATAAGTCTGTGAACCAGAAGATATTTAGAAAAGCAAGCTCTATTCCTCCCATAGCTTTATTCTTGGGGGGAGAGGTTCCTCTTAAGAGATTCTTCTTAATCATAGCTTAATCATTAAGCCATCAAAGGAGGAGACCAACAGGTAGAGAGCATCTGTCCTTTACCAGAGTTACCAACTAAATTGCTACCAAATCTCCTTGGTGAATTTGTTGTTTAAGAAATGCACATCTTAGCAGCATCTGGGTTATGCTACTAGGACACTTTAGACTCAGAAATTATTTCTCAAAAATTTGTCGCTATTTGTGTCTATGGACAGGTGAGCTTTGAAAACCTAAAATTGATTTAGATTACAAGCTAAAATTGAGATGCAATACTAGGTCTCCTCATAAACTTGAGTTTCTTTTTGATGTTTTGAATATAAACCATACTTCAAGTGACCTACATCCTTTAGTTTTTCAGGCTTTCGCATCTTGGCAAGGTTCTGTTATGCACCTGTGACACCCATCTTGACTTTTATAAACCCTGTCAAGGAAACTCCTGCAACTTTGCATGTCTGTAGGCGATGAGAAATGGATAGAAGAATCTTTTAAAAACCTTTATTTCTATGTGTAGCTATATTACTTCTTGGTGTATTTTATTCCAGGCTTGGGGGAAAAAAAGCATTGAATTCTCAAGCAGGACAAATAACACTAAGAAGAATGAAAGCAATTGCAATTTTTTTGGAGCCTTTTTATTTTATGTAATTTCTGAGTTGAAGTAGGCAGACTTGGGAAAACTAATCCATTTCTAATCAAAACTCATTATCTTTTGGTGGCACTTAAACACTGCAATCATTTGTACTCTTACTTGGGACTAAAACTCATTGACTGCTGTAGTGCATAATGACTTTTAATTGTAATTGAATGTCTTTTCTATATATTCCATGATTCTGCATCTTAAAATATATGATGCGGTATGATATTGAATTATTAATTATGTCGTGATGAATTATTGTTGTTAATAATAATACAGTATACATCAATGAAACCAGAAAGGCCTATATTACTATATCTCTTTGCATACAGTCTTTATAACTGTGAATTAAAACTATCTATAGTTATATTCATTATATTCATTTTAATATGAATAATGTTAATAAAGTTAATAATGCTAATTGATGTTTTTAGCATTTAATAATAATATCAAATATACCTAGTTGCCTTCTAGTAAATTGTGGCTCCATGTTGCTTACTATTTAGTTACTTTAAATGCTCTTCAGATCACTTTCTTTTTCCTCAAGCAAAATTCAGTAGCATGTTTCACATTTATTTTGGATAGTTAGTGCCAATGTTCAGATGTAAAATGTTCCTCAAAGGAACAATTAACTTTTCACAAGTTTGAAGTCATTTGATTTTTGCAGATCCATTAATTTTACAGAAGTTTCCTTCTTTTATACCACAAACAATGTGCAAATTCTTCATTTTTTCAGGGAAGCCTGTTTTCTGAGGAGCTAAGAATGAAATATTATAAAATAGTATATTTGGTTAGAATTCCCTTGTTGCATGCTGTTTGGGAATGATTGGAGCCACATAACCAAGAGCTGAAGAGCGCTCATTGAGGGAAGTTTTCTCTCTTCTGGTTGATTATCATGTCATGGAGTCTGACTTCCCTGTGTTCCTTCTTCTTTTGTGAATTATGTACCTTCTGAAGAGGCTATGGCAGATTGCCATATCCTTCTTGATAGACAGCCAGCTGTGCCTTGACATTACTGAATATAATGTGCTGAATGACTAAGTATCCCTGACCCTGGGCAGAGTGTTAAGTATGCTTCTTCCTCTACCATGCTTTCAACTTTACTATGTGCTTCCCCCAGCACATATGTACAAGGTGTGCACGTATTTTGAATGATCGGGGAACATTCTGAAGTTAACTGGATTGCCCACATGTGAAAGTTTTCCAATAATTCAACTTCATTTGTTTCTTCTTTTCTCAAGAAAATAAAATTTTGGAGGAGGCACAGCAGGCATTTTAGTGAACCCAAAGGGTGTTATTCCTCCCCCCCCCCATTGGACTTAATCTCAGGTGCCGGGCGGAAGGAAAGGAAAATGCTTCTGCTTATCTATTAGAATAACTTGCAGTGCATCTACGTCCTTCTTTCCATTTCTAATGTGATATTTTCTGTGTATAATGGGGAAGAGGAAAAGATTAATCCAGCTGTGTGCTTCAAGGGTATAAGGTAAATCAAATAGGGCTCTGCTATCAGGAAGTTAGATCACTATATGATTCTGATCTAAAAAAAAAATCAAGCAGAATGTTTATTTAATTAATCACTCTGTTTCAGGTGTTTAATGCACTTCTACTTTAGGAGCACAATTAGAGTTAGAGGTTGCTTAGAGATCATCTGGTATATCTCTTTGCCCAGATTTGAAGTGTAGAATGCTGCTATAGGATTAAGCTAGCTGTGCTTAAGGATCTCCATTTCACCATCTCCATAAATAGTTTGTTCCATTTCTTAGCAGTATACAAACATTTTAGTTAAATGCTTAGCTAAATTTGCTTATCCCTTGAATCAAATTTGGTGCAAATTCTTACAAGCAAGGAAACAAAAAGGAATATTTCACAGACCACATTACTATACAAGGATGTATATCTTTGACATATAATTGGAGTATGGAGGTGAGTACTTAAAATTGAAGTCTCCAACATAGTATCTGGAAATGCCTATCAGACTAACAACAACAATAAAAAAACCTATGCAATTATGGATGAAACATGTAACAGTGACACCCATTGTCATTGGGGTATTTGGTACCATGTCCAAGAATTTTGCAAAATACATCAAGAAGTTTCAGCTTCCTGCTGTAGCGCCAGCAGAGTAGCACAAAAAACTGTGCTATTCAGAACAACATACATTTTAAAAAGATACTTGGTTGATACCTAGGATGCTGGCAGCAACCTGTATCAACCATCAGAGCCAATCAATGATATTTTTAAATGTTCAGTGGACTGAGTTTCATGTTTAATGAAAATAATAAATAATAAATATAATAATAAAAAGCAAACTGGCAACTCTAAGAAGCATCTTTCATTCTAAGAATGTACCTTTACCTAACAGTGATTGCAAAATGGTGTTCTGTTTAAAACTGTATACAGCTACTTTTTTCAAAAAAATAAAGTTAAACAGGACCTGTAGGGATGCTCCTGAAGAAGCAGCAATTACAATCAGAGAATACTTTGGAAAATAGCTGTTTTGTCTTTTCATGTCTTCTGTAGCATCCATTTTATGACAGGGCCAGCAATTCTTCAAGAATGCCCTCGAAATGCTTTCAAATTTCTAAATAAGCCTATCAACTAAAGAGACTGGACATTCTGCCCTAGATAAATTTAAAATTTAAAGTTCATTCAAGATAGTACCCAATTAAAGATGTGCTTGGGCTATTTGAGCATTAAACTAATTAGCAAATCCACTACAATGAGGGGGTTTACAAGTCCCAAGATCAAAGCAGGCACTGTAGCATTTACAATAACTCAAATGTGTAGCACCTTTTTTCTCACAATATTTTCTATAAGTTGTTATGTAAATGAATTTATAATTATAATAGGATTAATCCTAAAGTGAACTCAGTTTATCCAAACTCAGTTCATGTTTTCTTAGTTGTCATTCCAACTGCTTTATTTAGCCCAGCTTTCTAGCGAATCAAAGCACAAATTGGTTTTTATTCACTAGAAGATGAGGCTTAGAAGTAATTATGTCTGCAATCTGAGGCATCTCCGTGTTCCAAAGGGTAACTAGAGCATCAAGACTACATTAAGTTATGGCAACCTGAGTGTGCCAATTGTGATGGAATTGAATGAAAGTTATGTTTATCTACACTTGCTTTAGTGATATGAAGATACCAAGAAAATCTCTATCCTCACTTTTCTGCTTAAGCATTCCAGACTTGGCATTTGCTCTGTCATACACACTGTCAGCCTCAACTGGATGCTGGATAGTCTCTCAGACAAACCACTTTTCTCACAGGCTTGTAGGTGAATTTTAAAGGTTTATTGCAGCAATTCCAATCCTGATTGGCAACAACAAAGATCCCGAATAAAGCTAGTGCTGAGAGCAACTGCCTCTCAGCACTGTTTATAGCAGTTTCCCAGCCCCTCTCAACAAACCTAACATCTATCCATTAAGTTAATTATCCCCCAGGCCTCCTCCCCATGCCTAATCAACCACACTTAATCCTCTCACTTTCATTCCAGCCTCCCACACAGCCCTCATGTCAGTTCAGTAGTCCCCCTCCCCTCAGCTAGCTTGGCAGTCCCAGCAAATCCCCAATCATCATCTTGTTAGCCCCAACAGTTGATTGAAGCCCTGCAGTTCTGGAGTCACTCCCCAACCACTGATTGAAGCAGTGCGAAATGCCAGAGAAGAAATTGGGTGCATTTTCTTCGCTATTTTTTTATCAATGTGTCAGGCTCCAGGCATGTTCCTGAATACAGATAAGCTGCCTGAGCCCTCTACCATGGTTCTTCCTGTAAAATAAGGGATAGTATTAGATGATACAATATGCCTGATCTCGACCCTCCCTCCTTTGTAGGATGTTTGTGATAGAAGAGTCATTGTAGCCATGGAGCCGCAACATCGGTATGTTGCAGCCATGATGCTTCCACCTGACAAAGTATTGTAGAACCCCCCTTCATCTATGGGAATCAATGATTTCCTCTATTTCATAGTGATCATCTCGCACAGGTCCTGAGGTTTTGAGTTGTGATACCATCCTTGTAATATCTGTGGGTTTTAGGAGGCTACTGTGAAATACAGGATGTACCCGCTTAAATCATGATGGCAATTGAAGGTGGACAATAACAGGGTTGAGTACCTGGACTACTGGGAATGGACCAATATATTTTGGTCTTAGCTTTTTACGATAAATTTTAACTAAATTTATATATTTAGTTAAAAGATACACCCAATCACCGATTGCAAATGGAGTATGATCGGATCGTTTCTTGTTGGCTTATTTTTTACATGCCTCAGCTGCCTTGTTCAATGCCTTCCGTACTTCTTTCCATTGATTTTGCATGTTGTCAGTCCATTTGGTGACTGTGATGGGTTCATCAGATGCATGGGGTCATTCAGGTATAGGAATGAATTCCATCCAATGTACCATATGAAAGGGGGTATGCCCAGTACTGCTGTGTATGGTATTATTGTATGTTAGCTCAGCAAATAGTAACATGTCCATCCAAATGATCTGCTGATATGATATGTAACAACTCAAATATTGTTTAATAGCTGCATTAGTTCTTTCAGCTATCCCATTTGTATATGGATGATACTTGAAATGACCCAATTAATTGTACAAATTCTCACCAGAACCATGCAGTAAACTGTACTCCTCTATCCAAGATAATACATCTGGGGACTCCATGCAATCTATATATGTTGTTAGGAATTGATAGTCACCAAACAGTTAGGTTGGAAATATATAAACCAGGATACACATTTAATACTGTCTCTTTAAGGGAATGCTAAAATTGTAATTGGGTGTGGTTCCTCAAACAGCCATAAGATGGAGCCAGAAACCTGGGTTGTTCTGTTGCTGTGAGTTGCTTGTTGCTAGATGTTCTGATGTTTGATGTTGGTTGGTTTGCATTTTTTATCTATTGACTGTTGCTGATCATCATTCTTCTTGGATTGCTGTGAGTCTGTTTACTGAACTGTTTATGATACTGGACTTTGTTATTTGGATTATCCTTGGACTGAAAACTGACTGCTTTAACCGTGTATGACTTGGACTGCTTGTTGGACTTTGCTTAGCTATTTACTGGAAGTAAAAACCTACATTTTACTATTCAGTGTGTCTGTGTGCTGGTCATGTGTTATTCAATACCACTCTCACTACATCTCCCTGTGTGCACTCATTCTCCTAACAGGAAATTACCTCAACACTGGTTTTGGGCCCAGGCCATACCAGGCTCAGATAACTGAGAGTTAGTGTGAATACACAGTACCGTATACAGACAGCTATTTACTGTTTAATTGTGGCTTACTGTCCTGGTAAAGATGGCACAAGACACTTGAACAAGTCTATCACTGATAACCTGGTTGGATGGAACAAACTATGTTTTCTGGTCTATGAAGTGCAGTCTATTTCTGCATAGAGAAGGGTTATGGAATGCAGTTCAAGATCCACTGGATGTAAATGCTTGGGATCCAGATGATGAGGATGATGCCAAGAAGTTAGCTGACTTTAAACAAAACAACGAATCAGCTCTTTGTACAATTGGACTAACACTGAGTTACCAGTAGCTAGTCCATATTCATAGAGAAGAGTCTGCTGCTAAGTGTTGGGAGAATTTGAAGAGGATTTATGTTCATGAGAGTGTAGGTGCACACATACATCTTACACGTAAACTGTTTAGAGCACATCTTCTGAAAGGTGGATATATATTAGCCCATTTGAACTTTATGAAAAGAACTTTTCAAGAGCTACATGAAAAGGAACTGATATTTTCAGAGCTGAATCAGGTTTACATCATTGGATGAAATTTATGATGATTATGTATTTTCACTGGAAGTCCTGCCCAGACATAAACTGACATTGACTGACATAACCAGAAGGTTGTTAGAAGAGGCAAGAAGACAGCTGGATAGGGACCAACTGAGGAACAAACAACCACAAGAAGAAGATTTGTGTTCAATACTATTAGGAAATGCTTTTCTTGTGGGGCTAGGGGATATATAGCTAGATTTTGTAAGAAGAGAAAATGACAGAATACTGGTAATCACCAGAAGGCTAAGAAGAATGTTAATTTAGCAATGTCTAGCAACTCAACTGTAAACCATAATTTGTGGTGAGTTGATAATGGAGCATTGCAATGCATTACTAGAAATAGAGAGAGGTTTGTAAAGATGTCCACGAGTAAGCAACATGTATCATTGGCAAATGGATGGAAGATGAAAGCATCTGGTGAAGGTACTGCATATTATTCATGTGTAAATGAGCATTTACCTATGTTATATGTATCTAAACTGAAATTTAGTTTGTTATCAGTAAGGGCTTTAGTTAATCTTGGTTATGTAGTAACCTTTAGGGGAGATAACTGTATAACAGAGAAAGAGGATAAAAGTGTTACTGCTACTTTAGAGAATGATTTATATGTTATACCTGCTATGTTTTGAGTATGATGGATCATTACTCATGGTACAGTTTCTACTATTTAATGAAAAACAAAACAGAAACATTCCAAAATTTCTTTAATTGGCTAAGGTTTGCAGAAAGAAAAATAAAACATAGCGTAATGACTTTAGTTACTGAATACGGGACTGAGTTTATTAATAATAGATTCCAAACAATGTTAAAATTGGCTGGTGTCCAGCATAAACGTTCTGCACCACAACATAATTCATTTATAGAATGAAGAAGGCAAACGTTACAAGCTATGGCTCGCACTATGTTATTCTGATTCAGGTTTGCCTGAAACACTGTGGGTTGAGGCCATAATGTGCAGCAACCATGTTTTAAACAATGTGGTGAACACAACAACTGGTGAATTGCCATTCACTCATTGGCATGGCAGAAAGCCAAATTTAAGTTATCTATACACATTTGGAGCTCCAGCATAGGTGCATATTCCCTCACAAGTAAGACTGAAAGGGCAACATAGAGCTAGACAATTATTTTTCATAGGTTATGAAGCCAACCATAGGTCATTTAGATTTTGGGATCCAGGCACATCTAATGTTTACTGTAGCGCTAGTGCTAAATTTCTTGAGCATGTTGGGTGGCATAAACTGGAACAGGAATTAAACAATGATATTATAATTGACACCCAAGTAGTCCCGAAGGATGAAATAGTTAAACCATCAATAGCCATTATAGAGGAAGAACAGGCACAGGAGGAAATAAGAACAGGCACAGGAGGAAGCCAAGAACAGGCACAGGAGGAAAAAGAAGAACAGGATCAGGTGGAACAGGATAGTCCACCAGTAAACCCTGTATTACTGAGATGTTCAACCCGAGTAACACGATCACCTGATAGATATCAGGCTAGTGTTATATGCCAAGTGAATACAGTTCCTGGCAACTATAATGAACTGAAACTGTATCCTGCTAAGGATCAGGCTGCTTGGCAGGAAGGAATGGATAAGGAACGGAATCCTTACAAAGGTTGGAGGTATATGAAAATGTCAGGTTACCATTAGGTAAACATACTATAGGGTGTAAGTGGATTTATAAACTTAAGACAGGCGTGGATGGGACTGTTACCCATAAAGCCAGGTTTGTAGCACAAGGGTTCAATCAGACAGCAAATGATTACAATGAGGTGTTTGCACCTAGTCTGAAGGCTACTACATTACGAGCAGCATTAGTGTGGGCAACTAAGGAGAAATACATTATAAATCATTTAGATATAGAGATGGCATATCTGCATGCACCGTTGCAACACACTAATTATTTAAAGAAACCTTTAGGAATAACAAATGATAATACAACTGATTGCTGGAGATTGAAAAAGACTCTTTATGGCTTGAAGCAATCAGGATATGAGTGGAACCAGTGCATAGTTTATAGAATTAACTAAGATAGGTTTTGTAGCTGGCATGGCTGATCCATGTTTGTTCAAAAGGGAAAGTGATGGTATAGTTTCATTGTTGCTATTGTTTACTGATGACATAGCATTAATCACCAAAACTGAGCAAGAAGCTACTGAAATAATTTCACTGTTAGAAAAGAAATTTAAGATAAAACAGTTAGGTGAAATTAAACAATATCTTGGTTTAAAGATAGATAAAACTAGGGGAGGATAATCTCACAGGCAGATAAAATTAACCAATTACTAAAGAACTTTAAAATGGAACTTTGTAAGCCGGCTAAAACACTGATGAGCCAGGAGTTTAGCCACAGTGATGTTAAAAGTCCTGCTTTTGATAAGAACATTTATCAGTCTTTGATTGGTAGCTTATCTTATCTCAGTAATTGGTCGAGGCCAGATATAGCATACAGTGTTAACCAAGTAGCAAGGTTTTATACTGAGCCATCTGAAAGGCACTGGCAAGCTGCTAAACTTGTGTTAGATATCTGAAACAAACAATGCATTATGCATTATATTTGGAGCCTAAGGATGAACTAAGTTTAACTGCATATGCTGATGCAAGTCTTGCTACAGATGTAAATACACATAAATCTATGTCAGGTACTGTAATATTATTAGGAAAAGTGTTGATTGGATGGAGGTCTATTCGACAAAAACATCTACATTTATCAACAATGGAGGATGAATTCTCATGTTTATCTTTATTATGTACAGATTTAGTTTATTATAAGCAACTATTGATTGATATGGGAAATGATGTAACAGATTTTGTTGTTGTGTATGAAGACAACTAATCAGCAATACAGATGGCTTCCAATCTTGCTGTAAAGACAAGATCAAAATACACAGATTTAAGATATTTAAATGTGAGACAATGTGTGCAAAATAAAATGATTAAACTGGAGTACTGCATGTCAGAGAATAACATTGCAGATCATTTTACAAAAGCCCAAGGCTCAATAAAGTATAAAACTTGCTGTGAAGATTATGGATTTAAACTGTAAGGTGATATATATATTGTTCTACCCAAAGGGGAGAATGTTAGGAATTGCTTGTCAACTAACAGTTGGGTTGGAAATATATAAACCAGGATGGACATTTAATACTGTCTCTTTAAGGGAATGCTAAAATTGTAATTGGGTGTGGTTCCTCAAACAGCCATAAGATGGAACTAGAAACCTGGGTTGTTCTGTTGCTGTGAGTTACTTGTTGCTAGATGTTCTGATGTTCAATGTTGGTTGGTTTGCATTTTTTACCTATTGACTGTTGCTGATCATCGTTCTTGGATTGCTGTGAGTCTGTTTATTGAACTGTTTATGATACTGGACTTTGTTATTTGGATTATCCTTGGACTGAAAACTGACTGCTTTAACTGTGTATGACTTGGATTGCTTGTTGTACTTGGCTTAACCATTTACTGGAAGTAAAAACCTACATTTTACTATTCAGTGTATCTGTGTGCTGGTCGTGTGTTATTCAATACCACTCTCACTATGTCTCCCTGTGTGCACTCATTCTTTTAACAGTGGGTTGTTAGGGATAACATTGTTTACCCTAACTGGTTTAGGTAAAATAATAAATATGTTACCATGGTTTATTAGTTAAAGTGTCTGCAACTTTAACTGTAGGAATGTAATTAAGGGAGTGGTTGTAAAAGCACCATAAAAGAAGCAAGACAACGGCAGCTTGCTCTCTCTGGCTTGATGATCCCTAATTACTGGATGGTTTGAAGAATGCATTTTTCTCCCACTAGAAAGGGAGAGAGAAAGGACTGATTTATTTTTAAGTGAACTGACATTGGATATTCTACACGGACTTTGCTAATTGAATATCCCTGAATGGACTGACTAAACGATACATAACTAATGGACTGTTATTTTGACTATGCTATAAACTCTAAATGGAATAAACTATATTTTGATAACACAAGTGTATCTGTTATTTTTACTGTATGTTAACAAACATACAAACTTATCTCACTCATTTATCTGTGTGCCTACCTGACTAACGCTGCACATTCTGTTTAGTTTGTCTCCTTAACACTGGTTATGGGCCCAGGCTTAACACTGGTTATGGGCCCAGAGGCTGCAAAGTCAGTTTAACTAGGATAAAACAGATTTATGTAAAAAGTGAGAGTTTGTGTTGTTATACGTTACAGTAAACAGACAGCTGTGTTTTATTAATTATAGTTTTATATCCATATAAGAAAACATGGCACAAGTCAATCTACAAAGTTTGTCCCTTATATCTAAATTGGATGGAACAAACTATGTTTCATGGTCTATGAAATGTAGTCTACTTCTACATAGAGAAGGTCTGTGGAACATAATAGAAAACCCACCTAACGTAGAGGAATGGGATCCAGAAATTGAGGAAGATAGACAAAAGATAAAAGACTTTATGCAGAAGAATGAACAAGCTTTTTGTATAATAGGACTAACACTGTCTGACCAGCAACTAGTTCATATCTGTGGAGAGCAAACAGCTGTTGGTTGTTGGCAGAAGCTGAAGAGAATTTATGTCCGAGATAACGTTGGTGCTCACATAAATCTAACACGGAAGCTTTTCAAGACGTATCTCCAGATGAATGGTGATATGCTGAGTCATTTGAATTCTATGAAAAGCATTTTTCAAGAACTGCATGAGAAAGAACTTATTTTCTCTGAACTACACCAAGTCTACATAATTCTATCTTCACTAGACAAAAATTATGATAACTACGTCACTTCCCTTGAAATATTGCCTAAGGAAAGTCTAACTTTAACTGATATAACTGGCAGATTGATTGAAGAGGCAAGAAGAAGACTTGAAAGAGATCAGTTAAGGAGGGAGCAACCTCAAAAAGAAGATAATGAATCTCCTACTGCATACGCAATTAAAAAGTGTTTTAATTGTGGAGGAAGAGGACATTTGGCAAGATTTTGTAAAAAAGCAAAGCGCCAGAACGCTGACCAGAATACTAAAAGTCATCAAAAGATAAATAAAAATTTAGAGTTAGCCATGTGTATTAACGGAACTGTAAAAAATAATTTATGAGTGGTTGACAGTGGAGCCTCCCACTGTATAACAAATGATAACAAAAATTTTATTAAAATGTCCAAGAGTACACAGCAGTTATCGTTAGCCAATGGCTGGAAACTGAAAGCTAAAGGTCAAGGTATAGCATATTGTTCTTACATAAAAGAGAATGTAAAAATGTTATATGTACCACAACTTAAGCTTAATTTAATTTCAGTTAGAATTTTGGTGAAACTAGGATATGTAATTACCTTTAAGGGAGATAACTGCATAATTGAAAAAGAAGATAAGAAAATTACTGCATCTTTAAGAAATGAATTATATGTATTAAATGATAATGGTTTAGAGGTGGCTAACACGGTTTATGATAATAAGAAACCTCATGATGAATGTATTCACTTGTTACACCGACGGCTAGGGCATTTAAATTTTAAAATGCTTAAGAAAACTGTTCAACTATCTAAAGGAATAAGTTTGAAACCTTGTAATAAGTATTTGCAATGTTTTGCTTGAAACCTTATAATAAGTATTTGCAATGTTATGCTTGTAATCAAAGCAAAGGCAAGGTCATACCGGCTAATAGAGTTGATGGATTTACTCCCAAAGAGCCTTTAGAAGTAGTATTTGCTGATTTAATAGGTCCGAAAAAACCAAGTGTAGGAGGTGCTCGATACATATTAAGTATAATGGACCACTATTCTAGATATGGGTTCTGCTATTTAATGAAAAGCAAAACTGAAACGTATCTAAATCTCTTTAATTGGATAAAATTTGCAGAAAGAAAAACTAAAAAGAAATTAGTAACTCTTATAACAGATAATGGTGCGGAATTTACAAATAATAAATTCCAGAATAGACTTAAGATGTTAGGTATTCAACATAAAAAGTCTGCACCATATAGGCCACAACATAATGCCTTTATAGAGAGAAGAGGCCAAACACTGCAATCCATGGCACGTACTATGTTGTCTGATTCAGGATTACCTGACAATTTATGGGGAGAAGCAATAATGTGTGGTAATCATATATTAAATAATGTTGTTAATTCAACAACAGGTGAATTACCATTCACATTGTGGCATGGTACAAAACCTGATTTAAGTTACATGCACACATTTGGAGCACCAGCATGGGTGCGTATCCCTTCACAACTTAGACACAAAGGACAGCATAGAGCTAAAAGATTATTTTTTGTAGGATATGAATCTAATCATAGATCTTATAGATTCTGGGAACCAGGTACATCTAGAGTTTACACCAATGCTAATGCTAAATTCCTAGAACATGTAGGATGGAATAGATTAGAGCAAGATTTAAATAATGATGTAATTATTGAATCCTACAAAAGGCAAAAAGATCAGACCAGTTATAAGAAGAGTCCAATAAAAGAAGTCCACGAAGAACAAATAGGACCAGAACAAGAGGAAACAGTTGATCAGGAAGAATTAGATAATCAAGAACAGTTAATAAATGAAAGTCCACCTGTAAGTCCTGTAATACCTAGACGTACTACACGTGTAACTAGACCACCTGATAGGTATCAAGCAAGTATAGTTTGCCAAGTAACTAAAGTTCCAACTAGTGTAGATGAACTGAGGATGTATCCTGCTAAGGATCAGGAGAATTGGCAAAAGGCAATGGAAAAAGAACTAAATTCATTAAAGGTAATGAAAGTATATGAAGATGCTAAATTACCTCCAGGAGAAAAATCCATTGGGTGCAAATGGATATTTAAAGTAAAAACTGGAAATGATGGGACTGTTACCCATAAGGCTAGGTTGGTAGCTCAAGGATTTAATCAAACTGCATCTGATTACGATGAAGTTTTTGTACCAAGTCTTAAGGCAACATCTTTGAGAGCAGCATTAGTGTGGACAGCTAAGAAAAACTATGCCATTAACCATTCAGATGTAGAAACTGCTTATTTGCATGCACCATTGCAGCACACTATATATTTACAAAAGCAAGTTATTATAAAAGATAATAAATTAAATAGTAATGATTGTTGGAAACTCAAAAAGAGTCTTTACGGGTTGAAACAATCTGGCTTTGAGTGGAACCAATATATTGTGAAAGAGTTAAACAATATAGGTTTTAAATCTGGTTTAGCAGATCCATGTGTGTTTAAAAGAGAAAATAATGGAACGGTGTCATTATTGTTATTATTTACAGATGATATTGCTTTGATAACTAAGACTAATAATGAAGCTAATGAGATTATATCATTATTAGCCAAAAAGATAAAATTAAAGCATTTAGGTGAAATTAAAAAGTATCTAGGATTGACAATTAACAAAACAAAACAAAAAAATGGATTTAAGATATCTCAAGAAGATAAAATTTGCCAATTAATTAAAATGTACAAAATGGAACTTTGTAAAACGGCAAAGACTCCAATGAGTCAAGAAGTTTGCCAAACTGATGCTCAAAGTCCCAAATTTGATAAATCCATATATCAATCTTTGATTGGCATCTTATCATATATAAGCAATTGGTCAAAGCCTGATATAGCTTATAGTGTTAATCAGCTGGCTCGTTTTAATTCGGATCCACATTGGCAATCATTAAAGAGAATTTTAAGATATCTTAAAGGAACAATGAACCATGCATTGTATAGAATGCATGCATTTTATAGAACCAAAGGGTGATTTGAGTCTCAGTGCCTATGCAGATGCAAGTTTTGCAACTGATATAAACACTAGAAAATCAACTTCTAGGATGGCTATATTATTTGGTAAGACACTAATAGGGTGGAGGTCAATCAGACAACAGCATATCAGCTTGTCCACGATGGAAGCGGAATTTTCATGTCTGTCATTACTATGCACTGATTTAATTTTGTACAAACAGTTATTATTAGACATGGGTATAACTGTTAAAGATTCCATTATTGTGTACGAGGACAACCAGGCAGTCATAAATTTGGCTACTAATAATGCTGTAAAAACTAGATCAAAGCATACTGATTTAAGACACTTAAATGTTAGAGAATCTGTTAATTAAATTGGAATACTGCATGACGGAAGAAAACATTGCAGACCAATTTTCAAAAGCTCAAGGAGTAACCAAATTTAAAGAGAGTTGTAACAAATATGATTTAAAGATGTAAATAGTTATATTTATTATTATTACCTAAAAGGGGAGAATGTTAGGGATAACATTGTTTACCCTAACTGGTTTAGGTAAAATAATAAATATGTTATCATGGTTTATTAGTTAAAGTGTCTGCAACTTTAACTGTAGGAATGTAATTAAGGGAGTGGTTGTAATAGCACCATAAAAGAAGCAAGACAACGACAGCTTGCTCTCTCTGGCTTGATGATCCCTAATTACTGGATTGGTTTGAAGAATGTGTTTTTCTCCTACTGGAAAGGGAGAGAGAAAGGACTGATTTATTTGCAAGTGAACTGACATTGGATATTCTACACGGACTTTGCTAATTGAATATCCCTGAATGGACTGACTAAACGATACATGACTAATGGACTGTTATTTTGACTATGCTATAAACTCTAAATGGAATAAATTATATTTTGATAGCACAAGCGTATCTGTTATTTTTACTGTATGTTAACAAACATACAAACTTATCTCACTCATTTATCTTTGTGCCTATATGACTAACGCTGCAGATTATGTTTGGCTTGTCTCCTTAACCCTGGTTGGGGAACACAGGCTTAACAGGAGTTACCTCAACATATGTTCCTAATGAACAGATCAGCTAACTGTCGGGCTGATGGAAGACCCCTACAAGATATTAAACTGGCCTACTTTGAAAATAGGTCAGTCACTGTCCAAATAACCATATACACACGATTGTCTGTAAATCTACAACAAAGTCCATCATGATATCCTGCCAGGGCTGTGTAGGTTCAGCTATGGTTTGTTATAAACCAAATGGTTTTCCTTCACGTATCTTAGTGGTTGCACACATGGAACATTCTTTTACATATTTCTCAATATCATTCAGGTCCCATTCTCCCATGGAAGGGCCACCAAAACTGTCTTTTAGCTAGATGTAAGTTCTTATAAACCTTGCTTAACATCATGGCAGCATTTCAACTGAGTACCGGGTAGTCTCACAGACAAACCACTTTTCTCACAGGCTTGTAGGTGAACTTCAAAGATTTAGTGCAGCAATTTCAATCCCAACAATGGAGTTCCCGAATAAAGCTAGCACTGAGAGCAACTGCCTCTCAGTGCTCTTTATAGCAATTTCCCAATCCCTCTCAACAAACCTAACATCTGCTCATTAAGCTAATTATCCCCTGCACCTCCTCCCCATGCCTAATCAATCATACCTAATCCTCTCACCATGTTGTGGTTTACCAGCAGCAGTTGTGGATGGTTGAGATCTCAGAAAGTGAAGACTCAGATGAGGGGCCTGTCTGTGATGTAGGGATGGGGCCAGGACCATCAGGGAGTGGAATGCTATCTTCAGAGATTGTGGAGGCTGGAAGCAGTGATGAAGAGGTCCCTGAGGAGCCTGTCCTCAATGCAGGTCTGATTGAAGGAAAGAGCAGCTGCAGCAGCATGGGTGACTTGGGAATAAGAGTCCAAGGCCCCTCCCTTAAGAGTTAAAAGCCAGCTGAGAAACCAGAGTTCTTTGCAGGAAGCAAAGAAGTTTTTGCACTCAAGCCTTGTTGACATTCGGTGTATCTTAGTTGGTGTTTGGAGACTCTTTGTGTTTGAACTATTTATTATATATTTATTAGTCATTTTATCTAGTGTTCTTGGCAGCCTTGCACAAACTTAGCAAGGCTCATTCTTATCAGAGACAATTAGTTTGAAACAGCATTTTAACTGTGAAGGAACAGAATTCGTAAAGAATCATTAAAAGATTTTGCTGTTACCTCTGTTTCGTGTTTTCCTTGGAACAAGGTTTGAGTCAGAACACACCCTCATTCTGGTCTCCCACACAGCCCTCATGTCAATTCAGTAGTCCCCCTCCCGCTTAGCTAGCATGGCAGTCCCGGCAAATCTCCAACCCATCACCTTGTTAGTCCCAACAGTTTATTGAAGCTCTGCAATTCTGGAATCACCACCCAACAGCTCATTGAAGTGGTGTGAAATGCCAGAGAAGATGTTGGTTGCATCCCCTCCAGTATCGTTTTATCAATGTGTTGGGCTCCAGGCACGTTCCAGGATACAGATAAGCTCTGTGAGCCCGAAAAGTATGAACATTAGCATGATTGCCATGGTATTCATAAAACGTTAAGCAATTCTTATCAAGATAACTTTGTCATAGGTGGTAAGTTTTGTAAAAATCACCAGCCTTGCAATTTACAAGCAAAGTCCTTGAGTGTATATGTTGTTGTTTGTCAAATGAGTTTTGCAATTTATGAAAACTAAATAGGCATTTCTTATAGACTACAAAACAGTTCTTTCCAAATTATCAAAGGAAATTGTTAAACAAAAAAATCTGGGACAAGTTAACTTTTACATTGTTTCTTTTACGCAAGTATGTTTAGAATCTGATTTTTGCTACATCAGTATAATGACCCAAACATGGTTGTAGTAC
The DNA here is from genome assembly GCA_033807585.1 of Hydrophis major. Taxonomy (NCBI): domain Eukaryota; kingdom Metazoa; phylum Chordata; class Lepidosauria; order Squamata; family Elapidae; genus Hydrophis; species Hydrophis major. The sequence continues at coordinate 302,222,372 of CM066329.1, read as the reverse complement.
AGATTGAAAACATAGTTTAGGATGCTGATGCTGCCTACAAAGACATTTGCATACAAAGCAAATGCAATAGAGAAACAAAATCAATTTTTGCAGATGAAAGTAAAAGCTATTGTTTAAAAAGACTGTTCTCCAAAGTTTAAGATTCTGCATTAGAGAGGCCACTGTTTGTAGGGCTCCAGTACACAGACAAATCTTTTTTTATATCCAATTAATTCACTATGCATCCTTACCCAATTCTTAAACCTACTGCAAATGCAAAATATAGTTGATTACTATTAATATTCTGAGTACTACAACATTGCAGGTTCAGCATAATGAATTAATTACAAAAAGATTCACACACTGCTGTTTGTTCGGAAGCTGAAGCTTTACATTTATGAATGCTAGGCTACAGCTATAAATTGAATATGAAACCTTTTTATTGCACTGTTTTATTGCTTGTGATCCTCTGGATGTAAGAGTTACAAACCATTTCCATCAGATTTTTTTGTGTTGCAGTTAATGAGTTTCTTTCTCTCTGGTCATTTAATTCCATTTTCAAATGAAGAGTGAAACATAGTGCATTACAGATATATTCCAGTAATTTCCACTGATTCCTTTATATTCTTATCAAGAAATAAACATCCCAGTCATTATTTGCTAATGTGATAGGCATTTTGTTAGCATTACATCATTAAAAAAGAAATATGAGTAACTCATTCTTTCTTAAATTAATGCATTAGTTCTTTTCATCTGCACAGCATGAAAAGTAGTAGAAGGAGAAGCACCATAAATAGATCAAATATGTTATTTCCTGAATTACAGAAAAAACACTGTGCTCATAAAAAAAAAAAAGATAAAACAAAGAGGAAGGTTATAATAGCATGAAATGAAATGTTTCTAAGAAATAACACCAAGAAAATTCATACAATACATCTAGAAATAATATAATTCTTTCAGATCATGAATCATAATTTATTGAAAGAGGAAATACTATGCATATAAGAAATATGCTTCCAGTAGGACTTATTTGCCTGTAAATATCTCCCTTGCCATCCATTCATATTCCTGCCACTGGACCACAACAATTTCTTCTTCTTAGTATATATGGTTATTTTGAAGTATATATTTAGAGAGAAAATATTCTTATTTTGGGGGAAAAGTGTTTGAAAGCCATTCATAATGGGGATGATGGCTCAAAATGTTGGATGTCGAACACACTGCTGGAGCTTGGGAAAAACTGATAATGCGAGCAGTTGTAACCTAGATGAAATAGTTCAACTCAGAATAATGAAGTTTGTTACATTTATATAAAATATCACAATAATGTCATTAAATATTAGTATGTCAACTGAATGATTCTCTAATTTGGTTAATGTAAACTGAACTGTAGACTGCTTGTCTTATCCTACAATATAAAAGTCTACAGTTCAGTTTACATTAACCAAATTAGAGAAACATTTAAATATTTATAACTCCTTAAATATTCTCAATTAAAATAAAACACAGAAAATACAGTTAATGCACTATCCTCCTACTAAAGTGGTCTTCTTGATTTACTTACAGGATGTATTTGAGTCAGTGTTTGTTTTTTTGTAACACAGACCTGAAATACTTAGATGCAGAAAAAGTAAAGGAATCAGGATTCCTCTAACTCCACTGGCCACTCCTCACTAGTTTTATAGGTAATCCAGGATGGATTTGGAGTAATGGATCCATCAATCATCAGTGCAATGGCCATGTTGAGGGCAATACAAGCTGGGCAGACAAGAGGACAGAATCTTTACGTATATTTTCAAAACTCCTTTCCATTATTTCTGAATAGAAAATGGCTGTAGGATGTTTTAATTAACAGAATTGCATAATCTCAGAAAAAACACTGTGATTTAACTGCCTATTTTGGACTTTGCTTAAACCTTTATTGAAAGTAAAACCCTACATTTACTGTGCAGTGTATCTGTATGCTGTGTGTGTATTATTCAAACACTATTCTCTATACGTCTCACTGTTTGCGCTCATTCTCCTAACAGGGAATTACCTCAGCAAGTCATACCTATTTATATGCATGTTGTATAATAATTTGCATTTTTATTCAGTTTCATTTCTTTCAGCTTTCATATTAATTTGCAATAAGTATGTATTCACTTTTTGAATATGATTTCAAAATATTTTATACAAATGTATTTTTTTCCTCTCAATATATATAATTAAATTTAGGTTTTTTAAAAAAATATTTGGAAAATAACATCATAAAATGTGTTCATTAATTAGATTTATATATTTTTGTTTGAGTGGGTGAGATTTACATCCTTATAAATATTTCCTATAATGCAAAGGTCAGAACTCATAAATGTACTTAGGATGTAATTAAATTCATCTCAGCAAAATGATTACTTGAATCAGAAATTATATTGATAAGATAATAATAAAGCATGAAGTCAAAAAGGATAAACTTCATAGATGAAAGTGGACACATGGAGTCTGTCTATATTCTTCATCTTTGTACTGTCTAAAATTGGATACCCAAACTGACTGAGAATTGTATGATATCAAAATTAATCACTTTTTCAGGATAAGTATGTTTTTAGCTTACTGACTGTGAAGTAATAAATTATCCTGGCCATGCTGTGCAAAGATCTAGAGGTAAAAACCATTCCCATCAGTTTCCTCTTCTCTTCTGCAACATGTATTGATGGATGTGTGCCATAAAAATAGGAACTTGCAGATGTGTCCTGAGAAATATTGCCAGTCTAACCAAAAGTTTAGTATTCTACGGAAATATGACTGGGTTCTGGTCCGCCAGTGGCTTGCAGAGCTGGCAGCAGAGTCAGACAGTGAGGAGGAAGATGAGCCAGTTCCGGAGTCTGGTGAGGGCTTGGATGAGGAATCTCTGTCCAACACAGAAATGGGGCCAGCGCCATCTGAGAGCTACATGCTTACTCTGGAGCTTCCAGTATCTGACAGCAGAGAAGCAACGGAACAGAGGGAGCCTGTTACCAGTGCATGCTTGCACAGAGCTGCCAGAAGGCTAAAACAGTTAAGGCAAAAGGAGACACTCGGGACTAAGGTTTGGAGATGATAGGCTTCTTCCATAAGACACAAAGGAGAGCAAAGGGACATGACCATTTGAAGTTATGTGATAACTCCCCCCCCCCCAAGTATTTATTACACAGTCCTGAAATTGCAAATGTTGTAGCACCATGGCAGTCATTCACCCTTATGGACGACCACAGAGGCACTGCAAAATTCACCCTGCCTATTCCCCTGCCCCACTTCTTCCCCCCTCCCATCCTGCTGTGCTGGATTCACCTTGCAAAGATCTGTCTTCTCTCTGCCATGGTTTCTTTGAGAGGGAGATAATTTCACTTCCAGGATCCCATCAGCTTGCAAACACTTTTCACGTGCCATAAGTAAAATGTTCTGGGTGCTGTGATCTTGCAGGACTTCAGACTGTGAAGTCATTGTGCCCAGAACATTTCCCTCTTCATGCAAAACATTTGCAAGCCAATGGAACACTTTGAGGTAGTGATATGATGATTAATGAATGCATGAGTGAAAGCATGGAGTTTTATATGATTCCACGGTGGTGCAGTGGTTAGAATGCAACACTACAGAGCACTTCTGCTGCCTGCTGCCTCCCTGCAATTTGGCAGTTCAAATCTCACCAGGCTCAAGGTTGAAACAGCCTTCCACCCCTCTGAGGTTGGTAAAATGAGGACTTAGATTGTTGGGGGCAATATGCTGAAAAAATACTGTGCAGCAGTATATAAGTCTAAGTGCTATTGATATTTACCCCAATGAATTCTCAGGTTACGAATGTAATTGGCAGGCTCCATTACATACATAACTCAAGGACTACCTGTATCTTGAAACAAGGTTGGGCTTATAGCATAAAAACATCATTCATTCAGCTCATTAAAAAAACTCAAAAAAGGATTCACAACAGCAAAAGTTTGAAAAAAACAATTGAACAAAAATGTCACATTAGCAAATACAACTCTTAGTTAAGGAGCTCAAAGCAGAAAATATGTTCAACAGGATTGCTCTGCAATATAAAGTGGTGGCCAAAAGATGATGATAAACTTACCAAACTCTTGAAAATAACAGAGGTATAAAGTGCTGGAAAGAAATTAAACAGAAAATGGAGCTTTTTGAAAACTTTTGAGAAGAGTGATTGCACCAGTACATCTGAATAATAGGAGGTTGAAGAATCATGTCAGTGTTTTCATATTGACCTTTTTGCCTCAGTGTAGCCATTCAAAACTTCATCATTCAAATGATACCCAACACTGAATGAGATGAGATTCTCCCTGCTATTCAACAGCCAAAATCAAGAAGAGTCCTAAGGCCAGATGGTATTGCCATAGAAGTCCACAAAGCCCCCCTGGTAAAACAGTATTGCCTGGATGCAATTGGTGCTATTATTTAGATAATATTCCTAAAACCTGAAAAACAGAGTTTTAATATTCAAAACAGATAAACCAAAAAAGCTTGCCAAATACTACCCAGTCTGCCTGTTTCTCTTCAGCCTACAAACTTTTCACTTGTTTATTGAACAGAATAGTGAAAAATTTAAAGGAACATCACCCACAAGATCTAGTGGGCTTTGTCAACAGCAATCAATGCCCACTCCACATAGTCAGCCAGCTGGTGGAACAAGCAGAAGTCCATATGACTTTATGAGTTTGTTGACTTTCTGAACACAGAAATGAGCTCAGTGCTGAACATCTTAAGAAATCAAAGCATTGATAAGAAATAAAGCTGATTTATTAAATTAATAAATGAGTGTTGCTCAATTGACAATACTTTCTTTTACTGCTCAATCAATATCCCAATATGTTGTAATGTCCATGATGGTAACATAATCTTTTCAAAGTTCTTTATAGTGCCTTTAAAATATTTTTCAGACGTTCAGCTACTACAATACACTCAATTTAAGCTGCATTTATTCAGGGTCATTAAACTCTTGTCAGTGTCAGATTATTAACTTCTATTGTTGCTCTAACTCTGAAGAGATAAGAGATTGCAGTTATAATTTCTTGAATACTGATATGACTTCTTTTTTAGTGGAACTTAAGTTAAATTGAATTTCTTGTGTTACTAAACTTCTTTTTAGTGTTGTTGGATTTCTTGAGAAAAATCAGGGATAAATACTTCTTTGCCACCCTCGCACAAGGAACATATAATATTTAAACTTTCAGTCCTTACAGCACAATTGACAATAAATGTCCAGAAGCTATCAAAATATATGAAAAAGAGAGGTTGAAACATTTGTAGACTTCCAGCTAACGCTTCCCAAATCATGAAGTAAATAAAGCAAGCTGGATGTTTCTTCTCAGCTCCCTCTGGAAATCCAATAAACATACATAGATTGCAGTTGGATAAGGATGAAATTACAGAAACACTGTTATATCTTTAGCCATCTTTAGTTGATCAGGTATAGATGTTTCCAGTAACTTCCCATAATGTACACATTGAGATATCCCATCCTCAGCCATTACTATTCTGGAATGACTAAAATTGCCTTTAATGATTTTTACATACTCTGTAATCATGACTATAATAGACATCTTTCTCAGTAGCAGGTAATACTCCAGATTTGGTAGTGAAAAAAAAAATAGTAGAATTATCTTAAGGGTCATCCAAGGAGAAAATGAATTAACATAATAATAATCAGAAAATTGAAATTGAAAAATTATAGCATTAACCCGCCACGGTTGTCCTAGTGGTTATTGACACACTGGTGCAATATCAAAAATCTTGGATAGCACTGAGAAAATCTATGCATTGACAACACCTGTCAATTACAAAAACAATGCTTAGATCTGCATATATACACTACATCAATACAGCATGATATCCCAGGTTCTTGTCAAAAAGCTGATGTGTATAAAGGCCAATACAAGCTAAACTGGCAACTCTGCTTTCACATTTTTGTGTATGCAACATTTGCCTATCCCAGGTCCTTAGAAATGACTTGATAAATGAACAAAAATGCCAAATCCAGTCAAGCAGATGGCAAACTGCATGCAACCTACCATAGTAATAAACTGTGACAATCTATTTTTTTATTCCAAAGATAGCTATTAATAAAGCAAAACAAATTATGATCAGAATTTACATTGTATTAGGCACAGCAGAGATTATTAATACTCATGTAATTAGAGTTCTACTTTGACAGGATTCAACAAATTTCAAAAACTCAAGGTAAATAGTTAAAAATTATGAAATGGATGTAACCACCATGTTTGATGTTCTAAATTTCTTTAGAACATCCTTTGATGGTTGTAACCACCATGTTTTAGTCTTCCTATTTTATGTTTACTAACTTTCCAGATTATCAAAACTTTATTTCTCCTTCAGATTTAAGGCAGTCTTACACAATCAAACTGTCTCCAAATTTGTCTTAAGTCATCTATGATTTTTTTAAAACCATTGATGTCATGATTCTAGTAATGAATCATATAGTGTGTCTTGTAGTAATGAGTCATATGCAGTGCCAAAGTAATACATTTAATTTTTAATGGTCTTGCAATAAATCTATAAATATGATATTTTTAATAGAAACATTGAATAGAATTGTTGGCTTTCCAAATTAATAGCATTAGAGATATGTCTTGAAATAGAACAAATTATTTTAAAATTAGTTAGCAGAGAATATGCATTATGATTTCCCACTTAACATTTAACTATCTGTGCATTCATGTATAATCTAAATGACTGCAAGAAAAGAAAAAGAATAAAAACATTAATGGAACATTTCAACATATCTGCCATTACTCCTGAATACCTGATATTTATTCTCTGATTTAGTTGACAAATTAATTGATGGTATAAGTAGCATATATGTGTGTTGTGACTGGAAGGATCTATCCTGCTGGGAGTTTTGACTCTGATGACTCTGAAAATAGAAGGCTGGAGCCTGCTGTGAATGTGGAGTCCGAATTATTAGAGGACACAGATGTGAGCCAGGAAGATGAGAGACAATCCTCCCCAGAACCTTCGACTTCGCTCATGCCAGCAACTGAGTCAGAGGCTTCAAGTCAGAGGCTTCGAGTGGGAAAAAATGAGTCAGAGGCTTCAAGTGGGAAAACTGACAGATCGTGGCTTGACGCCAGAACTAGGAGGAGACTGAAACGTCAAGCTGAAGGGAAGCGTCAAACCAGACATTGATTCGAGAGACTGACACGCCCATCCAGGTGATTTAAGGAGGCGTGATGATTCTCAAACTTTGCTTGGAAGCAAAGTGTTTGATGTGTCAAAAGGATACGTGTGGAGTGGCCTTTGTAATTTATGGACATTCTGAATTACCAGACAGATTCTGGGAAGTCTGCCAAGGACTGGAATATAGTACTGTTAACCCTTTTTTAGTCTGGCTTTGTTTTGTTTGAATATTTTGAATTGTGGAAATCATTGTTCTCACTTGTGAATATAGGTGAGACATAACATTTTTGCTTCCAAGCCTAACAAACCATCTTTCAACCAAGATGGACCAAACCCAACTGCAGAGTTTGGTGGAGCAGCAGCAGCAACAGACAAATCAGCTGATTCAAAGCAACCAGACTCTTCAAAATCAGGTGACACAATTAGTGAATCATATTTTTAGCTTGCAAAGCCCTGCTGCTGCTCCCTCAGCCCCTCCTTTGAGGAAAAGCCCAGTATCCATGCCGGAGAAATTTTCAGGGCAAACGGACATGTTCCCGGCATTCATGGGGCAGTGCCAATTATTTATGTCTTTGAGGCCTGAAGACTTCCCAAATGACTGGGCTAAGGTGGGATTTATGATTAGCCTATTATCTGGGCAGGCTGCCAAATGGGCTACTCCCTTGTTAATTCAAGATAGCCTGTTGTTGGACAATTTTCAAGGTTTTCTAGAACAAATGAGAGTTATGTTTGAAAATCCAATTAAAATACAAACTGTGGCTAGACAGTTATGGGACATTTATCAGGGGAAATGTCCCCTGCAGGAATACATTGCAGAATTTCATTTGCTGTGTATGGACTCTAACTGGAATGAACCGGCTCATATGGATGTGTTCCAGGAAGGCTTGTCTGATACCATCAAGGATGAGTTAGTCCATGCAGAGCGGGCTTCAACTTTGGATGCATTGGTAATCCAGTGCTTACATATTGAAGCCCGTTTACAACAGCGCGGAAGTAAACGGCCCGTTGTGGAACCAGCTTCTTTTTCTCGTGCACAAACTACGCCACCAAAAGTTTTTCGAACCATGGTTAAGACTGAGGAGCCGATGGAGTTTGGCGCACTCCACCCTCGCTTAACGGAGCGAGAATGTTCAAAAGGTTCCAGGAAGGCTTGTGCCTTTATTGCGGGGGTCCGGGACATTTTGCTAATTCCTGCACTCGGAGAGGACTTGCAGACCCGTGCCTGAAACCACTCCTGGCCCGTCGGGAAACGGGGTAGGCCCAACCTCGGGGAAACCCTAGATCAGGCACGTTCTACACCCCCACCCCAAATGGCTGAAGTAAATCCTGGCCCTCCTCGGCATTTACTTTTGGACACTCATATCTTTTTGCAGTCCCAGAAGGAGGGAATTCCTGCCATTGCGCTGGTGGATTCAGGGGCTACAACCAGCTTTATGGACTGGATTTTTGTCAAACATTTTGAAATTCCCTTGATTGCTGTGGATCCACCCATTAAGGTGGAAACCGTAGATGGGCGTGAACTCAAGTCTGGGCCCATTCGTTTCGCCACCCAGCCAGTACGTATGCTTATTGGGGATCATGAGGAGGCAATAAGTTTTTATGTCACCTCGAACCTTCATCTCTCTTTGGTTCTCGGCATGTCCTGGCTGCGTTTGCACAATCCATTGGCTTGGGCGCAGAACGCCATTTCTTTTCATAGTCTCCAATGTGTGGACCACCTGAGACATATCTGTGCTGGCCAAGATATCGCTGCTCCTGCTGTCTCCATACCTTCGGAGCTATTGGACTTCTCTGATGTTTTCAGCAAACAGGAGGCAGATCAATTACCACCACATCGTGCTTATGATTGTCCCGTGGACCTGATACTGGATGCTCCATTGCCAAAGGGTCGGTTATACTCCATGTCGGAGCCCGAGTTGGTTGGGCTCCGAGAGTTTTTAGATAAAAACTTAGCTCGGGGATTTATTCGACCCTCGTCGTCCCCGCTTTTGGCTCCCATTCTTTTTGTTAAAAAGAAGTCGGGAGAGCTCCATTTATGCTGCAACTACTGACGGTTGAACACCATCACAGTGAGGAATAGCTATCCTTTGCCGCTCATTCCGGAATTGATGGAGCGGTTGTGGGAGGCTACTATCTTCAATAAACTTGATCTGTGTGGGGCCTACAACCTGGTTCGGATGTGCAAGGGGGACGAGTGGAAGACGGCGTTTGGTACTCATTATGGTCATTTTAAGTACACCGTCATGCCATTTGGTCTGACCGACGCTCCCGCACTATTCCAGCATTTGATGAACAACATTTTCTGGGACAAGCTGGAGAGATTTGTCGTGGTGTATCTGGACAACATTTTAATCTACTCTTGGTCCAGGGATCACCATCTTCAGCAGGTTCATCAAGTGCTTCAGCGTCTTCGGAAGCATAAACTCTACGTGAAATTGGAGAAGTGCTTCTTTTTTCAGTCGTCAATAGAGTTTTTAGGGCATATCATCTCTCCCGAGGGCATTGCTATGGACCCTAAAAAAGTCAAGGCCTTGTGTAGTTGGGAAGCCCCTCGTCGAGTCAAGGACGTGCAACGTCTTCTGGGGTTCGCCAATTACTATAGGACCTTCAATCCGGACTTTGTTAAGTTAATGGATCCCATCACTCAGCTCCTCCATAAGAAGGTTCTGTTCCAGTGGGGGCCTCCGCAACAACAGGCTTTTGAAACTTTAAAGAAAGCATTTGTGGCCAAGCCAATATTGAGGCATCCTGATCCAAATCATCCATTTGTGGTCGAGACAGATGCCTCTAATGTAGCTATCGGGGCAGTATTGTTGCAAGCTCCGAAGGATGGCGTGCCTCTTTTCCCCTGCGCATACTATTCTAGGAAGCTTACAGCTTCTGAGCACAATTATACCATCTGGGAAAAGGAGTTCTTGGCTATTAAGGCTGCATTTGAGACCTGGCAACATCATTTAGGGGGGGCTCTGCACAAGGTGGAGGTTCGGATGGATCGCCGAAACTTGGAACATTTGTCTACCTCTAAGAAGTTGAACCAACGCCAGATCTGGTGGTTGTTGTTTTTCGCAAGGTTCAATTTTTCTGTCACTTATGTTCCAAGTGGACAGAATCGGAGGGCAGATGCATTGTCTCAGAAACCCGAATATATTGGTCCTGAGGATCCTCTTCCACCATGAATGGTGTTGCCACCGGAATGCTTGGCCGTACTTCAAGATCCGGTAGATTTACGGGATCGAATACGGGAGGCGCAGCGATTGGACGCATGGATGCAGCAGAGAAGGGGGGAAGTTGGACCTGATTCCCCATGGTCCTTTGAAGGGGGCTTGCTAAGACATCGGGATTTATTGTACATACCCACCAGGACGCTTAGAGCCCTCATCATGACGCAATGTCATGACAACCCCGCTGCTGGTCAATTTGGTTTTCACAAAACTCTGCACCTGGTCACCTGGACTTTTTGGTGGCCTCGGGTTCACCAAGATGTGTTTTCCTACGTCACTTCTTGCGTACAATGTCGACAAGCAAAAGTGGCATCGGGTGCGCCTCCTGGACTTCTTCAACCACTGCCGACTCCGAGCAGACCATGGGGAGCGATCTCCATGGACTTTCTAACGCACTTGCCCCTTTCATCGGGTTATACGATGGTGCTCGTGGTGGTTGACATACTCACTAAGATGACCCATTTCATCCCATGTAGGAGATTGCCCTCGGCTCGTGTTACTGCCCGGTTTTTCATATAACATGTGTTCCATTTACATGGCTTACCAGACAGAGTTGTTTCAGATCGCGGTGTTCAGTTCACCGCTCAATTCTGGAAAAGTCTAATGAACGCACTACGAGTACAAGTATGTTTAGCGTCAGCGCACCATCCGGAAACCGATGGCGTGACTGAGAAGGTAATTGGCATCCTCGCCCAATAACTCAGATGTTTTGTAAATCAACGACAAAATGACTGGGTGACCTATCTTCCATTGGCAGAGTTTGCCTTTAATAATTCTTGGCACACCTCCACCCACATGATGCCTTTTTATGCAAATGTGGGTTACCATCCGAGGTTTTTCCCCCTGTCAATCACAGATTCTCCAGTTCCAGAGGCATAAGATTTTTTGTCAGAGTTATATGCGGTGCATCAATTAATTTCCAGACAATTGGAATGAGCGAAAGCAGATTATAAGCATTTCGCAGATCGTTCGCATCGAGCAACGCCTCCATTGGCTGTGGGGGACAAGGTGTGGTTGTCAATGAAACATCTTCGGGTCGATCGCCCGATTAGGAAGTTGGATCATTGCTTTATTGGTCCCTTCCTTATCGAGGCAGTTATTAATCCTGTGGCTTATCAACTCACTTTACCGCACTCCATGCGCATTCACCCTGTTTTTCATCGCTCCCTATTAGTACCTAACACTCCATCGTGTACTCTCCATTCTCCAGAAGATACAGGTTTTCCATCTAGGCTCAGCACTGAACCTGTTACGGATACTACAGTGGTCGGAATTTATGATTCACGATGGCTGAAGGGACGATTCCAGCACTTCGTGGGAAGACTGGAAAATGAAATGGAGATTCGCTCTTGGCAGGATGTATCCAAGGTGCATGCCCCAGATCTTATTCGCATATATCATGCACAATTCCCTTCAAAACCACATCCTGATCGTCAGACTTGGGGGAAGGGCCCTGCGGTGAGGGATAGTGTGACTGGAAGGATCGATCCTGCTGGGAGTTTTGACTCTGATGACTCTGAAAATGGAAGGCTGGAGCCTGCTGTGAATGTGGAGTCTGAATTATTAGAGGACACAAATGTGAGCCATGAGGATGAGAGACAATCCTCCCCAGAACCTTCGACTTCGCTCATGCCAGCAACTGATCCACAAAATAAATCAGAGGCTTCGAGTGGGGAAATTGACAGATCGTGGCTTGTTGCCAGAACTAGGAGGAGACTGAAACGTCAAGCTGAAGGGAGGCGTCAAGCCAGACATTGATTAGAGAGACTGACATGCCCATCCAGGTGATTTAAGGAGGCGTAATGATTCTCAAACTTTGCTTAGAAGCAAAGTGTTTGATGTGTCAAAAGGATACGTGTGGAGCGGCCTTTGTAATTTATGGACATTCTGAATTACCAGAAAGATTCCGGGAAGTCTGACAAGGACTGGAATATAGTACTGTTAACCCTTTTTTTTAGTCTGGCTTTGTTTTGTTTGAATATTTTGAACTGTGGAAATCCTTGTTCTCACTTGTGAATATAGGTGAGACATAACATATGTGTATAGGTTACTGTACAATGACATGATAAATCTTGGCATTTAACATGTCATTTTACCTTTGAAAATCTAAAATTGTTGGCCTGGCTTCTTTATTATTATGATTGACTGATTGTATATTAATTAGTGATCTTCAATACATTGAAAGAAATATGGATTACATGTGGTCTGATCAGGCTTTTACAGCATCTTATATATAGATGCTTAGCTGTTCATGTTAGCATAATGTAATTCAGTTTGCTGCATAATAAAGATAGAATGAAGAAGAAAATGTAAGCATTCTGGTCATTAGCTAAATATATCTTTGCTTTCCCCAAGCACACCAAATCCATTGTGTATTGTGTACTTGACCTTGATTTCATTATAAAATCATGCACTGTACATTTCAATTATGTTTTTCAATTTTTTTCAGAAAAAAAAAAGAATTCTAAATATTTAAAGCAACTGAAGCTGGAATGTAATGTCAGAATACTGAACTGTTTTTGTTATGATGATCTTGCTGGTTAGATGGCAGAATTGGAATATCAGAGAGTGGTGTCAGAGAGATACAATTTATTTTTTTAATATTGAAAAGGAACACATTGAAAAATATAAAATATTTGTATGGGAAAGGTGGGAGTGCTTTGGAGCTAGAGTTTCCCAGGACAGGGGGGGCAATTATGTCAATAAGCAACTGTCTTAAAGCACTAAGCTTCAGAAATACAAAGTAAGGAGAAAGATAAGGAAAAGTGCCTGATCTAAATTGCAGTGAAAGAACTATACCTCCATATTGACAGAGTAAAAGCAACTGCTTTGAGTTGTTTTATTAAGTTGAAATAGTTTCTTATCTGACCATGCTATAGCAAGGATCTGAGAAGCTGGTACTGAATTCAATGTAAAGTGCATTATGGTGGGGATAGGATAGAATAACAATATAGCAAATCTTACAGTCATTTTTATAGAGACATTACAATTATGAAACAGGCTTTCCAAAAGAAGTGAATTTAGCACCAACCTCTGTAACATTTCTGGTGCCAGATGAAGAATCTCCCATTTGATCTATGTTTTTAAATAGGGGGGGGGGGGTCTAAATAGTAGAAGGGAGGAAATACAGTTTTAAAAACTGTGCTTTAATATACGGGTGACCAGGGGCTGATCCAGATTTTGAATTTATGTATCCTGTTTTTAAATATTTCTTGTTGTAATAGGTTACTGGATATTACTTTTTCCTGAATTTATGGTAAGAAGGGAATAACATCCTGAAGAATTGGAATGACATGTAAATCCCAGTGGAAAAAATAAATAAAAAGAAAGTCTAAATACCGTCTGCCCCAAATTTGGGCCAAGACAATTTCAGCACACAATGTTTTATTCCAAAGGTATTCCTATGAGAACCCAAAATAACATCCCATTTAATGACTGTGCATTCCAAAGCTCCCATGCTAGGTAGGATTATGCCAATCTTCAAAGGATTGTGACACTTTAATTAAATATTAAAGGAACACTGTCCTGAAAGTGCTTTGCAAAGCAACATACTTCATCCCATTACTACCAGCAAAGTAGTCACATTGCTTGTTTTGATGACAACACATTCCCTTTCAATCTTCTATTAATAGAAGATAGTTTTGTGAATCTGCAACAAGTGCTCCAAAAGAGAACTGCTGCATGAATCACTTTATTTATTTTATGTGCATTTTATGTTTTTATTTCTAGAATTCACAGAAGAATATTTTTAATATTACCGTGATTTACAACATGGCCACAGTTTACAGTATCTTCAACAGTTTCAGTGCAATGGAAGGTGGGAATGACCTTGGGAGTCAGGAGGGGGAGCCACAGACTGGAAAAAACAGCATGTAAAGGGTGTCTTAGCTCACAGATGGGTGTGTTTGTGAGAGACAGGGTACATGATTCATAAAAGATTCTTGCTAGTTTTCCTGAGACTAAAAGGAAAGGAGAAATACTTTAAATCTTGCAAGATTCTTTTCAAGAAATCTTACAATAAAATAGAGCTATTCCACCCAGTTATGCTTCTTGTCTGTACTATCTTACAAGTATGACACCCTAGATGCAATTCAATCATTCTTCTCTTAATGCAATTATGTGTTCACATCAAATTCTGTCTGCCGAGAAATATGATCCCCTTAAATGCTTTAAATGTCTTTTCTCTGTTCATCTATTGTTCAGCTGATCCCTCCATGCCCAGCTGGTCCTCTTTTATCTTACCCTCTGTGAACAATTAACACTAAAGGAAAAATAGGCATAGAGAACAAAATGGGGGGAAGTTTGCGTTTCTCTAAGTATTTGATTGTAATCAACACTTTTCCCCCCATTTTCTAGGAGAGTTTTAGTATTTACAGTATTCCATGCCTGGTTTATAGTACATGGCTTATTTGACCTGATGATATAACAGGACGCTCAGATAGAATCTGAAAATATATTTTCAGTGCATTATTTTAACCTCTGACATTTAGGCAGCGTATAATTATCTCTATCTGTAACTGATACTTTACAATGAACATATAAATAACACATGGACTCTGTTAGCCAAGGTTCTAATTATTATGACTAGCAGAAGTAACAGTATATATGCATAATAGATGTTTAACTATATTTAAGCAAGAATGGTTCTCATGTAAGCAATATATCATATAACATGACATTACAGTTTGGCTTCGAGGGACTCAATGTCATTAATGTCTATAATTTGACAAATTAGCAAGTGTACAAAAGCAGGGAAGTAAAAACCCAGTAGATTGTTTATTTAATATTTTATTTTTGTTAAACTGGTTTTGATTATCTTACATATTTTTCCTTTCATCATCCAATGGATACTTCGGTTCTAAATAAGTATCTTAAGACTGAAAACTTCATTGTACAACAAATACTTCAATGTCATCTGCAGCAGTTTCTTTTTTTCTAGTGTGATACTTAGTTTCGTAGCAAAAAGTCAAACTGTTTGCAATGTTGATATCCAAAATTGTAATTAATACTGATGAAGAGCTAGTTTAGTGTGGTGGTTAAAGCACCAAACTGGAAACTGGGAGACTGTGAATTCTAGTTCCTCCTTAGTAGGGGTGAAATTCAGCCAATACAGACTGGTTTGAGTGAATCGGTAGTTCCGGAAATAATTTGACCCTGCCCATGCACTCCTGCTTTATTCTGTGCTATATTTCCTTTATTTGAAGCCCAGCTGATCGGTGTGGTAGCCCGGATTGCCATGGCTTAGCTGTTTTTACTTATCTGGGCTGCAGTAAAATATAAATTTTCCTTCTATTTTCAAAAACATTGTGCATGCACAGTGCAAAGCTCATGCCCACTGAAACAGCTGTTATACCGGTTGAATCCCATCACTGCTCCTTAGGCATAGAACCAGTGGGTGATCTTCAGGCAGCCACTTTGTCGGACTCCAGTCACAACAACATCTTGAGGTGTAGTGCTCTAACATCCTGCTGTGTGGAGCAGAGGCGGCATTGGAACTGCATACCTGGCTGAAGTGTCTCTTTAAGGCAAAGTTGGAGTGCAGAGGGAACGTTTAGGCATGGGGTGGAGGCGCGTGAGAGTGATTGCAGGGCTCATGTGTCAGCTTTAATATTTAGCTGCCACATTTTTTAAGAGAGTTGGAGGAATTGAAAAGTTCAAGGTTATTCTATATGTCATATTAAGAAATTCCAGTGGCAGTTAATTGGTTCTCATGATTTATGAAATGTAGATGTGGGAGGAGAGAATGGAGGAGAGAAGGTGGATTCTGTGTAACATGCAAAAATAATTTCACTTGGGAAATTGCCTTTGACATGCCAGATCTGTTTCTAAATAAATCAGTTGAAGAGAAATGTCTTGGAGTGATTGATATCATGGATACTTTCTGGATGCCTTACATTGTGGGTGTAATGACAGGGTTGTTATGTGTTTATTTGGTCACGGGTTGTTATATGTCAATTGGGACACATGGGTGTTAACAACAGGGTTATTGTGTGTTAATTAGGGAGTGGATTGAATTACAGGGTTCTGCTCTGATAATTGGGGGGAGGATATAAAGTTGGTGTGGAGAAGCGGTTGCTCTCAATGCTGACTTTGAACAGATCCTTGTTACTATTACTACTTAATGTCATCTGGAAATCCTACATTAAACCTTTTCATTGTGTTTCACTGTTTGTGAGTAACGTGATTTATGGTAAATGTGTCCATTGCTCGACAGGCTGTGACACACTTTCTCTCAGATCTCAGAAGAGACAATGGAAAACCATGTCCATGAAATCTTGCAAAGAAAACTGCAGGGAAGCAGTCACCAAAGATCAATACTGAGGAAGCCAATAATAATACTGATTGAATATTTCTTTTTTACTTCTAATACTCTTAAATTATATAAAACATAAAATATCAATAATTTTAACTAATACTCTGCAAATAGCATTGTATTAAAACAATATAATGTATTAAATTACGACATAATAAAATGGAATGCAAACTTTCCTTGATATCCCATTCATATAGTTTGACATTGCAGCCTCAGGGTGAACTCATGTTTAGGAGTAACATAGAATTCTTTATTGGCCAAGTGTGATTGGACACACAAGGAATTTGTCTTGGTGCAAATGATCTCAATGTACATAAAAAAAGATACAATCGTCAAGAGTCAAGAATCATGATGTACTCATGACTGTTAAAGAAAAATAAATAATTTACTAGGAAATAGAAATGTAGTAATTTGATATCCATTAATAATAATAATAATAATAATAATAATAATAATAATAATAATAATAATAATACAAAGAGCATAGTCAAAACAAAACCATGTCAAAATCTGTTTTATTTATGTAAGCTGTGATGTGGCTTCCAGGCTTACCTGCACTTTATTTCATTCATAGGCTTCTGCATTGATATGAAGAATAAATTTTAATTATCATTATATCTAAGAAAGAAACAGTGTGATTTTAAAATCAGTTTTATTCAGAAGCAAATTGTGCTGTCTGGTCCCAGTTGCTTGAATATTGACTGGTATAAGTCCACAGTTCTCTAAGTTGAGATGGCATGTGGAACAAACATTAACATTTTTATTTCTCATCAACTCATATGAAAAGAATGTGAAATTGCTGGGATCTGAGGTTCTAATTGAATGCTAACTGTATATGATTATATGGTCATGCTTATTAGGAATTACAGGAGCTGAAATCCAACACTGATTTGTATCTTCATGCCAATCAAGTTTAAACCTAAAATTATATGTGCCGTGGAACATATTACAACAGTGCAGAGCAAAAGCTCATTTTCATATTGTTATTCACAGGCTTTTTCAGGAAACACCAATGCTGACAGTGTGGTATATTACAAGCTTCAACATTCCATCAAAGCAAGATTTCTACGATTTGTCCCTTTAGATTGGAACCAGAATGGCAGGATTGGGATGCGGATTGAAGTCTATGGATGTGCTTATAGTAAGTGATGTATCTTCTTTTAATGAGACGAATGACACAAATCTGTAATATGTTTCAAAACTGCAATAGGAAATACCGCTTAATTAGGATTTGCTCATTTCAGCTATAGTAAAGGCTTTTGCGGGGAGGAGTATCAATATTGCATGTTAACACGTTATTGTCCTTTTTTTAATCTTGATTTTTTTGCATACTGAGATCAATATCATATAACGCTGGAATTTATCTACATAGTTCATTCATTTGTAGACATTTTTTTTCCTTTATGGGGACTGCTTTAAGTAAACCAGGATAGCAAAT
Organism: Hydrophis major; assembly: GCA_033807585.1. NCBI lineage: Eukaryota > Metazoa > Chordata > Lepidosauria > Squamata > Elapidae > Hydrophis > Hydrophis major. Next base: position 302,204,257 of record CM066329.1, on the reverse strand, counting down.
ATTGTTTTTCATGAGTCATTGGACATTATGTCTCTGAATGTTTCAATTTATTTATCTGTCCACTTTTTGGAGATTGGACAATAAAAAAAATCAATAAACTCCATGTTTAGACATACAGATGTACCACTTAAAGTGCATCATTAAGGTTCAATGTTAAAAGATAATAAAAATAAAACCAGAAAGAGCATAGGGATTATGTGCAACTATTGTGTCTGATGGATTTGTTAACTGATAGTTGTAGTCAATAGAATACAACATTTTGAAAATAGACTGAACATTTAGCATGTTGTTCACTTGGTTCCCTAGTTTTAATGGACTTATCTTTCCCAGTGGAAAGGCAGTGATTAAAAATAAAATAAAAGGTGAAGATTGTTCCAATGTGATTCAGTAAAGTTTATTTACAGAGAGGTTGTATAGAGTTGCAAGCAGATTTATTAATTTTACAGGACAAGATAGAAAACTGAAAAAAAGAAATTGTTGGAACTCAAAGACGTCAAAGATACTAACAGGATCTTTTAAGATACTGCGTATTATACCCCTTCAGCACAGATAATGGATTCTTTAATGGGGCTCACAAAGATGAATTTTCAAAAGCTTATGCCCAAAACAAAGCCTAATATAGCAAATGTTTTGTCAAGAGAAATAATATGAAATAGGAGCTTTCCATTGATTTGGAAGAGGACGGTCAATTGACAAATGACCTATGGGCAGCCTGATGTATCTTCATTTACTTCACAAATGTAGCTTTCAAGCTTGCCACTTTTGCCTTCTTTACTTAGGCTGTCTAGATGTTGTTTGTGACTTATTAAATCACCCTTACTTACAGATTATGATAAACACTATGTTATGTTAGTATCTAATATCCTATTGAAAGTGCATGTCTATGAAAAAGGCAAATTCATATGCATGGTCATAAGCAGAAGGGAGGAAATAGCAAAGCATGTTTTGTGGTGTCACAACACACGCTTCTCCCTTTATGTATTCATATCATTAGCAAGATTTTAAAAGGGCAAAGTTTGTCCTGTGATATTGCAACTCAGGTTTCATTTATTTTGGCATCATCACAGTTAGCTACCTCTGCTAACATATCATCACAGTTAGATGCCTCTGCTAACATATCATGAGACAAAAGTGTATTATTAATGGCAAAATGTGTATATTTTTTTGTCTATTATATATGAAAATTGTTGCCTGTTTCCCCACATATAGAAAATGGAATATTGTTTTATTTATTTGTTATATTTCAGAATTTGTCAAAGAGTCTTGTAATATTTTTGTAACTTAAAATAATACAAATCCTCATTTTATAATCTCTGATTCTCCATTGTTTCCCCATGGTATTCATGACAACATTTCTCACATTTGTGTTTTAAGTATCATGTGAGCAATAAATTATCATTATGTCTTTGGCTGTTTTATTAAAAAAAAACTTTTTATTTTTACTTCCAGGATCTGATGTAGCAGATTTTGATGGAAAGAGTTTCCTACTTTACAGATTTAAACCCAAATCGACAACAGCCATAAAAGATGTAATTTCTCTGAAGTTTAAAACAAGCCAAAGGGATGGGATTCTGCTACACAGAGAAGGACAGAATGGAGATCACATCACATTGGTTTTATCTAATGGGAAGCTTTCCTTACTCATCAATATAGGTACCAAATACACAGTCATATTATCTCTCTTTTAATAACATAACAAAATAAATCAGAACTCTCATATCTTTGCCATTTCTGTTGTTTATTATAGCAGACTTAACAATTTGTTTTTCTCCTCTTGAAGGTGATGCTAAAATATATTCTGCTGATGCCCAGATTAATATCACTTTGGGTAGCCTTTTGGATGACCAGCATTGGCATTCAGTCCTCATTGAACATTTCAATAATCAAGTGAACTTTACAGTTGATAAACACACTCACCATTTTCATGCAAAGGGAGAATTCAATTATTTGGACCTTGATTATGAGGTGTGAAAATTATCTTTCATTTATTAGCATTATTATCATTGTGATGTAAAATGAGATTATGAGATTCAAGGATACTGTGAGATACATAGTTGAGACTTTAGCTTCTCTGGTTGCTATAGAATTAACCAAATATGATTTTGTTATGAAACACGGTTTGGAAATTATTGCTATGCAGAATTTAAAGTATGAGAAAGTAGAAACATTAGCAGGAAATTCAGTTTTATACTGATGTTCAGTTAGGGAAGCTAATTTGTTCCCTGCTGAGTAAAATTGAAGGAGTTTTACTTTCCTTTTTGGAGTTGGTGGCAACACAACTTCACCAGCCAGTTCTTCTACCCCTTCATTATTTGCTAGTAAATGTGAAGTGTTAATCATTTAAACAGACATGGGAAGCGTGAGAAAAGATAAGGAAGGAATGGTCAAGAAATATTTGCTGTGTTTCAAGAAAAAATAAGTTATTTTAGGATGCAGTGAAGTTGCAGTGATCAGGGAAGTAAACTTTGAATCTAGGTCTCTATTTATTAAAATTCTCATCCTAATATCAAAACCCTTATTGCAAGAAATTAGTTCAAACCTCTAGTAAGAAAAATATTGGCTATTTCCTGCTGCAATAGTCTAAAAGAGAAGAAGACAATTATCAGAAAATAAAAAAGAAAGTACCTGTTTCTATTTGCTTCAACCCAGCCTACTATGGTGCCACAAACACTTCAGTGTTCTACAGAAAATGTTGCTCAATCCTTTTCTAGACCAGTAGAAGAAGGCAATTGATCACTTTGTCATTGCACTAAGACATTTATCCTTTATCTTATTATCTTTCATCTCTGTGTAATGGTTTATAGAATCATATGAGAAATAGAACAAATGTATTTGAGCAAGAGGTAGTGATAAATATGCAGAATTCTTATAAATTATTCAAAAGACTGAGCAGCTTTCTATGTAAAATAAAACTACTCAGTGCACAGGAACATTCATGACTATAACATCTGTATGTACAATAAAGTGCAGGAGTTGCAAATCTATAAATCTTCAAATATTGCTGAAGTATAACTCCAAACAGCCATCAGGAGCTTCAGTGGCACAGTCGTTAGAGTGCAGTACTGCAAGCTACTCCTACTGCAATTTGGCAGATTGAATCCCACCAGGCTCAAGGTTGACTCAACCTTCCATCATTCCGAGCTGGGTAAAATGAGGACCCAGATTGTTGGGGGCAATATGCTGACCCTGTAAACCACTTTGAGAGGGCTGTAAAGCACTATAAAGTGGTATATAAGTCTAAGTTCTATTGCTATTGCTATTATGTATCATGGCCAAGAGTACTACAGCAACAGTATGGCAACAAGTTCTTCATCATTGGTTCAGAGTATGAATTATAACATGGAGAACAGAATGCCATGCCTACCTTTGGTAACAAAAAAAAAAAAAAAAAAATTACACATATTTGTGAAACACACATACGGGCAGTTTCATTGGACTAAACTATCACAGTACAATTTCAGGTAGGCAGTTACAATGATCACATGAAAACAGAATCTTTGCACAGTACAAAACATTGATAAAATTACTGTAGATGTACAGTATATTTGCATGTATGCTGAGTGTATCTATATGTTTATATTATGTATGCGTATGTGTTCTGAATTGGTATTTATAGGAAGGCATTGTTCAGTTAGAAATGAGAAATATATTCTATTCTCTTTAAATGACTATTGAATTAATATCCTTTTTGAGAATGAGAACAAGTTTAGAGTATTTTTCATTGTCTTATTACCTGTGGAACTATATTTAAGGTCTGCATTTTAACCTGCAATTTATGTTAATGAATTTGCCAATTGAAAAGAGTTTTCAAAGAAATAAAAAATAAATTGATGCTAAATTGGGTAAAATGGGAAGTGGTGTTTTTATTCTACTTTAGTGTTTTTGTCATCATAGTTGCAAGCAAATTGTCAGAAAATTATTTAATACTGTTATTGATTTTTATTCTCTTTCTAAGCTCAGCTTTGGAGGGATTCCAATGCCTGGAAAATCAGGGATATTACCATGGAAAAACTTTCATGGATGTTTTGAAAATATTTATTACAATGGTGTGAACATTATTGATTTGGCTAAGAAATATAAGCCTCAGATCAAGATAATGGTAAGAAATATCTATATGCATTTACCACTCTCTCTCTCTCTCTCTCTCTCTCTCTCTGTGTGTGTGTGTGTGTGTGCGTGTGTACTTTTTCCCTTTTGGCCTCACTTCATAGTAATATTCAAATTGCAATCTAAGGATGGTATGTATTTAATTCTAAAAAGTTAATTTAAATACATTATTGGGAATAGTTTTCTCTTCCCTTCTCCCTTCCATTTAACTGTGTTCATGAAAAATCTTTCCAGTTGACATAATATAATAAGAGAATAAGGTGCCATGGGGGAATGAAAATGTATATCTTTGGTGTGATTAAATTAATACTCTGTGATACAAGCCTAATGTCTCTGTCTACCAGCTACCTCTATTCATCTCATATTGTTCACAAGGCTCCTTAGTTCTTGATTTATTTTTCTGTGGTTATAGGCTTGTGTGGCAAAGGAAATAATACAATACCAATGATGTTAGCTAGTTTGATAATAAAACATCTGCAAAAGAAAAAGGAAACCAAAGCACCAAAGATTCTATAGTTTCAACACTGAGCTACAAATATTATCTTCTAACAGAAACAATGCACTTCAAACACCAATTTTTAAAAGTGGTTACCTTAGGATACTGTAATATTTTGGCTTTATTAAGTTCAGTTCATAACTGGCTTAACTGACAATATCACTTAATATATTTGAAAAAGCTACAGTTGTTAATTGTGTGAACACAGAACCAGATTAAGGCCAAGAACCTAAGGATAACCCCAAAATGTTTGCTTCTAGTTCTGTATTTTTATCAGTACAGACTGACAGCTCTCAAATGGCTGACATTATCTATTTAAAATGCTACTTTTCATCCCTATCTTTTCCTGAAGCAGCTAAACAATATACAACTGCTATCCATAATTTCTGACCAGACAAACTAATCTTGGCTAATCCTCTCCATTTCTTCATTGGCCTAATGTTTATCTTATTTCCTTTGTTTCCAGGGCAATATATCTTTTTCCTGTTCTGAGCCTCCAATTATTCCTGTCACCTTTTTGAACCCCAACAGCTATTTAGCATTGCCTGGAACAGCAGGACTAGATGATATTTCAGTTAGTTTTCATTTCCGCACCTGGAACAATGAAGGACTTTTGCTATCAAATAAATTATATCAGACTTCAGGTGGCCTCCTTATATATCTAAGTGATGGGAAAGTTAAGCTGAGCTTCTACAAACCCGGAAAGGCACAGAGTGACATCACTGCAGGTAAAGCAAAAAGCAGCAGAAAGAAATTTCTAAAATAAATGCTTGGACCAGCATCAGAATTCTGATGACATATTTTGTGTGTTTATCTTTTAAATGAAAAAAAAAAAAAACATGCTTTATTTATTCCAGTTTTCTCCAATGTCAGTGGGGGTTCCAATACCAGAATTCCCAGTTGGCATGGCAGTAGATAAGAATCCTGACACTCTGATCTTTAACATCTGAAGTTGGAAAGTTTAAAGAACACCAAAGTTGCTTAACACGGGAAATGTTTGTTATAGGGTCTCCTACAGAGCTCAACCTCATATGTTGTTCAGCTGAAATAATTTGAATGAAGGAATATATAATATAATAAATACATGTTAGTGCCCAATACAGAATATTTATTTCAAATTGCCTTTCTGGTTCTCTAGAAGATAGAGTTCTGGATCAGATAAAACCTGTATAAAGTAAAGACTGCATAGACATCACTTTCCATTTTATCACAAATCTAAACCTCTGTGCCTAAATATATGAATTACAGAATCTGTACAATAGCAGAGATTGATAGGCAGGAAGGCAAATTATTGAATCCAATAATTTGGGCATAATTCTAAGTAATTCTTAGAGTTGCCAAAACATTATATTTGAGGTTGGGTTATGCTGTGCTTTACATATAAAATGGTACAAGTTGCATCATTGTTAACTTTCATGGTCATTGAAGGTCATTCCAATCCCAAAAAACAGATTAATTTACACCTGGCACTGGATAGAAATATTCCTTGAATTGGCTTAATGAATATCCATTTGTGAAGTCATTAGATAACAACACAGTAACAGCCACACTAATCTAGTTCAGCTGTCAGCATTCTAAGTAAACTCTCCAAATAATCTGTAACTCTGAGATAAATAATCTGAGATAAAATTCATCAAAGTAAGAATTTATTAGAATAGTCATGTTGGCACATCTGGGGAAAACCTGAATCAGAATTCCCATGTTTTTTCCCCTCCACACTAAAACTCACAGCCTGCCCCATTTAGTAACTCTCAGATCACATTGGCCAATCAATCTCCTGTTTCAACCAGGGGTGGGATTCAACCAGTGTTACTACCGGTTTGGTGATTACTAAAGCTGTGCCACCCGGACAGCTGATAAGCGCTGTGAGCGAGTGCACATTGTTTGAAAAACCACTTTTTTACTGATTTTTTCAACCTCATTTGTGCCACGCAAAGCAGCTGAGGTTGAAAAAGCAGGAAATAAAGATTAGGTAAGAGCCCAGGCGGGAGGGTGGCCCAAACAGCAGCAGACACAGGACCGGTTCTGTGTCTGCTGGTCTTCAGATCTACTGGTTCTATAGAGTCGGGCAGAACTGGTAGCATCCCACCCCTGGTTTCAACTGCCACTAAATTCCAGTCACTCCCTTCCAGGTGCCAGCAGCTTGTCCTTGACAGCTGGTGAAAGAATGTTGTTGTGGTTGTTCTCCCTTCACTACTTTCCCATTCCCACTGCTTGCCCATCCCCTGCTGTGGCAGCCCAGAATCTGTTTCAAGATGGATCCGTGGCTGACACCAGCATTCTTCTTCCACAATGGCCAGCTATTTATGGGGAACTTACAAATAGGACTTAAGTTCAATGATGTTCTCTCACTGCCTTTAATCCAGTGGTAGGATTCAATTTTTTTTGCTACTGGTTCTATGGATATGGCTTGGTGGGTGTGGCAGCGGAAGGATGCTGTAAAATCTCCAGTCAGAGGTAGTATTTGCCGGTTCTCCGAACTACTCAAAATTTTCTCTACCGGTTCTCCAGAACTGCTCAGAACCTGTTGAATACCACCTCTGCTTTAATCATTTAGGTGACTTTGCAATACAATGTTTTGTTCCCAATAGTGGATAATCCGAAGTGCTAGGAAAAATAAAAATACCTTATCTCATATATAAAAGCCCAGTCTTGTATATGAAATGTCAGCAAAGTGAATGACCTGAGAATTATCAGATCTGGCCTTTAAAAATCTGGATGACCAATACATTGCAACAGATACATTTTAACATTTGCTTGGATTTACCAAGTCATTTCCAGATACTATATTATTCACAAGCCATATCTTTAGAGTGAGATATTTAAACCCTGAAGCAAATGGTCTAAGCATTATTCTAATACTTCTTTTAAATTGAATGATTTTGTCTTTATCACATATCTGGCTTATAGAAGCATTGACAAAACACAAGTTTAACAGCTTTTCCCCTTGTAGCATTTATTTGCATCTTTCCCCTTGAGTGAGTGGTAAGGTAACTGAAATATAACAGCTGGGATAATTGAATGATTGCCAGCAGCAATTCAGTATCATGGTGGTGATTTATACAAGTATCTCTCCTGGAAATAAAGTTCTGATGTTGGGTTTAGTAGTAGCACAACCAATTGCAATGTACGCTAACACTCCCCAACTCAGTTTAAATAATGCAGAAAGAATATCAATTTGTGGCTTTCCTAGGATCAACATCAGGAAATGTTAATACCAAAGCAAGAATGTCACTGATGTGCCATTTACTGTAATATATCTGGCTTCCCCTAAAGCAGTTTAAATCACAACCCAATTACATGCATGTTAATGATACAATCGTAGTTCATTGGCTGTTTTAAGTGGTTTCTACCATGCCCTGTGATGTCTAACTGACTTCCTAACATGCATTTCTGACAGACTACTGAACAGCAGGTACAAATCAAGCTCTCTGTAAAATATTTGTCCATGACCTGACACTTTGCACAACAAAAAGTTAGAATAGAATTTATCTTACTAGAATAGAACTTATCTTACTATACAATGTGACTAAGACAAAATTCCTAAAGAGTTATACATGTAAGTTTTCATTTGATTATACAACTATAAAATATCATGTGTCTTTTTTTCTTTTCTTTTTTAAAAGAGGTTCTTGCTTCCTCAGCAGAAAGTTATCTAACAACAGCACACTGTGAACTTTTTTCTGTTGCTAGTAGGTTTGAAGTGTTTATTGTAGCCATTGGAGCAAATCAAGTCTGCAAGTAGAGATTGAGTAATTAAATTATGAATGGTTGGACAAGTTTCTTCCCCTACAGGCAGACTTATGACCTGGCTTTCACACAGACAATATGTGATAATTAAATTGGAGCATATTACTTTGAGCACAGCTCTGAGATTTCATTACCAGAGATATATAAAGATTTTTTTTGTTTCTCACATAAAACAGAAAACAATGGCACATATTAATTTATGAATGATTAACTGACAATAAACTAAAACTTCCTATTGCAGAGGGTTCTTTATATAATGCTCCTGATGCAATTTCTTTTCCTAGCTATTCAGCAATTGCTCAGAAAGATGGAAATTTTGAAATAAGAAATTATAGGATATGGGTTACAACTAGGGTTGGTATTATCCAGACTGCTGCATCACTTTGTGGGACGGCTTCAAGACATGATTCAACTAAGTCAATAACAAAGCACTCCATCAATGTTTGGTACAGGTAGTCCTCAACTTACAACAGCTCATTTAGTGACTGTTCAAAGTTACAACAGTATTGAAAGGGGTGTCTTATGACCATTTTTCACATGACTATGGCAACATTCCCACAGTCACGTCATCAAAATTTGGATACTTGGTAACTGATTCAATTTATGATCACCTTTTTTGACTTTCTGATGAGCAAAATCAATGGGGAAGCCAGATTCGCTTAACAACTGTGTTACTAATTTAACACCTGTGCACACACTAATTTATCACACACACAAACCTGAATAGGCATTTGACTGGAGGTCATGGTAAAAGACATTACAAATTACCTCAAAGTATTAGAAATATTTGCTTGTGATAATTGGGAATCTTGCATTTAAATACTATTGTCTATCCCTTGGTATTATAAGAGCAGGAAGTCAAGAGAGAACGAAAGTAAATATACAATGATTCTTACAAGCTGGAATTAAAGTGTCATTTTCATTTTCTCAAGAGTGCTAAAGATTATTAAGTGCTTATCAGATATTATATTCTTGACTTCAATATTTCTTGACATTTTTCCCCTTATAGGTGCTGGATTACATAATGGGCAGTGGCATTTTATATATTTGTCAACTAAAAAGAATCGTGTAACCCTAATGGTAGATAATGAAACAATGTCAGCATTTCATATGTTAGTACCTATGCATATATTTTCAGGAGACACCTATTATTTTGGAGGTGAGATACACTTTATTTTCTTGTTAAAGAATGGAAATCTCCATTTTGAAAAAACATGAATGAGACTTGTTTCATATTGGAGCATTATTAGTAATATTTATTGTAGATTTCTGTTGAATATTTCTGCTTCATGTCATTATCATCTTCTGGACTTACTTATTAGCACAGGACTCAGAAAATTATTTTATTTTCATAGTTGACTTTGATGAGATATACCAATTCTTCAGGTTTCTTGAAGAAGATTCATCTGATTTTAACATATAAACCAATTTTTTAATACAGAACTGCAAAAATCTTAAATCTTGCTCACTGTCTTTCTTGCTCACTAATCCTAACTAAAGTATGATTGTAAAATTATCAAAGCCACCAGGCTGAATGCACATAAAATTATTGTACTACTCTCTGTCCCCTAAAAATTACAATATTGGCAAAACTGTATACCACAAATATACATGTATAACAATGGTAATCTCTAAAAGGACTTTCAAAATTCTAAAATAGAATATAAAACTGCAGGAGAGTTGAACAAGGAAGTTTCCCCTGCTTATACTACAAATGCTTGGGAATATGTGAAACTAAATCCCATTTTCATTGATAAGAGATACACATAACAATCCTCATCACACTTTTTTTCCTGAAGACAGATGAGTACATTCAGTTTAGAAAGGGGAAAAAAACAGATTTAATTTGGTGTGTGTGTGTTAACAGGTGCTCTCAAGATTCATTTGTTCTCAATTGTTTTATTTTATCTTATTATTTTTCTGTTTGTCCTTTTGGGGATTTATTGGGAGAACAAAGAGAGATAGTTCAGGATAGAATTTAAATTTGTTTCATTATTCTACATGTGCCTTTTGATATAGTCCTTAAGCTAATGTAAAAATACATTCTGTGTATGTCTTGTTGATAATCTTTACAGGCATAGCTGAAGCCTAAATTTGCTCACTGGGTAATTTTGAACATCTGAGTGATTGTATATAGCATAACACCACAGAACTATAGCACTGTAATATCATGTTAAACCAATAGCTTCAATCCCATACATGTTTAATTAATGGCAAAGCCATTTTTGCAAAAAATATACAAACATAGGTCATATGAATGCCAACTATATAATTTGAAAGAACATTTGCCTATTCCTAATTGTTACATAAAATATCTGAATGTTCGGCTCCCAGTGTTATAACTGTCTGGAAAAAGCAAATGAGGTTTAATACAATTGTTATCATTATTTCTCATAGTTTTGCTTTAAATCAGAATTCTTCTTACTTAAGATATAAACAGGCTTCATTATGAACTCTGTTAAAGTTATTGAATACCTTGAGACAAGAGGACTAATAAGACTTAGAAGGTAACACATTTAGATTAATATCAATGAAGGGTTTAGGTACATTAATCGTAAGGCACCACTGTCGCACTAGAAAAACAAGTCACTAATGGAAATGGCGTCATTTGTCATGTTCCATAGCCTGTTGGCATTCATATTTCAAACTGATGACTATTCAAAGCATTTTTGTCACTGGAAGGGGAATTACTGAGAATATGAAAACTTACAAATTTGCATATTCTTCTCTTTATGATGTCATTGATGCATTTTCTTTTCTGCTAGCATCATGGTAGTATTACATTCCTTTCTGCTTATTTCCATTTTTAGTATTATTGATACATTGACAGTATGCTAATCTTAAAAATAAGAAGCACCCTTCCTATTTATTATAATAATTTTAGTTATTTTTAAAATAAATTTATTTATTGTGGCTTTTATCTATGGGAAAAGCTAATCAGGTACTTCTTAGTACTTTGCATAAATCACATAAGAGAATTTTATTTTTTCAAGTAATCAAAGGAATACCACTTATTTTGTTCTGCAATTATAGAATTATATATGAATTAAGTTGGAATCTTGAATTCTACTTACCAGTACATAAATCTATCAGTAGAACATTGCACTGTAAATTTAATTATTTTCCCCAATTAATCACTTTCATATTTTACCTTCCAGGATGCCCGGTTAATGTCAACAACTCAGAATGTAAGAATCCCTATAGTAGCTTCCTTGGATGCATGAAACAAATTTCCATTGATGGCAAACCTGTAGATTTAATTTCAGTTCAACAAAATTCAATGGGACATTTCAGTGACCTTCAGATAGATTTATGTGGCATTATAGATAGGTAAGAGATTATATTTCAGTGAAAAAGATTGATTTTTGATTGCTGCTGAGATTAAAACATGTAGTTATTTTAAATATGCTTTTCTTTCTGGTCCTTATGTAAGTTTGGAATATATAAAGACAACATGATAACTGTTTTTCCATAAAGTTTTAGTTATTTGAAGAAGAGATGGCAAACTTCTTTTTCTTTTTTAAGCAATACTGTTACTACTTTGTCCTAGAATTTCAATTGCCCTGCAGTTCAAAGTTTCTCAATCTATATTTATGGCTATTTTCTCTGGCTCGATTGCACTTAGCAAACTGTCTTCAACATTATTTTAAGGCCACATTGGCAATAAAATGTCTTGTGAAAATATATCTGAGTCATAGATAATAAATGTACTTGCTATAATTTGCTCGGATTGGTGTGTATAGATTACCTATATCTATTTAATTTTTTATGAGACCAAATTACACAATTTATTCAGGAGAGCACAGGGACAGTAAGATGAAAAATATTATAATAAATATTAAAATGCTGCATTTGCCAAACCTAGTAAGCAAATCTATTGTATTCCTTTCATAAGGCATAAACCAAATAATTCTATATATTCATAAATAACAACATTACGAAAATATTGGCCATATTAAATTTAGCAGTTTTAAGATCTAAAGGATTTTTTTTCTTCAAAAGAATTTTTCATGTAACTCACACTTTTCTATAGACTAGAATTGTATGTCTAATAATTTGTGTTGTTTCTTTTTATCAACTGCTTCTTGGTACATGAAAATTATATGACACAAAATTTTACACACTTGTCTTTTGAAGATTGATCCCTTGAAAAAGAATGGCTTAATCAAAAGCATTCAATCCTTGCACAGCTATAAAATTACAAAGATAGATATTTGAAACAGAACATATTCTTCAGAGGTAGTTTGTTGTTTGTTGTTTTGTTTTGCCTCCCTTAAGGAGTATTCATATGGCCTATGAAGTAATAATAAAATATTTCAGAGTATGGCATTATGGTTAGGGTGAGAGTGAGAATCTGTTGAACTAATGTAGTGTAGAAAAACTAACTAGTGTAGAAAATGGCTACAATGGGTCAATAACATTCTCACATTTATGAGGGAATGCAATACTTTCATGCCAGTTTGAAAAAAAAAGTTGTGTCTTCTTTAAAGTTAATGTGACTCTTATGGCAGCCACAACATCTATTGAGACTCATCCAGAAGCTGTTTTCATGAATAGTAGAAAGGCTGTTGTACAAAAGTACTTGTTCAGAATAAATTTCAGAAAGTGCCAAACTACAGTCATGATTCTGAAAGAGGCAAATGAGACTCAGCAAACACTCAGTCAACAGGTGTTGACTGGGTATAATGGTAACCCACATGGAATTAAAATAAGATCCAGTTTCTAAACATATTGTTCAAGTATCCAGGAAACTAACATCAATTCATGACTACCTTAGAGAGCCCTAGACCACAGCAGCAGTCCAGACAATTATATGGCACGGTAGCCTATTGCTTGTATGGCAATCAGCCCATCTACTGTCTTATAAAAGCTTAGCAATCCATACCTCAGTATTGCAGGACCATCAGACTAATTATTTTATATATATAGATGTAATATATAGTAGATCATATTTCAAACAAAATTGTGGTCTGTAATATTAGTGTAAATGAATTGAAACCTCTGTCTATTTTGCTACAAATGTAGAAAACTTGTTCAATAAAAAGGGTCTTAATAGGGTCTCACTATAGTAAAAAAAAGAATTAGAAACATTTGTTCATTAAATTTGTATTTTATTTATTTTTATTGCTTTTAAAATAATAACAGAAAAAAGGAACAAAACAAAAGTACAGTACCTGTTTGCTGTTGTAAAAGATATTATTCATTATATTCTTGCCTTTTTTTTTATGTCGTCCAGACCTAGAGATTTTTAAATTATTTTCCATGGTGTATTTTACTGCATCTACAAAACTCTTCAGTGTCTATTTTTTTCTTTTTGATCTATGGTAACCATGAGCAAGTCTATCCTCTGAAGAAGGATGATCCTACTTAGAATGATCCTACTTCTTACAAAAATGCAAAAAGCCTTTGATCTTTTTTTCCTTATATAGGCTATCACTACAGCTTGTTTAGGGATATGTCTTACTTTCCATTAACCTTTATCCTACATCAGAAGATTTTGTAAACAATTTTCTGAATGTTTTAGGACTTCAAATGTCCTTTGCCTTGAATACGATAAGGATATAAAGGCTGCAAAAACTATGTCTTTGCACAGCTGTTTTGTCAGTTAGGCCTGTGTGTGTCTGCACATATCCAAGAGAGGATGAGATGTACACGAATGTGGAAAAATTACACAATGGAGCATCTCTTTCCAATCTTTGGTCCTACTTCCATATGATGCAAAGCATCTATTTCACAGATTAAAATGCAATCAGTGCTCTACATAATGCCAATTGGTCTCTGCAGATATTACTTTGTATTGGGTTGTATGGTGAAGGGAAGGACTTGCTTTGAACTGAGGGCCAATTTTTGTAGGCTAGCACATTCAGGAGAGACAACCACAGTGCTATCCCATGTCTCAAGTATCCTATGATGTTTTTGCCTAGAGACAGCCACAAAACATTAATAAATACAAACACTCTGGAAATTTTCTTTTCCCAACTAAGCAGATTATTAATCTACAAAAGTTTATAAAGGATCAACAACTATTTCCTATTTCATCTCACCAAGTGATTATTTTTTTAAGAAAATCCTCCAATCACCCCAAATCCTCAAAGCAGAATCTTCCCTTGGCTTGTATTAATATTAATATTTTAACATGAATGCAGAGTGTGTCTTATTGTGATTTGAAGCCTTCTGACAAGTCCAAGGAATGAGCGGGAAGCAGCACAACAGCTGATTGGCTATCGCATCTGACAGCTCACTATATAAAGAAGGCTGTCAGATGCAATCAGCTGTCGCCTGTAAGCCTGTATTACTGTGCGGTTTAGACATTTTAAACCTATTAACTTTTAAATAAAAGAGTTACCCTGAATCTGCTGGTCTGTCTCAATTAATTCCCACTAATTTAACAGGTCTGAATTTGCAAACACAGCCACCATACTGGGAACTATTGGAAAAAAATTATTTTCCTTCCTTTTCCTCCCACTATAGGGCTTTAAATATTGTTTTAATGGCAGGTGTTTTAAAGTCTTGTAATAAAAAATATATCTAGTCAGAAGCTAACAGAACATTAATTTTCTTTGACCAAAGAAAAGAAGTCCAGTATTGAAAACATAAGAATAAGATCACAATCCTACTTGCTTGCAACAATGATATGCAGCATCTAAAAGTTTTCTTGAGTAAACAGATGCTGTCTGATCAGTGATGCCTATTATAATGGCCATTTGAGGAAGAGGCAGATCCTCTGTGGTAGCCATTTTATGGTTCTGCCCACCCCAGGCATTCCCAGATGTATCTCTGGTCTAAAACTCATTTGTATAAATTTCCAGTGAGGAATCAGTAATTGATAGATTGTTATGGGTCTACTAAACAGTCATCAACTTATAGTAAAATAGCTGGTCTCAGCAAGGTATTGACATGACAGTGTTGCTCTTTTAAACCAAGTATGTTTCATGTCATCCCAGAAAAGTCTATATTATGAAACTAACCAGTCTGTCGTCCAGTAGCAGGATAGTAGATATTCCTTTCTTTGATTTAAGAGTTCAGGATTTTTTTTTCCTTTTACTTCCTTTTCTGGGGGAAAACTTGACTGTCTTACTTATGTTCTTTCTTCATTTGCATAGCCAACAAAGCTATATGTTACTAAATATTTATTTTCAATTTATGGTATTTAAAATCTGTGCAGTCAGGGCATTCAGTTCCATGGGGTAATGTGAGTTCATACAACCAAATATAGTTAAAAGATAGATAGATGATGATAGAAAGATGATAGATAGATAGATAGATAGATAGATAGATAGATAGATAGATAGATAGATAGATAGATAGATAGATAGACAGACAAAAGGGCTAAAGGATTGATGGAAGTACAGATAGATGACAGATAGAAGAAGAAAGGCATAAATTAATTGGATACATTAATAACTCATTCTTTTAACACATTCTGGCATTTGAATGATAGAAGAGAGCTTATCTGGTCATTTTAACCAGCATTTCTGGAAAAATTGGTTCAGATAAAATTAATGGTTTTCCATGCATTATATAATTAATCTTATTTTATTTTATGCCCACCCATTCTAAATACCTAGCAGATGAGATGATCATAAAATAGAATTTTAGACTTTTAAAAATGTTAATGTTTCATTATTTTTTCTTATACCTGCAATAAAAAGTATACTATGGTCAGTTTGCAACCAGAGTATGTATTTGACATATTTTAGACAGCTAAAGTGGATCACTTTTAGTGGATCTAAGACACCAAGAAATGTATGTCTGTAGGCTAAACTATCAAGTTAAAATAAAAACCTCAGAAGGTAGCAGTAGGAAACCCCTTCCATGTTACTGCTAAGAAAATTACATATAGGTGCTTTTTAAATCTCTGGGACTTGAGCTCAACTTGAAGAAATTTCTATCTTTTTATTGGGTGATAAAAGATGATGGGTGTTTTGATTAAGGTATACATTAAGATAACATTTGCTAAAAACCTACATTATTAATGTCATATATTATTATAAGAATACAATATTCCAGAGTGCTCATGATTCTCACCATTATGTGAGTTTACACCCAATTCACAAACACCTGAATTCATATTGAATCCTTTTCCCTTATTTCTTTATAATAACTTTCTAATTACCTTAATGTATTGGTGAAATGATTGCCCATAATTCATATTATTAATAAATAGGTGCAATAAAATTTATACTCTACCTTAATGTTATTCTAAAATATTGTTATATTTATTTTGACTTTATAGATGCCTGCCCAATTATTGTGAACATGGTGGTGAATGCTCACAGTCCTGGAACAGTTTTTATTGCAATTGTGCAAACACAGGCTACACAGGGGCTACATGTCATTATTGTAAGTCTTAATATACTTAATAATTTACATTGCATTTTAGATCACAGTAGTATTTGTTTATTGAATGTTTTTCCAGTACTCTTTTAAATGCATAGTACTATTCTATTTTATGCAATCTTCAGAATTATTTATGTAGCACTTTCCTGGTTTCCCATTCAAAGCTGAATATTATACTTGCAAGATTGCCGGCATTCAACCCTATAAAAATCAAGCTTTTACAAGAGTCTTCAAATTACAATGAGAATGGAAACTGTCACTGTGCTGCCTGCTTACACACAGACATAACTGTAGTTTAAGTGGGTTTACATACATAACTGTAGTTTAAGTGGGTTTATTAATATTTCCCTGCAATTCCCTTCACCCAAAATCCAGAACTGTTCCAATTCCACAAGCAGACCAATGCTAGTCCACAGAGCAATGGCCAATGAGTCCACAAGGCACTTGAAATTTTCCCAATCAAAATAAACTCACCAGGCAAAATTAAATCTACATAATACACAGTTCACAAGACATGAACCAAGTCAAGGCATGGTGTCAATCCAAAGCAAGGCAAGAATCACAATGACTAGAAAACACACAGCTAGGAAACAAACACATTGTTCCCAGCATTGCTTCTATCTGTTTGCTTTGCTAAATAGCCAGCTTCTGGTCCAGTCCATCAATAAGGCAAATCTTTCTACTTGCAAGTATTCTGGATGACCTTCTGTGCTCCTGCCTTTTCTCTGCCCTACCTATTCTCAGATCAGGTGCAGAAGAAAATTTATCTTCCTCATCACTGACCAGTTTCAGCTGCATTTTTTCCCTAACTGAAGTCTCAGAGGGCTTCCTGCTGGAGCTGTGCTTCAGCCAAATCCCTGTCAGATGACTGCTTGGAGCCATTGATCAATCTCCCTCCAGACATGCCTGAAACTGGTTCAGCTTCCTCTGAGCTAACATCTGAAGAGGTATCTAGGGAAGCATCCAGGGGAGTCATCACAGTCACTATGCATCACAGTGGTAAAAACCAATGTCACTTAGCAATGACAACTCTGGCTATACCAGTTGCCATCATTACATGAGAATGCTGTAAGAACCTCACTTGATCATGATTTCCTGCCCTCTTCTCCACTGATTTTTATTGTGGGAAGCTGGCAGGGAACATCAGAAATTGATATCACATGACAATGTGGATAGTACAATGACAAAAATTCCACAGAGCTATCAGACGTCTTCCTCATTCAGCACTGTAGTAACTTTGAACCAATAGTCATAAGCCAAGGATTATCTGTAATATTCCTGATTATACTGCAAGCAATTCATTCACACAGCCAGCTTCCTGAATTGTGAAGACACCATATTTTCTGTGGACATGTCTTGATCTTGTAGACAGCCTGTTGCTCAGACAGCAGGAAGGCAATATATGGTGTTTTATTGTGGATCTCATGCTTTCCTGGGAACAAAAGGCAGCTTTCCATCTGGACAAGCAAAGCATGTTGAGGAGGAGGATGTGTGAGGAGATATAAGCAGTGATGTGTTTGCTTGCAATTTGTTCAGTGAATGTTCTGGGGATTTCTTCCTACCACCAGGCCCTGGGCTTGGTGTTTTTACTCTTTGGATGCAAAGGAGAAGCTCAGCTTTAGCAGCACTTCCTCCCCACCCCGAACACTTTGTACAACCCTGAAATTGATAAAACTGTCCTTGAATGAAAACATGAAACTGAAAACATAATTTGAAAGGACTCTATTACAGAATTTCTAAAGCCTTTTGGGGAATTC
Organism: Hydrophis major; assembly: GCA_033807585.1. Taxonomy (NCBI): domain Eukaryota; kingdom Metazoa; phylum Chordata; class Lepidosauria; order Squamata; family Elapidae; genus Hydrophis; species Hydrophis major. The sequence goes on along the minus strand of CM066329.1, from coordinate 302,185,807 downwards.
CCTTCCCTTTGGCCCCTGTTATCAAGAAAGTCCTGATTTCCGTCTTCACAAAACATTCTTATAGGAAATAACCAGTTGCAGGCATGGCTTGAACATACAGTAACTTCTCTCTCTCTCTCTCTCTCTCTCTCTCGGTGTGTGTGTGTGTGTGTGTGTGTGTGTCTGATCTTATTAACGATCAAATCATTAATAATATTTCCTGGTATCATTTGATTGCTTATTGTACCCTGTGACTATTATTAAGTGTTGTACCTTATGGTTCTTGACTCTTGACGAATGTATCTTTTCTTTTATGTACACTGAGAGCATTTGCACCAAGACAAATTCCTTGTGTGGCCAATCACATTTGGCCAATAAAGAATTCTATTCTATTCATTTTATATATATGGATAAGTCTTTACAATATAGGTCACTTACAATGTTAGTTCACCATGTCAGTTTTTTCTTCATAATTACATCTTTTGTTTGGCTTTTCTGATTGAGTTGTTGGCCACTAACTCTCATCTGAATGCTACTGCACCTTCCCAGCTATTTTCTTTTCCTAGATATAAATGTTGTTTACTGATGCCAAATGTTGATGCAACTTTTATTGCATTATTTTCTCCTTATTTACTTGAGCACTGAAGGTTTGCTGAAGATTTCAGCTTCTGTCTTCACAATTGCTCAGTCGCTCAAGTAAAGTTCAATATGATGCTCTTACATTTGTAATGGAAGATGTTCTTTTGCAGCTATATATGAGCAATCATGTGAAGCTTATAAGCACAGAGGGAACATTTCAGCCTTTTACTACATCGATTCAGATGGGAGTGGCCCCCTAGGGCCATTTCTTGTATACTGCAATATGACAGGTAAGGTGATGCATTCTTTTTACTCATGGTTATATATTCATTATATTGAAATCTAACAAACATGAAGTGTTCCTATTTTAAAGCTTGTGAGTTGAAAATACAAAGAGAGTGAAGGTGACTTCTCAGTTCAGAATATTGGAAACAACTTAGACAGGAAATTACAATAACAATAGGTTCAGACTAAAGATGCAGAAACCTGCCTGGGCTGCTTTTTGTAACATTGACAATTTTTTTCCAAGCATGAGTTTATTCCACCTATTTCTATAACAATTTTCATTTTAATTTTTTTTTTTTTACACCAAGAAAAACTGTGTGGGAATGCTTGCCTAGACATTTTTATGCATCAGAGCTGACATACATTTTTATATATATTTTCTCTTATTTTGTACATTTTTCTCAGTGATGTATGCATTTGTGTAGGCAATTTTCCATAAAATATGCATTCTGATGATGTATTATATACTCTATTGTATAGCTTTATTGTTGGGGTAGCAACATATAATTCAGAAAAGTGAAAAAGCTGAAAAACAATTAAAAATTAGTGTATATATTAGATTAGGAAATTCAGATAGTTTCACTTCATAATAACAAGTCAACCAAATGAATGTCCCCTCATTGTTAGGTCCATCTGTGAAGATAGATGTTATATTTTGTAATGTTAAAATATCATTTTAAGGTTGATTTAGAAACTGGTTTAACATTTGGTGAATAAAATATGTATATTCACCACTCCTTTTTGCAGGGTGAGAGCACAAGATTATATACCTTTTTGTTAAATAGATTGTTTTTTATGTACTTCTCTTTCTGGTTCCCCCTCTCCATTTTGCTGTAAGACTTGTTAAGATAAATAAATAGGCCAAAATGTTTAATATTGCAACAGATTTGGATGGTAACTCAGAGACCATAACACTGATGTCAACCCATCTTTAAGCATCTTCAGGGTTGCTACAATGAAGCTGGATGGAGCTTTGGGAAAGGGGGGGATGAGTAGAGATAGTGGGGAAGCTTATAGCTAAAATAACTTCTTTCTTCTGACATTCTCACCACTACCTGGAGTGGAGTGGATAGAGGACTCCAGGATGGGAAAAGGGACCTGATTGATGCATGTAATACTTGTGTGTAATGGAGGGAAGAACTTTGGACTTTGAATTGGGTGGGGGAAAACCCAGGGTTTTCAGAGTCAGGTTTTCACCAGATGTGCCATAATGACATGTCTAATAAATCTATACTTTGAGGAAGCCTCTGGCCTTAGAATTTTGATTTCAACCAGGCTGTTACTTGGAACCCTGACAGCTAATTTAACAGAGGCCGTTTCTTATTTTTCTTTCCCTTGCCAAAATTATATTATTGCATTCCTTAATTTTTAAGAAAACTTGTTTTTTATTATAATGTAAAGATGTAAAAGAGCATATAGGAACAGGGCAGAAACTAATTAGATTGCTATGGTATACGTATTGTCAACATACCAAGGATAAAAGGGAAAACTGCATCATTTACTTGTTTTATTTCTGAAAAGCTATGCTCTATCATTTCCTTAAATATGATAGCATATAGGCAAATAAATTGTAGTATCTCATTAACTTCGTACAGAAATGAAAAAAATAAATCTTCCAAAACACATATAAAGAGTTAATCAAGGTTTTTTTTTTTTCTTGTGGTCTTTTGATGATGTTCAGGCACATCCTCCAATGAGGAGTACCAGATGAGTTCCTCAGCCAGCTTGGCTGGCTGAGGAACTCCTAGAGTTCCAGTCCACAAGTCTTAAAGTTGCCAAGGTTGGAGACCCCTGAGATACAGCTCTCTTATTTGCATTGCTTCTCATTCTTCACTAAGCACCTAATTTGCTCCATTAGAGTACTGCAGAAGTAGACCACAGCAATGTAGTCAAGGACAATATCATAATAACAATGCACATTTTTACAGCATGCATTTACTGAGCAGTAAAGCTGTCAGAATGAATAGCCTTTAGTACAATCCTTCAAAATTATGCCATGCTTTTTTCCCTCTTGATATAAGCTCAGGTTGGCCCCATATTTGGTGAATACCCATTATCTCCAATTAGATGCCACTAAGAAGGTCCTGAACAGCCTTCTTTCCATTCCAAATATAATTGTAAATTCTTTCCAGATAGTGTCATCCGTCCTCCCTTCATTACCATTGAAGCAATTGGTGCAATCATATCAACATGGCCTTAAGATAAACTTCAAGAACAGAGGTTGTAAATGGTAGCCAAGAACATGAATTGGAAGAGGCAAAACATTGGAGGACATCAAATGCTGCACCTCATCTTCTTCTGTCTACACAAAAAGCATGATATCGATAATAAGGATAGAACACAAATTGCTTTCTGATTTTGCTGAATTTGATGCTGGCATTAAATAGAGCTTGGAGCAGGATGCAATATATCAAATCACCAAGCACTGTCAATATACAATTACATATTTTTTCAAATTGCTTTGCCCTCTTGAAGTATTTCAGTCCACCTGTGAAATACACATTTTTGTGTTGCTTCTTGGCTCCCATTTCTTAGGATTATTTGGAGTAATGCAGCAATAATAAAAAGAACATTTGGCAAATATTTCCCACAGCGTGAGTAGGAGCAAAGGGAAGGGGGCAACTTGGTGGTGACCATAAAGTTCAGATGTAAATGGTGGATCATGCATTGAACAGGTTTCATATACAATTTATATAGAAAACTTTTTATTATGTTATGGCCATCAGCAAGTTTTAAGTGACCATTCCCAACTAGAATAGGATGCCTATGCAATTCTAGGAATTCTGAAAAATTTAATTTCAACAAATACCTTTCATACTTTTCTAGAGAGAACTTGATCAGGTAGTGTGGTTGGCAAAGAAAATGCAGTTCACCATGTTCAGAATCCAAGCATATGAATGAGATGCTAATATTGAAAGCCATTCATTGAAGAATCCTGGTAATGAATGATTGGAACTAGTTGAAGTCCACAAGTCTGGCATACCTCTTATAGAGAAATAGAAGCCCAACTGCTCATTAATTTTTTGGTCAAATCAAAGACCAGAAAGGGTTTTAATTTAAACACTGGAAGGATCGAACAGCTGAAGTGAAGTGTAATTTGAGTCATCTATGTATATCTAGGAACAGCTGCCACTGTTCTCTTCACTCACTCCTTATTCAATATGTTAAGCAAATCCCATTGATCAGTTCCCCATCAAGAAATTCTATCAGACAGGGTGAATCTTCTGTTTTTGTTTTCTTCCTGTTTCCTCACAAGCCTCCTTCTCTTTTCCCACTGGGGCAATGCAGACAGATGCCCATATTTTTTTGACGCTGCTCCCTTGTCATAGATATTCATGTAGCTTTTCATCTCAGGCAGTTGCAAAGGGAGGTCTCATTATACTCTGGTATTCAGAGAAATCATTTTCAATATCATAAGCCTCAGGCCCAAAGCTTCCAATCCAATGTCAACTCTTGCATGGAAAGGATTCTTCTTTTGCTCCAGTTTGCTTGTGGATAGAATCGTAAAAGCTTCCCCCTTTTCAATCTCATTCTCTAAAAGAGCTTAACCTTTATCTAAAGAATAATGTAATGTTTAAACATGTTTACATAACTTTCCCAGCTATTTTCAGCTGAGCTGGCTTTTAGACTAAATTTAAATGTGCAAAATGAATATAAGCCTTTTTGGGGGGGTTGGGGGGGGGGAGTTACAGGGATTACTTAAGCTGTATGTATAAATCAGCTTTAGAATATTGACCCAATATTAACCAAATAAAGAACTAATATTTATTATTGACATTAATCACCTCATCATATATTCTTGCTACAGCTGGTTAACATGCATTTAATAATGTTTATTTGCTGCCAAACATTCCTAAATTTTCATAAACAAAAAAGCTGAAGCCAAGGTGTCCTCTTAAGAACAGTAAAATATTTAATTATAGGATATCAATTTGAATTTCTTCAGAAAAACCAAACCTATAAATAAGTGTAGTAAATGGGCTGGTTTAGTTGATAATACCAAGTTGGAACCCACAAAAGACAAAGAAGGATCAACTAATTAAAAACAATGGATATAACAGACCCTAAAACTGAAGAACATTTTGTATTCTCTAGAATGCATTGTGCTGCTGCAACATGTCAAAATCATCTTCGGCTACAAATTCTGTGATGGCAGAAAAGAAATGCATAAAATGTAAGCCTGATGCCAACAAGTGGGTGTCTGGCTTTTCACAAGCTAAATAGCAATAGAACTTACATTTATATACCCTTTACAGTGCTTTACAGACCTCTCTAAATAGTTTACAGAGTTAGCATATTGCCCCCAACAATCTGGGTCCTCATTTTATCCACCTCGGAAAGATGGAAGGCTGAGTCAACCTTGAGCCTGGTGGGATTCAAACTGCCAAATTTGCAGTCAGCCGGCAGTCAGCAGAAGTAGCCTGCAGTACTACACTCTAATCACTACACCACCACGGATGTGGTAATGCTAAAATATATTTATGACTAAGAAAGAAAGAGAAAACAGGAAGAAGCTACTTCAACCAGTACAGAATATGATTGATAAAATTTGACAAAATGCTTCTTTTTCCCCCCTAGAAAATGAGATTAAGGATTTTTACCTAACTGTTGGCTCACTTTATTTGAGTGTATGCCTGATTTACAATGTGCTTCTTCATTTTATCTTTCAAGATACCACCTGGACAATTATACAGCACAACAACACGGATTTAACCAGAGTCAAAACTGCTAACCGAGAGAACCCTCACAGTGTGTTTTTCAAATATGCTGCCAGCCTAGAACAGCTCCAGGCTACAATTAACCATGCAGAACAATGTGAACAGGAGCTTGCTTACCACTGCAAAAAGTCACGACTTTCTAACAAGCAAAGTAAGTAATGGAGATAAATCTTATTATACTACATAATGTATTATCCTTAACACACACACACAAAAAAAACCCCTAGATATTAAATACTGCCAAGATTAGGGCAACTTTCCATTATAGTCTTTCATCTATTTGTTTAAAAGTTTCGGAAGATTTATTGAGAAGGTCCCTAAGCCAAAAGTTTTTCAATAGCACCAAGATCAGTGTGTAATTATGCTCAAAAACATTAACCAATTTCTAACTCACTTTCTTACCTAATCCTACTATTTAGTAAAACTTACACAAACTGTCCTTCTTGGACTATGCTTGAAAGGCAAACAATAAATAGGAAGAACTAAAGAACACATCTAAATACTAAATCAGGTAAAGCAGTGTTTCTTAACATTGGCAGCTTTAAGTTGGCTGGACTGCAACTCCCAATAATCTCCCAGCCATCATGCTGGCTGAGGAATTATGGGAGTTGAAGTCTTAAGTTGAAATCTTAAAATAGCCAGAGGTTGAGAAACAGTGAGGAAAAGAATTCCATGACAGATTAAAGCCATACCTATTTTGTATAGTGTAACATTTTAATATAGTACAGAAAGTAATTTAGGAAAACAAAATCATGCATTTACAAAATTAAAGAATTTTGAAAAATATATCCAGAGAGAAATAGCCATTATGGAAATACAATTGCATGATTTAGTCCTTCTGCAGCTGAAGCTTTTCTGTTTTGTGCTCCATCAATTATGCTGAAAAAAAAATACAGAGGATTGCTTTGTAAAATCTGTGTTTGTTTTTGCACATATGCAAGTAGGCATACACACATACCCTTAGGTGCTGGTACTGTTTGTATTCAGCAGTTACTCTTGTAAATAAGCAATTATCTAGTTTTCTCTACTATAACAGGCATTTATTCTGGAAACCTGACCTCCCCAATGTGCATGCTATTCACTAAATGTATTGACAGATGCAATATTCAATTACGGTAATAACTGTAAGTCTATAATGTTAAACTTCATTCTGTTTCTACTGAAAAAAGAATTTCTTGCACTCAACTCCTATATGAAATGTATGTAAACATGCATTCAGACCTCGTAAGGTCATGTTTTGCTTCTATCTGATTAGGAACATTCATAGATAATCACTAATTGTTGCTTAGCGACAGTCCTTTAATTGCATTACTAAACTCAATCAATGCACAGCTTTATGAATTCAGCTAAACTATGCCAAGATCATTTATCCAGAACTACCATATACAAATATGTTATCATCCACCTGCCACAGGTCTCTTAATTGACATCCATATAAAGAGGAGAAAGAGCTCTGTGAATGCATAGGTTCATCATGCCAGCTTTCTTGACTGCTTTATATTTAACCTAATATGGTTACAGATCAAAGAACAAATAGAATTTGTAGGATAGTTAAAACTAGTATCCCACAACATATAATATTATCCTGTCTGTCTTAGATGACTGTAGACATTTTTTTCTTCCATTCAATCATGTCCAATTCTGGACAAGCCCTGCCGCTTTCTTGAAAGAGTTTTTTCTCCCACTGTAAAGGCTTATATTACTTAACAACTACACCAAATTGGTTGTTACTTGATGTTAAATTCAGGCTGCCAGACAGGGCTCAGATTACAAAATTTTAGTTAGCCACAATATAGAAAAAAACATTAGATCTTTCCCTGCCTCTTTGCTTCTATTGAGTGACTGTCTGGATTTTTATAGACTAGCTTCTAATGTATATATGCCCTATCCCACTCACAGATGAACACACAACAAGGGTCTGAAGTCTTTATTGAGGCTTCACCAACCCCAAATAATATTCCCCAGGATTCACCTCACATAGGAATTAGCACAAATCCCAATGAGTCCAATACTCAAGTCTGAGAACACAGTGCAAGTCCATAAAGTCACCCACCAGTTTTGGAGTCCCAAGATATGTGCACAGTCTCATGAATCATGAAACTAAAATCCAGTCAAAAGTTCAAGAAGAAAGTCGAAAGTCAGAGTCAAAGCTTAAGTCCAAAAGCAAGAGTCAAGATGGCAAAACAGAGGCTTGGAAAGAAATGGTTGAGTCGTTTCCAGTGTTGCTTTACTCTATATACTGGATTAGATAGCCACTGGCTGGTGTAGCACATTAGGAGGAGTGAGGTTACCTCTTCACGAGTAGATTCACTGACCTCCATTGCACCTCCCTCCTTTTGGCTCTGCACACCCTGGGATATGTTGGAGGAGTCAGTTCCTCCTGATCTGGCTGCAACTGTTTCCTTTCTCTGCCCACTGTTTCTGGCTGGCCTTCTGAGCCTCCTTGCTGCATCTACGTCTCTACTCTCTCTCTGTCAGCCAGATCCTCATCCAGTCATTACTTTAGTCCTTTCTGAGATTCCTAGCTTCTCATCCTCCTCTTGCCCAACCCCCTCCTGATCCAGGGTCCTCCATGTCTTCAAGATGCTCCTCCATGCCTTGCCTCCAAGCTTCTGAAGCTGACCCTTCCTCATAATCTGAGCCAGCATCTGGGGCATCCACTACAATACACTACTTTATTCCTGTTTCTATTTGTTTGTAGCTTTAAATTGGGTGAAATGGTTCATGACAAAGGAACAGATGAGCTAACAAATAGAAAACAACTAAACTCCAGGACCCATTACTCCTGCAAGATTGAAATTTGATGCCACTTCAGTGATTCTGTGCCACATTGCTGTGACTAAATGAGGTCACATGATTATCACATTTTCCTGCCTACCTCTGGTGTCTGCAGCCAATCATCTGGCAACAAAGCTCAAAGAGTGAGCAGCAATTGGCTTAATGGTGGTGGACAGTGACAGAAGGGTGAGGGAGTGACTTAGATGCCTGCTAGACAGGTAGGGTTGGTTAGGGGTTGCTACAGATGTGAGCCCTCTTTCTCCCTAAAAGGAGGTGTCTCCTGGGAATATACAAAATGGGGAGTGGCAGTGCAATTTTCTTCAGTGTGCAGCTTCCTTGGTTCCCCCTCATCCCCAAAAGTAGCAGGCAGCTTTGTGGATAAGCCAAGTAAGAGGAGGAGAAGGCTTAATTGGAGTTCACCTGAGGGTCATGAGAGGAAGGGAAATAGTACCAGTTTATATTTATATGTGGAAAAAAGAATATTCCCTGCCAGCTATTGCAGCTAATGTCCCAATGGGGACACCAACAGGAAGTGTGAACTGTTCTAAAGTGATGATGGCATGGTGTACCTTAGGGCAGAGGTGTCAAACTTGTGGCCCATGGGATGGATGCATCACATGCTGGCCCGGCTCCCCCACGGTTTAGCAAAGAGGAAAAAAGTCCCAATACATCATGTGATGATGCAAGTTTGACATCCCTGCCTTAGGGCTTGAAATTTGGCAGGGTTGTGATCAGGATCCATAACTTCCATGGATTAAAATTTCACAAATTCATTTCAAATGTTCCCTGGCCAATTTCCATAAAGAAATCCAATGGGGAAGGCAGCAATAAATTGTAAGCTGCATCTATTGCTTTTTTTGCCAGCCTGTGGACATTCTGTTTCTCTGTTTAGGTAAAGAAATATCTCTGAAATAGTCACCCAATAGGCCATAGGTTGTCTACCCAAACAAATAGAGCTGGTTAAAAAAAAAATCATAGCAGACTTGCATTACTTCACAATGTGAACAGCTCAGTTTTAAACTAGAGGATGTAGTATATTTGCCTTGTTTATTCTAAACAGCCAAACTGAACATGCAAACTGAACTGTATTTGGGAGACTTGGCTAACTCTCTAACAGTCTTCTTTGTTGTTATTTGCACCATCACTTGTTATTTTTTATTTCATTTTCCTGAATGAAATGTGTCACAAAATGCAAAGCTCCATCACTTTTTTTAAAAATTACACAGCAAGAAACAAATGTATGAAGAGTTGGATTTATATTCTTTTTCTGCTCAGACTGTTTAGGTGTATGAAAAGAAAAAGAAAATGCTTCAGGATACTAACAAAATAGGTTCCATTATCTTTAGCACGCCTACCATATATGGAAGGCATGAAATCATGTCATAAATCTTGCTTTGCCCATAGTACAGAGTTGATTCTAAAGGGACATGAAATCTAAAGTTATAGGATCATGTATATATATTAAACACTTGTTCTAATTCTTCAAAGCTTTCTCCCAGCACAAAAAAGAAAAGTATCAGAAATACTGGGCTGTGATGGACAGACAGAGAGGCAATCAAAATGAAGCATTCCATAATCTGGCTATTTTTCAAGGATGCATAGCAAAGTCTGCCAAATTTATACAACATTCATATAATTACATGTTTTCTTTCCCTTTCTGGATCTATGAGTCCTTTTTTAAAGGTGTTATGTCCGCGTGGAAGGAAGCCAGGAGTTGGTGACTGTGTATCAAGCTCTTTTATTTAGTCAGGAACCGAACTGGAACTAAAGGAAACTTTTGCGGCTTTTTATTTCCAAGCCGCGGCGGCTGCGTCCAATAGCACCACTTTGAATCTCCTGTGATTCGAATTGACCAATCGCTGGAGATTCTCAGCGAGCCAATCGGCGCGGCTCGCCTAGCCAATCCGATCGCCCCACGCTTTGGCCAATCAAAGCGCGGGGATCTCAAGAATTCAAATGAGGGGACAGGACACCCCTCCCTTCTTGGTTCAGTCCTTACGTCGCATAGTCCCGTAGGTAGGCGGGGCTCCGTCTCTGCCTACTGGACCTGCACAAGTCAGTCGTAGGTTGGATCCCGGCCGGTTCGGTCGGGGTCTCTGTTTCTCCAGACTCCGTCGTGGGAACTGCCTGGTCTGTCTGGCCGGGCCGCTCTCCACAGCTCCCTCCTGGGCTACCCGGGTTGGTTGAGCTGCGGGTTTTGCCGCTCCCGCTCAGTCTTCCCGGGTTGGTTGAGCTGGCCTGGCGAAGTTTCGTGCTGGCTGCTTTCAGGTGAGTATGGCTGGTTTATTTTTTCTGGGTTTTGGTTCCCTGGGTATCCCCTCCCCTCTTGGTTTGTGTTGCGGGGGTTGGTTTTGCTTGGTTGCATGTCAGTGGTGTCTTGTGTGGTCATCCTCGATCTTAACTGATCGATGTGGCATTTCCACGCTCGTCCGTCAGTTGTTTGTAGCCGGTACGAGTGTGGGCCTGTTAGTTGTGTTATGATTGCTGGTACCCATAATGGATCTCCGGTTAGGTTCTTCGCGTAGACGGCGTTGCCTGGTGTGAAGGTTCGGTGTTTGCTGGTTGAGTCTGGGGTTTTCTCTGAGTTGTAAGTGGGGTGTAATCTTTCGAGTGGGGACCTTATTTTCTTCCCCATTAGCAGTTCTGCTGGGCTTTTATTTGTTGTGGTGTTCGGGGTTATGAGCTGTATGAAAAGTAATTTATTTATTTTGTCCTGGATCTCCCCGTGGTCTATTTTCTGGATGGTTTTTTTGGGAATTGAACCATCCGTTCCGCCCTACCATTCACCGCCAGATGTGCCGGGGCTGTCAGTGCGTGTCGTATGCCCCTCTCCGCTAGGAATTTTTTGAATTCTAGCGAGGTGAATTGGGGCCCGTTGTCGGAAACGAGGACGTCCGGGAGGCCCTGTGTTGCGAAAAGTTTGCAGAGTTCTTTGGTCACGGCCTCCGTGGTGGTTGTTCTCATGTTGCTTACCTCCAGCCAGTTGGAGTAAGCGTCTACGGTTATTAAGAAAGTGTGTCCTTTTGTGGGCCCGGCGAAATCTATGTGGATCCTAGACCACGGTCCCCTGGGGTTTTCCCACTCTAGGATGGGTGCTGTGGGTGGGCTTGGCCTAGTTTCCTGGCATCGTTGACACCTTGCTACCCAGGCCTCGATCTGTTAGTGGATCCCTGGCCACCAAGCGTAACTTCTGGCCAGGGCTTTTGTCCTAACGATGCCCGGATGCCCCTCGTGTAACAGTTCCAAAACCTTCCCTTGTAGTTTTTCCGGGATGACCACCCTATCCCCCCATAGTATATACCCTTTTAGAAATGAGAGTTCCATTTGCCGGTTCCGGAATGTCCTGATGGACTCGTTGTTGTCCTTTTCAGGCCACCCTTTCTCTATCTAATGCAAAACCAGCACCAGACGTTTGTCTTTATTAATTTCTCGGGCAATGTCTGATGTGGTTATGGGTAGGTTGGGTAGAGTCTCTATGCTGAGGGTGGTCGTCGTGGGTGCTAGGTCAGTGTCTGGTTCAGGTAACGGTGAGCGGCTTAAGGCGTCCGCATGGGAGATAGTCTTACCAGGTCAGTGTGTGAGTCCGTAGTTGTAAGCAGCCAGGAATTCGGACCACCTTGTCATTTGGGGAGACAGAATGTTCGGGGTGGCCCTGTTCCCTGCAAGGATTCCCAGCAGCGGTTTGTGGTCAGTGATGATGGTAAACGTCCGGCCGTAGAGGTACTCGTGAAACCTTTTTACTGCGGCGACGATAGCCAAAGCCTCTTTGTCCAGCTGGCTGTAGTTTCGCTCCGGTTTGGTGAGGGTCCTTGAAAAAAACGCGATGGGTGCTTCCTTTCCGTCAGGGAGAGTGTGGCTGAGGACAGCGCCGACGCCGGAGGGTGATGCATCGCATGTGATGGTTAGTGTAGGATCTCGTTGTACTGGATGAGGACGGCATCCGAAGTGAGCAGGTCCTTGGTTTTCCTGAAGGCGGCTTCCTCGCGTTTCCCCCAAGTCCAGGTAGCCGCCTTGTCCAAAAGCCTATGCAAAGGCTCCACCGCGGTCTCCTTTTGGGGCAGGAAGACATTATAAAAGTTAAGTAGCCCCAGAAACGCCTGCAGTTCTGTTTTTGACTTGGGTGTGGGGGCTTCCTTGATGGCTTTAATTTTTTTGTTGGTGGGGTGAATGCCGTGTCGGTCTAGGAGATATCCTAGGAATTCTACCCGCTCTGTGTACAGCTGGCATTTTCCCCTCTTCACTTTAAGCCCGGTTTCTTTGAACCTCGTTAGCACCTCCCTTAGGCGAGTCTCTAGTTCGGCCTGGTTGGTTGCCAATACTAGTACATCATCAAAGTATGGGACCACCCCCTTGATGCCCTGTAAGAGTCTTTCCATGAGGCTCTGGAAAATTCCAGGTGCCACGCTGACTCCAAATTGGAGGCGGTTGCATCTAAAGACTCCCCGGTGGGTTACTATGGTTTGCGCCTCTGCAGTTTCCTCGTCGACCAGCAGTTGCTGGTATGCTTGGGCCAGGTCGAGTTTCGCGAAAACTTTGCCCCCTCCCAGTGAGTGTAGGAGATGCTGCACTACTGGGACGGGGAAAGCACTTTGCTGTAAGGCGCCATTTAGGGTGGCCTTATAGTCCCCACAGATTCTCACTGACCCATCAGGCTTAATTGGGGTGACTATGGGGGTCTCCCACCGGGCGTGGTCTATGGGTTGTAATACCCCTTGCTTGACGAGCTTGTCAATTTGCTCGTCTATCTTCGGTTTGAGTGCGAACGGTACCCGCCTTGGTTTTAGGCGTTTCGGGGGAACATTGGGGTCTAGGCTGAAGAATATAAGGGGCCCTCGGTACTTGCCTAGGGTGCCGTCGAACACTTCCTGGAAGTCCCGGGCCAGTTGCTGCTCCCAGTCGGCTTTGGCGATGTGGTCGATGCCCATGACTGCGATGCCGAGCGGTGCGAACCACTGAAGTCCCAGTAGGCTAGGTCGGTCTCGATCAACGATGGTTAAGAGAAGTCTTTCGGCGTGTCCCTTGTAGGTCACTGTAAACTGTCCTGTTCCGACTACAGGGATGCGGTTTCCCTGGTAGTCCTTGAGGATTAGTCTCTGGTTTTCTAGTTGCCTTCTCTGGATGGTAGGCACCAAGCATTTAATTTCTTGCCAGGCTACCATTGAGAGGTAGGACCCGGAGTCCACCTCCATTTTACAGGGTTCGCCTTCGATGTCTACCTCCACATAGACCTTTCTGGCATCTGTGGTTGTGGCGTGGCCGATGGTGACTGTCTGATGTGTCTCTTCTCTCCGCCTGGTCTCACCGCCTCGTTGGGCTCATCCGTTTCGCTCCCCGTGGTTGTCTGCTGGCCGGTCTCTGGTCCTGGGGGGGGTGCTCTCTCGTCTCCGCTCGCTCGGGTCCCATCGTCTGGGGCTGTGGGTCTTCTTGAGGCAGCAGACGCGTGCGATGTGGCCCTTCTTGTTGCAGTGCCGGCAAACGGAGTCGAAGAACTGGCATTCGGATCTGGGGTGGTCGCCTCCGCAACCGGCACACGCGGTCCTCGCCTTATGACTCCGCTGGCTGCGCTGGTCGTGGCCTGTTTGGAGACAGTGGATGTCTTCCTCCTCATCTGACATGCCCGAGGTGGAGTGGAGTTCGCCCTGGTGGGTGGTAGTTGCAGGTAGGGTTTCAGTCGACCTTGCAGGGTTGTTGTTTTTGGTGAGGTCCCTGGCGTTCGGTCTCTGCATGCGGTCTGCTGATTGTCGGGTTGCTTCGGCGGCCGCAGCTTCGGAGATGGCGTTGGCAAGAGCGATGTTGCCCTTAGCCCTCAACCAACTTTGGAGAACAGGATCCCAAAGGCCGAGCACAATTCGGTCCCGAAGGGCTTCGTTCATGTTGGAGAACTCGCATAGTCCTCCCAGGCGCCGCAGCTCTGCAACAAAATCACTGAAACTCTCGCCTGACCGCTGGTCCCGCTGATAAAATTTGTGTCGTCGGATGAGGATGGCCACGGCTGGAGCGTAGTATCCCCGGAGCAATGGTTCAAGGTCTGCCCAATCCATCACGGTAACGTCGGCGGGCTTGGCTAGCGCTTTTGCCATCTTAAACACTGCAGGCCCGCAGTGTGTTAGGAAGATGGCTCGTTTCTTCGGTCCCGTGGCATCCTTCAGATCGTTGCATTCGAGGAACATGTGGAATCTGTCTGTGTAAGATTCCCAGTCCTCGGTAGCGGGATTGAAGGGGGTGGGTGGCGCGATGCTGGCCATCTCATCGGTTGGCTGGCTTCCGTCGGACACGTGCTTCGGTTCAGGAAAGGGATCCCACCTTTGTCGCCAGTGTTATGTCCGTGTGGAAGAAAGCCAGGAGTCGGTGACTGTGTATCAAGCTCTTTTATTTAGTCAGGAACCAAACTGGAACTAAAGGAAACTTTTGCGGCTTTTTATTTCCAAGCCGCGGCGGCCGCAGCCAATAGCACCACTTTGAATCTCCCGCGATTCGAATTGACCAATCGCGGGAGATTCTCAGCAAGCCAATCGGCGCGGCTCGCCTAGCCAATCCGATCGCCCCGCGCTTTGGCCAATCAAAGTGCGGGGATCTCAAGAATTCAAATGAGGGGACAGGACAAAAGGCCTGCTGGCCAGGTTGTTGCATAGCATGGGAACAAATTAATGAATTAGAGGCGAAGGCATCATAGAGAACTTGAAAACCATGAGCTACAGTCATGATTTTCTGCATCCCCTAGTTAGTTTTTTTTTTTTTAAAGCAAAGTAGGCAGAAACAAATTCCATATTTTCAAATTGCAGCAGGAGCTCTTATAGATAACTGACTATTCCTAACAAAATCAGGATCCACATGCACAGCATCGTGTGCTTTAATATTATTACACAGTGTTTTCTTCAGTCTTTGCTTTTGCATTCATCATAAAGTTCACCTTTCTTCGTTAAAATGGATTATCTTCATGCTTCAGATCCATTCGTAATTACCCTTTCCAGTATATTTTGTGCATTTACCGCTCTATTTAGCCAACAGCAACTCTTCTTTAATGTGCCATATTGGAGAATTAAAACTGGAGATCTTTTTATTCTTGTTGTAAATTGTGCTGAGGAAAGTTGTATGTGAACAATTGTTTTGTGGTATTTGTTGTGAATGTATAAAGTTTTAATAAAGCGTGAGCTTGGAGTAAAGTGCAGGGTTCTGGCCCTGCACTTCTGATTGGCTGTTAAACGGCGGATCGGATTGGCCCGCTCCAGGGAATCCGATTGGCCCTTAAACAGAGAGTTCCTATTGGTTATGAGAGCTAGCGCTCCTTGTTGGTTATTGGTTAATAGTTACGGGGTTTACCTATATAAGGCGGGTTAAAACTGTTATAGATGTTAGAAGTCACTATGTAAATAAAGAGCTGAAGTTCACCGTTCGGAGGCTTGTTTCCATTCTTTCTCACCCATGCTCCAAACTTAACAGTATTGGATACATTAAACCAGATTATACTAGTAAAATTACATAAAGGATTTCTATTTTTTTAAACTTTGATTCAAAAGAATTTTATTAACGTAATTCTTTTCTTAACAAAAGGGAAAACAATATTAACAGAATTATAAGATGCCCAAGAATATATGTCTCTTTCATGGTCATAGAATCATGGTCATCCTGGAAGGGTCCTAACTCAAAGTAGAAGTCAAGCATCTCACAAAGCAGGGACTCACAGAAGATACAACTGTACTTGATTCAGTATGTGAGACTTATCAAGCCCTCCAGACAGCTCAGGATCCAGAAGGTAGATAAAGAAAGATATGGGGGATTAATAAGATTTTTCTGACCCCTTTCCATTAATAAGCAGCAACTGGACCTGAGTGTCAGTTCTGCAGGAATTATTATTACAAAGCCTTCAATTGGAACAAAATCTGTTATTGCAACAATGTCTTTATCTTCACTGCTATTCTGTTCTTCTTTCATGCTTGCTCAGTTTCTTACTAAAACCTTGATTTTTATTCTTTTGCCAAGGCCTGAAACCACTCACTTTAATCATTGTGCTTTTCCCCCCACTGGATATCAGACTATCTCTTTGGATGTCTGCATGCAACGCAGACTAGGTTGCTATTCCAATAATCCAGTTTCTAACTGATCTTTATTAGATCTGCTAAAGTCTAGAACAGGATGCTTTTATAAGTGATCCAGCAGTATGCCATGTCCCTAGCTTCCTACACAGCATTTAAATCCCATAACTTTTCCCATCAGACTTTGTCAGATTAGGGATATACACATTCAGATGGTGATGGGGAGATTTGTAAAAGCAAAGAAAATAGCCATAGCACTTTCCTGAAGAAAAGAAAAACAGTAACAACTCGAAAACATCATCTAAATACATTCTAAAATATCATTGGTTATGGAAAAATAGAAGTATGTTCTTGCAGGGGAATAGGATTTTGGAGAAATTGGAAGATATATTTTGGCACAGTATTACTTGTAATATATGACAATCATTGACACATCTTCAATGACAGTTAAGTAGTTTGTGATATGATCATTAACATGTTCAGTTGTTCCTACATAAAACTATTCTGG
This sequence comes from Hydrophis major, assembly GCA_033807585.1. Taxonomy (NCBI): domain Eukaryota; kingdom Metazoa; phylum Chordata; class Lepidosauria; order Squamata; family Elapidae; genus Hydrophis; species Hydrophis major. The sequence goes on along the minus strand of CM066329.1, from coordinate 302,168,927 downwards.
CTGTTTAAAACATGATTAGTACTTCTGTAATTCTTATCACAATAACATGTTTTTAAACCAAGTTGAAGCCTTTTTAGATAATGTTTATTCTATTCTTTATTCTCACAATAGCGTATCGATCTTTTATTGATCCCCACAAAATGAATTAGCTGAATGTTTTGGGAAGGAGGATATTCTTTTTTTCATAAAGAAAAATTTATTTTCTTTTTCTTTTTTCATTTATTTATTTATTTATTTATTTATTTATTTATTTATTTATTTATTTATTATGGAGTGCTTCACGAATTTGCATGTCATCCTTGTACAGGGGCCATGCTAATCTTCTCTGTATCGTTCCAATTTTAGTACATGTGCTGCCAAAGCGAGCACAAGAAAATTTCTGAAGTGTCCTGTTAAAGATAGATGTTTCTAACATCACTCCTGATCGATTCAGGGATTACCGGTTCTCTGTTTCAAGTCATGTTGTAAGCAGAAACCTTCACAGTATGTTAGTCATGGTAATGAAACATTAAAATGAAAAATATTTTAGTGTTTTAGCATAGTGGGATAATTTTATTTCTTTTCTTTTTTCTTTTTTAGAAAGTCTTAAGATATTTGGTTTTCTTGAACTGAAGCTATCACTGACAGCATTGTCACACTCCAGAAACACTAACTTGTTCTAACTTGCCTTATAGATGGCATTGCCTTCAGCTGGTGGATTGGAAAAATCAATGATACCCAGACATACTGGGGAGGTTCCACTCCTGATGTGCAGAAATGTGCTTGTGGAATAGAAGGAAATTGCATTGATTCCCAACATGACTGTAACTGTGATGCTGACAGAAATGAATGGTGATTGTTTTCTCTCTCATTTTTCTTGTTCTCAAGGTTGAATGCTTTTGTATGTTTCTAACTCTCTTCTCAGGTGGGTGGGGAGGAAATATCAGAGGACTCTAATAGAGCTGCCCTCAGTGTTCCTCCACTACAATTTCTTAAAACGCTTCATCCCCGCATGCCCACTCAAACCCAAAATTGTCTAAGATTTTCTTTGGTCTGATCCAAATATTCCTTAGTAGGTATTTTCAGGACATTCTTACATGAGACAGAGTGGGCAAAAGATTGGATAAAACATAGTTTTGAAGAAAGTTTGTACCTTCCCTTTCCTCTCCTCTCCTTTCTTTCCTCCCCTCCTCTCCTTTCTCCTTTCCTCTCCCCTCTTTCCTTTCCCCTTTTCCTTGTCATAATTCTAGAGTCAAACATAAGAACTTGTACTTGCTTATTAAATGTCAAGTTTTCTTCTCAGCAAAAGCATATTGTTCTGGTAATCAGTTGCTAGAGTAATAAACAGCATGCTGTTGATAAGTTGAGAAAGAAGGAATACAAATATTAAAGCCTTAATATCTGGGAGATCAAGAAGATATGGATAAGAAATGAAAGAGTTTTGACCAAGATTTTTGATTTTTGTGATAATGGGAAATGGTAGGTTTATATTGGTCATAATCATATTTTAAAATTTCATTATAGTATTGTATCTATGGCCAAAGAAATATCATTTCAGGACTGTGAAAGATGTTCAAAAAGTGGGAATTTATGTTATTTTGTGCTTGAAGAATTGGCCTATACTTTCATGGAAAGATATATTTTTGCCTACCAGCTTCTGGGCTACTAATATAATAGCATACAGGTATTATGTATGCTGTGTGTATTTTGCATAATAAAATAAAGGAATCCAGATGCAAAACTATTAGCAAACCAGTATTATAAGTTTGGAAATCACAGATTATTGTCATAATAAATTCATAAACTTGGATAAATGGTAGCAAATTATCCTTTTTTCTTCTAATGAAGGGATTACTTCTTTGGGAAGCAAATAATCACTGATTGGCTGGCAGGTTTCTGTGCTCAGGTATTCAACAAAAATTCAACAAATCAAAAAACTTTTATTGCTAGTTCCAAAGGTGGTATTCAGCAGATTCTGACCAGTTCTGGAGAACCGGTAGCAGAAATTTTGAGTAGTTCAGAGAACTAGCAAATACCACCTCTGACTGGAAATTTTACAGTATCCTTCCCCTGCCATCCCCACCAAGCCACGCCCACAGAACTGGTAGTAAAAACAATTGAATCCCACCACTGGCTAGTTCCCTGTGAGCTCTAGATTCACAAACAAGTAGACCTGCTGTGCACACAGCGTTCTGAGTACATCTTTATTGATCTTAAGGATATTTTAAGGTAGATTGTAAAAGCTCAGAAAAGAAAAGAATGGTCAATAGAAAGAGTGCCTTCAAGAACAGAAAATGACACATGATCTCGTGTGTTGAAAAAAATTGCATAATCTGGATATGAGGTGGGAAAGATGTTATTTGAGTGAAAACAAAATCTAGTTTCAAAATTGCAGGGAATGTTTATCTCAGAATCTGTCATATTTCTTTATTATATTTAATGTGTTAGATTAGTTTCTCGGTAAAATGGTAGGATCGTGTAGAACAGAGGAAGAGGAAATATTGGAGACTTACAGGTTTGTTTTTAAGAAACAGAAAAGAAGGTAATACTTTTCATTATGCAGAAAACAGTTTGCCTGGGATACAGTAAAGAAAAGATCAGTAAATGGCTGCCAGAGTATGATAAAGATGAAAGATTTTAGAAAGCACTACCAAGTCAAAACATTTGTCATAAGTGTTCAGTTCAGGAATCAGACCTAAATCAAAATATTTGCTTAAAATAATGGTGCTTTGATTAAAATATTATTGTAATTTAATATTACATGTGAAGTTTTCATCAGTGCTGCCTGCCAAAATCCAAGAAGATAATGTTATTATTTTTAAACATCTTTTAATTTTTAAAGCCTACTATGCAGGGGTGGGATTCTTCCAGTTTGCACCTATTCGCTAGAACCAGTTGTTAAAATTCTAAGCAGTTCGGAGAACCGGTTGTTAGAAGAAATTACTGGCCTAATCCTGTAAGGAAGGCAGGAAGGAAATATTCTGGTGTTGCTTACAGAAACTGCCTCTCTGTTAACACTTATTACATTCTTGGCAGGATTGGACTTCCTGTCTCAAGAACTTCTCTGGAGTTTTTTTCACCTCCTTTGCTGGTACTTTGCTTATGTGTAGTGACCATTCAAAGTTACAATGGGACTGAAAAAAGTGTCTTATGACCATTTTTCACACTTACGACTGTTGCAACATCCCCATGATTGGCCAGGCAAGGAGATGCGTGCCTCAAAGATATTGAGTTCGCCACACCCACCCAGTCACATGACCACCAAGCCACAGCCACCAACTAAGCCACAGCCACAGAACCAGTTGTTAAAAAAATTGAATCCCACCCCTGCTACAATGGCTGTAATATGCCATCTAATTTTATCACAATACTGGTAAATACCAATTGCTTTAAAAAAAGAAAGAACTGGGGAAAAAACCCTCTTCATTTGCTCTTCTGTAATTATGACAACTTTATTCCTTAATAATCATCTAATATTTTTGCAAAGTACTGCTAAAAACCGAATCAATTTACCTCATAAATAAATCTGATTTTCACTTGTTAAAAGGCAGCCCATTTTTAAAGCTAAATATAAATATGCAAATATACAGTTTGGAAAGCAAGCTTATTTGGTCCTGAATTGCTGAGCTTTGTTAAATTTCCAAAACACAACTATGAATAATTACATCATTATTTCAGTGTTTAAAAATAGGAACACTTTCATTTGAAATCTTTCATTTGAAATCCCAAGAATGTGGCTGAGAAAGGGTCTATCCCTGATTTTTTTTTATTCCCTCCCCCCCCAAAAGAAAGACTAGTAGACATTTTTCATTGGATACTTCCCTTTTGTCTCATCCAGTAGATTCCAGACATTGTAGAATTTTTTTTTTTAAATTATCTCACTGATTTACTGTGCTAAAAATGATAATCTCTGGACAAAGTTTTATTTTTGGCTCGTCATTGATGTTACACAACCTCTACTCCATGTACTGCTTCACTTCCTCCCCTCTCCCAAAATATCCAGAAGGACTCTTGAAACACCTTTTCCAACTAACAAAAATTATTAAAGGGCATAAACTTTTGTGACCTTCAGTTTACTTCATCAGATCAAATCTCATGCCAACCCCCAAGGATGAGTAGGAATTATCTTGGTAGGCAACAGTAGCTTCAAAGCGGGATTAACATTCTGGGAAAGGTGGCAGGGAAGATTGCAAATGGCAATCACAGGATCTCAAAGCTCTTTGCAGCTGGTTGCAAGTTGCCAAGCACTAAGATTGTAATCACATCACCTTGGAGCTGCTGCAGTGGCTATAATTTCAGGCACTAGTTGTAAGTCCTTTCATTCGGCACAATCATGACCTTGAACAGTCGCTGAATGAATCACAGCAATCAAGAATTATCTGTAATTTAACCCAAGGCCTAAGTAAAAATAAAAAAAACAAATTTGGTATCCCATTGATTGTTGGAGGAAAGTTAAATTTTTACTTTTTTTAGAGAATGAAAAAACAGTTATAACACTGTGGGCAATTCTCAGAAGATTAAGCTTGCCAAATGTGAAAAGAAGCACATGGACTTTGAAACTGGATATTTCTGAAAACCTCCAGTTATTATACCCTATGAATATTTAATCAATATTGAAAATAAATATTAACCATATTAAATTGATTTGGAACATTTTCATAATTTTCTTTAAACCAGTCTGATAAATTGAATCATACTTTGATCATGTCCAGGAAACATTTCCAGATCAATTTGATGGATTAGTTTAAATGAACTTAATGCATCCTAACTGATTTCATTGGATTCAGATGCTGTCTAGACATGCATGTGTGAATTTTAATAGTGTAAATCTGACTCAGTACAGGTGGGCCTTGTTCAACAAACTTTTTTTTTTCCATAGGCCACTCAAATTTAGGGCATCAAGTTAATAATGCTTACAACTAGTTCTCATAGAGTGGTTGCAGTATCCCTAAAGTAATGTGATCACAATCCAGATATTTTAATAATTGGCTTGCAACTATCATGCTGCAATATCCCACAGACATATTTGTAACCTTCACTACCAGCTTCTGACAACCAAAGGCAATATGAAAGCAAGCAAGATGTTGCAAATGACAACCACAAGATGTCACACTTACTGACAGAGTGGGATTAACTTAAATATAGCAATTTTCCATTCATGGTGTTTTGTCCTGGAGAGTGGGCGCAAAAACGGAGACGAGACATCGAATAGTGACTCCAACTCTTTATTTGTGACTTCAGGAAAACAGAGCAAAGAGCCTGACAGCAGCAGCTCCTTTTATAGAGTTGGCTGCTGTCATAGTGTCCAATGGTGTAAGTTTGCTGCGCTTGGAGCGTCCAATCGTGGCAGCCCGTTAACTAGCCAATCAGATTAGTCCGGAATGACCAATCACGACTCGCTGTTCACGGACCAATCAAATATGCAGGATTACGAGCCTGCTGTGTAAAGGGCCAGTCAGGTTTGCAGGCTTACAAGCCTGCTAGTTTGGAACACATGGTATATCAGTTTTTGCTGCTGAAAACACTGTAATGTTCTATGTCATAACTATCTTACCCAGGTATCCTATTCCAAAGCAATTGGGATATTTTTTTTACACACACTTATAAATGTAGTAGTATTCTTCCATAAGTATGAGGATAGTCATGAAGTTTTGTTCTGAAACTCTATTTCTTTATTTGTGGCAGGACAAATGACACAGGACTTCTGTCCTACAAAGACCATTTGCCAGTAACAGAACTTGTCATCACAGATACAGGTCGTCCAAATTCTGAAGCAGCTTATAAACTTGGACCTTTAATCTGCCAGGGTGATAGTAAGTGACTAAAGTTGTGTGATTTTATATCAAGTGATCTCTCTCTCTCTCCCCCTCCCTCTCCCCCTCCCTCTTCCTCCCTTTCCCTCCTTCCCTCCCCCCCCCTCTGTTCACACATACAGTTCATAGGATTTTCAGGTTAAATTTGAATCCTTTTTTCTGCACAGTAGGTGATCATTGGACAGGGAAGGAGCTACATCTCTCTTATCAATGTTATGAATATAAAATTCAAATTGACTAACTGTTTATAGTGCACATTTATTTAGAAATCTAGATCAAGTCATAACCTTCTGAAAATAACAAAGCCTACTTTTGCATCTAAGTCTTTGCACATTTACCGAGAAACTCATTCTACACTGAGTGATACTTATTTGAAAATAAAAGTGCAGATTTAATATCATGCTAACACTTGAACTATAAACTTAAAGCAGCAAGATAATAAAGCACGTGCAACTCTTGTATCTGTAAAAGCTGATGAAATGTAATTTAGAATAGAACATTCAATGCTGCAATAAAATGATTTTGAGTATGTTCTTATATTAAGTTTGCTTTCAATAACTTTGAAAGCATTTGAAGCTCACATCTGCTCTATCTATTTTCTGCATCACTATGAAACATTTTGGGCATACATTTTTTTTATATGTATTGCTCCTGCAGAATCTGTTTTTGCCTTAAGAAAAATGCATAAAACGAAGATATAAGTACAAACAATCTACATTTTAGATACATTTTCCCAGGGTATAGTGTATGGCATTTATTTGTCCTAATGTATTTGAGAATAAATGAGTGGAGTGTGTGTATATGTGCATGTCTGTGTTTGTATAAAATAACATGGCAGAATTTGAAAAAGCAATAAAAGTATAATGTTATATCCTGTCTATTTTTCTTAACTTTAGAACTAAAGAAATGCATTCTTTCTGCTTAGCCAAAGAACTGATCAGATCAGCCATTAATAAATCAACAATGCTGAAACACTGTGAAATTAGATAGAAAGTGTTTATATTAGATAGAAAGTGTATTTATATCTTGTCTTTCTGACCAGAAAATTCCCTCAAGGTGATTTACAAAATTAAAAAATTTAAAACAAGAAGATTAAAAATGAATATAAAGTAGGGCGGGAGGTGGGGGGGGGGGGGGAGAATGTATTGAATATAACTGAAACTTGAAGTTTAAAACTCATTTATAATGTATCCATCATATTTTGGGGGAAATGACGTTTCTAAAAAAGAAAAAGATCATGAAACTAACCAGAAAAAAATATATTTAGCTTTCACTGGCTGATATTGTCTGATTTAATCCACCAAGTAGTATACAGCTTATGAAAGAAAAAAAAAATACATAGACAAGGAAAAACAGAATGATGTGAAGAGATCTAAATATGTAGCATAATGGCAAACAAAGTAACTTTACGACTTAATTTTCTTGAAAATTGATAAAGAAAAACCAGTGTTCCCTAACATGCTCATGGACTGCATTGTAACTAGTTATTTCATGTAAGACTGCAAAAAAAAAATCTTAGAATTAGTACAATAGCCTTGTTCTAGTCTTAGACTGGTGGTGAAGCAGTGCAAATAGTACAGTATAATTGTAGCTAATCAACTATTAACAAGAAAATGTGTGTTTGCAAATACATGCATTTTAACTTTTCTTGCTTCCCTTCTTCTAATATTTATAATCCACTGGTTGGTCATGGAATAGAATCCCAAACTGGCTAACAGTCAAAGATGAAAATAAGAAAAGTCTGTTGGTAGCCAAGATTTTTTATGCGATCAAAAGTTAATAAGCAAACAAATAGCAACAGAAGTCAACATAAGGGATGTGTCATTCAGATTCATGATGATAGGATTGCTTTCATCAGCTTCAAAGGCCATCCAAGAGAAGGTTCTTTGCTATCACCAATTTGATTTTTTAGATAGCATGATTCGGAATTAAGCCTTTGTAGGTTATATGGAAAAGGGCAGACTTGAACTTTAACTAAATTGTGGCACTTACAAATTGAGATTTCATTTCAAAGAAAGGCAGTTAATGCAATCTTTGAGGATAATTAATATATTACTGACCAATTCATTAGCTACAACTGTATATGTAATAGAATTGTCTACCTTCTTTGTTCTATATTTAGGAGAGTTTTGGAATGCAGCCTCCTTCAACACAGAAGCCTCCTACCTTCATTTCCCCACTTTTCATGGAGAACTAAGTGCAGACATGTCCTTTTTCTTCAAAACTACAGCTTCTTCTGGTGTGTTTTTAGAGAATCTGGGAATCAGAGACTTCATAAGGATAGAACTACACTGTGAGTCATATTTGAATAGATTATTTCCATTGGTTTCTTTTGAGTAATTTATTTTACATATTTGAACTATGCTTTGATTGCTAAAACTGTCTGAAAATTTGAGAGGTGGCTTTACTAAAGCAAAGTAAAAATGGAGCTATCATAGATCAGTACTTATGAGCATTATATTATATGTTACGACCTTCTAATCTCCATCAGTAATATCTTACTTGTTCTCATGGTTCCTATGAGAACATAGGGCAAATGAGTCAGACAGTACAAAGTAGTCCTCGACTTATAACCACAATTGATCCCAACATTTCTTTGCTAAATGAAACATTTGTTAAGTGACTTTTGCTCCATTTTATGACCTTTCTTGTCACTAGTGTTAGGTGAATCATTTCAGTTGTTAAGTTACTAACAAAATTGTTAAGTGAATCTAGCTTTCCCATTGACTTTGTCAGAAGGTTGCAAAAGGGGATCACAATACCCTGGAACATAGAGTCATAAATATGAGACAGTTGCCAAGTGTCTGAATTTTGATCAAACTAACATGGGCATGCTGCAATGATCATAAGCAGGAAAAACAATCATAAGGGTTTTTTTTCAGTTGTCACTAAATGAACTGTTGTAAATCGAGGACAATCTGTAGTATATTGTATATGCAATTTGCATGAATAACATTTTGTGTTAAATGAAGTCAACTCTTCCTAGAACTGATTGTATTACAGTATCAAATGATGCCTGTGATGTGGACCGCCATGAGTCTTAACAAGGGAGGAAAAAACCCATGTATAATAATTTCCTGTTTAAGTATAAATATTCCTACATTGGATGAAAACCATATTATTTTAAGACAGGGGTGGGATCCGACAGGGTTAACTACCGGTTCAATGATTTACGAGGTTTGGTGATTTATGATATGCACACGCCTGTAAATCGTCATCAGCTTGCTGCCTGGACAGCTTAGCAGCGCTGAGTGCAGAGAAGTAGCATTTGAAACAGCACTCTTTTTTTGCTTTTTCAACTGAACTTGAAAAAGCAGGAAATAAAGGTCAGGTAAGAGCCCAGGTGGGTGGCTGGGCCAAAACAGCAGACATAGAATCAGTTCTATGTCTGCTGCTCTTCAGAGCTACTGGTTCTGCAGAGCCAGACAGAATCAGTAGAATCCCACCCTGTTTTAAGAGTATTTGGAAAAGAATTTATTCTCTACATTTATTTTTGTTTTGTTTTATTTTATAAAACAAAATAATATGAAATATCCAAGTGGGCCCTGGTTTGAAGCTCTTTCTTCACATACAGGCTTCAGAGACCAAACTTTTAACATTCACTTCACATTGTACAACTGTTTTCTTTCTTTTTCATGTTTTGAAATACAATCATATAGAACATTTATTATGCTTTTCTGATAAGATGTAGTTTCAGATCATACCAGGGAAATATTTGAAAAGTTGAAGAGAAAGACAGCACATGAACTTAGAAAACAGACTTCATGATTGAAATTTGCTGACTGGCAGGGACTACCATTGAGTATCTGTTCCACATAGTTATTGTCAAAGTTTCAAAAATGAAAAGCAGTCTGCCAACGCCACAGATTCAAGATGTTTTTTTAGCTCCAAACACTAAAAGAAAGCAAAGATGGGGAAAGACTCAGAACAGCTGAGTCAATTTAATTTATTATTAAAGTGTTGAACTAGAACCAGGGTGATCCAGATATAATTGCACATTCACAAACCTTATACAGACACTTTTGAAAAGAGTGTTTTTCATGCCATCTTGAGATGGGAATATATGATCTAAAGAGAAACCAGATAGAACTCATGAAAAAACATGTGCATTCTATCTATTTTACAATAGACATTTGAGATTTGGGGGGGGGGGGGTAAGATGGGAGAAGTTTTGACAAAATATAATAATTTTACCTACTACCTTTCAAAAAGAGCTCCTGTTGAATTATTCAGATTCTTATTGGGGAATATGATAGCTGATGGACTTTAGATCAAAGTGTTCTCACAATGTAGTAGGATAAAGGACACCTATTTCCTTTTTTTCTGATGTTTTGTTATATTAAACGATAATGTAATTGCTTGCTATCTGCCACACTGATAGGAACTGCTATAAAATACAGTGATGCAGTAGCCTCATAGAATCATTAAACTAGGATACAACAGAGTATTCAGTTTGACACATTCGAGCTGGGATTTTAAGAATTATCAGATATATATGGACTATTGGTGGATCAAACATAGCAGAGAAATGGTGGTATTTCTTTCATGAAGTGCCAGAATGCATACAGCGCACAATGCAAGACCTATCTGATGCTTTATTAACTTACCAATAGGTAGCTCACTTATATTCCTTTATGCACCAAAATGTAACAATACTCCTTCTCCTGTTCTGGTGGCATCTCAGATCAGACTGCAGAAATTTTGAATGCATTTTTGTTAGGATTCCTGTTTTGTTGCAACAGAGAAAAATGCCTACTTGTTTTGAAAGATTTCTTGACTAATAATGCCTGTTAAAATGTTTTGATATTCAAATGCATGGTTCTTAAGGATCTATAAATTAGCCAAGATCTAATTTGAATTATGATTCAGTTCAAATGTATAATTCAAGGAGTTAAATTCAGTATGATTTTGACTCCATTTCATGATTATATTCAAAGATATATATTTTAGGGGTAATCCGCTTGCCTTTCAATTTTGTCTTCAAATTAATACATATCCTGCCTGTGATAGTGAATCTTCTTGAAGCAAATAGCCTGAGGGTAGAATTATCTCTGCTAAGATATGAAGGGCATAGAGAAGATTATATACTTTCAGTGTCAGGTAAAAAAAAACTATTTCTTCAGGGTTTTAGTTGAATATTATGTTGCTACTCTCTTTACTCACAATATCTATCAATTAACTCCTCCTTTGAACCACAATTAGTACTAAATGAGCTTGACCTGTTTTTTTTTTTACCTTTTTGATTGGCTTTCATTATTTTGATATGTTGATCCACACTGCCAATTTCAATTGTATTCATAAAGGATACATACTAGACATAGAATATAGGTTGGTTAAAATGTAATAATAATAATCAAATTAAATATACATAAATATTAATTTCTGAATGCATTTGTTTTTTTAAAAGTCCATGGTTTTTTATCTAATTTTTTAAAAAATAATAATAATAAGGGTGATTCTTATGCAGTGTTCAAGGTTATAGGTTATCTTAATAGTCCCATTTCCAAATACTTAACCAAGAAAAAAGAAGGGAGCAAAAGACATCAGCAGTAGGTTCAGATAGTTGCTAAAAGTGCCAGAAGTTTATAGGAAATTGCAAACTGAACATTGTACAGAGTATATATCTGGTCCAACATATTTAAATTGATTATTTTGTTATCCCAAAGCTGTTTTGTTCTAAGCACCTAACAGTGTCACTGATTTTTATGCCAGAGTCAATAACTGATTTCAGGAAAGAGCCCTGCTTCCAGAATGATTGGAAAATAAGTTCCGTTAATTGTGACATACAAGCAAAAATCAATTGACTGGTTCTCATCAATGTAGTAAACTCTGAATATAAATGACTTTACTACTCCATGCTAAGTTATTTCTTATAAAAAACAGGATTGTGTTGCCAAGACTTCCAAGGGACATGAGAGTGATGTAATGATTTTCCTAGCCATATCTAGGCCAAATCAAATAGCATTTTAAAAATGGTTGTAATTGAATATGAAATATTTACTGAGTTCTAGAAATTTTGTATGACAACTTCTACAGTGAGTTTGGCTGTGTCAAGTTGTTGCATTGCCTGTTTTAATGGATGTGAATTTTCATTTTTGCTTTAGTTCAGATCTATGTTGGGAGTTGAATAAGTACAAATTTTATGTGTAGATAAGAACCTTTTCCAAAACATATTGAATTGGATAATTTATGGCAGTTTTTTTTTTTTTTTTTTAATGGAAGCATTTACACCCAAATATAAAAATATTTGACATCTATTGTTGATATTTAAATTATACTCCATGCTCTTAAAATAATTACAGATAGGTTAGAATTGTTTTTAATACTATGTAACAGAAACTAAGTGTAACACCAGTCCAATACAATATTTCAGCTAAATATACTATTCTTTTTGCAGCAATTCAAATCGCCGTACATATTTGTCCTTCAGAAACAAATTAAAGTTAGCTGGTTAATATTTACATGGATTATTTCTACTGTAATTTTACACCTAAATTATTTTTTGAGTTTTAATAAAGTATTATTTTAGCATCTAGCCAATAAGAACATCAAAATAAATGTATAGTCATATTTACAACAAACTACATTGATCTTGTCTTTTATTTATAACCCAAAAAGAGAGATATACCATGTTTTCAGTATTATTTTTAAACTTTTGTGATTTTTGTGTGTGTGTGCTTGCCATTATAAAGTTATTTTTAACTTTCACAGCACCACTTGAAGTGACATTTTCATTTGATGTGGGAAATGGGCCTAATGAAATAACAGTGCAGTCACCTATTCCCTTAAATGACAACCAGTGGCACTATGTGAAGGCTGAAAGAAACATCAAAGAGGCATCTCTACAAGTAGACCAGCTTCCTCAAAGGACTTATGCAGCTCCATCTGATGGGCATATCCGTTTGCAGCTCAACAGCCAGCTATTTGTTGGTAAGTCTACCTTTACAGAATAATTGTAGGTATTCACATGGATATAATCCATAGCCATTGACTTCCTTAGGAAAAAAAATAGATTAATGTCCTTTAGGCAATATAAGACAACTTACATAATGCATGCAAATATATCATAATTGAAAGTGCTTTGTATTATAAGATGAAAATAGAAAGGAAAGTAGCTCCATAAACAAGTGAAATGTCAACTATACCTCATAGATTTAATTCATATTTTAGCAGTTATATGAAAATGTGCCTCTCCAAGAAGTAGGGATTTAATAAAGGAAAATATTTGTAGTTTGGGGTTTACATGAGGGGTCCTTGGTGCCCTCTGATTTCATTTAGGTAATGAAACATCTGCAGCAGGGGTGCAATTCAACCAGGATAACAATTGATTTGGTGAGCATGTGCTTTCTGTGCACATGCACACTTTGCACACATGCACATCAAATGCACGCTTTGCATGCGTGCAGCTTTTGAAAAACGCTGCTTTTTCAGCTCTAAAACTTCTGCTGCAGTCCTGCTGAGGAGCGGCAATCCGTTGTGTTGCGCCAAACAACTGAGCTGAAAACCCTGGAAATAAAGGACAGAATAGAGCAGGCGCAGTGGGCGGGACCAAATTGTCGCCATAACTACCGGTTTACGTGAACAGGACTAAACCAGTAGAATCCCACCCCTGTTCTGCAGGAAAACAAGCAAACTCAGAGAGCACCAAAGACCCCTCATGTCAACCCCAAACTACAAATATTCTTCTTTATTACTGAAATCTGACCTCAGTGAGATTTGGAAGTAGACGGTACTACTACCTGTCCCAAAATGAAAGGCACAAAAGTCCTTTTCTCTGCAAATGAAACTTTATTTTGTAACCAATTTGTAGGGAAATAACTATGAAATGATTTTATTGAAATATTTCTGATGACACCCATTGTGTGCAACATTTATTAACCAAAACTAAGAGTGTTAACTCTGTGAGGAATAAATAAACAATGAAAAGTAATACAAACATTTATTAACCAAATTGACTACATGTCCTTTATGATATGATGCAATATTTGGTCCAAGATCTTTAATGCCTACATCTGACAATAAAAAGCCAGCTTTTTGATATGTAGTATTTTTCACTTCTTGCTTTTAACAGAAGGTACTGGTCTTTTGTTACATTCTCTACTGTTTGGAAAGGATTGAAACATTACTTTGCTGGCAGTTCCTCAAATATCCTCAAAGATCTATGCAATTATTATTTGAGAAGCTTGCTGATGGTGAAGCAAAAAAGAAGAACCTCTGTTGTAGATTATAAAGAATGTGCTTATACAGATAGGGCTTCATAGATCATAAAATACACCTTGAAATGAGAACTGTTAACCAATGAAAATGTAACTAATTTGCACTCACCTATAATCAGCTTTAATTTTGCTGCAGCATTCTGGGTTAGAAGAAACTGTGAAATATATTTTCAAGAACAAACCCAAATCATTAGACATTGTACTGCTGCTTTATTTGCATAAGGAAAATTGACAATGCACTAAAGCAGGAGTTCAAACTCACGGTGTCACATTGTCATCATGTGTTGTATGATGACTTTTTTCCCCCTTCACTAAACCAGGAGTGGTCATGGCCAGTGCATGATGCATCCACCTGCCGGCTGTGAATTTGACACCCCTGCAATAAATGGTGCCTTTGTATTTAGAGCTAAACTTAAAAATGTACCAAAGTTGCAAACTTGAACCATGGAAGATAAAATTATCATCCAAAAGAGTTGAATATCCATTTTATGAAATTCATTTTGATTTTAAAAAATACCTTTGTCTTTGGATTACTCTTTTTTTTTTTTTTTGTCTTTGTATACTTGCTAACATTACAAAAATAGCCTAACCTGGTGACTGCCGGTTTGAGCTTCTTTGGCAACAGACCAAAACCTCGTCTCTGTGAGGCTTCGATCCGTGCTCGCCACTGGAGCACCCCGAGCTGGCTGGTTTCAGGGCTAAGCCACCCCGTAGAGGTGGTGAAGAAGGGGGAGACTGCCTGCAGGGTTGAGGAGAGCCGCAACTCTCCTCCCCAGCTGGCCATTACTCCCTTTCCTGAAGGTGATTGTAGTGGTGGTCAGAAATGGCTACCACAAAGAAGAACTCGACCAGAAAAGAATGTGCAGGAGGAAGATAAGAAGAGAAAGTTTGGTTGACTGGGTCAAACAGCAAAAGGAACAAATTAAGTACCCTAGAATTGAAACTATTAAAAAAGTTGCAAAGGAGAGAGAAAAGGGAAAAGATTTGGGTTTTTTTCTCCTTTTCCTATACTGACAGCTAAGAGACTTAAGCAAGAAATTGGGAAAAAAATCCACTTTGACATTAATAGGCATTTAATGCTGAAAATGAAAAATCAAAGGAGTATGAAATTGAGTTTTGTGTCTGTATAAAGAAGTTCAACCCAGGACCATGCTATTTTCAAAAAAAGATGTTTTACTTATATTTTGTATGTGTGAAAACCCAAATAAAACTTTATTTAAAAAAAAAAAATTCTGGATAATCAAAAGCTTTTGAAAACAGGAAAGGAGAGAAAAAGAATAAAAGGGCAGGATCTGGAAGGGAGGAGACTGCCTGGAATTAAAAAGAACTTACAGCAAAATCTCAACAAGACTTCCAAAAGATACATTTTAACTAAAATATCACAACAAAAACCCCAGGAAGAGAAAGTGGAAAAAGAAATAAGAAGAAAAAACTTGGGACTATTTGGATTACTTGATGATTTCTGGATTTTGGGTTATTGTATTTGAATGATTAAAATCAATTGGGTGGTTGTTTAAAACTGTTTAAAATGGCTCCACTTTTAGAAGAACTGAAAATGGAACTTAAAAAGTACAAAGAAGATGCACAAGAAGGGAGAGGTCCTTTTGGCTTCCTATTTCAGTTTTTAGAAATGGAGATTTGGAATTATGAGAAACAACAAGAAATGCCTGCAAAACAAGAAGATTGTGACAAAGAAGAAGCCATCTTTAATGAACAAGTAATCTTAGGTGGGGGAAAAAAGGAAAGGGGGAAAGAGAATGGAAAGTTTAAGATTGGGAAAAACAACTCCAAAAAAAAAATAGAGTGAAAAATAAGTATAAAACCAGAAAGCAACAGAAGAGGGAAATGCAGAAGAGAAAATTAGAAGTAGAGAGACAAGGAGATAAAAAGAGGAGGAAGAAGATGAGAGGGAAGAAAGAAAGGAAAAGAAATTATAAAGGACAAAAACAAAATATAGAGAAACGGGGCCTATTGAGAGATAATGGGTGAAAATTTGGTGGAAAAAGGGATTCTGCAAAGGTACATAAGATAATATTGTTATATTAGAAACAGAAATAATTTTAGAAAATATGAACAATGTATGATTAAAATGTTTGATAAAATAGCTATTGTAATTCAGTGGAATGCTTGTCAATAAATAAATGTAACAAAATGAATATTTAATGATTTACAAAACATATGTGAAGAGAAATAAGGGAAAAATTAATTATGGAGATTATATGTGTCTTTAAGGAAATATGATGTTCAATTGAAAAGAAGTGTTAAAGATGTTAAGATTTTAATGATTATTAATGATAGAACTGAATTGGAATGGAATGAAGGTTTATAATTACATATATTTATAATCTTTTTTTTAAAAAAAGAATATAGTATGTATTATAAGAATGTACCAAGCAGAATTCGATTGGAAGTTATGTATTATGTATTATATTGAAGGTCATAACCTTAAGGTATATATTGAAGTTTAAATAAGAATTGAATGAATGTAATTAAAAGATATAAAGGTGTCATACTCCAATTAGTAACTACAGGAGAAAATTTGTTTAATGAGAAAAGATAATATGAAATTGAAACAGAACAGACAAAAGTATAAATATAATGATTTGAATTGAGATGAGATAATCAAAATAAAATTGAGAAAATTAAAAGAGGGGAAAAACTATATAGAAAATGTAGAATAGTATAAATTAATTAATTTAGCAACATCATACATGGAGTAATTTGGGAATATGGTTTAATCATAATCAAATCAAAAGGAAAAGAGCTTTTGTGTTTATGGAGTCCTCTAAAAACAGATGGATATATATCTCTGTGTGCTCTTAATTACAGAAATAACTATTACTACAGGAATGAGATTTTCATAATTAGAGCATCTGGAGATTAAATGGATTATTTTGGGTGACATTCAACTTTGTGATTTCTTATAACTCCAGCATTGAGAAATAAGTCTAATTTTCTTTCAAAGGCCAAACTGCTATGAAGAAAATTCTTCATGTTCTTCCTTGCATTTTATTATTTTTGGTAACTCTGCAAGTTTTAATTCATTTTTTTAAAATTCCACTGAAGTTTTTTGCTTGTGAAGTAGAGTGATAGTGATACTGCACTGGAATGTAAATTTACTAAGCAGGAACACAAAATGAATACAGTGCAGTCTCTTCATGGGCATAAGGCTTACATCAATGCATAATGTAAAAGTAATAAAAAAATTAGAAATATTATGTAATAATTACAAATGCAATTATTTGTGGATGTATTAATTATCTTTTAAATAACTGAATGGAAGCAAAGATTAATGGTTATTCACACACCTTGTTCATGTACATTTGAAACAGCTTTTTTCAAAAAAGGAAATTAATAATTTCCTGTTGATAATCTTTCCTCAATCCTA
This sequence comes from Hydrophis major, assembly GCA_033807585.1. Lineage (NCBI taxonomy): Eukaryota > Metazoa > Chordata > Lepidosauria > Squamata > Elapidae > Hydrophis > Hydrophis major. Next base: position 302,151,531 of record CM066329.1, on the reverse strand, counting down.
GAGGATTGTTTGGGGTTCAATAGTTAGCTTCCAGTAACTTAAATTAATAATTAAACTTTTTCTGATCTTGACAACTAGGTAGAAGGATCTCTTTGCTTATTTATTTATTGTCTTACCTTTCACCTCTTGTAGCCAGCTTCCTGAAACTGGATTTTGAAACTGCTGTTTCCTGGAAAAGCCAGAATAGTATAAATATTTATTTTCTTGAAGCTTGTGAGACCATCAATTGTTTCAAAGAAGTGATGTAAAGCAAGCAGGAGAGATAATGAACATTAAGGTGAATGTGCCAATATAATGAATGAGAAAGTCCATCATGTTTCCCATGAATGAACCAGGTGTCATGATGATGGGTCTAAAATGCTTGTGAAAATCTCTGCATAGTCAAAATATATTTCCTAGGTGCTTTTTTTCCCACAGTTTGCTATTTGACATGTTTATAAAAAATAAGAAAGCCATCTAGGTGACCCTGGGCTACCCATTCTCTCTTACCTATAATTCACCTGATAGGGTTGTTGTTGTGAGGAAAATTGGAGGAGGAAGGAGTATTAAGCATGTTTGTCACTTTGAGCTATTTATAAAAATAATAAAGGCAGGATAAAATAATGTAAAGGTAATTGTCCTGATAAAATTTGGTCAAAACTTGAAATATATTATTCCTTTTTGCTATTATCAGTAATGTTGTATCATCATTTTTTTCCACTTGTTTCTATTCTATCTTGTATTAACAATTCTTAGGTAATAATATTGCTTATTTGCATTTTCTATTACATTTTATTTTTATACATGCTTAATTATTTCAGTGGGTTTTTTTTTTTTTTACATTGGAATAAAAATGTTTCCATAAAATATTGAATATGTTCCATGTTACTTGTACATTGAGAATGTCCTGAGGGACTGGGGAATTTTGTGAAACTGATATAGGAATATAGGAAGATCAGGAAACAGTAATAAGACTCAAGTTTCCATTGAATGAATATAGATACCATTAAATAAAGCCCTTTGTATTTTTATTTTGAGAAACATTATTTGTTTCTTTATATGCCATTTTCTTAATGCTTTGTTAAGAGGCTCAGTGGCCTCAGTGGCTTAAGCAGCTCCAGCAGTTCAAATCCAAGCGCTGTGTAGCTGGGTGAGCTCCTGTTATTCGCCTCAGCTTCTGTGCGCCTCACAGTTCAAAAGAATGTTCTATGCAAGTAGATAGATAGGTGTCAGTTTGATACAAAGATGAGCTGGTGATTTTTGAAAGAAGTCAGATTCCTGATGGCTCTGAATCTTTGTGGTTGCCCTGCCTGTTGGTGAGGCAATTCTGGGAAGGAAGGAGGCCTTGGGTAACTTTGCAGGAAGAGCCACTTGTCTTTCTCTCCGATGCAAAGCCATCTCGTCCCCCTCTGTGGGAGGAAGTACACAAGGATGTCCTATGATACATTTGGCAAAAATAACTACTATTCTGCAATAGCATTGTGGTCTTCTGGCTACTGTAAACATAGAATACAATAATTACAATAACAATAACAACAATAATAATTTATATTGCAATATTGGGTGATGCACAAATTAAAGAGAAACAGCTAGAAAAAATAACAAAATATGGTGATTTTCACATTGAAGTTGAGCAATTGTGGAGGAAGAAATCAATGGTTGTACCAACAGTAAGAGGGGCCCTTGGAGCAATGACCAGAGCTGTGGTAGCGCAGTGGTTAGAATTCAGAATTTCAGGTTAATTCTGCTGATTGCCAGGGATTTGGTCCTCACTGGCTCAAGGTTGTGTCAGCCTTCCATCCTTCTGGAGTTGGTAAAATGAGGACCCAGATTGTTGGGGTCAATATGCTGACCCTGAAAACTACTTAGAGAGGGATGTAAAGCACTGTGAAGGTTATATAAGTCTAAGTGCTATTGTTATTGGAGCAATATCCAAAGGGCTGGCTAGATACACAGACATTCTGAATTTATTAGATCTGAATATTCTGACTGCAAAAAAACCACCTTACTTAGACCTGTCTTTATACTCAGAAGTTAACTTAACAGCTCTTAGGTTCTTGGATAGAACTTGAACAGTTAATTTTACCAGTTACAGACTGTGAATCGAATTGAATATTAAATCTTAAATAATAATAATAATGCTTTGCTCAATTCAGGTGTGTCATCATTTATCATCAAAAAGTTAGTGTATAAAGGCTAATGTCAAAAAATACAGAACAATCATGAATAAAATGTTGTTTTATGTTGCTATTTTCCTTTATCCTGATATAATATAAATAAATGTTTTATCTTTCTGCCTGCTACTTTATAAGAACCTTGCCTATCATAAATAATATATTGTAATTATTTATAAGACAAAAAGGGTCAACATTTGTAAGTATTTTGTGACTTATAAAAATTTCCAGGTGTTTTTACATGCAAAGTTATTGTGGTTCCTAAATTGTATATACATTTATATTTATTACAGGTGGGACAGCATCAAGACAGAAAGGATTTTTGGGATGCATTCGTTTTTTACAATTAAATGGCAGAGCTCTTGATTTGGAAGAAAGAGCCAAAGTAACCCCTGCTGTAAAGCCAGGTTGTCCTGGACATTGTAGCAGCTATGGTAACCTATGTCACAATGGAGGAAAATGCAAAGAGAAATATAATGGATTCTCTTGTGATTGCACTTTTTCTGCATACACAGGGCCATTCTGTAAGAAAGGCAAGCATAAATTGTAAATTTATTTTATATACAATAGAAAAGGAAATCATTGTTTATGTGTTGCATTTTTTTAAAGATGTCCACTTGGGATTATACAGTTCTGTCTCACTGACAATATTTTTGTCTCCTTACGTGACAGCCTCTAGCAGAGTTTTTTTTATCAATGTCCCAATGGTGCTTTTTTAAAGAACAACTGGACTCTCTGACTCTCCCCACCATCCAGTCAGAGCTGAAGAAGCTTCTTGAATGAGAAGTGAAATGTCTTCAAAGAAAAAACAGAAACTCCAGTTGCCTCTTGAAAAAAATACCTTTGGGACAACCATGACCTGAATGACTGAGAATCTCCATAGACATTTTACTAATGTGTAGATCCGAAACCACCCTTATTTCTGAAATGCTGCCAAATTAATATGTAATTTTTGTCTGTATGTTTTTGTTAAGTAATATATAATTTAATAAAGAATACTAGGGGGTAGATAAAGAATACAAACACTATCTTCTACACTTTTGTCCTAAAATTACACCAGCAATCAAGAGGTAAATAATACCCCAACCACAAAACTACCAACTCAGGCCAAACAGAATGGAATCACAGAGTTGGAAGGGATCTTGGAGGTCATCTGGTCTAACCCCCTGTTCAAGCCCAAGGAACCACGGAGGCCACTTCCACTAATACAGGGGAAGCCATTAGTATAGAAAATGAGAAAACCCTACATTCCCTACTGGCACTGATGGTGTTACCTAGTTTGGTAAGGAAACATATGCAAGAAAACATCCATGGTCAGAGACACCAAGGACCCCGCTATTTTAAAAGAAGTTAAACTAAAATAATCAAACCAATTACTTCGGGATGATAGAAAATAAAACATAGCTGTCATTAAGTACAAGAAGAAAACAGTTCAAATCACTAATCTATTCATAGTCTGGAAACTTATTTTCCTGAAGTTCTTGTTCCAAAGCATGCTGACAATTATTGTTAATGCTTTTAAATAATATGTGTGTTTTACATTCTTATTTCTTAATGTTTAAATAATATTGATTATGTTATTATTTCTTGTGGGAAACATTATTTTGGGAACTTTCTTATGATAAATGGCATACTTTATTTCAAGTTTATATATATATATATATATATATATATATATATATATATATATATATATATATATATATATATATATATATATACACATATGTTTTCTGAGGTTATATATATATATATATATATATACACAAAAATGCATGTTGTTTCAGAGATATCTGCATATTTTGGAGCTGGTTCATCAGTGACATATAACTTTCAAGAATCCTACAATGTTGCCAAGAACTCCAGTTCACATGCTGCTTCTTTTCATCCTGATATGATGCTAACCAGAGAAGCAATCACACTGAACTTTCGAACAACACGGATTCCAAGCTTACTTCTTTATGTGAATTCATTCTATAAGGAATATCTTTCAGTTATTCTTGCAAAAAATGGTATGTACTCTTCAAAACTACCATTAGCTTTACTTTGGAAATTACATGTTTAACTCCATGAGATGTTTGACTTCACTATACTGATTATGTTACCTATTAAAGCTTTATGGTTGGTGGAAGGAAATATATAAATCACCCAGTGGTGGTATTTGACTGGTTCTGCCCGGTTCTGGAGAGTCAGTAGCGGCAATGAGCAGTGGAGACCGAACAGGTTCTCTGTGCTGCTCTGTGTTCAGCCCACACACCCGCCCGGTCTCCCATATTCATTTTTATCAACAGAATTCAAAGTGCAGCTGCTTTGCGTAGCGCAGAATAGCACCGCCGGCAACTGCTGCAGCGACCACCATCATGCAGGCTTTCAGGAGGCAAGTTAGAATGCCTTTGTGCCTGTGCAAAGTGTGTGTTTGGCGCACACATGCACGCAAAGTGTGTGCATGCACACAAAGCACAGCCACCAAGCCACAGTGGCAACTTTATTTGAATACTAACACTGAAATCACCCTAATATATAGTAAGATTAAATATGATAAATGATAGATCAGTTTTAATAGAAATCATCCATTCCTTTAAGAATGTCAATACTGTTAGCTACTAATTCTTTTTAGAAAGAACAATACTGTGCTTTTTTTTCAAGAAATAATAAAAGAATTAGCAGCAAAATATTGTTATTGCAAGTTACTTGCATGTAACTACTATTTTTATTTTCTGTGCTTTGAAGAATTGCTGTGGCCATTTATCAAAAGCATTGAAAAATTAATGTGCAATGTATGAACTGTTATAATATTAAAACATAATTGCCAGTACTGCAAATTACTTCATGTTCAATATGAACGTTAGCAGAGTGGCATCAGTTCTTGAATTATTATATGAACAGAATACAATTAACAGAGATTTTACCAGATAAGCACTTTTAAACTGAATAGGCTGCCTGATAAAATGGTATTTTTTTCAGCTATCATTCACTCTTTATTTCCTTTGATGAAATAAATAATACTGTCTCCTAATTTATTATGGTACATATTTTTCACATCTACTTTTCCAGCTCAGTTTTATTATCTAGACAATATTTAAACTATTATTTTAGAAAAACTTTTTTTGTACATGTATGCGTGTGTATGTGTATTATCATGAAACTAATGTATTCTTTATTCCCTTAGGAAGTTTACAAATCAGATATAAGCTAGATAGCCATCAAGATCCTGATATCTTTAGCATCAATTTCAAAAGTTTGGCTGATGGGCAGCTTCATCGTGTAAAGATTAAAAGAGAGGAAGAAAAGCTATTTGTGGAGGTAATGCCAGAAAGAACAAAGGACCGGGATTTCACTAAAGAGGGAAAACATACAAGATAATTACATGTATCAGTTTAATAAATTCATGTAGCATGTGCTGTTGCATGAATTGCAGAATATTTTTGCTATTTGTGCTTTATTTTATTTTCATATGTAAATCATCTTGTGATTTGTTGTGAAGAGCAATGTAACATTTAAATAAAAATAATTGAAAATATAGCCCTAGTGCAGAGGTATCAAACTCACGTCATCATGGCAGTGTCACGTGACATATCAGCACATTTTTCTCCTTCACTAAAATAGGGATAAGAGTGGCCAGTGTGTGATGCATCTGGTCCACAGGCCGGGAGTTTGACAGCCCTGCCCCAATGGTATAGTGGTTAAGATATCAGGCTGGAAACCAGGAGATGGTAATTTCTTGTTTTAGAAATTTCTATCCTCAGGTACAAAGCCAGCTGAGTGACCTTTGACCAGTCACTTTATCTAAATCTAGGAAAGAGACAACAACAAACATCTCTAAAAAACAGCATCAATGAAACTGCAGGGACTAGTCCATGCAGTTGTCAGAATTTCTTTTTAAATAAAATGTATGTTCATTCTCACATAAATAAGAAATTTATATTTAGAAGGGAAACTGTGTCAATTATACTGAACTTAACAATGCATAAAAAGAAGCTACCAGGATGGATTAATTTAAAAAGGTGTTAGAATGCAAAGTTATATAGGAAACTATCACCTTCATTTTAATGAATGACACAATATTGTGGCTTTCTTCCTTAATTTTCTGACATCAGTAATAGGCTTTTCTTTCATTTTTTCATTTCTTTTTCTCTTCACATAATTGTATGGTTAATATGGAAGGTTAACCAGCATGAAAGGATGAAATTCTTTCTGTCTTCAGATATTCAGTTCAATGCAATCAAGTCTCTCGTTCTTGGCAAGATACTTGGTAAGTATAGCGCAAAAGATAAAATGTCACCTGATATGTATATAGAGATAGAGATAGTTATAAAATAATAACCTTAATCTTGTTGAGAAACATTTCTTTTTCACATTTGATTAGGCAGAGAGTGACAATCAAGGTGGAAGCTTCATTCTTGTCAAAGTGCATATATAATCACTGGTAAGTGCTTCTAGCAAGATGAGCAAGTGGATTCCATTAAAAATAATTTCATCCTTACCTTTTCCGTTTTGCAATCAGATATAATGAAACATGGCATTTTTAGTACAATTCTAGCAAAGAAAAATGCTAACTCACATTCAAATTATAGGGAAAGACAATGAATGGGTTGATCCAACTCCAGGAATTCTTTCCTTTTGAACAATATGCTCTAGTGCAGTCTTTTTCAACCTTGGTAGCTTAAGGTATGTGGACTTCAACTCCCAGAATTCCACAGTCGGTAAGGTTAAGAAATAATCTTCTAGAAAGTCAGAAAAGCTTTGTTTCTAACTGGATTAACCCATAGAGACTTATCAAGAGATATGTGATACTGAAAGACACATGATGAAATCACAGTTATGGCACCCAAGTGTGTGGCATTCTATTCAGCCCAAATCACCAATCATCTTTGTTTGATGTGAGAAAGACAATATGAGACTGCAGAAGAATGCAACAGTTAAGAAAAAATAAACCGGGTCTTGCATGTTTACTTGCTGCATGAAACGTATTTAATCACACCTACAAGAGCATTAGTTATGTTCACTGCTTTGAGTTGATCAAACATTTTTTTTTAAAAAGGAGGGCAGGATAAAAATAAATCTAACAACAACAACAACAACAATAATACCTGTTAACTTCTTAATCTGCATTTTAAAGCTCAGTGTATAGAACATATCAAACATGAACAACAAATAAAATCTCAGCTTACTTGTAAAATCAGACAAAAAAATTAATGTGATGGGAATGCTCAGCATTGGAACATTTTATTGTTTTTGTTCTGTTGTTTTGGAATGAAGATATAAAAAAGACATATCAAATCTTCTGTTTTTCTTTTTTCAAAAGTGTATGAAATATTGGCTTTGATCTAGAGATCCTTTGGGTAGTACAGTATGTGCAGACAAAAAGTGATTTCTCCATCTCTGTCTCTTTATTTCCTCCTCTGAAAAGATGCTTCTGCAGTTCTGAATAAAATCTCTTCCTGAAGCAGAGAAGGGTAAAGACAAAAATTAATTCAGGCAATTTCTGGAGGCTGCCTTCCCATTTAAATAAGATCAATGTGCCTGGGTTTTTTTTTTTTATTTTTTTGCAGTTTTCAAAGACTGAACGTGTAAATAAATAAACAAACAAAACACTTGCTTTGTCTGTCATTATGGGAAATAAGGCATCTGTATTCAGTAAGTTTCATTATTTGTGCACCTTTCTGATCCCATCTGCTTACTTGCTTTCAGAGTTTGTATTGGTCTCAAACTTTCATTTTTATTTCAATGTGTCCATTTATTTAAATAGTATCACTTTCAAAGAAATGTGAGTAGAATTTTTGATCAGGGCATGTGACTAAGGATGTGAATGCATGTAAATGGTGCACAATAAAGTGGTGGGTGACCACATATAGTAATATTCCTCTACTACTTGGAGCATAATGCTTTCTTATGAATACCTAAAGCAGAGGAGTCCAACCTTGACAACTTTAAGACTTGTGGAATTCAGCTTCTGGAATTTCTCAAACAGCCGCAAAGGTTTGACACCCCTGACCTAAAGCATGTTTGACAAACATCGTATAAGCTTGGTGTGATTTCTTGCTGGCCATCCTATCCTTTGGAATAGTGCCCCCATACACAATCCACATACCCATGATCCTGTTGTTATTTAGCCTTTTAAAATTGTTCTTTCACCAGCTTTCAGGTAAAGACATGTGTGAATCCATATTGATATTAGTGTTTTATTCAATGGTTATATATGGTTGCATAATAATTATATAATATAATAATATAGATTGTCTATATGGCCATTACTGTGTTTTCCATCTGTGTCATATTTAATACTGAACGTTATTTAAAGCCATACATCAAGTTATAAGTTCATTTTTATTAGTTGCTCAAGAACCAAGGGGGGGATTTTAACAAGTAAATTGATAAGAATCTGGATTCTGCTGGAGATCCTTTAAATCATCAGTCACCAACATTCCGGGCTGTACAGACTGGCAGCAGGGGTGACAACTGGGGGGAGGGAATGGTTTTGAGCACATGCCCATCACTTGTGTGGCTTGGTTCTCAATGGCTGCAGATCAGCCCCAATCCACACACCGGGGATTGGGGATCCCTGCTTTAAATGAAGAAGGAATCAGATCATAATAGCGAGATCAGAAGAGAAACAGTATAAGCACTGTTTTAAAGTATAGTGATCACTGGAATGGAATGGAATGGAATGGAATGGAAAGGAAAGGAAAGGAAAGGAAAGGAAAGGAAAGGAAAGGAAAGGAAAGGAAAGGAAAGGAAAGGAAAGGAAAGGAAAGGAAAGGAAAGGAAAGGAAAGGAAAGGAAAGGTCAAAAATTTCATCAATGAACTTGCAAAAAAAACAAACCCTTTTATCAGCCTTTCACCAGTCCAGTGGTGAGCTTATTCTGTAATGAAAACAACTGAACAAAAAAATTCTAGTCCTTTTGTAGACCCATCCCCTGTAGAAACGCCCAAGCAGTCCAGGATGAAATTATCACTGAAGGGCAGCAACAACCAACTATATCAAAGGGTTATCCTGAGTATACTAGACAATAACCAATTGAAAAGGAAATATTTTCATTCAATTAAATAGAGCACATCACTATTTTTGCTTCAGAAATCAGAAAACATTAGATAAAACATTAGGTAGATTCATTATGAATTGAAGCAGGTTTTGAGGATGACATCATTCATTCATCTCCTTCTCAAGAAATTAGTCCTATTCATTCCAGGGCAAGAAAGACATTTTCAATTAGTCAGGAGAGGTTTCACTTTGCTGAGGTATCCTTGTGTGGACTTAATGTGCAAACATTTCCTGATAATGTTACTCAAAATCTGTAATGGTGAATCCAATAACATACAGTAGTACTTCGGTACTTGACTGCTTGAAAACTCATCAAATTTGGTACTCAATGCATTTTGATCCAAAAATATTGTCCTGGTACTTGACATGCTACAAAAGAAAGTGGGGAAATATGCAGAGAGAAGACAGGAAGTTGGCCATGCTTGAAGGTGCATGGAAAAGGGAGAGATATGAAGTCTTTTCAAGCCAAACCAAAGGGTCATGTAGCAAGTCACACGTTTTTTTGGTACTCATCATTTTTAGTAATCGTCACTTCTCCTGGAACCAATTAAGAACAAGTACCCAGGTATCACTGTATTCATTATGTCTTCCCCTTTGCAGATATGTGCGTTTAGGGTGCTCAGGTTGCTATAACATCCATTATAATAAAACTGGTGAGGACAGGAGGAACAGCCAAGTACTTAACATGTGATCTTGAAGCAATTATTGGAGTCATTAATCTGATGAAAAGAGATTCTTTTTAGATCATGAGGATCCTTGGTAATTGAAGAACTAAACATAGACCTTCCTCGTCTTTATAAATCTAATGTTTGGGAGGATTATGAATAGAGTAGACTTCTTTTTTTACACCAGAAGTAATGTGACTAGAAGGGGTAGGAAAGTTAGCATGTTGCTTTCTGATATAGGGCATTGACTTCAATTCTAGTCTATTCTATTAATTCTATTAATTCTATTCTATTAATTTGGGCTAGGAAAACATATGGCTGATTCTACTTTGGAAAGAGTTCATATTCAGACTGAGTCAGTCACTGTTGAGCATGAAAAATTAATAGCTGTGGCCAGGGGTGGGATTCAAAAATTTTAACAACCGGTTCTGTGGGCATGGCTTAGGTGGTGGCTGAGGCTTGGTGGTGGGTGTGACTGGGTGGACATGGCTTGGTGGTCATGTTATTGGCTGGGTGTGGCCAACTCAACATCACTCACATCGAGGCATGCATCTCCTCGCCTGACCTCTCATGACTATATGCTGCAACAGTCATAAGTGTGAAAATGGTCATAAGTCACTTTGTTCAATGCCATTGTAACTTTAAATGGTCACTCCACACAAACAAAGTACCAGCAAATGAGGGGAAAAAAACTCCGGAGAAGTTTCTGAGACAGGAAGTCTAGTCCTGCCAAGAATGCAGTAAGGGATAATGGAGAGGAAGTTTCTGTAAGCAACACCAGAATGTTTCCTTCCTGCCTTCCTTACAGGATTAGGCCAGTAATTTCTTCTAACAACTGGGTCTCTGAACTGCTTAGAATGTTAACAACCGGTTCTAGTGAATAGGTGCAAACTGGTAGAATCCCACCCCTGGCTGTGGCCCTAATTAATCCAGCAACAAGTGTCTTGCCTCTTTCCCTCTAAGCATTCTTAGAGAACCTTCTGTTCTAATTAGCAGATCTTTCTGACCTGTTAGCCACTGTGGGAACTTCTACAATTTAGTTGTATTAAATCCAAATGGATAATGCTTGGTATAATTTAACTTGATTTCAGCTATATAGAAGTAACATATTTTATATTTCTAGTAGCATAGTTAATGAAAGAAATAATGCTACATAAAATAAAAATATAATATTTGATTAAAGATGGTGCTATGTGAAACTCAAAGGTAAAGCTATCTTAACTATCTAGTTAAGTACATTAATTTATAGATACAGTAAGTAATATTTTGGAGGGTAACAAGAATGAATATATTGCTACTACCAAATAGATATTGACTATTACAAATGCGCTTGTTATGAACAATTTCAGCAGCACTGTAAAAGGTCAGGCAAGCAAAATGAGTCAATGTAAAATGCATACTTTATAGAAATATCTAAAATCAAATGTATGAATCTACCAACCAGCAATTTAACCAAATTTTTATAATGTTGTTGTATTGAATATTCTGTAATGTGTTATGAATATGTTCACCTCTGATAAAGAAATGACTATTGGTTCCCTGTTAAGTTCACTATGTAGAATGAGTGGGTCTTTATTTTCTAAGTATCTTAACTACAAATAAACTATTACAAAGATAAAATCAAAGTTATAGGAATCCTATATATTTTATTCTTAATAAGTTGTTCTTTCCATTTTACTTTATAGATTTATACACACACACACACACACACACACACACACACACACATATATATATATAGAGAGAGAGAGAGAGGGAGGGAGAGGGAGAGGGGGAGAGAGAGAGATTGTGTATCCTATTATTTATTAACTTTTATTTTTTTGAAAAATAAAAACAAAAATAATTTTCTCTTTTAGTTTTTTATACATATATATATATATTTAAATCAACATTCTTAAACAACATCCAGAATTGATAAAGCTGGAAAAAAAAATACTTGAAAGTGATTCACGTGGATTCCATTTCATTAGAACTTTCTTCTAGAAAGTTTTCATTTTCATGTCTAATTTGTAGATTTGTATTTGCATGTCTATACATGTATGCACATACGCACACACAATAATTATTTGTTTCAACTAATTATCTTATTTCAAGGATGAGGCTGGGATGAAAAGAATAAAGCTCCTTACAAATTAGTAAAATGTAGTAACTACAATCCAACCCATAAAATGAAGCCATTATGCTTAGAACTACAATTTTCAAAGGCAATGCCATCCTATGTGCCATTTATTTCATACATCAGTTGCATTGTAGAAAGACATCTAGGGTGGTAAGCTCATGCTCAAAGTTGTACAGAAAAGCATACTAAACAACCTTTTGCAAGGTACATGGGCAAGCTCAGAGTTACAGAAGGCTTCCTGATATGATCAGTCACCTTCCACATATGAGAATGGTATTGGATCAGAAAAAGCTTGTTGTCTTCACCTTGTACCCCAAGCTGTACTCCAACATTTTCTAAAGTTCTGAAAAGATTAATTTTCAGTATCTGCTAAATCATGAAAGAACATATCTAAGTAGATAACTATGAATATATCTATGAAACATATATATGACTATAGAGTTGATTATAAAAATGGCCACAATCTGACTGGCTAAGTTCATACTTGCACTGCCAATTTTATTCCCACAACAATAATTCTATCAAGTGGCATGGATTGAAGAGAACAACAACAACAACAACAAAGAACCCAACAACAACAACACCTATTTAAGGTTCTATGGCTGAAAAATCTGGATTTTCCCAATTCTCACCCAAAACCTAATTATTACACAATATTGATTCCATCAATATTTAAATAGTATTGAAATTGGTGTTTGTCAATCTGATATCCTCTAGATATCAGATATGTTGAACTAAATTCTCAGAACTGCTATCTGGTATTACGTTTCTTGCTTCATTCATCCATTTGGAATGTTTTTTTTTTCAGCTTTCTATCATTATACAGAGATTTGATTTAATCATGCAAAGAATGCTCTAATAAAGACATTTTTTGACATGCTGCCACAACTTAATGTAATCTTCACTTGGCATATTAAAATGGAACTCTGCACACATTATTCTATAGACAGAAAAAATTAGCATACAGGTGTATATTAAAACAATAGCAGTGATTACCATCATCAAAAGGCTTTGTTTAAAATAAACCTACAATATTTGCAAAAAAATGGACTTGTAATAGATTACAGAACATTAAACAGATTTGATTTTTTATGAAACAATGTTTGGCATTGGCATTCAAGAAAATATGTGCTTAACAGGATGATATTTTCCCCAGTGAATATTACCCGAGTCAGAATATATTAGAATAGCTTTATTCATATGAGTTTTTCACTATTCAAACAGAGAATAAGGTAATATGAAAATAATTCTTATGCAAGTAAACTTTTAATCAAACTATTCTATTTGTGCAGATGAAAGGCATGTTATTGAAGAAAAAAAATTAAAATAGAACATTCACAACACTAAAAAAAGTATTTGCAATTTGTAAAATTTAAAAGCATTTGTGTTGAATATCAAAAGACATTCCACAGCTGTGTGTACAAATGTGTAGGAGATACTGATTCCTACAAATGTATTTGGGAGGGAGGGAAATTTATTTCACCACATGAACAGAATTTCTTATTTATGCTTAAGAACTTGCTATGTAATTTGATATGTCTTCTAGCAAAAAAAAATAATCAGTTTTTTAAAAAGTGTGCAATGTATTTCTTGTGTTTCTGTTAAAGCGAACAAAAATAAAATAGGTAAATGTGCCTCTGCTGTCACTGCACACAGAAACGTTGAGGGACTAAGGTTAATTATTCAATTATTCATATGTCCCTTTGTTCTGTGTATTTCACAATGATTAATTGTACTCTGTTTCTTTTTATTAGCAGAGAATAATGATGTAGATCCAGACACTCTAAAGGCAAACTCTCAGGGGTTTATTGGATGTCTCTCTTCAGTGCAATTCAATCATGTTGCTCCTTTGAAGGCTGCTGTCCACTATCCCAGCTCAGCTCCAGTCATTGTTAAAGGACATTTCATGGAATCCAACTGTGGGACGTTAACAGGAACTGATACAACATCAAGTGAAACAACCCATTCATTTGCAGGTAACAAGCATAAGGTTTTATTAATTTTATTTTCTCTGAAAAAGAATACTTAACAATGTTTCAGAAAGTCAATCTTTTCTTATGTGCCAAAAGTTCATATATGGGAGGCTTTTCTATAAATCCTCACTTTTTGTCATTTCCTATCTTGTATGGATATTAATGTATGTTTTTCATATATACCATGTAGCTTCCAAACCAAAAATTCTTTCCTTGTTAATAGCTTTGTAGTAATCTTTTAATGTGTGTGTCCCTATTTTATAATTCTATTATAATACCTACAGTAATAGAGATAGCAGCTCTGTTGGATCTATGGATTAAAATGCAAATATATTGAGATTCCTGTTCTTTCTTTGTCTCTGTGTTTTTCTTTCTGTTTCTGGCACAGATCATTCAGGACCAAGGGATGAAGGAGAGCCATTTGCGAATGTAATAAAGAGCGATTCTGCAATTATTGGAGGTAAGTGGAATTGTAAATTGTATTGCATGTACCATTTCAAATATTTAAATCTACGTGCTAAAGCTGAGCACCCAAATAACCGAATAAATTTCTACATTGTTAACTTGTTTAACATTGTATACATGTTTTAGAAGCTGATGGAATTAGATTGGATAGTCACAAATGGTTATATTTCTTCAGGATTATGTGTTCAAGCGTAGTGGAAATATGGATCCAATTTTTCCTCAAAATCTCTCAATGGTTCACATTATTGACTTAAAAAGAAATGCTTTTTAAGTGTTTCATTTTCTTCCAACATTTAAGTACATGTTTATTTATTTTTAAAATCACTCTTCTAGTAACCCTATATTTGCAATAGTGGTTTGAGTTCTTGTAGGAAACTTTGACTTACTGAGAATACTCCTGTTACAATCAAGCCCCAAAATTTGTCTACTAAATGTATATATACAGTATATACATACTCAAACAATTCCAAAGACCTCTATGGGAGGTGGGACTTTGCGATAAAATTTTTCTTTTATGCAGCAGCAATGTCAGATAGTAATTTTGCTATCTTTCAGATTGTTTGAAATTGTATCATCTTATTTCCTGTATGTACTGGTTTTCCATGTTAAACCATACTGATGGCATTTCAACATAGCACTAGAAAACTTACAGAATATTACATAGCAACACTTCAAGATTCCTATTCTACTTTATTTGGCTAAAACACTTAAGATGGTAAACCTTTGGCACCTTTCCCTTCAGTTGCTCTTTAGGTACAACCTAGGATTGAATTATTTGGAGTTTAATACATCCCTAACTCTGCCAGGTTTTAGTAATGCAAATATTCAAAATATAAGTTCAAAAAGCTTTATTTAAAAGATTGCAACCATTAATTCCCAATTAGAAAAAGAACAAAATAGTAAATTCATAATGCACAGAAAATTTCAATTTGAAAAGGATTTAATTTTAGAAGAATGTCACCTGAAAACTACAGATAGACGGCATGTGATTTGTGAATAAGTTATTCATATCATCTATTGCTAGCATTTTTAGTAAGTACTCTATTAGTAGGCCAAGTCAGCATAATTCAGGAAATATGCACTAGTGGAAAAAAGACAAAAATAGATCATGAAGACTCTTTAGAGTGAAGATAATAACTCATGGATTATTACTATTACTGGATTATGTTGGTGACAGTTCTTTGTAACATTATCTCAGTGCCAGATGCTATTATGGTAAGGTTAGTGGGTTATGCAATTCATACAATACATTTCTAGAATGACATTATTGTACTAGTAAAAATATTTTTTTCTTGTAGGTACAATAAGATGTAATTAAGCCTTAGTGAGATCCGTTATGCTAAATGAAGATTCCACCGTGCTCAGAGAGCTTTTATCACCAATACTCATAAAGCTACCACCTGTCCTGTTTTCCCTTCTAGTATAAGTTGAAGTACAACTATACACATGTCCAATTAAATACTAAACAATTGTAATTGTACTCCAACTGTACTCACTTCTATGTCCATGTATTGATAAGTTCAATATTAATTAATAACTTGTTCATTCTCATTATGGCATTTGCCTCCAACACACATACACAAATCAGTATAATGAAAGTTTGTCCATATATAATTTAATAATAGCAAGAACAAAGAAACATAATTAATTTTAGACCATGAGTATATTATGTAATACTTATGTAATACATACTCTTATGAATAGAAGAGAATATTTGAAGCTCAGGATAGAACTATGGGGTCCTTAGTGCTCTCTTTTTCTTGCATACATTGCATTACCAAACTAGATAACATCATCAGTGTCAACATCATAATTAGTGTTGCAATGTATTCTAGGATGTTCTTACATGAAGATAGCAACATATTCTCTAGTGTAAAGGGCTGCAAGAATCATTATAATTATGCAATGTTTTTTGATGAAAAAAACATTTTTGACAAAATATACTTTGTTATTTTCTTTTCTCTTCCCAGGCGTGATCGCTGTAGTGATATTCATTCCACTTTGCATTGTGGCCATAGCTGTACGGATTTATAAAAAGAAAAATGTATATAAGAAGAAGGAAGTGAAGGGGTCAGAAAATGAGGATAGTGCAGAGACTGTCCTGAAAAATGAGATCAACATGCAAAATGCAATCAATGAAAATCAAAAGGAGTATTTCTTCTGATTTGCTTTTCTGATCTAGTTTAATAAGAATAAAAGACAATCTGACTTATTTGCTAATCAAGTTCTCAACTGGAAGAAAGAAACTATTGCATTCAAAAGAACAAGCAAAATAGATTGGAAATCTATTAAATGACATATGTTCAGTCTTGGTGTTTGCTATGGCAAGCCTCTTTAAATTACATGCATTCCTTAGCTATTATAACATAGATGCATTTTATGTAAGAGTGAATTAGATATTGTAACCAAACCCATTGTTGTTAGTTTTCAGCTGTTCTGTGACTTTCTACCAGAAAGTTAAACTTGATACTTATTATGAGTTTTGAATGGGAAAAAAGGTAATTTGTTTTCTTTCAGTCCATCTTCCAAGAGATCTATTTTTAAAGCAATTTTGTTTAAATATTCTACAGCATTTTCTTTGATAGCATTGGGCTGATTTCCGAATGAGAGGTATGCATGCTTATGAATTAAGAGGCTTAAGAGTGCAGACTTCCAAACTGAAGTGTTTGTGCTTCTTTCCTTATTTTTTAAAAACAACATCACACACCATACTTTTTCTTATCAACAATTTCTTTGCTGTTTCACCCAGGCAATTTATTAGGGTCTAGTGATAAAAAAAAAATTCAATATTACTTTAAAAGCTTGTTTGTTTGAGAAATGAAATGTGAATGAAAATCTGGTTGTAATACATAGCAGTCAAAATTAAATAACAGGGTGATCACCTAAGGAATTCAAACCTTAAACTCTCCACAAATTATGGATGAATATCTTTCTGTCTTCTTTACATGTTACTACAGTCTGAATGTATAGCAGGTGGACACATGCACACATGCACTCTCACAAACACACACAAAAACTCACAAGCCCTCATATATATGAAAGGTGGCATAGAAAATGATTCAGAAGAAATGCTTTAGACTTACACAAGGATGGCTTATCTGTACTACAGGCAGTCCTTGCTTAACAATCAGTTGTTTAATGACTGTTAGATGTTACAGCAGACAAAACCAATTATGTGCATCTCATCCTCAGTTATAACGTACACACATACACACACACACACACTGATCATATTTCAGGAACTTAGAAACCAGCTCACGTTTATTAGCAGTTGCATCATCCAAAATTCATGTGACAATGATTTTGTTTTTGATCAATTCTATCTGTTTTTTTATTGGTTTCCAGTAGAAAACACCCATTCGGGAGAATGGATAACAACCACATGGTTTGCTTAATAATCACAATGTTTACTTAACAACCATGGTGACCTACTTAATGGCTATTGTAAAAATGACTTTAATGATCACAATAACTTAGGATCAAAATTTCGTGCCCAATTATGTTTGTTAAGTGAAGACTATCTGTTGTCTAAAAGTTGTCTGATTTTTTTTTGTTAAAGAATGCTGCCAGTCTTGAACTACCCACTAAAATTAATTTGGGTCATAAAGCATTAGTACATAAAGTGGTCTTAAAAAGAAAATATATTTTCATTTATAGAAGAAAATATGATTGCATACAGTCAAGACCACTTCTGAATAATTTTTGATGTTGTAGTTAGGGCCACATACTGTACACATAAGTCCATTGAAATTACATTCTCTACTTCCTTAAACAAAATGGTTCTCTTTGAGGATCAAGCCCCCCCCCCCCCCCCATATTTCTATATTCTGGTTTTCAGTGTTTGAAAAGAGATCAATGGCAATGTCCCATTATGCTGAACTATATGCTTGAATACCAAACCATAGGTAGGGAAAAATGCTAGTTCTTGATCATTGTGACAACGTAACACTCAATATCTTACAGCTAAATATCTGCAACCTAACTCCAAGAACAGGGACTGAAAATTCAAAAAGATTGTTAACTCTTACTAGTGACAGGAAATAGAATTTGATGTTGTTCTGGAACTAGCAGAGCAAATCAGCAAAGATTATACAGGTAGTCCTCAATCTGAAACCATTAATTTTAATGACTTTTTAAAGTTACAATGGTGCTGGAAAAGGTGACTTATGACTGCTTTTTGCACAATAGCATCCCCACAGTCAGGTGATCAAAATTCAAATATCACTTAACTATCTTTTTTAACAATGGACATTTTGGACTTAATTGTGACCATAAATCGAGGACTAAGGATGCTCTTTGGAAACTCTAGATGCTCAGAGTCAACAAGGGCTCCATTGGTGTGAATATAATCTGGTTTGTCTCTAGCTGTAGCATGGTTAGCACTGCAATTCATCAAAAATCAGATTGTTCATTGTGGCAGGTACTGTTGAAATATACAGCACCTGTATATTTGAAATCTTGGCCTTAATATAATTGGTAGACTACTAACTTCAAGTTCCTTATATTCAGCCTTTGGGGGTTTCTGTCATAGTCAAAAAACATTGGGTAGTAGGGGCTTATATAATTGGCTGTCTCTGTTAGGTCTGAGGATTATGGGGGATTGTGTTAATGGATTCAATACATATATAGTATATAAGAACTTCTAAGCCACAATAACTAGTTTTACATGAGGCTTAATAATGTCCAAACTATTATGTGGCATTTTGTCATCATTATTATTTAAAGTGATTTGCCCTAATCTAGGTAATATATAAATATACCATTTTTAATCAAATGAGACTTTTGGATGCAGAAATGCTGAAAAAAAATCTTAGAGATGGTATTTTTTTTCTTAGTATTAAGAAAATACTAATATCACTATTATAAAAGATGGTATTTCTTTTTACATATGCCATTATCTAATCTTGGAATTAATGAATGCCAATGATTGTGTAAGATTTGTCCAATTAGTTGGAATAAATATATAAGATACTGATCTTCCTTCCCCAGCTTCCTCCAGGTTCTAAAGTCCTGTCAACTAGTCAACTGTCTCCAACTCTTTGTTTCCAGGAGAATTTTTGGGAATTTTAGAAAGTCAGGAGGGTAGCTACAATCATTCAATTCAAAGCTTGCCTTTTTAAAATGTGCATTGCAGAGACAAGGAGTAAACAAGGAGTAATACTCAGCTGCACTTTTTGATTCCACCCCTCCTCCCATCACCATGGATGACCTTATTTCAGTGGTGTCCAATCTTAGCAATGTGTGGACTTCAACTCCTAGAATTTCCCTGGCAACAGGGCTAAATGAGGAATTCTGGAAGTTGAAGTCCACGGGTCTTAAAGTGGCCAAGGTTGGACATACCTCCCTTATATTCTTAAATCTGTATATTTTCAGACAACCACTGCTTGTTGTTTCCTCCATTTGCTCTCATTTCATCATGATTTTCTGCTCCATTTTCATTCTTTCTACTTTTTTCACTTAGTCAACTTATACCTCCTTATTATGAGCAGCTACTTAAGATTATTTTTTCTCAAACAGAACTTGCCCTCTTTTCTTGGAAGCTGCTGTGAATTTCAACTTTACCCACAAAATATAAATTATTTTGTAGTCATAGAGGAGAAGGTAATGATATGTTCATATCATTAAAATGATATGAACACATGATGAAAATGTGTTTTTCCCTTTTATTAACTTTATTTGTATGTTTCTTGTATAGTTTTAAATGTTAATTTGGGAATAAGTAATATAATATATATATTGTATAAAAATATTACTTATTCCCAAATATTATCCCAAAATAATATATTTAAGAAGCTAAAACAAGTGGCAAAATGAAAGCAATATATACACTCTCATGGGCCAAAATCTGCTTCATTACAAGAACTTCTGCCACATCTATTTATTTTAAAATGGTCACAGCACTTTTGTGTATATGTTGCAATATGCATAACTAACATGTAAAATTCTTAATGCAAGCTATTTGGAGAACAATACCTACAGCCAACTTTGTGCTCTGCTGAGTAGTTAAATCTTTCTAAATTGTAATTATTACTTTCATGTTCCTTTCACTTTGTTCCATTTTACAGGGTCATTTCAGCATTCAAAGGTCTTTGATTCTTAAATCTACTCTCTTGTTATTCTGTCAGAGGCAGTCACACTGAAACTGTAGTGCCAGCTTCAGCCCATTTATTTCAGGCAATGAGCTTGGAGTCTCCAATGCCAATTTTATTGCTATTATAGGGATGTATTACAAAAAAGGGAGGGTGTCATATTTTGTTAGTTATTTAAAGATCAGGCACTTAAATCAGTCATTGCTTTGTTATCAACTTTCATTTATTACACACTTATAAATATATAGATGTTCAAGTGTGAATTAGGGCAAACTGAAGTTTATAATGCTGTGTAATTATCTATGAATTACTAGTTATTTTTCCACTGTTTATTTATGTGTGGAGAGTGCTATCTTTTAAGTATTTTAAAATACTTTAAGTGTTAAGGAGTGATTATGTAAGTGCAGTTTATTTAAATTTCACTAAGGAAATATTCACAAAAACATTCCTTCAATTCCGAATACATAGTACAGAATGGAAAAATGCAGAAGGATTTTCAAATTGTGAAGAGTAAAAATTCTTTTTTTAAAATGGAATTTACAATAATATTGTTTGAATGAATGCTTTTTTGTCTATAGCTGTATAGTGTAAAATAGTTGAATTTCTTACAGGCAGCTAATGCCAATGAATATTTTGGAAGTCATAATTCACATGCAAAAATGTATGCATAGGTAAGGCATATAATATAATTCTGAACACATTTAAATGGGCCCAGTCTAATCTAGAAGTGCCTGTTTTCTTTGAGCATATGTTAATGCAAAGACTGTAAATAATGTAATTCTAGATTAACCCGAGGAAACCCACAACATGTGGACAGGGCCCTGCTATAAATATTTTGTCAGACTCTCAAGTCTGTCATTATAATTGTGTTCTTTACTTTTTTTTTGCCCTTGCTTTTGTTTGTTTGCTCGATTTTTTAGGCTACAGTCATTTCTATAAATGTGCAGTGTTGACAGATGGGTTCAAGGTTCAGCATTTGTCTCAAAGATATCTACAAATTCTGAAGCATAGAAGCTACAATAACCAACCTCTGAAATTTATTTAATAGCAGTGTGGCCTTCCAAATAAATAAAATCTAACTTCCAGTTATACTGGTTGAGGTTGAAGGGAATTGGAATTCAATGTTATCTACAGATCCACAAATTCCAGAGACATCAAATTCTTGCTTAATTGTCACTGTCTTGGTAAATGTATCTTCAGATTAAATGGCTGTGGAGATTCTCAGTCATCCAAGTCATAGTTATCTCAAAGGTGCTTTTTCAAAAGGCAACCGGATTGTTTTTTTCCTTGAGGAAGAAAATGTTTCACTTCTCATCCAAGAAGCACCTCATCCATCAGTACTGATAGAGCTTCTTAGATGAGAAGCAAAATGTTTTCTTCTTCTTCCTCAAAGACAAAAACAGCCCAGTTGCCTTTTGAAAAGACATTTTTGAGATAGCTTCAGGTTCCATCATGTTATACTGATATTGAAGCATAAGTTAAAAGTAAAGAGTTCCATCTCTGGAACCAAAATTTGTGACATCCTACAACAGCCACTGTGGTCCCAGTGGATCATCATGGATTATCTTTTCTAGAAGATTTTAAAATGATGTTTTGATAAATCCTGTGGAATATTTAAATGGCAAATTTCATCCCAGGAAAAACTTTCTGTCACTCGCAGGTAAACCTGTGGAGACCTTTCATTGTTTAAAAAGAAGAAAAGAAAGAAAGGGTTGACAGGAGGGCACCTTTTTATATCACCTCTAAAATTCAAAAGAGACCTTGAAAGAGGAATGGTTTCTAATCTAGTTTTATCCATAAAGAGCTGCTTTTGTATGTGTGAACAAAGTTTTTTAAAAGAACCATTAAAAAGAAAGAGAACCAGTGTACCTTGTGAACTGCAACCTATAACCTAAAACATTTTGAAAAGCCACACTGTGAACTTAGCCTATAAAATGATAAGATATTAAATTGCACTGATACATCATAGGCCATTGCTGACCTTTGTGAAATATTTTTGCTCCAGTTTGTAACTGAATGCTTCTCTGTGAATAAACAATTGTTTTTTAAAAAATAAAGTGAGGATTTTTTTCAAGCATTACAGCATTGAGGACAATATGATTCTTTTAGAAAAGGTTTAAAAGTGGAACTGAACTTGACATAATGGTGAATATAGTCTTTTACATATATTTAATTGAAAATCAGTAAGATAAGGTATTTTTAATTTGACATACAGAGTCGCATCATCCAATACATAATTTCTATGAAATATGAAAGATTGACTGATTTTTATATCACCATCATAATTGTTGTTGTTTCTTTTCCTCTTCCTCCTCCTGCTCCTTTTATAGGAAACAACCTATGAATGACATAGATTGGCTCATTGGATAATTATTTATTTATATCCTACATTTATTTTGTTTAAAAAATAATTGAAGGCGATGAACACCCACAATACTCCTTCCTATTTTCCCGATAATAACAAGAACAACCCTGTGAGGTGGGTTGGGCTGAGAGAAAGTGACTGGTCAGCCAATTATCTTCCATGGCTTAGGTGGGACTTGAACTCACTATCTCCCACTTTCTAGCCTGGTGCCTTAATCACTAGACCAAACTGGCCTAAATTAAATAGAAGCATGTGGCCTAAATTAAGTAGAAGCATATGACCAATGATTTTATTTATAAATTATTTGAAAGTGATGAGTGTAGCACCCATTGAACACATGTTCAGTAAATATCATGAATGGATTAAGCTAACATATCTTCCAATTCATAATGCTATTAACTATTGTCTAAAATTTGTAAGCAAATATGTGGTCTTGTTATAATATAGAGAGCTGTGCAATTTTTTTTTTTAAAAAAAAGCAAATTAGAACTGAGCAAACTAGAGCTCTTTATGAGGGCCAAGTTATTTATTTAAGGACAGAATATATAAATCACAAAAACATTATACTGAAATTAATTTGTCTTCCTCATTATAACCAAAGGAAGATCTTATCTCAGAATTCCCTTATGTCCTTAGTAAGGATACTGGGCAAACTCTTTTGAAAAAGTTCTGAAAGCCTGGGAACTCAAAAAAGACAGAAAATTTTCTGATCATCCTAGTCTCAAGTCATTAAAGTTTTAAAGTTAAAGCCAACAACTTTGTCTTGGAAATATACTAAAACAATTGGAAATATAATAATCTTATGCAGTGCATAATTAATATAGATATAAATATTAATTAACTTGAGAGGTGCCTGAAGAAAGCTATGGGGAAAAAAGTGCAATTTGTTAAATGCCTGATAATAAGACTTCTCAAAATGCAATCTATTGAACTGCAGGAACTTGTACACAAATGCAATAGTATTTGTGGTGCTTATATGTAACACTCAAGAAGTCTGTCAATCAGCAAAAATACAAAGGGAGGCCATGATATTAAAGTTGAATGCTACTTACTCCCTGAATAACTATTCTCTGAATCATTTTTATGTATTTATTACTTTATAATTTAAAAAAAAATACTTTCTGGATCACATCCATTAGAAGAGTGGATATTTTCCATCATCATCAATCATCAACCTCACCCTCATCATTATCACTATCATCCCAGAATAACTTCCTCACAAAAAGCCCTTGATATAGGACATAGAATAAAGTATATTATTGCAGACCTCTACAATTCTCTCATTTTGTCTGCTATTTAGATATATGATTTAAGAAAACTAATAACAGGAGGGAAGGAAATAGTAAATAAGTCACATATCAATTCTTTCATTATTTCCTAAGACATTTAGTTATTTAGTATTGGATATCATTTATATACACAATTTGTGGGAGGACCCAAATCAAAAATGTGAACTCTTCCTAAAGATCAGTGAGGGTATTAAATCAAACTACTTTCCAGTGAGAAACATGTCAGATTAAGGTTTCCTTTTTTAAAATAATGCACTGACTAACTATTGTTCCTCAGAAATTCAGAATTTGTATTGGATGTTGGAAAATAAGCAACAGAAATTCAATAGGGATAGAAGTCAAGCAACAGGAACTAAAGAGCAGAGAAATCAATTATAAATGTATTCATCTGGCTAGGTCAATTTTTCTCCTAATAAACTAATTTTGGTCTGCCAGTTGCAGAGATACAGGCATAGAACTAAACACAATAGACTGTATATTTAGTACAACTTCAATTTACTAATGGGAAATTACACTTTGAATAATTTTTCACATCAGGTAACTTCCAGTCTGTAAAAATAGAAATATGTTTAAATAATTTTATGTTTCTGATTGCAAGGAGGTTTACGTACACATATATGAACAAATAATTAAAAATTACCCCATTTGTAATTGTTAAGGAAACTCATACATCCTATTCACATTTATATAGAGAATTTATCTTAAGTCCTAACATCAGAAATGAATATATTTTTTTTGAGTACAATAAAGCTTAAGGCTGTGGCTGCAGTTGTAAGTCAACACAATGATATTTTACTTGTTGGAAATAAACATTTTTGTTGCCATATTAATGTATTCTCATTGTGGTTTTTTTCACAATGAAAAATTATTAGAATTATTTTATTATTCTATTATTTTACTATTTTACTTTTTTCATTTCTTTCTTTTATTGTTATAGGTCACCTAGAATAGCCCAATGGTGAGATAGGTGGCAAATAAATTTAACAAAGAAATAAAAATAAATAAACAAACACACCTAAATCCCATTGTCTGGGAATTTACAGATCATCCAGCATCTGGGTTTATTATTTGACTAGTTAGCATAACAACAGTACATATCTGCATTTCTTTTTCTTAACTTATATCACCATAGCATGAAATGGACAGCAAGATGATCTTAGATGAAGTTATAGCTTGACTTCCATTAGCATCTGATTTAGTTTAGTTTAGTTTATTGTCATTGCACCTCGTACAATGAAATCAAACACCATCTTCAGTGCACATCATGACCATGAAAGTAAACACAAACACACATCCTTCACACTCCACACAGTGAACTGAAAACCCCTAACACCACACCTACACTGGACTATACAGCAGCATTCAAAAGAGCTACTGCCCTGGGATAGAAGCTGTTTTTCCACCTATTTGTCCTTGTTTTTATTATTTTTTACCATCTACCAGATGGTAATAGTTCAAAAAAAGGGAGTCCAGGACGAGATGGATCTTTGAGAATGTTTTGAACTTTCTTAAGGCAGCAGAAGCTATAAAGGTCTTCCAAAGATGGGAGAGGGCAACCAATGATCTTCTGGGAAATGACATTAATCCTTTGGAGTGCTTTCCTATCTGCCACTGTGCAATTGGAAAACCATACAGAGGTGCAGTATGTTAAAATGCTCTCTATGGTGCAGCAATAGAAGGTCACCAACAGTTTTTCATTCAGTTGTTTTCTGAGAAGTCTCAGGTAGTATAATCTCTGCTGGGCCCCTTTGGCCAGTGCTGCAATGTGAGCACCCCAGGTCAGGGCCTCTTTTATGGTTATACCCAGAAACTTAAAACTAGCCACTTGCTCCACTCAGTCTCCATTGATAAGCAAGGGCTGGATGTCTGATCTATTCCTTCTATATAGTCCGCTATATTCTCCTTGGTCTTATTGGTGTTGAGGACCAAGTTACTGTCTCCACACCGCGTAAGAAACCAGTCCACCTCATCTCAGTAGATAGATTCATCTCCCCTGGAGATGAGTCCCATCACTGTTGTATCATCTATCATTTCATAATAATAGAAAATATTAGACAAAATAAAAAGCCCTCAACTATTTATTAAATAACTTTCAAGATACTTTAACATTTGAACTTTTTAAAAAATGTTTGAAACTATTGTGTTGGGAGAGAAATGGATTAGGTTGTATCCACATAGTCACAGTAAATTTAACTACGATAAGATAAGAAAGTTTACATGGAGGAAAAGAGTTATATAAAAACAGTTCTTTATAAATATGATAGAGCTGATTATTGGCAATCTTAATTTATTGATCTTTTCTATCAAGTTCCTTTAAGTGAATTGCAACTGAAACTGTAGCCAAAAAAAGTAAGGTAAGGTAAGAAGGAAAGGAAAGGAAACTAGAGCAGCAGTGAGCACTGATGAAAAAGCTCAAGGACCAGATTGGGGGCAGATTGTCCTGGAGAAGATCTGTCTATCTGTTTGATCAGTAAAAGTCAACACTGACTTGATGGTATGGGTGGGGTAGAAGGAATCCTTCCTTCCTCCCCCCTCCCCTCCATCATGTCACTCAGAGCCAGAATGGTATTGAGCAGACCTGAATATTTGGAAAGCATAAAATAACCTGCATAAATAACATAGTTGCTGTCAATCCATGCAGTGCAGAATAAATAAGCAAACAAGCAAGCTAGGAGCTGAAAAAAAGAAAGAAAAGAAACTAGTACTGTTCCCATCTAAGCTGTTGCTTGGATTGGTGGCTGGATTTCTTCACTAAACTAAGGCATAATTAGCTTGCTTGCTTCTGATCTGACATCTTACATAACTCAGTCATTGTGACTTATTCAACAACCATGTTTGAAGCGAATCATGGGTAAGTATAATATCTTAACCCAATCAGTATATTTCTACAACCAAGAAGTGGGTTTCCCTAACCAAGAAGTTTTACCCTGACTAATAGAGACTGGAGCCAATTCTTTATAAATGGCAACATATAGTCTATTGCCTATTTAAATTCCAGTGGATACCCCATTGCTAAGAAGTGGTTGCACTATTTCTCATTTTCCTGGAGAAGGAAGTTATCTTCAATGGAAATGTGCAAAATAAATTTAATAAATAAATAGAGTGGGTGAAATGGCTCATCCAAATTCTCTTAATAGAAAACAATAGCATATCACTTGTGTACAGCAATGAACCATACATTGACCAACTGCCTATTAGCCTGGACTTCCATACATCCAACTCATTTCACTGGGTTATAGTTCTGTGCATTGTGCTGACTCCAACAATTGAGTACGTTAATATTAAATAACTCTGAATATGTTTGTCATGTGAACATAGCCAGAGTTCTCAACTGGTCTGTAGTAGAGAATTAGCCCTGTGAGATAGACCAGGCAAGAAGCACAACTATGAGTACTAACTCTATCTTTATTGTAAGGTTACATTAACAGAATATTGCAACACTGAATGTATTTGTCTTCACCTTTCCTTTACTCTTCAGAAAACTAGAAAGGATCCCTTCTGAAATGTTGACCTTTCAGGACTGAGTTCAATATTCAGGTTGTCCACTTCATGGCTTCCAAGATTATTTCCATATTCCATTACTGTGGAATCAATATAAAATTCCAGGGTCCTTAGTTTTTATGTATATTTGCACACTGTTCTTCAGCAAAGACAGCTCCCAGACAAAGAACATTATAATGTCTTCCTTTGGAGAATGCATAAGGCATTCCTAAGGACCTAAGAAACTCTGCATGTCCAATTTGATCCAGCACATTGGGCAAGCTGCAGAGCCCATCAATCAAAGAACATTGACTGGTGAGAACTAGAAAGCTGACCTTCGATGCTGTAACCAGTGCTTTGTGGAATATTCTCTTCTCAGAGATTAGCATAGGCCCATTAATTAAAAGTCCCATTTCTTGGCTTTACTGTTAGTCAGTTAACTATCTCATCCATTGTATTTAATTTTTGAATGATTTTATTGTTTAATTGTTTTAATTTTTGAATGTGTCTATTATTTAATTGTTTTAATCAGTTTGTTTAAACACAATATTACCCCACAGATTGATGTCTAAGCTTAAAGATCTGAAGCTATCGGACTCTATATGTTGGTGGATTCTGAATTTTTTATCACATTGTTCACAAAAGGTTAGGATTGTTAGGGATAACATTGTTTACCCTAACTGGTTTAGGTAAAATAATAAATAAGTAATCATAGTTTGTATGTTAAAGTGTCTGCAACTTTAACTGTGGGATAGTAATTAAGGGAGTGGTTGTGAAAGCACTTTAAAAGAAGCAAGACTGCAGCTTGCTCTCTCTCTGGCTTTGATGATCCCTGATTACTGCTTTGGAATCAAGACTGTATTGCTCGAACGGGAAAGATAAACAAAGGACTGACTTGTAAGTGAACTGACATAGGATATTCTACATGGACTTTGCTAATTGAATATCCCTGAATGGACTGACTAAATGATACATGACTATTGGACTGTTATTTTGACTATGCTATGAACTCATAATGGAATAAACTATATTTTTGATAGCACAAGCGTATCTGTTATTTTTACTGTATGTTAATAAACATACAAGCTTAGCTCACTCATTTATCTGTGTGCCTATCTGACTAACGCTGCACATTCTGTTTAGCTTGTCTCCCTAACCCTGGTTGGGGAAACCAGGCTTAACACTGGTTATGGGCCCAGAGGCTGCAAAGTCAGTTTAACTAGGATAAAACAGATTTATGTAAAAGTGAGAGTTTGTGTTGTTATACATTACAGTAAACAGACAGCTGTGTTTTATTAATTATAGTTTTATATCCATATAAAGAAAAACATGGCACAAGTCAATCTACAAAGTTTGTCCCTTATATCCAAGCTGGATGGAACAAACTATGTATCATGGTCTATGAAATGTAGTCTGCTTCTACGAAGAGAAGGTTTGTGGAACAAAATTGAAAATCCACCAAACGTAGAAGAATGGGATGCAGAGGATGATGAAGACAGACTAAAGATAGAAGAATTTATGCATAAAAATCAACAAGCTATTTGCATAATTGGGTTAACCTTAACTGATCAGCAACTTGTTTATATCCACGGAGAGAAAACGGCTGTTGGGTGTTGGCAGAAGCTGAAGAGGATTTATGTTCGAGATAATTTTGGTGCTCACATAAATCTTACACGGAAGCTTTTCAGTACGCATCTCCAGACGAATGGTGATATGCTGAGTCATTTGAAAACTATGCAAAGCATTTTTCAAGAACTGCACGAGAAAGAGCTTATTTTCTCTGAACAACACCAAGTCTACATAATTCTATCTTCCCTTAACGAAAGTTATGACAACTACGTAACTTCCCTTGAAATATTGCCAAAGGAAAGTCTAACTAACTGATATAACTGGCAGATTGATTGAAGAGGCCAGAAGAAGGCTTGAAAGAGATCAGTTAAGGAGGCAGCAACCTCAAAAAGAAGATAATGAATCTCCTACTGCATACGCAATTAAAAAGTGCTTTAATTGTGGAGGAAGAGGACATTTGGCAAGATTTTGTAAAAAAGCAAAATGCCAGAATGCTGGCCAGAATACAAAAAGTCATCAAAAGATAAATAAAAATTTAGAGTTAGCCATGTATAGTAACGAAGCTGTAAAAAATAATTTATGGGTGGTTGACAGTGGAGCATCCCACTGTATAACAAATGATAACAAAAATTTTATTAAAATGTCCCAGAGTACACAGCAGATATCGTTAGCCAATGGCTGGAAACTGAAAGCTAAAGGTCAAGGTATAGCATATTGTTCTTTTATAAAAGAGAATGTAAAAATGTTATATGTACCACAACTTAAGTTTAATTTAATTTCAGTTAGAATTTTGGTTAAACTAGGATATGTAGTTACTTTTAAAGGAGATAACTGCATAATTGAAAAAGAAGATAAGAAAATTGCTGCATCTTTAAGAGGTGAATTATATGTGTTAAATGATAATGGTTTAAAGGTGGCTAACATGGTTTATGAAAATAAGAAACCTCATGATGAATGTATTCACTTGTTACATCGAAGGCTAGGGCATTTAAATTTTAAAATGCTTAAGAAAGCTGTTCAATTATCTAAGGGAATAAGTTTGAAACCTTGTAATAAGTATTTGCAATGTAATGCCTGTAATCAAAGTAAGAGCAGGGTCACACCGGCTAATAGAGTTGATGGATTTACTACTAAAGAGCCTTTAGAGGTAGTATTTGCAGATTTAATAGATCTGAAAAAACCAAGTGTAGGAGGAGCTCGTTACATATTAAGTATAATGGACCACTATTCTAGATATGGGTTTTGCTATTTAATGAAGAGCAAAACTGAAACGTATCAAAATCTCTTTAATTGGATAAAATTTGCAGAAAGGAAAACTAAAAAGAAATTAGTAACTCTTATAACAGATAATGGTACAGAATTTACAAATAATAAATTCCAGAACAGACTAAGAATGTTAGGTATTCAACATAAAATGTCTGCACCATATAGGCCACAACATAATGCCTTTATAGAGAGAAGAGGCCAAACATTACAATCAATGGCACAAACTATGATGTCTGATTCAGGATTACCTGACAATTTGTGGGGAGAAGCAATAATGTGTGGTAATCATATATTAAATAATGTTGTTAATTCAACAACAGGTGAATTACCATTCACACTGTGGCATGTTACAAAACCTGATTTAAGTTACATGCACACATTTGGAGCACCAGCATGGGTGCATATCCCTACACAACTTAGACACAAAGGACAGCATAGAGCTAAAAGATTATATTTTGTAGGATATACATCTAATCATAGATCTTATAGATTCTGGGAACCAGGTACATCTAGAGTTTACACCAGTGCCAGTGCTAAATTCCTAGAACATGTAGGATGGAATAGATTAGAGCAAGATTTAAACAATGAAGTAATTATTGAACCCTACAAAAGGCAAAAAGATCAGACTAGTTATAAGAAGAGTCCAATTAAAGAAGAAGTCCATGAAGAGCAAATAGGACCAGAACAAGAGGAAACAGTTGATCAGGAAGAGTTAGATAATCAAGAAGAGTTAATAAATGAAAGTCCACCTGTAAGTCCTGTAATACCTAGACGTACTACACGTGTAACTAAACCACCTGATAGGTATCAAGCAAGTATAGTTTGCCAAGTAACTAAAGTTCCAACTAGTGTAGATGAACTTAGGATGTATCCTGCTAAGGATCAGGAGAATTGGCAAAAGGCAATGGAAAAAGACCTAAATTCATTAAAGGTAATGAAAGTTTATGAAGATGCTAAATTACCTCCAGGAGAAAAATCCATTGGGTGCAAATGGATATTTAAAGTAAAAACTGGAAATGATGGGACTGTTACCCATAAGGCTAGGTTAGTAGCTCAAGGATTTAATCAAACTGCATCTGATTACGATGAAGTTTTTGCACCAAGTCTTAAAGCAACATCTTTAAGAGCAGCATTAGTATGGGCAGCTAAGAAAAACTATGTCATTAACCATTTAGATGTAGAAACTGCCTATCTGCATGCACCATTGCAGCACACTATATATTTAAGAAAACCAGTAGGTATAAAAGACAATAAAGTAAATAGTAATGATTGTTGGAAACTCAAAAAGAGTCTTTACGGGTTGAAACAATCTGGGTTTGAGTGGAACCAATATATTGTGAAAGAGTTAAACAATATAGGTTTTAAATCTGGTTTAGCAGATCCATGTGTGTTTAAAAGAGAAAATAATGGAACGGTGTCATTATTGTTATTATTTACAGATGATATTGCTTTGATAACTAAGACTAATAATGAAGCTAATGAGATTATATCATTATTAGCCAAAAAGATAAAATTAAAGCATTTAGGTGAAATTAAAAAGTATCTAGGATTGACAATTAACAAAACAAAAAATGGTTTTAATATATCTCAAGAAGATAAAATTTGCCAATTAATTAAAACGTTTAAAATGGAACTTTGTAAACCGGCAAAGACTCCAATGAGTCAGGCAGTTTGCCAAACTGATGATCAAAATCCCAAATTTGATAAGTCCATATATCAATCTTTGATTGGAAGCTTATCATATATAAGCAATTGGTCTAGGCCAGATATAGCTTATAGTGTTAATCAGCTGGCACGTTTTAATTCTGATCCACATCAATGTCATTGGCAATCATTAAAGAGAATTTTAAGATATCTTAAAGGAACAATGAACCATGCATTGTATATAGAACCAAAGGGTGATTTGAGTCTTAGTGCCTATGCAGATGCAAGTTTTGCAACTGATATAAACACTAAAAAATCAACATCTGGGATGGCTATATTATTTGGTAAGACACTAATAGGGTGGAGGTCAATCAGACAACAGCATATCAGCTTGTCCACGATGGAAGCGGAATTTTCATGTCTGTCATTATTATGCACTGACTTGATTTTGTACAAACAGTTATTATTAGACATGGGTATAACTGTAAAAGATTCCATTATTGTGTACGAGGATAACCAAGCAGCTATAAAGTTAGCTACTAGTATTGCTGTTAAAAACTAGATCAAAGAATACTGATTTAAGATACTTAAATGTTAGAGAATCTGTAAAGAATGGGCTAATTAAATTGGAATACTGCATGACAGAAGAAAACATTGCAGACCAATTTACAAAAGCTCAAGGAGTAACTAAGTTTAAAGAAAGTTGTAACAAATATGATTTAAAGATGTAAATAGTTATATTATTATTTAACCTAAAAGGGGAGAATGTTAGGGATAACATTGTTTACCCTAACTGGTTTAGGTAAAATAATAAATAAGTAATCATAGTTTGTATGTTAAAGAGTCTGCAACTTTAACTGTGGGATAGTAATTAAGGGAGTGGTTGTGAAAGCACTTTAAAAGAAGCAAGACTGCAGCTTGCTCTCTCTCTGGCTTTGATGATCCCTGATTACTGCTTTGGAATCAAGACTGCATTGCTCGAATGGGAGAGATAAACAAAGGACTGACTTGTAAGTGAACTGACATAGGATATTCTACATGGACTTTGCTAATTGAATATCCCTGAATGGACTGACTAAATGATACATGACTATTGGACTGTTATTTTGACTATGCTATGAACTCATAATGGAATAAACTATATTTTTGATAGCACAAGCGTATCTGTTATTTTTACTGTATGTTAATAAACATACAAGCTTAGCTCACTCATTTATCTGTGTGCCTATCTGACTAACGCTGCACATTCTGTTTAGCTTGTCTCCCTAACCCTGGTTGGGGAAACCAGGCTTAACACTGGTTATGGGCCCAGAGGCTGCAAAGTCAGTTTAACTAGGATAAAACAGATTTATGTAAAAGTGAGAGTTTGTGTTGTTATACATTACAGTAAACAGACAGCTGTGTTTTATTAATTATAGTTTTATATCCATATAAAGAAAAACATGGCACAAGTCAATCTACAAAGTTTGTCCCTTATATCCAAGCTGGATGGAACAAACTATGTATCATGGTCTATGAAATGTAGTCTGCTTCTACGAAGAGAAGGTTTGTGGAACAAAATTGAAAATCCACCAAACGTAGAAGAATGGGATGCAGAGGATGATGAAGACAGACTAAAGATAGAAGAATTTATGCATAAAAATCAACAAGCTATTTGCATAATTGGGTTAACCTTAACTGATCAGCAACTTGTTTATATCCACGGAGAGAAAACGGCTGTTGGGTGTTGGCAGAAGCTGAAGAGGATTTATGTTCGAGATAATTTTGGTGCTCACATAAATCTTACACGGAAGCTTTTCAGTACGCATCTCCAGACGAATGGTGATATGCTGAGTCATTTGAAAACTATGCAAAGCATTTTTCAAGAACTGCACGAGAAAGAGCTTATTTTCTCTGAACAACACCAAGTCTACATAATTCTATCTTCCCTTAACGAAAGTTATGACAACTACGTAACTTCCCTTGAAATATTGCCAAAGGAAAGTCTAACTAACTGATATAACTGGCAGATTGATTGAAGAGGCCAGAAGAAGGCTTGAAAGAGATCAGTTAAGGAGGCAGCAACCTCAAAAAGAAGATAATGAATCTCCTACTGCATACGCAATTAAAAAGTGCTTTAATTGTGGAGGAAGAGGACATTTGGCAAGATTTTGTAAAAAAGCAAAATGCCAGAATGCTGGCCAGAATACAAAAAGTCATCAAAAGATAAATAAAAATTTAGAGTTAGCCATGTATAGTAACGAAGCTGTAAAAAATAATTTATGGGTGGTTGACAGTGGAGCATCCCACTGTATAACAAATGATAACAAAAATTTTATTAAAATGTCCCAGAGTACACAGCAGATATCGTTAGCCAATGGCTGGAAACTGAAAGCTAAAGGTCAAGGTATAGCATATTGTTCTTTTATAAAAGAGAATGTAAAAATGTTATATGTACCACAACTTAAGTTTAATTTAATTTCAGTTAGAATTTTGGTTAAACTAGGATATGTAGTTACTTTTAAAGGAGATAACTGCATAATTGAAAAAGAAGATAAGAAAATTGCTGCATCTTTAAGAGGTGAATTATATGTGTTAAATGATAATGGTTTAAAGGTGGCTAACATGGTTTATGAAAATAAGAAACCTCATGATGAATGTATTCACTTGTTACATCGAAGGCTAGGGCATTTAAATTTTAAAATGCTTAAGAAAGCTGTTCAATTATCTAAGGGAATAAGTTTGAAACCTTGTAATAAGTATTTGCAATGTAATGCCTGTAATCAAAGTAAGAGCAGGGTCACACCGGCTAATAGAGTTGATGGATTTACTACTAAAGAGCCTTTAGAGGTAGTATTTGCAGATTTAATAGATCTGAAAAAACCAAGTGTAGGAGGAGCTCGTTACATATTAAGTATAATGGACCACTATTCTAGATATGGGTTTTGCTATTTAATGAAGAGCAAAACTGAAACGTATCAAAATCTCTTTAATTGGATAAAATTTGCAGAAAGGAAAACTAAAAAGAAATTAGTAACTCTTATAACAGATAATGGTACAGAATTTACAAATAATAAATTCCAGAACAGACTAAGAATGTTAGGTATTCAACATAAAATGTCTGCACCATATAGGCCACAACATAATGCCTTTATAGAGAGAAGAGGCCAAACATTACAATCAATGGCACAAACTATGATGTCTGATTCAGGATTACCTGACAATTTGTGGGGAGAAGCAATAATGTGTGGTAATCATATATTAAATAATGTTGTTAATTCAACAACAGGTGAATTACCATTCACACTGTGGCATGTTACAAAACCTGATTTAAGTTACATGCACACATTTGGAGCACCAGCATGGGTGCATATCCCTACACAACTTAGACACAAAGGACAGCATAGAGCTAAAAGATTATATTTTGTAGGATATACATCTAATCATAGATCTTATAGATTCTGGGAACCAGGTACATCTAGAGTTTACACCAGTGCCAGTGCTAAATTCCTAGAACATGTAGGATGGAATAGATTAGAGCAAGATTTAAACAATGAAGTAATTATTGAACCCTACAAAAGGCAAAAAGATCAGACTAGTTATAAGAAGAGTCCAATTAAAGAAGAAGTCCATGAAGAGCAAATAGGACCAGAACAAGAGGAAACAGTTGATCAGGAAGAGTTAGATAATCAAGAAGAGTTAATAAATGAAAGTCCACCTGTAAGTCCTGTAATACCTAGACGTACTACACGTGTAACTAAACCACCTGATAGGTATCAAGCAAGTATAGTTTGCCAAGTAACTAAAGTTCCAACTAGTGTAGATGAACTTAGGATGTATCCTGCTAAGGATCAGGAGAATTGGCAAAAGGCAATGGAAAAAGACCTAAATTCATTAAAGGTAATGAAAGTTTATGAAGATGCTAAATTACCTCCAGGAGAAAAATCCATTGGGTGCAAATGGATATTTAAAGTAAAAACTGGAAATGATGGGACTGTTACCCATAAGGCTAGGTTAGTAGCTCAAGGATTTAATCAAACTGCATCTGATTACGATGAAGTTTTTGCACCAAGTCTTAAAGCAACATCTTTAAGAGCAGCATTAGTATGGGCAGCTAAGAAAAACTATGTCATTAACCATTTAGATGTAGAAACTGCCTATCTGCATGCACCATTGCAGCACACTATATATTTAAGAAAACCAGTAGGTATAAAAGACAATAAAGTAAATAGTAATGATTGTTGGAAACTCAAAAAGAGTCTTTACGGGTTGAAACAATCTGGGTTTGAGTGGAACCAATATATTGTGAAAGAGTTAAACAATATAGGTTTTAAATCTGGTTTAGCAGATCCATGTGTGTTTAAAAGAGAAAATAATGGAACGGTGTCATTATTGTTATTATTTACAGATGATATTG
The DNA here is from genome assembly GCA_033807585.1 of Hydrophis major. Lineage (NCBI taxonomy): Eukaryota > Metazoa > Chordata > Lepidosauria > Squamata > Elapidae > Hydrophis > Hydrophis major. Next base: position 302,115,015 of record CM066329.1, on the reverse strand, counting down.
CTTTGATAACTAAGACTAATAATGAAGCTAATGAGATTATATCATTATTAGCCAAAAAGATAAAATTAAAGCATTTAGGTGAAATTAAAAAGTATCTAGGATTGACAATTAACAAAACAAAAAATGGTTTTAATATATCTCAAGAAGATAAAATTTGCCAATTAATTAAAACGTTTAAAATGGAACTTTGTAAACCGGCAAAGACTCCAATGAGTCAGGCAGTTTGCCAAACTGATGATCAAAATCCCAAATTTGATAAGTCCATATATCAATCTTTGATTGGAAGCTTATCATATATAAGCAATTGGTCTAGGCCAGATATAGCTTATAGTGTTAATCAGCTGGCACGTTTTAATTCTGATCCACATCAATGTCATTGGCAATCATTAAAGAGAATTTTAAGATATCTTAAAGGAACAATGAACCATGCATTGTATATAGAACCAAAGGGTGATTTGAGTCTTAGTGCCTATGCAGATGCAAGTTTTGCAACTGATATAAACACTAAAAAATCAACATCTGGGATGGCTATATTATTTGGTAAGACACTAATAGGGTGGAGGTCAATCAGACAACAGCATATCAGCTTGTCCACGATGGAAGCGGAATTTTCATGTCTGTCATTATTATGCACTGACTTGATTTTGTACAAACAGTTATTATTAGACATGGGTATAACTGTAAAAGATTCCATTATTGTGTACGAGGATAACCAAGCAGCTATAAAGTTAGCTACTAGTATTGCTGTTAAAAACTAGATCAAAGAATACTGATTTAAGATACTTAAATGTTAGAGAATCTGTAAAGAATGGGCTAATTAAATTGGAATACTGCATGACAGAAGAAAACATTGCAGACCAATTTACAAAAGCTCAAGGAGTAACTAAGTTTAAAGAAAGTTGTAACAAATATGATTTAAAGATGTAAATAGTTATATTATTATTTAACCTAAAAGGGGAGAATGTTAGGGATAACATTGTTTACCCTAACTGGTTTAGGTAAAATAATAAATAAGTAATCATAGTTTGTATGTTAAAGAGTCTGCAACTTTAACTGTGGGATAGTAATTAAGGGAGTGGTTGTGAAAGCACTTTAAAAGAAGCAAGACTGCAGCTTGCTCTCTCTCTGGCTTTGATGATCCCTGATTACTGCTTTGGAATCAAGACTGCATTGCTCGAATGGGAGAGATAAACAAAGGACTGACTTGTAAGTGAACTGACATAGGATATTCTACATGGACTTTGCTAATTGAATATCCCTGAATGGACTGACTAAATGATACATGACTATTGGACTGTTATTTTGACTATGCTATGAACTCATAATGGAATAAACTATATTTTTGATAGCACAAGCGTATCTGTTATTTTTACTGTATGTTAATAAACATACAAGCTTAGCTCACTCATTTATCTGTGTGCCTATCTGACTAACGCTGCACATTCTGTTTAGCTTGTCTCCCTAACCCTGGTTGGGGAAACCAGGCTTAACAAGGATGAATGAACATTTCTCTTCTGTGAAGATCCTCAATACTGGCACTCCACAGGGCTGTGTATTGAGTCCACTTTTATTCACTATTTATATGTCTGATTGTACCTCTATTCATCTGAGTAATAAGATCATTAAGTTTGCAGATGAGACAACGTTGGTGGGGCTCATTTCTGATGATGATGAGTCTGCGTATAGGGATGAAGTTCATCAGTTGTCCCTCTGGTGCAAAGTAAACAATTTTATTTTTAATATAAATAAGATGAAGGAATTCATAGTGGATTACAGGAAGAGCAGTTCGGATATCCAGCCATTGTACATCAATGGTGTTTTGGTAAAACAGGTGGCAGAATGTAAGTTTCCTGAAACAAGATCTAACATGGGGGGCAAATACTTTAGCCCTAGAAAAAAAGGCTCATCAACGACTGTATTTTTTAAGACTTCTAAGATCACAACAACTGCCAGAGAGTCTGTTGGTTGCCTTTTATCGAAGCTCTATAGAGAGCATTTTATCCTATTGCCTCTGTGTGTGGTTTAGGAGTTGTACAGAGACGGAGAAAAGGGCACTCCAAAGAGTGATAAAAAGGGCACAAAAGATCAGCAGATGTTCTCTTCCCTCATTGGAGGATTTGTATAACATGGGATGTAGAAGGAAGATACAAAAGATCTTGAGAGACCCTTCACATCCAGGCCACTCGTTGTTTGAGATCCTACCATCAGGAAGACGATATAGAGTGCTGAAAGCCAGGACAAGTAGATTTAAACATAGCTTTTACCCAAGTGTTGTGATCAGGTTAAATGCAGAGTTATGAATCTGGTGGTCTTAACATATATATATATCCCGGTTGTATAGTTTTTTAATTGTTATTTGTTTTAATTTGTTTTACATTGTTATTTGTATATGTTTTTTTGGTGTTGTTCAGTTGTATGTTGTGAAAGAACACCTTATTTCATTGTTCTCAGGTTCTGAGTACAATGACAATGAATTTAACTTTATCTTTATCTTTATAATTTTACAATTGTTAGCCACCAGAGTCATTTGACTGAGATGGACAGTTAGAAATTGAATAAAGAAAGAAAAAATTCAGAAAAGGTTTAGAGAAAGAATAAAAAGATTTTAGCACTAGTATTAAGCAATGCCAAACTGGGATAGTTTACTTTCCTATCTTTTGCATATTCCTTAGAACATGAGAATAAAATATACAATGATACCTTTGTTCTGGCATGTAAAATCCAAGGAATACTTTTTTTATCTAATTATATCATCTGAATGAAAAACTACTTCAATCTTCTTTGTAGATTGTAGGATATTATAAGTGTTAAGTTTTGAGCATGGGCGAGAAAGAATGGAGACAAGCCTCTGAACGGTGAACTTCAGCTCTTTATTTACATTGTGACTTCTGCTTCGATAGCAGTTAAACCCGCCTTATATAGGCAAACCCTGTAACTTTTAACCAATAACGAGCTAGGAGCGCTAGCTCTTATAACCAATAGGAACTCTCTGTTAAGGACCAATCAGATTCCCCGGAATGGGCCAATCCGGTCCGGCCACTTAACAGCCAGTCAGAAGTGCAGGGCCAGAACCCTGCACTTACTCCAAGCTCACACTTTATTAAATGTTTATGCATACACAACACCCCTTTCCCCTGGCTTCTTATTTGCAGGGCGCAGTTACATAGTCCCTTAGGTAGGATGGTTGTCTTATTAGTCTCTTTGATTTCCGTTGTATCAGCTGGCTGCAATCACGCTGAGGTAGATCGTTGTTTGGCAGTGGGGCTGTTTCTGGTTCAGAGTTCACTTCTACGTCATTGCCCACATTCTCTGCAATTCCCTGAGGTGCAACCGTTTCTCCCTCCGGCTCCGCTTCCTGAGTCTCTATCAAGCCGTCGTTTCCTTCGAACGGGTTCTCTAGGAATTCATCTTCTTCCGTACCTCCCCCCCCTCAGTTTGGTCATAGGGGAGTTGCGGACTGGCCGCTGGAAGCCACGATTGTAATTGATCGATATGACGTTTCCAAAGTTTATCGTCAAGGCATTGTACAAGATAGGATCTGGGGCCGGTTACACGTACTACTGTCGCTTCCACCCACAATGGGTCACCCGATAGGTTTTTAGCATATACCAAGTCTCCTACCTGGAAGGTACGACAGCGCCCGCTGGATCCTAGTGGTTTCTCCAGTTCATAAGCGGGGTGCAACCGGTTGAGGTGGGAGCGGAGCTTTCGTCCCATTAGCAGTTCGGCGGGAGTTTTGTTGGTGAAGCTATGTGGGGTGATGTGTTGCAAGAAGAGGATTCGATTGACCTTGTCGTCAATGTTGTCATAGTCTACCTTCTGCATTGTCGTCAATGTTGTCGTAGTCTACCTTCTACCTTTCTTCACAAATTGGACCATGTGTTCTGCTTTGACATTGGTCGCAGGGTGCGCAGGCGAGGTGAGTGCATGTTGAATGCCGTGGTCAGTGAGGTACTGCTCAAACACTAGTGCGGTAAATTGAGGGCCATTATCGGATACCAGGATGTCTATTAATCCGTGGGTTGCAAAGAGTCTGTCTAAGGTTTTGATAACCACCTCGGAGGTCGTAGTCGTCATGCGATGGATCTCGAGCCAATTCGAGTAGGCAGGAAGGTGTGGCCTTTGGTTGGCCCTGTGAAGTCCAAGTGAATTCGGGACCAGGGTCCACATGGTTTCTCCCATTCAGTAGGCATGGCTTTTGGTGGGGCATTGCTGACTTCTTGGCATTTGGGACAAGCTTTAACCCACTGTTCAATTTGCTTGTCAATGCCCGGCCACCATGCGTAGCTTCGCGCAAGGGCTTTCATTCGCACAATGCCGGGTGGCCATCATGCAAGGTTCTCAGCAGTGCTTTCTGGAGTTGTTCTGGGATCACGACTCTATCGCCCCAGATGACACAGCCTTTCTGGGAGAAGAGCTCGGTTTGTCGAGTCTTGAATGGTGTGAAGTCATCTGATAACTGGTACAATGGCCATCCGCGTTCTACCCAGCTTAGGACTCGTGCTAGGGTGTGGTCGCGTTTGATTTCTCTCACGATATCTTGGGCAGTTAGTGGCAGCGAGTTGAGTGCCTCAATTTGCAACGTGGTTACTGTTGGTGCAGGATCGTCGAGAGTCTCTGGAAGCGGTGCTCGGCTCAATGCGTCGGCGTGGGGAATGGCTTTCCCCGGGCGGTATTGCAGCCGATAGTTATAAGCAGCTAAGAATTCTGACCATTGGGTCATCCTAGGGGATAATATGTAGGGAGTGGGCTTATCTCTGGCTATTATCCCTAATAATGGTTTGTGGTCAGTCACAACAGTAAAAGCCCGGCCATAAACGTATTTGTGGAATCTTTGCACAGCTGAGACAATTGCGAGGGCTTCTTTATCGATTTGTCCATAGTTTCACTCAGTTTTTGAAAGAGACTTTGAAAAATATGCAACAGGGGCTTCGTTCCCATTAGGCAGTACATGGCTCAAAATGGCGCCTACCCCAAAAGATGATGCATCACATGTTATAACTAACGGCAAAGTCTCGTTATACTGCATGAGTACAGAGTCAGAAGGGAGCAGTTTTTTAACATTTTGGAATGCCTGTTCTTCACGATAACCCCATAGCCAATTTGCTTTTTTATCTAACAACCGGTGTAACGGTTCAGCGACCATTGCTCTGTGCGGCAAAAATACATTATAATAATTGATGAGGCCTTGGAATGCCTGGAGATCGGCCTTGTTCTGTGGCCTGGGAGCGTTTTTTATCGCTTTTAGTTTACTTTTGGTAGGGTGAATGCCCTGGTTATCAATCAGATACCCTAAAAACTCAACACTGTCAGTACACAATTTACATTTGTTTTTTTTTAACCTTAAGACCGGCCTCTTGGAATTTTTTTAGGACTAATTTTACCCGGTCCTGTAAGATTTTTTTTGTAGGGGCTGCGATTAATACATCGTCAAAATAGGGGACCACGCCCTTAATTCCTTGCAATAACCTTTCCATAAGGCTCTGAAAAATCCCCGGGGCTATACTAACTCCAAATTGCAACCGGGTACATTTAAAGGCACCTTGGTGCATCAAAATAGTTTGGGCCTGTGCTGTTTTTTCATCTACTGGTAATTGCTGATATGCCTGAGCTAAATCTAATTAAGCGAAGACTTTCCCGCCCCCCAGGGAATGGAGGAGATGCTGCACCACCGGAACTGGATAAGCGTTCTGCTGCAGGGCGTGGTTCAGAATGGCCCGGTAGTCCCCACAAATTCGGATTGACCCGTCTGGCTTAATGGGTGTTACAATTGGGGTTTCCCAAGGGGAGTGATTGATGGGCTCTAACACCCCTGAGCTATCAGTTTGTCGAGTTGTTCGTCGATTTTTGATTTTAAGGCAAACGGAACTCGACGGGGCTTTAGATGGATGGGAGCTATTTTTGGATCTAGACTGAATGAAATCGGGGTCCCCTTGTACTCACCTAAGCTGTCCGCGAAGACGTCCCTGAACTCATAGATAAGGTCTTCCTCCCAGTCACAGCCACTGACTCGGTTTATGCCGGCCACTTCAATGCCGAGTGGCGCGAACCATTGGAGGCCCAGTAGGCGAGGCCTATCTCTATCGATGACCGTTAAAGGTAAGTATGCTGTGTGCTTCTTGAAGGAGACTCGGACTCGGCAGGAACCGACGACAGGGATTCGATTTCCTTGGTAGTCCTTGAGGATGAGGCATTGGGAGTGGAGATCTTGGCGTTGAATTTGGGGATGAGTTGCTTGAGTGTCTTCCAGGACACCATTGAGAAGGATGATCCCGAGTCGACCGCCATGTGGCAAGGCTGGTTCTCGATGGCTACCATGACTCGGATTTTCTTAGTGTCCAAGGCTGAGGCGTGACCGATAGTGATAGTATGGTGAGCCTCTTCTTTCTGCAAAGCTCAATTTCTGTAGGAGTGGTTTACTGGCTCTCGTCGTACAGGACGGTTTCCTGTCAATTGGCGATAGTTAGCCCCTTTTGAGGCCTGGCTGGGTCCTGGCAAGCTGCGGCAGACTCGTCCGATGTGGCCTCGTTTCCCGCACCCATGGCAGAGTGCGTCGCGGAATTTGCATTCGGACCTGGCATGGTTTGCTCCACAACCAGCGCAAGGGCGTAAAGGCTTCGGGTGATGGTCATGGTTGGACCGCAGTCGATGGACCCCTTCTTCGTCGCTGTCTGATGACGAAGAGAGGTCCTCGTGGTGCGTTGTCGCAAGCTGTCCTTCTGAACTAGGTGAGATGTCGCTGGCCGGTGGTGGTAGCAGAGTTCGGTTTCAGCGTAGTTGTGCAGCTGACTTCCTGGTTGCTTCTGCTGCAGTAGCATTGGCGATGGCGTCAGCAAGGCTGATGTCGCCTTTCGCCCTCAGCTTGCTTTGGACACCTGGTGCATCTAGTCCCAGAACTGTGCGATCTCTTAGTGCTTCTTCTAAATCGGCGAATCTGCAGAGGCCTCCCAAATTTCGGAGGTCTGCTATGAAGTCGGCCACGCTTTCTCCCTTTCGCTGGCTCCTCTGATAAAACTTGTGGCGTCTCACGAGCATAGGCACGGTCGGGGCATAGTGGTCTCGTAGGATAGGTTCGAGGTTGTCCCAATCCATGGCCTTCACTTCTTGGGGTTTGGCTAGTGCTTTAGCCATCTTAAATACAGTTGGACCGCAATGCATTAGGAACACCGCCCGTTTCTTCCCGGCTGTGGCGTCCTTTAAGTTGTTCGTCTCTAAGAACATTTAGAAGCAATTCATGTAAGACTTCCAGTCTTCCTGTGCTGGATTGAACAGAGCGGGTGGTATGATGCCACCGGACATGGTTCCGTTGTTGGCTTCGTCTGTCACGTGTTCGGTGTTCTTCGAAGTTTCGTTCCTTCAGATATCTCCAAATCCCATCCTCGTCGCCAGTGTTAAGTTTTGAGCATGGGCGAGAAAGAATGGAGACAAGCCTCTGAACGGTGAACTTCAGCTCTTTATTTACATTGTGACTTCTGCTTCGATAGCAGTTAAACCCACCTTATATAGGCAAACCCTGTAACTTTTAACCAATAACGAGCTAGGAGCGCTAGCTCTTATAACCAATAGGAACTCTCTGTTAAGGGCCAATCAGATTCCCCAGAATGGGCCAATCCGGTCCAGCTGCTTAACAGCCAATCAGAAGTGCAGGGCCAGAACCCTGCACTTACTCCAAGCTCACACTTTATTAAATCTTTTTGCATACACAACAATAAGGTTATCCCTAATTGTAAGGACTGAAAGTATTGGTACTTAATCCTGCTCATTCCAGCAGCTATCTCAGGGTTGACAGTAATCAAAGCAGAAAGCATCCAGAATATTGATGCTTAGCCAAGAAAAGTTAGTTATGAATATGAACTTCAAGTCAACCATTGAGCTTTGACAAAATAATTTTTCCAAGTACTTTAAATAATTACTGTGACTTTTACCATTTCTGAAACACACCTTGTACTTGACAATTTTATGTTGCTGATGTCATCTCTATTGCAGCCTTGATAAAACCATTAACCTTTCCTCTATACTCTGTCTGATCTCCTATAATGATATAAAGGATAATAGCTGTGATTTATGAAGCTTAATGAATTATTGTTTATAGAATTCTTTGAAGATAAAAGGCTATATAGCTGTGCAGCGCAAAGTTACCATAGCACAGAGAATCAGACTTTTGATTTCAAACCATATTCTTATGAATATGTATAATCTGAGAATCATACTAAACCTAATGGGTTACCAGGAAATCTCCTTGTACAATGAGGCAGTGTTAGAAGATTGGAAAGAGATTTACTAGTTACAACCAGAGGTGGTATTTAGCAGGTTCTGACCAGTTCTGGAGAACTGGTAGCAGATATTTTGAATAGTTTGGCAAATACCTCCTCTGATTGCAGATTTTACAGTATTCTTCTCTTGCCACATCAACCAAGCCATGCCCACAGAACCGGTAGTAACAAAAAATTGAATCCCACTACTGATTAAAACCTGTTAAGTCCTATGTGAGATCACCTGTTCCTGACTGAACAGGGAATGGTTGTTGAAGGCCCTCACTTCCTGGATCCTCTATCAGAGGCCTGGTGGTTTGATGGATCTTAGCTATTTCTATCACTGTATTCTTCTGGACAGAGAGTTGTGATGTGATTCCTGGGATCTATTGTAGCGCAATCCTAGCTTAGGAGTCACAGCCTGAAATGCTCCTATTACCACTGGAACTACTTTGGCCTTTATTTCTCACATCATCTTCAGTTCCTCCTTTACCCCCCCCCTTCCCCCCCCCAGTACTTCTCCAGTTTCTCATGCTTCTTCTTCATGAAGTGGCTGATACTTGGTGCCACTACATCTATCACCATTGCTGTCTTCTGGTCTTAGTTTATTACTATAATATCAGGCAGACTAGTCAGTATCTACCTCTCTATCTGGATCTGGAATTCCACCAGATCCGTTGTTCTCCTATATTATCTATTCTAGCCTATATGCTGTGCAGATGTTCATGGCATGTGGTTGTGCCATTCAGTTTATGCTGCTCTTGCCTGCACAATGTTGTTGTGGTCTGATCTCAGATCCTATAGTTACAGGTGTTACATGTCTTCTCTTTCTCCCATATTCTTAGAATAGTCCAATTTCTGCTCTACTGTTATTATGATCTTGCACTGCAGTTGATATAGTTCTCTGGAGAACAGAGCATTTATCTTCTTGGTCTCTCTTTTCTAATCCAGGGGTCTTCAAACTGGACAGCTTTATCACTCTCAGAATTTCTCCTCCAGTCATGTTAGCTCAGGAATTCTGGGAATTGAAATCCACAAGAAGATTCTTGGTCTAGTGGGTCATCTTAGCCTGGTAGCCAGTGCTGTAGCCAGAGCTGTGAGTGTTTAGTGGTTTCTAGTTTTCTCAGATGGAATCAGGCCCTTGTATTTTTTTCAGTAGTGAGTATTACCCTTAATCCTCACACATTTAATATCACCATGGATTAACCTCTCTCCAAGTTACTTTGATCTTAGGTTCATTTTCCAGGGTGGTATGTACTGCTATTCTTCTTTATCAAACATCTCCAGGATTACAATGAGCATAAGCATATACCAGTTCATTGGTTTAAATTATGGTGATCCTAGAGATTGTAGGAAGACTCTACTGACAATTCTTAGTGTACTATCTGATGGTACTTCTTCACTGAGCATTGGTAACTAATCTCAAGTTTTAACTATAGTTTATACATAATCTTATGCTTCATATCAGTTGCTGTGCTTTGTAATGGATGACAGTGACATTCTAGCTTCAGAAGTTAGCTGCACATCCAGTTATTCTTTTGGAACTTCTTGAGTCCAAGATGTTGGTCCATCTCCAGTTGTGAGAGCAGCTTTCTCTACACTATGTTAAAGCATTGAGTAATTAGCTGTTTCTCAATGCAGATGAAAATCTTCTGTCTATACTCAAATGTCCCCTTTCATTATGTCTACTGTTGTAGTAGCATCAATTCCAAGTTCTCTTATGTATAGTTTGGTTCAGTAGTCCTGACTTATTGTCAAATACTCTGGATTCCCCAACATCAGATGTCTGAGCCAGCATGATTCTTCTAGCTCATGCCATTCTCAATTTGAGAAAGGCAAGTGAAGTGTTAGGGTTTTTTTGCCCAAGGACCCCGATTGTATTTGTATAGTATTATACTTGTACTATACTTGTAATGTTAATAATATACAGTAATACAATGTAATGGTAGACAGGCATCTTTTCATTGGCTTGTTGTTAGTATCTTTGGGGTGCCACTTATAGTCTTTCAAAGATTGCAGTGCCTTTAGATATTTTATAAATAAATAAAAGTCCATTTGACCACTTATATGAAAGAAGTTATGAGCTGGCTCCATATCTATCTCCCCCACCCATCCTTAGCACTGCTTTTCATCCCAGATCTCCAAGAACTGTAAATGGAGGGTTAGATTCAGTTTCTGTGCTTTCAATGGAAGATAGGATGACCTCTACATTGTCCATTAGCTTTCTGACCCATGTTCTTTGTGCTACGAATTCTAAGGCTATCAGAAAATTTCCAAAGCATGTTTCAGTTCAGTGAGGCTTTGCGTGAAGCTTCTCTTCTAAACTGCTACCTGAAATGAATAGAACAAAGAGGCTGCTTTATGTAGCTATAACATCCCTCCCTGGCTTTTTCACTGAAGCAAACTGGGTCACTGCTGTATTTGAAATGATGTCACACTCCTAAGGAACATGGACTTTCTTTTCAGACAAGATACAGCTACCTTGCTCAGGCCTAAATACTTGTCAACTATTTTGAGTTTTTTTTTTTTAATGGCCACAAAGCAAAGCCAAACAAAATGTCTTTGTGTTAGAACTTCACCATGGGACCTTAAATGCTCCTTACTAAGCATTTTATGGCTTAAAACAATGCATTGAAAATGAGAAATGAGGTGCACAATAGCAATAACATCACACTGCAGATTTGAGGATATGCCGTACTGTCTTTTGTGGATTAACATTCTCTTTTGTGTCATTTTACGATAATATTTTGTATTATTTATATTATAACTACTAATGTGACTACTAATAAATATAAAATGCAAGATGGATTTTTTCCTTTATTTTCCTTCCTTTCTTCCTTTGTATTTTTATTGTTTTCTTTTTCTTTAAGCTTAAAATTGTCTTATTGTGTAGATTTAAAATGTTAAAGAAAACAACAATCACATTTGAATTGATTATATCATGTGGCTAATTTTTTATATGTAAATTCATGTAAATAAGGGCAAAAATTTCAGTTAACATACTAGAAGGAAGTCCTCCTGGTTAAGTGGCCACAGAAAATCAAACCAAAACCTTGTATTATGTTTGTGTGTAGGAATGATATAAATATGTAGAATCTTGCTCAAAAATATGGACATTCCCAATCAAGTTTGGATAGAAAAGTCTGCCTATTTATTTGCTGATTGGAATTATTTGCCACCCAAATGACTCTGGGTGACTATTCACCTGAATGGAATGTCATTTGTAAAAGAAATCATAGCATTTTGAATGTTTGACATTTTAAGAATAACTAAAATAAAAGTGTGCTCTTTAAATAACACGTACAATTTGTAAGATCAAGAAGGATTGCATTTTATGGATAAACAGAGAAAATAATTCTAGGAAATGTAATCAAGTCATGATGGATAAACAAAGTCAAACAAAGTAGGCAGTGTTTTAAACACATCAGTCTAATACGTGTGTGTGTGTGTGTGTGTGGTATTCAGCTTTGTTTGGGTATTTTCCCACATCATTATAGTTGTGCTTTTAAAGTTGTAGCAACGTTTCAGCAGAATCTCATCTGTCATCATCAGGCTTGTGTATTGTGTTCGTCTGTGAGTCAGGCTTTCACAGCCATTTCTGTTTTAAATTTGGTGCTAGCCTACTGCTGTGTTAGAATGGTTTTTTCTTCATCCTGATTGGTTGGGAGTCTTGGTCTGTGTCTATTGGTCTTGGAGTTTGCTGTGTTCTGCTTGATTGGTGTTTCTAATATCTTCTGTCTGTTTTGTAGCATTTTTTGATGATTGTCTGTTTTGTAGCATTTTTTGACTATTGGCTGGCAACATTGTGTTTCCTGTATTGGAGGCTTTTAGTGAGGCTTGACTTTGGGTAAAGGACAGCTATCATTTATTAGGAAGATAGGTTTCATCTGGGTGCCTGGTTGGGGTGTGTTTGAGCTGGAGGTATCAGAGGGGGCCTGTTTGTGCCCAGATGTTCGCTTGGCTTGTGGTGTGGAGATTTTTTTGTTTGTGAGTGAAGGCTTCCAGATAATTGACAGTCTGGTGGAGTCATCTCTTTTATTCATGCTTTCTGGTCTTTTTTCAATCTCTATGGCTTCTCTGATAATTCTGTAGCTGGGGTTTTCTATAGCGGCTAAGGTTTTGGTACCATTGAAGTCGATGCTATGACCTGTGGCTTTCATTCGTTGGACTAGTGAGGAACTGTCTTCCAGCTTTTTTACTGCATTTTTGTCTTCATCCAGGTGGGTACTTATTCTTCTATTGGTCTGTCCAATGTATGTGGCTGGGCATGATGCACAGGGGACTTCATATATGCCTTGGTTTTCCAGGTCAATTTTATCTTTGGGGTTTCTAAGAATGGCTGCTATTTTTCTGTCTGTTTTGAAGGCAGTCTTGATGTGATGCCTGTATAGTATCTTACTGATTTTGTCTGTTGTGCCTTTTATGTAGGGCAGGACAGTTGTTCCATAGGTCTGTTCATCTTCTAGGTCTCCATTATGTGTCAGTGTGTTTTTGTGGATCAGGCCTGTGATTTTGCTTTTGTGGAAGCCGTTGGCTGTCAGTACTTTAGTCAGGGTGCATAGTTCAGTCTTTATTTGTGCCTTGTCTGCCAGGGGTTTGGTTCTGGTGATTAGTGTTTTGGCCACAGAGTTTATCTGTGCTGGGTGATAGTGGGATTGGGCATTGAGGTAGTGGTTGGTGTGTGTTTTCTTCTGGTATATGGTGTGTCCTAGTGTGCCATCTGTTTTTTTTTTTTTTTTGTAGATTATTATATCTAGGAATGGTAGTTGTTTGTTTGTTTCCGTTTCCATGGTGAACTTGATTTGTGTGCTGTTTAGGTGTGTTAGGAAATAGTTTAGGTTTTCTTTTCCATGGGGCCAAATCACAATGTGTCATCAATGTATCTTAACCATAGTTTGGGTTTGTGGATGGCATTGGGCAGGGCTCTGGATTCGAATTCATCCATGAACAGGTTTGCAATGACGGGTGATAGTGGTGATCCCATAGGAGCTCCTTCAATTTGTTTGTATCTTTGTCCTTTGTATATGAAATTTGTGTTGGTTAAGCAGTAAGTTCTGTAAGTTCCATGAGGTGTTAGCTGGTTGGTATTTATTTTTAATGATTTCAAGGGTCTCTTTTATCAGGACGTGAGTGAATAGTGAAACCACATCGAACCTTACAAGCAGATCTTCTTGCTCCACATGTAGATCTTTGATCATTTCCAAGAAGTGGTATGAGTTTTGTACATGTGAAGCTGCTGTTTCAGCATGGGGCTGAAACAGACACAGACACAGACCAAGACTCCCAACCAATCAGGATGAAGAAAAAACCATTCTGGCACAACAATAGGCTGCCCCAAATTTAAATCTGAAACCACTGTAAAAGTCTGACTCACAGATGAACACTATACAGAAGCCTGATGATGGTAGATGAGATTCTGCTGAAACGTCACTGCAACTTTAAAAGCACAACTACTACGACATGGGAAAATACCCGAACAAAGCTGAATGCCATACATGTAAGTACCCGCGAAAACTTAAGAAAACAAATATCAAACCTCTACTGGGAGGAAATAAACACCCAGATCAAAACCTATGAGAAACTGGAAATTAAAAGAGCAGGAATACCATGTGACCTCCAATTCCTACGCAGCTGCAGAGACAACAATACTACACCAACCTGCTTCAAATTAACATTTCATCAAAGCACAGCAGCCACTAAACATATCCTGAAAAGAACTGAAATGGCTCTACTAAGGAACGAGCTCCACAATAAGAGATTCCAATTAGATCCGTTAAACAAAGATTTGCTAGCACTACACCTGGAAATGAGCAGCAAAATCCACCCTCTACTTTGGGACAAGATAAAACAACTTACAACTTGGAGAGCTGAATCTGAAACCACTTAAAACATTATAAATTCTTGAAAAAATTAAAGAAATTAGAATGTGACAAGAAAACCCCCAACAACTCACAACAACACCTGAAACAATTAGTATATAAAGTTTCCAACAGAGAACTCACCAAAACACATAAAGAAGGCATATCTCTCAGACCCATTGTCAGCTCCAGAGGAGCACCACTAAAAAACCTAGCTAAACACTTAGCAAAACAGCTACAGCCCCATGCTGAAACAGCAACTTCACATGTACAAAACTCATACCACTACTTGGAAATGATCAAAGATCTACATGTGGAGCAAGAAGATCTGCTTCTAAGTTTCGACGTGGTTTCACTATTCACTCAAGTCCTGATAAAAGAGACCCTTGAAAAAATTAAAAATAAATACCAACCAGCTAAACACCTCATGGAACTTACAGAACTTACTGCTTAACCAACATATATTTCATATACAAAGGACAAAGATACAAACAAATTGAAGAAGCCCCTATGGGATCATTACTGTCACCCGTCATTGCAAATCTGTTCATGGAAGAATTTGAATCCAGCGCCCTGGCCAATGCCATCCACAAACCCAAACTATGGTTAAGATACATTGATGACACATTTGAGATTTGGCTCTATGGAAAAGAAAACCTAAATTATTTCCTAATACACCTAAACAGCACACACCCCAAAATCAAATTCACTATGGAAACGGAAACAAACAAACAACTACCATTTCTAGATTTACTAATCTACAAAAAAACAGATGGCACACTAGGACACACTGTATACTAGAAGAAAACACATACTAACCGCTACCTCAACGCCCAATCCCACCACCACCCAGAACAGATAAACTCCGTGACTAAAAAACTAATTACTGGAACCAAATGCCTGGCAGACAAGACACACATTAAGACTGAACTATGCACGCTGACTAAAGTACTGAGAGCCAACGGCTTCCACAAAAGCAAAATCACCAGCTTGATCCACCAAAACACACTGAAACATAATAGAGACCCAGAAGATGAACAGACCTATGGAACAACTGTCCTGCCTTACATAAGAGGTACTACAGACAAAATTAGTAAGATACTACACAGACATCACATCAAGACTGCCTTCAGAACAGACAGGAAAATAGTAGCCATCCTTAGAAACCCCAAAAATAAAATTGACCTGGAAAACCAAGGCATATACGAAATCCCCTGTGCATCATGCCCGGCCACATACATTGGACAGACCAAAAGAAGAATAAGTACCCACCTGGATGAACACAAAAATGCAGTAAAAAAGCTGGAACACACTTCCTCACTAGTCCAACACATGAAAGCCACAGGTCATAGCATCAACTTCACTGGCACCAAAACACTAGCCACTATAGAAAACCCCAGCCACAGAATTATCAGAGAAACCATAGAGATTGAAAAAGAAAGATCAGAAAGCATGAATAGAAGAAATGATTCTACCAGACTGTCAATCATTTGGAAGCCTGCATTCACAAACAAAAAAATTTCCACACCACAAGCCAGGCAAACACCTGGGCACAAACAGATCCCCCCTGATACCTCCAGCTCAAGCACACCCCAACCAGGCACCCAGATGAAATCTAGCTTCCTAATAAATGATAGCCGTCCATTTACCCAGAGCCCAGCTGCACTAAAGGCCTCCAATAAAGTAACACAATGTTGCCAGCCAATCAAGATACAAAATGAGCCAAAAAACAGACACAAGATATTAGAAACATCAATCAAGCAGAACACAACAAACTCCAAGACCAGTAAACACAGACAAAGACTCTCAACCAATCAGGATAAAGAAAAAACCATTCTGACACAACAATAGGCTGTCCCAAATTTAAATCTGAAACCACTGTAAAAGTCTGACTCACAGATGAACACTATACAGAAGCCTGATGATGGCAGATGAGATTCTGCTGAAACGTCGCTACAACTTTAAAAGCACCACTATTATGACGTGGGAAAATACCCGAACAAAGCTGAATGCCAGACATACACACACACACACACACACACATATATGCACACACATACATACATATATATATGTGTGTGTGTGTGTGTGTGTGTGTGTGTGTATCTTTGGTTATTCGGGTTTTCTGCTGCGTAAGATTGGAAGTATCTAGGCAATGTTTCGATGAAGTCTCATTCATCATCTTCAGGCTTGTGTCTTCAGCTCTGTGCTTCTCAGAGTGATGTGAGCTTACAGCTGCTTCTTCCTTTTAACTGCTAGTGGGGGTGTGACTTCATTGGGTGGGGCTTGGTTGTATTCTGATTTGGTGGGGGTATGTTCTGATTGGTTGGGGGGGTTGGCTGTGTTATGATTGGTTGGGGGTTTGGCCGTGTTATGATTGGCTGGAGGTGTGTTCTGTTTAGGTGGGGGCTTGGTTGTGCTCAGGTTAGTCTTAGTTGCAGGGGGATTTGAGCTGGTGGGCTGTGATCTTGCTGTTTGGCTTAGAGTTTGTGATCATGCTGCATCTTCATGGTGGGGGTCGGTTCACTTCATGTATGGCTCGGAGGGGTTTGAAGTGGGTAGTGATGCAACTGCAGTGCGGCTTCTGTTGTGTAGTCGTGTCTCATCGTCTGTGTGGGTGTGAGTCTGCTTTTTACGTGGAAGTGTGGTGGTGACATCTTATGTGGCCCTTGTGTGGGTCTGGTGTCATTCTTCATGTTAGGTACTCGTCTGTTCTTGAGGGCGGGTTTCCAAATGGCTGGTAAGCGGGAGGTGTCATCTCTTTTATTCATGCTATGTGGGTGTTTTTCTATCTCTATGGCTTCTCTGATTATTATGTTGTTGAAGTGTTTGGTTTTGGCGATAGTTCTGGTATTTTTAAAATCAATCTCATGTCCTGTTGCTTTGAGGTGTTGGACCAGGGAAGAGGTCGGTTCTTTTTTGATTGAGTTCTTATGTTCTTCAATGCGTGCACTTATTCTTCTGTTAGTTTGTCCAATGTATGTGGTGGGACAGGCGGTGCAAGGGATTTCGTATACTCCTTGGTTTTCTAACTCGATTTTGTCTAGGGTTTCTTAGGATGGTGGATATTTTTCTGTTTGTGCAGAATACTGTTTTAATGTTGTGTTTTTGGAGGATCTTGCTGATTTTGTCTGTAGTGCCTTTTATACATGGGAGGAGGGCTTTGCCGTTCTC
The DNA here is from genome assembly GCA_033807585.1 of Hydrophis major. Lineage (NCBI taxonomy): Eukaryota > Metazoa > Chordata > Lepidosauria > Squamata > Elapidae > Hydrophis > Hydrophis major. Next base: position 302,097,731 of record CM066329.1, on the reverse strand, counting down.
TTGTTCTCTGTCTTGGATTTTGGTTGGGGCTTTCTTTTTGGATTAGGTGGGGAATCTTCTTTCTTTGGAATCCATTGGCTGTTAGTACGTTGGTGAGAGTGTGTAGTTCGTTTTTTAGGTGTTGTTCATCGGCTAAGCATTTTGTTCTGGAGATGAGTGTCTCAGCTACAGAATTGATCTGTGCTGGGTGGTGGTGTGAGAGTGCATGTAGATAGCGGTTTGTATGTGTTTTCTTCTGGTAGTTGGTGTGTCCTAGGGAGCCATTGGATTTTTTGTATACCAAGACATCTAGGAAGCGAAGTTGATTGTTAGCTTCTGTTTCCATGTTGAATTGTATTTTGGGGTATAGGCTGCTGAGGTGTGTGAGGAAGTTGTTCAGTTTTTCTTTCCCATGTGGCCAGATTATGAAGGTATCATCTACATATCTGAGCCAGAGTTTGGGTTTGTGATCATATTTTTCTAGAGCTTGTGTTTCAAAGTGTTCCATGTAGAGGTTAGCGATGACAGGTGAGAGGGGTGATCCCATGGGTGCTCCTTCTATTTGTTTGTATTTTTGTCCATTGTAGGTGAAGCATGTATTGGATAGGCAGTGGTTAGTCAGATCTAGGATGTGCTTGGGGGGGGGGGTTGTATTTGTTTTGAATGGCTGTCAAGGCTTCTTTTATTGGCACTTGGGTGAAGAGGGATATGACATTGAAGCTCACTAGTAGGTCGCTGGGTTGTAAGTTTTGTTTCTTTATGATCTCAATGAACTGGAATGGGTTTCTTACATGTGAGTTGATGGATTCTGCATAGGGCTGTAGTTGTTTGGTGAGAAATTTGGCTAGGTTTTGTAGAGGTGAGCCTATGCAGCTGACTATTGGTCTAAGTGGGGTTCCTTCTTTGTGTATTTTGGGGGAGACCATAAAGCTTAGGGCATCTGGATGATTTCTTTCTGGGTATGATTCTTTGTTGGATTTCTTCACTGATGGGGGAGGCTTTTATTTTGGATCTGGTGGTTTTTCTAGCTAGGTGGTGGGGTCTGTCTTTAGGGGTTTGTATGTGGGGTCTAGGAGTAGGTTGGTTAACTTGGTTTGGTAGTCAGATATGTTCATAAACACTGTTGTGTTGCCCTTGTCTGCTGGTAGGATTATTATGCTGGTGTCTTCTTTCAGGTTAAGTAGTGCAGTTTGTTCTTCTTTGGATAAGTTGCTTTTGGGTGGTTTGCTAGTACAGAGGATGTTGGTGATTTTGAGTCTGATTCTATTAGCATCATCAGGGTTGGTTTTGGTCAGGCTGGTTTCAACTCTGCATATGATGGTTTCTGTGGGGATGTGTTTGGGAGAGACAACAAAATTGAATCCTTTTGAAAGGACCTTGGTTTCGGCTTCGGTGAGGATCTTGTCTGAGATGTTGTGGACTGTTTGTTTCATGTGTGGCTGTGAGGGGGGAGGAGTTGGTTTCTGGGGTTGTTGTAGTTTTCTGAGTTTGTTGGTTTGTGTGTCTGTCTTGAGGGTGGTCTGTGTTTCGGCTGTCCAGACAGCGAGTTGTTTGGATTTGTCCCAAAGTAAGGGGTGAATCTTGTTGCTGAGTCTGAGGTGAAGTGTGAGGAGATCTTTGTTGATTTGGTCTAGGATAAATCTTTTTGTGTGAAGTTCATTTCTAATTAGGGCCAATTCTGTTCTTTTTAGGATGAGTTTGGTGGCTGCTGTGTTGGTGTGGAATTTCAATTGGAAGCTTGTGGGAATTAAATTTTGATCTCAGCAATTGAATAGGAATGTGAGGTCACATAAAATGGAAGCTCTTTGGACTTCAAGTTTTTCATAAGTCCTGGTCAGATGGTGGGTTTCCTCCCCGTAGAAGTGCAATATTTGTTTTCTGAGGTTCTCGCGGGTATTTGTTTGTGGATCTTTGGTTATTCAGGTTTTCTCCCATGTAAGATTGGAAGTATCTAGGCAACGTTTCGATGAAGTCTCATTCGTCATCTTCAGGCTTGTGTCTTCGGCTCTGTGCTTCTCAGAGTGAAGTCAGCTTGCAGCTGCTTCTTCCTTTTAACTGCTAGTGGGGTTGTGACTTGATTGATTGGGGGTTTGGCTGTGTTCTGATTGGTTGGAGGGTTGGCCATGTTCTGATTGGCTGGATGCCTGTTCTGTTCAGGTGGAGGCTTGGTTGTGCTCAGGTTAGTCTTAGTTGCAGGGGGATTTGAGCTGGTGAGCTGTGATGCTGCTGTTTGGCTTCAAGTTCATGATTGTGCTGCATCTTCATGGTGGGGGTCGGTTCGCTTCATGTATGGTTCGGAGGGGTTGAACAGAACACACCTGAACAGAACACACCTCCAGCTAATCAGAACATGGCCAACCCCCCACCCAATCAGAACACAGCCAAGCCCCCACCCAATCAAGTCACACCCCCACTAGCAGTTAAAAGGAAGAAGCAGCTGCAAGCTCACATAATACATAGCGTATAGCTCCAAGGAAAATTGTAATTAACATATATTGAAAGGATCATACGAATAGCAATGGTTGAACACCTGGTTACTGACAAATAATAGTAGCCCTGATTTTATCACAGAAAAAAAAAAAAACAAGCAGAATCCAATAGAAGTTATTAGGAACTGACTGCATTGGTTAAGGGAGGCAGTAAGCATTCCCTTGTTCCTTAAAATGTATGTACATATGTGAATCAATTTCAATTACCTTGACACTATAGGGCAGTGCAAGGCAGAACAACTAGACAAAAGGACAGATTTCCCCCCCCCCATGCCATCACTTTGCTAAACAACTAATTCCCACTGACACTGTCAAATTATCTAAAACGGCAGTATTACAATGATTATTCTCATCTTCCCTATTATCTGTCTCCTTATCTTCATATAACTTTGTTGCTTGTATCTTACAATTTATATTGTTTATTTGGTATCCTAATATGATTTATCTTGATTGCTTATTTAGTATCCATGACTATCACTAAGTGTTATATCTAATTTTTTATAAAGAATATATTTTACAAAGACTATGTTAATGTTTGGAAATATATATATATATATATATATATATATATATATATATATATATATATATATATATATATATATATATATATATTTGTTTTCTGAGGTTCTCGCGGGTACTTGTATGTGGATCTTTGGTTATTCGGGTTTTCTCCCGTGTAAGATTGGAAGTATCTGGGCAACGTTTCGATGAAGTCTCATTCATCATCTTCAGGCTTGGTCTTCAGCTCTGTGCTTCTCAGAGTGATGTGAGCTTGCAGCTGCTTCTTCCTTTTAACTGCTCCTGGGGGTGTGACTTGATTGGCTGGGGGCTTGGCTGTGTTCTGATTGGATGGGGGGGTGTTCTCATTGGTTGGGGGTTTGGCTGTGTTCTGATTGGTTGGAGGGTTGGCTGTGTTCTGATTGGCTGGAGGCATGTTCTGTTCAGGTGGGGGCTTGATTGTGCTCAGGTTGGTCTTAGTTGCTGGAAGGTTTGAGCTGGTTAGCTGTGATCTTGCTGTTTGGCTTCGAGTTCGTGGTCTGAGCCATACATGAAGCGAACTGACCCCCACCATGAAGATGCAGCACGACCACGAACTCGAAGCCAAACAGCAAGATCACAGCTCACCAGCTCAAACCTTCCAGCAACTAAGACCAACCTGAGCACAATCAAGCCCCCACCTGAACAGAACATGCCTCCAGCCAATCAGAACACAGCCAACCCCCCAACCAATCAGAACACAGCCAAACCCCCAACCAATGAGAACACCCCCCCATCCAATCAGAACACAGCCAAGCCCCCAGCCAATCAAGTCACACCCCCAGGAGCAGTTAAAAGGAAGAAGCAGCTGCAAGCTCACATCACTCTAAGAAGCACAGAGCTGAAGACCAAGCCTGAAGATGATGAATGAGACTTCATCGAAACGTTGCCCAGATACTTCCAATCTTACGCGGGAGAAAACCCGAATAACCAAATATATATATATATATATATATATATATATATATATATATATATATATATATATATATATATATGAAAATAAATAAACGCACACACACACACACACATGTATATATTCTGAGGTTTTTGCGGGTATTTGTATGTGGATCTTTGGTTATTCGGGTTTTCTCCCGCGTAAAATTGGAAGTATCTAGGTGACGTTTCGATGAAGTCTCATTCATCATCTTCAGGCTTGTGTCTTCAGCTTTGTGTTTCTCGGTTTAGTCTTAGTTGCTGGGGGATTTGAACTGGTGAGCTGTGATCCTGTTGTTTGGCTTTGCATTCATGGTCGTGCCACATCTTCATGGTGGGTGTCAATTCTCTTCATGTATGGGTTGGAGGGTTTGAAGTGGGTAGTGATGCAGCTGCATTACGGCTTCTGGTCCATGGTCATGTCTCATCTTCTGTGTGGGTGCGAGTCTGCTTTCTACGTGGAAGTGTGGTAGTAGCATCTTGTGTGGCCCTTGTCTGGTGTCATTCTTCATGTTAGGTACTCATTTGTTAATGAGGGCGGGTTTCCAAATGGGTGGTAGGTGGTAGGTATCATCTAGTTTATTCATGCTGTGTGGGTGTTTTTCTATCTCTATGGTTTCTCTGATTATTCTGTTGTTGAAGCGTTCGGTTTTGGTGATAGTTCTGGTATTTTTAAAGTCAATCTCATGTCCTGTGGGTTTGAGGTGTTGGACCAGGGAAGAGGTCGGTTCTTCTTTTTTGATTGAGTTCTTGTGTTCTTCAATGCAGGTGGTAGATACGTAGATGACACCTTCATAATCTAGCCACACGGGAAAGAAAAACTGAACAATTTCCTCATACACTTCAACAGCTTACACCCCAAAATACAATTCACCATGGAAACAGAAGCTAACAATCAACTTCCCTTCCAAGATGTCTTAGTATACAAAAAATCCAATGGCTCCCTAGGACACACCAACTACCAGAAGAAAACACATACAAACCACTATCTACATACACTCTCACACTGCCACCCAGCACAGATCAATTCCATAGCCGAGACTCTCATCTCCAGAACAAAATGTTTAGCCGACGAACAACACCTAAAAACCGAACTACACACTTTCACTCATGTACTAACAGCCAATGGATTCCAAAGAAAGAAGATTACTCACTTAATCCAAAAAGAAACCCCAACCAAAATCCAAGACAGAGAACAAGAGAACAGAAAAGCCCTCCTCCCATATATAAAAGGCCCTGCAGACAAAATCAGCAAGATCCTCCAAAAACACAACATTAAAACAGTATTCTGCACAAACAGAAAAATATCCACCATCCTAAGAAACCCTAAAGCAAAATCAAGTTAGAAAACCAAGGAGTATACGAAATCCCTTGCACCGCCTGTCCCACCACATACATCGAACAAATGTAACATGTCAGGCCTGGTGGACTTTCTGAACCTGCCAAAAGTAGTGTGTGTGTTTGTGTGTGTATATGTGTGTGTATTTGTGTGTATTAGACTGATATGTTTAAAACACTGCCTACTTGTTACTTTGCATACTCTGTTTCCCTGAAAATAAGACCTACCCCCCAAATAAGCCCTACTTAAGAACCTATGCTGCCAACTGCCCATTATATCTGGTTGCTCATGGTGATGCAGCAATGACGTAATTCTGGGAGGGGTGGAGCTGCGCCAAGTGCCTTGCACCAACTTACCCCAAGGCCTCCACAGCAAGGCCATCCCTGCCCTGACCTCTGCCTCATGGCCATCTCCAACTGGAGCCCACATGACCACTTTTGCTTGCTTGTAGCTGCAACAGAGCAGAAGGCTGAGTGGTGTTTTGGTGTCATGGCCATGAGGCAAGGCAGGTGTTGGGTGTGGATGACCTGGCTGTGGGGGCCCTGTGGTAAGCTGGTCCAGGGTATAAGGAGCAGCTCCACACCCCATGAGCACCTCCACCTAGAGAATCCCATGCACACTCACCTCTCCATGAGGCCGCCACTGGAAACTCCCCAAAGGTAGAAGCGGCCTTCGGGCAAGCACCCTTGTGCACTCACCTCACCACAAAGTTGTTTCTATCAGCTGATGGAAGCTCCCCAAAGGCAGAGTCACCAGCCGCTTTGAGGTGAGGTGTGGCTGCCCACAGGGCACTTCTGAGAGGACTGCCCCATGTGCACTCTTCTCAAAACCATTTCTATTGGCCGATGGAAGCTCCCAAAAGGCAGAGTCACCAGCCGCTTCCATCGGCCGATAGTAATGGCTTCGTGGCGAGGGGAGTGCGCATAGGAGAGTGGCTGCAAACTTTTCTTAGCAAAAGGGAAGCAAGCTGAGTTTCTCTCTTTCTCTCTCTCTCTCTATCTCTCTCTCTCTCACACACACACACACACACACACACACACACACACCACTCCTGCTCGCCCTTGTCCCTGCACTGGGTCAGTCAAGCCCTTCTGGTGAAGGAAGGTCTCAGCATCTGTGAGGTTCCCACCACCGCCCTCCCCTCCCCAGGCCAGACCTTTTCTGGGCACCCTGCCAAAGTCCCAGGGCATCCAACCTCCCTTTACCCACTGCTGCTGCTGGTTTGGGGAGGGGGGGCACTGGGGAGGGAAGAGGAGGCGGTAGAGCTCAACTACCCTCCCAAAAGGAGACGCAGGAGCGGTCCTCAAGGGAATGCGGTGGGGAAGCAAGGTGAGTGTGAAAGGGTCGCCATCATGGCACAGGAGGATGGGAGGGAGCTGGAGCGAAGAAGGGCTGAGGAGAAGCTAAACCATCCTTTCTATTGTTCTGGTGAAGGCTGAATATTTGCAGGGGCTCCTTGGAAAGGTCTAATTTTAGTAAGAACCTTGAGTTGTGGGGGGAAAGTTGAATGGTGAAGGCACTCTGCACATGATCTGAGGTAATCCTGCCACAGCTCACAGGTGGCGCTGCTAACAGTTGGGGGGAGTCTGAGAACTTCAGTGATGCCTCCTTTTCTCTCTCTCTCTCTCTCTCTCTCAGACCTGGTTTAAATAGGCCTAAATTTTGGGGGGCAGGGCTTAATTTCACCTCATGCCTAGAAATCATGCTGGGCCTTCCTATTGGTGGAGGCCGTATTGTTGGAGAAACACGGTATTTGTGTGTGTGTGTGTGTGTGTGTGTGTGTATTAGAGCATTAATGTTTCTTTTCAGACTATAGACATTTGCATTTACCCTGTTTTATAGGCATAATTAAATGTTTTTATTTATTTATTACTTACTTATTATTTATTTATTAAATATATGTGCCATCCATCTCACTGTCAGATAACTCTCTAATGAAATCCATTCCTGCAGTTGTCTCCAACCTTTTTAGATCAGGAGACTGGTTCTATGGAAAACAATGTTCTATGGACATGGTTTTGTGCTCTAGTTAGATTCCAGCATGCACAGATGAAGCTTTGCTCGCTTTCATGGCCTGGTTCCTAATGAGTAGCAGACTAGTACCAGTCCAGAGACCAGGGGTTGGGACCCCTGCATTACTGGAAACCCTGAAAAATTAATTGAGGAAAAAGTTCTGGACCATCACTGTACATAAAGTTTGGCATATTCTGTGTGATTTTATATATTTGCTAGTGGTTTTTTATCCTTAGTACAGTCATATTCTTACAAAATTATAATCATATGCATTATTTATAAATGGCATCTCCAGGACCTGACACTTATGCCTTTAGAACGTGGGTAGCAAAAGGAATCTCCTGTGGCACACCCTTGGACTCTCAAGGAGGCATCCAGGGCTTTCACCACTATTAATGCCTGTTCATTAATTCAATAAATTCTTGATGTGAATGCAATTAAATACAGCATTGGTCCATATTGGCCACTTCAGGAAGACCAAATTGACAAGTAATTCTCAACTTTGTTCACTGTAAATAAACTATCTTACAGAATTTAATTTCTTACTATGCATAAGGTCTTGCTGAACGAAGGTTTACTCTTTCTGTCTCTGAACAAAGACTAATTTTTATTCAGGTACCTAGAAGTTCCGTGCATGCAAAGCAAACTAGACTTGACTTTCCACAGTTTCTTTCAAATGGTTTGCAACCCTACTGCTTTCTGAATCAAATAGTTGAATATAGATGAATTAGAAGAAGAGAAAATTCACCAAGGAATCCTTTGACATGATGTCAAAGGAGCGGAGTGTAATAAAAGTGTTCCTTTGGTGCATTTTTACTAACTCAAATGTAAGTCTTACTGAGTTTTATGGGAATGTTCCAAAATAATTGCATATATAATTGAACATTTTGCTATTTAATTTTAGAAATCATACATTTGGCTTATTTCTGCGACAATTAGTATAAAAAGAAGTTGCTACTAATTTGTGATGTTTTATTTATTCCTTAAATTTGAATATAAATATGGTAATCAACAATGGTTTATTTACAAGAATTTATCCTAATTTTCATATGTATCCTGATTGGATTTACATCCTCTCTCTCTCTCTCTCTCCCTCCCCCTCTCTGTGTTTCAGTCATTTTGGATGGGTTCAGAAGAGTTCCCAAAGTGCTGCTTGTTGACATTTTCCTATGTGTTTCTTCAATCCAAATGCATTGTAACATTTTTCATTCAGATCCAGGATCTGAAGCTTTTTTGAAAATATTTAAACCAGCATCATGCTGTCACAATGCAAATTGCACTCTTTGAAAATGTGCCATGATGTTTCCCACATGGACAAAAGAGGTGAAAGGCAATAGTATTGACTAGCAGGTGGAAAATTGAATCCATTTGCTGTTATGTTGGCATTAAGTCTTCAATCCAGCAGTTCATTCCTTGTAGAACTGAGAGAATTTTAAGAGAATATTTGTAGCTCGGAGTTGAAATGAAGGGTCCTAGGTTTTCTTTGAGCTTGTTTTTTTTTTTCCAGACATTTCATTGCCCAAACTTGGTAACTTCATCAGAACACTGATGATGTTATCTAGTTTGGGTAATGAAATGTCTGCAAGAAAACATCCAAGCTCAGAGACCTTCAAAGACCGCTGAGATAATTTTTGAGGCACAGTCTTTTAACACTCTTTAAACAAAACAGTCTTCTGTGATTTTATAATTCACCACAAGGCTAAGAAAAGAGCCTCATAGAATGTATTGCTGGAAGCTGCTGAGTGTTCAGACAGTCATTTATGGTATGAAAATAGGGTCATTGAAGACATATGCCTATCCCACCCACCCCCAAACTGTCAAGATCCTGTCAGGATTCATCACACCAGCTGCCTCTCCTCCATACCTTGATAAGAAGGCTGATAAATGCTGGCAGTTTGTTTGTCCTCCATTATCAATCCTATCTCATTGTGTTCCCCATTTGGCCTGAAGTCGGAAACATCACACCAGAACAGGCAAACAAAAATTGTGCTGGGGTAGGCTGGGTTTCAGCCTTTTCAAAGCTAACAAAGTGTTAGGTAAAAAGACAACAGGAAAGGATGGACAAACTCAGTTTCAGAAACTTCCCACAGTCTAAAGATGAGAAAAGAGAAGCCAAGAAGGATGAAAAGGAAAAATACATTCTTTGACAAAAGAATATATTAGAGTTTCTCTGGGGTGTAAGCATGACTGGCCAATTCCTTTTGGTTGGTTTCTAGCCAACTCAGTTTGAAAATATGGTCACAAAGCTGTTGTGAATTTTCATTTTATTTTATTTCATTCATTCATTCATCATTCAGTTATTTTATGCCATCCTTCTCACTATTGAAGTGAATTCTAAACAATAAAAGAAATGTGGCTAGCATTAGAACCGCTACTGTAGAGGTTTTAAAGAAAAGATTGGACAACTTTGGTTTGAAATGGTATAGGGGCTCCTGCTTGAGGGTTGGACTAGAAGACCTCCAAGGTTCCTTTCAACTGTGGTGTTCTGTTATAGTGAATTGTTAGTAGATGGTTAGAAATGGCAGAGAAGACCCTCAAGCAAATTTATCCAATGTTTCTCAATTTCACAAAGCCCAATACTTAATAGTGAATATCTAAGGCTGTTGTGTAGATATTTTAATCTATTTTGTTTGTCTGGTTTGTGAATGTTCCATGATCATCTGTATTTTTAAATGTTCTATAATGGAAATGAAGGTGATCCCTGAATTTGAGTGATATCAATTCTGATATTCTTTTGCCATAGAAGAAAACTCAGAGAAATACTGAGGAAAGCATTTTCAGCTAGGTTTGGATGATATGTTTCCCTAGAGATGCAAATATAGACTAATAAATTTCTCTAATTATTACTTCCCAATATTAAAAATGATAGCTAACTAGCTAGATATGTAGACAGTTAGCTAGAGATAATAGCTAGCTAAATGATAGATAGATAGATAGATAGATAGATAGATAGATAGATAGATAGATAGATAGATAGATAGATAGATAGATAGATAGATAGGCAGGCAGGCAGGCAGGCAGGCAGGCAGGCAGGCAGGCAGGCAGGCAGGCAGGCAGATACAAATGATGCAAATACAGCACTTTAGGCTAATAGTTTGGAGTCATGGTTAAGACTTGAAATGTGAGCTAGAGAGTTCTAATCCCAATTTAAGCACTCAGCCAGTGGAATAATCTTGAGCCAGTCATTCTCTCTTATCCCTACAAAGGAGAAAATGGCAAACCAATTTTGAGAAATCTTGCCAAGAAAAGTGCAGCAACTTGTTCAGGCAGCTTCAAGAAGTCAAGGCTGAGTTAAAGACCTTTCACATAAAAACTCTGGAGGATGAGAAGTTTCCACTAGCCACTTTTCTTTTTTGAAAGGGTACCCAGAGACCTCCTGGTTAGCAGAAATGCTGATTCTGTTCATAAGGATGCTTTGCTCTGCGAAGATGGTTTAGATGCTGCAGACAAAATGCAGTTGTCCACTGAGCAGCCTTTGTAATAGTGATACTTTTGTTTCCATGAAAAACAAGAGCCAGGGATTCATGCACCATCTTTTTTGTAGCCCCTCCCTCTGAACAAATGGGAAGAAAGTCTGTTTTGTTTTTTGTTTTTAAATAAGAGATGTGTGGAGGAGAAGGTCAATAAAAATGCCTTAAATCTTGAAGCTACTCTCTATTTGTTGCCTTACAACTTTTCAAACCTCTTTTCAAACTACATCATTCTACTCTACATGTGACAGAAGCATTTCTGGATATATAAATTTAGATGGGTACTCAATGAATATTTACTGGAATTATAAAGTTCAATTAAGGCATAGATTTCAAAGAGACTATGAAAACAATTATAGTTGCATTGAGGAAAGGTAAAATGGGGAGAAAAACCCATTGATAGTGGAGTTCTTGCAATTCTACATTAAAGATATGGAATGAACCACCTTGAGGAAGAATGTTTTGAGAATTCAGCCAAGGCTTACTCAGTAAACACTCAGCACATGTCTTCCACACTAAATCTATGTTGCCTTGTATAAACAAAGTAAATAGTTAACTCAGATTGAATCCTAACAATAAGCCTGCTTTGCATGCAGAATCCATCATGCTTACCTTGGCTAAGCTGAAACCGTGTCATATGTTGCCTCAACTGCATCTGGAAAAGAGGGATGGTGGTTTATCCAAGTCAAAAATAAAGCCTATCTTGAAGCTCCTGCTTTGATAGGCTACTCTGCAGTTGCAGCCAAAGCTGGATTATGTTAGAATTCACTCTAATTCTTCCCAGGCAAGTCAGGTTTTTCCATAATTATTCTAACCAAGCAGATATCAGTCCAAAATAAATATAGACAAAGAAATGAAAAAGCTTTGTCAAAACCTTGCTTTTGGGAATTATACAAAATTAAGCAAGTTTATCTTTCCTATGGAAAATCTGGTTTGTGATTTTTTAAAGAGTCAAACTAATTTATTACTGTATTGATTATTTGATTGTTTATTTCTAATAAAAAGGGTTCATTTTATAAAGCTCTAAGATAGATAATAGTAGATAGATAGATAGATAGATAGATAGATAGATAGATAGATAGATAGATAGATATAGATATAGATATAGATATAGATATAGATATAGATATAGATATAGATATAGATATAGATATAGATATAGATATAGATATAGATGGATCGAGCGATGGACAAATATATATAAACATTTCATTTTTATAGGCAAATTGTGCATTTATCTTTGGTTCATTTATTTTGGGAGATAGGGAGTGTCATAGCACTAAATAATTTCTTTTGTACACTATTTTGTAAGTGGTTTCCTCTTGAATATGTGTACATACCTTTGGCTACTAAATTGCTATTTCTTAAATGGATGGCTAGCCAAATTTTCACCAACAGTATTGGCGTCAATTCTGATTTGGACCAGTTGATAGATCTTGCTATTTTATTAAAGGCATCTATCATTTGCACCAACAAGGATAAAAATGTGAAATATAGCTATAAACAGAAGAATGTCATCTGCAAATAAAATTATTTTATGTTCAGGTGAATTATGTACTAATCCATCAATTTCCCCATTTTGTCTATTATCAGAAGCCAAGTATTCCACTCAAATATCAAAAAGTAAGGGTGAAAGAGGGCATCCTTGTCTAATTCTTCTAAATAATGGCTGCTTATTGTTTGCCCAGTTTTTATAAACCCTGTTTGATCATTCTTAAGAATGAATGGCAATGCTTGCTGTATTCTATTTGCTAGTACTTCTGTTAAGATCTTTGTGTCAACATTAATCAATGAGATTGGATGTTAATTAATATAGTAAGTATCATCTTTACCTGATTTTGGTATTATTATAATATTAGCCTGATTAAATACCTCTGATAATATTCTTTTATGAAGTATCTTATCATAAAATCAACAAAGTTTTAGCACACAGAGATTATAATATTCTATAGAGAATCCATCCAATCCTATTATTCTATTACTTTCAGTTTTCAAAATTATTGGTTTGATCTGTTCTTCAAATAGTGGAGCAAATAAAGTTGTTTTTGTGTTGATATGAGTGAGTTTACATTATTTATAAAGGCCTTTATGTTCTCATACAATATATTCTCTGGATTACCATTAAGGTCTACATAGAATTTTTAATAAATAAGGTAATATTAGGAATACCTTGAACAGTTTCTGAAACACATAATTGAAAATAATTGCAGTATGGTCTGATAGATAACAAACATCAAAATTACATTCTTGAATTTTAGTCAATGATATTGCAAAATAATCTAAGCTAAATTGTTTTAGTGCATTCTTGAATAGAATATATACATACATACATACATACATACATACATACATACATGTTTTCTTAAGCTGAATGCCATACACACACACACACATTATAGTTGTGCTTTCAAAGTTTTAGCAATGTTTCGGCAGAATCTAATCTGCCATCATCAGGCTTCTGTATTGTGTTCGTCTGTGAGTCAGACTTTTACAGTTGTTTCAGTTTCAAATTTGGGGCTAGCCTACTGTTGTCCCAAAATGTTTTTTTCTTCATCCTGATTGGTTGGGAGTCTTGGCCTGTGTTTATTGGTCTTGGAGTTTGCTGTGTTCTGCTTGATTGGTGTTTCTAATATCTTCTGTCTGTTTTGTGGCTTTTTTTTTTTGTCTTGGTTGGCTGGCAACATTGTGTTCCTGTATTGGAGGCTTTTAGTGCAGCTTGACTCCGAGTAAATGGACGGCTATCATTTATTAAGGAAGCTAGGTTTCATCTGGGTGCTTGGTTGGGATGTGTTTGAGCTGGAGGTATTAGGGGGGATCTGTTTGTGCCCAGGTGTTTGCCTGGCTTGTGGTGTGGAGATTTTTTTGTTTGTGAGTGCAGGCTTCCAAATGATTGACAGTCTGGTGGAATCATCTATTCATGCTTTCAGGTCTTTTTTCAATCTCTATGGCTTCTCTGATGATTCTGTGGCTGGGGTTTTCTATAATGTCTAGGGTTTTGGTGCCATTGAAGTTGATGCTATGACCTGTGGCTTTCATGTGTTGGACTAGTGAAGAAGTGTGTTCCAGCTTTTTTACTGCATTTTTGTGTTCATCCAGGTGGGTACTTATTCTTCTATTGGTCTGTCCAATGTATGTGGCTGGGCATGATGCACAGGGGACTTCATATATACCTTGGTTTTCCAGGTCAATTTTATCTTTGGGTTTTCCAGGTCAATTTTATCTAAGGATGACTGCTATTTTTCTGTCTGTTTTGAAGGCAGTCTTGATGTGATGCCTGTGTAGTATCTTACTGATTTTGTCTGTAGTACCTCTTATGTAGGGCAGGACAGTTGTTCCATAGGTCTGTTCATCTTTTAGGTCTCCATTATGTCTCAGTGTGTTTTTGTGGATCAAGCTGGAGATTTTGCTTTTGTGAAGCCATTGGCTGTCAGTACTTTAGTCAGGGTGCATAGTTCAGTCTTTATGTGTGTCTTGTCTGCCAGGGGTTTGGTTCTGGTGATTAGTGTTTTGGCCATGGAGTTTGTCTGTGCTGGGTAGTGGTGGGATTGGTATTGGGGTAATAGTTGGTGTGTGTTTTCTTCTGGTATATGATGTGTCCTAGCGTGCCATCTGTTTTTTTGTAGATTAGTACATCTAAGAATGGTAGTTGTCTGTTTGTTCCATTTCCATGGTGAACTTGATTTTGGGGTGTGTGCTGTTTAGGTGTGTTAGGAAATTGTTTAGGTTTTCTTTTCCATGGGGTCAAATCACAAATGTGTCATCAATGTATCTTAAGCATAGTTTGGGTTTGTGGGTGGCGTTAGCCAGCGCTCTGGATTCGAATTCTTCCATGAACAGGTTTGCAATGACGCGTTACAGTGGTGATCCCATAGGGGCTCCTTCAATTTGTTTGTATCTTTGTCCTTTGTATATGAAATATGTGTTGGTTAAGCAGTGTTCTGCTAGTTCCATGAGGTGCTTAGCTGGTTGGTATTTATTTTTGATGATTTCAAGAGTTTCTTTTAATGTGACTTGAGTGAATAGTGAAACCACTTTGAAACTTACAAGCAATTTTCTTGTTCCACATATAGATCTTTGATCACTTCCAAGTAGTGGTATGAGTTTTGTACATGTGAAGCTGCTGTTTCAGAATGGAGCTGTAGCTGTTTTGCTAAGTGTTTAGCTAGGGTTTTTAGTAGTGCTCCTCTGGAGCTGACTATGGGTCTGAGAGGTATACCTTCTTCTTTGTGTATTTTTGGGAGGCTGTATAGTTTGGGGCATCTGGAAGATTTTTTTCTTGGGATGATCGTCTGTTGGATCTCTTTGCTCATATGGCTGGTTATAATTTTCTTCTTGGTTATTTTTTCCAGATATGTGGTTGGGTCCATATTTATGGGTTTGTATGTGGAGTCTTGGAATAGGTCTGTCAATTTTGTTTCATAGTCTTTGCTATCCATTACTACTGTGGCATTCCCTTTGTCTGCTGGAAGTATGATTATGCTGCTATCCTTTTTTAGGGCTTGCAGCACTCTTAGTTCTTTGTGCAAGTTGCTTTTGGGTGGTTTGCTTACTTGTACATAGGATGTTAGTAACTTGGTGTCTTATTCTATCAGCTTCATCTGTATTTAATTTAGTTAGGCTGGATTCTACTGCACATATGATGGATTCTGTGGGCATTTTTTGGGGTGCTATAGCATAATTGAATCCTTTGGTTAGGATATCTGTTTCTGTTTTGGTGAGTTCTCTGTTGGAAACATTATGTACTAATTGTTTCAGGTGTTGTTGTGAGTTGTTGGGGGCTTTCTTGTCATGTTCTAATTTCTTTAGTTTCTTCAAGAGTTTGTCATTTTTGTAAGTGGTTTCAGTTTCAGCTCTCCAAGTTGTAAGTTGTTATGCTATAGCACCCAACAGCCAGGTTTGTTTGATTGGTGGGATTTCCGATTCCAGTCACAAATAGATATTTCCTCAGCGGTTGCTATTCTAAGAAAGTAATTAATTTATCCAAAATATTATGACTGGCTGAGTTATGTTCTCATGAGTTTATAATCTATCTTCATACTCAGCCAATTTTTCTTGCATCTTTTTAAAACCACTCTTAAGCTCAGCCAGATCTTGTTGGATCCACTTCAAGACTTGTATTTGAGCCAGGATCCCTTTTAACAAATTAATTTTCCTTCACCATCTTTCAGATAGTGACATAGTTGGGTCTATCTGCCATATTGTTAAAACAAGATTATAGTAAAAAAAAATTACCACATGATCAAAGTCATTATCTACAGATCTTATTTAATAATACAAGAGTTAGAAAACCCTTTAATCAAAAGAGAAGTAAGAACTGGGCTTATAATGTCATCACAAACTGAAAGTTTTCTGTTTTCTTATTCAAAAGTCTGTTGTTCTTGTTGGGTATGGCAGAGTAATTTTGGAAAATATTTATTTGCTTTTTTTAAAGCCTGCTTCTTTCAGAGCAAAAATGAAAATATCACTTTAATTGTAATTTATAGAACCTTGACATCCTTAAATCTGAGTACAAGGCAAACATTTAACACAGATTGGGCTGAATTGGTGGTAATTGTTTCTTGAAATTGCTTCCACACTCTACCTGTCATTCAAACCAACAATTCATCTCCTCATTCAAAGGGAAGATTTGTGGAAAGTATGTTCAGTAGGCCAGGTTAATCATATTGTATACTGGCCTTAGTATTTCCCACACATTGCTATTTCTATGCTTTGTCTACTACCACAACAACTTTTTATCTCTTTTTTCATTTTTGCTGTTTCAGAATACTACATATCTAATCACTGTTTCAGGGTGCTTTTCTGTTAAATAACAGGACCATGTCTCAGTAATTGTAGATGATGGTGAACTCCAATTAGAGGGCATGATAATCCTGCCCCCAATCATTTGATGCTGCTTCTAGAGATTTTGTGATAAAACTATGTCTGTTGCATTAATGAGAAGGTAAAGACAATTTAAACTAAACCTTTTTTTTTTTTTTTTCATATATTGATATTAACTAAAGAGAGCCACTCCATGAATTCAGAAAGTTGAAGCTTCTTTCAGGTACCATCTATGTTCCCATGAAAGATCTGAATCACATTTTCCTCTTTGAATCCAGTTCTCAGCAGACACTTTTAAAAAAATGCCAGAAGAGGGAAGGAATCTATTGAAACTGTGGAGGTTAGATACTCTTGCTGGCTAGCAAGCAAGGTCTAATTGGCAAATTATTCTCTGTGTAGAAATTGTACAAGAAGAGCACATGCCAATTAGCTACAGGTTCTTTGTGGATTCTATAAATTCACAAGTATGGCCATGATCATAGCATCTCAGAAGTCTACAATCAGTCAAAATAGCCAGGATGAACTCAGTTTCATCTTAAGTAAAGTAGAGAAGTTGAGAAACAAGTTACTTTCTGTCTGACAAAGCTTTGTTTATTTCCATTAATTGCCTGGCTCTGTTTGTTTGCCAGCTAGGTGCTAGGATAGAGAAATAGAACTTGTTAAACATATAAGCTCTGGCAATCATGCTTAGTCATACTTCTTCCTTCCTCTCCTCTGGGTCTTTCTCTCCTCTGATTTTTGAAGCCAGAGCATCCAACAGCTGATGTTTTCATTTTAAGGAGCAAATAACTCAGACAGACAGACAGACTCCAGTGGGCACTCAGACAACAACAGCTGGTGGTATTTTTTTTATACTGATACATCATATAAATGAGTGCTGTACAAATGCTCTTGCTAGCTTCAATAACTTCAGTGGAATTGATTTCAAAGGTAGGATTTTTTTTTTTTAAGAAGTAGGAAAGGAATACTTTATAATTGGGAATGAATTCATTATAACAGACATACCACACGCACAAATAGCAAGTGAGAAATGAATTCAGGTTCAGTATGGGTGTGGAGTTGGAGTTTTATTTTGTTTTTTAAGGATTTTAAATGATGTTATCTTTGATGATGATATTTATAAGGGTAACAATCAAAAGACTCAAAAGTTGAAAACAACAAAGGAATGCATAACTATACACATACTAGCTTGCTCAGGAACTATATTAATAAGACAGTTCTGATCCCCAATACATCAATCAAGTCTTGTGTGAAAATCCAGATGTTTAAAGCTTTCTAGAATGCAGAAGGATCAGAACCAATTAATGGTGGAAGAAATGGTATTCCATTGGCAACCCCCCCTTTTTTGTGGGGGGATCCTCAGTATATCCCAGAAATCTAATTACAGCTTTGATTTGGAAAAGTTTGTACATTGCCTAATACATATTTATATCTAGCATTAATTGCTATCATCTCTTAACTTTTATTATGGAAGCTGTTTGTTCTAAGCTTATTATATCTCATAATGCCTGGATTTTTGTTTGATTTTATATAATGATGCTTCTAAAATTAAGTTATAAATGAAAAGTGTTTCACACCGAAATCTTAATTATTATTCTAATATGGCTTTGTCATTATGGTCAATATGCATCATTTGTATTTATGGAGGCAGTCCATAAACTATTCTAAATTGAATCTTGTGTTGTTGAATGGATATAAATATTACTGTACTTGATCTTGGTCCAAAGATAGTTTGGAAGTCTGAATCCATTTTTTTTATATACTAGCATAATGCTCTCTACTTAATTATAAAGTAGAATGAGTTGGATCTGTCCCTTTTAGACAGTTTTATATTTTTTTTCAACTTTAAACCCGAAAGCTAGAGAAACAAGACAAGTAGCAGAGGATCAGTGCAATGGTTTTCCCATTTTTATCCTTCTTTATTCATACTTACGACTTTTCTAAATTGTTACAAATCTTGTTCGCTGTCTTAAATTACCATGAATGTAGATCCTACAATTGCTTCAGGAATAACAGTAAAGGTAAGGTTTCCCTGTCCCATTGTGCTGTCTCTAAGGGGCAGTGGTAATTTCTGTTTCTTAGCTAAGGGAGACAGCATTGTCTGAAGACATTTATGTAGTTATGTGGCAGCATGACTATGCACTGAGGTTACTTGTTACCTTTGCACCAAAGTAGTAGCATTAGTAATTACACTTAGACTTATATACTGCTTCACAGTGCTTCACAGCCCTCTCTAAGCATTTACAGAGTCAGCCTATTAGCCCCAACAATTTGGGTCCTCATTTTACTGACCATGGATGGATGGAAGTCAACCTTGAGCCAGTGAGAATCTAACTCAATCTAACGCAATCAGCAGAATTAGCCTGCAATTCTGCATTCTAAGCACTGTGCCAACACAACTCCTATTTATCTACTTATATTAGTATGTTTTGAACTGCTGGGTGGGCAGAAGCTGGGGAAAGTAAAGGAGTCTCTCCCCATTGTGCAACACTTGCATATTGAATCCAGACTGTCAGCTTTCTAACTGACAAGCTCAGCATCTTTAACTGCTTAGCCTTGCTTGAAAATAAGAAAATAGAAATAAAGGTATATTATAATAGCTATTTAAAATCTGTACAGAGTTGCTTATATCAAGTCATGAAGGTTTTTGCACCATTACCTGGTATTTAAACTAAAACATGTATTAAATCTTCCAGGTTTGCTGGAAGCCTCTTTTGCCTTTTACTGATGATCGGGCTGATGTTTAATATAAAGAGTTGCCCCAACACACCTTCACAAGTTGTCTGGCTTCCCAGTCTTTGGATGTGATTGTGGCTATGTATGCCTATTGTTTTGTTGCTAACATTTTCATTATTAAAATGATCAAGGTACTTGTAATCTCTGATGGGTAAGGAATAGGACAAAAGCATCGTATACAATATTAGACGAGTAGCCTAGAGAATATAGATCTTTTCATGACTACAATATTTTCATGTGCAGCATCAATACAGTATGTGGGGCTCCTAATGAGAGAGAAACCTTTCTACTGTATTATATAATACTCATTATTGCCTTAGATAACGCTTTCTTTATACCCAAGGAATAAAGAGAAGGAGGAAATTAAGAATGTAAGCAAGAATGGGAGAACTAGGAGACAAAACGTTGCTGCAAAATCTTCTATACCAGGGATCAACAACCTTTTGGACAGCAGGGACCACCAAAGTCATAATTTTAAATCCTGTGGATCACTAATATGAATTTTGACTGACGGTGGCTTGCTGACATTGGTGGGAAAGTTGGTCCCATATTCCAGAGCTGCAGTAGTCACAAGACTGGCCCTTTGGTCACCCAGAGCAGTTGCTCCTCCATCCGGGTGCACTGGCCTGCCATGGACTGGAAGAGCTGCTCCAGGATGACCAAAGAGCCAGTCTTGTGACTACTGCAGCTCTGGAATATGGGACTGACTTTCCCACCAACATCAGCAAGGCACCCCAGGGCGGATTCCCCCCTCTCCTGCCATTGGTCTTACTTTCCAGTTCCAGCTTGTGTGGGTCTACTCAAGATAAGGTTTGCGCTCAGCCATAGGGTGAGGGCTGGAGTGTGGGTGGGCCATGTGGCCACTGCAGCCTTGTCTTCCTACACAGCTTGGATTAATTGATTTGGGGAGAGTGCTTGTGGGGGACATTTTCTGTGGACCACCAAATTTTCTCATGGACCACCATTGGTCCCGGGTCCACTGATCGGTGACTGCTGTTTTAAACTATCCTTTGCCAACTTGAAGCCCTCTATGATTTTGGATTACAATTCCCATCAACTTGCCTCCCACCTCAGCTATACTGACTGGAGTTAATAGGAATGGTTGGACAAAATATATGGGGAGCTTTATGTTGGAGAAGCCTACTTTATGTACATTTTAAAATATATTTTTAATTCTGCTTTTAAAGCCAGAGGCTTCTATAGCAGCACAATCATATTCAAATGACCTCTATTATGAAAAACATACTTCCTTTTACATTATTGTGATTTACTGCCATTATATATGCAGTATTAATATGTAGTAGTGAATGTTGTACGAAGTTGAAGGAATCAATATGAACATTTAAAATTTCCTTGTTGCATGGCTCAGCTATTTAATGCCTTTGAATGTAGCTTCCAAACATTTCTCAAAATGCTTAATTTGCTTTAAAATGGCAATTCCTAAACCTTTCATTGATGTCAGAGGACATGAATAAAGATCAAAATGAAAAAAAAATGCTTTGGCATAAGAAAGTCTATGTTTAGATGGACCTAATAAATTTAATAGAAGCAGAATAATGTTGATTTGGGATTAACTTTACATTTTACTTTGAATAAATTGTAAATATGAATATCCTTTTTGACTTTATAATGCAAAATCCTTACTACTTTACAATACAAGAAGAAAAGGACAGTGGCAAATTCTTTTTTTTTCTTTCAGTTTAATTTTGTTCTATGTTAGTATTGTATTTAACTGTTTTGCAGATTTACATTATTTACTGTTTTGTATCTAAGAATTTATATTTGTACAAAATACACAAAAATAGCATACACTGTCTTTATGTTTTACTTATTGAAATATTTTATGTTGTGAATTTACAAATAGTCCTTGACTTACAATCACAACTGAGAACAGAGTTTCTGTTGCTAAGCAAAACAGTTGTTAAGAGATTTTACCGTTTATTGTCATGGTTGTTAAGTGATTCATTACAATTGTTAATCATTTGGTTATTAAACGATTCCAGATTCTTCTATTGACTTTGTGTGTTTTGATCACATGACCTTAGGGATGCTACAATGGCTGTAAGACTGAGGACAAATTGTAACTCACTTTTTTCAGTGCTGTTGCAACTTCGAATGGTCATTATACAAATGGATGGAAGTTGAGAA
This sequence comes from Hydrophis major, assembly GCA_033807585.1. NCBI lineage: Eukaryota > Metazoa > Chordata > Lepidosauria > Squamata > Elapidae > Hydrophis > Hydrophis major. The sequence goes on along the minus strand of CM066329.1, from coordinate 302,076,261 downwards.
CCACTTGTAGTTATAACATATCCCCGTCCACTGTCTGGTTTTATTTGGAAACAACATTAAATAATTAAAAATAATAATACAGGTTAGTTTTATGAGCTATTCAGTGGATGAATTCTTTTACCAAAGAAAATAATAGCAATAGCACTTAGACTTATATACCGCTTTACAGTGCTTTACAGCCCTCTCTAAGTAGTTTACAGAGTCAGCATATTGCTCCCAACAATCTGGGTCCTCACTTTACTGACCTTGGAAGGATGGAAGGCTGAATCAACCTTGAGCCTGGTGAGATTTGAACTGCCGAAAGTACTGCATACTAACCACTGTGCCACCATGGCTCATAATAAGGCCATGTGAGCTTTGAAATGCGAGCTTTTCCATATTTCTCCTAGAAGCATGGAGCAGAACATTGGATTTTAAAAGTAAAAAGCCAATTGGTAGCTAAATGGAAAGAGGCAAAGTTTCTTGTCTAAGTAAAATAATTTTATTTTCAAGATCATTGGAAAGTTGCTTACACCCTACCAAAATATTCCCTACATTAGACTAGGCTTCTTTGGGCATATTTCAAATGAGTGAAAATCAGCTTCAATATTCTCCATCATCACTACTGAAAGTTCTAGGAGTTAGAACAGGCTAGGGAAGGAGGGGGAGGGTTGAAAAGCTGAATAAAAATAATAATCAAAGAATTACTGTGTACATAAATAAATACATTTAAGATAGTCTTTCAGTGAGGAGATGCTATGACATCTTAGCACAGAACTGAATACAGGAATAGTGGCCACATAATCATATGGGTCTTTAACTGGGTATTTGATAGGGTGAGAAATAAGGTACACAGCAAGCTGGTATTACATTTTTCTTTCCTTTTCCTATACAGCGGCTACATAGTGAAGCTAACAATCAAAGGTCTTGTGTAACTCTCTAAGAAAGAGAATTACACAAGAGAGAAAAGTTAGGAAATCTATCTGTCTGTCTGTCTGTCTGTCTGTCTGTCTGTCTGTCTCTCTCTCTCTCTCTTTCTCTCTCTCTCTCTCTCACACACACACACACATCTATCTATCTATCTATCTATCTATCTATCTATCTATCTATCTATCTATCTATCTATCAATCTATCTGTTATGGGTTAAGCCAACGCAGCGATACAACCCTCAACAGCTTCGTCTTACAGCAGGCTTGTAATCCTGCAATTCTCATTGGCCCATAGATAGCGAGTTGTGATTGGTCAGGTTTGGCCAGTCTGATTGGCTGTTAACAGGAACCCCTGATTGGACGCTTGTGAAAGCGATAGACTCAGTTCATTGGTTGTTTTGACGGCAGCAAGCTCTTTAAAAGAGCTACTGCTGCCCAGATGTTTTGCTCTGTTCTTTCTTGTTAATAAAGAGTTGAAGTCACTATCTGATGTCTCGTCTCCGTTCCTTGCGCCTATGCCCAGGACTTAACACTGGCGACGAGGATGGAATGCGGAGACGATAGAGCTGACTAGAACACATCGGACAAGACAGAGCATGTGGCGAAAGAGCACACGCAACAGACGGCAAGATGACCAGTGGCGCCATATCACCCGCTCCATTCAACCCAGCAACCGAAGACTGGGACTCGTATATAGACTGCTTCCAGATGTTCCTAGAGACCAACAATTTAAAAGATGCTATGCCTGGCAAGAAACGAGCGGTGTTCCTGTCTCATTGTGGCCCCGCCGTTTTCAAAATGGCTAAAGCATTAGCAAAACCGGCGGAAGTGAAGACCATGGATTGGGACATCCTCGCTCCAATCCTCCGGGCCCATTACACACCTGCAGTATCTACACTGATATGAAGACACAAATTTTACCAGAGGGACCAACGGAAGGACGAGAGCATTGGTAATTTCATAGCCGACCTCCGGAACCTAGGAGGCCTTTGCAAACTTAGAGGAAGCCCTAAGAGACCGTATAGTTCTGGGTTTAAATACACCACACATGCAGAGTAAGCTGATGGCGAAAGGCGACATCAGCCTTGCAGATGTCATCGCCAATGCTATTGCCACAGAAGCAACCAGGAAGTCAGCCGCTCGAATGCGCCGAGCGAACTCACCGCTTCACCAACTCACCGACGATATCCTACTTGCCACTGAGAAGCACGCTACCACTACCCACCACGAAGACTTTGAGTCATCCTCAGACAATGATGAAGAGGAGGTCAACCGGCTCCGCTCGGAATGAGAGCAAAGGAACCAGCGACGTCCACACCAATGTGCTGGTTGCAGGGCAAACCACCCGCGATCGGACTGCAAATTCCTCAATGCACTCTACCGTAACTGCAGGAAAAAAGGCCACATCGTGAAGGTCTGCAAAAGCAGATGAGAGTACAGTCCCAACCGAAGGGAGAACAACCTCCATCGGGAGATAGGCAAACCTCCTGAGAACCGGAACCATCTAAACCTCCAATGGAACAACCACTACTACTACAGAAACCAAGCACCTGCCTCTTCAACGAGACGAGAAGAGGCCCACCAAACCATTATCATCGGCCACGCTTCATCGTTCGATGCAAGAAAGATCTGTGTAAAGGTTACTATTGAGAATCGACCGTGTGTGATGGAAGTCGATTCGAAATTGTCCCTATTGATGGTATCCTGGAAAACCCTCAAACAGCTGATCCCTGCCATTTCCCACCAGGACCTCAGCACGCAGCGAATCATCCTGAAAGACTACCAGGGAAACAGAATCCCAGTTGTCGGTTCCAGCAACATCCAAGTATCCTTTAAGGACTGCACAGCAATGCTTCCCCTGACTGTCGTCGATCGTGACTGACCCAGCTTGTTAGGGTTACAGTGCTTTGTCCCACTCAGAATTGAACTAGCCGGCATACACCATACCAGAAATGATGACTGGGAAGAGACTCTCATCCAGGAATTCCAGGATGTGTTCACAAGAACATTAGGCAAGTACAAGGGGACCCCTATATTGTTTAATCTCAGCCCCGATGTAGCTCCCATTCGGCTTAAGCCCCGTCGAGTACCTTTTGCCTTAAAACCGAAGATCGACGAGCAGCTAGATAAACTGATAGCCCAGGGCATATTGGAACCAACTGACCACACCTGCTGGGAAACCCCGATAGTAATGCCCATGAAGCCAGATGGTTCGTTAAGAATTTGCGGGGACTATCGGGCCACCCTAAATCATGCTCTTCAACAGAGTGCTTATCCAGTACCGATGGTTCAACACCTTCTTCATTCCCTGGGTGGCAGAAAAATATTTGCGAAATTGGACTTAGCTCAGGCGTACCAGCAACTCCCTGTAGACGCAGCAATTGCAGAAGCCCAGACAATAGTAACACATAGAGACACTTTTAAGTGCAATAGACTCCAATTCGGAGTAAGCGTGGCGTTGGGCATTTTCCAAAGTTTAATGGAGAGACTATTACAAGGCATAAAAGGCTCTTCAAGCCTTCCTGGGACTCATTAACTTTTATAACATTTTCTTGCCCCAGAAGGCAACCGTAGTCGAGCCCCTACATAGACTTCTCAATAAAAAGGGTTCTTGGGTTTGGGGACGGCGTGAAGAGAAAGTGTTCAAAGAGATAAAAGACCTTTTAACCTCTGATGCTATATTAATGCAATACAACGAGACTCTCCCTTTGATGGTTACCTGTGATGCCTCACCATTTGGAGTAGGAGCCATCTTAAGCCATGTCCTACCAAATGGAAATGAGGCACCTATTGCGTTCTTTTTGAGAACTTTGTCTAAAACCGAAAGGAACTATAGTTAACTTGTTAAAGAGGCCCTCACTATTGTATCCGCAATTAAATGCTTCCATGAATATGTATATGGGAAACCCTTTACCATAATTACAGACGACAAGCCGCTACTTGGTATTTTGGCAGGAAACAAACCAACTCCCCATATCTTATCACCAAGAATGACACGTTGGTCAGAATTTTTAGCCACCTACGATTACCGATTGCAACATCGCCCGGGGAAAACCATTCCCCACGCTGACGCTTTGAGCTGGTCTCCACTACCAGACATTATAGAGGACCCTGCTCCAACCATAACTGTATTACAAATCGAAACCCTCAAATCGCCACCACTAACTGCTCGAGACATAGCCTTAGAGACAAAAAAGGACCCTGTTTTGGCACGATTCCTCAGCTGGGTAGAATGGGGTTGGCCGGTCAGTGCAACCAATGACACGATCAAGCCATTTAGGAATCGTCAAACAGAACTATTCTCCCAGAAAGGTTGCATAGTATGGGGAGACAGAGTCATAGTCCCGGAGAAATTGCAATATAGGGTATTGAAAATGCTGCACGAAGGACATCCAGGCATCATGCGGATGAAGGCACTAGCCAGGAGTTACGCATGGTGGCCTGGTTTAGATAGACAGATAGAGACTTGGGTAGCAAAATGCAGTAAATGTCAGGAGACTCGCTCCGCTCCTCCAAAGAATCCCCCAACTCAGTGGGAAATGCCTCGAGGTCCTTGGTCCCGTATCCACATCGATTTTGCAGGACCCACAAGAAGATACACTTTCCTCTTAACAGTGGTTGCCTATTCAAACTGGCTTGAAGTCCAAAAAATGAAAAGCACTACCACAGATGCAGTCACTAAAAAACTAAATAAACTATTCGCTACCCATGGACTTCCCGATGTCCTTGTCTCAGATAATGGCCTCATATTCACTGCCCTGCCATTTGAACAATACCTGGAAGATCGGGGCATCCGCCATGCTTTAACATCGCCAGCCTACCCTGTGGCCAATGGTAGGGCTGAGCGAATGGTTCAATTTGTAAAACAGATCCTGCACAAAATGGACCACGGTGACATTGACAATAAAATAAACCGAATGCTTTTTCTCCAACACATAACCCCAAACAGCACCACGAACAAAACCCCAGCTGAACTCCTGATGGGCTGTAAACTTCGCTCACATCTTGATCGCCTCCACCCAAACTACACTCCAGAACAACCCCCGGGATCCAGCAGCAAGTGTTGGGCATTCCAGAAAGGGGCCTTGTGTTTGCGAAAAACTTCTCGGGCAACCCATTGTGGGTCCCCGTGACAATAACACAACTTACAGGACCCCGATCCTATCGCCTACAAACGGCACACGGTAAGATGTGGAAATGCCACATACCAACTCCATTCCAGATTAGCACCGGAACCTCTAGCTTGGGGGGGGGAAGGAACATGGAGGAGGACGAAGAAGAAATCAAAACCCAACAAGGGATACTCACCATCTGAGGGAGAACTGAGCCAGGGAGCAGCCTCACCACGTGACAGCACTGCGATGGAGGCGGATCCAGGGAACCCGGAAGACAGCGCTGATGAAAGCAACCCTGTGGGAATAAACTTTGGCCTGAGCTTGAGCAATGATTAATATAATGCCTTATACATCCATGCCTGTCTAAAGGTCACTAAGATAGTACAAAGAAAAGAGAACAATAAGAACAAATACAAACAAAGAGACAACTTAGACAACTGCAAACAAACCTGTACTATATCTAATTATTAATCCACAATGTAATTGCTTACGATGCACAAAAATCTCAATAAAAGGAAGCACTGGAATTTTATTCTGGGCTCCCATCCCAAGTACACCAGCCTGTGTCTCATTCTTTCCATGGGAGACCACTACACAACCCGGACCACAATCTTCGCCATCCAACCCAGCTGGCAGCCCACTGGAACCAGAACCAGAACTGGGACAGAACCCGGTGGAACAGCGCAGGTCGAGCAGACAGGTAAAGCGGCCTGCCTACTTGCGAGAATACGTCACCCTACCCCTCAGACGGAACCAAGGGGGAGGGGTGTTATGGATTAAGCCAACGCAGTGATACAACCCTCAACAGCTTCATCTTACAGCAGGCTTGTAATCCTGCAATTCTCATTGGCCTGTAGATAGCGAGTCATGATTGGTCAGGTTTGGCTAGTCTGACTGGCTGTTAACGGGAACCCCTGATTGGACACTTGTGAAAGCAATAGACTCAGTTCATTGGTTGTTTTGACATCAGCAAGCTCTATAAAAGAGCTACTGCTGTCCAGATATTTTGCTCTGTTCTTTCTTGTTAATAAAGAGTTGAAGTCACCATCCGATGTCTCATCTCCATTCCTTGCGCCCATGCCCAGGACTTAACACTATCTATCTATCTATCTATCTATCTATCTATCTATCTATCTATCTATCTATCTATCTACTGTATCTATTTATCATATCTTCTCTGTCTATGACTCCTTCCTCCCTCTTTCTCTCTCTGATGTATAGCCATTCTTTTTACTAATATAAGCATTTAAGAAAGTTAATAATAATTAAAAAGTACATAGGTTAAAATCAATTAATGATTTTTTTAAAAAGCTGTGTTTTACCATGTCTTCAAAATACTCAAATGCATTTCTCTAGGGAGATCATTCCATAGACCTGGGAAGGCTTTCTCCCACATATCAGAAAAGCTTATGGATTTCTGCCAAATTCAGCTTTACTGAGTTTCTCGTTTTCTTCTGGTATTTTGTTCCTTTTCATATCAAATGGTAAATACAAAATAATCCCTTTTTGTTCTAAAATATGTCCTTTCTGTGTAGTTCATATTTAAATAGACATGGTTTGTTTTTCATCTTTCACTCTCTTTGTTTGCCCATAGCTTGGGAACAAGATAGAAGACACACTTAGTGACTGATTGTTGATTTTGTTGCCCATTTATAAGGAATATTATTTTAACTCCTCTTATGCATCTTTCTGGCAAGGATTTTTTTTTAATGTACACAAGCCTTTGAAGCGTAAGAGGTTTTGGCTTGCTGAAATGAGGAAGGAATTTTTTTTAATTGTGGAGTCTTAATTAACTTTTAATTAACTTGTTTGTATTTTTCTTCTTAACCAATTACCTTGAGTGTTATTTGTCAGAAGAACAATGAGATAGAAATTCATAAAATAAAACAAATTATATGCTCCTGATATAATGAGTTCTAGTATATATTTTCTCCTAATACGTACATTTTTATTACATTTTTTTTTTTAAAAAATGCTTCTCACCCTTATGGTATGTGTCTTCCTCAATTTTGGGTCCTCTACCAAAGACCTGGGACTTTGAGAATTCTACATAGGATCTTAGTAATTCCAAGCACTACACTCTTCTCGGTAGAAAGCTCTTGTGTTGTTCATGAAATCTGTTGGAGCCACTCTCCAGTTTAGAAGTCATAGCCCCACATGTTTCTACCACCACTGGGTCTATTTTGGCTTTTACTTTCCACATCATTTCCAGTTTCTTCTTCAGGCCCCTATTATTTTTCCAGCTTTTCATATTACTTTTTCCTAATGTTGCTGTCATCCTTATGTTACTGTCACCAAAGCTGTGTTGGTACAGTAATTAGAATGCAGTACTGTTGACTACTTCTGTTGACTGCCAGCTGCCAGCAGTTTGGCTGTTTGAGTCAAGGTGACAGAAGCTTTCTGGGGTCAGTAAAATGTGGACTCAGATTGTTCAGGAAAATATGCTGATTCTGTAAACAACTTAGAGAGGGCAGTAAAGACTTTGAAGCAGTATATAAGTGTTATCTAACATTGGTTGCCTATCACCACTGTTAGATATTCAAATGGGGAAAAGTCAGTGATGTCAGACTTTCCCCATTGATTCATTTTCCAGGCGGGAAAATGAACAGCCATCGGTGGCTGAAATTGTGGACAGCAGCCTGTAAAAAGAACAGCAGGCACACCAGATGGCAGTCTTTTGTTCAGAGCTAAATAAAGAAATCCTTTCCTTCTACCGTTGTCCTTCCTCTTCAATCTAGCCTATATCTAACACTGGTGAAGAGGATGGGATTCTAGAAGAAAACAAAGGAAACGAGGCAAAGACAGAAAATTCTAACAACAGAACACTGCTATCACTGTGCTGATCATCAGAATGTCCACCCACGCTCAATCAGAACCTTTTGATCCAAAAAAGCATGACTGGGTCATGTACACGGGACAATTTTGAATGTTTTTAGAAGCAAATTCACTTCAGGATGCAACAGAACAGAAGAAGAGAGCTTTATTCCTGGGATATTGTGGAAATCACCTCTACAAAATGGCTAGAACCCTAGCTGCTCCCAAAGATGTGGAAACAATGGAATGGAAAGAATTACAGAAGATGTTAAAAGAACATTATGCTCCCACTGCATTGTCACTGGCTCACCAACTTGACTTTTACCACAGAGAACAGAAACCAGGTGAGACCATAAATGATTACCTTACAAACCTACGAGATATTGCTGCAGGCTGTGAGTTTGAAAATGTGGAAATAACTTTAAAAGATAGAATTGTAGTTGGAATGAGGGACCTGAGATTGCTAAGGAAGTTTATTACTAAAAAGAGCATCTCTTTAAAAGAAGTAATAGAGGAAGCCCAAGCAGCAGAAATCTCAGAAAAACCAGCAGCTAAAATTGAGAAATCCGAAAACGTTCACTCAGCAGGGGATGACCAGCAAATATCAGGGAGAGGGAGAGATTGGAGAACTCTCCGAAGAAGAGGAGGAAGAAATACATGGAGTATATTATGTTCTGCACATGGGCGCAAGGATTGGAGACAAGATGATGAACAGTGAACTTCAACTCTTTATTTAACATTGTGGAACAGAGCAAAAACTACGGCAGCAACAGCCCTTTTTATAGGCAAGCTGCTGATCAAATAACCAATAAGTAACGGGAAGCGTTAGTTCCCTTAACCAATGAGAGAGGCCCACTAATAGCCAATCAGATTCTCCTGAATGGACCAATCAGATGTCGCTATTATCAGCCAATCAGAAGTGCAGGGTCAGAACCCTGCACTTTTCTAAAGGTTTTAATAATCTTTATTAAGCACTTTTATTAATTCACTTTTTATTAATTCACAACACCACTTCCCCCCGGGTTCCGTTTAAGGGGTGCAGTGACGTAAGCTTTGAGGTAGGCAGGTTGCTTAGATTGTCTGTTAGATTTTCGCTGTCCCCCTGGTCCTTGTTTATAATCTTGTTTGGGTGGGATGTTTTCTGGTGAGTAGGGTGCCTCCGGTCCTTCATTTAAAAATTCAGTGCCTTCGTTGTCCTCTTGCCTTTGTGGGCTTGCTTCTGACGAGTTGTCTCTTTGAGGCAAGTCCACCACCCTCTCTGATTCTTCTGAATGCTCACTTCTTCCACTCATACTTTCTGCCGTTTCGAACTCGGTCTCCTCGGCATCTCCTCCCCCCTCAGTTTGGAAGTTACTGGAGTCGCAGAAACGAGGTTGCAGCCTTGAACGCAGCTGATCAATATGACGCTTCCATATTCTTCCATCGCGACTTTTTACTCGGGATGACCTGGGTCCTGTGACTTGGATTACAGTTGCCTCGACCCACAACGGATCGCCAGAAAAGTTTTTAGTGAAGACTAAGTCGCCTATCTGGAATTCGCGGCATTTCCCACTGGATCCGTGTGGTTTTTCTGGTTCGTATGATGGGTGTAGTCGGTCAAGGTGGGAGCGGAGTTTTCATCCCATTAACAATTCGGCCGGAGTTTTGTTGGTGACGCTGTGTGGAGTGATGTGTTGAAGAAGGAGTATCCGGTTAATCTTATCTTCGATATCGCCATAGTCCATTTTATGTAGGGTTTTTTTGACGAATTGTACCATGTGCTCAGCTCTTCCATTGGTCATAGGATGCGCCAGTGAAGTTAGCGCATGGCGAATACCACAGTCTGCCAAATACTGTTCAAAAGAAAGCACGGTAAACTGGGGCCCGTTGTCGGATACTAGAACATCTGGCAGTCCATGGGTTGCGAATAATCTGTCCAATTTCCTGATGACAGATTCGGTTGTGGTACTTTTCATTTCATGGATTTCAAGCCAGTTTGAGTCGGCATCCACCGTTACTAGGAATGTGTGTCCTTTAGTAGGTGCCGCAAAGTCAATATGAATATGGGACCATGGTCCCCTGGGTGTTTCCCACTCTGGGGCATTGCTAACTTCCTGGCATTTGCAACAAGTCTTTACCCAGGCCTCGATTTGCTTGTCAATACCCGGCCACCACGTGTAGCTTCGTGCAAGCGCCTTCATGCGCACTATGCCGGGGTGGCCTTCATGCAAGGTTTTCAATACCGCTCGTTGCAGCCGCTCTGGGACGATGACTCTATCCCTCCAAATTATGCAGCCTTTCTGTGAAAACAGTGAAGTCTGTCGATTCTTGAAAGGACTGAAGTTGTCAGTGTTAAGCCTGGTTTCCCCAACCAGGGTTAGGGAGACAAGCTAAACAGAATGTGCAGCGTTAGTCAGATAGGCACACAGATAAATGAGTGAGCTAAGCTTGTATGTTTATTAACATACAGTAAAAATAACAGATACACTTGTGCTATCAAAAATATAGTTTATTCCATTATGAGTTCATAGCATAGTCAAAATAACAGTCCAATAGTCATGTATCATTTAGTCAGTCCATTCAGGGATATTCAGTTAGCAAAGTCCGTGTAGAATATCCTATGTCAGTTCACTTACAAGTCAGTCCTTTGTTTTCTCTCCCGTTCGAGGAATGCAGTCTTGAGTCCTTGCAGTAATCAGGGATTATCAAAGCCAGAGAGAGAGCAAGCTGCAGTCTTGCTTCTTTTAAAGTGCTTTCACAACCACTCCCTTAATTACTATCCCACAGTTAAAGTTGCAGACACTTTAACATACAAACTATGATTACATATTATTATTTACCTAAACCAGTTAGGGTAAAACAATGTTATCCCTAACATTCTCCCCTTTTAGGAAATAATAATAAATATAACTATTTACATCTTTAAATCATATTTGTTACAACTCTCTTTAAACTTAATTACTCCTTGAGCTTTTGTAAATTGGTCTGCAATGTTTTCTTCCGTCATGCAGTATTCCAATTTAATTAGCCCATTCTTTACAGATTCTCTAACATTTAAGTATCTTAAATCAGTATGCTTTGATCTAGTTTTTACAGCAATACTAGTAGCTAACTTTATAGCTGCCTGGTTATCCTCGTACACAATAATAGAATATTTAACAGTTACACCCATGTCTAATAATAACTTTTTGTACAAAATCAAGTCAGTGCATAATAATGACAGACATGAAAATTCCGCTTCCATCGTGGACAAGCTGATATGCTGTTGTCTGATTGACCTCCACCCTATTAGTGTCTTACCAAATAATATAGCCATCCCAGATGTTGATTTTTTAGTGTTTATATCAGTTGCAAAACTTGCATCTGCATAGGCACTAAGACTCAAATCACCCTTTGGTTCTATATACAATGCATGGTTCATTGTTCCTTTAAGATATCTTAAAATTCTCTTTAATGATTGCCAATGACATTGATGTGGATCAGAATTAAAACGTGCCAGCTGATTAACACTATAAGCTATATCTGGCCTAGACCAATTGCTGATATATGATAAGATACCAATCAAAGATTGATATATGGGCTTATCAAATTTGGGACTTTGATCATTAGTTTGGCAAACTTCCTGACTCATTGGAGTCTTTGCCGGTTTACAAAGTTCCATTTTAGACGTTTTAATTAATTGGCAAATTTTATCTTCTTGAGATATCTTAAAACCATTTTTTGTTTTGTTCATTGTCAATCCTAGATACTTTTTAATTTCACCTAAATGCTTTAATTTTATCTTTTTGGCTAATAATGATATAATCTCATTAGCTTCATTATTAGTCTTAGTTATCAAAGCAATATCATCTGTAAATAATAACAATAATGACACCGTTCCATTATTTTCTCTTTTAAACACACATGGATCTGCTAAACCAGATTTAAAACCTATATTGTTTAACTCTTTCACAATATATTGGTTCCACTCAAACCCAGATTGTTTCAACCCGTAAAGACTCTTTTTGAGTTTCCAACAATCATTACTATTTAATTTATTGTCTTTTATACCTACTGGTTTTCTTAAATATATAGTGTGCTGCAATGGTGCATGCAGATAGGCAGTTTCTACATCTAAATGGTTAATGACATAGTTTTTCTTAGCTGCCCACACTAATGCTGCTCTCAAAGATGTTGCTTTAAGGCTTGGTGCAAAAACTTCATCGTAATCAGATGCAGTTTGATTAAATCCTTGAGCTACTAACCTAGCTTTATGGGTAACAGTCCCATCATTTCCAGTTTTTACTTTAAATATCCATTTGCACCCAATGGATTTTTCTCCTGGAGGTAATTTAGCATCTTCATAAACTTTCATTACCTTTAATGAATTTAATTCTTTTTCTATTGCCTTTTGCCAATTCTTCTGATCCTTAGCAGGATACATCCTAAGTTCATCTACACTAGTTGGAACTTTAGTTACTTGGCAAACTATACTTGCTTGATATCTATCAGGTGGTCTAGTTATACATGTAGTACATCTAGGTATTACAGGACTTACAGGTGGACTTTCATTTCTTAACTCTTCTTGATTATCTAACTCTTCCTGATCAACTGTTTCCTCTTGTTCTGGTCCTATTTGCTCTTCATGGACTTCTTCTTTAATTGGACTCTTCTTATAACTAGTCTGATCTTTCTGCCTTTTGTAGGGTTCAATAATTACTTCATTATTTAAATCTTGCTCTAATCTATTCCATCCTACATGTTCTAGGAACTTAGCACTGGCACTGGTGTAAACTCTAGATGTACCTGGTTCCCAGAATCTATAAGATCTATGATTAGATGTATATCCTACAAAATATAATCTTTTAGCTCTATGCTGTCCTTTGTGTCTAAGTTGTGAAGGGATATGCACCCATGCTGGTGCTCCAAATGTGTGCATGTAACTTAAATCAGGTTTTGTACCATGCCACAATGTGAATGGTAATTCACCTGTTGTTGAATTAACAACATTATTTAATATATGATTACCACACATTATTGCTTCTCCCCACAAATTGTCAGGTAATCCTGAATCAGACATCATAGTTCGTGTCATTGATTGTAATGTTTGGCCTCTTCTCTCTATAAAGGCATTATGTTGTGGCCTATATGGTGCAGACTTTTTCTGTTGAATACCTAATATTCTTAGTCTGTTCTGGAATTTATTATTTGTAAATTCCGTACCATTATCTGTTATAAGAGTTACTAATTTCTTTTTAGTTTTCCTTTCTGCAAATTTAATCCAATTAAAAAGATTTTGATACGTTTCAGTTTTGCTCTTCATTAAATAGCAAAACCCATATCTAGAATAGTGGTCCATTATACTTAGTATGTAACGAGCTCCTCCTACACTTGGTTTTTTCGGACCTATTAAATCAGCAAATACCACCTCTAAAGGTTCTTTGGTAGTAACTCCATCAACTCTATTAGCCGGTGTGACCCTGCTCTTACTTTGATTACAGGCATTACATTGCAAATACTTATTACAAGGTTTCAAATTTATTCCCTTAGATAATTCAACAGTTTTCTTAAGCATTTTAAAATTTAAATGCCCTAGCTTTCGATGTAACAAGTGAATACATTCATCATGAGGTTTCTTATTTTCATAAACTGTGTTAGCCACTTTTAAACCATCATCATTTAACACATATAATTCACCTCTTAAAGATGCAGTAATTTTCTTATTTTCTTTCTCAATTATGCAGTTATCTCCCCTAAATGTAACTACATATCCTAGTTTAACCAAAATTCTAACTGAAATTAAATTAAACTTAAGTTGTGGTACATATAACATTTTTACATTCTCTTTTATAAAAGAACAATATGCTATACCTTGACCTTTAGCTTTCAGTTTCCAGCCATTGGCTAACGATATCTGCTGTGTACTCTTGGACATTTTAATAAAATTTTTGTTATCATTTGTTATACAATGGGATGCTCCACTGTCAACCACCCATAAATTATTTTTTACAGCTCCGTTAGTATACATGGCTAACTCTAAATTTTTATTTATCTTTTGATGACTTTTTGTATTCTGGCCAGCGTTCTGGTGCTTTGCCTTTTTACAAAATCTTGCCAAATGTCCTCTTCCTCCACAATTAAAACACTTTTTAATTGCGTATGCAGTAGGAGATTCATTATCTTCTTTTTGAGGTTGCTGCCTCCTTAACTCATCTCTTTCAAGCCTTCTTCTGGCCTCTTCAATCAATCTGCCAGTTATGTCAGTTAAAGTTAGGCTTTCCTTTGGCAATATTTCAAGGGAAGTTACGTAGTTATCATAACTTTCATCAAGGGAAGATAGAATTATGTAGACTTGGTGTAGTTCAGAGAAAATAAGCTCTTTCTCGTGCAGTTCTTGAAAAATGCTTTGCATAGTTTTCAAATGACTCAGCATATCACCATTTGTTTGGAGATGCATCCTGAAAAGCTTCCGTGTTAGATTTATGTGAGCACCAACATTATCTCGAACATAAATCCTCTTCAGCTTCTGCCAACACCCAACAGCCGTTTTCTCTCCATGGATATAAACAAGCTGTTGATCAGTTAAGGTTAACCCAATTATGCAAATAGCTTGTTGATTTTTATGCATAAATTCTTCTATCTTTAGTTTATCTTCATCATCCTCTTCATCCCATTCTTTTACGTTTGGTGGATTTTCAATTATATTCCACAAACCTTCTCTTCGTAGAAGCAGACTACATTTCATAGACCATGATACATAGTTTGTTCCATCCAACTTGGATATAAAGGACAAGCTTTGTAGATTGACTTGTGCCATGTTTTCTTTATATGGATATAAAACTATAATTAATAAAACACAGCTGTCTGTTTACTGTAATGTATAACAACACAAACTCTCACTTTTAACATAAATCTGTTTTATCCTAGTTAAACTGACTTTGCAGCCTCTGGACCCATAACCAGTGTTAAGCCTGGGTTCCCCAACCAGGGTTAGGGAGACAAGCTAAACAGAATGTGCAGTGTTGGTCAGATAGGCACACAGATAAATGAGTGAGCTAAGCTTGTATGTTTATTAACATACAGTAAAAATAACAGATACGCTTGTGCTATCAAAAATATAGTTTGTTCCATTATGAGTTCATAGCATAGTCAAAATAACAGTCCAATAGTCATGTATCATTTAGTCAGTCCATTCAGGGATATTCAGTTAGCAAAGTCCGTGTAGAATATCCTATGTCAGTTCACTTACAAGTCAGTCCTTTGTTTTCTCTCCCGTTCGAGGAATGCAGTCTTGAGTCCTTGCAGTAATCAGGGATCATCAAAGCCAGAGAGAGAGCAAGCTGCAGTCTTGCTTCTTTTAAAGTGCTTTCACAACCACTCCCTTAATTACTATCCCACAGTTAAAGTTGCAGACACTTTAACATACAAACTATGATTACATATTATTATTTACCTAAACCAGTTAGGGTAAAACAATGTTATCCCTAACAGTCAGGGATTTGATCTAATGGCCATCCTCGCTCGACCCAGCTAAGAACTCATGCCTAAATGGGATTGTGTTTGGTTTCAATCACGATATCTCAAGCTGTCAGTGGTGGTGATTGAAGCATTTCAATCTGGAGTGTCGCGATGGTTGGAGCTGGGTCATCAACAGTTTCAGGAAGTGGTGCACAGCTTAGTGCGTCAGCGTGGGGGATGGCTTTCCCCAGGCGGTTTTGCAGTTTATAATTATATGCAGCCAAGAATTCCAACCAGCGAGTCATTCTGGGAGATAATATATAAGGGTTTGGCTTGTCCCCCGCTATAATCCCCAGCAAAGGTTTGTGGTCGGTGACTATAGTAAAAACTCGCCTATAAATATATTCATGAAATTGTTTAACAGCAGAAATGACAGCAAGAGCCTCTTTATCGATTACAGTTACATTCAGCTTTTGATAGCGTTTTTGAAAAGTAGGCAACAGGGGCTTCACTACCATTTGGTAACACATGGCTCAAAATGGCACCCACTCCAAATGGTGATGCATCACATGTAATCGTTAAAGGCAAAGTCTCATTATACTGCATCAAAACAGCATCTGAAGTCAATAAGTTTTTTACTTGTCGGAACGCGTGTTCCTCTCGGTGTCCCCAGACCCAGGTTGCCTTTTTGTCCAATAGACGATGTAGGGGCTCGGCTACGGTCGCTTTTTGGGGCAGGAACACATTGTAGAAATTGATAAGGCCCAGGAAAGCTTGGATATCAGTCTTATTTCAGGGCCTTGGAGCGTTTTTGATTGCCCTAAGCTTGCTATCATTGGGGTGAATGCCTTGTTTATCGATTAAGTACCCCCAAAATTCTACCTTTTCCGTACACAGTTGACTAACCTCAGGCACTAGCTTAGTATTTCTCTAGTTGGAGCAGCAATTAAAACGTCATCAAAATAAGGTACAACCCCTTTTATACCCTGTAGTAGTCTCTCCATCAAGCTCTGAAAAATTCCTGGGGCCACGCTAACTCTGAATTGGAGTCGGTTGCATTTAAATGCACCTCAGTGCGTAACAATCGTTTGTGCCTCTGCCGTTTTTTTTGTCTACAGGCAGTTGTTGGTATGCCTGTGCTAAATCCAATTTAGCGAAGACTTTTCCGCCCCCCCCAGGGAATGGAGAAGGTGTTATACCACCAGTACCAGGTAAGCGTTCTGCTGAAGGGCGTGATTCAGAGTGGCTCAGTAGTCCCCACAAATTCTTAATGATCCATCCGGCTTGATGGGTGTTATGATTGGGGTTTCCCAGGGAGCGTGGTCGGTTGGTTCTAACACACCCTGGGCTATTAATTTATCAAGCTGCTTGTCAATCTTTGGTTTAAGGGCAAATGGAACTCGACAAAGCTTAAGGCGGATGGGAGCTACTTTGGGGTTAAGGTTAAATGATATCGGGGTCCCCTTGTACTCGCCTAATTTCTCTGTAAAGACGTCCTGGAACTCCCAGATGATGGCCTCTTCCCAGTCGTCGCTGTTGGTTCGGTGAATGCCGGCTACTTCAATTCCAAGTGGGGTGAACCATTGGAGGCCTAACAAACTAGGTGGATCCCAGTTGACTACAGTCAGTGGTAGGGATGCAGGACGATTTTTAAATGAGACATGGACTTTGCTGGATCCAATAACTGGAATTCGATTTCCCTGATAGTCCTTAAGTATGATTCTTTGGAATCTGAGGTCTTGCCGCCGGATGGTGGGGATTAATTGTTTAAGGTCTTCCAGGAAACCATCGAGAGGGATGATCCTGAATAGACTTCCATCAAGCAGGGCTGGTTTTCGATGGCGACCTTCACCGGATCTTCTTGGCGTCTAATGATGAGGCGTGACCGATCGTAATGGTTTGGTGTGCCTCTTCCTGCTTCGTTGACTGGGCTAGTGGTTTGTTTCTGTAGGAGTGGTTGTTCCATTGGTGGGTTAAGTTTTCTCGATTCACAGGACGACTTCCTGTGGGCTGGCGGTAGTTGGTCCCCTCTGAGGTGGGTTGGTAATCCTTGCTTGCTTCTACAAACTCTTCCGATGTGACCTCTTTTCCCACACACATGGCAGAGTGCGTCAAGGAATTTGCAGTCTGATCGTGGTTGTTTTGCCCCACAACCAGCGCATTGGTACTGTACTCTGGTTACGTTGATGGCATTGGTCTCGTTCAGACCGGAGCCAGTTGACCTCTTCTTCATCGCTTTCTGATGATGATTTGGGATCCTCGTGGTGAGCTGTCATTGCCTGTCCCTCCAAATGAGGCGAGCTTTCGCCGGCGAGTTGGCGGAGCGGGGCGTGGGTGCGGTGCATTCGTGCAGCCGACTTCCTGATTGCTTCTGCTGCAGTAGCGTCAGCGATGGCATCTGCAAGGCTGATGTCGCCTTTCGTCATCAGTTTACTCTGCACGTGCGGTGCATCTAATCCCAGAATTATTCGGTCTCTCAGGACCTCTTCGAGGTCGGCGAACCCGCAGAGACCTTCCAAATTCTGGAGATCCGCTATGAAATCTGCAATGCTTTCTCCCTTCCGCTGTTCTCTCTGATAAAATTCATGTCTTCAAACAAGTGTTGGTACGGTCAGTGCGTAGTGGGCCCATAGAAGGAGCTCGAGGACATCCCAGTCCATGGACTTCACCTCAGCCGGTTTGGCTAGTGCCTTGGCCATCTTAAACACGGTCGGCCTGCAGTGAGTTAGGAATACCGCTCGCTTCTTTCCGGTAGTGGCATCCTTCAAGTTGTTGGTCTTCAGAAACATCTGGAATTGGTCCATATATGAGTCCCAGTCTTCTTGTGCCAGGTCGAATGGAGCAGGTGGTATGACGCTGCTAGTCATGGTTCAGCCGTTGGTGCGTCTTCAGCCATGTGCTCTGTTTGGCGCTCTGTAGTGCTCAGTCAGCTCTGACATCTCCAAATCCCATCCTCGTCACCAGTGTTATGTTCTGCACATGGGCACAAGGATTGGAGATGAGACAATGAACAGTGAACTTCAACTCTTTATTTAACATTGTGGAACAGAGCAAAAACTACAGCAGCAACAGCCCTTTTTATAGGCAAGCTGCTGATCAAATAACCAATAAGTAACGGGAAGCGTTAGTTCCCTTAACCAATGAGAGAAGCCCACTAATAGCCAATCAGATTCTCCTGAACGGACCAATCAGATGTCCCTATTATCGGCCAATCAGAAGTGCAGGGTCAGAACCCTGCACTTTTCTAAAGGTTTTAATAATCTTTATTTAGCACTTTTATTCATTCACTTTTTATTAATTCACAACAGAGTAAAACCTGATAGAAGATCAGGGCCCCAAGGGACGAGGCAGAGACCACTATGGTGTGCAGGCTGTAAAGGAAACCATCCCCAGGTGGTTTGCAAATTCAGGGATACAATCTGCTGCTGATGCGAGAGAAGGGGGCATATTGCTGAAGCATGCAGAGCAAATCTGCCAGCATACTCCAGTCAGAGACAATCATCCACGTGGCCTACAACAAAGGGGATTCCAGAGACCTCCTCATTCAAATTACAGGAGGGAAGAGAATAGAATGGAGAAGGACAGAGACTATGAACACACACTATGATCACCATAAATCAAAGAAATTCAACATCACAGATAATAGGAGAAAAACCTTGTGATATGGAAATTGACTCTGGATCCTACATATCTATGGTGTCCTGGACAACTATAAAAGAAGCAATTGCTGGCATAACTTGACAACAACTAAAACCACAATGTTTAATACTAAAAGATTTCCAAGGGAACAGAATTCCTGTGTTAGGGAGAGGAATTTTTTCCATAAAATTCAGAAACTTCACCGGTGAATTGCCTTTAACCATTGTGGACAAAGAAGTACCAAGCCTCCTTGGAATAGAATGGTTTTGAGCCATAGGAGTGGAGGTGACCATCCATACCACGCAAGCGGAGGAGCACAATCAAATGAGAGAGGACCTGCAGACTGAATTCAAGGATGTGTTTGACAGAACCCTAGGCAAGTATAAGGGGACCCCTATTTCCCTCAACTTTGATCCAAAAGTTCCCCCTGTCAGAATAAAACCAAGGTGAATCCCTTTCTCCTTGAGACTCAAAGTGGATGAACAATTAGATAAACTCATAGCCCAGGGAGTACTAGAGCCTGTTGATCACACTAAGTGGGAGACCCCTATAGTCACTCCAGTTAAGCCAGATGGGTCAATCGGAATCTGTGCTAATTATAAAATTTCACTTAATACTGTATTGCAACAGAGCGCATACGCAGTTTCGGTTGTACAACATATATTACATTCAGTAGGAAAGGGGAAAATTTTTGCCAAATAAGACTTGGCTCAAGCCTATCAGCAATTATCTGTGGATGAAGAAACAGCAGAAGCTCAGACAATTGTAACACACAGGGGTGCTTTCAAATGCAAAATAGTGCAATTTGGGGTCAGCATAGCCCCTGGACTATTTCAAAGTTTAATGGAACGCCTACTACAGGACATTGTGGGGATGGTACCTTATTTTGATGATGTCCTCATGGCAGCAGAGGACAAAAAACAACTTAAACAAAGACTAAGGCTAGTCTTGAACAGATTTCAAGAAGCTGGCCTTAAACTCAAAAAAGAAAAATGTCACATAGCAATACCAAGTGTTGAATTTCTGGGATATCTAATTGATGAGACAGGTATGATAGTAAAATAAAAGCAATTAAGGAAGCTCCCACTCCAACAAACAAAACAGAATCACAAGCTTTCCTGGGACTTTTAAACTTTTACAGTATTTTTCTACCACAGAAAGCGACTGTTGCTGAACCACTTCACAGACTTCTTGGTAAAAATACAGAATGGACTTGGGGGCACAGAGAAGCAACTTCATTTGAATCCATAAAAGGTCTCCTAACTTCTAACAGTGTTCTAGTACAATATAATGAAACATTATATCTTTCACTAATATGTGATGCATCTCCTTTTGGGGTAGGGGCCATTCTCAGCCATAAATTCCCGAATGGCAGAGAAGCACCCATTGCTTTCTACTCAAAAACTTTATTCAAAGCTGAACAGAATTACAGCCAGCTAGATAAGGAAACACTGGCTGTAGTAGCAGGCATTAAGCGTTTTCACGAATATCTTTATGGGAGACAATTTGAACTAGTCACAGACCACAAACCACTCCTAGGCATCATAGCAGGAAACAAACCAACACCAAACATATTGTCCCCTAGAATGACAAGATGGACTGTTTTCTTAGCTGCATATAACTATCACCTTATACATTGACCAGGCAAGACCATAACTCATACAGATGCACTCAGCCGTTGCCCCCTTCTGGAACCTGTTGAAGACCCAGCTCCAGCCACATCCATACTCCTCATTGAAGACATCACCACCAGCCTTATCACACATCAGAGATAGCCAAGCACTCTGCCAAAGACAAAACTCTGGCATGTATTTTAAACTGGGTGTTAAGGCTAGAAGAAGCACTGGAACGTGACTTTAAACCATTTAAAATTCAGCAAAACGAACTGTCTGTAATTAAAGGGTGTTTGTTGTGGGGGGATAGAGTTGTGATACCTGAGATGCTGAGAGAACAACTCTTAAGAATGTTGCATGAGGACCACCCAGGGATAGTAAGAATGAAAGCATTAGCCAGAAGTTATACTTGGTAGCTGGGAATGGAAATTGAAAAATGGGTTGCGGGTTGTACACCTTGTCAGGAATCTAGACCTGCACCCCCTTCAGCACCAACCCTAGAATGGAAATCACCAAAAGTACCTTGGTCTAGAATACATATAGACCTGGCAGGGCTGATGCAGGGGCAAACATTTCTAATAACTGTCAATGAATATTCAAAGTGGGTGGAAGTAACAATCATGAGAACCCCCACAGCAGATGTTGTGATTAAGGTATTGAGGAAATTGTTTGCCATGCATGAGTTACCAGATATTGTGGTATTGGATAATGGGCCCCAATTCACAGCAAACAATTTTGAATGTTTCCTAGCTGAACAGGGAATTCGCCATGCATTATCAGCACCTGGACACACCCAGAATAACAGGCAGGCAGAGAGAGCCATAAGGTCCACGAAGGAAACTTTAGCAAAAATGGGACCAGGGGATTGGCAAATTAAAGTAGACATATTCTTAATGATACAACATATCACACCTTTGGCTGCCACACACAGATGTCCAGCAGAACTTTTAATGGGGCAGAAGTTAAGATCAGAGCTAGATAGATTACACCCACACTACAATCCAAGCACACCCACAGATTCGACGAGTAAATGCAGATATTTGAACATAGGTCAATTGGTCTATGCTCACAACTATGCAGGGAGGGTGCCTGAGTCCCTGCACGAGTATGAAAGTCACAGGCCCCCAATCTGATAGAGTAGAACTAGAAGATGGGAAAATATGGAGTAGACACATAGATGAACTCCAGGCATGATTGGAATGGAATCTGAATGACCAGAAAACCTCAGAAACAGAAACACAACATAGAGAGGTAAGACCAACTCTAACAACTACAAATACTGGAAACACAAGCCTCCCCTAGGGTGGGACTCAAACACAAGTACACCATAGGATAATTTAGCTGAAGGGGAGGAAATCCAGCAAAGAAACTCAGAGCCGTCTGTTTTGTCGAAGCCAACCCCGCCCCTGAAAAATCCTGAGGCTGGCTCTGGAGTGACAACAGGCCCAACTAGTCAATTGGCACCGCTGGGGGGGAGGTGAACTGCAAAGGTCCAGTCATGCTCATAGGAATCCCTTCTACTAACGTGATTATGTCTGTGAGTGAGAACTGATCGGATGAATGCTTCTTCCAGGAGGGGAGGGGTGTTAGATATTCAATGGGGAAAAGTCAGTGATGTCAGACTTCCCCCATTGGTTCATTTTCCAGGCGGGAAAATGAAACAGCCATCAGTGGCTGAAATTGTGGACAACAGCCTGTAAAAAGAACAGCAGGCACACTGGGTGGCAGTCTTTATTCAGAGCTAAATAAAGAAATCCTTTCCTTCTACCGTTGTCCTGCTTCTTCAGTCTAGCCCATATCTAACAACCACTGCTGTCTTCTGATCCTTGTCTACACAGGCCTGGTTTATTGGTTACTACCTGCCCGTCTATCCAGCTCTGGCAGCCCCACATAATTTTACTTTTCCTATTTTCCACAACTTTCTATGGGATCATTTGGACTTGGGAAAGTCTAGCCTGTATCCTGTGCAGATGTTCTTGTGCATAATGTCAGCTACTTGGTTGTGCCATTCTTGCATGAAAGCAAAGTCAGGAGATGCAAATCAAGTAAATTCATTTTTTAAAAAATAGACAATATTTTAAAATTATTTTCCAATACCTTTTAGGGTTTTCTGTTATATTGTTTATTTTTTAAAATATTCCTTGCTTATAAAGCATTTAACACATTCAAGAAAAGGCCTGTAATTAATCAAAAGCTTTTAAATATATCATTTAATCTTTGTATAAACAGTTTCAAAGGAAAGTATTCAATAAGCAGTGAAACAGTAATTGAACAACTGTTGATTGTAAGGAGTATATACTTAGACTTGCTGATTGGCCATGTTTGATAATTGAGTGACTGCTTCCTGATGAGAAGGCAGAGACTGTAGAAGGAAGATAAGACAGCCAAGGAGAAGCTAACTAAGCAGATGAATGGAGAGAGATAACAGGAGTTTTCCAAAGACAGGGGAATTCTAAACAAAATTTCCCTTTAAGATAAGGATTTGTGTGATGGAAACAACAAGCATTTTTTAGAAAAGAAAAAGAAATACAAGTGAAGATGAAGGGACAGGAATCTGCAATCACGATCTGGAAATGTAGTGTCCTATTTTCACACATCCCTGAGAATGGTCTGGTATATTTTTGCAGTTTGTTGAAATTTTTGAAGGAAAAAAAATTAGAGCACTGAGGAAATGCATGGGCATATTTCAACTCTTGAGAAATGGTACAGATTTATCAGAGTCAACAAAGGAATTGCAAAATGAAAAGACAGTGTAAGTAAATATAGATGTTGGGAAATGCCCAGCCAGGCAGGGAGGAAGAATAAAGCAGGGAGTTAGACTTGAATCAGTTGAAAGAAAACCAGGACTCATCTCCCCACCCATACTCTGTGGAAACATTATCTATCTATTCTAAGGGAAGGCAAACAGTTTGGGGAAATTTGTGTACTATAAGTAGGATTGCAATAAAGTAGTCATTGTTATGTTTGGAGCATGGGCGAGAAAGAATGGAGACAAGCCATTGAACAGTGAACTTCAGCTCTTTATTTACATAGTGACTTATGGCCTCTATAGTAGTTTTAACCCGCATTACATAGGCAAACCCCAGTAACTATTAACCAATAACCAACGAGGAGCGCTAGCTCTCATAACCAATAGGAACTCTCTGTTAAGGGCCAATCGGATTTTCTGGAGTGGGCCAATCTGATCTGGCCGTTTAACAACCAATCAGAAGTGCAGGGCAAGAACCCTGCACTTTACTCCAAGCTCACGCTTTATTAAAACTTTATACATTCACAACACCCCTTCCCCCTGACTTCTGTTTTCAGGGCACAGTTACATAGTCCTTTAGGTAGGACGGTTGTTTTATTTGTCTCTTTGATTTTCGCTGTGTCATTTGGCTGTAATCACGCTGAGGTAGATTGTTGTTTGGCAGTGGGGCTATTTCTGGTTCGGAGTTCATTTCCCCGTCGTTGCCCATGTTCTCTGTAATTCCCTGAGGTTCAACTGTTTCCCTCTCTGGTTCCACTTCCTGAGTCTCTATTATACCATCGTTCCCTTTGAACGGGTTTTCTTCTTCTTGGAATTCATCTTCTTCTGTACCTCCCCCTCCCTCAGTCTGGTCATAGGGGAGTTCAGGACTGCCCGCCGGAAGCCGCGATCGTAATTGATCGATATGGCATTTCCATAGTCTATCGTCAAGGCATTGTACAACGTAGGATCCTGGGCCGGTTACACAAACTACTGTCGCCTCCACCCACAATGGGTCACCCGATAGGTTTTTAGCGTATCCCAAATCTCCTACCTGGAAGGCACGACAGCGGCCGCTGGATCCTAGTGGTTTTTCCAGTTCGTAAGCTGGGTGTAACCAGTCGAGGTGGGAGCGGAGTTTTCGTCCCATTAGCAGTTCGGCGGGAGTTTTGTTGGTGATGCTATGTGGTGTGATGTGTTGTAAAAAAAGTATTCGATTGATCTTGTTGTCAATGTTGTCATAGTCTACCTTCTGTAAGGTTTTCTTCACAAATTGTAGCATGCATTCTGCTTTGCCATTGGTCGCAGGATGCACAGGCGAGGTGACTGCATGTCAAATGCCGCGGTCAGCAAGGTACTGCTCAAATGACAGTGCTGTAAATTGGGGCCCGTTATCGGATACCAGGACGTCTGGTAGTCCGTGGGTTGCAAATACTCTTTCCAAGGTTTTGATAACCGCCTCGGAGGTTGTAGTCGTCATGCGATGAATCTCAAGCCAATTTGAATAGGTGTAGACGGTAAATAGAAAGGTGTGGCCTTTGGTCGGCCCCGCGAAGTCCAAGTGAATTTGGGACCAGGGTCTGTGTGGTGTCTCCCATTCAGTAGGAATGGCTTTAGGTGGGGCGTTGCTCACTTCCTGGCATTTTGGACAAGCTTTAACCCAATGTTCGATTTGCTTGTCAATGCCCGGCCACCATGCGTAGCTTCGCGCAAGGGCTTTCATTCACACGATGCCGGGGTGGCCATCGTGCAAGGTTCTCAGAAGTGCTTTCTGGAGTCGTTCTGGGATAACGACTCTATCGCCCCAGATGACACAGCCTTTTTGGGAGAACAACTTGGTTTGTTGAGTCTTGAATGGTGTGAAGTCATCTGATAATTGGTCCAATGGCCATCCGCGTTGTACCCAGCTTAGGACTCACGCTAAGGTGGGGTCGCGTTTGTTTTCTCTTGCAATATCTCAGGCAGTTAATGGCGGCGAGTTGAGTGCCTCAATTTGCAATATGGTTGCCATTGGTGCAAGATCATCGAGAGTCTCTGGAAGCGGTGCTTGGCTCAATGCGTCGGCGTGGGGAATGGCTTTCCCCGGGCGGTATTGCAGCCGATCGTTATAAGCAGCTAAGAATTCTGATCATCGAGTCATCCTAGGGGATAATATGTAGGGAGTCGGCTTATCTCTGGCTATTATCCCCAATAATGGTTTGTGGTCAGTCACGATAGTAAAAGCCCGGCCATACAAGTACTCATGGAATCTTTTAACGGCTGACAAAATTGCGAGGGCTTCTTTATCGATTTGTCCATAATTTCGCTCAGTTTTTGAAAGTGTCTGAAAAATATGCAACAGGGGCTTCATTCCCATTAGGCAGTACATGGCTCAAGATGGCGCCCACTCCGAAAGGCAAAGCATCATATGTTATATTTAACGAAAGTCTCGTTATACTGCATGAGTACAGAGTCAGAAGTGAGCAGTTTTTTCACGTTGCGGAACGCCTGTCCTTCTTGGTGACCCCATAACCAATTTGCTTTCTTATCTAACAACCGGTGTAACGGTTCAGCGACCGTTGCTTTATGCGATAAAAATACATTATAAAAATTGATGAGGCCTAGGAACGCCTGGAGATCGGCCTTGTTTTGTGGCCTGGGAGCATTTTTTATCGCCCTTAGTTTACTTTCAGTAGGGTGAATACCCTAGCTATCAATTAGGTACTCTAAAAGCTCAACACTGTCAGTACACAATTTACATTTGTTTTTCTTTACTTTAAGACCGGCCTCTTGGAATTTTTTTAGGACTAATTTTAACCAGTCCTGTAAGATTTTTTTTGTAGGGGCCGCAATTAATACATCATCAAAATAGGGGACCACGCCCTTAATCCCTTGTAATAACCTCTCCATAAGGCTCTGAAAAATCCCCGGGGCTACACTAACTCCAAATTGAAGCCGGGTACATTTAAAGGCACCTCGGTGCGTCACAATCGTTTGTGCCAGTGCCGTCTTTTCATCAACAGGTAGTTGCTGATATGCCTGAGCTAAGTCTAATTTAGCGAAGACTTTTCCGCCCCCCAGGGAGTGGAAGAGATGCTGCACTACTGGCACTGTATATGCATTCTGCTATAGGGCGTGGTTCAAAGTGGCCCAGTAGTCCCCACAAATTCGGATCGACCCGTCTGGCTTAATGGGTGTTATGATTGGGGTTTCCCAAGGGGAGTGATCGATGGGCTCTAATACCCCCTGAGCTATCAGTTTGTCGAGTTGTTCGTCGATTTTTGACTTCAAGGCAAACGGAACTCGATGGGGCTTAAGTCGGATGGGCGCTACCTTTGGATCTAGGCTGAATGAAATCGGGGTCCCCTTGTACTCGCCTAAGCTGTCCGCGAAGACATCCCTGAACTCATGGATGAGGCCTCCCTCCCAGTCACTTCCGCTGACTTGGTTTATGCCGGCCACTTCAATGCTGAGTGGCGCGAACCATTGGAGGCCTAGAAGGCTAGGCCTGTCTCTATCAATGACAGTTAGTGCTAAGTACGCTGTGTGCTTCTTGAAGGAGACTCGGACTCGGCAGGAACCAACGACAGGGATTCAATTCCCTTGGTAGTCCTTGAGGATGAGTCTTTGGAATCAGAGATCTTGGCATTGAATTGTGGGGATGAGTTGTTGAAGGGTCTTCCAGGACACCATCGAGAGGGACGATCCTGAGTCGACTTCCATGTGGTAAGGCTGGTTCTCGGTGGCTACTGTGACTCGTATTTTCTTGGTGTCTAAAGCTGAGGCATGACTGATAGTGATAGTATGGTGAGCCTCTTCTCTCTGCAAAACTCGATTTCTGTAGGAGTGGTTTATTGGCTCTCGCCGTACAGGATAGTTTCCTGTAGATTGGCAAAAGTTTTTCCCTTTTGAGGCCTGGCCGGGTCCTGGTAAGCTTCGCCAGACCCGTCCAATGTGGCCTCGCTTCCCGCACTCATGGCAGAGCGCGTCGCAGAATTTGCATTCGGACCTGGCATGGTTGGCCCCACAGCCAGCGCAAGGGCGTAAAGGCTTCGGGTGGTGGTCCCGGTCGGACCGCAGTCGATGGACCCCTTCTTTGTTGCTGTCTGATGATGAAGAGAGGTCCTCGTGGTGCATCGTTGCAAGCTGCCCTTCTGACCTGGATAAAATGTCGCTTGTCGGTGGTGGTACCGGAGCGCGGTTTCGGCATAGTTTCGCAGCCGACTTCCTGGTTGCTTCTGCTGCAGTTGCATCAGTGATGGCGTCAGCAAGGCTGATGTCACCTTTCGCCATCAGCTTGCTTTGAACGCCTGGTGCATCTAGTCCCAAAACTATGTGATCTCTTAGTGCTTCTTCTAAATCGGTGAATCCGGAGAGGCCTCCCAAATTTCGGAGGTCTGCTATGAAGTCGGCCACACTTTCTCCCTTTCACTGGCTCCTCTGATAAAACTTATGCCGTCTCACGAGCATATGCACGGTCGGTGCATAGTGATCTCGTAGGAGAGTTTTGAGGTCATCCCAATCCATTCACTTCTCGGGGTTTTGCTAGTGCTTTAGCCATCTTAAATACGGTTGGACCGCAATGCATTAGGAACACCGCCCGTTTCTTTTTTGGTGTGGCGTCTTTTAAGTTGTTGGTTTCTAAGAACATTTAGAAGCGATCCATGTAGGACTCCCAGTCCTCCTGTACTGGATCGAACGGAGCGGGTGGTACGACGACGCCAGACATGGTTCCGTTGTGTAGCATCGTCTGTCACGTGTTCGGTGTTCTTCGAAGTTTCGTTGGTTCAGCTGTCCCCACCCTCGTCGCCAGTGTTATGTTTGGAGCATGGGCGAGAAAGAATGGAGACAAGCCTCTGAACGGTGAACTTCAGCTCTTTATTTACATAGTGACTTCTGGCCTCTATAGTAGTTTTAACCCGCCTTATATAGGCAAACCCCAGTAACTATTAACCAATAACCAATGAGGAGCGCTAACTCTCATAACCAATAGGAACTCTCTGTTAAGGGCCAATCGGATTTCCCGGAGTGGGCCAATCCGATCCGGCCATTTAACAACCAATCAGAAGTGCAGGGCCAGAACCTTGCACTTTACTCCAAGCTCACGCTTTATTAAAACTTTATACATTCACAACAGTCATCTTGAACCCTTCATGTATTGATCTATTGCTTGACCCTGACAATAGAAGAGAATCAAACTAACAAGTCAAGCAGACAAAAGTGACAGCCAAAATCAAGATATGTAGATAATATTTTGTTGGAAATGAGAACAATTGAATAAATAAAAAAACCTCTTAAGAGATTATGGAAGACCATGGAATAGAATATCAACTTTCTTTTTTTATTTATTTTTTAATTGTAATTATGAGAATACAACAAAATACATCCAACTTAGCCTTGTTATACATATATACATTTTACTTCATCATTTATAATCTCCTAATTTAATATATTAATTACTAATTAATTTCTGTTGCAAATAAGGAAAGTAAGTATAATAGGAACACACTTAAACTTCTACATAAGCAAAGAGATTTGAAATTTTAAAACCTGAAAAGCACGATAGTAGTTGGAAGCAACTCAGACAGACTCCTACCTGTTTCACTGGAGTATAATTGAAAAAGAACTTCAGTAAAATCAGGTTTTGGGGTTTCAATAAAGTCTATATAGTTCTGCTTTTCTTGAAGAATGTATTTTTGGGTCTGATTAACAGAACTAACAGTTCCTGAAGGTCAACAGATAGTCAGAGGCATCCTGTAGGAAGACCAAAACAACAACAACGATGCAAAGTTGATTACTTCCTAAAGCTGACTATATTCATCACTTAAAGGAATAAAGTTAATGAGGTAGAATCTAGCAATTCTCAAGCTATAATGATATATCTAGATAGGCTGCATGTAAAAAAACAAATATCAGTATAGAAAAGGTGTTTCCCAAGGCCATGATAAGTCAGCAAAGAATCTGCTGAGTTGAAAAGGTTGTAAAAATAAAGAATTACAATTATCTATCACACATCTACAGTATATAAAACTTTTTTTAAAAAAAAAATTAAATTGGTACTTTCAATTCTATGGTTTGAAATATACCTTTTAATATTTTAAAGTTTAAAAAACATTTCTGTAATTTAACTGTTGAAATTATTTTTGTTTCATATTTTCATATTTTCTTTGTTAGATGTCAAGAACATCTGTTCATAATGGAATCCATTCCCATCTACCCTCAGTTCTCTTCAGGTATATTTCATAATTTTCATAGTGCTGCAGGAATGAGCAAAATTATGTGAACTGAAATCTCTTTTCCAACACGTAAAGGAAAAGAAGAAAACACACTTTTGCATATATTCATCCTTCCTGAGGGAATCAGAGTTCTCTGCAAATACAAACAGGACTTCAAAGAAACTGGTTTAAGAGTGGGGCACAAACCATGGGAATTCTCAGCCCATAGCAACAATTCTGATTTCTGGAGTTTCAGAAGTGTGCATTTAGCCTATTCAGAGATAACTAGTAACAATGTGTAATACTTGACTGTAGAACCACAAGTGCCATTTTCTGATTTTATGGTATACTAGAAGTGGATGAGAATAGAAATGAAGAGTCTTTCATTCTGATTCCTAAATTTTGATCATGAAAGACAATTACAGTATTGTAAATGTGTAATTGACTTTAGTTTCAAAACTTCCATAATTTTTATTTAACCAAAGAAAACTTTGATTTTAAATTCTCTGAATATGTTCATCTTGCCCTTGGGCATTTTTGCTTTATAGATTCTGTATCCAATCATTTTGCAGTTTCCTTCATTTTTATTGCCCTCACACACTATCCCATGCGCTAGCTAGAAAATAGATTAATCTTCTGTTGATTTAAATACATCAAAGATAGTTTCTTTCTGCAGTCCTTAAAAAACATTAACACAGCTCATCGACTAGCCTGCCACTCTCTTGGTATCTTCCAGAAAGATTTGAAGATCTGAATATAATTGGTACTTGGTGAACAATATTGAACAGTGACACCACATCTGTTTTTTTTTTTTTTAACAGTAACTTCTCTTTTTAATATTAACTCCTATCTTAGCTCAGTTAAAAGATTTGCAGAATCAAATTGACAAGACATCTAACCTACTTTCAATTTAGATCTAGAATTCTGAACAAAGGGAAAAAGACTTGGAAACTCATATACTGTACTTCCCAAAATCCACCATTCTTGTGAAAATGTTCTGCTGAAGATGGGAGAATACAACATTTAGTAGGGCATAAGGGTATACCAATAATGAAAGACTTGTTTTGCATATGTGGATGTGGATTGAAAAAAAATGCATAGAAATGATTCCTGGAATATTTGAAAATTATTGTCACCAAATGTAGATTACTTTTGTGAAGGAATGAGGCAGGGATATTTTTTAAATATCATTTTCAGGAAAGAGGATTTGTTTATGGTAGATGTTGTAATCATGCTTCCAGCATAGCTAGAAGAGGTGGAACTGAAATCTGGAATCCATTGTTTTCCACTGAGAACAGGGTATGTGGTTAACATCTTAGCAGTTAAAAGCATCTGTTCTGATGCTCATTTTTAAAAACAGGTAAGCAAGAAGTCATGCAGTTAAAAATTGATGACTTGTTGCTGAACACAGATGGTAGATACTAAGGGGATTGAGAAAGAGGTATTTCTTAAGCCACAAGTGATGAATTCCCACCCAAGATGTCAGTTACTATATAATAGAGTCTCGGTGGCGCAGTGGTTAAAGTCCAATACTGCAAGCTACTTATCCTGCAGGGGATCAAATCTCACCAGGTTCAAGGTTGACTCAGCCTTCCATCCTTCCAAGATTGCCCTAGATTGTTAGGGCTCACTCTGTAAACCACTTAGAGAGGACTGTAAAACACTATTAAGTGGTATATAAGTCTAAGTGCTATTGCTATTTCCTATGATCCATAAACAAGGAAAATTCTCATTGTTTAACTGTAATGTAGATGGAATTGCAAGATCAAGCATAATAGAGAAAGACTGAATACAGGAAATGCAAAAATCACTGGTTTGCTATAGGATAGAAAGATGACTTTGACTTTTTTCCTTTATGGACATTTCATGCCAGAAGAAACACAGTTTCAAAAGAATTAAGTTTTTCAGTTTCTTGCTTTCAGGATAGGTACAAGTGACCAAATCTCTTATAACACAGGGGTCAAGAAAGCTACTGAACTAAAATTGTGAGTTACTTTTAAGTAAAGTTTATATGATTATGAATAGGTCTGAATTTTCAACTCTATATTAATTGTATTCATATATGTTTACGTATCTGTTTCATGGGGAGAAATATTTTTAAAGAGGCAATCGTGCTGGTTTGAAAGGCTTCAGGAATCACGTATTGACCAGAAAACCTGGGTTCATACTTCAGGACTGATTGAGAATTTTAATCTAAAACTCAAACCCTTAGAGAAAGGTTGGCACAAGTGTTAAGTTTTGAGCATGGGCGAGAAAGAATGGAGACAAGCCTCTGAATGGTGAACTTCAGCTCTTTATTTACATAGTGACTTCTGGCCTCTATAGTAGTTTTAACCCGCCTTATATAGGCAAACCCTGTAACTTTTAACCAATAACAAGCTAGGAACGCTAGCTCTTAGAACCAATAGGAACTCTCTGTTAAGGGCCAATCGGATTCCCCGGAACAGGCCAATCCAGTCCGGCCGCTTAATAGCCAATCAGATGTGCAGGGCCAGAACCCTGCACTTACTCCAAGCTCACACTTTATTAATCTTTATGCATACACAACACCCCTTCCCCCTGGCTTCTTATTTGCAAGGTGCAGTTACATAGTCTCTTAGGTAGGACAGTTGTCTTATTAGTCTCTTTGATTTCCGTTGTATCAGCTGGCTGCAATCACACTGAGGCAGATCGTTGTTTGGCAGTGGGGCTGTTTCTGGTTCAGAGTTCACTTCTACCTCGTTGCCCACATTCTCTGCAATTCCCTGAGGTGCAAACGTTTCTCCCTCCAGTTCCGCTTCCTGAGTTTCTATTAAACCGTCGTTTCCTTCGAACGGGTTTCCTAGGAATTCATCTTCTTCCGTACCTCCCCACCCTCAGTTTGGTCATAGGGGAGTTGCGGACTGGCCGCTGGAAGCCACAATCATAACTGATCAATATGCCGTTTCCAAAGTTTATCATCAAGGCATTGTACAAGGTAGGATCTGGGGCCGGTTACACGTACTACTGTCGCTTCCACCCACAACGGGTCACCCGATAGATTTTTTGCATAAACCAGGTCTCCTACCTGGAAGGTAAGACAGCGGCCACTGGATCCTAATGGTTTCTCCGGTTCATAAGCTGGGTGCAACCGGTCGAGGTGGGAGCGGAGCTTTCGTCCCATTAGCAGTTCGGCGGGAGTTTTGTTGGTGACGCTATGTGGGGTGATGTGTTGCAAGAAGAGGGTTTGATTGACCTTGTCGTCAATGTTGTCATAGTCTACCTTTTACAAGGTTTTCTTCACAAATTGGACCATGCGTTCTGCTTTGCCATTGGTTGCAGGGTGCACAGGTGAGGTGAGCGCATGGCGGATGCCGCGGTCAGCGAGGTACTGCTCGAATGCTAGTGTGGTAAATTGAGGGCTGTTATCGGATACCAGGACGTCTGGTAATCTGTGGGTTGCAAAGAGTCTGTTTAAGATTTTGATAACCGCCTCGGAGGTCGTAGTCGTCATGCGATGGATTTCGAGCCAATTCGAGTAGGCGTCGACGGTAAGCAGGAAGGTGTGGCCTTTGGTTGGCCCCGCGAAGTCCAAGTGAATTCAGGACCAGGGTCCACGTGGTGTCTCCCATTCAGTAGGCATGGCTTTTGGTGGGGCGTTGCTGACTTCTTGGCATTTGGGACAAGCTTTAACCCCCTGTTCGATTTGCTTGTCAATGCCCGGCCACCATGCGTAGCTTCGCGCAAGGGCTTTCATTCGCACGATGCCGGGGTGGCCATCGTGCAAGGTTCTCAGCAGCGCTTTCTGGAGTTGTTCTGGGATAACGACTCTATCGCCCCAGATGACACAGCCTTTCTGGGAGAAGAGCTCAGTTTGTCGAGTCTTGAATGGTGTGAAGTCATCTGATAACTGGTCCAATGGCCATCCGTGTTCTACCCAGCTTAGGACTCGTGCTAGGGTGTGGTCGCATTTGGTTTCTCTCACGATATCTCGGGCAGTTAGTGGCAGAGAGTTGAGTGCCTCAATTTGCAACGTGGTTACCGTTGGTGCAGGATCGTCGAGAGTCTCTGGAAGCGGTGCTCGGCTCAATGCGTGCTACAATACATGCTACAATAGCTGAACTTTGGCCACAGGTCTTAAGTCCATTTTTTTCACCACTGTCATGATTTGGAACAGACACTGAACGAATGATTATAAATCAAGCATTACCTGCAGCTTTGTGCAATTGCTGAATCATAGCTATAAGTATGTGCTCGACTGCTCAAAATTTGAGATTCAGCTTAATTTAATTTAGCTTAATAGAAATAGCTTAGAATTAATTACTATTTCACACCCTTGAGTTCCTATTCCTTTCAAAGATATGGAAATCAAACCTAAATATCTACACATATCTACAAAAAACAATACACAAATATGATCAAGATGCACCACTGAAACCTTTTTTAGTATTAAAAATGTCATTTATGGATGATATTTCCATTAACCTTTTAAAAATCAGTTTCACACTATAGTGTTCCTCATTATTCTTTCGGGAAAAATTCAGGCAGCAAATAATTTCAAGGGTACAAAGAAATGTAAAAATGGTGAAATATCTTTAATAAATGCATTGCACACACTTTACTAACTATTTGGAATGCTAAATAGCTTTTTACATGCATAGGATGTTGTGGTAATGGACCTAAATTAAAGAGGCTTATAGAAGCTATGAGTTACTTACAAAAGAGATTGTTTTACCTGTATAAAGATCAAAGGAAAGGACTAATGCTGACTTGATTGGTCTGGTCTGAATGTAAAAATATTCCATTAATGATAAAAACATCAGGAAAGCAACAATACCCTATAACTGTATATTTTATCTTTACATTCATTTAACATTTTTTCTTAAATAAGTGATATGGACAACTAAATTTATTTAGTTATTTATCAACCTGTTTTTTTTTATCGGATTCTTTTGGACAAGGATTCTCTGCGTTTTCAAAGTAATTAGCATGAAAATATTCATGAAAATATTTGTTTATAGTAGAATGTCTTTCTAAGTGCAGGTTTGCCTTTCCATGTGATTAGCAACAAAATAAAGCACAACCTCACTACAAAGCCAAAATATCAAACAAAATTATCTGAAAGTGTATCTACCACAGGCAGCAATTTGGCTAATGTCATAGGACATAGGTCACTGCATTTTCAGAAGGTTTTAAAGCCACATGTTAAAACATATTTTTTTCTTCAAGATATGAAGAAAATTATTGAAATTATTGCTTTGTAAAGACTTTCAGTTTGTGACCAAAATTAATTATAATATATTTTTTACACTGAGGAAACACTATTCAAACATGCAAGGAAGGTGAAAACTGCTGAGGTGTTGTTGTTTTTTCTTATTCACATGGGAACAGAACACCATAGCTTAATATTAAAATTTCAACACAGATGTGGTTGTATATGGATGCAGATAGCAGTAAATTACACTATACAGATAATCCTCAATTTATTAGTCTGATTGACTCTGGAATTACTGTCATAAATTGTGGCAGTTATTAACTGGGTCCCCATGTCATTATGCACTATTTTACAACCTGTTTTGTGATCATCCCTAAGCAAACACTATGATCATTAAGCAAACAGGGTGGTTAATAAATGAATTCATTTTATTCAATTGGTTGTTTTGGGTTTTTTGGGTTTTTTTGCTGGATACCAGAAGGAAATACCAGAAATCTTGGTCACGTGATCACAGGATACTGTAAATGGCCACAAGTGCAAGCCAGCTGCCAAACATCCAAAATACAATAAGTAGTGGGGGTGATTGCAACCTTTGGAATTCTGGAACTGGATTGTAAGTACCTTTTGGGGAGTATGTTGTAGCTTGAACTGGTCATTAAATAAAGACTATTTGTTATTTCAGATTAATACTTCATGTCCCACATAGATTATGTATGGTTAAGTACAACATTTGGAAAAGTTTATCTATTGTTGATGTTAAGTAACTTCCAACACTTTACAACCTAATAAACTTCATTTTGCCAGGGTTGTCTGCAAGTGATTGCTTCTCTGGTCCTCATTTTTATCTCATGGATGATAGTATTTAGTTATGTTCTCAATCAACTCTCTCTGTCCATAAATGAAAGAGTTTTTAGTGAAAATAAAAGATATATTGTCCCCAGAAGGTATTCACAATTTTTTTATATATTCTACATACCGAAGCAGTATGATTTAATTAAGTTCAGAAATTGTCAAACAACTTTCTATCAGAGGAAAACTGAAAATAACTCTGGTTCTTGTTTTCTTTGGAGGATTAACTTTGATCTTTTCAGTTGTTGAGATAATATCTTTTGGATCATTGAAATATTCCTTTTATGAGTTTCCTTGAAGTATATTTACTTACAAAAGAGCTTAGAGAAACAAGTACTTGAGTCATCCTGCATTCTTTTTCTGGAAATGCTGTTAGGAAAAGGAAAGCATCTCTTGAAATGACCTCCTGAAATCTGTTTTTATACTGTTTAAATGCCATTTAATTAATATTTCCTCCTTCATGCAATTATTTCAATTATTATTATTGTAGATGAAAAATTTGTTTATCTACTTAGAGCTCAAGGCAATATACACAGCATTGCTTCTCCAAATTTCCCCAACAACCCTATATAGGAGGTTGCTCTAGATGAGAGTGACTGGTTCCAACTCATCCACAAGATCCCTTTGCAAAGGATGGGTTTGAACTAGGTTCAATACCTTAATCATGTGAATCTCACTATTTGATAGTATCCACAGTTGCAGCATAATTGGTCAATATAATTTGGTTTCATATAGGACTATAGGGCATAGTGGGACAAAGAATAGCTGTGCTTTATCTATGTTCAGATATCCATGTCCATTTCTTGGATTTTTCACATCAATAGGATTTTATTGTCCTGTTCCAAACAGATTGAATAACTGAAGATATTTTTCTCCAAATGAACTTATTCATTAATTGAATTCTTCCATGGTTCTTCTGGTGATGGCCCTGAATTCAGAAAAGGTGACGTCCAACTTGCTGTCCCACCCACATAATATTTTGATTTTGTAAGATTTTCTATAGTGGCTAAGTGAGATTCAAATGTAGTCTTACAAATGGATACAAGTGATGCTACAGATTTATAGACTGCTGTGCAATTTAAGTTTTTTTTAAAACCATTTCTGTGTATACAGAAAGATTTGACAGTAGAGCAAAAGCTTGTTGAAATTAAGTTATGGATGTGAGTTCTCATAACACTTAAGTGTATGATAGAAGAATTGTTAAGTTTGAGAAAGGGAAAAAATGGGTTTGCCCTTGGACAGTAAATTTATTTTGATTTTCCTGGGGAAGAACTTGATTGGCAAGGAATTGATTATGAAAAGAAGTGTTGGGGGTGGGGAATATTCCACATTCAAGAAAGAGAATGTACAAGCTAGAGTGCATGAGGACAATCAGACTAAATTATTACTTACCAAATGTGAATTTGTCTGCAGGCCATAGTTCTGTTTTTGTTTTTGTTTTTTTATGATTTCACATAAGGAGAAGGAAATAATGCTCATTATAGATGCTAATGATTTGAGAACTAATCATTGGAGGATAAAATAGTGTTGCAATTTACTTGATCAGTATGTAGTTTAGCCTTTGGGCTGGGAAAACAAAAATAAGGGGAAAGGAAATGAATAAATTTGCTTGATGTAGAATGCAAAATGGCTCTTGTAATGATGGCCTTTATTTTAATGGTCCAAAACATAGGAATATAAGAAGACTATATGATGCTGAGCACCACCATCTCATTCAGTCCTGTTGGCTACAAGAAAGGACTGTCTCCAGTTCTGCAGGATCTACTATGTACCCCATAATAATATTCATTAACTGATTCAGAAGGTATATTGCTTTTATGCTTTTATCTCTCTATCATGGCTTGTGAAAATCAATATGATCAGACATGAATATCTAGATTTGGAAGGTTGAAAAATAAATGTTCCTTGAAATGTGTACGCATGTTATTGAAGAGGTTGTGCAGAACTGGGAAGAAATACTTTGATGAAATTTCAGATAAAGTACTCCCTTGAAGTTGCTTTGTGAGGCAACCTTTTCTCTCTCCCATGAAACAAAAGGAAGATTGTTGCTTCATCAGAGTTCCATTCAGCTGCTCCAGCAGAACTTGTACCTCAAAATGGCTGTGAACATTCTCAGGAGAAGTTGGAGAAGAAATAATCCAAGCTGGGAAGTTTTTATGTTTGATATGGATATAAAGTTTCTACTAGCTGTTCTCTGTCTATATATCTGCCTATAGTTTGTTTGGTTTTTTATTTCACCTCTCTCTGCTCATTAAGTTTGGACTGTATTGTTTTCTTTTGAAGATTATTTGTGAGTAAGTTTGATCTCCAACTGAGAATTATTGAACAGTGGGGCCAAGTTGGAGGCATTAAAGGACATTTATTTACATTTTGGATTTTGTTACATTTATGTTACACTCCAGGTCATCACACTATCTATCTATCATTTATCTATCTATCATCTATCTATCTATCTTATTTATCATATCAATCACTTGTAAACTCTTTTCATCATATCATATCTAATGGTTTATATCAAATATCTAGAAATATTTGATATATGGATGACTACATTTATAACCTATTTTTTTTCAACAGGGAACTCAAGGCAGTATCTCTTATCCAGGAAATGATCAGACCCAAGCTTGATGAGCTCCTGCAATTGTATGCCACCCAGATGAGATACTTTGAACGCATTTGATTAAAATCAAAATTCCAAACTGTAGTAACATGTGTCAGGCATAATGGAACAAGATCTCCAAATCACTCCAGAATGGATTTGGGTCTTTGCAAAACTGGACCTTTCAGCGATTTAATGAACAGAGATCCAGAAATAGTGGATAATCAAAGTAAGTTCTACCTGTAATAAATTGTTGTTATCAATCCTAATAATGCATGATCTGATTTTTGGGCAACTAAATAGTGGGCTTTTCCTCAAACCAAGGATTTTTATGGATCTAAATCTCATGCATGGACCTCAGATTCTTGCAATGTTGAAATAAGATAGGCTTTTTATTTCTGAAAGACTTCTGCTTTAATTGAAGACATATGAAGCTTTATGTTTGTACTAAGCAGCCACTGAGTTAGTAATACAATCCCACAACAAACACTGCAATAAATTAGATTAATTTTTTTTCTCAAATTAAACTCTTCTTGATGGATGAGTAGATTAATAAAATATAAGAAATGGTATGTTTGTCTATATAGTCTGTGCATGATTAAACTGACTAATTTTGAAGGATTTAGGAAGGGAAGACAACTGGAAGATAACTTAATAGCAAAAACAAGTGTTTTATATTAGAATAAAACAGGTCATTATAATATCATTCTATCTGTTTTATTTGGTACAATTCAAGCTTCCATGTTACTTTAGTATAATAGAAATTATTATTAATACATCACTATTATTGAGACATGAGAATATATTTCTTAAATGTATCTTTTGCAATTTGGGATCAATATTTATGCCTACAATTACCAGTACCAAAAGTTATATGTTTTAATTTTTTAAAACAGATTGTATAGATGCAAATGATATCTTAAAGAACTATAATGTGCAAGCCTTAAATTTGCAGCTTCTTGGATCTTGTCCTTGGATTGAATCCATCCATCGACCCTCCTCAAGGTTGCAACGCTTAACATTCCGGTGACCTTAATGATTTTAATAAAGTAGGACATAAAATCCAAACTCTGAAACAGTTGATAGAAATTTCCATGAGGTTAAATTTAAGGATTTGGTGGAGGGATTAGGGAATTATGGTGAAAACTCCATAATCCCTGCATCAAACCCTTGATTTTATCCTTCTTAATTTTTAAATGTGTCTTTTTTAGAACAAGTTCTAAACTCAATTCCCATGCAACTTTGCTTCTCTGCTCCAAAAATAAAGCAAAATAACAGAGGATAATAATACAACCTTTCTCACATTTTAATGTTAATTGCTGCCTTTGCATACACATTCATATGCCCAAATGCACTCACCTGAATGGATTTGTCTAAGAGGATCACAAACTACTTAGAATGTATAACAATGGCTGCAAATTTCAGCTAATTCTGAAGTTACCATTGTTATTGTTTTAAAAGATTTGTAGACTTCATTTCTGATTGCACGTGAAATAACTGCTGATTTCTCATTAATACGAGTGGGGAGGAAAAAAGAATCAGAAAGCCAAATTCTGAGTTACTTAGCTTTTGAAGTAAAACATTTTTTCTTGAACAACTAAAGCTGCACCCAAGCCCAATTTCGCACTTCAAATATATATTTCTTTGGGAATATTCCTACTCAAATCTTTCAGGTTTCTAGTTGATATTTACATTATATATTCATGT
Organism: Hydrophis major; assembly: GCA_033807585.1. Lineage (NCBI taxonomy): Eukaryota > Metazoa > Chordata > Lepidosauria > Squamata > Elapidae > Hydrophis > Hydrophis major. The sequence continues at coordinate 302,036,505 of CM066329.1, read as the reverse complement.
TATCTCTTCTAAAGTAAACTCTGCAATGCACTAGCATTTGAACAATTTCTGGCAGGCCAGGGCATACGCCATGCGCTAACCGCACCAGCAAACCCGGCGGCGAACGGGCGAGCGAAACGCATGGTCCAATACACAAAAAAAGCCATACAGAAAATAGAAGCAGCCAACATACAAGACAAAATCAATAAAATGCTTCTCATTCAACATATCACACCTAGTGCAACCACAAATAGAAGCCCGGTAGAACTAATGATGGACAAAAAACTACGGTCAACTACGGATAAACCCCCGGGCTCTTCCAGCAAACACAAACAATTTAACATAGGGGACGCAGTATATGCGAAAAACCTGTCAGGGGAACCACTCTGGGTACCAGCAACCATCACGCAAATAACCGGGCCCTTATTGTACCAACTGGAGACAAGCGACGGGAAAAACTGGAAGCGGCACATTAACCAACTAAGATTAAAAATAGCCTCCACAAACCACACACCCGAGCAAGAAACTAGAAGGGGGGGGACGGGAAACAGAATTGAAGGGAACCCCCTAGCACATACAGAACACCCCCCACCCAGAACAAATAAGCCACAAATAAACCAGCACTACTCACCAGCAAACACAAGACCAACAGAACACAAAACACCAGAATCGTCACCTGGAGGGAGCAGCCAAACCAATTCAACCAGCCCGGAAAGATCCGGTGGGAACATCAGGAACAGCAGCTCAACCAGCCTGGGTAGACCGGGAGGGAGCTACCAAGAAAGGCCCGGCTCACCATTCCAGGCGGTTCCATCCCCAGAAACCGAAGTGACAGAGAAACTCTCCAAACTGGTCGAAGACCACACTAGAACTGAACCACGCAGGTCAACTAGGCATGTACGAAGTCCCGCCTACCTGCGCGACTATGTCACGATGCACCGACAGATGAAACCAAGAGGGGAGGGGTGTGCTGTATTAGCATACTCCAAACCCTCACAACTGATTGGTCCGGACGGACAGCGAGCCGATTGGTTGAAGCCTCAGCCGTGAATGGAGCGCTAGGAATCTACCACGATTGGCTGTGCCGATCGCGGGAGATTCAAAGCGCTGCCATTGGCCGCAGAGCCACTAGCCAGCCCTATATGAAGGGCTGCCGCGGCTCGCATTTCCCAGACTATTCTTATTCTAAATAAAGAGCTGAACTCACTAAGATGGTCTCGCCTCTCCTTCGAACCTATCCACCTCAGATCTAACACAGTCAAACTCCCAGTCCGTGGGCAGTATGCGTCACACACTGGCCATGCCCATACCAGGTATAGCAAAAGGGGGGGGAGTCCTGATACATCATGTGATGCTGCTGTGATGACATTAGTTTGACACCCCTGGTCTAAAGCACTATCTGTGGTTATCTACACACCTCTCTTCAATCCTGATTAGTTTTAATTACTTTCCTTCTTCTTTTTTTTTCTTGTTTGTAGGCAGAGGATGCAATACTTCCACAAAAAGCAGAGGATTGTGTACATCCATCATTTTTATTTTCTGCTTAATTACTATCAGTCTTTTAATTTAAAGAATCTAATTGTTATCCAATTTTTCTTCTTCTTCTAATTAAAAATAAATCCAGGTAAGCCCAAAGGCCTGGTGAATCCCAAAAGAGGTGTCAACAAGATTATTGGTATTTATGGGCCTCTTTCCCAGAGCAAAATAATGAAAAGAAAGAAAATGATGCATAGCTGTATAAGGGACCTGAATTACTTCCTGTTTAAGAGCCATGCTTACAGGAGCAGGGCAGAGATGAAGCTGTGAGTCAAGAATCAGGAGACAAGTGCTTCTTCCTTTTCTTTTTCCTCCATCCTATTATTAATTGACATTTACCAATGTTAGCCTCGTTTAAAACAAAAACAAAAAGCAAGATGGCTTCCATAATATTAACATTCAAAATAGAACCAGAACATGCAAGTTAAGACACTCACTGATTAATTAAGATAAATCAACTAAATTTAGCCTCCCAGTTTCCAACCTTTTTAGCAGAGATTTTAAAAATATGATTGAGGGACATGCTTTTTTCCATACACCTGTTACAATACATTCTCCAGTGTCCCCTTTTTGATCATATTTTTTGTAATAAATGAGAGGCTAAATGTATTTAATTTAGGATAAAGATTTTTGTGGATCATTGACTTTCAACATATCAGTGCTTTGGATTTTGGTCCTCACTGTTAGAAAACTGAGAATGCCAAATGAAATGGAAAACAAATTCCTACTTTTATTCAAGTACCCACTGGGGCACATAGGTATCATATTAACATCTTTCTATTAACCTCCACCTTGACCCAGGGACTTCTCTCTGTAGTCAGTGTAGCTTAATTATGGACCTTCAATAAATAAACCCAATGGAAAATGATGTCAAGGTGCAGATACTTTTATTACAAAATAGCCCCTGGCGCAGTTACTGAAAGTAGATTACTTTGTTTCAGACCTCTCTATTAAGTTGCAATACATTGACACAACAGAAATTTTTAAAAGCCTACATTTTATCAACTATTTTCATATTTTATACATTACTTTTCCCTTTATCTCTCAGTTTCCCCTTTAAAAGGCAAAACAAAATTGTTTCATGGTGAACTGATACCTCATTTTAGGTCTAATAGTAACACTTCAAGAAACTTTGTAAAGCCATATAACTAGTTAGCTAATTATTGTTTACAGCTCATTGGGGAATAATATAATCCAGGGAACTGCTCAAGAGGAAATATTTATGCTAATTACTTTCTATTTTCACACGCCACTAGAATTTGACATGCTTTGTTCCAGAAATCTATGAACACTTTGATTTGGACAGCAAAAATATGGATGACCTTTGGCTGGCAGTTGGTTCCCTGAATCTTCCTAGTTCATTATGTCTTACTGTGACCCTTGGTTTTCCACAACATGTGCTCTGGGTTGTGGGGGTGGGAATGGCTAGTTCAAAAATAGAAAATGGAAATGAATAGGGGAAATGGGGCCAATTTGCAGTCAATAGTAGGCATTCTAAATGTATGCATTAGAACCCATAGACACAGATATTAATTTTATATAGTCAGAATGTATTTATAAACAGAAAAATTGCATGGACCTTTTTCTAAATTTTCTAAATTTTTCAAAGGCTCTCCAATAGCAAGATTATTAAAGCTCAGTGTTAAGAGTTCTTGAAGGTCTACCTCTGGAATTTAATTGAAAGATGAAAAGGCAGGAGACATGGCTGTACAATAAAATTGTATATTTTTGTTCAAGCAAAAATATTTGCTATGGGAAAAGAGAGCTTGGAAAGGAAGCTAGTTTATGATTCACAGGCAATCTTGATAAATAAATGAAACAATATATTTTGAAGACATAATTCACTTCTGGAAATGCATCACACCTACTGAATATAGCAAAGTTCACCATAGAGACTTTTTGTACACCTTGACAAAAACTTGAGTAGCTACAATGATGGAGATTGCTAGCCATCATTAAGAGGACCTTTCAAAAATAACTTCATTCATACACAGACACTCATTCATCCCCAGAGATTCAGCTATTTTGAATTTCTCCTGATGCTTTGATGTTTATTCTTCAGTTTTACCAACATACTTCTTTTTCATATATTTTTCTGATAAGCAGTCTACCTTAATTCCTAGCAATTAGAGTATTTAATTTAATCTCTATGAAAATGACTTAATGAGTTTGTTTAGAAACCATGAACATGTTGATATTAATAACATTTCTCAAAAGCAAATACAATTCATGTAGCATTTTTCAATATCCCAATTCTCAAAAATATTATGAACAATATTTTGATCATGCACTATTCCACCAATGAATCAGAGCTGATATGCGGATGACTCCTATGATCTACATCCACAACATGAAATCTTTGAGGAAAACCCTAAAGCAATTTGTAGCCTTCCATGGGTCTTAGTACCTTAACATTGTATAGTTGTTCATCACATGGAAGCCCTAATGCATGCCAATTTATTCCAAAATTCCTCAACCCCTGCCAATATTTGTTCTTTAATTATTGACATAGTTACTCAGAGAATGAGATGTTGGGGCTACAGCTGTAGAAACTTATCCTTGGACATTATTAAATTGTTAGGATAACAATTGTTTAGGGCAGACAGAGTCATATCTGATGAGATGGGTGCCACATAAATTTAATTAATAAATAAACTATGAAATTGTTCATTTGGTATAGGTTGGGTATAAATCTATCTTAAAATTATTAAAATAAATGTCTACCAAGCATCATACAATAATAGGCATTGAATATTTACACCAGTATCAAAGTAGGAAATGAAGTCATAGCAATAAAACCCAAGCTAATCTTAACAGTCATTGGTATTTTAACCTTATCTCAAGTCAACCATACTAATGAAGTACATTGAAGGGAGGAAGGGAAGAACAAGGATAGATCCAATATACCAGATCTTTTATTCAGTTTGGTCTATGGAATGATTAAGGTCCTGGCCTAGAAACCAAGAGACTTTGTGTTCTAATATTGCCTTCAGACATGAAAGCCAGATGGGTGACTTTGGGCCAGTCACTTTCTCTCATCCCAACCCAACTCCAAAGGTTGTTATTATGGGCAAAGTAGGGGGAGGAAGGAATATTATGCATAGTCACTGTGGGATTAAAAAATTCTAATAAATAAATATGCATTTACCCTTCTAAATTCTGAATTTTGTATCTTTACTTTCAAAATCTAAAATAGTGAATTTAGGAACAAAGAGACTACAGAAATTTATGCTGTGAATCTTTACTGGGTTTAAAGTCAGGCACCAGAGAAACACCCCCAATAGCATTGGATTCCCAGTGCTTCCATTGTGTGTGACTCTGTACTTCTAAACAGGTACTATAGATCCATCCTTGTTCACACTTGAAAGGCACAACAGTGTGTTTCTTTTGAACCCAAAAGGTTCATATCCACTAGGGAAAATTCCTGCAAAAAATCAATACATATGAAAAGAATACATGAAAGATTGTGCACTTTAGGTGAAGTGCACATGAAAAGATGTATAAATTTTCTTGCAGGTTTTTGTTGCATTTTTTTTAAAATGAGAAACTATGAGGTATTACACTTGATGAGTTTCCCTACAGTTGATAAAATTGCTATTAATATTGTGCATTGTTTGATCTTTTCTTGAAATGTCCACATTTGACACTGAACAGAAACTGTGTTGACTCACTCAGGAACTACCAGAAAGTTTGACTGAGGTTTAAAATAATCCCTAAACATAGACAACTTATTTATTTACTCTTCTAATTTGTTTAAAGACTGAACTTCCAACCCGATTTTCTTGATTCATTAGCATTACACTGCCCAACTAAATAATGTATGATCACAACTGCATGCCTCATTGAAGTCAATGTCTGTATGAATATAAATCTGAAAACAATTTTAAGACATATATTTATCTCATGCATATTTTATCAGAAAAAAAGGATCCTATTAGTTTAACTCCAAATAAATAAAACTGCCTACTTCACAGGTCATACTCTCCAAACCTATAACTTCTCAAAAAGGGCAGGGGAAAGAGGAAAATTATTATGAAAAATAATAATTCCAGCCTTGGCAATTTTAAGACTTCTGGACTTCAACTCCCAAAACTTCCCAGTCAACCACGGGAGTTGAAGTCCATTAATCTTAAAGTTACCAAAAGTTGGACGCCCCTGCTCTGAACTGAATAAATGACAAAAGATTGATAAATGTGGGTAATGAAACCAAGGCCACTGTGATGCATTAAATACACTAAACTCATGGGTTTAGTCTGTACATGGTGCGACTGAACCTATTAATGGGACTCTAAATTCACCAACCAATATTTTTTTCTTCTGATAGTTCAGAACAGCACCCTGAACAAATCTGACTTATATTAATGGGGACCAACAGGAATAATTTCCTAGGCAACAAAAACAATTCTGAACTGCTCCTGGCTAATGTAAAATGTCAACCATTATTTGGACCTGAAATAGAGCCTATGACCTTATAAAGTTTCTGGCTAGAAAAACAGAATCTTCTCAAAGGTCATTAGACAGCCAATGTTCTCATCCATTGCCTCAATCTGTCTGTTTAGATGACAGTGCCACCTAATTTCCTAATCTGTTGCCAATTTAACTTGTACCAACAAGCAATCTGAAGCAACCACTATAACACACTTTCAGAAGGAAACTAGGCATCAGTGTTCGAGCTTTAATGTAATGTTTCTGTAACTCCAGTGCAATCAATCAAACAGAGAACAAAACCAATTCCCAAAGCTGTTTTCCTTCATTATCATTTTCTAACTGCTGCATTTATAGTTTTGAAATTTTACAAGTACTTACTTAAAGGGAATCTTTACTATCTTATTTTACCAGTTGCCAAGAAAACACACGCACACACGCAAACACACACACACAAACACACACATGCACAGACACACAGAAAGAAAAGAAAACACATCATTTTAGTCCTGCCCAATCTACCAAGATGCAAAAATAGCTGCACTGATGTGTGTGTGTTGGGGGGGGGGGTTTCTTTTCTGATATTTCATTCCAGGATAGTTGCCTTTCTTTCTTAACATATTGTCTCTGCACAACCACAAAGGGACAATTCAGCTTCTTTTCAAGGCTAACAAACAAGCTCAACCCAGGAACAAAACCAATCTTCAATCAATTCAAATTATTCAAATACATTAACCCCAAATGTCCCTATCTGAAATATGATTGACTCCCTCTCAACAGAAGGGGAAACCATACTCCCATATGTATTATTAAAAGAAAATACATAGACTCAATTTACACAAATCTCCCTACTTCTGTGAAATTATTCCTTCAAATAAGTTACTGGTCTCTCACATTTATTCAATATCACATTAAATAAATTCTATTTCCTGATTTCTAATTCGATGTGATATAAATCTCAAGTTCACCACAATATTTGGGTTTATATGGATACACTGCTGCAATTTTATTGTATAAAAATAATTTGATATTTTTGCTTCTTTTCTTTTTGTTGCAACTTTCCTACCCTAGTCTATACACCTCATATTTCTTGGTGGAATCCCAACTAAGGACTTGCCAGGTCTGAAGTTCCTGAGATTTTGAGCCCTGACAAAGACAGATAAGAACTGCCATCCTAACTTGTGTGATTATTTAAAAAATAATAATATGGAATTTCATTTTTCCAAAATGAAATACTGTTAGCCTACTGATCTTTTAAGTGCTCTGGACTGAAGTAGTTTTGCTTGTGAAATCACCCAAATGGGATTAAAATGGAACTTTCTGCTTGGTGAACACTTTATTTTTACTTATTATATTCTCCCCTTTTCTGTAGAGTTAGTACCCTTAGGGACTGGGCTCATTTTCTTCTTTCTTCTAATTGCTCTTATCCATCTGAGTGTTTTTGGACAGGATGATATCAAAAGAAAGTATTAAATGACACTTGATCTGCAGCTACCTGCTTATTTATTTATGTATTTTAAAAGCTATATAAAATGCAGTTTCATTTCATCTTCAGGAGAAGTTCTGTAAATTGACCTTTCTCAGCTGACATTCCTAGAATAACTCAGCTGGACATCTTGATTTTGTATGCACTTAGACATCCTTTTAGATATGCACCAGAGACTACAAGCAAGCAAATGCATCATTTTTTTCCTCCCGATAATTTCCTAAAATAAAGTTTCTCTTTTTTTAATGTAAGTTAGTTTTAATGACCTTTATGTCAAATAATTTTGATGTGAGCATAATTGTATATCCTCCTACTTCTGGTTGTTGGGTGAACATATTCCCTGTACAAAAAATAGGGGAAGGCACTAGGACACTCTGGCTATGGGAAAGAAGGGAAAATTCTAAGTATCCAGCAAGGGAGATTAGTTAAGAGTGTGCCATATAGAAAACTCTATATCTACCGTTCCAAAGAAAATGCTACCAAAAAAAAAAAAAAAAAAAAAATGCTTTTCCGCATATTTTTTTGGAGTAACAGCAGAGAAGACTTTTCAAGAATGGGTAAAAAGCAATGCAGGTCACTGTGAAATAGGGATATAAATAGAGTTTTGGACATATAGTAGATCTGTGCTTAATGGTGAAGGATTTCAAAGGACCATTTATATCTACCTTGAATAATTAATTATATTACATTCCATTCTTAATTAAAAAATATAAATAATTTTAACAATTGTAACTAGACCACCAAATCTATTGCTTCTATTTTGAAAAAAGGGTTTTTAAAATAATTGCTCTTGAATCTATGTTTTTATTTCACAAAAGTGTTATTCATTACTTTTCAATTCTTTGTTCAAAGGGTTTTACCTATTTCAATAGTAAAATAGTTTGCAAATAAAAACAAGAGACCTTTTTTCTCAAATCTGTAATGGGATTGTAAACTCCTGATCAGGAAAGGGGCTTTAAAAATGTATAGGAATACAAAGCATTTTTGGTTTGGCTTCCCACGATTCACAGCATTTGGGATGCAGTGACTCTTAAAATGGGACTCAGTGTCAGATGTTAATCTGTCTTTCTTATTTTTAAAAAAGAGGAGAGTTTGATCCAGATCATCTGCACAAGGGGGCAGGAACATCCATAATAAACTGCAGTTATGTCAAAATAGCAATGTGGATGTGGATGGCATCATCACACAAATACCACAATTACTTGGTTACTCCATACCATGTTTGACCCAAATTTGGAAGTCTTGTATTTAAGAGGTGACATGTTTGCCCTGCCACCACCACTAATGCCAATGGATAGGAGGACTTCACCTTTTTTTCCCCTGGTATGTTATCTCAAGGCAGATATTATCCCAAATATGTTATTTGTTCCTGAATATGTCCTTTGAAGAAAACAGCCAATCCCAACAGTGATATACTAGATTGCCTTTGCAATGTGCTGACTTGGCTTATAATTTCAAAATTCGAATATGTCCTCCTGCTTCTTGAATTTATTAGCTGGATAATTCTCATAAGGATTGAAATTACTTGTTTGGTGGTCTGAGACAAGCAGTTTTCAAGGACGGAAACATTCATCACAAATTAAGAACTCTGTTCATAATTTATGAAGTAATACTGGCTTCCTGGATATGCAATTAGAAGATAAATCACCTGTTCCTAGGAAACCAGGGACTTTTGTAATCTTGATTGTTTAACATTTGCAAAGCTGTTCCAGTGTCACATTCATTTGCCTAAAGGTGAACTATGGGTAGCATATTTATTAAAGAAAAGGCTGTCCCTCACAAAAACAAAAAAAGCTTCAAGACTTGCTTAACACCTTGCATTTATTTAATAGGCAAGAGTGGTGTTAGAAGCAGTAAAACATGTGAGAGCCTTATTAATGAAATAAAAGGATCATGTCTCTTAGCACTAACAATTCATGAGGTCAGGCCTTGCAAACGAAGAGGACCGAAGACAGACACACTGAATTGCAATGATTTTGATTATCTATGGAGATTCTCAGTCATCCAGGTCATAGTTGTCCCAAAGGACAAATATCCTAGGACCTGATAAAGGAAGCTATAATTATTTCATTAACCCAATGAAGTTGAATGATGGTTTAGAGCAGAGTACCATTCACCTAATAGTTGAACTAAGCACAGTTGGAAGGAAAGAAAGAAGTGTCCATTTTTATGATCTTTTAGTTAATAGAGGAAATTACTCATCCTCTTTAAATTAGCACTATACAGCAGTTTAACTTTCTCGCTGCTGGTACATGCAGTAACACTTTCCTGAGCATATTTTTGTGAGATGTATTACAATGTGTGTGTTGAATAATACCACAGAAGCTGCAAATTAAAGAATATGTTGTAAGACTATTCAACACTTAGAAACAGAAAATGCTATCCATAGCAACAGTGGGCCCCTCACTTCTCAGATGAAGTCAAATCACCAAGTTATTTTTATTTGGCCTTTAGATTTCCTTCAGCTTTCTTTCTCAGAATATGATCCACAAAAGAAAGTTTTTCTTTCTGTATAACCTGAAGGTTCTTCTAGACTCCATGTCAGGGTTCCAAGTAACAGCCCATAGGAAATCAAAACTCCAAGGCAGGATTCCTCAAAGTATACATTCATTGAGCATGTCATATTGACACAGCTGGTGAAAACCCAAATCTGAAGTCTTCCGGGTTTTCCTCACCTAGTTCAAAATCCAAAGTTCTTCCCCACATTACACACAACCATCTTCCCCACATTACATACCACCATCACATGCCCCAATCAGGTATCTTTCCCCATCCTGGATGCCTTCCATCCATGCCCCTCTAAGTGCTGGTGAGGGTGTCCTTGGTTCACAGAAGAAAGAATGTTATTATGGCTACATATTCCCCTCAGCTATCTCTACTCCCTCTTTCTTTTCCCACATCTCCAGACAACCTTGCTGTGTCATCTCTGAAGATGCTCAAAGATGGGTCCAGGGTTGACACTCCATCATAGATTTCAGGGAATACTGTAGTCCATTCAAAGAGCCACAAAGCCTCAAGATCCTACATAAATAGGTGTCAACAGCATGGATGGTGACTCAGCTCTCTCCTGTGCAATATTGGTTGAGCCACTGAGCTTTCTCAGAATGTAATGAGGACATTTTACAAGGGACAGAATGCAATGAAAAAGTTTTTTAATATCCAACTATGGATATCCTTCAGCATAGGAGAAAAACCATAGCATTTGTGATGGCAGCACCTGGTACCTTATTTCTTAGCCCTCAGTATGTATTATTGACTCTCTTTGGATAAATGTTATGGCACAGGGAGTGGAAAACTTTTTTACACATATCTACCTTCCTACTAATAATTGTTGATGAGTTGTCTTGCATGCTTTTTAGGTCAGACCTGGCATGGACAAAGAGGCAGCATTCTAATTCTCTTCGAGTGTTATATGTATGTGATCAAACAAAGAGGCTGGTAAGGGCCCCCAGAATTTCAACCAGAATTTATTGATTATATAAATAAGGAAATACAAACAAATTACAAAGGAAACACAGTTTGTTTGTGAAATAAAGACATTACTAAAATATCCTTATCATTTCCACAGTTGGCCTCCTGCTATCAGTCCAAAAGACTTTTTTACAATATTGCAGAAGAAAGTTGAGGGAAACTTCTAGATGGGGTGGTTTTGGCAAATGCTGCAAAAAAAAATCTTGACGCTATCCAATCTGGAAGTATTTCAACACAAACCGATAACAAAATGAAAGGGGCTTTGCCTCACAATACAGATTCAAAATAATTGGAGACTATTCAAATCCTCTTAGTAAGCCAAACTGGGCAGCCTCGCAGAAGTGAATCAGGCAGTTCCAATATAACCAATATAACCCAACCTGTTTCGCCTAAGAAAACTATTTTGCTTCACCCAGGCTTATTAATTTTCCTTTAGTGTTGGCTACATCACATCTCGATTCACCAAATTGTCTCTTTCATGTGGGATCTTATTTTTTATTTCCATTCCGTGATTTCAATATACAGTAGATAAAAGGGTTCAAACTGGAATAAATCAAAGACCAATCTCCTTTTAATGTACAGTAACATTTATGGTGGTTCTGGGACATTCTATGCTTTTGAATATAAGTAGATATATAGAATTTGTTGCCTGTTGTTTATGTCTAGGCACAGCTGCTTTTGCTTTCCTTTTGCCCAATTTTGCCAGATAAATGGTTTTACTAATATTTATTAAATAAACATCAAATTTGCTGTATTGAACTGTATGTATGTTTACTCTGATTTAGATAAAGGGATGAGTGGAAGTGTGTTGAATGTAAACTGTACTAGAAATTACTCAGAGTGGTTTTCCAACACTTAAAATAGTTGATCTAACTTCAGAGGCCATTTAGGTTGCAGCACTAATCAATACCAACTTTTTCAAAAGGATTTTTTTTTCAAGTGGTTGGTCTGCTATCCAACCACCTGAAGTATAACTACCATTAACTCTACCCATCCTGGCAAGCTCCTACTTAGACTGATCATTGCAGTAGTTGCTCCTTATACTCATTGTTGTTTTAGATTGTTTCCTTATTTCCCAAAGTCTTTTCATATGGATGTTTTGTTGTTTTAATCAAGCACACATTTAGTAGTTTCCAATGTTTCTTGATTTATATCCCAGACCTCCTTAGTGCCCACAACTTTCCTTAATTTAACATAATGTATCAATTCAATTACTCCTGTTCCAAATAATAATGAAGATATAGGATAGGAAGCAAGCTGATATTCTGTATAACCTAATAATTTTTCTCTTCAATGTATCCTTTTATTATTTTGCTTGTGTACTGCATCATTTTCTTTGGTCATTTGCAGCCCATGTATCAATCATGACAGGGGGAAAATGTACCTGTGTGTTTCGAAATGAAACAGCTAATTTACCAAACCAGCCAATTAGTTCCTGCTACCTATAGGTAGGTAGATCACATACCTCAAACAAAGCCAGATCTTTTTTTAAAAAAGTGCAAAACATTTGTGGTGCCCTTTCTCTCAGTCTCTTCTTCTCCCTCCTCTTCCATAAGTACCTACCTAATCAAATTCTAGAAGAACAATAAGACATAAACAGCCACAATATGTCCTTCAGCCACTAATCTGGAGACAGAATTTGCAGAGCTGATAAAATTATCCAATTACTTATGTCAGTATCAGACAGTCCATCCTCAGGACTGTCAATACATAAAAGAAAAGATGAAACAGAGTTTGAGGCTTAGGGGGGAAAGGTAAACTATTACATCTTTGAATCTCATTGGATTCTCTCAGAAGCAGTTCCAACATTCCTGATTGGAAATGATGCCTCTATTCATTCTGAACTTTCAGTTTGAAGATTCAGTCTAAAAAGTTATTCATTGAAATTCAATCAAATTGGATTACCCTTTTGATGCTTTACAGAGTTCACCAGTGTGGCAAATTAGGACTCTTCTCTAATTTCTTAAATACTTATTGCATCATCTCTACAGTCCTACTATGCATCATCTCTACCATCCTACTATGACAAAGTTATGTTTAGAACCCTGTCAAATATGTATAGGGATTTGTTTTATAATCATACTATATTACCAACAGTTATACAGTACCTGAAGGAGTAATTGATGAAGACAACACACCAATATCAAACAGGAATGTTCTTAATTTCATGGGGGGGGGATGCAAATCTTGTTCTCTGCTCACCAATACTATAATCTGTTATTGGTGACAGCTTTTTGCCTTTGCCACTCTTGGCAGTTTGCATTATGTGAAAAACTACTTTATGTTTAAGTGCTAAATACTTCTGCTTCTTACTGGCAATCAGTGTTAATTTTATTTTCATTACCTAGTAAAAGACTTTATTAAAGACAGAACATTTTCATGAATTTAGCTCAAGAATAGGAAACATATGTGACTCTGGGCACCAGAAGCTGACAGACACAACCCTGGGCACCAACTAGTTTCCCTGGCTTACTTTTAATTTGTTTTTAATTAAAAGACTCCAAAACAAGAGGCAACTAGGAAACTGCATTCTGCAAAAAGCCAGCCTTGAGTATCCTCTTTATTTCCAGTAAATATATGCTTAAGATTCCCTATTTTCCAAAAAGCCTCTGCATAGAAAATAATTTAGAATGTTTTTTTTTTTTCCCTTCCATTCAATCACATCAGATTCTCAGGGGCTGCTTGGACTAGTCCCAACAGTTTTCTTGATAGGGTTTTTCAGAAGTAGTTTGCCATTACCTTGTTTCTTGAACTCAGAGAAAATGATTGGCCCGGGATCACCCAGCTGGCTCTGTCCCCAAGAAATCACAACCCCCCAGTTTTAAATCTAATGCTTTACCCACTGCATTTATCTTTAATAATATAAGAAAATAAATATTTTTAAAAGAAAGGAATGGGAAACTGTATCTAATTTTGTATTAGGAAATGTGGCCATTTGCCCAGTGATGGAAAATTAATAAGTGGATAGGAGTAAGTGAGTGAGTGAGTGAGTGAGGAGGGGAACAAGGAAGGAAGGAGGGAGGGAGAGAGGGAGGGAGGCAGGAAAGAAGGAAAATAAACTTTGTTTTGCCTATTAGTAAATTAAAATTTTGTGTCTGATCTTGCTCTTGTAAAGCTACTTTATGAAAGCACCTATCCAGATGTATCACTCCAACCCATTGTTTTCCTGTTTTTGTTCTGTACTTTGCAATTCTACTGCTGTAGTTACAACACACCCTTTTTACCTGTTTTTGATTAAATAAAGCAGGGCTGTCAAACTCCCAGCCCACAGATCAGATGCATCACATGCTGGCCATACCCATGACCAGTTTAGAGAAGAGGAAAAAAGTCCCAATATGTCATGTGACACTGCGGTGACAACATGAACCCCTGATCTATAGATTGGAAAGCTTGCCAGGGAATCAGGCTTTTGAAAAGAAACGCATTGCTAAATTACACATAAAGATTATGTAGACAATGTGAGAGACTCCACTTATTTAACATGTGGATTTTTCCTAAGAGTAGAGCAATCTTGATACTCTGGAGCTCATACATGATAAAGACTTTGTGCCCCAGAATTTCAGGCAAATACTCCTTGATTCTGCTCAGCATCAGAAATATTTTGCCAAATCCCTTAGTGGATACGTGATAACAATACAAAAACAGACTGCTCTGTATTCTGCTGTGGAACACTAGCTTTTTTTTTCCTGGGAAAATCAGAAGAAGGTACATACTATACCTGGTTCTAAATTATTTCTTTTAAATCCTGATGTTTCTTTCTATTGTCTCCTAATGTGTTTATGAGATTGAATCATAGAAATATAGGGCTGGAAGTGGCCTCAGAGGTCTTCTAGTCCAACCTTTTGCTCAAGGCAGAAGTCTTATACCAAGTAGCGGAAATGCATAATGCATTAATATGTGAAAAGGACATATAGATGTGTGCATATTGCTTTTGGTCTGATTATAAATGGCCTCCAGAATCCTCCCCCTTCCTTTTTGGACTAAAAAAATGGACCAAAAAAAGGAATTATCAGGTTCACATACCCCCCAAAATGCAAAAATTATTGGAAATAAATTGATGGAATTGGATGGTAAGTGTGAAAGAGCAGCAACTTTAATATATTAGCTTGTTGGAGAGTGAAGAAGCTGGTAGAAATTAAAGTGGAAAAGTAGTGAAGTACATGTATGAAATGTGATTGGGCTAGGAAGATTTGCACAACTTTGGACTGAAGTGTTAGATGGAGCTGAATGGCAGAGGACATTGTTGGTATGTGATTACATGCTGGAATCAATCTTTGTAGGCAACAGCAGTGACATTGATCATTTTAAATAATAATTTCTTTCACAAGTGCTACAGCTATTGTGGCTGGTTATATCCACCAGAGTCACCAGGATCTACAAGCTTGAAGTAATTATCAATGCCATTCAAGTGAGAAGATCAGCTTGTAACTAAAGACTGGTTTGGAGAAGCACTGGAGGCTATACTTGGAATATTCACAAATATATGACTTTTAGAACAAACTTTGGGAAAAGGTTCGTACCTAAACTTCACTAAGATGAGAGGACTGACATACAGGATGAAAAATTGGGAACCTTTATGTAACATAGAGACCTGATCAATTACTAAGAGGGTCCTAAATATCAGGACCTAAATTTTTACATATAAGTTGTACACATGTACACACACACCAATAGGAAACTGAATTCTCAGCATTCTATTATGCTATTGTGCTTCTAAATGACAATAGTTACTGTCTGGTAGAAAATAAAAGTAATGCATGATGTTCTTCATGAGCACGTCAAGTGCCAGGGAAATCAAGAGATTCAGGCAGTTCAAATGATTTGTTGCAAGTTTCAGCTTTTTACAAGAATCTGACCAACTAATTAGCAAGGGAAATAAGTGGAAGGAAGAAAGGAATTCAAAGTGGGCAGGACTTAGATCTCTTGCGTGTGCACAGGCACTCTTGACTTATGATGCATTTGACTCCTCCCTCAGTCTCAGCCTGGTTATTTCCTACAGAGCATTTCTCTCTCACTGAGAGTAAATTGCAGGATCAAGGACTTCTCATATTCTTCCCCATTCAAGAACATATGTACATGATAAAATGTATACTCCAATGTTTAATGAAATAAAAGTAGTCCAAGACATTATAATCTCTGCATGAATTCCAGAGTCACTATACAAGCTCTCTAGGTATGCTGTAGGTTATTAGACTTCAGAACTTTTTGTAGAAAGCAGATTTTTATGAACTTGAAGTAAATACTCTAAATGAAAAGGTTAAGTGGTCATTGTTATGAACGTTTGATAGTAGATGTTCAGTCCATCCTTTTCAGGCTAAATGACTTTTCACAAGTTCCATTTCACATCATTTATACAGCTCTCAGAAGATTTTTTTTTTTCCTTTTGTTAAAGACTCTTGCATCTAAAACCAAGAGATTCTATAAGTCTAATTACATTTCTCTTGTCCTATGTAATGGACCTTGAAATTAAAACATATATACATTGTACAATATAATAAACCATCTGATTTCTAGATAGCAATGCTCGTGATGTAAACTTCATAACTGAGCAAAGCTTGGTGACTGTGTATTAAGAAAATTTATAGATCCATGTCTTAACAGGAATGCCTTTTAAAAGCATCACATTTTTAGTTGCCAGAAAAAGCTACATTAATTTTTCAACTCATAATTATGTGAAGCTAACATCTAGCAAGCATCACTGCAGTTCAACCTGCAAAACGACTGAAGCCATACTTATTTCTGCTTCATTTCTTGCTTTCCAATTCAAGAGGAAGGAGGAGAGCATTTGGGGGGAGGGGGGGAATCAGGAATGTCGTGCCTCAACCAGCTAGCCATAACATCAACCAACCAGAGTGAGAACCAAGGTCATGTCAACAGACACCTGTTGAAGTTGAGCCGGAACCTACACCTGGACAGATTGGCCCATATGGCCTGAGAGACAAAGGGGGGTGGGGAAGTTTTATTCTTTTAATTATCCCTAACCACAGGAATAATTTAGAGTTAGCTTCACCTTTCTAAGTGCCAATATGATGTATTCAATAAAGGATATCTTGAACCTGAACAAATGTTAAAGTCCTGAGTTCCCTGAGCTCATTACTCAGAGTACACATATTGAGAGCATATATGGCATACATCATGTAGTCAATCAAATATTTGAGGATGTGGAATGATTCCATATGTGATGCGTAAATTTTATTATGAATACTTTCTTTAGATCATCAATTGAAGTGAAATAAATACATATGCAGCAGGAGTACATAGAGGACTTACAGGTGTTCACTGAAACATATATAGGATGCTTACAAAGTATCATTTCCACTGAGTTGATTTCATTCCTTCAAGTGTCTTCCCTACTCCCAACTTCCTAGTTCAGCTTATAGCCTTGTCTAGGTTACAGTCTTCTGGTCTTGTATCTAAGTATTAACCAGCTTCTACCCTGCTATGTTCCAGAGTCCAGAAATAATCAACGTTTCAACACAAAGAATCAGTAGTATACATTAAGTTGAAGTCAAGAAGATTTATTGCTTAAGCCCATAAGAGTCTAGTTGACTAGACTCTTATGGGCTTGAGCAATAAATCTTCAATGCTAAATTGGTGGTAGAAAGAGGCAACAGAATACAAGAGGGTTTGGAGTTTTACCATTTGCAGATACGTAACAACTCTAGGCTGAAAACTCACTTAACTCCACCCCCTACCTCTGCCTTTCTTCTCGTAGATATACAATATTAAAAGATTAGATGCAAAGCTCACTGCTGTGGTGCTGCCCCAGTCCAATCAAGCAATATTTTGACCTACTGAATGTTCATAAAGAGCTGTTATCCCTTTCTAAAATTACATTTTAAAAAACACCACACTTAAAATATGCTGCCTGAAAGTAACAATATATCCACCTACTTTCTTAGGAATGACCCTTTCTGCAAGGCGAAGGATGCTTGGGTCACGTTCTATTCATTATAAACCTGGGAACATTCATGACTTTGTGTGTGTGTGTGTGTGTGTGTGTGTGTGTGTGTGTGTGTGTCTTATTCTTGACTTTGTTGGAAAAGCAATTTTTATAGAAGCTCAATTCTGCACAGCAATTAAGGTGCAATACAGTCAATATTCCCATCACAGATTTCTCCACATGATGAATTATCTCTTCAGTAATTGTGTCCCAGTAATTGTGAAGTGTAATGGGACTAAGGATAAACCATGTACCCCATTTCCCAAAAATAAGACCCAACTGGAAAATAAGACATAGCATGATTTTCAGGATGCTTGTAATTTAAGCCCTATTCCAAAAATAAGCCCCAATAAAATTGTCAATCAGACCAACACATTTAATACCATGTTTTCCTGAAAATAAAACCTAACTGTAAAATAAGTCCTAAAGAATTTTTTGCAGCAAAAATTAATATAAGACCTGGTCTTATTTTTAGGGAAACACAGGTAATACCAACTCAATATTCAGAATGGCTGAGGAACCATTCATGAGGCAGCAAATCACTTGTTTCTATTGCACATGGTTAGTATATAAACTCAATAAATAAAATGAATGAAGAAGACTTCATGACATTATTTGTTACCATTCGTCCAATTCTTACATGTTTTGTCAATAAGGGCATCCCTGTATAGTTTAGCAAAACCTTTGTTGAAATCAAAATATATCAAGTATAAATCATTCCCACAATTTATGATATAAATTAGTACATTAAAATGAGATAGGAATAACATGGTTTCTGGGATTTCCAATCCCTTAATACTAAGTCTTTTAATTTGGATTGGGTTTCTCAGATCTCAGGAAATTCTGGCTCACTTTTGAGCTTAGTTTTACTTTTACCAGCTTCCCTTGTGATCCTAAATTTGAACCTATTCTTTCTAATTTTCAGAGTTATAGATAGAAGAACAGAGAGATTATCATGTAGAGTTCTAAGTGTCTTTACATATATATATATTTTTCTATCAATTTACAAAGATGAACCAAAAGGCTGGTTCAAGGTTCATGTTTGACTCTTGA
This sequence comes from Hydrophis major, assembly GCA_033807585.1. Taxonomy (NCBI): domain Eukaryota; kingdom Metazoa; phylum Chordata; class Lepidosauria; order Squamata; family Elapidae; genus Hydrophis; species Hydrophis major. The sequence goes on along the minus strand of CM066329.1, from coordinate 302,017,612 downwards.
ACTACCTTTTCTTTTTGGTTAGGTCAAGTCACTGTGGCTTTGAAACAGTCTCCTGACTGTTTCCTAAATCATGACACCAAACTAGATCTCAGAACTAGTTTATCTGAATGAATAAAAAGGCTTGGCCTTTTGCAAAACTAACTTTAAAAAAGCCAAAATTAATTTGAATTAAAAGCTGAATTCAATTAAATTCAATTGAAATGTTTTCTCTGCTTATTGTGTAGCAAGCTAGACAAGAAAAGAGGGGAAAAAAGAGTGTACAATCCTTTGTTCATTGTGTAAGCCTGGTAGATGGCAACGCTGAGGGCAGATATTTTCCCTACTGAAATAAATTCAATTGCCATGTTAGAGAAAAATTGTTGACTAAAGCTGATCTGGACAAAGACACTAATCAAATAAAAAGGAACAGCAAGATTTCTTTACTTATGGATCCCTGAGAGGGAGAAATAGTAATTTCCCAGGGGCCCCTAATTTAATTGATTTATTTTTCCCTTGATCCAATTTTAAAATATACCTGTGATACTTTTATGGATAATTTGTAGTCATAATATTAATCCAAACAGAAATAAAAGATATTTTAAACTTTAAAATTTAAAAATTTTTCCTTTTCCCTGTGGTTCAAATAGAAATGAATTTTATTAGCACTTCAAATGAAAACAAGCATGGTGAGCATGTAAGCAAATATATCAGAAATTTGTATCCGCACCATTTTCATGCTGCCAAAATAAATACACCTGACTTTCTTTGTGTCCCAGTAATTGTGAAGTGTATGGGACTCAGGATAAACCATGTACCCCATTTCCCATATTCTCCAATACATAAAGTACATTTGTATGATGTCACAACTCAGAAAATGTCACCTCTTTAGGGACAAAAATTAATTAATTAAATTTCACAAACATACATGTAACCAAAATTAAATAAAATGCTACCTGTATTTTATGCCAAATTTTATGAATTTCATTACTGTACATTTTGATAATATCTTTCTTTCTTATTTTTCTTTTCCTTTTTTTCTTTTGGAGAGAATAATAAGAGGATATCTTCTCAATTGAGACATGGGTGAAAATCACAAAAGAACACATTTAAATTATATATTTAGGTCCAACAACTAGGACTCAAACTTCTTCAACATAACATAATTGTTTTCTAAAATTGGTAGCAAATGAGGAAAAAACCATGCCCAGAACTACAGTTTACTATGTGGAAAAAAGGCATAGTGAGTTTTGTACAGAGCTTACAGTCTGCAAAACAAAAATTTTAGTGACAACAAAACTGCTACTTTTTTGTAATAAATAAAAAAAAAATCTTCCAAATAAAACCTTAATGATTTTAGAGACATGTCAGCACAGATTTTGACAATAATATAGATTTTTTTTTCCATTGTCTTTTTCCAGGAAGCTTTTTTTTATTTTCTAGTTTAGTCCCTAGACCTGGTTATTCCTTGATGATCTGCAACTCAAATATAAACCTGGTTTAAATTTAGTTTACCTTCCATTTAAAATAGAAGGGAGGCTATTGTCAATGTCACGTGTTAAGTATTGCAATATATGGTCATAGAGTGGAGTTGGCTAGCAGACTCCACTCATTGGCCCAGCCACTAGTGGGAGAAATAAAGTCCATGCCACAGCTGAGCCTGAGCCAGCTGAGCCTGAGCCAGCTGATTGGTTTTTGCTTAAATGAAGAAATAAAGAATTTTACCTGCTTCTACCACATCCTGACTCTTTACTCCATGAGCCCACTTAACACTGGCTGTTAGGGATAACATTGGTTACCTAACTTAGTTTGAGTAAAAATAATATATAAACTATGTTAGTGAGTTTAAGTGTATGTATCACTTTAACTGCAAAACATGTATTTTGGATGCGGTTGTAAAATTACCATAAGAGGGAGAAAGAGAGCTCACTGTTTGCTGGCTTTTACTGGAGAACTGACAATGATGGATTGATGGTGATAACTGCGTGTTTCCCTGCTGTTGCTGAAACGAAGAAAAGGGGTTTGATTTTCTTCATATCTCTGACTGCAAAAGAGATATATTGCTGGACTGATTATTTTTAAGTTTACTGATCTCTATTTTCGACACTGGACTTTGCAACTGATTAATCCCCGGATGGACTGAACTACTGTATAACATATGGACTGTTTGACTATGCCATAATTCTTGGAATAAAAAACTATTTAACTGGCACAGTGTATCTGTCTTACTGAGTGTAAACTACAAGAACGTTTATCTCACATCATTTGCCTGCCTGCTAGACTGCCGTTGCACGTTCTGCTAGGGTGTGTATCCCTAACACTGGCAGCTGTGTTTTATTAATTATAGTTTAATATCCAGATAAAGATGGCACAAGTCAATTTACAAAGTTTGTCTTTAATATCCAAACTGGATGGAACAAACTATGTTTCATGGTCTATGTATGTAGCCTACTTCTATGCAGAGAAGGTTTGTGGAGTATAATTCAAAGCCCACCAGAAGTAGATGCATAGGATCTGAAGGATGAGAATGATGCCCAGAAAATACAAGAATATAAACTGAAGAATGAGCAAGCTCTCTGTATAATAGGACTGACACTCTCTGACCAACAGCTTGTACATATATGTGGAGAAGAAACAGCTGTGAAATGTTGGGAGAATTTAAAGAAGATTTATGTTCGAGACAGTGTAGGAGCACATATAAATCTTACACGGAAACTGTTCAGAACACATCTTCAAAAGAATGGAGACATGCTGAGTCATATAAACACAATGAAGAGAATTTTTCAGGAACTGCATGAAAAAGAACTTATCTTCGCAGAACTACACCAAGTTTATATAATTTTGTCTTCTTTAGATGAAAGCTACGATGACTACGTAACTTCACTTGAGGTTCTGCCAAAAGATAACCTCACATTAACTGACATTACTGGCAGATTAATTGAAGAAGCCAGGAGAAGGCTTGAAAGGGATCAACTTAGAAGGGAACAACCACAATGTGAAGAAGAGAAAATATCTTCGTCACTGTATACAATTAGAAAATGTTTTAATTGTGGAGGAAAAGGACATTTGGCAAGATTCTGCAAGAAAGGAAAACGCCACAATGCCAGCCAGAAAGATAAAAGGCATCAAAAGGATAAAAAATGCTTAGAGTTAGCCATGTATAGCAACGAAACTGTGAATAGTAATTTATGGGTTGTAGATAGTGGAGCATTGCACTGCATAATGAAAGATAAGAAAAGATTTATTAAGATGTCCACAAGTTCACAGCAGATATTGTTAGCTAATGATGGAAACTGAAAGCTAAAGGTGAAGGTATAACATATTGTTCTTGCATAAAAGAAAATGTAAAAATGTTATATGTACCACAACTTAAGTTTAATTTGCTTTCGGTGAGAGTTATGGTTAAACTAGGTTATGTAATTACCTTTAGGGGAGACAATTGCATCATTGAAAAAGAAGGTAAAAAGTGACTGCAACTTTAAAAGGTGAATTGTATGTGTTAAATAAAAATTCAGAGGTAGCTAACACAGTTTGTAATAATGTTAAACCTCATGATGAATGCATACATTTGTTACACAGATGTTTGGGGCATATACATTTTAAAATGCTTAAACAAACGGTAGAACTATCTAAAGGTATAAAACTGAAGCCTTGCAGTAAGTATTTGCACTGCAATGCATATAGTCAAGAAAAAAGCAAGCAAATGCCAGCAAATAGAGTTAATGGATTTAAAACAAAGGAGCCTCTAGAGGTCATATATGCTGATATTATAGGTCCTAAAAAACCAAGTGTGGGAGGTGCTCGTTATATACTAAGTATAATGGATCATTATTCCAGATATGGTTTCTGTTATCTAATGAAGAGCAAAACGGAAAAATATCAAAATTTCTTTAATTGGCTTAAATTCGCAGAAAGAAAAACTAACAGAAAGTTAGTAACTCTTATCACTGATAATGGTATGGAATTAATAAACAATAAATTCCAAAATAAACTGAAGATGGCAGGTGTTGACCATAAAAAGTCTGCACCATATAGGCCACAACATAATGCCTTTATAGAAAGACGAGGGCAAACAATACAAGCAATGGCTCATACTATGCTGTCAGATTCAGGATTACCTGAAACTTTGTGGGGAGAAGCAATAATGTGTGGTAATCATATATTGAATAATGTTGTTAACTCAACAACAGGTGAATTACCATTCACACAGTGGCATGGTAGAAAACCTGATCTAAGTTACATGCACACATTTGGAGCACCAGCATGGGTGCATATTCCTACACAACTGAGAAATAAGGGGCAACATAGGGCTAAAAAGTTATTCTTTGTAGGTTATGAATCTAATCACAAATCATACAGATTCTGGGAAAAAGGAACATCTAGAGTTTACTGTAGTGCTAGTGCCAAATTCCTAGAACATGTAGGATGGGAAAAACAGAAACAAGATTCAAGTAAGGATGTAATTATAGAAACCTACAAAAGACCAAAAGAAAAAATCAGGAGTAAGAAGAGTACAATTAAAGAGGAAGTACAGGAAGAGCATATAGGACCAGAACAGGAAGAAATAGATAATCAGGAACAGGTAGAACATGAAAGTCCACCTGTAAGCCCTGTAATACCTAGACGTTCTACACGTGTAACCAGACCACCTGACAGGTATCAAGCAAGTGTAGTTTGCCAAGTTAGTAAAGTTCCAACTACTGTTGAAGAACTTAGGATGTATCCTGCAAAGGAATAGGAAAATTGGCATTGAGCAATGGAGAAAGAATTAAATTCATTAAAGGAAATGAAAGTTTATGAAAATGCCAAATTACCTCCAGGTGAAAAGTCCATTGGCTGCAAATGGATATTTAAGTTAAAAACTGGTAAAAATGGGACTGTTACCCATAAGGCTAGGTTGGTAGCTCAAGGATTTAATCAAACTGCATATGATTATGATGAAGTATTTGCACCAAATTTAAAGGCAACAACCTTGAGAGCAGCTTTAGTGTGGACAGCTAAGAAAAACTATATCACAAATCATTTAGATGTAGAAACTGTCTATCTGCATGCACCATTGCAGCACACTATATATTTAAGAAAACCAGTAGGTATAAAGGATGATAAAAATAATAATGACTCTTGGAAACTGAATAAAAGTCTCTATGGATTGAAACAAACTGGTTATGAATGGAACCAATATATTGTAAAAGATTGTAAACAATATAGGATTTAAGGAAGGTTTAGCTGATCCATGTTTATTTTAAAAAGAGACAAATGGAACGGTGTCATTATTATTGTTGTTTATAGATGATATTGCTTTAATTACAAAGACTAATAATGAAGCTACTGAGATAATATCATTATTAAGTAAGAGGATAAAATTAAAGCAATTAGGAGAAATAAGACAATATCTAGGATTGACAATAAACAAAACCAATAGTGGATATAAGATATCACAAGAAGATAAAATTTACCAATTGCTAAAAATGTATAAAATGGAATTTTGTAAGCTGTCAAAAACTCCAATGAGTCAGGAATTTTGTCATACTGATGCTCAAAGTTCAAAATTTGATAAGACCATTTATCAATCATTAATAGGTAGCTTATCATATATAAGTAATTGGTCAAGGCCAGACATTGCCTATAGCATTAATCAATTGGCAAGTTTCAATGCTGAACCCAATGAAAGACACTGGCAAGCGCTAAAGCGAATATTTTTTTTTTGAAACAAGTTTTTATTAATTTTAAAGATAAAACAACACATCATTAACCATTAAATACATAAACACATAAAACCTCTTAATATTGTAAATCCTTACAAGTCAAACAAAACAATATTTTTATACAACATAATTCCGATTTATCCCATCCCCATATGGACACGCAAATATCTTTCATCAAATTTCTTATTATTTCTCTTTACTCCTATTCAATTTCATTTCTCTTCCATATTTATCCATTTTATAGTCATCATATTCTTTTCTTTCTGGCTTGTTTAAATTATTCTCATCTAACATTCCTCCAAGGTTTTATTGATTCTTTTTTCCTTTTTTTTAATAAAAAACAAATTTTGTTAGTTTTATCATAAGCATAATACACAAACATACAAACACAAAACATAGACAAAACTACAAGATCTTTTCTGAAGGTTGTCTGTTCCCGGGTTAAAACTCTTTACACAGACACAAATTCAAACATCATATTCAACCTAAATCTTCCATATCTTATTATCATTTTCTTTTTTATATATGTATATAAAAACTATTTTTATCAGTTATCTAAAAACAATACACACAAAATCAAGGCATAACAGCTTATGAATTCTTTTCTAAAAAAAATAATAATGATAGACCAATAAAACATAACATTTCCAGATTATAATATCAATATTTCATATAATATTAACTTCATATCTTGTCCCTACTTCTCTTTTCCATCCAAATTATTTATCAATTAAAATTTTATTGCCTTTTATCAATATACAAAATCAAAAAAAAAAAAAGCATATATATCCTTCCATTATTACCATTTTCAACAACATTCTTTGTCTGTTCTATTTCCAAACATCCATTCATCTTTTTTCTTTTACTATACTTCTCCTGTACACCAATTGGAGTTACATCTATAACTCATTACCAAACTTAAAAATACTACATATAAATCTTTCTTGGGATTCTATTTAAAAAATTCTAAAATTACATAATATTTTTTTTATTCTAAATATACATACATATAAAAACACACTCTTGAATACCCTCCAGAATCCCTCTTTTAATCTAAATTAAATTCACCCATTGTCTCTAAATAAACTTTTTTTCTTTAAATCTTGCTTCCCCCCATTAAGGCTTCTCCTCCCCCCTTTTCTCTCTTGCTTATTCTTCTCCTTGCCCTTTCTACCTCTTTGCTTTTTCTCTTCGCTTTTCATACTCCTTTTCCTTTGCTTTCTAACCTTGCCTCCATCTCTTCGCTCATTTTTCTCTCTTTTGGTTGTTTTTATAATTCTTAAAAACCCCTTTTTCTTATCCTTTTTCTCCTCCTCTCCGGAAGGAACCCATTGTTCATCAAAGATGGCTTCTTCTTCCTCTTCTTCCTTGTCCCAGTCCTTCTGCTGCGTAATCAACTTTTCAAAGGAACATAACGCCATTTCTAAGAATTGGAACAAAGCGCCCAAAGTATCTTCTTTTTTATATTTTTGATATTCAATCTCTAGTTCATCCACAGACAATGCCATTATGAAAAGGGAAACTTTTTCCAAAACAACCACAAGTATTTTTAATCCAAGACAATCAAAAGCAATTAAAAAAAAGAAAAAAAGAAAAAAGTTCCAAAAGTTAATACTTTTCTTCCTTCTTCTCTTTCTCTTTCAAAATTAATTTTTGATCAAAGAGGTCCAATTACCATATATCTTCTTTTGGGATCCACCAAGACGTTCTAGACAGTCTCCTCCTTTTTCAGTTTCTGCTCCAATTTTTCTTTCTCCCTTCCCACTTGCAATAACAATTTTAAATAATCAAAAATCCATACCTCCAGCAGAAATTTTCCAATTTCTTAAATTTTTCAATGTCCAAAAATCCCTTTATCTCTTAGCTTAGCTTTCAAAGCAATCCACTTTCAGTGTCTAATACATCCAAATATTTTTGCTTTTTCCGTGGGATGGGAGAGTAAAAGAAAAGTTCCCTTTGACAGCTTCTCCGCCGCTTTCGATCTTCTTAGGGATACAATGTATCCTCCAGCAACAAGCAGCTCAATTCCAGGAGATTTAAAAGTTGTTACTTGACCCGGCTCAGACAGAACTTTCACTTTTCACACTTCCTCCAGCACAGTTCTTACCCGGTTGCTGGCTTCTTCGTGGCGGCCATTGCTGACCGCCGCTCCACCGCCTTGGGAAAAAGGGGTTTTCCCGGAGAAGGGGGGGGTCTGCGATGCCCCCACCTCCCTAACCGGCTCCCCTCTATCTTCAGCTGTCCCTACAGGGCAGCCATAACCCCCTGACCCATCTGGATCGGGGGTACCTCGGCAGCTAGCCAGCAGGAATCGCGAGCTGTCGCGAATTCCTGCTGCCCCGAAGCCACGCAAACCGGAAGTTTTCTAAAGCGAATATTAAGGTATCTTAAAAAGACAATGCACTATGCATTGTATTTGGAGCCAAAGGATGATTTGATTTTAAGTGCATATGCTGATACAAGTTTTGCAACAGATATAAAAAATCAACTTCAGGCATGGCTATACTATTAGGTAAAACACTGATTGGTTGGAAGTCAATTAGACAGCAACACATAAGTATGTCCACAATGGAAGCAGAATTTTCATGTCTATCTTTATTATGTGGTGACTTAATTCTGTATAAACAGTTATTGTTAGATATGGGAGTAACTGTTAAAGATGCCATTGTAATTTATGAGGACAATCAAGCAGCCATACAGTTGGCTACAAATATTGCTGTAAAAACAAGATCTAAACATACTGACCTTAGATATTTGAATGTAAGACAATCTGTAAACAATGGTTTAATGAGATTTGAATATTGCATGACTGATGAAAACATTGCTGATGGATTTACAAAAGCCCAAGATGCAGTCAAGCACAAAGAAAATTGTGAAAACTATGGGTTGAAATTGTAAATAGATATATATATTATTATATTACCCAAAAGGGGAGAATGTTAAGGATAACATTGGTTACCTAACTTAGTTTGGGTAAAAATAATATATAAACTATGTTAGTGAGCTTAAGTATATGTATCACTTTAACTGCAAAACATGTATTTTGGGTGTGGTTGTAAAATCACCATAAGAGGGAGAAAGAGAGCTCACTGTTTGCTGGCTTTTACTGGAGAGCTGACAATGATGGATTGATGGTGATAACTGCGTGTTTCCCTGCTGTTGCTGAAACGAAGAAAAGGGGTTTGATTTTCTTCATATCTCTGACTGCAAAAGAGATATATTGCTGGACTGATTATTTTTAAGTTTACTGATCTCTATTTTTGACACTGGACTTTGCAACTGATTAATCCCCGGATGGACTGAACTAGTGTATAACATATGGACTGTTTAACTATGCTATAACTCTTGCTGAAATAAAAAAACCTATTTAACTGGCACAGTGTATCTGTCTTACTGAGTGTAAACTACAGCAACTTTTATCTCACATCATTTGCCTGCCTGCTAGACTGCCGTTGCACGTTCTGCTAGGGTGTGTATCCCTAACACTGGCAACGAAGATGGGATTTGGAGCTGAAGAGAGAACAAAGGACACCACATGGGAATTCGGACACCAACTTCACTGGCCACCACAACGATTGCGACCCCCCGACCAATATGGCCCACCACCCAATGTTCAATGTTGATTCCCTATGAACCGGCAAAGGAAAATGGTCCTCATACATGGTCAATTCAACCTGCACCTAGAAGTTAACGGACTCCATGCAGCCCTCGACTCAGAAAAGAAAGCCCTGTTCCTTACCCACTGCGATTCCAAACTCTATGAGATGGCAGATGCCCTCGTGGCAAACAATCTGCGCAGCGCATCCTGGGATGAGCTCCAAAGGGCACTCAAAGAACATTATGACCCCTCTCCCTCATCCTACCTGATGAGCTGACACGAATTTTACATGTGGAGCCAGCGGGAAGGGGAGAGAATGAACACATTCATAGCCACACTTCACAAAATATCGAAGAACTGCTGGTTCCCAGACACCGAAGGGATGATCCGAGGTCAAATAATCCTGGGAATGAGGGACCTAATGTTCCAAAATAGACTTTTAGCCTGGGAGGATGTTTCTTTCAAGGAAGCCTTCGATGAGGCCCGAGCTGTGGAATCCTCGGACAACTCAGCAGTGTGAATAAAAGGGGCTGGGATAGTCCATGCCACCCAGGTCGACCACCACACCAACTGAAATGACTCAGCCTCTGAAGTGAGTGATGATGATGATGATGATGATGATGATGGAGAAGTCCAGAAAGTAAAGTCCAGTAAGCCAGATGGGAAGCAAGGGAATAGACAGTGCGGAGGTTGTGGAGGAAGCCACCATTGCTCAATATGCTGCTTCAAGGACACAATCTGCTGGAGATGTGATTGAGATGGTTTGATATTTCTAGATGCACAGAAGGAATTTGATTATGTGAATTGGCGATTTATGTTATTACAACTGGAACAGATGGGCTTTCCTAAAAAAATTATTCAACCAATAGAAGGTATATATCATAAGCAAATGGGAAAGGTAACGATAGAGGGAGAACTGACAGACTCTATTGATATAAGAAAGGGAACAAAACAAAGGTGCCCATTATCACTTCTGTTGTTTGGGATAACTTTGGAAGCGCTAAACAGAAATATTAGAGAACAAAAGGATATAAAAGGGATGAAAATTAAATAGGAAGAATTTAAGTTGCAAGCATTTGCAGATGATCTGGTTTTCATTTTAGAAGACCCACTAGAAACAGCATCATTCTAAATTGAAAGAAAAGATAGAGGCATATGGAAAAGTGGCTGGTTTGAAAATAAACAAAGATAAGACAAAGATCTTGACAAAGAAAATGTTATCAAGACAAAAGGAAGAACTGGCAGATCTATTGAAAATTCAGGTAATGAATAAGATTAAGTACTTGGGGATACATTTGACAGCAAGATGCAGTACACTAAAAGAGAATAATTATATCAAACTTAAGCAGCAGATAGCGTTAGACTTGGCAAAATGGGAAAATTTACAGCTGTCATTAATAGGAAGAATATCAACAATCAAGATGAATATACTACCCAGAATTTTATTTTGTTGCAAACAATTCCAATTAGGCTTGGAAAAGATTACTTTGAAGATTTAAATAAAATCGTGTTGAAATATATATGGCAAGGAAAGAAAGTGAGAATGCTAGAATAAGAGGAGGATTTGGTTTGCCTAATTGGGAGTTGTATTACCAAGCTCCAAATTTGATGTGGGTTAAGAAATGGATAACATTAAGAAACACTAGATTGTTGACATTACAAGGACATGATCTGTTGTTGAGGTGGCATGCTTTTCTATGGTATAAAGGAGCTAAATCACAGGTGTATTTTAGAAGACATTATATATGGGAGTCTCTGTGGTTAAACTGGGAGAAGACTAAAAGACAATGCTGTTTCAAAATTCCAGTCTGGCTATCAACTATTGAAGCATTCTCTTATCCTATAATATATAAAAAGGAACAAACAGTTCGATATGGTGAAATATTGAATGAGAAGGGTGGAACTTAAATCTATACAAAAATTAGTGGAACAAGGTATAAAGATGAATTGTTTTTCATATGCACAAATGCATTCAAGGTATGATAAAGACTCTAAAACAGAAGATTTCTATGATAAACTGACTGATTTAGATAAGATTTTGACAGGTACTGATGAAAAGGTGATTAAAAAATTGTATAGATATTTATTAGAAATTAAACTAGAGGAAGAACAAGTTAAAGAAACTATGATTGCTTGGGGGAAGAATTTTGGATATGGGATAGATCTAGAGAAATGGCAAAAATTGTGGTCTCAAAATTATAAAATGACAATGTCAACAGCATATAAAGAAAATTTGTATAAGATGTTTTACAGGTGGCATTCTCCCCTGACAAGAATAGCAAGAATGTTCAAGAATAAATCCGAAAAATGTTGGAAATGTCATCAGACACCTGGCTCATATTACCATATGTGGTGGACTTATGAGGATGCTAAAAAATATTGGACTAAAATCCACACGTGGTTGGAAAAAAATGACAAAAAAACATATAGATTTGAAACCAGATATATTTTTATTGGGAATTTTACCTGAAATATATAGAATTGAAATACCTGATTGTAAATGTATTAACAGAGGCTAGGATTGTATTTGCTAAAAATTGGAAAAATGAGAAAATACCGTCATAGGAGGAAATCATTAAGAAAATATTGGAATGTGCTGAAATGAGTAGATTGATATTTGAAATTAGAGTACAAGATGATAAACAATTTTATAAAATCTGGGATCTATTCCATCAATGGTTCAAAAATAAAACATGGTAATGAAATATGTAGATTCTTAGAAAATAATAAATATATAAAGATGTATTCTTTTCTTATTATATCTTCAAAATGATTGTAGGATAGATTTGAGATGATAATATGAACTGTGACAAAACAATTTAAGTAAAATATGATTATTTGTAAAACATGAATGAATAAAACTATAGTCGATTGATTAACAATGATATTAATGTATTTAGTACTTGATTGAAAATATGAGAATATATACAATGTAATTGTAATTGAAGACTACGAAATGGAAGCACAAAACAATTTGTAAACCAACCAGCTCACTATATGTCTATATATGGAAGATAGCTTTATGTTTTTATGTTTTGTTTGTCTTTGTTCATCTTAAAAACCAATAATTTTTTTTTTAAAGTTATGAAAAGATATAACTAAATTGGCAATTACTAAGTTGCTGGCAAGCAGAAATGGAAAGGGTGGACAAAGCACACCAGTTAGAATTTCCACAAAACCTTTATAATAATGGCAGCTGAAAGGTTTATCATGCTATCTTAAAACTTGGTACCATATCTCTAACTCTTGTTTAAGGATTTTTACCTGCAACCTCTTTCCCACCTGCAGAAATGTCAAACTTTAAGGCTAAGAGAATCCCACCACTTGTAAAACCACTTGTAAAAGTAAATCCTTCAAAGCACACTTCAAAAAGTTTAGGAAAAATGAGAAAATACCATTACAGGAGGAAATTATTAAGAAAATATTGGAATGTGCTGAAATGAGTAGATTGACATTTGAAATTAGAGAACAAGATAAACAATTTTATAAAATTTGGGACCTTTTCTATCAATGGTTAGATAATAAAATATAATAATAGAATACTTAGAATTTTAGAATATAATGAATATATAAAGATGTATTTCTTCTTTGTTATTATATCTATAAAATGTTTCTAGGATAGATTTGGGAATGATTATATGAATTGTTATAAAATAAATTAAGTAAATTATAGTTATCTCGCAAAGTATCAATGAACAAAATTATAGCCAAATGACTGATTAATAGTGATACTAGGGTATTCAATTTCTGATTGATAATATGAGTTATTATGCAATGTAACTGTAATTGAGACTATGAAATGGATGCAAAAAAAATTTGTAAACCAACCGACACACTGTTTGTACATTTATGAAAGAAAGTTGGAAGTTTTTATGTTTTGTTTGTTTTTGTTTGTCTTTAAAAACCAATAAAACTTGTTTAAAAAAAAGTTTAGGAAGTTAAATGTATGACAAAGAATTATACCTACCAGATTTTTTCTTCTCCTTTTGCTTGGGTATATCAAACATTCCATCTTCTATCGATTCAGCCCACACATTCACTTACACATTTTTCATAACATATTAAATTCTTGGTTTCTTATACTACATTCTAAAGATGCAATGTAAAATTATACCATTGTTCCATTTAGAAATATTTATATCAGTTTTAAAACAACATGCTCATGAATATTCTTGTTTGTATCTTGCTTAATTTTCCATTTATTTTAGACTTTTTCCTCTATATGATTTATTTAAAGAACCCCTCTTATCCCTACATTCCTCAGTATTAAAAACTCCTTCTGGTTCTTTGCTAAATTTTGTGATGGTACCACAATGGACTTTATAAATTTAATATAAATTATCAACAGAATGGGAAAAAGGGAATGAGAAAATTGCTTGTATCCATGGAGGATCTGATATACAGACAAAAATGCTCATTGCATATTCCCAGATAAAGGGAAAATATGCTTAAGAAGAATGTGCATTTCTTATCATTTTATGCTGGATGAATGCCAAAGAGGGAATTAAAAAAATATTTAAATTGTAATGGTTTTGGAAAATGTCATATGAATTTTTTTAAATGAAGCTGCTCCAATGTAATGTCTCATCTACGTCTCAAATAATGAAAATAATATATTCATGCTCTTCTCTCCAAAGATTAAAAAATGAAAGGCAATATTGTAGTTGAATGTTAACTGAATAAAAACTGAAGTTATGGCAAACCTGAAATTGCATATAATACTTGAATTATTAGCTAAATAACTTTAGTAGCTTTCTTTCAGGATGCTGGAATATATGAATTCTGAATGCAAGATTTATCAAGGAAGATATCGAATTTTCAAACCATTTTGAAACATGAACAGAAAACATACCCAATCCTATGTTTTTTGAGAGCTAAAGTTTCAGTGAGAACAATGTACTTATTTCCAAGTGCAGATCAGTGAATTAACAGTGTATTTGATTCAGAAACTACTTTTTTAAAAAGAAAAAAAAGGTGAAATAACAATGAAGGCTGGAATAAAAACACAGTGGCAGCAATTACCGTTGAGGAGCAGACTTACACAAAATGTGCACAATTTGAATTCTCAGACCCCTGTGGCTCTTGAGCATAGCTTCAAAGAATATATTTAAAATATATTCAGTGAGTATAGACAGAAATACAACAATTCAAAAACAAAACACCAAACTGTAATTTTAAATATGAGCTTTGAGTTTCATAAATAATAGCTCTGAGAGTTCAAAATAAATTTATTTTGAAATGACACACTTTGTAGATTTACAATGTTTTTTCTTTACTTTATATTACCAGAATTATAAACATCACACACACATCTTTGAAGACGAAAACAATAACTCATGAAACTCATGAAATAGAGAAAAGTATTTTCAGAAGTAAAATATTCTTGGAATAAGAATGCTACCATTTCTGCTACCATTCCTAAATTCTTCATGAGTCTAAAATTATGTTAGGCAAGGAAACTCATTTATCAAGCAACCATAAGCAAAGTAATTCCAATCATAAAACAAGCAAAATATAAACTGTTGTGTCCGCGAAATGATGCCAGGAGTCGGTGATTTCGTGCAAAAGCTCTTTATTGGCAAGTTGGAACCAAACTGGCGAAAGGAAAAAAGCCCGCGGCTTTTATTCCTTTCGCCGCGGCGGCCGCGGCCAATGGCACCGCTTTGAATCTCCCGCGGTCTGAAAGGACCAATCGCGGGAGATTCTTAGCGAGCCAATCGGCGCGGCTCGCCTGACCAATCGGAGAGCCCCGCGCTTTGGCCAATCAAAGCGCGGGGATCTTGAGTATGTTAATGAAGGACAGAACACCCCTCCCCTCTTGGTTCAGTCCTTACGTTGCGTAGTCACGTAGGTAGGCGGGGCTCTGTCTGGTCCTACTTGACCTGTGCAACTCAGTCGTAGGCTGGATCCCGGCCGGTTCGGTCGGGATCTCCGCTGCTCCTGCTGCCATCGTGGGAACCGGCTGGTCGATCGGGCCGGTCCCTTCTCCGTAGCTCCCTCCTGGGCCTTCCGGGTTCGTTGAGCTACGGGTTTCGCCGCTCCCGCTCGGTCTTTCCGGGTCGGTCAAGCTGGCTTGGCTGTTCCTTCCTGGCGAGGGGTCGTGATGGCTGCTTTCCGGTGAGTACTGCTGGTTTATTTTTCTCTGGATTCGGTCCCCTGGGTATTCCCTCCCCCCTTGGCTTGCGTTGTGGGGGTTGGTTTCGCTTGTTTGTGCGTCGGCGGCTTGTTGGTTTGTAGTTCTCGACCTAAGTTGGTTGATGTGGCTTTTCCACGCTCGTCCATCTGCTGTTTGTAGCCGGTACGAGTGTGGGCCTGTTGCTTGTGTGATGACGGCTGGGATCCATAGAGGGTCTCCCGTCAGGTTCTTTGCATATACGGGGTCCCCGGGTGCGAAAGTTCGGTGTTTGGTGCTTGAGTCTGGGGGCTCTCCGGGTTATACGTGGGGTGTAACCTGTCGAGTGGGGACCTTAGCTTTCTGCCCATTAGTAGTTCGGCTGGGCTTTTATTGGTTGTGGTATTTGGGGTTATGTATTGGGTGAAGAGTAGTTTGTTGATTTTCTCTTGGATCTCCCCGTGGTCTATTTTCCGGATGGTCTTTTTAGTGAATTGGACCATCCGTTCCGCCCTACCGTTCGCCGCCGGGTGCGCCGGTGCTGTCAGCGCGTGGTGGATGCCCCTTTCTGCTAGGAATTTTTCAAATTCCAGCGAGGTGAACTGGGGCCCGTTGTCGGAGACGACGACGTCTGGGAGGCCGTGTGTTGCAAAGAGTTTGCAGAGTTCCTTGATCATGGCCTCCGTGGTTGTCGTCTTCATGTTGCTTACCTCCAGCCAGTTGGAGTAAGCATCAACTGTTATGAGGAAGGTGTGTCCTTTTGTGGGCCCGGCGAAGTCTATATGGATCCTAGACCAAGGTCCCTTTGGGGTTTCCCACTCTAGGACGGGTGCTGTGGGTGGGCTTGGCCTAGTTTCCTGGCATCGTTGGCACCTAGCTACCCAGGCCTCTATTTGTTTGTCCATCCCTGGCCACCAAGCGTAACTTCTGGCCAGGGCTTTAGTCCTTACGATGCCAGGGTGCCCCTCGTGTAGCAATTCCAAAACCTTCCCCTGTAGCTTTTCCGGAATGACCACCCTGTCCCCCCATAGTATGCACCCTTTCAACAATGAGAGTTCCATTTGGCGGTTTCGGAATGTTTTGACGGACTCGTCGTTGTCCCTTTCCGGCCACCCTTTCTCTACCCAATGCAACACCCGCGCCAGACGTTTGTCTTTATTAGTCTCTCGGGCAATGTCTGACGCGGTTATGGGCAGGTTGGGTAGAGTCTCTATGCTGAGGGTGGTCGTCGTGGGTGTTGGGTCGGTGTCGGGTTCCGGTAGCGGCGAGCGGCTTAAGGCGTCTGCATGGGAGATCGTCTTACCCGGTCTGTGTATGAGTTAGTAGTTGTAGGCTGCCAGGAACTCGGACCACCTTGTCATTTGGGGAGACAGAATGTTCAGGGTGGCCCGGTTTCCTGCAAGGATTCCCAGCAGCGGCTTGTGGTCCGTTATGATTGTGAAAGTCCGGCTGTAGAGGTATTCGTGGAATCGTTTTACGACGGCAACTATAGCCAGAGCCTCTTTGTCCAGTTGGCTATAGTTCCGCTCCGGTTTGGTGAGGGTCCTTGAAAAGAACACGATGGGCGCTTCTTTTCTGTCAGGAAGGGTATGGCTGAGGACAGCGCTGACGCTGAAGGGTGATGCGTCGCATGTGACGGCCAGAGGTAGGGTCTCGTTGAATTGTATGAGGACGGCGTCGGAGGTGAGGAGGTCCTTCGTTCTTTGGAAGGCGGCTTGCTCCCGTTTCCCCCAAGTCCAGGTCGCCGCCTTGTCCAGGAGCCTATGCAAGGGCTCTGCCGCCGTCGCCTTTTGGGGTAGGAAAACATTGTAAAAGTTCTGTAACCCCAAGAATGCCTGTAGCTCAGTCTTTGACTTGGGGGTGGGGGCTTCTTTGATGGCCTTGATTTTTTTGCTTGTGGGGTGAATGCCGTGCCGGTCTAGGAGGTAGCCCAGGAATTCCACTCGTTCCGTGCAAAGCTGGCATTTTTCCCTCTTTACTTTCAGTCCGGTCTCTTTAAATTTAGTTAGGACCTCCCTTAGTTGACCTTCTAGTTCGGCTTGGTTGGCTGCCGACACTAGGACGTCATCGAAATAAGGTACCACCCCCTTGATACCTTGCAATAGTCTCTCCATTAGGCTTTGGAATATGCCCGGTGCCACGCTGACTCCGAATTGGAGTCGGTTGCATTTGAATGCTCCCCGGTGGGTGACAATGGTCTGCGCTTCTGCCGTTTGCTCGTCGACCGGCAACTGTTGGTATGCCTGGGCGAGGTCGAGCTTGGTGAAAACCTTGCCCCCTCCCAGTGAGTGCAGTAGGTGTTGTACTACTGGGATGGGGTAGGCGCTTTGTTGCAGCGCACCATTTAGGGTGGCCTTATAGTCCCCACAGATCCTCACCGACCCATCGGGCTTGATCGGGGTGACTATGGAGGTCTCCCACCAGGCGTGGTCTATGGGCTGCAGGACCCCTTGTTTGACGAGCTTGTCAATTTGCTCGTCTATCTTGGGTTTCAGTGCGAATGGCACCCGCCTTGGTTTCAGGCATTTGGGGGGGACGTTAGGGTCTAGGTCGAACGATATAAGGGGCCCTCGGTACTTGCCTAGGTTTCCGTCGAAGACCTCTTGGAACTCCCGGGCTAGTTGCTGCTTCCAGCCGTCGTCGGTGATGTGGTCGACTCCCGTGAGGGCGATGTCGAGCGGGGCGAACCATTGCAGTCCCAGTAGGCTTGGGCGGTCGCGGTCGACGAACGTTAGGGGGAGTCATTCGGTGCGCCCCTTATAAGTGATGTTAAAGCTTTTGGTGCCGACTACCGGGATGCGGTTTCCCTGGTAGTCCTTTACTATGAGTCTCTGGCTGTCTACGTTCCTCCTTTGGAGGGTAGGCACCAACCGCTTTATCTCATGCCATGCAATCATGGAGAGGTAGGACCCGGAGTCCACCTCCATTTTGCATGGCTGGCCCTCGATGCATACCTCGACGTGGACCTTCCGGGCGTCGTTGGTGATGGCGTGGCCGATGGTGACCATCTGGTGGGTCTCCTCTCTCTGCCGGTTGTCGCCGCCTCGCGAGGATCGCCCGTTCCGGTCCTATCGGCTGTCCGAGGGACAATCTCTGGTCCGGGGTGGTGTCCTTTCTCTCCTCCAGTCGCTCTGGTCCCATCGTGCCGGGCTGCAATTTTTCTTCAGGCGGCAGACACGGGCGATGCCGGCAGATCGATTCGAAGAACCAGCATTCTGACCTGGGGTGGTCGCCGCCGCAGCCGGCACAGCTGGTCCTCGACTTACGACCTCGCCGGTTCCGTGGGTCGCGCCCTGCCTGTAGTCGATGGATATCCTCCTCGTCATCGTAAGTGTCCGATGCCGAGTGGAAATCGCCCTGGTGGGTGGTCGTCTCGGGTTTGGGCTCGGTCGACCTCGCCGGGTTGTTGTTTCCGCCGCGGTCCCCAGCGTTCAGTCTGCGCATGCGGTCGGCGGAAGTTCGGGTTGCTTCGGCGACTGCGGCTGCGGTGAGGGTGTCTGCTAGGCTGATGTTGCCCTTGGCCATCAGCTGGCTTTGGAGGACGGGGTCCCACAAACCGAGCACGATTCGGTCTCGCAGGGCGTTGTTTAGGTTATCGAATTCCCCCCTAAACGCCGCAGCTCGGCGACGAAGTCGCTGAATCTCTCACCCGACCTCTGGTCCCGCCGGTAAAACTCGTTGCACCGGATCAGGATGGGTACCTCTGGAGCGTAGTGCCGCCGAAGTATGGGTTCGAGGACGTCCCAGTCCATCACGGTGGCATCGGCGGGTTTGGCCAGCGCTTTGGCCATCTGGAAGACCTCGGTCCCGCAGTGGGTCAAGAAGACGGCGCGTTTCATTGGGCCGGAGGCGTCCTTCATGCCAGTGCACTCGAGGTACATGCGGAATCGGTCGGCGAACGATTCCCAGTCCTCGGTGGCGGGGTTGAAGGGTGCGGGTGGTGCGATCTTCGCCATCTCGGTAGTTCGTCTGACTTCCATCGGACACATGGTTCGTTTCAGGGTCTGGATCCCACCTTCGTCGCCAGTGTTGTGTCCGCGAAATGATGCCAGGAGTCGGTGATTTCGTGCAAAAGCTCTTTATTGGCAAGTTGGAACCAAACAGGCGAAAGGAAAAAAGCCCGCGGCTTTTATTCCTTTCACCGCCGCGGCCGCGGCCAATGGCACCGCTTTGAATCTCCCGCGGTCTGAATGGACCAATCGCGGGAGATTCTTAGCGAACCAATCGGCGCGGCTTGCCTGACCAATCGGAGAGCCCCGCGCTTTGGCCAATCAAAGCACGGGGATTTCGAGTATGTTAATGAAGGACAGAACATAAACTATAGGTTTCCAAATGATATAGGCAAACTATGATTGGTTGTACAGTCAGCTCTTTAGCTTGGATTTGCCATTTTTATACACCAGTTGAGTACTTCCCAAAGATCTGGGATAAGCAGATGTCACTCTTTGTTACTATTAAAGGTATCATCTCAGGATGTAAGCTGTTCCAAGTAAAGCTGCCTTTTGCAATTGACTGGTGGTGATTCTGTTGATGTCTAGTTGTTTTGGGATTGCATCTACCGTATATACTCGAGTATAAGTCGACCCGAATATAAGCCGAGGCACCTAATTTAACCACAAAAAACTGGGAAAACTTATTGACTCGAGTATAAGTCGAGGGTGGGAAATGCAGCAGCTACTGGTAAATTTCAAAAATAAAAATAGATGCCAATAAAAACTTTCACTAGGACAGTTGAGAATAAGTTTGATGTTCACAATTTCCTCTTTGAAAGAGACCAGTAAATAGGGAACAAGAAGATGAAGAAAAAGAAGGGTGTTTTTTCACACTTTTCACACTGCAGTGAACAAAAATGGCATCATAGGAACAGGCTTATTCTCAGCCCAAAGATTTGTTTCTGAAGCTGAGTGGAGCGACCTCGGCTCGCGTTGTTTTCTCAGCCTAGAGCTCAGAAAAGCCTCCTCCCCCTCCTCCCCTTCCTCCCGAGTGGACTGAAAGCAGCTGGAGCTGAGGAAATGAAGCTGAGTGGAACGACCTCGGCTCGCGTTGCTTTCTCAGCCTAGAGCTCAGAAAAGCCTCCTCCCCCTCCTCCCCCTCTTCCCCTTCCTCCCGAGTGGACTGAAAGCAGCTGGAGCTGAGGAAATGAAGCTGAGTGGAGCGACCTCGGCTCGCGTTGCTTTCTCAGCCTAGAGCTCAGAAAACAATGCAAGCTGCCTCCCCCTCTTCCTCCCCCTCCTCCCGAGTGGACTGAAAGCAGCTGGAGCTGAGGAAATGAAGCTGAGTGGAGCCGAAGCAACCTCGGCTCGCGTTGTTTTCTCAGCCTAGAGAAAGGGGAAGGGGGCTCATCTGGACCAAGGGTGAGTCTCCCCCTCAGTTTCCCCTGAAGGATCTTCTGTCGCTTTTGCCTTCTCCCTACATCTTCCCTCTGTTAAAATCCCCACACACACACACACACTTATTTTCGGTTGGATAGATTTCGTGTCTGAGCATTCTCACATGGCGGTGGGTCTTCCCCCCAAAAAAAACAGTTAAAAAAAGAAAAAACAATATATCCTCAAGCAAGAACTTTTCTGCTTCCGATTACTCCCATGCTTAAAAGTTGCAAAGGAAACAAGGAAGCAGGGAAGTGGCTGCCCAGCTTCGGAGCTCTACACCATTTTTTTTTCAGAGGGGAATCTGACTCAAGTATAAGCCGAGGGGGTTTTTTTCAGCACAAAAAATGTGCTGAAAAACTCGGCTTATACTCGAGTATATACAGTAATTGCTATCTTTTGCCACAGTCATTTGATTTACAGGCTTCTATATGTTGTGATTTTCTGCAATACTTTATCTCCTATTTTGCTGTCTCTGAGTACTGCAAAGGACATTAGCCAAACATTTTTTGTCTTCTTTACTAACAATTAAGTCTAGGATATTATGTGGCTGGTGCTTGATTGTTTGAATTCTAAAGTCCCAGAGTACTTCTTCATTTTTTATTTCTTTGTCTATTTTGTATTTTTCGCAGTTCTTGCTTGCAAGCAAATGTGATTTCAAATGCACAATTGTTGCTACTTCATCATGATGTTATCTGTAGTCTGTGGGATCATACTTTTGCAGCAATTAATGAAGTGGTCCACTGTTTCTCCAGCTTCTTTGTAAGATGGCATTTGCTGTCTGCTGCTGCTTCTCAATTCTGGGTTTGTACACGTTTGTTCTTAAGGCCTATTCTTATGCAGCCAGAATTAGCTCCTCTGTATCTTACTTCAACTTTCCTGGTCAGGGCCAGGTCTTGCTGTTATCTGTGGTGCTATTAGGTGTTTTTTTTTTAATATGTACTGGCTATGTAATATTTTCCCTCTTTTCTACTCTCCATTTGGTTTAAATCTCCATGCAGTATGCTGTTAAAGAGCTTGTCAGATATTTCAACCACAAGGTGAGGAAATTACTCTGAGTATACATCTTGCATAATAGGGAAAAAGCTAAAAAAAAAAAGCTACCCAAAGAATCAAGAATAGATAAGCAAAAGGTGATATAGCTATCCTTAGTAGGGTTGTTAATTTGAAATGGCTGAGTAAATACAAACATACTTTTCAAATAGAATTACATCTACCAAAATATCTTAGGAAGATATTTACGTAAGCAAGATTTGAACAGCTTGACACAATGGTCAGATATGGGAGATTCCATTCTGTTCCCTATAATGGACATCTCTGTATTTGTGGAGTGGCAGAGGTAGAAAACCTGGTCCACTTTCTATTTGACTGTTGCCTGTATAAGAGGATGAGAAACAGGTACCTCAGTCTATATACTAAATGAATGAGCCATTGGGAATCCCTTATCAAAACAACTTACCTTATGTGCAGCCAGAATTTAAAAACAGCATTTAATACAGCACAGTATTTGAACAAAATGGTTTAGTTTAGATCAGACTGATTGCGGTAGACACCTTGGGGGTGTCACTGAAATATAATTTTGTCATATTTTATTTATCTGTATATTAAATTATTATATTTTATTCCTGTTGTGAATGCATAAGGTTTAATAAAGTTATCTTGAGCTTGGAGTCAAGTGCAGGGTTCTGGCCCTGCACTTCTGATTGGCTGTTAATGGCAGGATCGGATTGGCCCGATCTGGGGGATCTGATTGGCCATTAATGGAGCATTCATATTGGTTAAGGGAGCTAGTGCTCCTGGATGGTTATTGGTTAAATAGTTATTGGGTTGCCTATATAAGGAGGGCTATAACTGCCATTGAGTTTGAGCTGTCACCATGTAAATAAAGAGTTGAAGTTCACCGTTCCAGAGGCTCGTCTCCATTCTTTCTCGCCCATGCTCCAAACTTAACACTGGCGACGAGGATGGGATGTGGAGACGTCAGAGCTGACTGAACTAAGAAGAAACACCGAGCACGTGGCTGACAGCGCTACACGACGGAATCTTGTCTGGCGTCGCCGTACCACCCGCTCCGTTCGATCCAGTGCAAGAGGACTGGGAGTCCTACATGGATCGTTTCCAAATGTTTTTGGAAACTAACAATTTAAAGGATGCCACAACTGGGAAGAAACGGGCGGTATTCCTAATGCATTGCGAACCAAGATGGCTAAAGCACCAGCCAAACCTGCAGAAGTGAAGGCGATGGACTGGGACGTCCTCGAACCCCTACTAAGAGCTCATTATGCACCGACCGTGCCCATGCTCGTGAAATGGCACAAGTTCTATCAAAGAAACCAGCGAAAAGGAGAAAGTGTCGCCGATTTCATAGCAGACCTCCGAAATCTGGGAGGCCTCGATTTGGAAGAGGCACTGAGAGATCGAATAGTTCTGGGACTAGATGCACCAGGTGTGCAGAGCAAGCTGATGGTGAAAGGCAACATCAGCCTTGCCGATGCCATTGCCAATGCTACTGCAGCAGAAGCAACCAGGAAGTCGGCTGCACAATTACGCCACAACTGCGCTCTGGTACACCAACTGACAGGCGACATTTTACCCAAGTCAGAAGGGCAGCTTACAACGGACCACCACGAGGACCTCTCTTCATCATCAGACAGCGACGAAGAAGAGGTCCATCAACTGCGATCCGACCGGGACCCCTACCCAAAGTCCCTACACCCTTGCGCTGGCTGTGGAGCCAACCATGCCAGGTCCGAATGCAAATTCCGCAACGTGCTCTGCCATGAGTGCGGGAAGAGAGGCCACATTGGACGGGTCTGCCGAAGTTTCCAAGGACCCGGCCAGGCCTCAAAAGGGACTAACTATCGCCAATCGACAGGAAATCATCCTGTTAGGCGAGAACCAGTAAACCACTCCTACAGAAACCGAGTTTTGAATTGCCCCACGAAGCGAGAAGAGGCTCACCAGACTATCACTATTGGTCACACCTCTGCCTTGGATGCCAAGAAAATCCGAATTACAGTGGCCATCGAGAACCAGCCTTGCCAAATGGAAGTCGACTCAGGATCGTCCCTCTCGATGGTGTCCTGAGAGACCCTCAAGCAACTCATCCCCATGATCCAGCGCCAAGACCTCCGTTCCCAAAGACTTATTCTTAAGGACTATCAAGGGAATCGAATCCCTGTCGTTGGATCCAGCCAAGTCCGGGTCTCATTCAAGAAGCACACAGCGTACTTACTGCTAACTGTGATCGACAAAGATTGGCCTAGTCTGCTAGGTCTCCAATGGTTCACGCCACTTGGCATTGAAGTGGCAGGCATAAACCGAGTCAGCGGAAGTGACTGGGAGGGGGACCTCATCCATGAATTCAGGGACATCTTTGCGGAAAATTTAGGCGAGTACAAGGGGACCCCAATATCGTTCAGCCTTAATCCAAAGATAGCTCCCATCTGCCTTAAGCCTCATCGAGTTCCGTTTGCCTTAAAGCTGAAAATCGATGAACAACTCGATAAATTAATAGCTCAGGGGGAGCTAGAACCTACCGATCACTCCCCCTGGGAGACCCCAATCGTAACACCAATTAAGCTGGATGGTTCAATTCGAATTTGTGGGGACTACCGGGCCACCCTGAACCACGCCCTACAGCAAAATGCATATCCAGTGCCGGTGGTGCAGCATCTCCTCCATTCCCTGGGGGGCGGAAAAGTTTTCGCTAAATTAGACTTAGCTGAGGCATATCAGCAATTACCTGTTGATGAAAAGACGGCACAGGCACAAACGATTGTGATGCACCAAGGTGCCTTTAAATGTACCCGGCTTCAATGTGGAGTCAGTGTAGCCCCGGGAATTTTTCAGAGCCTGATGGAGAGGCTACTACAAGGGATTAAAGGCATGGTCCCCTACTTTGATGTTGCATTAATTGCTGCACCTACAAAAAAAATCTTACGGGATCGTTTAAAATTAGTTCTACAAAAAATTCCAAGACGCCGGTCTTAAAGTGAAAAAGAATAAGTGTAATTTGTGTACAGATCGTGTCGAGTTTTTAGGGTACCTAATTGACAGTCAGGGTATTCACCCTACCGACAATAAATTGAGAGCAATAAAAAATGCTCCCAGGCCTTGGAACAAGGCCGATCTCCAGGCTTTCCTAGGCCTCATCAATTTTTATAATGTATTTTTACCGCATAAATCAACTGTCGCTGAGCCGTTACATCGTTTGCTAGACAAAAAAGCAATTTGGTTATGGGGTCATAAAGAAGAACAGGCGTTCCGTAATGTAAAAAAACTACTGACTTCTGATGCTATACTCATGCAGTACAATGAGACTTTGCCATTAAATATCACATGTGATGCTTCGCCTTTCGGAGTGGGCGCCATTTTGAGCCATGTACTGCCTAATGGTAACGAAGCCCCTGTTGCATATTTTTCAAAGACACTTTCAAAAACTGAGCGAAATTATAGCCAAATCATCAAAGAAGCCCTCGCAATTGTATCTGCCATGAAAAGATTTCACGAGTACGTGTATGGCCGGGCTTTTACTATCGTGACTGACCACAAACCGTTATTGGGGATAATAGCCAGAGATAAGCCGACTCCCTACATTTTATTCCCCAGGATGACTCGCTGGTCAGAATTCTTGGCTGCTTATAATTATCAGCTACAATACCACCCGGAGAAAGCCATTCCCCAAGCCGACACATTGAGCCGAGCACCGTTTCCAGAGACTCTCGAAGATCCTGCACCAACGGTAACCACGTTACAGATTGAAACACTCCACATGCCGCCATTAACTGCCCGAGATATCGCAAGAGAAACCAGACGTGACCCCACCTTAGCGCGAGTCCTAGGCTGGGTAGAACACGGATGGCCATTGGACCAATTATCAGATGACTTCACACCATTCAAGACTCAACAAATGGAGTTGTCTTCTCAAAAAGGCTGTGTCATCTGGGTGATAGAGTCGTTATCCCAGAACGACTCCAAAAAGCAGTACTGAGAATCTTGCATGATGGCCACCCCAGTATCGTGCGAATGAAAGCCCTCGCACGAAGCTACGCATGGTGGCTGGGCATCGACAAGCAAATCGAGAATTGGGTTAAAGCTTGTCATAGATGCCAGGAAGTGAACAACGCCCCACCAAAAGCCATCCCTACCAAATGGGAGACACCACGGTGACCCTGGTCCCATATTCACCTGGACTTTGCGGGGCCGACCAAAGGCCACACCTTTCTTCTAACCATCAACGCCTACTCGAATTGGCTCGAGATTCACCACATGATGAACACGACCACCGAAGTGGTTATCAAAAGATTGGAAAGACTGTTTGCCCACGGATTACCAGACGTTCTGGTATCCTACAACGGGCCCCAATTTACCGCGCTGTCCTTCTAGCAGTATCTGGCTGACTGCGGCATCTGACATGCGTTCACCTCAACTGCGCACCCTGCGACCAATGACAGGGTTGAGCGCATGGTACAATTTGTTTAGAAAACTTTGCAGAAATTAGACTACGATAACATCGACGACAAAATCAACCGAATCCTTTTTCTACAACACATCACTCCTCATAGCGTCACCAACAAAACTCCTGCCGAACTGCTAATGGGACGAAAGCTCCACTCCCACCTCAACCAGTTACACCCAGCTTATGAACCGGAAAAACCACTAGGATGCAGCGGCCGATGTCGTACCTTCCAGGTAGGCAATTTGGTATATGCTACAAACCTATCGGGCGATCCGCTGTGGGTAGAGGCCACAGTAGTTCATGTAACCGGCCCGAGATCCTACCTTGTACAATGCCTTGAAGATAGACTATGGAAACGCCATATCGATCAATTACGATCACGGCTCCAGTTGGGCATTTCTGAACTCCCTTATGACCAAACTGGGGGGTGGGGGGATACAGAATAAGAAAACCCGTTCGAAGGGAACGATAGCAGAATAGAGACACAGGAACTGGAACCAGAGATGGGAATAGGTTCACCTCAGGGAGTTGCCAAAGATATTGGTGACTACGGAAATGTGAACTCTGAACCAGAGGCAACCCCTTTGCCAAACAACGATCTACCTCAGCGAGATTGAAGCCAAATGCAAAACACACAGCGAAAATCAAAAAGACTAATAAAGCAACCGTCCTACCTTAAGGACTATGTAACTGCGCCCTGTAAACAGAAGCCAGGGGGAAGGGGTGTTGTGAATGCATAAGGTTTAATAAAGTTATTTTGAGCTTGGAGTCAAGTGCAGGGTTCTGGCCCTGCACTTCTGATTGGCTGTTAATGGCAGGATCGGATTGGCCCGTTCCGGGGGATCTGATTGGCCATTAATGGAGCGTTCATATTGGTTAAGGGAGCTAGCACTCCTAGATGGTTATTGGTTAAATAGTTATTGGGTTGCCTATATAAGGAGGGCTATAACTGCCATTGAGTTTGAGCTGTCACCATGTACATAAAGAGTTGAAGTTCACCATTCCAGAGGCTCGTCTCCATTCTTTCTCACCCATGCTCCAAACTTAACAATTCCAATCTCATTTTTAATTGTATTTTATTCCAATTCCATTTATAAATTGTTTTTATTGGATTTTAATAATAATTCATGTTCTGCATTTTGATATGGCTCATGGGCTAATCAATAAAATAAATTAACTAACTTTGAGGATGTAATTTTTAAAAAATGTTGCCAGGCATGAAAGCCAGTGCTAGTCATTCAGTCCTAAACTGAGAAGTCTAAAAACTTCTGTAATAAAATACAGGCAAACTATTTCTGAAAATTTTGCCAATACAATTGTCCTTGAAGTCACTGGAAATCAGAACTGGATCACCACAAAACAAATTAAATAATGAAAATTATTCAGTTCAGTTTACCCCTTATTTTTTTAATTAATAATGATAAACAAATTGGTATAGAAGTATGTTGCATTGAAGATTAGAATCCTGATGGGAAGCAAGTAATGAAATCAAGATTTGAACATTTCTGAGCCAAATCATTTTTCTTTTCTTATTTCAAAGTGGGCATCAAAATGTCACTAATATAAACACTATTTAATTTTGTTCTGTTGTTTAATTAACCACGTTTGAAAACTGTGTTACATTGATGTTTCAAATCTGTTTAAATAGAAGTCCTGATTAAATCGTAAACATTATAAATCAGTGCCAAATATAATATTTGCTTGTATTAGTTTTAGTAGATAGGACAGGATTGACAATCAGAAAATCTGGTTCCTGATCTTTTGAATGAAATGTTTACAAATTAGTACTGATACTATAATAACAATAGCCTAAATTCTATTTAGGATTATCCAAATTTGCAACAATTTCATTAATCATCATCATCATACATACGTAAGTGTAGGACGACTGTCAATCACAACTTGAACTACAAAAATAAGTCCTTTGTTTAAATTCTTTCTAATCTTTCTTCCTTCTTCCTGCAATTCTCTTCTAATTTTTAATAGCTACCCATAGTTTTGTATTACACATAAGATAAGCACAATAGAACTCTGGCCACAAATCAGATGGGCAAATTCAGATCAAATCAAGGGTTCCATCATATCATCATGAATGTTTATTCTCTGGAACAACTGATAAACAAATTAAAGAGTTAATTAGCATAGTTTAAAAACTACTAATAGAGATAGAGTGATAAACAAAACTATGAACACTAGCTGATTCATGAATGTTTCCAATATAAAGACAAGTGCCATCTATGATCTTTCTCTCAACCAGCAAATATATCAGGCTCAGTTTAGAGTATGAGCCTCAGGGAAATAGTTAGGGATTTTTTCCTGGTTCCATAATAGTCAACTAAATTATTAGTAGTAGAAGAGAGGAAAATATATGGGCTCAATTGTACCTGTATATCTTTTCCAAAAGCAAAAGCACTTAGATTTATAAACTGCTTTATAGTGCTTTTCAGCCCTTTCTAAGAGGTTTACAGAATCAGCATATTGTCTCCAACAATTTGGGTCATCATTTTACCAACCACAGAAGGTTGGAAGGCTGACCCGGAGGATGGAACCTTGACCCAATCAGGATCAAACTCCTGGCAATTGCAAGAATTATCCTGCAATACTGCATTCCAGTCAGTGTGCCACCATGGAAGGAAGGAAGGAAGGAAGGAAGGAAGGAAGGAAGGAAGGAAGGAAGGAAGGAAGGAAGGAAGCAAGCAAGCAAGCAAGCAAGCAAGCAAGCAAGCAAGCAAGCAAGCAAGCAAGGATTTGAATTGTTAGATGAGATAATATAAAAAATCCATCTCATGCCAAAAGTATCTATAGAGAAACTATATGATGATGTACAGTCACAAGGACCTTTTAGGTAATTATTTAAAAGTACATTCCAGTTATTTCTCTATATCTCTTCTCTGATAATACTGAGCAGGGTCAGTTTGGTAGTCTATAGAAAATGTTTTTGTAAATGCCACTTTAGTGGACACACCACAAAATTTGACTGTTTTTTTTTTTTTTTTTTTTAAATAAGAGGAAGGGGAGTAGTGGAGCAGATTTTGGGAAACTGGAAGAATAGCACAAATGGTTGGAAAATGGATGGAAATTGTGAATAAGTTCTCCTTCCATGTAGAAGTTTATCCAAACAGAAAATATTAGTGATTACAAGACATTACCAATCTATCTGATCATATTCCAAAAGTTTTCTACAGAATTTGCCTTTGGGGAACATTATTGCCATTTCTGTGCAGCATAGATTGCGATACATTTGTTAGGAATATAAGTCACCTAACAGGTATTTGGGTTAGAAATATATAAGCCAGGATAGACATTTTTTTTTTAAACAAATTTTATTAATTTTACAGAAAACACAATACACAATCCAGGCATACCAACTTGCAAAGTCTTTTCTAAAAGAAAAATTAATAATAATTAAAGAAGAAAGCCAATAGAACATATAAAATAATTTCAAATTGTAATATCAATATTTACATTATCTATTTAACTTTATATCTTATCCAGACTTCTCCTTTTATCCAAATTATATTTCTTGCTTAATAAAATTTTATTGCCTTTCATAAACATACAAAACACAAAACATAAACAAAACTAAAAGATCTTTTCTGAAGGCTGTCTGATCCCGGTTGAAACTCTTCACACAGACACAAATTCAAACATCATATTCACTTTATATATCCTTCCATATCTTATTATCATTTTCTTTTTTTTTTTTTTATAAACCAATTTTATCAATTTTATAAAAACAATGCACAAAGAATCAAGGCATAACAGCTTATAAATTCTTTTCTAAGAAAAAATAATAAAAGAAGCAAACCAATAGAACAAAATAATTCCAAATTATAGTATCAATACTTTATCTATTTAACTTCATATCTTATCCCAGCTTCTCCTTTTCATCCAAATTATTTCTTGTTAATTAAAATTTTATTGCTTTTTATCAATATACAAAACCCAAAAAGACATAACAAAACCTTTATATTTCCTTCCATATCTTATTACCATTTTCAGTAACATTCTTTGTCTGTTCTATTTCCAACTATCCATTCATCTTTTTTCTTTTCCTATACTTCTCCTATACACTAATTGGAGTAACGTCTATAACTCATTACCCTAACTTAAAAGTACTTCATATAACACTTAATTTATCTTGGGATTCTGTTTAATAGATTCTAAAATTACACAATGAGTTTTATACTCTAAATACACATATAAAAACACAATCTTATGTACCCTCCAGAATCCCTCTTTTATCCTAAATTAAATTCACCCATTGTCTCTGAATAAACTTTTTTTCTTTAGAACTTGCTTCCCACCATTGAGGCTTCTCCTCCCCCCCTTTCTCTCTTGCTTATTCTTCTCCTTGCCCTTTTTATCCCTTTGTCTCTCCTCCTCCCTTTTCTTACTCCCTTTCCTTTGCTTTCTAACCTTGCCTCCACCTTTCCGCTCATTTTTCTCTTTTTTGGTTGTTTTTTCAATTCTTAAAATCCCCTTTTTCTTATCCTTTTTCTCCTCCTCCCCGGAAAAAAACCATTGTTCATCAAAGATGGCTTCTTCTTCCTCTTCTTCTTTGTCCCAATCCTTCTGCTGCGTAGTCAACTTTTCATAAGTACATAACGCCATTTCTAAAAATTGAAACAAAGTGCCCAAAGTATCTTCCTTTTTTATATTTTTGATATTCAGTCTTTAGTTCATCCACAAGTGATGCCATCATGAAAAGAGAAACTTTTCCCAAAACAACCACAAGTATTTTTAATCAAAAATAATTCAAAAAAAGTTCCAAAAATTAATACTTTTCTTCCTTCTTCTCTTTCTCTTTCTGGGGTTAATGTTTAATCAAAGAGGTCCAATTACCATATACCTTTCTTTGGGATTCTAGGCAATCTCCTCCTTTTTCAGCTTCTGCTCCAATTTTTTTTCCTCTCCCTTCCCACTTGCAACATCAATTTTAAATAATCAGAAATCCATACCTCTAATAAGGGTTTTCCAATTTCTTAAGTTTTTCAATGTCCAGGAACCCTTTTGTCCCTTAGCTTCAACTTTCAGAATAATTCACCTTCAATGCCCAAGCATATTTCATATCTGCTGTTTCCATGGGGTGGGAGAGTGAAGGAAAAAAAAAGTTCCCTTTAACAGCTTCTCTGCTGCTTTCGATCTTCTTAGGGATACAATGTATCCTCCAGCAATTCAAACAGCTCAGTTCCAACAAATTTGAAAGATGTTGATTGACCCGGCTCAGACAGCACTTTCACTCTTCTTGCTTCCTCCAGCACAATCTTACCCGGTTGCTGGCTTCTTCTTTCCACCATCTTGGGAAAAAGGGGTTTTTCAGGATGAGGAGGGGGTCTGCGACACCCCCCAACCCCCTGTCCGGCTCCCCTCTCTCTTCAGCTGTCCCTACAGGGCAGCCATATCCCCGTGACCCATCTGGATCGGGGGTACCTCGGCGGCTATCACAGCAGGAATCACGAGCGGTCACGAATTCCTGCTGCCCCGAAGCTACGCGAAACCGGAAACCCAGGATAGACATTTTAGTACTATGTTTTTTAAGAGATTGCAAAAACTGCAATTGGGTGTAGTTTTTCAAACGGCCATAAGATGGAGCCAGAAGCCTGGGTTGTCTTCGTCTGAGTCTCAGAAGAGAGTGAATCTCTGTTTCCTTCTGTTGGAAAGCATTGCCGTTCCTCCATTTTTTCTAATTGACTGCTATTTCTGGATTTGATGTCAGTCTGATACTGAACTGTTTATGATACTTGAATTTGATATTTGAATTATCCCTGGACTGAAAATTGACTGACTTACTTGTGAATGACTTTGGACTGCTTATTTTGAACTTTGCCTAAAACCTTTATTGAAAGTAAAAAACCTACATTTACTGTACAGTGTATCTGTGTGCTGTGTGTATTATTCCAACACTTCTCTCAAATACATCTCCCTGTATGCGCTCATTCTCTTCATGGGGAATTACCTCAACAACATTGTTGGAGTGAAAGAAAACCTTTATTTATATTTATTGTTTTATATGGCTGTTTAACTATCAGAATGTGCTTGTCTCACTATATTGCAAGATGTTCCATGAAACTTCAAAGCACCTATATCCTCCTGAATGCAAGTGCATCCACACGATCTTGCCAGTCATTTCTGTCAGCATGTACCCTTCATGTTATTTGCACAATCTCTTTATGTTGTTCATTTCTT
Source organism: Hydrophis major (assembly GCA_033807585.1). NCBI lineage: Eukaryota > Metazoa > Chordata > Lepidosauria > Squamata > Elapidae > Hydrophis > Hydrophis major. The sequence goes on along the minus strand of CM066329.1, from coordinate 301,985,202 downwards.
ATTTGTATTCATCTCTTTTTTTTTCTCTGTCTCTTTCTCTCTCTCTCTTTCTCTCTCTCCCTTTGGTGACACACATCACCAAAACATTCCAATTCTTTTTGTAAGAATTTATTTTATTTTGATGTACCATTAATTATTAATAATATCAATAATAATTGCTCTGAGTGTTAGGAACTACTCAACCGTTTCATGTGCTGAAATAAAGTAATAAGTTGACTTTGCCTGCTTTTTAAAAAAATAGGTTCGTTTTGTAGAGCAAATAATTTTGTGAGACCATATATTAAGACCAGTAAGGAAAAGGGCATTCTAGCTTAATACAACCCCTCAGGCTAAACTAAAATAGTTTTTCAATCCAAACTCCCAATAAGATGATGATAGATCTCAGTGATGGAAAACAGGAATATTATTGTATTCTATTTACCTCCCTTTATTTGTATGCGTAAACTAAAGAAAAGGTTTGTTATTTTTTCCTTACAGGCAAATAGAAAGTGAATGACATTGGCACAAATTGATATGCTGAAAGCCTGGGACTAGGCTAATTTTACTGTAGAGCCTCCACAACTACACTATATTGTCTAAAATTGTTAAATGCTGTATTGGCAACTGTAGTAAAATCTGAACACAGCTGCATTTGGCTATAATTTTTGGCACTGGAAGCCTACAATAGGACAAAGGATACAAATCATAATTCCCAATTCCCAGCTGTCTTTTCTGTTTAGCTAATGCCACTAAGTGTGTGTAATATCCTGTATTGCCTAGATAAGAGTCAACAACTCTTATGAGCTATTCCTTTAATTAGCATTGTGTGGAATTTTTGCAATAAAGCAAAATTAATGAGAATGAAGTTTCCATTAATAGAAATAATGTAATTTTTCTACAGCGGTGGATTGTTGCCCAGCAACGCCCATGACTTGTCCAATTGAGACAGTCTCTTTTGTGAAATGGAGAATGCAGCTGCTATATTGAATTCACACAAAGAGATAAATCAAGATATTCCTTGACAGCTTGGATGTGATATGGTCCCTGATACTACCACAGCCATGAAACAGAAGCTTTAGAATCTTCTGCCCATATGTATACAGTACATATGTTGCAGCTTCATGTCATTGTTGACTTCTGGTGATTGTCTGGACAAATCTTTGCTGTTTTCTTGGCAAGGTTTTTGGAAGTGATTTGCTAGAGCAGAGACCCCCAAACTTGGCAACTTTAAGACTTGTGGGCTTCAACTCCCAGAACTATCCAGCCAGAATAGCTGGCTAGAGAATTCTGGAAATTGAAGTCCACAAGTCTTAAAGTTGCCAAGTTGGGAAACCTCTGACCTAGAGCTAAGAGAGTGACTGACCTAAGTTGGCTTTAAGCCTAGGGTGGGATTGAAACTCACAGCCACTCAGTGTTTTAGCCTGGTGCCTTATTCTCTGTACCAAAGTGGCTCCCTTCTACTCCTTCATTTCATGCTGAAAGATTCAGTGACCGTTCTAATGAACAGAAAACCTAGTAATCTGCCATCATCCATACAACAGCAAAATCTTAGAAATGATGGAATGGGGGCCATGGAAGTTGAATGCTGTTTTTTTTTAAAAAAAAAAAAATCAGTAAACGGGGAAAAGGATCTTGTTTAATTTAGTGACATGAAGTTTAAAAATGACTTTATTGCAAAATTAGGGAAAATGCAGTACTGTAGTACTGACAAACAAGTATTGGATGGATGGATTATGACAAATATCACAATAGCTTACTCAATAAAGAAGAGTGTTTTAAGATCATCCAGAAGTTGACATTAAGAACTTAGAATCCAAGTAGAATGTATTTTATTCATGCATTTTATTGCTGTATAATTAACACATTTTATTATTATTAAGAATTTGTTGATTCAGCAATTGCTTGGAGTGAACTGCTACATGATATGTAATGTATGTTATTATTATTACATGATTATAATATCATATCATATCATATCATATCATATCATATAATATAATATGTAACATCACATGTAATGTGTAATGTAACATGTTCCACTACATGTGACATGATAGCAGTGTTAGAATAATTGAGGGGCTAACACAAAGAAGGGGAGGTCAACCTATTTTCCAAAGCACCAGAGGGCAGGAGAAGAAACAGTGAATGGAAGCTAAGCAAGGAGAGAGCCAGTCTAGAATTAAGGAGAAATTTCCTAAGAGTGAAAACAATTAACCAATGAAAAAGCTTGCCTTCTGAAGTTATGAGTACTCCAACACTGGAGTCTTTTAAGCAGGGGTGGGATTCTACCTGGTCAGACAGGTTTTACAGAACTGGTTGTTATCATTCTGTGCAGTTTGGAGAACTGGCAAATCATTCCACTGGCTGCCCCCCTGCCCCGCCCACTCACTCCTTCCCTGGCATATCTCCCTTTGGTAGATTGCTATTTTTCCTTTCCCCCCAACCATCAGCTGTTCTGCTGTGCTGGGAGATTTAGATTAGCTAGAAAGCAGGAAATTGTTGGATTTCTTGCTTTCTAGATAATCTAAATGCAGAGCTGAACCTTCCTTAGGACTGAAGATTCTATTTTTCAGTGCAGACTCAGGTAGCAGATTAGAGAAAGGTAGATCTCTGAGTGAATCTGTGAGCAACTCTATCTGCTTGCCTGCTTTGCCTGATTTTGGGTAAAAGTTACTATTTTTTTAAATAAAAAATTCAATATTTACATACATGGTGTGTTGTGAGTTAGTTTTGTGAGTTTGCTTGAAAGCAAATTTTGTATGACAGACTCAGATAGCAGATTGCAGAGAGAATAGATCTCTGAGTGAATCTATGATTCTGTAAGAAACTCAATCTGCTTGCCTGCTTTGCCTGCTTTGGGGTAAAGGTTGCTCTTTTTTAAATAAAAAATTCAATATTTACATAAATATTTCAATATTTACATACAAGCCATGCCCAGCCAGTCACATGACCATCAAGTCATGCCCAGTCAGCAAGTCATGCCCACCCAGTCACATGACACCAAGTCACACACACAAATTAGGCCATGCTCACAGAACCGGTTGTTAAGAAATTTGAATCCCACCCCTGCTTTTAAGAATACACTGGACATTCAGTTGTCTGAAATAGAGTCCCTTGCTTGAGCATGGGATTAGACAAGAAGACTTCCAAGTTCCCTTCCAACTCTGTTGTTCCGTTATTCTGAAGGTAAGGTAAGACTTGTCCTTGTCTGAGTTGGCTTTCATTACCCTTAAGCAGTGTCTTATCTCTACATAAATCATTGAGTCATATTTTTTGAATAAACAGATTAACTGCCTTCTATAAATATTGAACGTAGGTAGTAGTGACTACAAACTGTAAGCCAAATCAGGTATACAACAGGGGTGGGATTCAAATTTTTTAACAACCGGTTCTGTGGGTGTGGCTTAATTGGTGGGCATGGCTTCATGGTCATTTTATTGGCTGGGTATGGCCAACTCAATATAACTCACATTGAGGCACACATCTCATGCTGCAACATTAGTAAGTGTGAAAAATGGTCATAAGTCACTTTTTTCAGTGCCACTGTAACTTTGAATGGTCACTCCACACAAAGTACCAGCAAAGGAAGGGGAAAAAAAAACTCCAGAGATGTTCCTGAGACAGGAAGTCTAGTCCTACCAAGAATGTAATAAGGGTTAACGGAGGGGCAGTTTCTGTAAGCATCACCAGAATGTTTCCTCCTGCCTTCCTTACAGGATTAGGCCAGTAATTGGCCAGTAAACAACCGGTTCTCCAAACTGCTTAGAATGTTAACCGGTTCTAGCGAATAGGTGCGAACTGGTAGAATCCCACCTCTGGTATACAATATATTATACTCAATGTTGCATAATACATTTTATTTTTAACAATACCCATAATATATCTTTCTACACTTTTTTCCAAAAAGGGAGTGTTTATTCTCTTTTGTATGTAATTCAGTACATTACTATAATCCATGCTATCACACAACCAATACTGACTTATTTTACTCTGTCAGAGAGAAATCTGTTCCTAAGAGCTTTCAGACGAGGAAGAAATAAAAGTGAAGCAGCAGATGACTGAGGGAAAACCATAACAATGGGAAAAAAAGAGTGAAAGAAGAAGAGAATGTTCTGACATTTAAGGAGTTTGAGGACTACTGATGGATATGTCTTTTCAAAGCTGGAGATGACTTGTTTCTTTTAGTTTTACCCAGCCAAGTAGAGCATTTACTCTAGAATACCTCCAGTGAATGAATTGAATGCTAGGAAGGTACCCACATACTCAGTTCATAAACTTTATTTAGCTTAACCTAGGATGTTTATCTTTTCCAATAATAATCATATTAATATTATAAACATCAGTCTTATGGAGAAACTCTGTTCCCTGACATTTCTCGAGTACATATATTTATAAGGAGTTTGAGGACTACTTTATGCTTTTAAAGAAATTGCAGCTTTTCCCCCCACAAGTGTTATTATTTCTAGGTTGGCCCTCTCCTTCATAGTTTCCATCCATTGTTTCTTGTCTTGCCTTCTAATGCTTTGGAAAATAGATTAACCTCTTCTTCTTTGTGGCAGCACCTCAAATATTGGAACATATATGTTGTGAACTAATAAAATACTCAAATAAAGTTTATCAAAAGCTTTAGAAAATAGCAGGGTTCTAGCCCTGCACTTCTGATTGGCCGATAATACCGATATCGGATTGGTCCATTCAGGAGAATCTGATTGGCTGTTAATGAGCCACTCTCGATGGTTAAGGGGGTTAACACTCCACGTTTCCTATTGGTTACTAGAGCAGCAGCTTGCCTATAAAAGGGCTGCTTTTGCTCTAGGGTTCTCTCTGTTCAGAATGCATAATAAAGAGTTGAAGTTCACTGTTCACCGTCTCGTCTCCGTTCCTTGCACCTATGCGCAGAACTTAACACTGGCGATGAGGATGGATATGGAGACGTCAGAGCTGACTGAACACTACAGAGCACGTGGCTGAAGGCACATCAACGGCGGAAACCATGACCGGCGGCACCATACCACCCACTCCATTCGACTCGGCACAAGAAGACTGGGACTCGTACATGGACCGGTTCCAGATGTTTCTGGAGACCAACAACTTAAAGGATGCCACTACTGGGAAAAAGAGAGCGTTATTCCTGACTCACTGTGGACCTACCATTTTGAAGATGGCCAAGGAACTGGCGAAACCGGCTGAGGTGAAATCCATGGACTAGGACGTCCTTGAGCCCCTCCTACGGGCCCACTATGCACCTACCATACCAATGCTTGTACGAAGACATGAATTTTACCAGAGAGACCAGCGGAAAGAAAAAAGTGCTGCAGATTTCATCGCGGATCTTCGGAACCTGGGAGGCCTCTGTGGGTTCGCCGACCTCGAAGAAGCTCTCAGAGACTGAATAGTTCTGGGATTAGATGCACCGCACATGCAAAGCAAGCTGATGGCAAAAGGCGACATCAGCCTTGCAGATACCATCGCTGACGCTACTGCAGCAGAAGCAACCAAGAAGTCAGCCGCCCAAATGCACCGCACCAATGCCCCGCTATGCCAACTCGCCGGCAAAACCTCACCTCGCCTTGAGAGACATGCAACGGCAACCCACCACGAGGACCTCGAATCGTCATCAGAAAGTGATGAGGAAGAAGTCAACCGGCTCCGGTCTGAACAAGACCAACACCACCAGCGTAACCAGAGACTGCAATATCAATGCGTAGGCTGTGTGGCAAACCACCCACGATCAGACTGCAAATTCCTCGACGCACTCTGCCATATTTGTGGGAAGAGAGGCCACATCGGAAAGGTCTGTCGAAGCAAGATAGGAGCCAGCCCATTTCAGAGGGGGACCAACTATCACCAACCCACAGGAAATCGTCCTGTGAATTGGGAACATTTGAACCACCAATGGAACAACCACTCTTATAGAAATAAACCACTAGCCCATTCAACAAAATGAGAAGAGGCACACCAAACCATCACGATTGGTCACGCATCATCATTAGGTGCAAAGAAGATCTGAGTGAAGGTCGCCATCGAGAACCAGCCCTGCATGATGGAAGTCGATTCAGGATCGTCCCTCTCGATGGTTTCCTGGAAAACCCTGAAACAATTGATCCCTGCCGTCCGGCGGCAAGACCTCAGAACTCAAAGAATCATTCTCAAGGACTATCAAGGAAACCGAATTCTGGTCGTTGGATCAAGCCTGGTCCGGATCTCATTCAAAAATCATACTGCATCCTTACCATTGACTGTCGTCAACCGTGATCAGCCTAGTTTGTTAGGCCTTCAATGGTTCGCTCCACTTGGGATTGAGGTAGCCGGCATTCACCAGACCAGCAGCGATGACTGGGAGGAGGCCCTCATCCAGGAATTCCAGGACGTTTTTGCAGACAAACTAGGTGAGTACAAGGGGACCCCGATATCATTTAACCTTAACCCTGAAGTGGCCCCCATCCGCCTTAAGCTCGTCGAGTCCCTTTTGCCCTTAAACCAAAGATTGACGAGCAGCTTGATAAATTAATAGCCCAGGGTGTTTGAGAACCAACCGACCATGCTCCTTGGGAAACCCCAATCGTAGCACCCATCAAACCGGATGGATCGTTAAGGATTTGTGGGGACTACCGTGCCACCCTGAATCACGCCCTTCAACAGAGCGCTTACCCGGTACCGGTGGTACAACACCTCCTCCATTCCCTGGGGGGCGGAAAGGTCTTCACTAAATTGGATTTAGCACAGGTGTACCCACAACTGCCTGTCGATAAAAAAACTGAAGAGGCACAAACGATTGTTAAGCACCGAGGCGCTTTTAAGTGCAACCGACTCCAATTTGGAGTTAGCGTGGCCCCAGGGATCTTTCAGAGCTTGATGGAGAAACTGTTACAGGGAATAAAAGGGATTGTACCATACTTTGATGACGTTTTAATTGCTGCCCCTAATAGAGAAATACTAAAGGAGCGTCTTTGACTCGTTCTCCAGAAATTTAAAGACTCTGGCCTTAAAGTTAAAAAAAATAAATGTCAACTGTGTACATATAAAGTAGAGTTCCTGGGGTACCTAATCGATAAACAAGGCATTCACCCCACCAGTAGCAAGTTAAGGGCAATCAAGAACGCCCCAAGACCCAGAAACAAGACTGATCTCCAAGCTTTCCTGGGGCTTATTAATTTTTACAACATCTTCTTGCCCCACAAAGTGACCGTAGCCGAGCCCCTACATTGGCTTCTCGATAAAAAAGCAACCTGGGTTTGGGGGCACCGAGAGGAACACGCGTTCCGACAAGTGAAAAACCTATTAACTTCAGATGCTGTTTTAATGCAGTGTAACGAGACTTTGCCTTTTACAATCACATGTGACGCGTCACCCTTTGGAGTAGGGGCCATTTTGAGCTATGTGTTACCAAACGGTAATGAAGCCCCTATTGCCTATTTTTCAAGAACTCTATCAAAGGCTGAACGTAACTATAGTCAAATCGATAAAGAGGCTCTTGCTGTTGTATCTGCTGTGAAACGGTTTCATGAATATGTTTATGGATGAGTTTTTACTATTGTTACTGACCACAAACCTTTGCTGGGGATTATAGTGGGAGACAAGCCAACCCCCTATATATTATCACCTAGAATGACTCGCTGGTCGGAGTTTTTGGCTGTGTACAATTATAAGCTGCAGCACCGCCCAGTGAAAGCCATTCCCCACGCTGATGCATTGAGCCGTGCACCACTTCTGGAAACCATTGATGAGCCAGCTCCAACCCTTACAATGCTCCAGATTGAAATGCTGCATTCACCGCCGCTGACTGCTAGAGATATTGCGATCGAAACAAAACACGATCCTATCTTAAAGTGGGTTCTTAGCTGGGTCAAATGAGGATGGCCAGTAGATCAAACCCCTGACGACTTCATCCCCTTCAAGAATCGACAAACAGAACTTTTTTCGCAAAAGGGCTGAATCCTGTGGGGGGATAGAGTCGTCGTCCCAGAGTGGTTACAACGAGTGGTACTAAAGACACTGCATGAGGGCATCGTGCGCATGAAAGCGCTTGCACGAAGCTACACATGGTGGCCGGGCATCACAAACAAATCGAAGCCTGGGTAAAGACTTGTTATAAGTGCCAGACCAAAAGCAACTCCAACAGAATGGAAAACACCTCAGGGACATGCATTCATATTGACTTTGTGGGACCTACTAAGGGACATACGTTCCTATTAACAGTGGATGCCTACTCAAACTGGCTTGAGATCCATGAAATGAAAAGTACTACAACCGAGTCTATCATCCGGAAGTTGAACAGATTATTCGCGATGCATGGACTGCCAGACATTCTGGTATCCGACAACAGACCCCAGTTTACCGTGCTTTCTTTTGAACAATACTTAGCAGACCGCGGTATTCGCCATGCGCTAACTTTGCCAGTGTACCCTGCGGCTAACGGAAGAGCTGAGCGCATGGTACAATTTGTTAAAAAAACCCTCTACAAGATGGACTATGGGGACATTGATGAAAAAATAAACAGAATACTCCTACTCCAACACATCACTCTGCACCGCGTCACCAACAAGACTCCAGCGGAACTATTGATGGGACGCAAACTCCACTCCCACCTCGACCGGCTTCACCCGTCTTACGAGCCAGAGAAACCCTGTGGATCTAGCGGAATATGCTGCGAGTTTCAGATAGGTGACTTAGTTTTCGCCAGAAACCTTTCAGGTGAACCGCTGTGGATTGAGGCCACTGTTATTCAAGCCACTGGACCCAGGTCATACCAGGTGAAAATCTGCGATGGAAAAATATGGAAACGCCATATTGATCAGCTTCGCTCAAGGCTACAACCTAGTTTCTGCGACTCCAGTAACTCTCAAATTGAGGGGGGAGGGGATGTCGAAGAAACCAAATTCGAGATGGTGGAAAGTGGGTGCGAAAGAAGTCAGCAATCGGGAGTGATGAATGAAGAAGAATCAGGGAGGGGCATGTCCTCGCCACAGAGGAACACCTCAACAGAGCAAGCCCACAAATACCAGAGGACAACAACGAGAACATTAGCGGCACCGAGTCATCCAATGAGGAACCACCGGCACCCGACTTGCCCAAAAACGTCCCGCCGAAACCGGGTTACAGACAGGAACTGGTGGGACAGCGTAAATCCAATAGACAGTCAAAGCAACCTTCCTACCTCAGAGATTATGTCACCGCACCCCCAAAAGGGAACCCAGGGGGAAGGGGTGTTGTGAACTGATAAAATACTCAAATAAAGTTTATCAAAAGCTTTAGAAAATAGCAGGGTTCTAGCCCTGCACTTCTGATTGGCCGATAATAGCGATATCGGATTGGTCCATTCAGGAGAATCTGATTGGCTGTTAACGAGCCACTCTCATTGGTTAAGGGGGTTAACACTCCACGTTTCCTATTGGTTACTAGAGCAGCAGCTTGCCTATAAAAGGGCTGCTTTTGCTCTAGGGTTCTCTCTGTTCAGAATGTATAATAAAGAGTTGAAGTTCACTGTTCACCGTCTTGTCTTCGTTCCTTGCGCCCATGCACAGAACTTAACAATATATATATTGGAATATATGTTGTCCCTAGTCTTTCTTTTCACTCGACTAGACCTACCTAAATTCTGCAACCATTTCTTATATGCTTTAGCTTCCAGCCCCCTAATAATCTCTGTGGCTCTTTTTTGCGCTCTTTCCAGATCATTCTAATCAGACACAAGTTGTATTATAATGCCTCCTTTTCTTTGAATGTAAAGTCAAACTCTTCCAATATCTTTCATCAGTTGACTTAGGGAAAAAACAACCATATGGTTTAAAAGATTCATCTCACTGAGGCTCTTAAATTTGCCAATTATTAGATAAAATGTTTCTTTTTAATTTAGATTAAATAAATACATTTATTTCTTACCTGTAAAAAATCCAGACAGGCACAGAATGATTCATGACCAGATAATGACACTAAAGATTTGTTCAATAAGAAAATTTTTTGGAGCATGTTAATTTAACATTTAGTGCAAAGTTTAGTTATCACGATTTATAACATTCTTTACTAAAACTGGCAAACAAATATCTAACAATTAAATGCTTTTAGGTTAAATCGTCTCTTGGAATTATTTGTAAGCTTCCTTTTGAAAAAAAAGGCAGGTTAAGAGCAGCAGATGAAAAGACATATTACCTCACATAATGGAAGAGGAAATTATTGTAGCTAAGAAAAAAGAAACTCCAAAGTGAAGCTTTACTAAAAAGTGGTAAACAGAAGATCATAATGATAAATGATACTTTAAAAACCCTTGATTCTGTGCTGCTCTTTGAAATGTTAATTCAGATGCAATGCTCTTCATTAAGCAAAAGGCCTCTGGATTTTCCCTGCTTTCAAAAGTATGCCAATGTTTTCAAGGTTCTTCGCTGCAACTTTGAGGCATACTTTTTGAAAGAAAACATGGTGTTATGCTAAGGAAACAAATGGAGGCAATGAAAATATGCTATAAAATCAAGCTATTGCACATTCTTTCCGATAAAGTGAAGCATATACTGGCATCTGGGCAGAATTGTTGATTGAGATTCATTTTTGTTTTTGTTTTATCTTCACATATCTTTCTTTAATGTATGCAAGTGCACATACATGAGAGTGCCTGAAATTAACAGAGATATCAAGGACATCAACTTACTCTTTTTGGGGCTATGAAAACTTGCATCCTGTTTTTAAACATCCTGCTGCAGAAAAAGTTAGGATTTGGCTAAAACCAAAAGTACAATAGTGTAGTTTGTATGTAGTCCTCATTTACTGATTGTAATTGGGACTGACAACTCTTGTCACAGGCTCTCATGCACTCTTGTGAGAGTATTGACACAAATGTTGCAGGTATTTGCACATGCATGCACTGGCACATGTGCCTGCATGCCACTCACTTAAAATTATCTCCTTTCACCTCTTCCCCACAATGAGGAAAGATTGGGGAACTTTGTTGTAGAGGATAACTGTTCCATTATCATGTTAAAACAAATGGGTCAAATTTCTTCTCAGTTTTTTTGGTCTGAGATTCTTTAAGGAATTGGTAACTGTTCTTCTTTTTCATTGCCAAAAGAAGAGAGTGTGTCTTTCTTTGACAACATCCAAGCACCTTGTAAATTCTACTTAAAAGAAGGTAGCTGTTTCATAATAATTCTTCTCCCTCCCAGCTCTGCATCAGAGGTGGAATTCAGCAGGTTCTGACCAGTTCTGGAAAACTGATAGTGGAGATTTTGAGTAGTTCAGAGGACCAGCAAATATTACCTCTGACTGGGGATTTTACAGCATCCTTCCCTGCCACACCCACTGTCATAGATTCAGGCATGAGTAGAATGAATGGAGACAGTCTTAGTTGGTGAACTTTCAACTCTTTATTGCATAGTGACTTCTAACTTGTATAACAACAACTCTGCTTTATATAGGCAATGCTAATGTGAAATAACCAACAGGAGCTTGTGAAACGCTAGCTCCAGTACCAATAAGAGTCCTTCGTTAAGGGCCAATCAGATTCTCAGAACCCGACCAATCCGATCTAGCCGCTTAACACCCAATCAGAAGTGCAGGGCCAGAACCCTGCACTTTACCCCAAGCTTGCCTTTATTCAACTATTTACATACATAACACCCACCAAGCCACACCCACAGAACCAGTAGTTTAAAAAAAAATTGAATCCCACCATTGCTCTGTATGCCCTGATCTTTTATTTCTGAGGTGGAGATGACATGTGCTGAAGATTTGGTGGCCACAACACACACACACACACACACACACATTCATGAAATCTGGAGTCTCTCTACTTTGGATTGTTTTGATCCTGAACTCATATTTTCTACTACATTTATGGGAAAGGCCAATAAAAACAGATTACAAAAAGAACTCTCATGGCAAGCTGGGAAAAAACTCGGACTGTTCAATAGAGAATAAGTTTATACATAAATTATAATTCACTGTTTGTGCATGAGTGCTTGTCTGTATCTGGGAAATGATATTAATTTAGCAATAAAATGCAATTTAATTTAATGCTGTATTTAAAGGTTCAGAATTAGGAATTACTCGTATCAAAATAAAATTGCAGTATAATGTTAAGAGAAGAAGAACTTCATATTTTATCTCAGTTGAATTGCTTTCTCAAATGTGGCACAAAAAAAGAGGAAACCATTCCTGTGAAAAATGTTTCCACACATATAATAGAGTGTAGTGGTTATTTATTATGGTAAGATGAGAGATCTGGGCTTAGTTGCCTATATGATTACAAAATTTATTAGTTTCATTCATTGATCCAACCTATCTCCATATCTTCTGATGGAGAAATGATATGTTTGAATGTATTGCAGAAAGTACAGAATAGAAAGATAATGTATAATCAATTGCAAGTTTGTTTGATAAAATGGAACACTTAGACTATGCAGTTATTAATAACAGCAGTATAATAAATCAGACCATTCTTGCTGTCTCTGGAGAAGGCTTCTACACCTTGTGGTCAACTATGCCAAATCAGCCAATCAGATATTTATTACAACCATCAAAGAGATTGACCAAGTGTCTACAAGGAGAATCGAGCAGCAAAAAAGATTTATGAAACCTATTTGTAAAATATTATATACAGCATTTGCATTGGATTTAGTTATTAAGACATTCACTTTTATTGGTCTTCCGTTCAAGGGCAAGTAGTCAGTACCATAGAAATCATGGAAGTGACTGAGAGAGATTTAAATTCCTTATGTTAATAAAATCTTATTAAATTCCTATTCTTTTTTTAAAAAACTACATACCTAGTTTTTGGAATTTTACAACCAGACAACATCAATGGGTTCTTATTGTGACCAAAAACTTGATACTGCAGCATTGGAAAAATAAAGGTATGGCTCATATCACTCAATGGATTATAAACATGATTACACTTGCCATGTCTGAGTGGATTGTATACAGGCTTTGTATGGGCAAAAATAATGAAATTTGGGACTCACTTATACAAAATACAGTATGTAAAATATGATAATCATATAAATGCATGTTTATATACTTGAATAATTGCATTAAATGATTATATAGAATTGTAACTAGTTAACAGCTAAAATGATATATTTTGTTGTATTTTTTCAGTTTCATAAAAAACACATTTTCTATGTGTGTTTTTCCTTTTCTTTGACAATAAATATATTTTATCTGTGATTCTTTTTTGTTTTCCTATTATAAATTTAAAAGTAACAAAAGAATAAATAAAGAAAACTAAGTTTTTATTCCCATATAATGAACATGATGAATCAAAAAAGTTAAATATGAAATAAATCTGTGCTTAAAATTATAATAAATCAAAGGCATTTCATTCATGCTAACTCTCAAATCATTTGAGAGCTGTTGTCTGTTTCAAGTTGATGTGATAGTAAATATCATGAGCCCCATGGAAAGACTGCCAGATGGCTAGATTTCCCATGAAGATTTCATCACAGCAAAATTCAACAAATGATAGCCAAACTGAATGAGTGATCTGGGAGAACAAACGAGTTTGCCAACAGAGTCCAACCACAGGAAAATATAACGAAGGGAAAAAAGTGCTAAAATATATATACTCAGTTTGAAATATTAATAGCAGTTGATTTTAAGAGAGGTATTCTGAGAACTGCTGATTATCCAGTGTGAGCAATTCAGTAATTGATTGATTCTGTATTTGTAAAGGTTGTCATATATTTACAACAAATGAAAATTTGTATCAATATAATGAGAAAACATGAAGATTGGAGAAACAAGATTCCTCAGTCCATAGGAAAGTAATTAAAGGTAATCCTCAATTTAAGACTACTATTAAGCCCAGACTTTATGTCGCTAAGTGAGAAATTTGTTAAGTGAACTTTGCCCCATCTTACGACTTCTCTTGCTACATTTGATAAGTGAATCACTGCAATTGTTAACTTAGTAACATGATTCAAGTCTGTAGAAATTCTCAGCCATCTGACAGGATAGTGGGAAGTGGAAGGATTTTTTTAAAATTATATTTTTATTGCAATTTTTTTCTCTTTATACATCTCAATCACATCTTGAACAGTACTGAGGCATCTTTGTTACAAATACACATTTCCATACATTTCTACTCATTTATATACATTTATATACTTTCTTCTGATCTCTACTATTCTTATTCCTATTGTCCATCCATTCATACCAATTTTCCTATACCACATAATACTCCAAATCTTATTTACCTTTTAACTCTAGGGTGAGTGTGTCCATTTCCACAGATTCTAATATCTTTTGGATTACCAAACCCTACTTATGGCAATGGCCATAAGTATGAAAAATGGACATAAATTGTTTTTTTCAATGCCGTTGTAACTACAAAAGGTTCCTAAACAAACTGTTGTAAGTCGAGAACTACCTGTAATGCTTTTCAAGAAAAAGTTGGGGGGGGGGGGATATATATCCAGTATTGCTGCTCTGATTTTTGTTGTTTGAATTATATTATCCTGGCTATTTTGTATTAATATTTTTATCTGTTATTTCAAATGGTCTGCCTCAAGTATTACCAAATATTCTTTTGTATAAAGTTCTTGGTGAAATTGGGTGTTTGGTTTACAGACACAAATGAAGTTCACTGGCTTTCCACAAGTTTGTTTTTCGTGACCCTGAAATTCTATTGCTGTAGTTTAGAGCACAATAAAGCTTTCATTATCACCACGTTCAGAAAAGAAGAAGGCTCTCTAATATCCCAGATAGAATTTATGTTACTTTCTGTGGACATTCGCTTTTCTGTGATACTAGAAGATATTGTTCAGATATTCTGAACAGGACTTAAGGGGCTAAATGAAGGTGCACCATCCCCTTTTCCAGCGGTTTCCTCCACAATACATCAAACATTTGCTTTCTATCTTATGTACACATTTGTGCGCATTTTAGTTGTAAAACTACATTACAAGATTTGGAAATATACAAAGAACTCTCAATTTGTGTGCATGTTAGTAAAAGTTAATATGAAAATTGGAATCAATGTTCCCTTTATTGAAAGTGAAAAGTTGAATTGCTTCACCAGTTTATCAATTTTTATTCTATTTCTTCCTCTTCCTCTTCTGTCCCCCTCATGGATTCAAGACTTTCTAAAAGTCATGGTATATTTTAATGTGTTTTAATACACCTATATATTGTTATAAGATAGATAGCTTAATTTTTCCAGCGTTCCATCCTTAGAAACAATAAGAAAGTAGAACTTAGAAACCAAGGTTTGATGATTAAACCACATTTAAAGTTAAGATCACTGTTACCATCGATGTATGATTATATAAAATTGAATGTCAGATGTTGTGGAACAAAAACTACAAAACCTGAGGGGGATTTTGCTCTTTTTTTGATAATCTCATAAAATCATAATCCTGTACTTTCAGTTTTAAAAAGAAAATCTATTTTGGTTAAAACTATCCTCTTAATTCATTTCAGTCTCAACACAGCCACAAAATCTGCCACTTCTTAAAAAAAATGTGACGAGCTTTCTGATGGTATGTTAGAATATTTACATGTTCAACTCTACTAGAAAAGAAAAACGTTCCTAAGTGGTATCTATATATTTATCATTTTATTACTCCATAAGCTTTATAACAGTTACTTGGTTTTTGAGCTTTCAATTTCCATTTCCATAATTCAATAAGCAGTTTATTGTGCCAGGAAAAATGTCTTGTATAGAATATTTTTAATCAGTGTGTTTTATTATATTCCATTCTTTTACAATTCAATCACAGCTCGTACAGCACTTAATCAGTAAGAAAATAGACAAAATGTGTAAACTTCTGCTGACCTGTGTTTGAGTCTAAGAAGTGTTAATAATTCATAATGAAATGCAGGATATGTACATCTTAATACTCCCAACTCAATAGGAGATAACTGCTTTTGGTTGCCTACAAACAACATCATTAATTTAAAGATGAGATTTGTGCAGGAAACAGTGTAACATTTAATCTGTACAAAAATAACCCTATTAGAAATCTTAATTACAAGTACAATGATGAAGACAGATCAAAATAATTTGCTTCAAGATAGAGCCTAATAATTTTACTAGTTTGCTTTCCTATGTAATTCAAAAAGAGAATCAGCACATAACTACAGGCTTTGGGATTGTGTCCAGAGGGGGATTCTACTGATTCAGACCAGTTCAGGTGAACCGGTAGTTCTGGTGAGCATTTGGCCCTGCCTACCCCTATTCTTTCCTGTGCTTTATTTCCTGGTTTTTCAGCACAGCCGATTCATGCAGGAGAGCAGTTTTCTACACATCAGCTGTTTTACTCACCAGGGATGCAGCAGAAGGTAAATAATTGAGTTGAAAAAGGGCTTTTTGAACTGTAGAGCTTGTGCACAAAGCAACAGTCAGCCAGCACTGACAGGTTCCAGTTGCCCTAATACTGTTTTGACATTGTGGCAATGTCTTGGCGAAACAGCTCACTATTTTCATTAATGATTGCCCCTAGACTTTTGGAAAAGAACTCCAAGTGTGAAGGCCAAAAATGAATCTTCAGTGACATGTTGCACTTTATGGTCTTGTATTCTTTAAGATTTGTAAACCAGCTGAATGTAATTTGGTGTTCTTTAGTTGCCAAGAAAAAATTCAATGACATCCTTGAATGCTTTCCAAGTTATTTTCTCTGTCCCCACTAACAGATCTTCCAACCGCTTGTCATTGACGATGTACCTGATCTGTGGACAAAAATGCTTTCCTTAATCTTGGAAACTTCTGTCTCAGATAATGTAAACCTTCCTTGTTCATCACTTTAACAAATTTGTGCATGGATCTGAGTTTTATGTAAAGTGAAGTCAAAAATATCTATTGAGTCAACAAGTGATTCATGTGCTACGTTTTTTCTATTCTGGAACCAAATTCTTTCAGAGTGGCCATTTCTTTTTAATTTAATGTGGTTCTATTGCATGGTTTTCCCATTTGCATATGTAAGATCAGTACTTGGTAATGATATATCCAAATAGTATTCCAAGCAATGAAGTCACTACTTTTAGATCTCAACAGATATTCCAGTTCTATTTGGTGTACTGGATGTGCTTTAACAACAGTTCATGTTTATGTATGCTTCTTTCATACAAGTGATGAAAAGTATACACTGCCTTTGTGTAAAAATAGAAGATTTCTATAAAATGGTATGTGGCAGGGTAAATTACAGGCTATTTTCATAGAAGCCAAAAATCTGTAATATACACCCAAAAATGTTCAGAAAACAAAAGTTAAATACATTGTTCATATTTAATATTTATATTTCATATTTAGTATTTATATTTCATATTTATAGATATAGACATATCTATATTTATAGATATAGACATATAGATATGTCTATTTAATATTTTTATGTAGTCAAGTCAATTTAGGAAACTGATTAACTCCACTCATCATCATCTTTTAATGACCCCATAATTTCTTGCAGGGTGGAGTATAAGCAATTGAATGGAGCTGAGTATTTACTGGCTGGATGTCCTTCCTGTCACCAATGTGGAATTTTATTCAGCAGATCTATCCTCAGTGTGCCCCAGAGAAAGAAATATCTGCCTTTACCTAGGATCGAACTCACAGCCTCCTAACTGTGAGGTGAGAACTCCACCTCTTGGCCACCACACCACTCAACTGATTAACTTCACTAAGTGTACAATATTACAACAGGTTGTTTTTTTAAAAAAATCATGCTTTGGAGTTTTAGCTATTTTGGGATGTGCATATCATTATCCAAATGTAATACTATTCTATCATTTTTTATGTTTATTCAGATGTTCTCCTGTCCATATGTGTGAATGTCCTAAGTATATATATTAGATCCCTTTATGATACAAAATTCTGGACCAGATATGCCATTTATTTACTCAAGAAAGCTTTTTGATTTGTATTTGTACACTGAACTTAGACTTATTTACATAGATGGAATTTAAATTTTATTGAATTGAGGTATTTTATTTATGTACTCCAGAGCTGATAGATAACTATCATGTGTTAATCACAATCTGTAATCCTAGGGTGCTTAATCAAATATCAATGAATTTTAATAAGCATTTATTTTTGTGATCATTTGTGGATCTAGAAATGGATTGCATATTTCATCTGTTATATTTTGGTTGTTTAGGTGGTTCTGCATTCTGATATAACCTACATAACCTGCCCACTGTAGTATTTTTCAATCATGATTTATTGTGCTCTGCTAGTTGAATGGTAGCACTTCTGCTTTTGTAGTCTGAAGCAAGCAGCAAAACCAGAAATTTCATAAAGTCATGGGTGGGCTGCCTTTAGCTCAGTGGGTTAGTATGCAGGCCTACATTAAATACATAATAGCAGCAGGTAGCAAACCAGAAAGCCAGCAGGTCGACAGGTAAAATATAGTTACTAAGTTTGTTTACTCAGAAAGTGTCCATTATTTACTCAAAAGTCTTTGATGCATTGCTATTTTTGAAGGGAGAGTTTCTTCTTCTACAATGCTTTCAGTGTAGGTCGCTGAAATTCCTTCTTCTTTCATAGTTATAAATAGCTTGGCACCATCCATAAGTTGAGAGGTTCTGCCCAACTGAACACCAGTATCGCTAAACCTCATCTTGTTCTTGTCATATAGATTTTTTTAATAAAAAAAAAAGAAAGAAAGTCAACAACACTGGGCAAATAAACATTGAGTTCTGATCAGCTGGGTTCCCACAAAGTAATGAATGAGAAAAACAAGGGAGGAAAGACTGAATAGCAAGAAAAAAGAGCTCAGAATTCACTGCTCCTTAGACTGAAAAAGGATGGGTTGGGATAATTATTGCCTTGATTTTGCTCACATCTGTTTTTTTCTTTCTATCTGCATTGTAATGGTAAACAAATCTGGAATCTATCACAACATAATTTCTTATTGAATAAATCTAGTTTATATTATAAAAGCTGTAATTATCTCAGTTAATTAAACAGATATTTAAACACTATGTTTGCAGACTGGGACAGCAGTGCCCTGTCCAATGTATGAAATGCACAACGGTATGTCTTTTTTTTTTAAAAACCAAAGGAATATCTATCATACCCAGAGAGACAGACACAGGGGTGGGATTCTACCAGTTTGGACAGGTTCTATAGAACCAGTTATTATGATTCTGTACAGTTCAGAGAACCGGCAAATAGTGTCCCTAGCTGGCCCGCCCCTTTCCACCCCCCTCCCTGCTCAGTCAGTCCTTATCATGCATGAGCAACATTGCACACATGTTTAACATTGTTGACTGCACTCTTCCCTGCCCAGTCACTCCTTAAGGTTTTTCTTTTTTCCCTTCCCAATGATCAGCTGTTCCTATGATCAGCTGTGTTGGGATTCCCTCACTTATTTATTGCTTCGCCCAGGCTTCCCTGAGGCCCAGGAAAGGAAAAAATGGAGGGCATAGCACACACATCTGCTCCCCCCTTCAATTTTTTTCCTTCCTGATCCCCAGGGAAGCCTTCTGGGATCAAAAATGCCCCCCCAGGAGGCTTCCCTGGGGCCCAAAAACAGAGTTCAGGGGAGTGCTACGCACCCTCAACTCAAGTTTTTTCCTTCCTGGGTGCCAGGGAAGCCTTCTGGGATCAAAAATGCCCCCCCCCCGGAGGCTTTCCTGGGGCCCAAAAACAGAGTTCAGGGGAGTGCTACGCACCCTCAACTCAAGTTTGTTCCTTCCTGGGTGCCAGGGAAGCCTTCTGGGAGCAAAAATACCCCCCAGGAGGCTTCCCTGAGGCCCAGAAAGCCCCAAAAACGGGAGGAGGGTGCTGCCAAAAAAGGCCATGCCCACTTAGTCACATAGCTATGCACACGGAACTGGTTGTTACAAAATTTGAATCTCACCCCTGGACAGACACAGACTCTATCTACATCTAATGGGACACATAATTGATTTGTTAATCCATTCAGCAGGTCTTCAAGGTTGATCATATTAAGGTTGAGGATTTGCACCAAGCACTAAAGAAATTTGTAATTTAATATATTTACATAGAGCTAAAGTTATAAGGAATGGGAGCTCATCTCGTTACATGGCACTCAGAGGCTGTCAGATGACAAGCTCACCATCTTTAATTACTGAACCATCATGTGTCCTTAAGCATTGTCTACAAAATTAGTTAACAAACAAGAAATAACAACTGGAACCTTTGTTCTTCCATAACAATTGGCAGTCATTCTGAATGGGGTGGGTTCCTCATCTATCTCTGTTATATATTTATGGGCTCCAGGTTCCATGAAAGCAGAAGCAAAGGGTGCTGTTGTTGCAAGAGTTATCTTACATTTAATGAGTGGAAGTCTTTCAGAAGTAAAATCCTTTTTTCAGGTTTCATTACCGGATCTGAGCTAGATTTCTTTAAAAACAAACCAAGAAGTATTGTGCTCATAAAAGGTCCAGAGCACTTCAAAATTGTACTTAAAATACAAAAAGCCCACATATCTAATAATCCATTGACAGACCCATTGGAACACTTCAGTAATTAAAAAAAAGACATTGAATAGAGTGTTCTTTCCATAAAGGAAGGGATATATATAAGTGTTGGATTCAATGACAAATAATAAATTGAAGGTACAAAAGGTGTGCTGTGCAGTAAGATCTTCCAAAAAAAATTTTACGTGACAAACTATACTTTTCTCAGGATCCTTTGGCAACCATTTTAAAACATGATTCAGACATTTATCTTGTCTGATATTCAGAAAGTTTTACTTGCTTCATATTTTGCCCATATTTGTACATTAAAAAATGATATATATGGAAACATCCATCTCATCAAGCATAAATGGTGTGGACACATAAAATTAATATTTCAAAATATTTCACTGTCAGGAGTTTAATCCTCACTAGGCTCAAGGTAGATTCAGTTTTCCATCCTTCCGAGGTCAGTAAAATGAGGACCCAGATTGTTGGGGGCAATATGCTGACTTTGTAAACTGCTTAGAGAGGGCCGTGAAGCACTGTGAAGCAATATATGTCAAAGTACTAAGTGCTATTCCAATTCCTCTACAAACTATATAATACAAAGTCCCTGTTGCCATGGAGCAAATTGATACTTATTCTAAGATCTTGCTTCTAACAGATGCTGTTTATTTAATTTAAAATATTTGTCTATCCCAGTAAAAAAAAAAAGTTTACTCTAACTATAAAATCCATAAATGGATGAAGGAAGGCAAAAATCCTCTCTTTGCAGACTCCTTTAATTGGGGGTATACTGACTGTGAATGCTGTGATTTAATACAGCTACAATGATCAATATCCAATGACAGACTTATCTTCCTTATAATGTTCTAGCCTCAGGAGTGACTATGCTTATCTGCTTTAAAGTTATAGTAAATTTGTCAGGCTTATCTCAGATAGTAAATTTAATTCAAGCTTCACAAACATACACAGAGGCACCGAGAAGACAACTTCTAAAGGAAGAGACCAATAAGAGTCCAAAGCCAAATCAAATCAAATTCTATGGAAGGCCAGTATGTTTTAAGACAAAGACATCATTAAGTCACAGAGGACGTCACAGAATAGCAGATTTTGTACTTTAAATACAAGCAGCTGGCTCTAACCAGCTTTAGCCTTTTCTTTCAGTGTTATTCCTGATCTTCTGAATCTTTTGAAGCTCAGATAGTGATATTCAGTGGTGGATTCAAATTTTTTTTACTACAGGTTCTGTAGGCATGGCTTGGTGGATGCGGCAGCAGAAGGACCTACTGAATACCACCTCTGGTGATATTCACAAAAGGTGACAGACTAGAAAAAAGTTTTCCTAGTCTGAATCGGACACTGCTGATACAGCACAGGAACCATGTGTGGCTCAACATCTTTGCTTTGGCCTGTGTCAGCTGTTTAATATAGTCCAGATCAGGAAATCTACATCACTGGTAGAGAAAAATGAACACTTCTTTGCAAAATAAGCCTCCTTACTTCCTATTGAATCAGGGAAATCTCTTTTTAATATTTTTAATTACCGTTATAACAAAAAAATAAAGAGCAAAACACAAAAAATAATAGTGATGGTGATATATACATTGACAAAGAATAATTCAATGATAAAGAAAGGAATGCTCCTGTCCTTGTTTCTGTATGCCCTTCAAGGTCATCATCTCCATGGCTTTCTACAACTTCGGAGCACAGGACCTGATTCTTCTTCTTGATGGGCCCTTAAGAACTACTTATATACTATGCAGAAAAATATTTCCTTTTGCCTGTCTTGAATCCACAGCTGACTCATCCAACTTTTATGACAACATAATTTTTTTTTTTGTCAAAGTGTGGACAGAAACCTAGAAGGAACAAAAGAACTAACAAATTCTTTACACAATGGATGATGAACCTGTGAAATTCATTAATGCAAGATATGGTAATGAGGATCAGACAATTTTATGGAAATCAGGTCTATCAAGGGCAATTAAACTTGAAGCGTCATTGTTTCTTTCAGCTTGAGGTAGTAAGCCTCCAGTTTTAGATTAACAATGCCTGGAGAGATATATCTCCATCTCTTCCTTGTGATTACTCCAGAGGCATATCACTGTCCTTGTGAGAAACAAAATGCTGAGCTAAGATGGGCTTGTTCCAGATCCAGATGGGCTGTTCTTAAGTTCTATCATAAGTTCTATCATAAGCCTCCCACAGATTATCCTCTTACACTAAGGAACAGCAAAAAGATAGTATATCTACCAGGCTAACAGATGGTCAGAATCCAGAAACTGAACAATTAGTTTGAGAGCTTCAGGACTTGTCAAATAACATCACTATGTTATAGTTGAGTAAGCAGACTCTGCTATGCTTAAAATATTTATAAAACAGTTAATGTTCAGAGTGCATTTATCTTATTAACAAGGCTGAATATGCCTACTTTCCTGACTGCATCTGACACATGAATCTGCCAGTACCATCTGTCAGATCAAGCCCTCTTTTGCAGCTAGTTTTTGCCCTGGATTACATTCAGCACATTTCTTATTCAGAAGGAAGGTTTAGAGCAGGGGTGTTAAACTCATGTCATCACAGCATTGCCACCTGACATATTGGGACGTTTACCCCTTCACTAAACCGGATATGTGCGTGGCCAGCACATGACACATCTGGGCCACTGGGAGTTTGACAGCCCTGGTTTAGAGGATGGTCTGGCTATTCTTTAGTGGAATATATTTTTGTTGGGATAGAGCAATTCTTGAAAAACAGTAGCTGTGGTTTTAATTTCTCTAAGAGAAAGAATTAAAACCTTACAATCATAATGTATTATGATTGCATTATTTAACTCTTTGCTTTAAGATTCCAACTAGGTGGCTGGGAAGCAAAAAGAAGGGAATATAAAATATTTTACGGTATATATTATATTCTCTTGCTATCTTTGGAAAGAAATCAGAGCAAGAGAAGTTTAAGAAATCAAATGATAGCCACAATTGAAACCTCATCCTTTTTATACATAACACCTAATTAATGTAAAAAGGGAGTTGGCCTTAAATGCACCATTATGGCTACCATCTGAGCATTTTTAAAAACTTTGTGCAGATACCCCTGAAGGACACGCATGCATACAGGTATAAACTGGTATTTTAGAGAATTTATTTGCAGTGCCATACATCTTACTGGGAAAGATATCCCACATGAATATAAGATCAGTAAAGGAAGACTGACTGGAGATTTATTAAGTTTTGCAATTCAGTTTTCTGAATGTTAATTTTATCACTTTATGAATGTTTTTATTTATTTATATTCTACCTTTACTACTTTTATAAATAATTTAAGGTGGTGAACATACCTAATATTACTTCCTCATCCTATTTCCCCCACAACAACAACCCTGTGGGCTGAGAGAGAGAGTGATTGGCAGCTGGCTTTCATGGCTAAGGTGGGATTTGAATGCATGGTCTCTTGCTTTCTAGCCCGGTGCCTTAATTAATATGTATCTTAAAGTAATCTTTATAAATTGATAGATAAAGAAAAATAAAGCTAATGCTAAATATGTGCCAAAAGGATTGGAAGTTTTTTTAAGAAAGAAAAACTCACTGTGAAGCAGCAGTAGGAACAAATAATGAATATTCTGGAATGATACATAACATGGCTTTTCACTGCAATGAAAATATTCATAGATTTTTTTCTCTCCCTCCTCCCTTCAACTCTAATAATATAGTTTACAAATGCCACTGTATTGTCATTAAAAAATCTCATTGTTGCAATTCTACTTCTGTGGTATTTCATATATACAATTCATCATAATGCAAAATGTGTCTGAGGCATAAACAGTATTGATAGTGGTTCAATAGTAATAACTTTGGTAATAATTACCAGCAAAAGTTCTTTGTTTTCAAGATCAGTTCTGATCTTCAATCATTAGAGTTCTGATACACTGTTGCTGACTTTTTAAAGTACCTAATTAAAGGCACTTCTTGAATTATTCATGTTTATGGTATTTCATGAATAATTTATTTCCTGGTTTCATTGGTAAAACTTAATTTTGAACCTCGATGAAACTTTAAAGTTCAATATACCTTCCAAGGTCTTTAGAAATAATTTCTTTATGACTTTTTAAAAGCAGTAGTTATTTATTAATGTACTTGACAATCTGTATGTAGAACAAGTAATCAAGATGGATCAGTTTTGCTGTTTTTAAGCCTAAAGAGGTATTACCTATTCTCTTGTATTCACAAAGTGTTATCTTTGCTATTACTTCATCAACATTATTCATACGAATTATTTAAATCAGAGATTTCACTGAGGATTTTCATAGCTGAATATCTTAGAAACAATTGAACAAAACATACCAACATTCACATAAATGTTTTAACCCAATAGTTTTTGTATATAATTTGAAGATTGTATAAATAATCAGAACCTGTTGTTTGTTTTGTAGGTTCCCACTTTCTGGTAAACTCTTGATTCTGTCCAGAATATTAAAAAAGATATTAAGACCAGTGGTGGGATTCAATTTTTTTTACTACCCGTTCTGTGGGCGTGGCTTGGTGTGCATGGTAGGGGAAGGATACTATAAAATCTCTAGTCAGAGATGGTATTTGCCAGTTCTCTGAACTATTCAAAATTTCCACGACTGGCTCTCCATAACTGAATAACACCTCTGATTAAGATTCTAGAAAGAGTGCAGAGAAGAGCAACAAAGTTGATAAGGACTGGCAGCTAAAACATATGAATAATGGTTGCAGGAATTGGGTATGTTTAGATTAATGAAAAGAAGGACAAGGTATAACATGACAGCGGTGTTCCTATTAAGTTCTGCGCATGGGCGCAAGGAACGGAGACGAGACAGTGAACAGTGAACTTCAACTCTTTATTAATCATTCTGAACAGAGCAAAAACCTAGGGCAGCAGCAGCTCTTTTATAGGGCAGGCTGCTGATCTAGTAACCAATGAGAAATGTGAAGTGTTAACCCCTTTAACCAATGAGAGTGGCTCGTTAACAGCCAATCAGATTCTCCTGAATGGACCAATCCGATATCGCTATTTTTGGCCAATCAGAAGTGCAGGATTAGAACCCTGCTTTTTCTAAAGGTTTGATAAAACTTTATTTAAGCGTTTTATTAGTTCATAACACCCCTTCCCCCCGGGTTCCATTTAAGGGGTGTGGTGACGTAATCCCTGAGGTATGAAGGTTGTTTTGACTGTCTATTTGATTTACGTTGCCCAACTGGTTCCTGTCTGTAACCCAGTTTTGGCGGGACGTTTTTGGGCAAGTCAGGTACCGGTGGTTCCGTATCCTCATTGGATGACTCTGTGCCGCGAATGTTCTCGTTGTTGTCCTCCGATCTTTGCGGGCTTGCTTCTGTTTAGGTGTTCCTCAGTGGCGGGGACACTCCCCTCCCTGATTCTTCTTCATTCATCACTCCCGATTGCTGACTTCTTTTGCTCCCACTTTCCACCATCTCGAATGCGGTTTCTTCGACATCCCCTCCCCCCTCAGTTTGGGAGTTACCGGAGTCGCGGAAACTAGGTTGTAGCCTTGAGTGAAGCTGATCTATAAGGTGTTTCCATGTTTTTCCGTTGCAGGTTTTCACACGGTATGACCTGGGTCCAGTGGCTTGAATTACGGTTGCCTCGACCCAAAACGGTTCGCAGGAAAGGTTTCTGGCGAAAACTAAGTCGTCTATCTTGAACTCGCGGCATTTTCTGCTAGATCCACTGGGTTTCTCTGGCTCGTAAGATGGTGACGCGTCACATGTAATTGTTAAAGGCAAAGTCTCATTATACTGCATTAAAACAGCATCTGAGGTTAATAAGTTTTTCACTTGTCGGAACACGTGCTCCTCTCAGTGCCTCCAGACCCAGGTTGCTTTTTTGTTGAGAAGTCTATGTAGGGGCTCAGCTACGATTGCTTTTTGGGGCAGGAAGATGTTGTAAAAATTAATGAGCCCCAGAAAAGCTTGGAGATCAGTCTTATTTCTGGGTCTTGGGGTGTTCTTGATTGCTTTTAGTTTGCTATTGGTGGGGTGAATGCCTTGTTTATCGATTAGGTACCCCAGGAACTCTACTTTATCTGTACACAGTTGACATTTATTTTTTTTAACCTTAAGGCCGGAGTCTTTAAATTTCTGGAGAACCAATTTAAGACGCTCTTCAAGTATTTCTCTATTCGGGGCAGCAATTAAAACATCATCAAAGTATGGTATGACCCCTTTGATTCCCTGCAAGAGTCTCTCCATCAAACTTTGAAAAATCCCTGGGGCTATGCTAACTCCGAATTGGAGTCAGTTGCACTTAAAGGTGCCTCGGTGCGTAACGATCGTTTGTGCCTCTGCTGTTTTTTTTATCTATAGGCAGTTGTTGGTATGCCTGTGCTAAATCCAATTTAGCAAAGACTTTTCTGCCCCCCAGGGAATGGAGAAGGTGTTGTACCATCGGCACCGAGTAAGCGTTCTGTTGAAGGACGTGATTCAGGGTGGCTTGGTAGTCCCCACAAATCCTTAATGATTCATCCGGTTTGATGGGTGTTATGACTGGGGTTTCCCAACGAGCGTAGTCTGTTGGTTCTAAAACACCCTGGGCTATTAATTTATCAAGCTGCTCGTCAATCTTTGGTTTAAGGGCGAAAGGTACCCGACGAGGCTTAAGGCGGATGGGGGCTACTTCAGGGTTAAGGTTAAATGATATCAGGGTCCCCTTGTACTCACCTAGTTTGTCTGCAAAGATGTCCTGGAATTCCTGGATGAGGGCTTCCTCCCAGTCATCGCTTCTGGTTTGGTGAATGCTTGCTACCTCGATCCCGAGTGGGGCGAACCATTGAAGGCCTAACAAGCTAGGCCGATCCCGGTCAACGACGGTCAATGGTAAAGATTCAGTATGATTTTTGAATGAG
Source organism: Hydrophis major (assembly GCA_033807585.1). Taxonomy (NCBI): domain Eukaryota; kingdom Metazoa; phylum Chordata; class Lepidosauria; order Squamata; family Elapidae; genus Hydrophis; species Hydrophis major. Next base: position 301,957,985 of record CM066329.1, on the reverse strand, counting down.
ACCTGGACTAGGCTGGATCCAACAACCGGAATTCAGTTTCCCTGATAATCCTTGAGTACAATTCTTTGGGTTCTGAGGTCTTGCCGCCGGACAGCAGGGATTAATTATTTAAGGGTCTTCCAGGAAACCATCGAGAGGGACGATCCTGAATCAACTTCCATCACGCAGGGCTGGTTTTTGATGGTGACCTTCACTTGGATCTTCTTTGCATCTAATGCTGAGGCGTGACCAATTGTAATGGTTTGGTGTACCTCTTCTCATTTCGTTGAATTGGCCAGTGGTTTATTTCTGTAGGAGTGGTTGTTCCATTGGTGGTTCAAATGTTCCCGACTCATCGGACGATTTCCTGTGGTTTGGCAGCAGTTGGTCCCCCTCTGAAATGGGCTGGATCCTTGCTTGCTTCTACAGACCTTTCCGATGTGGCCTCTTTTCCCAAAAACATGGCAGAGCGCGTCAAGGAATTTGCAGTCTGATCTTGGGTGGTTTGCCCCACAACCTGCGCATTGATGCTGCAGTCTCTGATTACGTTGGTGGCATTGGTCTCGTTCAGACCGGAGCCAGTTGACCTCTTCCTCATCACTTTCTGATGACGATTGGAGGTCCTCGTGGTGGGTTGCCATTGTGTGTCCCTCTAGGTGAGGTGAAGTTTCGCTGGAGAGTTGGCGGAGCGGTGTGTTGGTGTGGCGCATTCGGGCAGCCGACTTCCTGGTTGCTTCTGCTGCAATAGCATCAGCGATGGTATCTGCAAGGCTGATGTCGCCTTTCGCCATCTGCTTACTTTGCACGTGTGGTGCATCTAGTCCCAGAACTATTCGGTCTCTCAGAGCTTCTTCGAGGTCAGCGAACCCACAGAGGCCTCCCAGGTTCCGGAGATCCACGATGAAATCTCTGTCCTTTCCGCTGGTCTCTCTGGTAAAATTCATGTCTTCGGACAAGCATTGGTATGGTAGGTGCATAGTGGGTCCATAGGAGGGGCTCGAGGACATCCCAGTCCATGGATTTCACCTCAGCCGGTTTCGCCAGTGCCTTAGCCATCTTAAAAATGGCAGGTCCGCAATGGGTCAGGAATACCGCTCACTTTTTCCCTATAGTGGCATCCTTCAAGTTGTTGGTCTCCAAAAACATCTGGATCCATGTTTGAGTCCCAGTCTTCTTGCGCCAGGTCAAATGGAGCAGGTTGTATGGCGCCGCCGGACATGGTTTCCGCTGTCGATGTGCCTTCAGCCACGTGCTCTGTTTGGTGCTCTGTAGTGTTCAGTCAGCTCTAACATCTCCGTATCCCACCTTCTTTGCCAGTGTTAAGTTCTGCGCATGGGCACAAGGAACGGAGACGAGACAGTGAACAGTGAACTTCAACTCTTTATTAATGATTCTGAACAGAGCAAAAACCTAGGGCAGCAGCAGCCCTTTTATAGGGCAGGCTGCTGATCTAGTAACCAATGAGAAACGTGGAGTGTTAACCCCTTTAACCAATGAGAGTGGCTTGTTAACAGCCAATCAGATTCTCCTGAACGGACCAATCCAATATCGCTATTATCGGCCAATCTGAAATGCAGGATTAGAACTCTGCTTTTTCTAAAGGTTTGATAAAACTTTACTTAAGCATTTTATTAGTTCATAACAGTTCCAATATCTAAGGGGCTGCCACAAAGAAGAGAGAGTCAACCTATTTTCCAAACCATCAGAAGACAGGAGAAAAAGCAGTGGATGGAGAGTAATCAAGGAAAGAGGCAACCTAGAGAACTAAAGAGAAATTTCTTGACAGTTGGAATAATTAATTAGTGAAGCAACTTGCTTCCAGAAGTTGTATATACTCCAACAGTGGAAATTTTAAATAAAAGAATGGACAACCAGTTTGTCTGAAATGATATAGGATTTTCTGCCTGAGCAGGGGCTTGGACTAGAAGATCTCAAAGGTCTCTTGTAACTATTATTCTGTTTTTCTATTTCTTTGATTCAGAATGACCTACATTTTCTGTTTGCTCCAGCATAAAGTGAATCTACCTATCCTTTAAAAGGCCCAGTATCGATTACATTGGGCTAGGGATGTATCAATTTGGAAGTGGTTAATGAATTCCATCTCCTCCTGTGTACATCCTTCTTTCTTCTTTCTGATCATTTGTAATTTAATTTTAGTGTTAATATTTATTGTTGTAATGTTGTCATATTTTTATCTTCTTGTTGTTATTCTTGATTGTAAAAGATGAGTCACCACAGCACAGACAGACAGACAGACAGACAGATAAAATTGTTCTCAAGCTAGATCTTGCTGATGGGAAGCTAGCCTCCACTTACCTTTTTGTGTTCAACATAAAATGTGTTTTTCCCTTTAATGTTCCAGGAATGACACATTTAGAAAAATTACTATAGATAATTTCCATTTTTTCTTTCACCCAGTCCCTATCCACATCAGAACAAACACACACACACACACACACACACCATCCAATGTTGATAATTAGCCTTTACTTTCAATGTTGAATATGTATGAAAAGCATCATTCTCAGAAAACACAGAGTTAGGAGGGGGTTCAGTAATTAATTCTTCAAATTTCCTTTCACACACCAAAACAAAATTCAATGCTACCTAAAACAAATTACCTCTTTACCTATTCTTCTGTTTTTTGACAGATTCCTTAATGAGGAATGCCTCATTCAAAGAAACTGTCATGGCAAACAATAAAAGAATTAGGAAATCATTTTTCATTTCATATTTCTTTGCTTATTTACGTATCTATTCGTTTATTTGATTTATACACATCTCACATTTGTGACTGAATTATTCAGGAGGCTTCAGGTTTTTGGACTGTTGACTTCAATGGGTATGTTACAATGGAAGACCTAACCTGTTCTGATGGAAAACAGTGAAGAAAACTGTAATTCTGTATATCAAATGGAAATTCTGTCCCTGAACATTTAGAAATCTTAGAAATGCTGTTTATATACACCCGATTGTCCATGTAGTATTCAAAATTCAACCTTTTTTTAAATTTTAGTGCAGCCTTATACAGAATGACACCCATCTTCTTTTAACAAGTTTAAATTGTTCTAATTGTAACTTCTGCATGTGCATTGTTAGATGGTATTTACTAATGTGTTTTGTTAGATGGTGTGTTACTAATAAAAAAACTAAAAAGAATGAAATAGCTTCCAACAACCCGGAAGATGCAGATAATTAACTCTAGGTATTAATGTGCTAGTTGATTAATAAGAAACCTCAGTTAAAAATGGATCAGTATAGCTCAACATGCATTCCTGTTCTGATTCAGCTATATTTCATTAATCAAAAGGAGCAGATTTTTGGGGTTTGGGGGGAAAATACCATGTTGGGTTACAATGTGACTTATTACTGTAGATGTATAGTCACTGCATTTTTTAAAAAAAGGTTTGGACTGCTAACAAGTGTGTCAAGCTTATGGAATAATGTTCAAAACAATTTGAGAGAGCAGCCAAATTCATATAAGCAAAATGATTTTTCATCTAAGGCCATTTTGGCATAAGTTAATCTTAAAGTTGTATATCACAGGGTTGACAGGCAAACAGAAGAATAGCAAGTTGATATATTGGAAACTTATCCATGTAGATCAAAAAATACTCATCATTATTTCACGAAAGTTAGAGTAGTCCAATATAAAGAATGTCCCTGGAGAGAAAATCTATAAAACAAAAACATCCACATAAATATATCCAGTTCACTTTTCAATCAAGTAAAAAAGTAATCAAATCTACCTGTCAAAATCCTATCTTAAATTACATGTTTTAAATTTGAATGAATTCAATATTGCCAATGCCATAAGAAATATTCCCACCAAGGAGATACACCAATATTGTAGGGATCCCAAATTATTAAGAAGGATCTTATTGATTTCTAACAATCTATGCTAAATGAAATCATTAGAATTCCAGGAGAGTTCCAAATGCCGAAATGAAAAGTCTGTTATTTCTTTAAGTAAACGTAGTTCAGGATTACCATTCACAGGTGTCTATAGCAACATATAGTTACGTTAACTCTATGTTTTCATCAGTGATGCAAGTAATTTTCGACATGATCAGAAAAGTCCAAAATTTCTGTTGCTAAGCAAGACAGTTCTTAAGTGAGTTTTACCTTTTTTGCCATAGTTGCTAATTAGTTACTACAGTTGTTAAGTTAGTAACAAAGTTGTAAAATGAACCTGTTTCCCCATTGATTTTTCTTGTCAGAAGGTCACAAAAGGGGATCATATGACCCCAGGATACTCCAACTGTCACAAATACGAGTCAATTGCCAAGCATCTGAATTTTGTTCAAGTGACCAAGGGGATGCTGCAGCAATCATAACTGTGAAAAATGATCATAAACCACTTTTTTCAGTGCCATTGTAACTTCAAAAGATTGTAAGTCGAGGATTCCCATACATAAATTTTGTTGTAAATGAACTTATTCCTGAAATAAATAACTTCTGCAGTTTATTGTTTATTCCTTTCTACTCTCTAATAGAATAAACTTTTCTATTTATTCACTTTAACACTATTTACTTGAAGGACGGGTTTTTTTTCTGGTCCTCCAGAAAAACTGAAGTTGGACAATATCTTAAAAAGCAAAATAGCATCAATTAAAACAGAGGGTCAACTGCGATAAACTCAAACAAAGGAAAATAATGATTGTCATATGCATAGATTTGCAAACATTTTTTCATTAGTTAATGAAAAGGTGAAGGAGGCCCAGTGGATTTTTCTCTGCTTGTTGCTGGCTCTAGGGCAGGGCTGTCAAACTTGCAGCCCATGGAGCGCATGTGTCATGCTCTGTCCACGCCCATGGTTTAGCAAAGGGGGAAAAGTCATAATGCATCACATGATGATGCTATGACAATGCCAGTTTTACATCCGTGCTCTAGGGGGCAGTGCTTATCTCTGGTTTCAAGGTCATTGAGTCAATGCTGTCCAAAGACTTTTCTGCAGCTAGTTTGACATCATGGAAGCCTTTACCTTACCACTGAAGTAGTGTCTATTTATCTACTCATATTAGCACTCTTTCAGCTGTTAGGTGGGCAGGAACTGGGCAGAGGACAGGAGCTCACTCTGTTCAATGGTGCTCGGATCTTGAATCTAGGTTGCCAGTTTTCCAGCTAACAAGCTGAGCATCTTCATCGCTGAGCTACCACACTGCCCTAGTAAATGAAAAGCTGATGTGAAATAAACCCATCTACAGCCTGGTAAATGTTACCCAAAAGAACTACCTGAATCCAAATTATAATATATATTTTTTTTTGCTAAAATAAATCAGCTAAACTTCTTATATTATCGTTAAATGTATCAAATGATACTCTGTCTTGAGTTTTGCTTTGTTTATATATATATATTTTAATTTTTGTTTTTGGCGTCCCCCATTTCTAATTATTTATTTTTAAGGCTTTGCAAAGATGACTACAGAGCATTCTATGTGCAGTTGTCTAGATAGAAGGTTGACAATGCTCTGGTGGCCAAGACCTAACCTATATTTATCAAACAACCACTTGCAGAAGCAATTTTAGAAGCAATATCCATTAGCTCCTCCAACCTGAAAACCTGATTCTTTAGAAGAAATAATATATTTTCCAAAAATATCTTGAACTCTCTGGGAGCTGAATTTCGATCAGCTAAGTTATAGCAATTCTGTTTGTCTGAATGAATTGATTTGTCTACTTCCAGTTCATCATAAAGTCCAGGCAAGAGTTTTTATTCTAATTGTCTTCCCTCTGATTATTACGGACGGAACAGAGTTTAATATCCAACATATAGAGTGATACCACACTGCAAAATCCCAACTGGTTGTTTATTTTAAAGACTTTGAGGAACAGAATGAACAACTGAGGAACTCCATTAATCACTGGCAAAAAAATAAATATTATTATTATTATTATTATTATTATTATTATTATTATTATTATTATTATTTCAAAGCTTGACTGGATCCATTAAAATTAATGTCTCCTAATACAGAACTGGATAGTAAATACAGGATGCCGTTCTCAAAGCTTCTGAAAAATACTTTAGACTGAAAGGTCTAACAAGCAAGATAACCAAGCTAAAATGGTTTCAATCCAAAAAAATTAGCAGGTTGATAAATTAGTCTACAACGAAATGGTTCAATGAAATGACTCCTTCTCTCCCTCTACTTTCTTCTAAAATCTACTTTCTTCTCCCAAGTTATGATACATTCTGAAAAGTTGAATACATTCCACTTCTCCAGCATTATGAATTTTATGAAAAGCAAGCAATATGTCCAGGTATCTACAATGAAAGAGGTACCTGTGACCAAATGAATCTATTGCTTAAGGAAAATTATCACTCCTCCCACTTTTGTCCCAAACACATATAATGAAAAAGGACAAAAGACAACTGAAAAAATAGAATTGTTCAGAAACAAGGAGGAGAATAAGCTACTCTTAAGTTGTCAACTCTTTAAAAAAAAAAACCTGGAAATCAAATGATTTATGCAAGTTAATAAATGATTATAAGCAATGTAGCTTACATTGTAAGCAATAGAGCTTATATACATGAAAACTACAGCATATATTTCCCTAATGTTATGCATTACAAATGGCTGCCTGCTATTTCTGTCACTCTCAAAGACCAGTCCACTGTGAGGTACTTTTAGCATCTTTTGCTGAGATGTGGAGTATGCTAAGGAAAGTACCAGGTGTGCCCCATACCGTGCTTAAATTGGGTAGAATTTGGTGTTCAGTCCATCATATGAGCTATCTAGCCCTGAAAATAACAAAAGTCAGCATTTTCCTTCACCTCAGTTAATTCTAAGGTTTATGCAAACAAGAAATAAAAATGCTTGGAGGCTCTTGTTTTTTTTTTCAAGGATGAAAATGCCTTGGTCATTTTCAAAGTTTAGCCTGATTGCTATTACATTTGTATGATTTTTTTTTTTTTTGCTTACATTGCATTTTCCTCCAATCTATGTTAAGTTCGGCCATTCTGTATGTCTTGCCAACTAAGCATAAATTGGAATGTAGCCTTATTAATAGAGAATTTAATAAGAGCATCAACACCGAATGTGTTCCTGGAATAAGCTGAGATCTAAGCAAATCTAGAACTGAGACTTATGGCTGCTTCCTACACCAATAGCCAAATTTTATTTATGTATATCCTGTGACCTAGAGCCAAGTATACAGCTGCTATTTACTTTTCAAAAATGATAGCTTTTATAACCATAATATCATATAAACTCAAATAGTTGGTTCATGTTTGCTTATAATCTGTGGGAGAAAAAAGAATTTTCTGGCTGAGCAGAAAGTTAAGTGCCAGCACTGCATTTAATTGATCACTAAGCATTTGGTATTAAAGTCAGGGGGCATTGTGTGCATATTGGTGTGTGTGGGGGGGTGGTGGTGAATGACTGCTGCGATTTCATTGCAATGGTGATCATTCTGTTGTCAATAAAACACTAATCATTTCGAAGTCATTGGGTAGGAAAAGCATGGTGACTACTGTATAAAGTTAGTGTTATAACTTGTAACTTAAGGTCATAAAACAGCTTGGAGCTGTTCTAAAATTGGATCTAGCTTAAATGTGTAATTATCACTACAAATATAATAAATTCTGCAAATAACATTAATGGAATCCTAAATCTATAACTTAGGCAATGGTTAAAAGATCTAGTAGACACATTTTTTTTTCCCAAATTTAAAGGACACCATAGTAAAAATGACCCCTGTATAGATTTCATGGAAGATTTTATCAAGAAAATAAGATGTTCAGAGACAAGAGCCCATGCATTTTTCAATAACGTAGCACAGATTTTTTAATCTTATTGCCTAAGGACAGTGCAAGATGTAATAGTTAATGCTCTCTCTTGCAACAAAATAAAGGTATTGTTCAATAGGAACTTTGTGGAATCTGCCTTTAAGATACACTGTAGGCTTGTTTTGAAAATGTAACCTAGTTAATGGTCTCCTTAAAGAACATGAGTATGGTTAAATGGATTCTAAGAACTACATTTATTTTTAGTTGCATGCTACAAGGAAAATGTTGAGCACTGAAACAAATCAAGCACTGATTGTGGCTGAGAGATGATGTAAGAGGGCTTGAAGGCAAGTGCTTTCCACAAATTGCCTGATTATGTTTTTCTAAGTGATTTTACTCTTCTGTTCTGTAGTGCTGGGCTACAGCCATCATAACTGGATTGCAAAACAACAGAAGACTGCAGAATAGAAGCCAAGAGATTCAGAAAATACCGGATGCCATCTAGTGGTAATCTAGTCTTTTATAGCCCTTATATGTCAGCTCTGTCTTGGGCCATTAGATATTTGACAAAGAATGGAAAATAAGTGGCTTTCCATATGTTGCTGTTGTCAGGTTTCATGTGACAGGCTTAAGTAAGAAAACACAGGCAAATATATCCAAGAACATACATCCACAAGATTTATTAAAGAAATTTAGGAAGCCATGAGGAAAAGAATTTTAGCATCTGCTAGAGAAACAATAGGATTTTTAATTTATTTTCTTTCCTATTCTATGGAACAATCTGTTTGTTCCCTCCACACCTCCCTCCAATCTTATCTGGGCTATTTCAATCTATTCTGTGATTTTGTAATTCTCAGATTTGCTCTTATCTCGTTTTCACTGCTACTTGAACAAACTAGCATTCACTGAATGATGACCCAATTAATCACTCATAATTGGCTATGCTTATTATACTAGGACTGGTGGGTGGCTATAGCCCAATAATATTGTAAAATTCTGCCTTACAATGGGACAAATTAGCAAAGAAGTAGCTTATCCCAAGTCCTGATCCAAAGGTGATTTTTCAAGAAGCAATTTCTTGGACTTTCTTGTTTTTTTTTTCCTCTTTAAAATATTTCACTTTTCAGCCAAGAATTTAGAATTGAAGAAGTTCAGAACTGAAGAAGCTTTTTGGATGAGAAGTGAAATGTTTTCAAAGAAAAAAAAATCCAAGAAAGTCCATTTGCATTTTGGGAAGCCACCTTTGGATCAATCATGACCTGGATGAATGAGAATGGGCGTTGGTTCTTACCTGACACGCCGTTTCTCTTGGACTGGGAGGATTGTCCAGAGGATGGGTGGAGCTTCAGTCTCTGCTTATTGTAGACTGAGTTTGATTTCTGAGGAACGCTCCTCCCTCCATCACGTGGCTTGCCATCTCATTATCCCAGTTTATGCGAAGAAGAGAAGAAAGAAGCAGGCATTTGTGCTGTCCCTTTTGCTAGACTTAAGGTGCCTTGGCCGAAACGAGAGCCCCTCCCAGACGGTGAAAGGAAAAAAAGGGAGGGACTGGACAATCCTCCCAGTCCAAGAGAAACGGCGTGTCAGGTAAGAACCAACGCCCATTCTCCTTGGAACTGCTCGGATTGTCCAGAGGATGGGACATACCAAAGCTGGGGCTTGTCCTACGGGAGGGACACCGTCTGGCTTGTCGAGTCCTCGGGATCCCCGAGCACCCTCTGGAGGACCCTTCTACCGAAAGACGCCTCCGCCATGGCATACTTATCAATCCTGTAATGCCTAATAAAAGGCGACAGGGAGGACCATGTTGCTGCCCGGCAAATGTCGAATATAGGGGCCTGTGTAGCCCAGGCAGCCGATGTCGCTGCACTCCTGGTAGAGTGAGCCGTGATACCTCTGGGCACTGGGAGTGCCTGAGCCTGGTATGCCCTAGAAATGGCCGCCCTTATCCAGCGACCTATAGTAGTAGAGGTAACCTTGAGCCCTTGTGACTTTGGTTGAAAGGAAATGAACAGGGCCTCGGATTTGCGGAAAGACTGAGTACGTTTAATATAAATCCGCAAGGCCCGCCTAACATCTAAAGTGTGCCAAAGCTGTTCCCTATCATGAGTTGGCCTGGGGCAAAAATTGGGGAGGATAAGTTCCTGAGCCCTGTGGAAAATAGAATTAATTTTTGGGAGAAAGGAAGGATCAAGTCTAAGTACTACTCGGTCAGAGTGGAAGACGCACAGGTCTTTCCTGACTGACAGAGCAGCGATCTCTGAAATCCTTCGGGCTGAAGTAATAGCCACCAGAAAAACTACTTTGTAGGATAGGAACTGGAGGGAAACTTCTCTAAGGGGTTCAAAGGGAGGCTTGGTGAGGGAGGTCAAGACCTTGTTGAGGTCCCATGTTGGGAATCTGTGAAGGGACGGAGGTTGTAAGTTTGAGGCACCTTTTAGAAATGCCCGGATGCAGGGATGGTGAGAGAGGGAATTAACCCCCTCGCAGGAAATTACGGTGGATAGGGCTACAACCTGACGCCTTAGAGTGTTGGGGGAGAGACCTTTACCGAGACCCTCCTGGAGAAAATCGAGGACTTTTGCTACCGATGGGTTTGTAGGGTCAATGTGGAGATTGGCACACCATTTGCGGAAACTGTTCCAAGTGGTGTCGTAAATCCTTCTGGTAGAAGGACGCCTAGCTGCTAAGATGGTGTTGATGACTTCCGTGGAGAAATTCTCCCTTTTTAGACGTTCCCGCTCAACCTCCAGATGGCTAGCTATAGCCATTGGGGGTCTGGGTGAAGAAGGGGGCCTTGAGAAAGAGAGATCCTGTCTGCTGGGATCCTCCAAGGTGGAGCTAATGATAGGCTGCCAAGGTCCGCAAACCAGGATCGACGGGGCCAATAAGGAGCTACCAGAAGCACTTCCGCCCTTTCTTGAAGGACCTTCTGGAGTACTCTTGGAACTAGAGCCAGAGGGGGAAAGGCGTAAAGAAGGCCCGAGGGCCACGGGCATCGGAGGGCGTTGTGGTTCTCCGCCCCGAGGGACGGGAATCTGGAGATGAACCGTGAAAGTTGGGTATTGCTGGGGGAGGCAAACAGGTCTACCACTGGCAGGCCAAATATTGATGTCGCCTCCCTGAACAGATCTGGGTGAAGGCGCCATTCCGCCTGGTCTATGGTGGACCTGCTCAACCAATCTGCCCTGGTGTTGAGGGTGCCTGAAATGTGATCCGCCCTGAGTGAAAGGAGGTGAGACTCTGCCCACCGACAGAGGCGCTCGGTCTCCCTCATTAGACTTGCGGACTGAGTGCCCCCTTGTCTGTTGATATGTGCCTTTGCTGTTATGTTGTCGGTGAGAATGAGAATGTGGCTGCCCTGAATATGATGTAGGAAGCTGTGGAGGGCCAGGTGGATGGCGTGAAGCTCTAACCAGTTTATGTTGCACAGCCTCTCTGATGGTGACCATCTGCCCTGAGCTGTAAGGGAGAGAAGGTGCGCGCCCCATCCGGACAGACTGGCGTCTGTGGTGATGATGAGTCTTGGAGGCTCCTTGAGGAGGCAGCCCTTGTTGATCGATGCCTTGCTCCACCAGAGGAGGGAGGTGAGAACCCTTGGCGAGACCTTGACCTTGCTTCTTGAGTTGCTTGTCCCAGCTCTTTGATACGGAAGCAGGAACCACTGGAGGGATCTGGAGTGAAAACGGGCCCAGGGAATAATGGGAATACAAGAGATCATTTTACCTAATAACTTGGATAGATCAAGGAGAGAGACCTTCCTGTGTCGTCTGATGAACCTGACTGATTGTTGGATGCTGAGGATCCTTTCTGGGGAGATGAACATTCTCCCCATGACTGTATCAATTATAGTCCCTAGGTGGGGTAGTCTAGTGGCGGGGGCCAGTTGGCTTTTCTTCCAATTTATGAGGAACCCATGTTCCTGGAGGGAGGAGAGGGTAGAGAGGATATCCCTGATAGCCTGTCCCCTGGAAGGGGAGAGGATGAGAATATCATCCAGGTAACAGTGGAGCTGCACCGGGATGGATCTGAGGTGGGCGGCCAGCGTGGCCAGAACCTTGGTGAAGGTCCTGGGGGCTGAGGCTAACCCAAATGGAAGGGCCACGTACTGAAAGTGTAGGTTGTTGTAACTGAAACGGAGAAATTTTGAGTGGGAGGGTCGAATTGGGATGTGTAAATATGCCTCGGAGAGGTCTATAGAAGACAACCAGTCTCCCTGCCGAACTCCCAAAAGGATGGATTGAAGTGTGTTCATTTTGAATCTACGGTACACTAAGTGACGGTTTAAGCGTTTTAGGTCCAAAATAGCCCTCCATCCCCCCGAGGGTTTGGGCACCACGAATAAACGTGAATAAAAACCCCGTCCCCTTTGGGATGGAGGAGCAGGCTGGATAGCCTGAATGTCCAGTAGGTGTCGAATTGCCTCCTCCTTGAGGTTGCGTTTGGAAGGGTTGTTGGAGCGGGGATATGAAATGTAAAAATCGGGGGGGGGGGGAGAGAAACTCAAGGGCAAGGCCAAGCCTGACTGTATCCCTGACCCAAGCATCTGAAGTGGATGAATCCCATTGATCGGCGAAGGCTTTAAGTCGCCCGCCAATGGGAATAGTGTCAGGAGGCTTATTTGGAGCGGCGGAAGGGCCTGCTGCCAGAGCCACGAAAGGCCTCCTGAAGTTCCCGCCTCTTCTGTGCCTGTTGAAGGGGTCGGACCTGTCCTGGGACTGTCCCGAACCAAAGGAGGAGGACCCCTGGTGTCTGGGAGGAAAGGGTTGGTGATAGGGATGAAAGGGAGCCCTGCGAAAGGGCTGCAGAGATCTAGAATCAGACTTTTGGGAAAGAGAAGGGAGGAATTTCTTTTTATTCCTTCCCTCGACTAGGAGAGGGTCCAAGGAAGTACCAAACAACTTGCTTCCGGCTATGGGTGCAGAAGCTAGCTTGGCCTTGTGCTTGAGATCTGCCTGCCAGGGTTTTAGCCAGAGCAGGTGCCGGGCCGAGACATGGGAAGAAATGGCGCGGGAGGAGAATTTTACGGAATGAAAGGTGGCATTCGCTGAAAACTCAGCAGCGGCCATTATTTTGGCGATATGTTGATGGGCGCGGATATTGGAGGTCGGGACATGTTGCTTAAGCTGGCGAAGCCAGCGAATGGAAGATCTGATAAAAAAAGAAGCGGCCGTAGCCGACCTGATTGCCCATGCATCCGACTGGTGAGCTCGCCTTAATGCGAGCTCTGACCACTTGTCCTCTGGTTTGAGAGCCTCTAAAGGATCACTGAGGGCGGAGGAAGAGGACAGCCCTACGACGGGCTCATCAACCTCCGGAGTACTCAGCAAGGTCGAGAGCTCCGGGTCAAGGTTGAAGAACCTTTTATCATTGGCCGAGGGGGCTGGGGGAGCAACTGAAGAGGACAGTTGCTTGGACACCAGGTCCAGGAATATGGGAGGGGTAGGGATGACCTCGGCCTCCACTACCGGTTGACTGAACATGGAGTCCTCTTGTCCCTCCGAAACTACGGGGATGGGATCAGAGGAGGTCTGGGCTGTTAGACCCGAGATGTTCCTAGCCTTGTAGAGGAGGGATTTAAAAAGCTGGGGCTTAAAAAGCCCTACAAAGGCAGGCTGGTCCGGAGATAGACCCTCGTCCTTGGACATTTCCGCCTCTGATGGGTCTGAGTCCGGAAGAGGCTCATCGTATGACAAGGACCCCAGGTCATATTGTTCCTCCTCCTCCCTGTCTAAATCTAGGTCTCCTTCCACTTCCTCCTCATCTTCCCTGACTGAAGGGCAAACCTCCCCTTGGGGAGGCATAAGAGAGAATGATCTTACAGATTCGGTGGCCTGTGGAGGCAACCCCGGTCTGGTCATCTACTGCATCCCTTCTGCAATTCCCTGTCGAATTGCCATTTCCATCCAGACTCTGATCTGCTCCGGAACCGCCTGAATGAGAGGTTCCTCTTGGCGTAGGCCAGCGGCCGTGGGCGTGAAGGTGGCCTCAGGAGTTCATCTGGTTGGTGTGCCCAGGGCTTGATGCCCTTGAGAGGGCGAGCTGTGCCTAGATAGGGAGGAAAAAGCTGAAGGAGGGGGAGGGAGGGTGGAGGTGGAGGGAGTGGCAGGTGCTGGAGGCATGAGCCTGACTGTCTAGCATGTCTGTCTATTTCTCTTTCTAAAGCCTTGTGACGTCTTAAGGCGTCCTTTTGAGAGGCTTTGGTGGGCTCCTTAGCCTGACTGCGCAGGTGGTGGGTCTTTGCCTTGGCCTTCAAGGAAGGCCCCTTTGAGGGATTGCTCTCTGCCATTTTGGATAAATAGGAGTCCAATCTGAGGCGGTTGGCGCGCCTAGGGGTCGACCTACAACGAAGGCCGGGAGCCCTGGGAGTTCCTTTATACCTTGGCACACTTTCCCCCGAATATTATAAACTTGAATTAATAGGATTCTTTGCTCCGTATGATTATTCCCGCCCCCTCTGTTCTTTCTACTTTTTTTTTTTTTTTGAGTCAAGGCCTATGATTTTCCTAGAAAGAACTGAAGAAAAACGACCTTGCAAGGTCTCAGATTAAGGGCCTTGAGGGCAACCAGGCCTAACCAACTGCCAACCCAGGCAACAACCGGGCGGGAGTGGTGGAAAGAACCGCAGCCGCTACAGCTGGTTGCGGTGAGAGCCAACAGGGGGAGGAGGAGAAAAAAACCTCCAACAGCAAAAAAACAATTCTTTTTTTATTTATCTATATATATATATATTTTTCAGGCCTACGGGCCTGCTGTATTGAATAGGCCCTCAGTAAGACAAAGAAATGCACTTCAAAATGGCGCCCGGCCACGAGGCAAGCTTCAAAATGGCGGATGCCACTAACCGATCCTGTGGAAATTAACCTGGCAAGGCCAGAAGGATCCCAGTATCAAAACAGAGGGTCCCAAGGGAAGCCCACAGAGAATAAAGGCAAACAAGCCTAAAACGCTAGGAAAAATTCAAACGGAGCTCGGGGGGGGGGAACGAAACGGAGCCTTTTAAAATAATTTTTACAAGGCAGAGAAACTGAGAAAAAAGTGGGGGAGGCAGCGAAACGCTTTTGAGCCTACCCCTTGGCAACCCCTGGGGGGGGAAACCCTCCCAGGAAACCAACGAAGGAACCAGCTGCGCAGGGCTAAGGAGATAGAAAAGAATAAGGGTGTACACAACCTGAACAGGTAGAAAAAAGGGGAATCCAGCAACGGCCAAGAGCACACAAACACACAGCCTACTCTGCTCGAAGGCTGAGCATAAACTGGGATAATGAGATGGCAAGCCATGTGATGGAGGGAGGAGCGTTCCTCAGAAATCAAACTCAGCCTACAATAAGCAGAGACTGAAGCTCCACCCATCCTCTGGACAATCTGAGCAGTTCCAAGGAGAATTTCCATAGACACTCACAGGCTTTGAATTATTTAGAGCAGTTTCTCAACCTTGGTGGCAGTAAGATGTGTGAGCTTCATCTCTCATTATCCCTATGTCCACATCAGAGCAAACACAAACAGGAAAATGATAGGAAACATTTTTTTAAAATGATTAATAGGCAAAACATGACAAAATTGAGATGGAATGTAGTGAGGAGGTTCCCAGATGTGTTTTTTTCAAAAGGCAACTAAACTTTCTGAGTTTTTTTGAAAACATTTCACTTCTCACCCCAAAAAAGTTCTTCAGCTCTGACTGGATGGTATGGAACTGGAAAAAAACAAAACAAAACCAGAAAGTCCAATTGCCTCTTGAAAAAACACATTTGGGACAACCTGGATGACTAAGAATCTCCATAGACAGTGAGGAGGTGGATTCTCTATGGGAGAGGGTGCATATCAGAGGAATAAAAGCCAACTTAATACAAATATTATGTGTCAGAGAAAAATGGTAAAGACAGCCCTTTTCTAATAGTTCAAGACTATTTTGTAGCTGCAGATGCTTACTCTGGCAATATTTTGTCTATAGAATTCAGCTTAGAAGAATTGTTATTTGTATTTCTTGGTTTTGGGCCTGACAAAATAGGAGAAAGTAGGAGAAAAGAGACATGAACAGCAGGTTGGACCTTAAAAGGGCAAAGAACTTACTGTAATAATAACAGTCTACATGATGATTTAAAGAATTGTTTCAGTGAGTCGTTCCTCATTTCACTGAATTATAATTGAATCAAAACTTCAAATCAAGACCTAAAACAGGAATTGGTAGCTTTAAGGTGTGTGTACTTCAAGTGCCATAATTCATGTTGGCTGGGAAATTCTGGGGGTTTAAATATCTTTCCTAAATTTACCTAGATTGAGAAACACTGAGTTCGGACATCTGTTTAGTAACAGAACATTAATTTCTTAGGGGAAATTTGTAATGCAAATGGAATATAAAGAAAAAAGATACCATTGAGAATGTACTTTTACATTCAAGGTAAGTGTTAAGAAACATATGGAATAAGTAACATTAAGCTGCAAGCAATCAATTCTACTGAAGGAGTTAGAAGAATTATCTTCGTCTGAAGGAGAAGATAAATACAAGGAGACTTTTGAACTCACTTATTTTCAGAAACTATAGTGAGCATTTGAAAATTAGTATTCAGAAGCAATCTAATCATACTCCGTTGCACCTACCAAAAAAAAGTACCACAGAGATATCTAACACCACTCTCTCTGCATATATGGATTGTGTCAGCAGCAACCATTATAATTAGGGACTTGAAAATATATACAGCTTCATTCTGTAAGGAGCTACTTTAGTGTAGTGATTAAGATTCCAGTCTAGAAACTGGGAGACTGTGAATTCTAGTTCTGCATTAATCATGAAGCCAGCTGGTGATCTTGAACCAGTTATTCCCATTCAACCCTAGGAAGGAGGCAATAGCAAGCAATTTCTGAAAAATCTTGCCAAGAGAATTACAAGAACTTGTCCAGGCAGTTGCCGGGAGTCAAAGTGACTCAAAGGCATACATCTTCTGATAATATTTTTTGTAGGTATCTGTCACTACTTAGTAATAATGTAATCCAGATTCTTTGGTTTTAATTTTTTAAATGACAGAATTGCTCCCTTGTGAAAACGGCTTCTTAAAGGAAACTTTCTCAAAAAAAATTCTCAAATATCCTCCAATCACAAATGCTGGAAATAAGTTCTATCATTGTCTGCCATTTTGAGATAGAAAAATGCAGTAAGAATTGTGAAAGTTCTGGCCCGTGAAGTGCTTAGATCTGGCCCATGGGCCAGCCCTGGAAACAGCAAAGGTTTAGCCCATGGTGCCTTTACCAGTAAAAACAGAGCCCAGGCGGGTTGTGCGCGGCCTTCCTGAGCTCTATTTTTGCTGATCGAGGGCTGCAGGAGGCTGTCTCAGCTGAAAATGGAGCTTTTATGAGTGAAATTGAGCTAGCCATGCCCACCCTGGCCATGCTTCTATGCCCCCCCAGGTCAAACACAACCCTGATGCAACCATGCTCTATGCCTATGACAGTGCATTTGTAGGAATGAGAACAGCCTTATGGACTTTGAATCATAAATGGCAACTAGGTAAGACAGTTTTAATTCAGGCTTGACAATAATTTAAGAATGACTTTCCATGCAGTTAAATATTGGAGGGACCCAAAAAGTTAGTGTTATGGACATTGCACAAAGAAATGTATGAACTATTCCCAATTTTTCCAGAATAAAGGTAACATATCTAAGTAGCATCATAGTTTTTGAGGTTAAAGATAAACCAATTCCTGTACAATTCTCTGACTTATTCTTACAATGATTTTATTAAGTTGGAAATAATCCAATTAAAATTCCTGCAGGCAATGTTTCCCTTTGTATCAAATGCATTACTGCAAGTGAAAGCAGACTGATCAAGGTTGAAGCAAGATTTTGACTTCTATTGATCATGTAGTGGTTTAAACTAAATTTCTTCACAGTAGGATTATCATCTCTCACTTTCTTAGACAATTATCCTTCCAAAATGCTTAATATAGATTTTTACCCAATGCTTATTATCTTCACTTTTGGAAAAAAGCCAAATTTTTAGACAAAGGATAGTCAATTGTGACTATTAATTGGATTCTCTCAACTAAAAATATGATTTTACCTGGTGGATTTTTGCAATCTTTCCATTGAGTCAGATGTCTCACTGTTTTCACAATTCTCAGGAAGGGAGAAGTACCACCGCCTTAATGTTCACATTCACTCTCAAGAAATTCCAATGTTATTTCATCCTTTGATGTAGGAGAATTTGAAACTTTAATAGATGTTTTATTGCACTACTTGACAGCCAATCATTCTTTCTTATCCTTAGGAAACAGGCAATGGCAAACTGCATCCAAAAATCTTGTCAATAAGTTGAATGAATTAGTTCAGGCAATTACCAGGGATCAACAGTTCCTCAAATAGAAAACATCCTGCCCACCAGGTACTAACATATTTATCTGTTTTGGAAAATGGAAGGGATAGATATTCAGCTCACATTTTTAATGTGACCACATTGTGTGATAAAGTTTTCATGGGCTATCAAGTTAATTCTTTGGCCCAGTGATGAACTAATTGGGCCTACAGCTTTATGTGGAGAAGGTGAATATAATTTCTGTCCTGTTGTATCTGTATTTGGATAAGTGTCATGGCTCAACTTTGAAATTTGCTGAAAAGAAAAACCCAGAACGAGTCGTACTGAGCATGAAAAAATACTATTACATTAAGAAAGGGAGACTAGGGTGTTGGGAGGTTATATTGTGCTCTGCATTTGAAAAGCCAGCACTATATTATCATTATTCTTACAGTATTCAGCAATATAACGGAGGCAGGGGTGGGATTCAAATTTTTAACAACCAGTTCTGTGGGAGTGGCTTAGGTGGTGGCTTGGTGGTCATGTTATTGGCTGGGTGTGGCCAACTCAATATCACTCACATCAAGGCATGCATCTCCTTGCCTGGCCTCTCATGACTGTGGGGATGCTGCAACAGTTGTAAGTGTGAAAAATGGTTATAAGTCACTTTTTTCAGTGCCATTGTAACTTTGAATGGTCACTATGCACAAGCAAAGTATCAGCAAAGGAGGGGGAAAAAACTCCAGAGAAGTTCCTGAGACAGGAAGTCTAGTCCTGCCAAGAACGTAATAAGGATTAACAGAGAGGCAGTTTCTGTAAGCAACACCGGAATGTTTCTTTCCTGCCTTCCTTACAGGATTAGGCCAATAATTTCTGCTAACAACTGGTTATCTGAACTGCTTAGAATGTTAACAACCGGTTCTAGCAAATAGGTGTGAACTGGTAGAATCCTACCCCTGAACAGAGGCATTCATTTATCTTTAGGACTTCCATAGCTGGATGGGTGGAAAACCCGGAAAAGTTACAACAAAGTATTAGAGCTTATCTATGAGCCAGTTGTCATCGAGATTTTTGTGGCCACAAAGTAGAAACACTGTCATCCTTTTTCCAATTTGTTATATCACACTATTGGAGTTGTCATCTTTCAGTAGCTGCAGCATTCACAATAAGAAAACAAGAAAATCTTTTTTGTTTTGTGTTGTTTGTTATAAAGTATATAGCAATGGAAGAGATGTGAAGACAGGACTGTTATTTTGTTATTTGGTAGTGTCTTGAAGTCATGATGAAAACAAGAAGATGAACCAGACAAAAAATTGAACAGGATGAAAGAGAGAAGGAAAAAAAGAGAGCAGCTAATGTTATGCTTAATGTTCAATAAATAGATAAATAAATATAATAAATATTTTGTTTCTGGCAGTAGCTTGCCGAAAGCTTTCAAGCAAGCTAAAACAAAAACCTGCATGAAAATATTAGCAAGGAAAATAGCGCTCATAAAAAGATTGTTCAAGACTTTCTCAAGAGTCATCCTACTTGGCCATTCAGTATGACATTCCAAAGAGCTTCACTTTAAAGGTTTAAAGAGATTAATTTAAAAAATATAAAATTCAGGTTTTCTGTAATTTATTTATAAATCTCTATTGCAGGATTTTTCACTTAGTTTCTTTTTCTGCTATTTCTTTCTTTCTTTTTAACAAGTGACTCTGGGCAGTGAACAAAATTAAAAATAAAGCCATTACAATAATGCAAAAATTAAAATGCACAGTAGCTGGGAAAATTCATCTCATATCATGAGAAACATCTCATCCAAACATCACTAAAGTTAAATATTTTAAATAACAAGTCTGAAACATTGTAGACCTGCTGTCTAAAACCCATCACATCTGTTTGTCATGGTTGTATTACTTGAAAAATAATAATAATAATAAAAGTTGTTCTGAAAGGTGTCCATATAAGATCTTAAAAGCATTTGAAAGTACCTAAAGAATTGTGTAATATAATTAACCTATTATAAGCAACTAGCATTCTTATGTAGAAAAGGAAATCTGTTGCAACAGAGAAGGTGGAGGAGTTACTTGTTCACTTCTTAAAGGTATTAAACTTTTAAATGTTTTCATCTTGAAAAAAATATTCCTTTGCCTAACCCATTACAAAAAGAATTCTGAGAAGCTGTAACTCTTAATAAAAGGATTACCTGCAGCTGGAGATTATATTGTTCATATTCTTTCTGCTGATTCAGTATCTCATGTGAATTGTCCTGTTGTCCAGAATAGACCAAACAATTGTTTCTAGAGACTAATAATGGACAACTTCATCCTCTATTAATCCCTCCCCCACTTTCAAAGTAACTGGAAGGACCACTTTTCACTTTCACTTCCAAAGTACCCTTTTCCCTCTAATGTTGCCTCAAGTGTTTCTGTCTGTTTCAGATTGCGCACTTCAGTTTGTTGCAAGCTAACCCCAGCAGTTAATTAAATTCTTTGCAGAGAAAGGAGAACACTTCAACTGAGTGTTTCTCCTGCTTCCTAAATCCCCTTAAAGCAGCCTTTTACATGCTATTATATTCTGTCATAGGACCATGGGGATAGCTCTTGCATTTTAAATAGAAGGTAGCTGGTTCCAAGATCATCATTATTTATTTTGTTAAGTTCTGCGCATGGGCACAAGGAACGGAGATGAGACGGTGAACAGTGAACTTCAACTCTTTATTAATCATTCTGAACAGAGCAAAAACCTAGGGCAGCAGCAGCCTTTTCATAGGCAAGCTGCTGATCTAGTAACCAATGAGAAACGTGGAGTGTTAACCCCTTTAACAAATGAGAGTGGCTCGTTAACAGCCAATCAGATTCTCCTGAACGGACCAATCCGATATCGCTATTATCGGCCAATCAGAAGTGCAGGATTAGAACCCTGCTATTTCTAAAGGTTTGATAAAACTTTATTTAAGCGTTTTATTAGTTCAAAACACCCCTTCCCCCCGGGTTCCATTTAAGTGTGGTGACGTAATCCCTGAGATATGAGGGTTGTTATGAAGGTTGTTTTGACTGTCTATTGGATTTACGCTGTCCCACTGGTTCCTGTCTGTAACCCGGTTTCGGCGGGACATTTTTGGGCAAGTTGGGTGCCGGTGGTTCCTCATTGGATGACTCGGTGCCGCTAATGTTCTCATTGTTGTCCTCTGGTCTTTGTGGGCTTGCCTCTGTTGAGGTGTTCCTCTGTGGCGAGGACATGCCCCTCCCTGATTCTTCTTCATTCGTTACGCCTGATTGCTGACTTCTTTTGCTCCTGCTTTCTGCCATCTCGAATTCAGTTTCTTCGACATCCCCTCCCCCCTCAGTTTGGGAGTTATCAGAGTCACAGAAACTAGGTTATAGCCTTGAGTGAAGCTGATCTATATGGTGTTTCCATATATTTCCGTCGCAGGTTTTCACCCCATACGACCTGGGTCCAGTGGCTTGATTTACAGTTGCCTCGACCCACAACGGTTCGCCGGAAAGGTTTCTGGCGAAAACTAAGTCGTCTATCTTGAACTCGCGGCATTTCCCACTAGATCCACAGGGTTTCTCTGGCTTGTAAGATGGGTGAAGCCGGTCGAGGTGGGAACGGAGTTTGTGTCCCATTAATAGTTCAGCTGGAGTCTTGTTGGTGACGCTGTGCGGAGTGATGTGTTGGAGAAGGAGTATTCTGTTTATTTTATCTTCAATGTCCCCATAGTCCATTTTGTAGAGGTTTTTTTTAACAAATTGTACCATGCGCTCGGCTGTTCCGTTAGCTGCAGGGTGCACTGGCGAAGTTAGCGCATGGCGAATACCCCAGTCCGCTAAGTATTGTTCAAAGGGTAGAGCGGTAAACTGGGGTCCGTTGTCGGATACCAGAACATCTGGCAGTCCATGCGTCGCGAATAGCCTGTTCAACTTTCGGATGACGGACTCGGTTGTAGTACTCTTCATTTTGTGGATTTCTAGCCAGTTGGAATAGGCATCCACTGTTAGTAGGAACGTATGTCCCTTTGTAGGTCCCGCAAAGTCAATGTGGATGCAGGACCTCGGTCCCCGGGGTGTTTCCCATTCTGTTGGAGTTGCTTTAGGTGGGGCATTGCTAACCTCCTGGCACTTTAAACAAGTCTTTACCCAGGCTTCGATCTGTTTGTTGATTCCTGGCCACCACGCGTAGCTTCATGCGAGCGCTTTCATACGCACGATGCCGGGGTGACCCTCATGCAGTGTTTTTAATACTGTTCATTGTAACCGCTCTGGGACGACGACTCTATCCCCCCATAGGATGCAGCCTTTTTGTGAAAAAAGTTCTGTTTGCTGGTTCTTGAAGGGGGTGAAGTCATCAGGGGTTTGATCTACTGGCCATCCCCCTTCGATCCAGCTAAGAACCCACTTTAAGATAGGATCGCGTTTTGTTTCGATCGCGATATCTCTAGCTGTTAGCGGCGGTGAATGTAGCATTTCAATCTGGAGTGTCGTAAGGGTTGGAGCTGGGTCATCGACGGTTTCTGGAAGTGGTGCATGGCTCAGCGCGTCAGTGTAGGGAATGGCTTTCCCCAGGTGGTGTTGCAGCCTATAATTGTACGCAGCCAAAAACTCTGACCAGCGAGTCATTCTAGGCGATAATATATAGGGGGTTGGCTTGTCTCCCGCTCTAATCCCCAGCAAAGGTTTGTGGTCGGTAACAATAGTAAAAACTCATCCATATACATATTCATGAAACTGTTTCACAGCAGATACAACAGCAAGAGCCTCTTTATCGATTTGACTATAGTTACGTTCAGCCTTTGATAGGGTCCTTGAAAAATAGGCAATAGGGGCTTCACTACTGTTTGGTAACACATGGCTCAAAATGGCTTCTACTCCAAATGGTGACACGTCACAGGTAATTCTTAAAGGCAGAGTCTCGTTATACTGCATTAAAACAGCATCTGAGGTTAATAAGTTTTTCACTTGTCGGAACGCGTGCTCCTCTCGGTGCCCCCAGACCCAGGTTGCTTTTTTATTGAGAAGTCTATGTAGGGGCTCAGCTACGGTTGCTTTGTGGGGCAGGAAGGTGTTGTAAAAATTAATGAGCCCCAGGAAAGCTTGGAGATCAGTCTTTTTTCTGGGTCTTAGGGTGTTCTTGATTGCTTTTAGTTTGCTATTGGTGGGGTGAATGCCTTGTTTATCGATTAGGTACCCAGGAACTCTACTTTATCTGTACACAGTTGACATTTATTTTTTTTAACTTTAAGGCCAGAGTCTTTAAATTTCTGGAGAACCAATTTAAGACGCTCTTCTAGTATTTCTCTATTCGGGGCAGCAATTAAAACATCATCAAAGTATGGTACGACCCCTTTTATATCCTGTAAGAGTCTCTCCATCAAACTCTGAAAAATCCCTGGGGCTACGCTAACTCCGAATTGGAGTCGGTTGCACTTAAAGGCGCCTCGGTGCGTAACGATCATTTGTGCCTCTGCTGCTTTTTTATCTACAGGCAGTTGTTGGTACGCCTGTGCTAAATCCAATTTAGCAAAGACTTTTCCGCCCCCCAGGGAATGGAGGAGGTGTTGTACCACCGGCACTGGGTAAGCGTTCTGTTGAAGGGCGTGATTCAGGGTGGCACGCTAGTCCCCACAAATCCTTAACGATCCATCTGGTTTGATGGGTGTTACAAGCGTGGTCTGTTGGTTCTAAAACACCCTGGGCTATTAATTTATCAAGCTGCTCATCAATCTTTGGTTTAAGGGCGAAAGGTACCCGACGAGGCTTAAGGTGGATGGGGGCTACTTCAGGGTTAAGATTAAATGATATCAGGGCCCCCTTGTACTCACCTAGTTTGTCTGCAAAGACGTCCTGGAATTCCTGGACAAGGGCCTCCTCCCAGGCATCACTTCTGGTTTGGTGAATGCCAGCTATCTCAATCCCGAGTGGGGCGAACCATTGAAGGCCTAACAAGCTAGGCTGATCCCGGTTGACGATGGTCAATGGTAAAGATGCAGTACGATTTTTGAATGAGACCTGGACTAGGCTGGATCCAACGACCGGAATTCAGTTTCCCTGATAATCCTTGAGTATATTTCTTTGGATTCTGAGGTCTTTCTGCCAGACGGCAGGGATTAATTGTTTAAGGGTCTTCCAGGAAACCATTGAGAGGGATGATCCTGAATTGACTTCCATCACGCAGGGCTGGTTTTCGATGGCAACCTTCACTCGGATCTTCTTTGCATCTAATGATGAGGCGTGACCAATTGTAATGGTTTGGTGTGCCTCTTCTCATTTCGTTGAATTGGCCAGTGGTTTATTTCTGTAGGAGTAGTTGTTCCATTGGTGGTTCAAATGTTCCTGACTCACAGGACGATTTCCTGCGGTTTGACGGTAGTTGGTCCCCCTCTGAAATGGGCTGGATCCTTGCTTGCTTCTACAGACCTTTTTGTACGTCTATGTGATGCTTTGAATTTGGGCATGGAATTGCCATCACTAAGTGACATAGGCATACACAGTAATATACTGTATTATGTGACTGCATTATGAGCAATGCTTGTCAGAAGCCAACAAAGAAATTTGGAAATGGTAAAAATCTGCCTGAAAGATGCTGTGACATCCTAATAGCAAGCCAGGCATGAAGCACCAGGATCACAATCACATAATTGTGGGATGCTGCAACAGCTGGAGCTTTCATAAGAACCATTTGTTGAGGTGGTTCTTATAACTGATCATCAGAATTCTACTGAGCCATGGCGGTGCAGAGTACAGTACTGCAGGCTACTTCTGCTGACTGCTGGCTGCCCGCAATTTCAAATCTCACCCAGCCTTCCATCCTTCTGAGGTGGGTAAAATGAGGATCCAGATTTTGGAGGGCAATATGCTGGTTCTGTAAAACCACTTAGAGAGGGCTGTAAAGCACTGTAAAGCGGTATATAAGTCTAAGTGCTATTGCTATTGTTCAAAGCATTTGTTTAAACCACAAGTTTGAACAGTCTCCAAACAAGTGGTCATTATGTGAGGACCATGTGTAAATTTAATTTAACTTGAGTCTCTATGCACCAAATTTTGTGTGTGTGTGTGTGTTATGTGTTAGTGAATTTATATGTATCAGTAAGATGTATGTGGGGGTGGGTTGGAAACAGACAGTCCTGCATACATATTAAAATGTATCTATCCGGGAAAATGCATACACAGGTAGGGAAGCAACTGGCCATTCTTTGTTAGACAAAAAAAAAAAAAAAAAAAGGACACAGAAGGAGAAGTGTTTAATGACAGAACACAGTAGCTTGCAGTCTGTTGCCAAAATAACTCACTTTGGAAAGGACTTTTAAAAAGCTATTTGGAATTACATCAGCATGAACACAGGACAAGAATCTTTCCATGGGTAAATTGCAAGATTTGCCCTTAGTCTCTAGTAATCCTAATTTTAAAAATATTTAAAACCCAGTCAGATACTGTTTCCTGTACACTAAACTAAGATAGCAAAGAATAGTGTTCCGGACTAGCAGGCTTGAAAGCCTGCAAAGCGGATTGGTCCACTAACAGCGGGTCATGATTGGTCACTCCAGACTGATCCGATTGGCTGCTAAATGGGTTGCCGCGATTGGGCGAACCAAGCGCGGCAAGATCAAACCACTGTCATTGGCTGTTTAGCCGCAACCAGCTCTATAAAAGGGGCTGCTGTGGCTAGGAGCATTCGCTCAGATCGGAAGTCACTAATAAAGAGCTGTAGTCACTTTCTGAGTCTCGTCTCCGTTCTTGGAGCCATCCTTCCAGACATAACACTGGCGACGAAGGTGGTATTCGGAGACAGCAGAGCTGACTGAACACTCGCAGAAGATTGACTGAGCACGTGGCTGACAGCGCGCAGACACCGGCAGAATAGCCAGCAGTGTTATATCACCCGCCCCGTTCAATCCAGCCAGCGAGGACTGGGACTCATATATGGACAGGTTTCAGATGTTTCTAGAGTCCAACAATCTGAAGGATGCCACTCCCAGCAAAAAACGAGCAGTCTTCCTGACGCATTGTGGACCCACCGTCTTTAAGATAGCCAAAGCACTTGCAAAACCGGCTGAAGTCAAATCAATGGACTGGGATACCCTTGCTCCCATCCTCCACAACCACTACGCCCCGGCAGTACCAACTCTCATCCACAGACACAAATTTTACCAAAGGGATCAACGCGAAGGTGAGAGCATCGGGGATTTTGTAGCTGACATAAGGAATTTAGGCGGCCTGTGTGGCTTCACAAATCTGGAAGAAGCCATGAGGGATCGAGTTGTCCTTGGCCTAAGAGACCCCATGGTCCAAAGCAAAATTATGGCCAAGGGAGACATCTCCCTCGCAGATGCCATAGCTGATGCCACTGCAGCTGAAGCCACCCACAAATCATCAGCACGGATGCACCGGACAAATGGGACCAGCCGCCAAACCACCAACAATACAGCAATGCCATCAGAGAAATACACATCAGCCACCCATCATGAAGATATCGAATCCTCATCAGGTAGTGAAGAAGAAGTCCACAGATTCAGGTCAGAGCGCAAACAATGAGACCAGCGGGATTGTAAATCGAATTTCCAATGCGCCGGATGTGGTGGAAACCACCCATGATCTGAATGCAGATTCCTAGATGCTATCTGTCATTTTTGTGAGAAAAGAGGGCATATTGCTAAAGTATACCGAAACAAAAGAGGATTCAGTTCCACATGGAAAGAAAACAACCTCCGACAAGCAGAGGGCAACCCCACCACTAATCGGGACTGCCCAAATAACCAGTGAAGCCAGTACAACAGAAACCAGAAATTTACTGGCACACCCAGGTGGGAAGAAGCACATCAGACCATCACCATCAGCCACGCTTCATCTTTAGATACCAAAAAAATCCGTGTAGAGGTCAACATTGAAAATCGACCATGCATCATGGAAGTGGATTCCGGGTCTTCCCTATCCATGGTCTCCTGGAAAACCCTGAAGCAGCTGATTCCCAACATCCACCACCAGGACCTCAGTACTCAGAGACTTATATTAAAGGACTACCAGGGCAACCGGATTCTGGTCGTTGGTTCCAGTTCAGGTCTCCTTCAAGAACCACACCGCAATACTACCACTCACCGTCATTGACAGAGACCGACCCAGCCTACTGGGTCTACAGTGGTTCGCGCCATTAGGAATCGAAATGGCCGGCATCAATCAGACTGTAGATGAAGACTGGGAAGCGGCTCTCATCCGGGATTTCCAAGAAGTCTTCAGTGAACATCTAGGCATGTACAAGGGGTCCCCTATCTCTTTTAATCTCTGCCCTGATATCGCACCCATTCGCCTAAAACCACGCCATGTCCCTTTTGCTCTCAAACCAAAAATTGATGAGCAACTGGACAAACTAATTGTGCAAGGCGTGTTAGAACCCATTGATCACGCCCGATGGGAGACCCCAATTGTAAACCCCATAAAACCTGACGGATCTTTGAGAATTTGTGAGGACTACAAGGCCACTCTCAACCACGCTTTACAGCAGAGCACCTATCTGGTACCTGTGGTCCAGCACCTCCTTCACTCACTTGGGGGTGGCAGAATATTCGCAAAGCTTGACCTGGCCCAAGCTTATCAACAGCTACCAGTAGATGCTGAAACCGCCAAAGCCCAAACCATAGTTACGCACAGAGGCGCATTCAAATGTAACAGACTCCAGTTTGGAGTAAGCGTTGCCCCAGGCATTTTCCAAACTCTGATGGAAAGGTTGTTGCAGGACATTAAAGGGGTCGTGCCCTACTTCGACAATGTGTTAATAGCCTCCCCAACAAGGAATCAGTTAGAACAACGACTGAGAACAGTCCTACAAAAGTTCCAAGATGCTGGCCTCAAGATAAAGAAGGAAAAGTGCCAGTTATGCACTGAAAGGGTAGAATTTCTTGGTTACCTTCTTGACAAACAAGGAATTCACCCTACAGTTGTTAGGGATAACATTGTTTACCCTAACTGGTTTAGGTAAAATAATAAATATGTAATCATAGTTTGTTAGTTAAAGTGTCTGCAACTTTAACTGTAGGATTGTAAGGGAGTGGTTGTAAAAAGCACCATAAAAGAAGCAAGGTACCACTGCTTGCTCTCTCTGGCTTGATGATCTCTAATTACTGGATGAAGACTGCATTTTTTCCTTATTCGAACGGGAGAAAGAAAGGACTATTGATTTATTGTAAGTGAACTGACATTGGATATTCTACACGGACTTTGCTAACTGAATATCCTTGAATGGACTGACTAAAATGATACATGACTAATGGACTGTTAATTTGACTATGCTATAAACTCTAAATGGAATAAACTATATTTTGATAGCACAAGCGTATCTGTTATTTTTACTGTATGTTAACAAACATACAAGCTTATCTTACTCATTTATCTGTGTGCCTATCTGACTAACGCTGCACATTCTGTTTAGCTTGTCTCCTTAACCCTGGTTGGGGAACCCAGGCTTAACACTGGTTATGGGCCCAGAGGCTGCAAAGTCAGTTTAACTAGGATAAAACAGATTTATGTAAAAAGTGAGAGTTTGTGTTGTTATACATTACAGTAAACAGACAGCTGTGTTTTATTAATTATAGTTTTATATCCATAAAAGAAAATATGGCACAAGTCAATCTACAAAGTTTGTCCCTTATATCCAAGTTGGATGGAACAAACTATGTATCATGGTCTATGAAATGTAGTCTACTTCTACGAAGAGAAGGTCTGTGGAACATAATTGAAAATCCACCAAACGTAGAGGAATGGGATCCAGAGATTGAGGAAGATAGACAAAAGATAAAAGATTTTATGCAGAAAAATGAACAAGCTCTTTGCATAATAGGACTAACACTGTCTGACCAGTAACTTGTTCATATCCGTGGAGAGCAAACAGCTGTTGGGTGTTGGCAGAAGCTGAAGAGGATTTATGTCCGATATAACGTTGGTGCTCACATAAATCTTACACGGAAGCTTTTCAGGACGCATCTCCAGAAGAATGGTGATATGCTGAGTCATTTGAATTCTATAAAAAACATTTTTCAAGAACTGCACGAGAAAGAGCTTATTTTCTCTGAACTACACCAAATCTACATAATTCTATCATCACTAAACGAAAGTTATGATAACTACGTCACTTCCCTTGAAATTTTGCCTGAGGAAAGTTTAACTTTAACTGATATAACTGGCAGATTGATTGAAGAGGCCAGAAGAAGACTTGAAAGAGATCAGTTAAGGAGGGAGCAACCTCAAATAGAAGATAATGAATCTCCTACTGCATATGCAATTAAAAAGTGTTTTAATTGTGGAGGAAGAGGACATTTGGCAAGATTTTGTAAAAAAGCAAAGTGCCAGAATGCTGATCAGAATACTAAAAGTCATCAAAAGATAAATAAAAATTTAGAGTTATATTAACGGAGCTGTAAAAAATAATTTAAGGGTGGTTGACAGTGGAGATCCCACTGTATAACAAATGACAACAAAAATTTTATTAAAATGTCCCAGAGAACACAGCAGATATCGTTAGCCAATGGCTGGAAACTGAAAGCTAAAGGTCAAGGTATAGCATATTGTTCTTTCATAAAAGAGAATGTAAAAATGTTATATGTACCACAACTTAAGTTTAATTTAATTTCAGTTAGAATTTTGGTTAAACTAGGATATGTAGTTACCTTTAGGAGAGATAACTGCATAATTGAAAAAGAAGATAAGAAAATTACTGCATCTTTAAGAAATGAATTATATGTATTAAATGATAATGGTTTAGAGGTGGCTAACATGGTTTATGATAATAAGAAACCTCATGATGAATGTATTCACTTGTTACACCAAAGGCTAGGGCATTTAAATTTTAAAATGCTTAAGAAAACTGTTGAATTATCTAAGGGAATAAGTTTGAAACCTTGTAATAAGTATTTGCAATGCTATGCTTGTAATCAAAGCAAAAGCAGGGTCAAACCGGCTAATAGAGTTGATGGATTTACTACCAAAGAGCCTTTAGAGGTAGTATTTGCCAATTTAATAGGTCCAAAAAACCAAGTGTAGGAGGTGCTCGATACATACTAAGTATAATGGACCACTATTCTAGATATGGGTTCTGCTATTTAATGAAGAGCAAAACTGAAACATTTATAAATCTCTTTAATTGGATAAAATTTGCTGAAAGGAAAACTAAAAAGAAATTAGTAACTCTTATAACAGATAATAGTGTGGAATTTACAAATAATAAATTCCAGAATAGACTTAGAATGTTAGGTATTCAACATAAAAAGTCTGCACCATATAGGCCACAACATAATGCCTTTATAGAGAGACGAGGCCAAACACTACAGTCAATGGCACGGACTATATGTCTGATTCAGGATTACCTGACAATTTGTGGAGAGAAGCAATAATGTGTGGTAATCATATATTAAATAATGTTGTTAATTCAACAACAGGTGAATTACCATTCACACTGTGGCATGGTACGAAACCTGATTTAAGTTACATGCACACATTTGGAGCACCAGCATGGGTGCATATCCCTACACAACTCAGACACAAAGGACAGCATAGAGCTAAAAGATTATTTTTTGCAGGATATAAATCTAATCATAGATCTTATAGATTCTGGGAACCAGGTACATCTCGAGTTTACACCAGTGCTAGTGCAAAATTCCTAGAACATATAGGATGGAATAGATTAGAGCAAGATTTAAATAACGAAGTAATTATTGAACCCTACAAAAGGCAAAAAGATCAGAATAGTTATAAGAAGAGTCCAATTAAAGAAGATGTCCACGAAGAACAAATAGGACCAGAACAAGAGGAAACAATTGATCAGGAAGAGATAGATAATCAAGGACAGTTAATAAATGAAAGTCCACTTGTAAATCCTGTAATACCTAGATGTACTACACGTATAACTAGATCACCTGATAGGTATCAAGCAAGTATAGTTTGCCAAGTAACTAAAGTTCCAACTAGTATAGATGAACTTAAGATGTATCCTGCTAAGGATCAGGAAAATTGGAAAAAGGCAATGGAAAAAGAACTAAATTCATTAAAGGTAATGAAAGTATATGAAGATGCCAAATTACCTCCAGGAGAAAAATCCATTGGGTGCAAATGGATATTTAAAGTAAAAACTGGAAATGATGGGACTGTTACCCATAAAGCTAGGTTGGTAGCTCAAGGATTTAATCAAACTGCATCTGATTATGATGAAGTTTTTGCACCAAGTCTTAAAGCAACATTTGAGAGCAACTTTAATGTGGGCAGCTAAGAAAAACTATGTCATTAACCATTTAGATGTAGAAACTGCTTATTTGCATGCACCATTGCAGCACACTATATATTTGAAAAAGCCAGTTATTTTAAAAGGCAATAAAGTAAATAGTAATGATTGTTGGAAACTCAAAAAGAGTCTTTACGGGTTGAAACAATCTGGCTTTTGTGAAAGAATTAAACAATATAGGTTTTAAATCTGGTTTAGCAGATCCATGTGTGTTTAAAAGAGAAAATAATGGAACGGTGTCATTATTGTTATTATTTACAGATGATATTGCTTTGATAACTAAGACTAATAATGAAGCTAATGAGATTATATCATTATTAGCTAAAAAGATAAAATTAAAGCATTTAGGTGAAATTAAAAAGTATCTAGGATTGACAATTAACAAAACAAAAAATGGATTTAAGATATCTCAAGAAGATAAAATTTGCCAATTAATTAAAATGTATAAAATGGAACTTTATAAAACGGCAAAGACTCCAATGAGTCAGGAAGTTTGCCAAACTAATGATCAAAGTCCCAAATTTGATAAGTCTATATATCAATCTTTGATTGGCAGCTTATCATATATAAGCAATTGGTCAAGGCCAGATATAGCTTATAGTGTTAATCAGCTGGCTCGTTTTAATTCGGATCCACATCAATGTCATTGGCAATCATTAAAGAGAATTTTAAGATATCTTAAAGGAACAATGAACCATGCATTGTATATAGAACCAAAGGGTGATTTGAGTCTTAGTGCCTATGCAGATGCAAGTTTTGCAACTGACATAAACACTAGAAAATCAACATCTGGGATGGCTATATTATTTGGTAAGGCACTAGTAGGATGGAGGTCAATCAGACAACAGCATATCAGCTTGTCCACGATGGAAGCGGAATTTTCATGTCTGTCATTGCTATGCACTGACTTAATTTTGTACAAACAGTTATTATTAGACATGGGTATAATTGTTAAAGATTCTATTATTGTGCACGAGGACAACCAGGCAGCCATAAAGTTAGCTACTAATATTGCTGTAAAAACTAGATCAAAGCATACTGATTTAAGATACTTAAATGTTAGAGAATCTGTAAAGAATGGGCTAATTAAATTGGAATACTGCATGACAGAAGAAAACATTGCAGACCAATTTACAAAAGCTCAAGAAGTAATTAAGTTTAAAGAGAGTTGTAACAAATATGATTTAAAGATGTAAATAGTTATAATATTATTATATTTACCTAAAAGGGGAAAATGTTAGGGATAACATTGTTTACCCTAACTGGTTTAGGTAAAATAATAAATATGTAATCATAGTTTGTTAGTTAAAGTGTCTGCAACTTTAACTGTAAGATTGAAATTAAGGGAGTGGTTGTAAAAAGCACCATAAAAGAAGCAAGGTACCACTGCTTGCTCTCTCTGGCTTGATGATCCCTAATTACTGGATGAAGACTGCGTTTTTTCCTTACTCGAACGGGAGAGAGAAAGGACTATTGATTTATTGTAAGTGAACTGACATTGGATATTCTACACGGACTTTGCTAACTGAATATCCTTGAATGGACTGACTAAAATGATACATGACTAATGGACTGTTAATTTGACTATGCTATAAACTCTAAATGGAATAAACTATATTTTGATAGCACAAGCGTATCTGTTATTTTTACTGTATGTTAACAAACATACAAGCTTATCTCACTCATTTATCTGTGTGCCTATCTGACTAACGCTGCATGTTCTGTTTAGCTTGTCTCCTTAACCCTGGTTGGGGAACCCAGGCTTAACAGAATTCACCCTACAGAAAAGAAATTGGCTGCCATCAAAAATGCCCCGAGACCACAATACAAAACAGACCTTCAAGCCTTCCTGGGACTCTTTAACTTTTATAACATTTTCCTACCCCAGAAGGCGACCTTTGCTGAACCCCTTCATCGACTCCTCGATAAAAAGGCTTCCTGGATTTGGGGACGACGGGAGGAGCATGCCTTTCAACAAGTAAAGGACCTTTTAACTTCGGATTCAATGCTCATCCAATATAATGAAACACTTCCTTTAACTGTGACTTGTGACGCCTCACCTTTCGGAGTAGGAGCCATCCTGAGCCATGTCCTACCAAATGGCACAGAGGCGCCTATTGCATTTTTTTCAAGAACCTTGTCAAAACCAGAAAGGAACTATAGTCACCTAGACAAGGAAGCCCTCGCTATCGTATCTGCAATCAAAAGGTTCCACGAGTATGTGTATGGAAGATCATTTTCCATCATCACAGATCATAAACCATTATTTGGCATCTTGGCTGGCAACAAACCTACTCCACATATTCTATCCCCTAGAATGACATGATGGTCGGAGTTCCTAGCCGCCTACGACTACTAATTGAGGCATCGGCCAGGGAAAACCATTCCCCACACAGACGCTTTGAGCCGCTCTCCATTGCCAGAACTCCAAGATGACCTGGCTCCCACACTATCAACACTACAAATTGAGACACTTCCCTCACCTCCACTGACAGCTCAAGACATTGCATTGGAAACCAAAAAAGACTCATGCTTGGCACGAGTTCTTAGCTGGGTGGAGAGGGGATGGCCACAAATCGAACCCAACGAAACCTTTAACCCTTCAAGAACAGACAAACAGAACTCTTCTCACAAAAGAGGTGTGTATTGTGGGGAGACCGAGTGGTTATACCACCAAAACTACAAAAAAAGTTCTACAATTACTACACGATGGGCACCCGGGCGCTGGTGAGGAGCTATGCCTGGTGGCCAGGTATGGACAAACAAATTGAAACCTGGGTCGCCACCTGTAGCAAATGCCAAGAGACACACTCAGCCCCACCGAAAGCCTCACCAGCCGAATGGGAAATGCCCAGGGGTCCCTGGTCACGTATCTATATCGATTTTGTGGGACCTTCAAAAGGGCATACCTTCTAATAACAGTAGATGCATACTCAAACTGGCTCGAGGTTAACAAGATGAAGACTACCACCACTGATGCAGTCATCCAGAAATTGAACAGACTTTTCGCAATGCACGGCTTACCTAATGTCCTGGTATCCGACAATGGCCCTCAATTTACCGCCTTGGCTTTTGAACAATACTTAGCAGACCATGGCATAAGACACACACTAACATCGCCGGCTCACCCAGTGGCAAATGGTAGAGCTGAACGAATGGTTCAGTTCACAAAAAGAGCTCTACAAAAAATGGAACAAGGCAACATCCATGATCAAGTCACCAGGATGCTCCTTCTCCAGCATATTACACCAAACACCACAACAAACAAAAGCCCAGCTGAGCTTCTGATGGCCAGAAAACTCAGATTGCCTCTAGACTGCCTACACCCTGCATACACCCCGGAAAAACCCTGGGCTCCAGCAGTAAACACTGTGCCTTCAAGGTAGGAGACCCTGTATTTGCTAAGAACTTTTCAGGTGACCCTCTGTGGATCCCTGCCAAAATAACTCAAATTACAGGCCCCTGCTCTTACCGACTGGAAACCACAGATGGGAGAGTGTGGAAACGCCACATCGACCAGTTGCGATCCAGGGTAACCATATCTCCCATCAGTGACCTTAACCATGAAACTAGAGGGGGAAGGGAAACCGGGGGTTCTGAAATTGAACCAACATCTGGCAGAGAAGAAAGAACCCCACAATCACCACGTCAAAGCCTACAGTACTCACCAGCTGATGAAGAGCCTTGGCAATTGATCGTCTCACCTAGTAACAGCAACTGAATGGGTCCAGCGAATCCTGAGAACACAAGCAGTAGCAACGAAGGAGGCGTGTCAATCAGCCCTAGGTCATCTGGAGGGGGTCACAGCTACAGAACCGGCTCACCGTTCCAGGCGAGCAGCCCATCGGAACCCGAGACCGAGCAAAGACAATTCAAACAGCGCAAGTCAGCTAGACAGGTGGGAAGACCCATCTACCTGCAAGAATATATAACCCATCCCTTAGACAGAACCTAGAGGGGAGGGGTGTTCCGGACTAGCAGGGTTGAAAGCCTGCAAAGCAGATTGGTCCGCTAACAGCGGGTCGTGATTGGTCACTCCAGACTGATCCGATTGGCTGCTAAATGGGCTGCCGCGATTGGGCGAACCAAGCGCAGCAAGCTCAAACCACTGTCATTGGCTGTTTAGCCGCAACCAGCTCTATAAAAGGGGCTGCTGCGGCAAGGAGCATTCGCTCAGATCGGAAGTCACTAATAAAGAGCTGTAGTCACTTTCTGAGTTTCGTCTCCATTCTTGGACCCATCCTTCCAGACATAACAAATAGCAACAAAAACAAAAAACTTATCTAATAACATGGTTCTTTACCCCGAGGCTACTTCATGTCTATGTCAAAAATCTTTAAACAGGAGGAACATATTTAAGACAATTATGTGGTTAAATAACTAAAGGATATTTGATTTGTTTGTATGGTTGATTGGTTTTATCACACATATTACTAAACATTTTGTACTTAAAGCAACTTTTAATAGCAAATTAAGGTTGTGTGCACTTTTCTTGAAGGTAATCCTCATGGAATTTGATGAGACTTATTTTAAATGCACATGTCTGGGATTGTTCTATTGATCTTAATGCCAGAAAACACAGCGAGAGACAGATTGATGAGCTTGTCGGAGGCAAAGTGTAATTGTTTACGGGTGGGAGACTTCCTAACATTAAATAGAACCAAATATCAAGGGAAGTGGAAAATATTCCCTTATTGAATATCTTCAAGTAGAGTTTGAACAATTACAGAAGAGGAATCCGGTTTGAATTGTCCACTGAATAGAGGCTGGATCTGAAGGCCTAATTTAGCTCCTCCCAGTTTTAGACAACTTTGCTTTATGAGGCAATTTTTGCATTAGGCAAACAAATGGCATCCACTTTGCAAATACTCAATAGGGTTGTATACCAGTTTGGCATGATTCACAAATCCAAAATTGGGTAGAATGAAAACAATTGTTATTATATAGCGAGTGGTCTTTGGTGCCCTCTAAGCTTGCTTGTTTTCTTGCAGACATTTCATTACCCTAACTAGGTAACATCATGCTAATACTTTATTATATACCGTATATACTCGAGTATAAGTCGACCTGAATATAAGCCGAGGCACCTAATTTAACCACAAAAAACTGGGAAAACTTATTGACTCGAGTATAAGTCGAGGGTGGGAAATGCAGCAGCTACTGGTAAATTTCAAAAATAAAAATAGATGCCAATAAAAACTTTCACTAGGACAGTTGAGAATAAGTTTGATGTTCACAATTTCCTCTTTGAAAGAGACCAGTAAATAGGGAACAAGAAGATGAAGAAAAAGAAGTGTGTTTTTTCACACTTTTCACACTGAAGTGAACAAAAATGGCATCAAAGGAACAGGCTTATTCTCAGCCCAAAGGTTTGTTTCTGATTTCTTCCCTGATTTAAGGGAAATTTGGGAAACGATCTCACTATCATGAAAGGTTTGATTGATTCACTAACCCAAAAGATGATGATGATGACAATGGGAGGCAGGAGTCACTCTCTCCCTTGCAAGAAAAAAGCAAGAGCCGTTCTTATGATATCTCTCTCTCTCCCCCCCCCAATAAAGTCAAGCCCTTTCCAGCACGAGCGCGCGATCCGCCCCCGCCCCTTTGCACCTTGCAAATTCAAAACCCCAGGGTTTTTTACTGAGGAAATGAAGCTGAGTGGAGCGACCTCGGCTCGCGTTGCTTTCTCAGCCTAGAGCTCAGAAAAGCCTCCCCCTCCTCCCCCTCCTCCCGAGTGGACTGAAAGCAGCTGGAGCTGAAAAAATGAAGCTGCGTGGAGCGACCTCAGCTCACGTTGCTTTCTCAGCCTAGAGCTCAGAAAAGCCTCCCCCTCCTCCCGAGTGGACTGAAAGCAGCTGGAGCTGAGGAAATGAAGCTGAGTGGAGCGACCTCAGCTCGCGTTGCTTTCTCAGCCTAGAGCTCAGAAAAGCCTCCCCCTCCTCCCGAGTGGACTGAAAGCAGCTGGAGCTGAGGAAATGAAGCTGAGTGGAGCGACCTCAGCTCGCGTTGCTTTCTCAGCCTAGAGCTCAGAAAAGCCTCCCCCTCCTCCTCCCCCTCCTCCCGAGTGGACTGAAAGCAGCTGGAGCTGAGGAAATGAAACTGAGAGGAGCGACCTTAGCTCGCGTTGCTTTCTCAGCCTAGAGCTCAGAAAAGCCTCCCCCTCCTCCCCCTCCTCCCCCTCCTCCCGAGTGGACTGAAAGCAGCTGGAGCTGAGGAAATGAAGCTGAGTGGAGCCAAAGCAACCTCGGCTTGCGTTGTTTTCTCAGCCTAGAGAAAGGGGAAGGGGGCTCATCTGGACCAAGGGTGAGTCTCCCCCTCAGTTTCCCCTGAAAGATCTTCTGTCGCTTTTGCCTTCTCCCTACATCTTCCCTCTGTTAAAATCCCCCCACACACACACACACTTATTTTCGGTTGGATAGATTTCGTGTCTGAGCATTCTCACATGGCGGTGGGTCTTCCCCCCAAAAAAAACAGTTAAAAAAAGAAAAAACAATATATCCTCAAGCAAGAACTTTTCTGCTTCCGATTACTCCCATGCTTAAAAGTTGCAAAGGAAACACGGAAGTAGGGAAGCGGCTGCCCAGCTTCGGAGCTCCACACCATTTTTTTTAGAGGGGAATCTGACTCGAGTATAAGCCGAGGGGGTTTTTTTCAGCACAAAAAATGTGCTGAAAAACTCGGCTTATACTCGAGTATATACGGTAGTTCCCTGAGTTCCTCTGCAAAGGGGATGGGTGATTCTTTAAATATGGTAAATAAAGTAAATTCCATAAAATTTTATATCTAACCAGTTATTTTGTCCTATCCATAACCAAAAATGCTCCCTGAAATTCAACATTGAAAATATATAGTTGAGGAATTCTGCTATGCCTAAATAAATAAATAAATAAATAAAGAAAGAAAGAAAGAAAGAAAGAAAGAAAGAAAGAAAGAAAGAAAGAAAGAAAGAAAGTGGGAGAGGACCTTGTTTTTTTTTCATAAGATATCTTGGTGGGACAGAGAAATGTTATTCAATGTATGGCAAGTCTACCCTCAAAATAGATTGACACTGGGAACAGATTACCATCTTTTCTGGATTTCAGAACATGGGAGGGGGAAGGATAGAGCAAAGAGATAACTTGATAGAGAATTTTCTCATTTGATCCTTTAACTGTTCCTCATATCTCATCCACAGAAGTATTAAGACATTTTATGTTTATCTATTTGTCTGGCTTAAGAACTGTATTTGTTTGAAGTGAAAGGTAAGTTACACAATCTCTTACACAACTTCACTCTCTTTCAAACCTAGGCAGTCAGCTACATCACATTCAGGAGGATGTGTCCGTTTGGACAAAAATCCACCCATCTATTTACCTAAATGTTGCCAGAGATATTTTTCACTCTAATATTCAGATTGTCCACAGATTTGCATACATAATGTCTTAAAATCATTTTACCCAAACTACAGACACTTTTTAATGTCAGCATTTAAGAGAATGTAGTAGAAAATAGTGCTATTTTTTGAAAATAGATACCTTTTATTTTAATAGTATTTTATTGTGTACATACACACGTGTGTGTGTTTGTGTGTGTGTTTCAGCACCACCCTGGAATGCCTTGAGTGATTTCAACCAAATTTGGTACACAGATGACTTAGTCTCTGAAAAGAAATACTGTGGGTGTAAGACACCCCTAATATTCCTTGAAGTGTGTGTTCTGTTAAGATACAGCCTGTTGTGCCTTGAAATGACTTCTTTTTTTAAAAAAACAAATTTTATTAATTTTACAAAAACAGTGCACAGATAATCAAGGCATAACAGCTTATAAATTCTTTTCTAAAAAAAAAAAATAGTAGTAATTAAAGAAGAAAACCAATAGAACATAATGATTCCAAATTATAATATCAATATTTACTTCATCTATTTAACTTCATATCTTATCCCAACTTCTCCTTTTCATCCAAATTATTTCTTGCTAATTAATTTTTTTTTGCCTTTTATCAGCATACAAAACACAAAAAACATAACAAAACTTAAAACATCTTTTCTGAAAGCTGCTTGATCCCGAGTTAAAACTCTTCACACAGATGAAATTTACACATCATATTCACTTTATATATCCTTCCCTATCTTATTACCATTTTCAATAACATTCTTTGTCTGTTCTATTTCCAACTATCCATTCATCTTTTTTCTTTTACTATACTTCTCCTATACACTAATTGGAGTAACGTCTATAACTCATTACCCTAACTTAAAAGTACTTCATATAACACTTAATTTATCTTGGGATTCTGTTTAGTAGATTCTAAAATTACACAATAAATTTTATACTCATATAAAAACATTTTTATACTCATATAAAAATGCACATATAAAAACACAATCTTATGTACCTTCCAGAATCCCCTTTTTATCCTGAATTAGATTCACCCATTGTCTCTAAATAAACTTTTTTTCTTTAGGTCTTGCTTCCCACCATTGAGGCTTCTCCTCCCCCCCCTTTCTCTCTTGCTTATTCTTCTCCTTGCCCTTTTTACCCTTTTGTCTCCCCTCCTCCCTTTTCTTACTCCCTTTCCATTGCTTTCTAACCTTGCATCCACCTTTCCTCTCATTTTTCTCTTTTTTGGTTGTTTTTTGAAACCTTAAAATCCCCTTTTTATTATCCTCTTTCTCCTCCTCTCCAAGCTGGGGGCTTGGCTGTGTTCTGATTGGATGGGGGGTGTTCTCATTGGCTGGGGGCTTGGCTGTGTTCTGATTGGTTGGGGGGTTGGCTGTGTTCTGATTGGCTGGAGGCGTGTTCTGTTCAGGTGGGGGCTTGATTGTGCTCAGGTTAGTCTTAGTTGCTGGAAGGTTTGAGCTGGTGAGCTGTGATCTTGCTGTTTGGCTTCGAGTTCGTGGTCGTGCTGCATCTTCATTGTGGGGGTCAGTTCGCTTCATGTATGGCTCAGAGGGGTTTGAGGTGGGTAGTGATGCAGCTGCAGTGCAGCTTCTGGTCCGTGGTCGTGTTTCATCTTCTGTGTGGGTGTGAGTCTGCTTTCTATGTGGAAGTGTGGTGGTGGCATCTTGTGTGGCTATCAGGGGTGTGGGTCTGGTGTCACTCTTCATGTTAGGTACGCGTCTGTTCATGAGGGCGGGTTTCCAAATGGCTGGTAGACGGGAGGCATCATCTCGTTTATTCATGCTGTGTGGGCGTTTTTCTATCTCTATGGCTTCTCTGATGATTCTGCTGCTGAAGTGTTCGGTTTTGGCGATAGTTCTGGTATTTTTAAAATCAATCTCATGTCCTGTGGCTTTGAGGTGTTGGACCAGGGAAGAGGTCGGTTCTTCCTTTTTGATTGAGTTCTTATGTTCTTCAATGTGTGCACCTATTCTTCTGTTAGTCTGTCCAATGTATGTGGTGGGGCAGGCAGTGCAAGGGATTTCGTATACTCCTTGATTTTCTAACTCGATTTTGTCCTTAGGGTTTCTTAGGATGGTGGATATCTTTCTGTTTGTGCAGAATGCTGTCTTAATGTTGTGTTTTTGAAGGATCGTGCTGATTTTGTCCGTAGTGCCTTTTATATATGGGAGGAGGGCTTTGCCATTCTCTTGTTCTTTGTCTTGGATTTTGGCTGGGGTTTCTTTTTGGATTCGGTGGGTGATCTTCTTTCTTTGGAATCCATTGGCTGTCAGCACGCCGGTGAGAGTGTGTAGTTCGGTCTCTAGGTGTTGTTCATCGGCTAAGCATTTTGTTCTGGAGATGAGTGTCTCAGCTACGGAATTAATCTGTGCTGGGTGGTGGTGTGAGAGTGCATGTAGATAGCGGTTTGTATGTGTTTTCTTCTGGAAGATGGTGTGTCCTAGGGAGCCATTGGATTTTTTGTATACCAAGACATCTAGGAAGGGAAGTTGGTTGTTAGCTTCTGTTTCCATGGTGAATTGTATTTTGGGGTGTTGGCTGTTGAGGTGTGTGAGGAAGTTGTTCAGTTTTTCTTTCCCGTGTGGCCAGATTATGAAGGTGTCATCTACGTATCTGAGCCAGAGTTTGGGTTTGTGATCATATTTTTCTAGAGCTTGTGTTTCAAAGTGTTCCATGTAGAGGTTAGCAATGACAGGTGAGAGGGGTGATCCAATGGGTGCTCCTTCTATTTGTTTGTATTTTTGTCCGTTGTAGGTGAAGTATGTATTGGATAGGCAGTGGTTGGTCAGATCTAGGATGTGCTTGGGGGGGTTGTATTTGTTTTGGATGGCTGTCAAGGCTTCTTTTATTGGCACTTGGGTGAAGAGGGATATGACATCGAAGCTCACTAGTAGGTCACTGGGTTGTAAGTTTTGTTTCTTCATGATCTCGATGAACTGGAATGAGTTTCTTACGTGTGAGTTGATGGATTCTGCATAGGGCTGTAGTTGTTTGGCGAGAAATTTGGCTAGGTTTTGTAGAGGTGAGCCTATGGAGCTGACTATTGGTCTAAGTGGGGTTCCTTCTTTGTGTATCTTGGGGAGACCATAAAGTTTAGGGCATCTGGATGATTTCTCTCTGGGTATGATTCTTTGCTGGATTTCTTCGCTGATGGGGGAGGCTTTTCCAAAGAAGAACAAACTGCACTACTTAACCTGAAAGAAGACACCAGCATAATAATCCTACCAGCAGACAAGGGAAACGCGACAGTGGTTATGAACACATCTGACTACCAATCCAAGTTAACCAACCTACTCCAAGACCCCACATACAAACCCCTAAAGACAGACCCTACCACCTACCTAGAAAAAACCACCAGATCCAAAATAAAAGCCTCCCCCATCAGCGAAGAAATCCACGGACCAGAAGCTGCACTGCAGCTGCATCACTACCCACCTCAAACCCCTCTGAGCCATACATGAAGCGAACTGACCCCCACAATGAAGATGCAGCACGACCACGAACTCGAAGCCAAACAGCAAGATCACAGCTCACCAGCTCAAACCTTCCAGCAACTAAGACTAACCTGAGCACAATCAAGCCCCCACCTGAACAGAACACGCCTCCAGCCAATCAGAACACAGCCAACCCCCCAACCAATCAGAACACAGCCAAACCCCCAACCAATGAGAACACTCCCCCACCCAATCAGAACACAGCCAAGCCCCCAGCCAATCAAGTCACACTCCCAGGAGCAGTTAAAAGGAAGAAGCAGCTGCAAGCTCACATCACTCTGAGAAGCACAGAGCTGAAGACCAAGCCTGAAGATGATGAATGAGACTTCATCGAAACGTTGCCCAGATACTTCCAATCTTACGCGGGAGAAAACCCGAACAACCATATATATATATATATATATATATATATATATATATATATATATATATATATATATATATATATATATATGGCATTCAGCTTTGTTCGGGTATTTTCCCACGTGGTGCTTTTAAAGTTGTAGCAACGTTTCAGCAGAATCTCATCTGCCATCATCAGGCTTCTATATGGTGTTTGTCTGTCCAGAAAAACACCATATAGAAGCCTGATGATGGCAGATGAGATTCTGCTGAAACACTGCTACAACTTTAAAAGCACCACATGGGAAAATACCC
This sequence comes from Hydrophis major, assembly GCA_033807585.1. Lineage (NCBI taxonomy): Eukaryota > Metazoa > Chordata > Lepidosauria > Squamata > Elapidae > Hydrophis > Hydrophis major. Next base: position 301,915,209 of record CM066329.1, on the reverse strand, counting down.
GAACAAAGCTGAATGCCAGACATGTAAGTACCCGCGAAAACTTAAGAAAACAAATATATATATATATATATATATATATATATATATATATATATATATATATATATGTCTGGCATTCAGCTTTTTTCGGGTATTTTCCCACGTCATAATAGAGGTGCTTTTAAAGTTGTAGCAACGTTTCAGCAGAATCTCATCTGCCATCATCAGGCTTCTGTATAGTGTTTGTGAGTCAGATTTTTACAGTGGTTTCAGATTTAAATTTGGGGCAGCCTATTGCTGTGTCAGAATGGTTTTTTCTTCCTCCTGATTGGTTGAGAGTCTTGGTCTGTGTTTATTGATCTTGGAGTTTGCTGTGTTCTGCTACTAATATATTCTATATTCTATATCTATATATATTTGTTTTCTTAAGTTTTCGCGGGTACTTACATTTCTGGCATTCCGCTTTGTTCGGGTATTTTCCCACGTCATAGTAGTGGTGCTTTTAAAGTTGTAGCAACGTTTCAGCAGAATCTCATCTGTCATCATCATTTTGATCTGGTTGTTTATATATATATAAATCAGGGAGAAACAAAGGTCTTTTGACTAATTTACTTCCATGGTAAAAATACCCATTTCACTGGAATCTTGGAGATAATGAGATTAAAATGGTAATTCAGCTGGTGTAATTTATTTTTCTATGGCTTGTACATAAGATTTATTCCAATTGAACAGCACCATAGTGCACCTTCTTACATTTTATGAATTAAACATTCAGTTAATGAGATTTTTCCCTAATAATGATTTTTCGTGCATGGTGTTTGGTCAGGGCCATGTATGCTTGCAGTGCATATCATTCTTGATTAATGTTTCATTGATAAAAGCAATATTTTTATATTATGAGTTTGTAAAATAGAGAGAAAAGTTTACTTTTTCGCTTCTTCATAGTTCAATATTAGGAAGATAATGCTTTTGGAATATTGTTTTTGTTAATAATCTTAGCAATAGTGACTACTAGAAAGAAACCATAGCAAGAATAGATGGCTAAATGTTAGCTGAATTGGACAATAAAATATGGGACTACATTCTGAAGCAATATCTCAATATTAACAAGTTAGATGATTGATGAGGTAGCCAAATCAATTTCAACATAAACATAACTTTTTCAAATATTTGGGATATTATATTTGGCTATATTACTTCAAATGCAATGTTATATTTATTATAATGTAGAATAAGTAGGCTAATATAAAATATTTTTAATAGTATGGAAATAATCCCATGCATATTTGTGAACCATAAATTTATACGTACATGTGTGATGATTCATAGGAATTCAGGAAAAATGAAAGCTTTTTGTTATTTGATAGGAACTCAACATTAAAGAAGCTATTTGACTCTTGGCAGGTTGTAATATGTGGTTAGTGACTCATGCTCAGATCACAAATTGCAATATTAATTGTGTTCTATCTTCTCCACTAGAAAGATAAGATAGAGCATAATTTAACAATTAGAACATATTGTGGAGTTCTTGGTGCTCTCTGAGCTAGTTTTCCTGCCGATAGATTTCCTACCTTTCCAAACTTTATGATAAAACTTTGTATATCTTTGTATAGAAAGTGTGTGCTATGAAAACGTGTCCTAAAAATTCATTTTCCAATACAAAAATCGTTGATGCTCTTTGAATTTGACTGTTTTCTTACAGACATTTCATTATCAAGCTAGGTTATTTCATCAGCACTAGAAGAGAATGAGGTTTGATTGCAGAGATATTTATATACTAGTGCTTGCTCTATCAGTGTTGATAGGACTGTTTTGGTGATTCCTGATTAGACTGTTGTTTATTGTTTAATTGTTTATCTTGGAAGTTCCTTAATTGGAATATTGCTTACTTATTGATAGTTGGTGCAGTATCAATCTTGATGTTAATCTCTGCCCATATGGATTTTGTGGGGTGAGCAAAGACCTAGTTTTTTTGTACAACTAACATTTCATTCCTATTCTAACTATGCACTCCTCCTGACATATACATACTTAATGATGGTGCCTGAAACAATTTGTTTTGCCTCTGCATGATTTTCTTTTAACAATTATGCTCCTAGAACCTCACATCCTATTAGTTTAATTCAGTTGATACCAAGTATATGCATGCCTGAACCAACATTTATATCTTGGCTTTACATGAGAATTAAGAATAACTGTCTTCAACCAAATATGCAATCTATCAGTGTAAAGTCATTCAGAAAAAGAAAAGAATGGAAAGTGTCCCAAGGCACATTGCAATTTTTCAAAAAATAGCAGTTTACTGTGATACATATTAAAGTTGCTATACTTCATTTCAATAAATTTGTTTTTAATTCCTCCTTCATTTTGTTTAGCTGTTGTAGATTATTGTCTTAAACTATGCCTGCAGCTTTTCATCAAAACAACATGATAAAAGTACAATTTCATGTCACTAATGAAGATATTGGCGTCTTTCAATAAAGCAAGAAATGTAGTCTTTTTGGCTTCATCCCAGAGAATGTCATAAAATCTACCAAATAATCCTAAATATGAGATCCTATACATGCTTTTCTGGCAAAAAAAAAAAAAAGATGGATAGCATATATTTGGGAGAACTGGGTTTGATTCTGTCATTTATCCATCCATCCATCCATCCATCCATCTATCTGCATATGGCGTACAGATTCTGGGAAATCTACAAATGCTATTCAGTTCTACAGCCTAAACTGCTACTTCATTTTGTTTGGCCCTTGTGTGCCTGTCCTTGGTGCACTATAGTGGGAGAAGTAGCTTTCATCAGTTGATTCTGTCCAATAACCTGGTGATCAAAGCCCCAATGAACTTACTATGAACAACGTCTTAATTTAGCTAACATTCAGGGGCATCCAAAGGAGGAAATCAAAAAGTCAGGATGGTAGTCAAAACTGTGTGGTTGACCTTCTGCTTTTTATTTGTGTTGTTTATGCAAAACAAAAGAAAAGAAGTAGGTCTTTGTTCACAGAGATGCAGAAACCATTTTGATTGTTTTAAAAATCTCACCGAGGATGCTTTGCTAAGACTAGTGCAAATATTGTTATGTTTCTCTTACTTTAAGCAGCTTTTGCTAATTTAGTTAAATAGTGGATGTATAAAGGAGTATTTCAATCTATAAAGACCAGAAACATCTGTTGAAGGGGTGAGCAAAGACAACTAGGTCTTTGCTCACCCTAGGTCACCCTAGGTCACCCTAGGTCACCCTAGGTCACCCTAGGTCTTTGCTCACCCCACTGATTAGACTGTTGTTTATTGTTTAATTGTTTATCTTGGAAGTTCCTTAATTGGAATATTGCTTACTTATTGATAGTTGGTGCAGTATCAATCTTGATGTTAATCTCTGCCCATATGGATTTTGGTGGGGTGAGCAAAGACCTAGTTTTTTTGTGGGGTGGTGGGGTGAGCAAAGACCTAGGAAAACTTTAGAATGTATAAGTCATGAAAAATACCACATTTGTCTTTTAGTCATTGACCAGCATACATGCTAAGTAACAGATGCAAAAATGGTAAATCCATCTTTTAGGAATGCAAATATAGTCAGTGGGTGAAAAACATTGCATTCTATGTGATATTGTTCCATACAATTCCATGATACTAAAGAAAGAACTATAAGTAGTACAGTCTTGGCCAGCTATTTTACTAGGAATGGGGTCCCTACAGGGGTGGGATTCAATTTTTTTTAAAATCAGTTAAACAATCAGTTTTTAACAATCAGTTAAACAATCAGTTTTTAACAATCAGTTAAACAATCAATTCTGTGGGCGTGCCTTGGTGGGCATGGATTGGTGATCATGTGACTTGGTGGGCATGGCTAGGTGGTCATGCAACTGGGTGGGTGCGGCCAACTCAACATCACTCACGTCGAGGGGCACTTCTCCTCATCTAGCCTCTCATGACCATGGGAATGATGCAATGGTTGCAAGTGTGAAAAATAGTCATAAGTCACTTTTTTTAGTGCTATTGTAATTTGAATGGTCACTAAATGAACTGTTGTAAGTCAGGGATTACCTGTACAAAAATACAAAAAGCTTCTTTGCTTGCAAAAAGCTGCCCTAAATATCAATCATTAGATTAAAAATACCTGAAAGCTGGAATTACAGATCAGGCAGGGTGCCAGAGCACCTGGATGAATTAAAATAGTTGTTAAGCCTGGGTTCCCCAACTAGGGTTAAGGAGACAAGCTAAACAGAATGTGCAGCGTTAGTCAGATAGGCATACAGATAAATGAGTGAGCTAAGCTTGTATGTTTATTAACATACAGTAAAAATAACAGATACGCTTGTGCTATCAAAAATATAGTTTATTCCATTTATAGCATAGTCAAAATAACAGTCCATTAGTCATGTATTATTTAGTCAGTCCATTCAAGGATATTCAGTTAGCAAAGTCCGTGTAGAATATCCTATGTCAGTTCACTTACAAATCAGTCCTTTGTTTATCTCTCCCGTTTGAGTAAAGCAGTGTTGAGTCCATGCAGTAATTAGGGATCATCAAAGCCAGAGAGAGAGCAAGCTGCAGTCTTGCTTCTTTTAAAGTGCTTTCACAACCACTCCCTTAATTACTTTCCCATATTTAAAGTTGCAGACACTTTAACTTATAAACTATGATTACATATTTATTATTTTACCTAAACCAGTTAGGGTAAACAATGTTATCCCTAACAATAGTTAAAATGCAATCAGAGGTAGTATTCAGCAGGTTCTGACCAGATATGGAGAACCAGTGGCAGAAATTTTGAGTAGTTCGGAGAACTGGCAAATCCCACCACTGAATGCAACGATAACTATCAGCAGACAACTCATGCTCATAAAGTAAAACCCTTTAGCAGAAAGGTCATTTAAGCTCTTCAGAAAGAGCACACCCAGGAGAATCAATCCTTAGATCAATTTGCACCACTTAAAGACACCAGCTGGTCTCACTCACTTCACAAAATATCCTAAGGAAATCATACAGATTTAAGGAAAGATCACATGCCCCCCCAAGAAAGGCAGTAAAAAAAATAAGTGCCATGCTTGCTCTTGGAACTACACCTCAAAAGGACAGTGCCAGGAACCATTAAAGCACTGAAGGAAGACCCCTTCCCCAGATAGAAAAAGAAACCATGAGGCAGGAAAAGATTCAAACACAATACAAATAATTAAATCACAACAGTAGCTATTGTTTGTTGAAGTTGAATAGGGAAAATTATCCCATCAATAAACAAGGATTAAACATCACCAAGCACAGAATTAACCTTCACCAAAAACCAGTTTTAAACCAAAACTCAGGAAGGGTATGTAAACTCACATTTGAATGTCAATCTTTCTAGTTAGCCAAGAAACCTTGCTGAATGTCATTCATCTTGGTTCCTTGTCATTAAAAGCTTCTTTCTGGTAGCTCTGCTTCATTATTCAATTATTTCTTCAAAGTGCTGATCTCATCTGGAAGAAGGGGGAGTATTTCCTCCTAAGAGCAATATAAAAATATAAACCCTTCCCCTTTAAGAAAGTACTAGCAAAGAAAGAAAGAAAACCTCTGGATATAGGAAGTCTAGGCATACTCCCAAGAATGTAATAAGGTTTAACAGAGAAGCAATTTCTGTTAGAAGGACAATAAAGATTATGCTAGAAACAAAACCAGAATGTTTCCTTCCTGCCTTCCTTACAGGATTAACCCTGTAAAGTGGAAATAAACAAAAGGAGATTTCTTCCAACTGATTCTCTGAACTGCTTAGAAAGTTAACAACAGGTTCTAGTGAATAGATGAGAACCAGTAGAATCCCAAACCTGGCTCCCTATATATGATATTTTTGTAAGAGAAAAAGCTTTCATGAAACCTAATATCTATCTATTATTAAGTAAACCCTTATTGGGTTTAATGGATAACAGTTTCTGATTTTATGACAGCTTGTGAAAAAGAATGTGATTAATAAATTGGGACTTGGAACAATTACAAACACAAAGTTGGTTGTTCTCAGAAGGGAAGGATTCCCTTAACTTTTACAGGGAAAAAGCTCATCGCAAATAATATCTTAAAATTATTTATTTAAAGCGTTTACATAGTTGCTCTATTTAATGAAGAGACTCTGGGAGTCTCCCAATCAATAATTAAAACAACATCAGTAAAAAAAAACAACATAACATAAATCTATTAAAATCACAAAAGCTGAAGCTTCAGTCTTGCCTAGACTGCACTGATTGGAATGTTTTTGAATATACCTCTGCAAACCTAGATGAGCTCAAAGAAACTGTAACTTCATATGTCAGCTTCTGAGAAGACTTACATGTACCAACAAGGAACCTGCGAATATATAGTAACAGTAAACCTCGGTTCACAGCTAAACTTAAGCTGCTGTGTCATTCCAAAGAGGAAGCCTACAGAAAAGATGACAGAATGCTATACAATCAACCAGAAACATATTAACAAGAAAGATCAGAGCAGCAAAAAGAAGCTACTAGGAAAAGTTAATGAATCAGTTCTCAACAAATGAACCAGCAAACATGTGGAAAACTCTTAAAAACATCATTGACTACAGCAAAACTCCTTCCCAGGCAAAAGGAAATCAACAACTAGCAGATGACCTGAATGTGTTTTACTGCAGGTTTGAAAGGAAACTACAGCCACCTATTTCCACAATCCCCATCTCAAACACACTAACAGTAGCCTCCTACAACTGGCCTCCAACCCATTGGGTTCACAACCTCTGGTGATCACAGAAAAAGAAGTGCAAGATCTATTTCACAGACAAAAGCTAGGCAAAGCACCAGGGCCAGACAAAATAACTCTTCTTGCTTAAAAGTCTGTGCTGACCAGTTGGCCCCCATCGTCAATAAATCATTAGAAATGTGCTATGTTCCTTCTTGCTTCAAATGCTCTACTATCATCCCAGTGCCAAAGAAGCTCTCCATCAGGGAATGGAATGACTACAGACCAGTTCCTTTAACATCTGTAGTTATGAAAACCTTTGAAAGGCTGGTGCTGTCCTACTTAAAAACAAACACGGATCTGCTGTTAGATCCCATGCAGTTTGCATACCAAGCAAATAGATCAACATATGATGCTGTTAATATGGCTCTGAACTACATCCTACAACACCTTGAATCTCCAAATACCTACTCAAGGGTCCTCTTTGTAGAATTCATTTAAGCATTCAATACCATAATTCCAGACATTCTTCTAACTAAACTAAACCAGCTAGCAGTACCTAAACACACTTGTAAGTGAATCATAAGCTTCCTAACAGACAGGAAGCAGCAGGTGAAGCTAGGCAGAATCACACCTGATACCTGTACAATTAGCACAGCCCCCACCTCCCCAAGGCTGTGTGCTTTCTCCACTTCTCTTCTCCCTATATACCAATGACTGCATCTCAAATGATCCATCTGTTAAAATACTGAAGTTTGCAGATGATACAACAATGATTGGTCTCATTCCAGACAATGATGAATCTGTATACAGACAGGAGGTTCTACAATTTGCCTCATGGTGTGACCAGAACAATCTGGAACTGAACACACTCAAAACTGTAGAAATGGTGGTAGACTTTAGGAGAAACCCTCCCATATTACCACCTCTTACAACACAATATCAACAGTGGAGACTTTCAAATTTCCAGGTTCTTTTATACCATAAGACCTAAAATGGACACCTAACATCAAAAACGTCATCAAAAAAGCATAACAAAGAATATTCTTACTGCACCAACTCAGAAAGCTCAAACTGCCCAAGGAGCTGCTGATGCAGTCCTACAGGGGAATTATTGAGTATGTCATCTGCACTCTATAACTGTCTGGTTTGGTTCTGCAACCCAACAAGACAGACACAGAATCCAAATTGTAATTAGGACTGCAGAAAAAACAATTACTATCAACCTGCCTTCAATCAAGGACCTCTATACTGCACGAGGGCTGTGAAAATATTTACAGACCTCTCACATCCTGAACATAAACTGTTTCAACTCCTACCCTCAAAACGATGTTATAGAGCACTGCACACCAGAACAATTAGACACAGGACAGTTTTTTCCCAAATGCCATTACTCTGCTAAACAAATAATTCCCTCAACACTGTCCAACTATTTACAAAGTCTGCATTACTATTACTATTAATCTTCTCATCACTCCTTATCGCCCATCCCCTCCCACTTGTGATTGTATGACTGTAACTTTGTCTCTTGTATCCTTATTGTTCTGTCCCCTCATTAGCATTCTTGAGATCCCCGCACTTTGATTGGCCAAAGCGCGGGGCACTCTGATTGGCTAGGTGAGCCGCGCCGATTGGCTCGCTAAGAATCTCCCGTGATTGGTCCATTCGGATCGCGGGAGATTCAAAGTGGTGTCATTGGCCGCAGCCGCCGCGGCTTGGAAATAAAAAGCCGTGAGTTTTGCCTTTAGCCCCAGTTCGGTTCCTAACTCAATAAAAGAGCTTGATACTAAGTCACCGACTCCTGGCATCATTTCCGACGACACGACACTGGCGATGAGGGTGGGATACTGAAGCACGTGTCCAACGGAAGCCAGACGAAACTCCACGATGGCAAATATCGCGCCTCCCGCACCCTTCAACCCCGCCAGCGAGGACTGGGAATCGTACTCTGACAGATTCCGCATGTTCCTCGAATGCAGCGACCTGAAGAACGCCACCGGCCCAAAGAAGTGAGCCGTCTTCCTGACCGACTGCGGGACCGCAGTGTTTACGATGGCCAAAGCGCTTGCCAAACCCACCGACGTGACCACGATGGACTGGGATGACCTTGAGCCAATAATCCGGCAACACTACACTCCAGCCGTGCCCATCCTCATCCGACGACACGAGTTCTACCGTCGGGACCAACGGTCGGGTGAGAGTTTCAGCGACTTCGTCGCAGAACTACAGTGCCTAGGGGGGCTGTGCGAATTCGACAACATGAACGAAGCCCTGCGAGACCGAATCGTGCTCGGCCTTTGGGACCCCATCCTCCAGAGTCGGCTGATGGCCAAGGGCAACATCACCCTCGCAGATACCCTCACCGAAGCCACAGCCACCAAAGCTACCCGAAAATCCGCCGACCGCATGCGCCGACCGAATGCCGGGGACCGCAGCGGGAACAACCACCCTGCAAGGTCGACCGAGGTCCAACCCGAGACGACCACCCACCAGGGCGACGTCCACTCAGCATCGGGCACTTCTGACGACGAGGAGGAAATCCACCGTCTCCAGGCAGGCCGCGACCCACGGAACCGGCGGGGTCGTAAGTCGAGGACCACCTGTGCCGGTTGCGGAGGCTACCACCCCAGGTCTGAATCCCAGTTCTAAGATTCAATCTGCCGGCATTGCGACAAGAAGGGACACATCGCCCGCGTATGCCATCTCAAAAAGAACCCTAGCCCTACACGATGGGACCAGAGCGAACAGAGGCGAGAGAGCACACCACCCCGGACCAGAGATCGCCCCGCTGACAACAGATGGGACCGGAACGGATGATCCCTACGAGGCGGCGAGACCCGGCGAAGAGAGGAGACCCATCAGACAGTCACCATCGGCCACGCCACAACCAACAATGCCCGGAAGGTCTACGTGGATGTAGGCATCGAAGGCGAGCCATGTAAAATGGAGGTGGACTCCAGGTCCTACCTCTCCATGGTAGCATGGCAAGAAATAAAACGCTTGGTGCCTACCATCCAGAGAAAAGGCCTAGACAACCAGAGACTAATCGTGAAAGACTACCAGGGAAACCGCATCCCTGTAGTCGGAACTGGACAGTTCAAGGTAACCTACAAAGGGCGCACCGAAAGGCTTACCCTGACCATCGTCGATCGCGACCACCCAAGCCTACTGGGACTACAATGGTTCGCACCGCTCGGCATCGCAGTCACGGGCATCGACCACATCGCCGACGACAACTGGGAGCAACAACTAGCCCGGGAATTCCAAGAGGTGTTCGACGGAAACCTAGGCAAGTACCGAGGGCCCCCTTTATAATTCAGCCTAGACCCAAACGTCCCCTCAAAATGCCTAAAACCAAGGCGGGTACCATTCGCGCTTAAACCCAAGATTGACGAGCAAATTGACAAGCTCGTTAAGCAAGGGGTCCTACAACCCATAGACCACGCCCATTGGGAGACCCCCATAGTCACCCCGATCAAGCCTGATGGGTCGGTGATAATCTGTGGGGACTATAAGGCCACCCTAAATGGCGCCTTGCAGCAAAGCGCTTACCCCGTCCCAGTAGTGCAACACCTACTACATTCACTGGGAGGGGTCAAGGTTTTCGCTAAACTCGACCTCGCCCAGTCATACCAACAATTGCCGGTCGACGAGGAAACGGCAGAAGCGCAAACCATAGTCACCCACCGGGGAGCCTTTAAATGCAACCGGCTCCAATTCGGAGTCAGCGTGCCTGGAATATTCCAAAGCCTAATGGAAAGGCTGTTACAAGGCATCAAGGGGGTGGTACCTTATTTCGACAACATCTTAGTGTCGGCAACCAACCAGGCCGAACTAGAGAGTCGCCTAAGGGAGGTCCTAACCAAATTCAAAGAGACCGGGCTCAAAGTAAAGAGGGAAAAATGCCAATTATACACGGAACGGGTTGAATTCCTAGGATATCTCCTAGACCGTCACGGCATTCACCCCACCAACCAAAAGATCAAAGCCATCAAAGAAGCCCCCACACCCAAGTCGAAGACAGAACTGCAAGCATTTCTGGGGCTGCTTAACTTTTATAATGTCTTCCTGCCCCAAAAGGCAATGGCGGCGGAGCCTTTGCATAGGCTTTTGGACAAGGCGGCGACCTGGACTTGGGGGAAACGCGAGTTAGCCGCCTTCAAGAAAACAAAGGACCTCCTCACTTCGGATGCCGTCCTTATCCAGTACAACGAGACCCTACTACTAGCTGTCACATGCGACGCATCACCCTTCGGCATCGGCGCTGTCCTCAGCCACACTCTCCCCGATGGAAAAGAAGCACCCATCGCGTTCTTTTCAAGGACCCTCACCAAACTGAAGCGGAACTACAGCCAGCTGGACAAAGAGGCTCTGGCTATCGTCGCCGCAGTAAAAAGATTTCACGAGTACCTCTACGGCCGAACATTTACCATCATCACCGACCACAAACCGCTGCTGGGAATCCTTGCAGGGAACAGGGCCACCCCGAACATTCTGTCTCCCAGAATGACAAGGTGGTCCAAGTTCCTGGCTGCCTACAATTACGGACTCACACACAGACTGGGTAAGACTATCTCCCATGCGGACGCTTTAAGCCGCTCACCGTTACTGGAACCTGACACTGACCCAGCACCCACAACGACCACCCTCAGTATAGAGACTCTACCCAACCTACCCATAACCGCGTCAGACATTGCCCGAGAAACTAATAAAGACAAACGTCTGGCGCGGGTGTTGCATTGGGTAGAGAAAGGGTGGCCGGAAAGGGACAACGACGAGTTCATCAGGACATTCCGGAACCGGCAAACGGAACTCTCGTTACTAAAAGGGTGCATACTATGGGGGGATAGGGTGGTCATCCCGGAAAAAGTACAAGGGAAGGTTTTGGAACTGTTACACGAGGGGCACCCGGGCATCATTAGGACAAAAGCCCTGGCCAGAAGTTATGCTTGGTGGCCAGGGATGGACAAACAGATTGAGGCCTGGGTAGCAAGGTGCCAACGATGCCAGGAAACTAGGCCAAGCCCACCCGCAAAACCAGTCCTAGAGTGGGAAACCCCCAGGGGACCTTGGTCTAGGATCCACATAGATTTCGCTGGGCCCACAAAAGGACACACTGTCCTAATAACCGTAGATGCTTACTCCAACTGGCTGGAGGTAAGCAACATGAGAACAACCACCACAGAGGCCGTGACCAAAGAACTCTGCAAACTTTTTGCAACACACGGCCTCCCAGACGTCCTCGTTTCCGACAACGGGCCCCAATTCACCTCGCTAGAATTCGAAAAATTCCTAGCGGAAAGGGGCATACGACACGCACTGACAGCACCGGTGCATCCGGCGGCGAACGGTAGGGTGGAACGGATGGTTCAATTCACAAAGAAAACCATCCAGAAAAGAGACCACGGGGAGATCCAGGACAAAATTAATAAATTACTTTTCATCCAACACATAACCCCAAATACCACAACAAATAAAAGCCCAGCCGAACTGCTAATGGGGAGGAAAATAAGGTCCCCACTTGATAGATTACACCCCATGTACAACCCAGAGAAACCTCCAGACTCAACCAGCAAACATCGAACCTTCGCACCAGGCGACACCATCTACACAAAAAACCTAACGGGAGACTCATTATGGGTACCGGCCGTCATAACACAACTAACAGGCCCACACTCATACCGGCTACAAACAACCGACGGACAAGTGTGGAAACGCCACATCGACCAGTAAAGATCGAGGATGACCACCCAAGAGACCACCGACGCGCAACCAAGCAAAACCAACCCCCACAACACAAACCAAGAGGGGAGGGAATACCCAGGGGACCAAAACCAAGAAGGAATAAACCAGCCATACTCACCTGGAAGCAGCCAGCACGAAACCTCGCCAGAAAGAGACAGCCAGGCCAGCTCAACCCACCCAGGAAGACCAAGCGGGAGCGGCGAAACCCGCAGCTCAACCAACCCGGGAAGCCCAGGAGGGAGCTGCGGAGAGCGGCCTGGCCCGACCGACCAGCCGGTTCCCACGACGGCGTCCAGAGAAGCGGAGACCTCGACCGAACCGGCCGGTCCAGTAGGCTGAGGCGGAGCCCCGCCTACCTTCGGGACTACGCCACGTAAGGACTGAACCAAGAGGGGAGGGGTGTTCTGTCCCCTCATTAGCATTCTTGAGATCCCCGCGCTTTGATTGGCCAAAGCGCGGGGCACTCTGATTGGCTAGGCGAGCCGTGCCGATTGGCTCGCTAAGAATCTCCCACGATTGGTCCATTCGGATCGCGGGAGATTCAAAGCGGTGCCATTGGCCGCGGTGGCTTGGAAATAAAAAGCCGCGAGTTTTGCCTTTAGCCCCAGTTCAGTTCCTAACTCAATAAAAGAGCCTGATACTAAGTCACCGACTCCTGGCATCATTTCCGACGACACGACACTTATGATTTATATTGACTGATTCTTAGTATGATTTGTTTGCTTATTGTGCCCTATGACTATTATTAAGTGTTATACCTGATGATTCTTGACTCTTGATGAATGTATCTGAAAGCATTTGCACCAAGACAAATTCTTTGTGTGTCCAATCACACTCGGCCAATAAAGAATTCTGTTCTGTTCTGTTCTGCTCTGCTCTGCTCTGCTCTGCTCTGCTCTGCTCTGCTCTGCTCTGCTCTGTTCTATACATTAAAAACCAAACATCAAAATTACATTTCCAACATCCTCATTAAATTATTTCATTCCATTCACCCTAACCCAGTGCTGGGTATTCAAGTGCTTTAGGGAAAGCTAGGAGGATACAGAAGAATGTTCCAGAAACAGGGGCTACCAGGAAAAAGGCACTTAGAAGTTTAGGAAAATTAAAACAGGATGTTTTACTGTTGTATATTTCTTGACTCTCTTAACTTTCTGACACCTCATGGCAGCATGACAAAATGCAAAGCTTTCTGACACCCTATAGCATTTTATAGCCAGACAACTAGCAGAATAAGTTTGTTCTGACCCAGCTCCTCAAGCACGTCAAACCCTCTGATGTGAACTCAAAAGATTCCTTTATTAGGAATGCCAGCAGCCCCTGTAAAACACACCTATTCTGTCACACCTATACATCTCCACCCCCTGAGTTTTATCCCCACTAGGGTGGGGCCTCTCTAGCAATAGTGGCTCTTCCTTACCCAGGATCAGCCTTTTCACTGTTCTCCTCTTCTCTGCCTTCTGTGCAGCTGCACGTCAGGCACTGGACCCAGCTGTTCCATCTCTTCTTCATCAATCATCTCCAGACCTGGGGGCTGCTGACTCTCCAGTTGAGGGCTGATGGATGGCCCAGGCTCCACTTCTATCTCTGCCAGCTCCATTTTCTCTTCCCCCTCAGATCTCCCAGGTTGCTCTGATACTGACCCTGACTCCCACACTTCCTCTTCCTCCTTTGATTCAGTTGCTGGAAGGGCTGGCAGCTGACAGGCCACAACAATATTTTACAAAATAAATGACCACCAATGACAGTTAACTGGGGTTATCTTGGAGTCACAGGCCCTACTCAAAGAAAAGAGGGTATGTAATAATTGCAGCTAAGAAAGCCTTTGCACAGGTACATCTGGTATGCTAGTTAGGCCTTATCTTGAACAGGAAGCTCTTCAGACAATAATTTATGTCTTAGATATCACAGTTATTTTTGAAGGACACTTGAAAATTTCAGCTGAGCCTGAAAATTTCAGCTGTGCAGGGGCACAGACAATGACTGGCATGCCTTTTATGATCCTACCACACCTTGAACTGCACTAACTACCTGTTTTTTTTTTTCTTCAAAGTACAATTTAAGATACTAGTTATTTCCTATAAAGCCCTTCGTGACCTACCACCTGGTTATTTGAAGTCTCATTAAACAGTTATTTCAGTATCTAGTGAGAAGGGGCAAGATAGGCAATAAAACAATGTCATTTATTGGATCTAAGGAAAAATTCTTCCTCTTTTGTGGTCTCTGCCCTCCTGAATGAGTTTCCCCTGGAGATTTGGACTTTGATGACATTCAGAGAGTTGACTATTCTTCTAGGCTTTGGGGTAGGTTAATAGCTGACTCCTTGTTGGATGAGATTTGTTCTATTGTTGTTTCAAGCTTCCAGAATCATCAAGAGTTGATCAATGTCTAAATAGCATGAATAAAATAAAACTGTAAACATCCATGGCACATCAAATATACATAGGGTGACAAGTCGCTTTCAAGGTTACAAATAATTAGTTGGTAAGTTGAAGACTACTTGGAAGGAAATTTTAGTTGTTCCAAAATTTATGAGCTAAACTGAGCACAATAAATTCCAAAAGGGCTATTTTACCAAATATATATGAGAGAAGTGAACTTAGGTTGATAAGTAAAATGCTAGAAGGTTCTGAGTAGCAAAAGGAAACCTGGAAATTATGACAAAAAAGATGTATATGTATTTTGTATATGTATCACCAGTTAATTTTCTATGATATGGAATTTCCAAATCAGATTGATCCCCCCCACCCAAAAAAAAAACTATAGATAAAAGGCTATAGACAATCATGTCTGTTTATACATAGATAAGGTAAAATGTTTTAAATTCATATTAGTGTCCTAGTTCTACAAAGTCTTTTATGTCAAATCTGTTGTATGCCTTGAAAAATAAGGATTGAAGTCATGTTGCCCTCAAGTGACCTTGAGAGTTATGTTTAAGATCAGATATCATCAGGAGGCAAAGGCAGGATAAAAAGATATTATGGTTCCAAAAGCAAATAGTTAATTTGGTTACACATAGTAATATATGAAAGACACAAAGGCAAGAAATTTTTATGGCAATAAAATGCAATGGCTGGTAATTTTTTCCCGTGTAGACAGTATAGAAATTGCTTATTGCAGTTGCTTTTTTGGATGAGAATTGTTGCATGTTATTTATGGTTTACAAGATATTCATAACCTTTCAACTTCCTTACAAGCATGATGTTATGATTGGCTGATAATTTGAGTTTTAATTGCATTAATTCTAAAAGTCCTCCTTTTTGGTTAATTATTACTTATGAGCATACTTTAAATCTAATTAATGCAGAAGAACAGTAATGCAATCTATGCTACTGATATCAGCAAATTTTAGGGCTTCATTTAATTCTGGATCATGGGCCATTTTATTGCAATTTCCAGTTCAATTGTATCACATTAATCACTGTGAATAATTTAAATAACTATTAAACACTTTAAACATCCCTTTTTTGCTGATTCCAGAAAGCTCCTTTGAAGAATATGCTTTATGTCTATCAATTTCTTAATTGGTATCTTTGTGAATTCTAAATAATAATAGATAGGATTTGAAGATAAATGACTATGTTTTATGCACTTTAAATGTAAAATGTCTAATTCAGCTTTTCCAGAATTCAACCACTAATCTTTTGTAATAGCATGTTTGCAGTGGCAATAAACCTATTAGTCTTCTTCATTGCTTGATTGATGATGAAAGAAACTTTTGAGAAGTATGTAGTGATGAGAGAAGTAAATTACCCAAGAGACTAGCTGCATGGTGCAAACTATCCTATCAAAATAAAATATTGCTGGATCTTCAAATAGTATACCACCTTCTTGTCAAATCATTTTCCAACAGTGTATCCAAAAACTAGATATGTATAGCTAACTGTAAAAATTCTGATGAATTTCTATGGACCTCAGACAATACAAAAAGCTTAATAGCAGAGCAATAATGGTGATTTTCTTTTTAGCCTTAGGAAAAAATGCAAGAAATTCTGTTTTGAGGGTGTTATGGACTAAGCCAACACAGCGATACAACCCTAAACAGCTTTTACTTTACAGCAGGCTTGTAATCCTGCACTTCTCATTGGCCCGCAAATAGCGAGTCGTGATTGGTCGTTTTTGGCCAGTCTGATTGGCTGTTAACAGGCTCCTCTGATTGGACACTTGTGAAAGCGGTAAACTCACACCATTGGTTGTTTTGACAGCAGTCAGCTCTATAAAAGAGCTGCTGCTGCCCAAGTATTTGCTCTGTTCTTATTTTACAATAAAGAGTTGAAGTCACCGTTCAATGTCTCGTCTCCGTTCCTTGCGCCCATGCCCAGGACATAACACTGGCGATGAGGGTGGGATGTGGAGACGATAAAGCTGACTAAGTACGCATCGAGCAAGACAGAGCACATGCCGAAAGAGCGCACGCAACAAACGGCAAGATGACCAGCGGCGCCATACTAGCCGCTCCATTTGACCCAGCAACCGAAGACTGGGACTCGTATATAGATTGCTTCCAGATGTTCCTGGAGACCAACAATTTAAAAGATGCTACGCCTGGTAAGAAATGAGCGGTGTTCCTGACTCATTGTGGCCCCACCGTTTTCAAAATGGCTAAGCACTGGCAAAACCGGCGGAAGTGAAGACCATGGATTGGGATACCCTCGCCCCAATCCTCTGGGCCCATTATGCACCCGCAGTACCTACATTGATACAAAGACACAAATTTTATCAGAGGGACCAATGAAAGGACGAGAGCGTTGGGAATTTCGTAGCTGACCTCCAGAACCTATAAGGCCTTTGTGGTTTTGCAAACTTAGAGGAAGCCCTAAGAGACCGCATAGTTCTGGGATTAAATGCACCGCACATGTAGAGTAAACTGATGGCGAAAGGCGACATCAGCCTTACAGATGTCATCGCCGATGCTACTACCGCAGAAGCAACCAGGAAGTCAGCCACTCGAATGCGCCGAGCGTACGTACCACTTCGCCAACTCGCTAATGATAGCCCACTTGCCGCTGAGAAGCACGCTACCACTACCCACCACGAAGACCTCGAGTCATCCTCAGACAGTGAGGAAGAGGAGGTCAACTGGCTCCGCTCAGAATGAGAGCAAAGGAACCGGAGATGTCCGCGCCAATGTGCTGGTTGCGGGGCAAACCACCCACGATCAGACTGCAAATTCCTCAACGCACTCTGCCGTACTTGCGGAAAAAGAGGCCACATCACAAAAGTCTGCAGAAGCAAGCGAGAGTCCAGTCCCAGCCGAAGGGAGAACAACCTCCATCGGGAGACAGGCAAACCTCCTGAGAACCAGGACTGTCTGAACCACCAATGGAACAACCACTACTACTACAGAAATCGAGCACCTGACTTTTCAACGAGACGAGAAGAGGCCCACCAAACCATTATCATCAGCCACGCTTCATCGTTTGATGCAAGAAAGATCCACGTAAGAGTTACTATTGAGAATCGACAGTGCATGATGTAAGTCGATTCGGGATCATCCCTATCAATGGTATCCTGGAAAACCCTCAAACAGCTGATCCCTGCCATCTGCTGCCAGGACCTCAGCATACAATGAATCATCCTGAAAGACTACCAGGGAAACAGAATTCTAGTTGTCGGTTCCAGCCACGTCCAAGTATCCTTCAAGGACCGCACAGCAACGTTTCCCCTGACTGTCATCGATCATGACCAACACAGCTTGTTAGGGTTACAGTGGTTCGCCCCACTCGGGATTGAACTAGCCGGCATACACCAAACCAGAAGCGACAACTGGGAAGAGGCTCTCCTCCAGGAATTCCAGGACGTGTTCACAGGAACATTAGGCAAGTACAAGGAGACCCCTATATCTTTAATCTCAGCCCCGATGTAGCTCGGCTTAAGCCTCATCGGATGCCTTTTGCCCTAAAGCCGAAGATCGATGAGCAGCTAGATAAACTGATAGCTCAAGGCGTATTGGAACCGATTGACCATGCCCGCTGGGAAACTCCAATAGTAACACCCATGAAGCCAGATGGTTCATTAAGAATTTGTGGGGATTACCGGGCCACCCTAAATCATGCTCTTCAACAGAGCGCTTATCCAGTACCGGTGGTTCAACACCTTCTTCATTCCCTGGGTGGCGTAAAAATATTTGCGAAATTGGACTTAGCTCAGGCGTACCAGCAACTACCTGTAGACGCGACAACTGCAGAAGCCCAGACAATAGTTACACATAGAAGCGCTTTCAAGTGCAATAGACTCCAATTTGGAGTAAGTGTGGTGCCAGGCATTTTCCAAAGTTTAATGGAGAGACTATTACAAGGCATAAAAGTGCCTTATTTTGACGACGTCCTAATAGCTGCCCCCACTAAAGAGTTATTAGTATAACGACTCAGAAAAGTTCTTCAGAAATTTAAAGACACTGGTCTGAAGGTAAAAAGGGACAAGTGTCAACTTTGTACGGAGAGAGTGGAGTTCCTGGGATACCTTCTCGTAGGGAATCCACCCCACCGAAAAAAAAACTAACCACAATCAAAAACACCCCGAGACCTAGGAATAAGACAGACCTCCAAGCCTTCCTGGGACTCATTAACTTTTATAACATCTTCTTGCCCCAGAAGGCAACCGTAGCCGAGCCCCTACATAGACTTCTCGACAAAAAGGCTTCCTGGGTCTGGGGACGGCGTGAAGAGAGGGCATTCCAAGAGGTAAAAGACCTCTTAACCTCCGATGCTGTATTAATGCAATACAATGAGACTCTACCTTTGACAGTTCCCTGTGATGCCTCACCATTTGGAGTGGGAGCCATTTTAAGCCATGTCCTACCAAATGGGAATGAGGCACCTATTGCGTTCTTTTCGAGAACTTTGCCTAAGACCGAAAGGAACTATAGTCAACTTGATAAAGAGGCTCTCGCTATTGTATCCGCAATTAAACATTTCCATGAATATATGTATGGGAGACCCTTTACCATAATTACAGACCACAAACCGCTACTTGGTATTTTGGTGGGAAACAAACCAACTCCCCATATCTTATCACCAAGAATGACACGTTGGTCAGAATTTTTAGCCGCCTACGATTACCGATTGCAACACTTCCCAGGAAAAACCATTCCCCACGCTGATGCTTTGAGCCGATCCTCACTACCAGACATCATAGAGGACCCAGCTCCAACCTTATCCATATTGCAAATTAAAACCCTCAAATCGCCGCCACTGACCGCTCGAGACATTGCCTTAGAAACAAAAAAGGACCCTGTTTTGGCACGAGTCCTCAGCTGGGTAAAACGGGGTTGGCCGGTCAGCAAAACCAATGATACGTTCAAGCCATTTAAGAATCGTCAAACAGAGCTATTCTCCTAAAAAGGCTGCATAGTGTGGGGAGACAGAGTCGTAATCCCAGAGAAATTGCAACATAGAGTATTAAAAATGTTGCACGATGGACATCCAGACATCATGCGGATTAAGGCATTGGCCAGGAGTTACGCATGGTGGCCTGGGTTAGATAAACAAATAGAGACCTGGGTAGCAAAATGCAGCAAATGCCAGGAGACTTGCTCTCCTCCTCCAAAAACTCCCCCAACCCAATGGGAAATGCCTCGAAGTCCTTGGTCCCGTATCCACATCGATTTTGTGGGACCCACAAGAGGACACATTTTCCTCCTAACAGTGGATGCCTATTCAAACTGGCTCGAAGTCCACAAGATGAAAAGCACCACCACAGAGGCGGTCACTAAAAAGCTGAATAAGCTATTCGCTACCCATGGATTTATGGATGTCCTGGTCTCTGATAATGGCCCCCAATTCACTGTCCTGCCATTCGAACAGTACCTGGCAGATTGGGGCATCCGCCATGCCTTAACATCGCCAGCTCACCCTGCGGCCAATGGTAGGGCTGAGTGAATGGTTCAATTTGTAAAAAAGACCTTGTACAAAATGGACCACGGCGACATTGACAACAGAATAAACCGGATGCTTCTCCTTCAGCACATAACCCCAAACAGTACCATGAACAAAACCCCAGCTGAACTCCTGATGGGCCGCAAACTTCGCTCGCATCTTGATCGCCTCCACCCAAACTACACGCTGGAAAAAACCCCCAGGATCCACCAACAAGTGTCGGCCATTCCAGGAAGGTGACCTTGTGTTTGCAAAAAACTTCTCGGGCGACCCATTGTGGGTCCCCGCTACCATAACGCAACTTATGGGACCCCGATCCTATCGCCTGCAAACTACAGATGGTAAGATGTGGAAACGCCACACAGACCAACTCCATTCCAGATTAGCACCTAGTCCTAGCTCAGCCCCGGAATCTCTAGCTGGGGGGGGAGGGAACATTGAGGAGGCTGAAGAAGAATTAACAATTGAAACCCAACAGTCTACACAACCAACCAGGGGATACTCACCGTCAGAAGGAGAACCAAGCCAGGGAGTGGCCTCGCCGCATGACAGCACTGCAATGGAAATGGATCCAGGAACCCGGAAGACAGCACTGGCGTAAGCAGAGAAAGCAGCCCAGGGCCACAATTTTCACCATCCAGCCCAGCTAGCAGCCCACCGGAACCAGAGCCAGGACAGAAACCGGTGAAACAGCGCAGGTCGAGCAGACAGGTGAAGCGACCTGCCTATTTACGAGAATACGTCATCCCACCCCTCAGACAGAACCTGGGGGGAGGGGTGTTATGGACTAAGCCAACACAGCGATACAACCCTAAACAGCTTTTACTTTACAGCAGGCTTGTAATCCTGCACTTCTCATTGGCCCGCAAATAGCGAGTCGTGATTGGTCGTTTTTGGCCAGTCTGATTGGCTGTTAACGGGCCTCTCTGATTGGACACTTGTGAAAGCGGTAAACTCAAACCATTGGTTGTTTTGACAGCAGTCAGCTCTATAAAAGAGCTGCTGCTGCCCAAGTATTTGCTCTGTTCTTATTTTACAATAAAGAGTTGAAGTCACCGTTCAATGTCTCGTCTCCGTTCCTTGCGCCCATGCCCAGGACGTAACAGAGGAAAAGGCATATTTATATTTGGGGTGATTGGTAGCAGCATTGAGATCATATATGCAGAATAGAAGTGGTATTCAGAGGGTTCTGACCAGTTCTGGAGAACAGATAGTGGAAATTTTACATAGTTCAGAGAACCAGCAAATACCATCTCTGGAGATGACTGGAGATTTTACAGTATTCTTCCCCTGTTATGCCCACCAAGCCACTCCCATAGAACCGGTAGTAAAAAAAATTTGAATCCCATCACTGATATGGAGGATTAGTTGCCATTAAACTAAGATGTTGGGAAAGTCATGTATGTAACATAGATATGCATACATTTACTAAATAAATAAAAGTGGCATGGGTCCTCTGTGAAAAGCTAAAAAAAATTAGGAAAATGGAAGAACCATATACAGTACATAGATGTTTTTGCTATACTTAAACCTCTTCTCATTCCTTGCCTATCAGACTATTTATTAGAACTAAGTCCGGTTTATTTTTCTTCCACTTGGGGTGTCTTATAGTCAAGATAAGGACCAGGAACTTTTCATTTATGTTATAAAGAAGAAAGTCAGAAGTAACATTAGCTCATTTGGGTGACTGCTGAATGCTACTTTCATTAAAAAGATCTACTCATGCAATTAAACTGTCAGTCCTTTTCCAAATAAACAAATATTCAAATAAATATTGTTCAGGCTGAAAAGCAAATGTATTCTGATACCCTGCATAGCATCAGATAGACATAGACTTTTGGCATGATAAACATATATTTGCCTTATTTGTAGGAGCTATCTTGGCTAAAATGGACCTAATATTCTTATAATTTTGCCCAGTAGTACTCATAATCTGTTTTTAGACAATTTATCTAACATAAGGTCACAAACTGATCATCCACATAATTAATTCTCAAATATCAAAGTCCTCAGGGCTGATGAGTTTGGACAGGGAATTTGTTGTTTAATGCTTGCTTGATTAATTGTTAAGTTTGCACCTGTCTAGGTTTATGACACTAGCCAAATAAGAAATAATTCTGAATTTTGAAAGTTGGAACATATAAGATTTTACTGGTCCAAAATAATCCCAGTTTAGAAAAATAATGAGAGATACCCAGGTATCCTTAACTTTCAGTCCTAAACAGGCATTTGTACAGCTAGCATAGGTTGTTTAAAGGCACACACTTCCATTTCCATTCAAAAATCAGAGAATATAACCCATATATTTTAATATTGACTGGGTGCAAATCCACAGCAGTTCTTCATTACATATGACATATAAAACTTTAAAATACAATTTATTTTATGATCTGCCAGAGACACTACCCCATAATTTATTATTCCAGAAATGGCATCATTTTGGTGTGCTCTCTTCACTGAAGTTAGATGGACACTGATGATTCTTTACACTTCATTGTGATTTTTGTGTTGCAAATGCAGAATCTCCACTGAGTCATCAAGTTTTGGAAATAAAAAGGCAGATAAATAGGTTTCTTGTACCTAAGCAAAATATTTGAAATTCAGTTATCAAAAAATATTTCTCATGAACCTTGCTGAAAACAACATGGAAATGATTTTATTCATTATTTTATTTCTCAGATACTAAAAAAAAAAAAAGATTTTCCAAACTTCAACTTCAGGTTGTTTTTAAGTGAATCCTTTCAGAGGGATAATTCTGAAATTGATTTGGGGAATGTTAAGTTTGGTCGGTGGGTCCCAAGAATGGATGAGGCATGAGTAGTGAACAACAGCTCTTTATTAAGCAGATAGATTCTGAGACAAAACCCTAGTGCGCGGCAGCTCTTCTTATAGAGCTGGCCGCGGCTAGGCAGCCAATGACAACTGTTTCAGCCAATCGCAGCAAACCCTGTATGAGCCAATCAGGAACGTTCAAGTCAGCCAATCTCGGCCCGGCTTTTCTAGGCCAATAGGAATGCAGGGTTTCAAGCCGCTAATATGGAACAGAGAAGAAGCACCTTTCCTGCTGAAAATATACCTTTAGTGGAAGAATGTAGTGACTTTTTCTTTGAAAATGAATAGGCTGAGTAAAAAAGCTCAGCATATGGTGAAGTGTGAAATGAAGTTTTGACAAGCTGCATACTTTAGCTGCAATCAATTGCTACAAAATTGCACTATCTTCATAATGTTGCTGCGGATGCTGAAATTAATTAGTCATATTCATAATGAATTATGTTTTTAAGTACATACTGAGCAAAGTGGAACGACTGGAAACAAAGCAACTTTATTGTTGCAAGATTTCTTTTCTTTCTTTTGGCCTACTAGACAATTCTCCTGAATAGACTAATAAATTCAAATAAAAAGATGCAATGTAATTGTTCATTAATATTTTATCTTGCATTCCCATTGTTACAAAGCAGAAATAATAAGAAACAATTTTCAATAACTTTTAAAAAGGAATTAAAAGGTACTAATTAAGTCTGGTAAAATTTGTTAAGGTAATACATAAGCAGACAATAGTGGATTTATTTTCTTTACAATTCCAATCCTAAATCTCTAGGTTTTCCCCCAGGAAAAAGACAAAAAAATTCCCTGCGGATATTAATCATATTTCATATTTCAGGGGGCTCTTTGTTTCACCTTAACAATGCTTTGTGCACTATCCCTCATTTAATGCATGAATTTAAAAAAAAAAAAAAATAGAGAAGGAAAAGGGCATTAAATTACCCAACATTTGCTTTTTAATTAAATAGACTTTTCACATTAGAATCTTGGTAGTATGAAATGAAATAAGAAATTTTTGGCAACAGAGATAGAAAATTTCCCCCAAAAAACAATGTGATACAAGTGAGAGTAAATATCAAAGGATCTTTGTGCTCACATGCATAATTTTTACACCAGTAGTAGGTTCTGATGATTTAGGATTAGCTTTAAAAAAGCAAACAGACCCACAGCACTGGTTTGCTTTTTAAAAAGGGCAATGGCAAGGCAGGAAGAAAGAGGGGATTTTCTTTATTGAAAAATAATCAGCACTTTCATCAGAACAATAAAGAGCTTTTGGGGTGAAAGAAAATGATCTGGGTAGGATCATTGAACCTATGGAAAAGTAAGGGGAGCAGTAAAAAGAAAAAAGAAAGAACAAAAAAAAATCAGGATAAAGGATAGCAGAAGAAATTGTGAAGAGAAATCAGGGAAGAATGAGGAAGTTAGTACAGAAAAAGGCAGCTAACAGTATGGAATAGTAGAGTTGGAAGGAATGTTGGAAGTCTTCTAGTCCAACCCCATGGTCAAGCAGGAATCCCTATACCATTTCAGACAAGTGCCTGTCTAGTCTCTTTCTTAAAAGCCTCCAGTGTTGCAGCACTCATAACTTCTGAAGGCAAACGTTTTCACTGGTCAATTGTTCTCACTGTCAGGAAATTGCTCCTTAGCTCTAGGTTTAATCTCTCTTTGATTAGTTTCCATCTGCTGTTTCTTGTCTTGTATTTTAGTGCTTTGGAAAACAGGATGGAAGAGAAGCACAGTTGAGAAGGTATAAAGATGGGGGGAAAACAGCATGAGATGAAAGGGAAGCATAATTGACAAGGTATAAGGATGGGTAAAATTTAGCATGAGACATTTCCAATACTTGTTTATAGTCTGGAATGAACATGCTGTATGACAACAAATTTCTGCAAGGGTTTCAATGCCATTCCAGGAACTCTTGAAAGACCAAGTTAAGGGCCAAGGGCCTCTGCTGGCTTGCTGGCTTGCTGGCTTGCTATCACTCTGGAAAAGAAAGAAGTTCAACTTTATCTCTGCTAGCATTCATCTCATCGCAAAAAACTCAGAGCTAAGAAATACCTCAGATCCACTCCAAACATCATCTGTAATGACATTATTATATATCCAGATCTGGAAAGGAAAGGTTGATTCATTCTGACATCATATAATATATTATAATTATATCTATTGTGTCCAATGATCATCATCAAAACTTCAACACATTGGACCTGTACCTGAAAAGCAAGAGACAATAATGAACATAGTACAAAATGGGGGGAAATATCGGCAAATGTTTATGCTTGCATTTTTTTTAAGTATGATGCAGCAGATTTTTTTTTTTTTTTGTCAAGCTATTATAAAGGATGTATTACTTACCTTCTTTATCCCCACTGAATGTTTCAGTATTCTATATTGAGATCTTAGGGTAAGATCTCAATATCATAACTCCGTTTGATGACAGATCCTGATTCCTTTCTATGTCGAGATTTATCATGTCTGCAAAGAGAACATCTACCATTCGCTCTGACTGATTATTGTTTTCCAAAATATCTTCATAATTGAGTGCTACTTGGCTTTGCCTGCATAATAGATATTATTTCACTTCTCTTGATCTCCATTACTGCCATGGAAAAGTTATTTGAGCATTTAAAGAATGGAATCGGAGTTTCTATTCCTTTTCCTCCCTCCCCTCCATCTTCCTTTTGTCAGCGCTGTCTAGATTGTCCTAATTAATGCCTCCAGGTGAAAAAGGCATATTATTATTATAAGTATTCAAAATTGCTTTTTGATTTGGAACTTATGATTATAAGCAAACGTGGTAGATGTGCAGCCAGCAATTAAGCATATTCAATTTTTCCTGGAATTAGAATTCATACAAATTAGCTGCTGTGCTTTGCAAATATATCTGGGAATATTTATTATACTTCAAGTAAGAAAAGAGCCAAATCCTGAGAAGAAATATAAAATATGTAAAGAATTACAAAATGCTAGGTGGATGGTGTTCTTTTATTTTTCTTACCCCTAGTTTGCACAACAACTTCATTAGAAATGATTATCTTTTTCCTGGGTATAACTACTACAGCGGCCAAAGATGAGAAATTTTCAATATTTCATGCTTTTATGCATGGGGTGTAGAATGTACACCTCCTGATTCCTGTTCAGTAAAGTAAAATTTGGGGATATATTTGACGTCAAGATGTACTACATTGAAAGAAAATAACTGTATTAAGCTTAAACAGCAGATAGCATCCGACCTGAAAAAATGGGAAAACCTACAATTGTCATTGATAGGTAGAATTTCAACAATCAAGATGAATATTTTACCCAGAATTTTATATTTGTTCCAAACAATACCAATTAGGTTAAGTAAGGATTACTTTGAAGAATTAAATAAAATTGTGTTCAAGTATATATAGCAAGGCAAGAAAGCGAGAATAAAATTAAAACTTTTACAGGATGCTAGAATTAGAGGAGGATTTGGCCTTCCTAATTGGGAGTTGCATTATCAATCTGCAAACTTAATGTGGGTTAAAGAATGGATAACGTTAAGAAAGACTAGATTGTTGACATTAGAAGGTCATGATTTATTATTGGGTTGGCATGCTTTTTTATGGTATAAGGGAACTAAATCACAGGGTTATTTTAGAAGGCATTATATACGGGAATCGTTATGGTTGAATTGGGAGAAAATTAAGAAACAATGTTATTTGAAAATTCCAGTTTGGTTATTAACTATTGAAGCTTTTTCGTATCCTATAACTTATAAGAAGGAACAAACAGTTAGATATGGGGAAATATTGGATGAAAAGGGTGAACTTAAAACGATGCAAAATTTAGAACAAGATATAAAGATGAATTGGTTTTCATATGCGCAAATACATGCAAGGTATCTTAAAGATTCTAAAATAGAAGGATTTTATGATAAATTGACTGATTTAGATAGGATTTTGACAGGTACTGATGAAAAAGTGATTTAAAAACTATATGGTTATTTGTTGGAAATTAAATTAGAGGAAGAACAAGTTAAAGAAACAATGATTGCTTGGGGGAAGAATTTTGGATATGGAATTGATTAAAATCAATGGCAAAAATTGAGAAATGGCAAAAATTGTGGTCACAAAATTATAAAATGACAATGTCAACAGCATATAAAGAAAATTTGTATAAGATGTTTTACAGGTGGCACTTTCCCCCGACAAGAATAGCAAGAATGTTCAAGAATAAATCTGAAAAGTGTTGGAAATGTCATCAGATACCTGGCTCATATTACCATATGTGGTGGACTTGTGAGGAAGCCAGGAAATATTGGACTAGAATTCACATATGGCTGGAAAAAATGACAAAGAAACACATCGATTTGAAACCAGAGATTTTTTTATTGGGAATTGTACCTGATATATGTAATAAAAATTTAAAGTATTTGATTCTAAATGTATTAACAGTGGCTAGAATTGTATTTGCTAAACATTGGAAGAGTGAGAAAATACCATTAGAGGAAGAAATTATTAAGAAAATATTGGAATGTGCTGAAATGAGTAGATTGACATTTGAAATTAGAGAACAAGAAGAAAAACAATTTTATGAAGCTTGGGATCTTTTTTTATCAATGGTTAGATAATACAATATAATAATAGAATATTTAGAAATTTAGGAAATAATGAATATATAATTTTTCTTGGTTTTGATAATTTTCAAGAATATTTTATTAAGATAGATTTGGTATGATTCTATGATTTGTTATAAAATAATTTAACTTAATTATAGTTATCTCGCTTAAGTATGAATTAGTTAAATTATAGTCAAATGATTGTTTAATAATGATATTGGGATATTTTATTGATGATTGATAATGTGAGTTATTATGTAATATAATTATTTTGATAACTATGAAATGGATGCACAAAAGAGAGTGGTAAACCAACCGATACACTGTAAATTTATGAAGAATGATCTTTTTATGTTATGTTTTATGTCTTACATGTTTTTTGTCTGTCATTAAAATCAATAAAACTTTTACCAAAAAAAAAAAAAAAAAAGAAAAGAAATGATTATCTTTTTCCTGGGTATAACTACTACAGCGGCCAAAAATGAGAAATTTTCAATATTTCATGCTTTTATGCATGGGGTGTAGAATGTACACCTCCTGATTCCTGTTCAGTAAAGTAAAATTAAAATGAACTGCACACTACATATGCAATGTAACACATAACTCAAAAATAAATTAACAGGATTTATTATTCAGAACACATATATAGGAGTTATTTCTCAACATTATAACCTAGGAAATATTTAAATCAGTATTATATATCAAAATCAGGATTACTTAAATATCATATCTACTATCTGAGAACATACATACATACATACATACACAAACACACACACACACACACATATCTATGTATATGTATATGTATATGTATATGTATATGTATGCATATGCATATGCATATGCATATGCATATATATATGTATGTATGTATGTATGTATGTATGTATGTATGTATGTATGTATGTATGTATGTATATATATATATATATATGTATGGCATTCAGCTTTGATATTTTCCCACGTCATGGTAGTTGTGCTTTTAAAGTTGTAGCAACGTTTCAGCAGAATCTCATCTGCCATCATCAGGCTTCTGTATAGTGTTCATCTGTGAGTCAGACTTTTACAGTGATTTCAGATTTAAATTTGGGGCAGCCTATTGCTGTGCCAGAATGGTTTTTTCTTCATCCTGATTGGTTGGGAGTCTTGGTCTATGTTTATTAGTCTTGGAGTTTGCTGTCTTCTGCTTGATTGGTGTTTCTAATATCTTCTGTCTGTTTTTTGGCTCTTTTTGTATCTTGATTGGCTGGCAACATTGTGTTACTTGATTGGAGGCCTTTAGTGCAGCTTGGCTCCAGGTAAATGGACGGCTATCATTAGTTAGGAAGCTAGGTTTCATCTGGGTGCCTGGTTGGGGTGTATTTGAGCTGGAGGTATCATGGGGGATCTCTTTGTGCTCAGGTGCTTGTCTGGCTAGCTGTGTGGAGATTTTTTTGTTTATGAGTGCAGGCTTCCAAATGATGAACAAACAAAAAAATCTCTACACCACAAGCCAGGCAAACACCTGGGCACAAACAGATGAACACTATACAGAAGCCTGATGATGGCAGATGAGATTCTGCTGAAACGTTGCTACAACTTTAAAAGTACAACTACAATGACGTGGGAAAATACCCAAACAAAGCTGAATGCCATATACATATACATATACATATACATATACATATACATATACATATACATATACATATACATATACATATACATATACATATACATATACATATGTGTTGTGACTGAAAGTATCGATCCTGCTGTGAGGTTTGCTTCTGATGACTCTGAGGATGAAAGGCTGGAACCTGCTGAGAATTTGGAGTCTGAATTGTTAGAAGACACAGATGTGAACCAGGGGGATGAGAGGTTATCACACAGACATTTTTCGCCTGAACCCTCAACCTCATTCATGCCTGCAGTTGAGCCACAAGATGAGTCAGAGGAGTCGAGTGAGGAAGCTGACAGATCGTGGCTAGATGCCAGAACAAGAAGGAGGCTGAAACATCAAGCTGTGTGGAGGCATCAGGCCAGACGATAATTTAGGGAGATTGACACGCCCATCTAGGTGGTTCATGGAGACAAACTCAGTTAGAAGGGAGGGCGAGCCAATAATTAGTAATTAGCACGTTGCCTCAAGGATTATAAAATGACACAGCTGTGTGGGGGAAGTTTGTCAGGAACAAAGTGATTGATTACCTGCAGAGGTTTTCGGTAGAGGCTCGGAGCTTTGAGAATTTGTGCCAGAACTGTTGTGATAAACAGGGCGTGTGGAATATAATCTTGTAAGACTCCTTTCTGTTGGATTTGAGTTTTGGGGCAGCTATCTTTGGTTTTGTTTTATTGGAACTTTGAAGGGAGAGCCATAACATTTTTGTTCCTGACCACACAACAAACCATCTTAGAAGCAAGATGGATTCTAATCAACTGCAGCGTCTGGTAGAGCAACTCAAGAACAAATAACTCAGCTTTTGCAAAGTAACGTGATACTGCAAAATCAGGTAACACAATTGCTGAATTATGTTTCCAGCTTACCAAGTACCGCTGCTGCTTCCCCTGCCCCACCTGTGAGGAAAAGCCCGGTATCCATGCCAGAGAAATTTTCTGGGCAAATGGACAGGTTCCCGGCATTTATAGACTCTAACTGGAACGAACCGGCTCATATGGCTGCATTCCAGGAAGGCTTGTCTGATGCTATCAAGGATAAGCTAGTCCATGCAGAACGGGCTTCAACTTTGGATGCATTGATAGTTCAATGCTTACATATTGAAGCTCATTTACAGCAACGTGGGAGCAAACGGCCTGTTGTGGAACCACCTGTGTTTGCTCGTGCACGCATTCTGTCACCAAGAGTTTTCCAACCCACGGTTCAGATTGAGGAGCCGATGGAGATAGGCACACTCCGCCCTCGCATAACGGCACGAGAACGTTCAAGAAGGTTCCAGGATGACTTGTGCCTTTACTGCAGGGGTCCGGGACAATTTGCAAATTCCTGCACTCGTAGAGGGACTCGCAGACCTGTGCCCGAAACCACTCCTGGCTTGTTGGGAAACGGGGTAGGCCCGACCTCGGAGAAACCCTAGGTCGGGCACGTTCTACACCCCCACCCCAAATTGCTGAAGTAAATCCTGGTCCTCGGCATTTACTTTTGGACACTTGAATATTTCTGCAGTCCCAGAAGGAGGGAATTCCCGCCACTGCGCTGGTGGATTCAGGGGCTACAACCAGCTTTATGGACTCTGCTTTTGTTGAAAATTTTGGAATTCCTTTAATTCCTGTAAATCCCCCCATTAAGGTGGAAACTGAAGATGGATGAGAACTCAAGTCGGGACCCATTCGCTTAGCAACTCAGCCAGTGCGTATGGTCATTGGGGATCATGAGGAGGCGATCAGTTTTTATGTCACCTCGAACCTTCATCTCCCTTTGGTGCTTGGAGTATCCTGGCTACGTTTGCACAATCCGTTGGTGGCTTGGGTGCAGAACGCTATTTCGTTTCCAAACCTACAATGTGTGGACCATCTGAGACGTGTCTGCACCGGACAAGATATCGTCGCTCCTGCTGTCTCCATTCCTTCAGAGTTATCGGATTTTTCTGATGTTTTCAGCGAACAGGAGGCAGACCGATTACTGCCACATCGTACCTATGATTGTCCTGTGGACCTGATACCGGATGCCCCATTGCCCATGGGGAGGTTATATTCTATGTCAGAGCCCGAGTTGGTTGCACTCCGAGAGTTTTTAGATAAAAACTTAGCTCGGGGATTTATTCGCCCCTCTCATCCCCTCTTTCGGCGCTCTTTCTTTTTGTTAAGAAGAAGTCAGGAGAACTTCGTCTATGTTGTGATTATAGACGCCTGAACTCTATCACCGTGAGGAATAGCTATCCCTTGCCGCTCATTCCGGAATTGATGGAGCGATTGCGGGAGGCTACTATCTTCACTAAATTAGATCTGCGTGGGGCCTACAACCTGGTTTGGATACGCAAAGGGGACGAGTGGAAGATGGCGTTTGGCACTCGTTATGGTCATTTCAAGTACACTGTCATGCCATTTGGTCTGACCAATGCTCCTACTGTATTCCAGCACCTGATGAACGATATTTTTTGGGACATGCTGGATAGGTTTGTCGTGGTGTATTTGGATGACATTTTAATTTACTCTCGGTCCAGAGATCACCACCTTCAGCAGGTTCATCAAGTACTTCAGCGTCTTAGGGAGCATAAACTTTACGCGAAACTGGAAAAGTGTTTCTTTTTTCAGTCGTCGATAGAGTTTTTAGGGCACATCATTTCTCCCAAGGACATTGCTATGGACCCTAAAAAGGTTGAAGCATTGTGTAGTTGGGAAGCCCCTCGTCAAGGCAAGGACATACAATGTCTGTTGGGATTCGCCAACTACTATCGGACTTTTATCCCGGACTTTGCTAAAGTAATGGACCCCATAACTCAGCTCCTCCGTAAAAAGGTCCCGTTTGTGTGTGGGGGCCCTCAACAACAGGCTTTTGATATTTTAAAGAAAGCATTTGTAGCTGAGCCGATATTGAGGCATCCGGATCCGAATCGTCCATTTGTGGTCGAGACCGATGCCTCTAATGTCGTTATCAGAGCGGTACTGTTACAAGCTTCGAAAGATGGCACGCCCTTTTTCCCATGCACTTACTATTCTAGGAAGCTCACAGCTTCAGAGCGCAACTACACCATCTGGGAAAAGGAGTTGTTCGCCATTAAGGCTGCTTTTGAGACCTGGAGACATCATTTAGAGGTGGCTCGGCACAAGGTAGAGGTTCGTACAGATCATCAAAACTTGGAACATTTGACCACAGCTAAGAAATTGAACCAACGCCAGATTCGGTGGTCGTTGTTTTTTGCCAGGTTCAATTTCTCTGTTACTTATGTTCCAAGTGGACAGAATCGGAGAGCTGACGCGTTGTCTCGGAAGCCCGAGTATATCGGTCTTGAGGATTCTCTTCCTCTACGAACGATGTTACCAACAGAATCCTTAGCCTTACTGCAAGATCCTGTAGATTTGCGGGCTCATATATGAGAGGCGCAACGATTAGACCTGTGGATGCAGCAGAAAAAGGAAGAAGTTGGACCTGATTCCCCATGGTCCTTTGAAGAGGGCTTGTTATGACATCGAGACTTGTTGTATGTATCCAACAGGATACTTAGAGCCCTCATCATGACACAATGTCATGACAATCCAGCTACTGGTCATTTTGGTTTTCACAAAACCCTGCACTTGGTCACCCGGACTTTTTGGTGGCCTCGGGTTCGACATGATGTGTCTTCTTATGTCGCTTCTTGTATACAGTGTCGACAAGCGAAAGCGGCATCGGGTGTGCCTCCTGGACTT
Source organism: Hydrophis major (assembly GCA_033807585.1). Taxonomy (NCBI): domain Eukaryota; kingdom Metazoa; phylum Chordata; class Lepidosauria; order Squamata; family Elapidae; genus Hydrophis; species Hydrophis major. Next base: position 301,882,197 of record CM066329.1, on the reverse strand, counting down.
CTTCAACCACTGCCAACTCCGAGTAGACCATGGAGAGCGATCTCCATGGACTTTCTAACACACTTACCCCTTTCATCGGGTTGTACGACAGTGCTAGTAGTGGTTGACATGCTCACTAAAATGGCCCATTTCATCCCATGTAAAAAATTACCCTCGGCTCATGTTACTGCCTGGCTTTTCATACAACATGTATTCCGTTTACATGGCTTACCAGAAAGAGTTGTTTCAGATCGCGGTGTTCAGTTCACCGCTCAATTCTGGAAAAGCCTAATGAATGCTCTACGAGTACAAGTGTGTTTAGCATCGGCACATCATCCAGAAACCAATGGCGGGACTGAGAAAGTCATTGGCATCCTCACCCAATACCTCAGATGTTTTGTCAATCAAAGACAGAATGACTAGGTGACCTATCTTCCATTGGCAGAGTTTGCTTTTAATAACTCTTGGCACACCTCCACCCACATGACACCTTTTTATGGCAATGTGGGTTATTATCCGAGGTTTTTTCCACTATCCATCACGGATTCTCCAGTTCCGGAGGCATGAGATTTTTTGTCGGAATTATATGCGGTGCATCAATTGATTTCTAGACAATTAGAATGAGCGAAAACTGATTATAAGCATTTCGCCGATCGTTCGCATCGGGCGACGCCTCCATTGGCTGAGGGAGACAAGGTATGGTTGTCAATGAAACATCTTCAGGTCGATCGTCCGATTAGGAAATTGGATCATCATTTTATTGGTCCCTTCCCTATCGAGGCAGTTATTCATCCGGTAGCTTATCGACATACTTTACCGCACTCCATGCGCATTCATCCTGTTTTTCATCGCTCCCTGTTAATACCTGACACTCCATTGTGTAATCTTCGTTCTCCAGAAGATACCGGTTCTCCATCCAGGCTCAACATTGAACCTATTATGGATTCTACAGTGATCGGAATTTATGATTCCAAATGGTTAAAGGGACGATTCCAGTACTTTGTAGGAAAACTGGACAATGAAACTGAAATTCGCTCTTGGCAGGATGTATCCAAGGTGCATGCCCCAGATCTTATTCGCATATATCACGCACAATTTCCATCAAAACCACATCCTGATCGTCAGACTCAGGGGAAGGGCCCTGCGGTGAGGGATAGTGCTGTGACTGAAAAGATCGATCCTGCTGTGAGTTTTGCTTCTGATGACTCTGAGGATGAAAGGCTGGAACCTGCTGAGAATTTGGAGTCTGAATTGTTCGAAGACACAGATGGGGGATGAGAGCACAGCCAACCCCCCAACCAATCAGAACACAGCCAAACCCCCAACCAATGAGAACATACCCCCACCCAATCAGAACACAGCCAAGCCCCCACCCAATCAAGTCACACCTCCACTAGCAGTTAAAAGGAAGAAGCAGCTGAAAGCTCACATCACTCTGAGAAGCACAGAGCTGAAGACCAAGCCTGAAGATGATGAATGAGACTTCATCAAAACGTTGCCTAGATACTTCCAATCTTACGCGGGAGAATAATCAAAGATCCACATACAAATACCCGCGAGAACCTCAGAAAACAAATACACACACACACACACACACACATATATTAATGTACCATTGGTGAGTTTAAGACACAGTCATGGTATAGATTTCATGACATTAGGACAGGATAACAACACTTAACTTATTTTATTTTTATTGACCTGGTATTTTTGAAGATGTTCTTCTATACTTGTTTAGAATTAATGATTGGCAAAATTAAAATGCAGTACTTTGCAATGATATTAGTGAGAGAAAAAGTCAGACTCAAGGTCACAGTAAATTATGGATTAATTGTCAAATAACAGATCAGCAACATGCATATACACACCTTGTAGCTTTAAGGGTAAATATTGAAACTGATCCCCAAACAAATAACACACTCAATAATTGCGAGGATAGTAATGATGTGATATAATAGCTTTCAGGTTAAAGAGCAAAATTGTACATTTGTTATTTTAGCCAATGACTACAGTTAAAATAAAATACAATCATAAACCTAAATATGTGTAAAATTCTATCGTTTCCAATCATCCACTGCAGTTTCTTCGGTGAGGGAGAGTTGTTTAATATCTTATATATTCCCTCAAAACAAAAAGAAGGAATAAAAACAGGATGACCACCAAAAATATCAGTCAAGCTTGATCTTACATTCACAATTCACTATTAGAATTGTAGCATTCAGTTTTGTCAAATAAGGTCAATAATTGGGATAGATAGTAATATTGTTATCTCACTTAGGAAGGACTGAAATATATGTGTCAGGATTAAAAGGATGGAGTCTGCTTAAAAAAGCATCAGTGTCATGATTTCTTGAAAAGGAAGAAAAATTACTAATTTTATGTTGTGATAGCTGAGTTGAGTTGAAAGAATCTGTTTAACTAACTGCAGATGACAGATAAGAATCTATATAATTTAGAATATAGAAAAGAAAATATATGACCCATTGGGCCATCATTTCAAAGATATTTCCCTACCTAAACAGAGAAACAGAATTATCACAAGCAGAATTTAAAAAGCAGTAGGAATGAGAATGAGAGTGACTTTTGACTTCCTGCCAGCTTCCCCATTTTCTTCGTGGGAAGCTGGCAGGGTGCATTTAAAAAGACCAATCACTTCTCTGTAGCTGACTGTGGCTATTATGCAGCATGGAAGAACTGAAGTAGCTACAACTTTGCCAAATTTTAATTCCACAAAAGAAATCAGTCCTGGATTTTGTCCACATCCTTTAAGTTAGTCCATTTAAGATATGACAATTCACTAGCTGTTGCTTTATGAGGCAGTATTTTGCCTAACTGACATGTTGGAAGTAAAATTTGGTCTGGTTCTTATTCCAAGAGAGAAGAACATAGGAGAAATTAATTGGAGGCAAGCTGCAGTTGGAAAGAAGGTCTCTATTTATTTGGTAGCCAGAAACAATGACAACCACATGTTTCTGGAGTGGCGGACAAATTGGGGTTGAGTAGTGGGCTTTTATACAATTTTGGAGTCTTTGTGATTGAGATGCCTGTTCCTGTGCAAGAATATGTCCTTTAATATTTTAATGGTTGTTGCCAGATTCCTATGGGGTCATGAAAGGGTCATAGCTGACTCTACAAGCAAAAGCGGAAATGCAAATCCTAGCTGTTTGTTTCTCTGAACTAATCTTATCAATTTTGGCTTCTGCTTATTTGGAACTGCTGGCTTCCCTTTGTTTATGAATAGAATAGTCTAGCTTTAAAATATCTATTCATAAAGCCCAGCCTCTTTCAGACTTTGGCTTGAAGCTGTTTTCCTATACTGGGACTGCTTTCTGCCTTTGTTAAGGAGATTTTTCTCTTCTTCTTTAGGGGAAATATTTCATTCTGCCTCTTTATTCTGGGGTGGTGCTGGTGGTGGGCTTCATACAGAAGGTTAAAAACAGATAAACCAAAGAATTGCAGTGGTATATAGATTTAAAAAGATGTAGACTGATCCTATCATCTCGCCTTTTCCATAAATGTTGTCTGGTAAAATATAATAAAATCTACTACAAATATTTTTTATAGTATTCTGTTGCTAGCATCATATTTAACAGAGACCAAAGATCAATATTATTTAGGAGATGGACAGTCTGCATAAAAACGTGTTAACATTCTTGCCTGAGATTTCAAATCGACTAAAAGCTACCTTTTTATGCAAAATGAATTCAGGAACATAATTTACAATAAATGTGTTGCTGCAGCCCCTATAAAAGACAGTGATGGTACAGTCCTTCTGTTGTTACAAAACAAATGTTACCATCTCCTGTTGATCTGTTTAATCAAATAATTAATACTTGACAAAAATCATTCAAAAATCATTTGGAAAAAAATAGAGGCAACGGTGTGTTAATTTTACAGGAGTGTGGTCTTTTTTTCTGGAGCACCAAGGAAAAATCCCCTTGTAGCCCATTATAAATCTGTTGTGGCTCTGAAGTTTATGTTCCAAGGCTTTTAATTATCAAAAAGTGTTATGTCTGGCGCGGAAAGGAGACCAGGACTCAGTGACTTGGTTCAGCTCATTTATTGGTCCCGAGAATGGCTCGGGTTCTGGGGGGAAAACTGCGGCTTTTTATTCCCAAGCCACCGTGGCCGTGGCCAATGGCACCGCTTTGAATCTCCCGTGATTAGTTTCCACCAATCGTGGGAGATCCTCAGTGGGCCAATCAGAACGGCTCGCTTGACAAATCGGATCCCTGTGCACTTTGACCAATCACAGTGCGGCGTTTACAAGAATGTAAATGACCGTACAGAACACCCCTCCCCTCTTGATTCAGTCCTACGTGACGTAGTCCCGTAAGTAGGCAGGGCTCCATACTTGCCTACTGGACCTGCGCAGGTCAGTTGTTGTTTGGCTCCCGGCCGGTTCAGTTGGGTTCTCTGTTGCTCTCAGCCTCGTCAATGGAACCGCCTGGAAGGTGTCGCCGGGCCTCTTGTTGCAGCTCCCTCCCGGTCTACCCGGGCTGGTTGAGCTGCCATTTCCACCGCTCCTGCTTAGTCTTTCTGGGCTGGTTGAGCTGGCCTGGCTGCTTCTTCCTGGTGAGGTTTCGAGCTGGCTGTCGGTTGGTAAGTGTTGCTGGTTTCTTTCTATTGGGTTTTGGTTCCCGGGGTATTCCCTCCCCTCTTGGCTTGTATTAAGGGGGCTGTCTGTGTTTGGTTGCATGTCGGTTGTGTTTTCTGTGATTGTTCTTGATCTTAGTTGATCAATGTGGCGTTTCCAGGCTCGTCCGTCGATTGTTTGCAGCCGGTACGAGCGAGGGCCTGTTAGTTGGGTTATGGTTGCTGGTACCCACAGTGGGTCTCTGGTTAGGTTCTTTGCATAGACGGCGTCAACTGGTGCAAAGGACCGGTGCTTGCTAGAGGAGTTGGGGGGTCTCTCCGGGTTGTATGTTGGGTGCAGCCTGTCTAGTGGGGACCTTATTTTCCTCCCCATTAGTAGCTCTGCCAGGCTTTTGTTTGTTGTTGTGTTTGGGGTTATATGTTGTATGAAGAGCATTTTATATCCGTTTCGCCCTTCTGTTTGCCGCTGGATGTGCCAGAGCTGTCAATGTGTGTCGTATGCCCCGTTCCGCTAGTAATTTTTCAAATTCTAGTGAGGTGAATTGGGGCCCGTTGTCTGACACGATGACATCTGGGAGGCCGTGGGTTGCAAATAGGTTGCTAAGTTCCTTAGTTACGGCCTCCGTGGTGGTGGTTTTCATGTTGCTTACCTCCAGCCAGTTGGAGTAAGTGTCTACCGTTATAAGGAATGTATGTCCCTTAGTGGGCCTGGCAAAATCTATGTAGATCCTGGACCACGGTCCCCTGGGGGTTTCCCATTCCAGGATCGGTGCCGCAAGTGGGCTCAGTCTGGTTTCTTGGCAGCGTTCACATCTTGCCACCCAGGCCTCGATTTGCTTGTCCATCCCTGGCCACCAAGCGTAACTTCTGGCCAGGGCTTTCGTTCTAACTATGCCCGGGTGCCCCTTGTGTAACAACTCCAATACCTTCCCTTGTAGTTTTTCCAGAATAACAACCCTATCCCTCCACAGTACACTCCCTTTTTGTAGCGAGAGTTCTGTTTGCTGGTTCCGAATATCTTGAATGCTTTGTCATCGTCTTTTTCCGGCCACCCTTTTTCTACCCAATGTAACACCCGCGCCAGATGTTTGTCTTTATTAGTTTCTCGGTAATGTCTGACGTGGTTATGGGTAGATTGGGCAGAGTCTCTATGCTGAGGGTGCTCATCTTGGGTGCTGGGTTGGTGTCTAGGTCGGGTAATGGCAAGCGGCTCAAGGCGTCTGCATGGGTTATAGTCTTACTGGGTCGGTGTGTGAGCCGGTAGCTGTAGGCAGCAAGGAATTTGGACCACCTTGTCATTCTGGGAGATAGGATGTTTGGGGTGGCCCGGTTCCCTGCCAGGATGCCCAGCAGAGGCTTGTGGTCTGTGATAATGGTGAACGTGCGGCCATAGAGTTACTCGTGGAACCTCTTCACTGATGCGACGATGGCCAGGGCCTCCTTGTCCAGCTGGCTATAGTTCCTCTCTGGTTTGGTGAGTGTCCTCGAGAAGAAAGCGATGGGTGCTTCTCTTCCATCCGGGAGTGTGTGACTGAGGACGGCGTCGAAGGGTGAGGCGTCGCATGTGACGGCAAGTGGTAGGGTCTCATTGTATTGGATGAGGACGGCATCCGAAGTGAGCAGGTCTTTGGTTTTCCTAAAGTCCAGGTGGCTGCCTTGTCCAAAAGCCTATGCAAATGCTCTGCCGTGGTCAGCTTTTGGGGCAGGAAAACATTGTAAAAATTATGCAGTCCCAGAAATGCCTGCAGTTTAGTTTTATTCCTGGGCATGGGGGCCTCCTTAATGGCTCTGATTTTGTTTGTGGTTGGGTGGATGGCGTGCCGGTCTAGGAGGTATGCAAGGAACTTGACCCCCTCTGTGTAAAGCTGGCATTTCTCTCTCCACTTTTAGACCGGTTTCCTTAAATTTCGTTAGCACTTCCCTTAGACGACCCTCTAGTTCTAGCTGGTTGGTTGCCGACACCAGCACGTCATCGAAGTGGGGCACCACCCCCTTAATTCCTTGCAACAGCCTCTACATGAGGCTCTGGAAAATTCCAGGCGCCATGCTGACTCCAAACTGGAGTCGGTTACAGCGAAACGCTCCCCGGTGGGTGACTATGGTTTGCGCCTCCGCGGTTTCTGCGTCGACCGGCAGCTGTTGGTATGCTTGTGCCAGGTCGAGCTTCGCAAAAACTTTGCCTCCCCCCAGTGAGTGTAGAAGGTGCTGCATTACTGGGATGGGGTAGGCGCTTTGTTGTAAGGCACAATTTAGGGTGGCCTTATAGTCCCCGCAGATTCTTACTGACCCATCGGGCTTGACTGGGGTGACTATTGGGGTCTCCCACCAGACGTGGTCAATTGGTTGTAGGACCCCTTGCTTGATGAGCTTGTCAATTTGCTTGTCTATTTTTGGCCTGAGTGCAAAGGGTACCCCCTTGGTTTTAGGCATATTGGGGGAACGTTGGGGTCTCGGCTGAAGGAGATGGGGGGTCCTCGGTACTTGCCTAGGGTGCCATCGAACACTTCCTGGAAGTCCCGTGCCAGTTGCTGTTCCCAATCGGTCTCGGCAGTGTGGTTGATGCCCGTGACTTCGATGCCGAGTGGTGCGAACCATTGCAGTCCCAAAAGACTGGGTCGGTCTCGGTCCACAATCGTCAGGGGAAGCTTTACGGTGCGGCCCTTGAATGTTACCTTGAATTGTCCGGTTCTGACTACCAGGATGCGGTTTCCCTGGTAGTCCTTGATTATTAGTCTCTGGTTCTTCAGTCCTTTGTTGTGGATGGTAGGTACCAAGCGCTTGATTTCTTGCCAAGCGACCATGGACCATTTTGAATGGCTCACCTTCGATGCTTACCTCCACGTAGACCTTTCGGGTGTCGGTGATTGATGCGTGGCCGATGATGACCGTCTGGTGGATTTCCTCCTTCCGCCGGGTTTTGCCACCTCGTCGGTTCCATCCACTCCGGTCCCATCAGCTGTCGGCTTGGCGATCTCTGGCTCTGGGGGATGTGCTGTCCCGTCTCCACTCACTGTGGTCCCGCAGTCTGGGACTGTAGGCCTTCCTCAATCGGCAGACTCGGGTGGTGTGACCCTTTTTGTCGCAGTGCTGGCAGACTGCATTGAAGAAATGGCACTCTGCTCGAAGGTGGTCACCTCCGCACCTGGCACAAGTGGTCCCTGACTTATGACCCTGTCCATTGCGCTGGTCACATCCCATCTGTAGCTGGTGGATCTCCTCCTCCTCGTCCGTGGTGTCGGAGGCGGAGTGGAATTCGCCATGATGGGTGGTGGTCTCACGGTGACTTGCTTCCAGTTGGGCCTCGGTCGCCCATCCTGGGTCGGCGGTCATGGTGCGGTCTCCAGTGTCTGCATGCGGTTCGCCGATTTCCTGGTTGCCTCGGCTGCGGTGGCTTCAGCGATGGCGTCGGCGAGGGTGATGTCTCCTTTGGCCATCAGTCGTCTCTGTAAGACTGGGTCTCGGAGTCTGAGTATGACGCGGTCCCGTAGGGCCTCATCCATGTCCGAGAACCCACACATGCCCCCTAGGCTTCGTAGCTCAGCCACAAAATCGCTGATGCTCTCGCCCGCTCTCTGGTCCCGCCAGTAGAAATCATGCTGCCTGATGAGGGTGGGCACAGCAGGGGCATAGTGGTTCTGGAACAATGGTTCGAGGTCGGCCCAGTCCATCTCCTAGACGTCCGCGAGTTTCGCTGGAGCTTTCACCATCTTGAACACTGCGGGCCCGTAGTGTGTCAGGAAGACGGCTCTTTTCTTTGGCCCAGCAGCATCGTTCATGTTGCTACATTCAAGGAACATGAGGAATCTGTTGGTGTATGATTCCCAGTCCTCGGTAGCGGGATTGAAGGGTGCGGGCGGTGCGATGCTGGCCATCTCGTCGGTCTCGCTTCCTCCGGACACGTGTTGGTGGGGGATTAGCCTTGGAATCCCACCTTCATCGCCAGTGTTATGTCCGGTGCGGCAAGGAGACCAGGACTCAGTGACTTGGTTCAGCTCATTTATTGGTCCCGAGAATGACTCGGGTTCCAGGGGAAAAACTGCGGCTTTTTATTCCCAAGCCGCGGCGGCCGCGGCCAATGGCACTGCTTTGAATCTCCCGTGATTAGTTTCCACCAATCAGAACGGCTCGCTCGACCAATTGGATCCCTGCGCGCTTTGACCAATCACAGCGTGGCATTTACAAGAATGTAAATTACCGTACAGAACAAAAAGTACCTTGTGGCAAATTGAAAAAATAATTCTTTACAATACAATACAAATAAAGTAATGCTTCTAACTTGATTTGTCATTCTCACTTTGTTACTTTGATAACATATTGAAGCAGGTTATGGTAAGAGTAGCTATAGATAAACCGCTATTAGTTTCTGCAAACATGGCAGAGCACAAAGAGCTTTGTTAATTCTCCATTTGTTTTAATGTTCTCTAGCTGCAAATGAGAATGATGTATATCTAAACTTTTGACCTTTTTAAAAAGCCTCACATGCCAGGCCACATCTTTATTTTCAATCATGAGCGGCATTATTAATTAATAATGCCTTGATCAGGCTGCAGATATATGAATATGTATTCTCAAATGTTGCCCACTTATTATAAAACTCATCCCCTAGATATGAACAGTGTCCAGAAATGGATTAAGATAAGCCTTGTTTCAGATTACAAAATTTGCCAAAGAAAAGCTGTGAGATTTTCATTGGATTTTAAAACCACATGCACACAAAGGAAATTTAGATGTACATGATTAAAATTCTGCAAGAAAATGAAAAGAATTACCCAAAATTATATAAATAAAGTGATAGGTAAGTTTACACAGAAGAAAAGTATGATTTAAACCCTTTGGACTCAGGAAATTTAGATAGGAATGAACAAAAGCTAAAAACTGTCCATTAGAAAGGGAGGATTTTAGCAATTTATATTAGCAACTATATTAATTAGGAGAAACTGTATGTAAAGGATTAGCATATTCAAAGATATTGTGAAATAAACACTACAAGATTTTTTTTTTAACAGATTGAAGAATTTGCTATCGGTAGGGTGAATACCCTGACTGTCAATTAAGTACCCTAAGAATTAAACATGATCGGCACACAGTTTGCACTTATTTCTTTTGACTTTCAAGCCTGCTTCCTGGAATTTTCGTAATACCAGTCTTAAACGCTCCCGTAAGATTTTTGGAGTGGGGGCGGCAATGAGCACATTGTCAAAATAGGGGACAACACCCTTGATCCCCTGTAATAGTCTCTCCATTAGGCTCTGAAAGATCCCTGGGGCCACACTGACTCCAAATTGAAGCCGCATACACTTAAAGGCACCTCGGTATGTTACGATAGTCTGTGCCTGTGGCGTTTTTTCATCAACCAGCAGTTGCTGATAAGCCTGAGCTAAGTCTAGTTTAGCGAAGACTTTTCTGCCCCCCAGGGAATGGAGGAGGTGTTGTTCCACTGGCACCGGATATGGGTTCTGTTGCAGGGCGTGGTTTAGGGTGGCTCGGTAGTCCCCACAAATTCTAATGGAGCCATCCGGCTTAATTGGTGTCACAATCGGCGTTTCCCATGGGGAGTGGTCAGTTGGCTTTAACACTCCCTGGGCAATCAGCTTATTAAGCTGCTCATCGATTTTTGGCTTTAGAGCGAATGGAACTCGACGAGGCTTAAGGCAGATGGGAGCTATCTTTGGATTAAGGCTAAAGGATATCGGGGTCCCCTTGTACTCGCCTAGCTTTACCTCGAAGATGTCCCTGAATTCGTGGGCGAGGTCTTCCTCCCAGTCACTGCCACTGACTCAGTTAATGCCAGCCACTTCAATGCCGAGTGGTGCGAACCACTGTAGGCCTAACAGACTAGGCCGGTCCTTATCGATCACCATCAGGGGTAAGTATGTCGTGCGGTTCTTGAATGCAACCCGGACTCGACTGTATCCTGCGACTGGAATTCAGTTCCCCTGGTAGTCCTTTAACACGAGCTGTTGGAATTGAAGATCTTGGCGCCGGATAGTGCGGATGAGTTGCTTGAGGATCTTCCATGAGACCATTGAAAGAGACGATCCCGAGTCAACTTCCATTTGGCAGGGTTGATTTTCAATGTTCATGTTGACCCGAATTTTCTTAGCGTCTAGTGAAGAGGCATGGCCAATAGTGAGTGTTTGGTGGGCCTCTTCCCGTCTCGCTAGAGGATTCACGGGTCGGTTTCTGTAGGAGTGGTTTACTGGTTCTCCCCTTACAGGGCGATTCCCTGTCGATTGGTGAAGGTTGGTTCCTTTCGAGGTCTGGCTGGGTCTGAGGAGGCTTCTGCAGACCCATCCAATGTGGCCTCGTTTCCCGCACTTGTGGCAGAGCGCGTTGCGGAATTTGTAGTCGGAGCGGTAATGGTTGGCCCCGCAGCCAACACACGGTTGTTGGGACTTCGGGTAACGGTCCTGATCGGACTGCAGGCGATGGACCTCTTCTTTGTCACTGTCTGACGACGAAGAGAGGTCCTCATGGTGGGCCATTTGCAGCTGCCTTTCTGCGTTAGATGAAACTTTGCCGGCCGGTAGGTGTGCTGGAGTGTGATTTCGACGTAATTGGGCAGCCGACTTCTTGGTCACCTCGCTACTGTAGCTTCAGCTGCGGCATCTTTAAGGGTGATGTTGCCCTTTGCCATTATTTTGCTCTGTACATTTAGAGCGTCTAGCCCGAGGACTACTCGGTCTCTCGAGGCCTCTTCTAAGTCAGTGAAATCACAAAGGCCTCCCAAGTTCCGGAGGTCTGCAATGAAATCGGCGACTCTTTCTCCTTTCCACTGGTTTCTTTGATAGAACTCGTGTCATCTTACGAGCGTTGGAATGGTTGGTGCATAGTGGGCCCTTAGTAGCAGTCCCAGTCCATGGCCTTCGCTTCCACTGGTTTCGCTAATGCCTTAGCCATTTTGAATACCGTCGGGCCGCAGTGCATTAGGAATACCGCCCGATTCTTCCCGGGTGTGGCATCCTTCAGATTATTTGTTTCCAAAAACATTTGAAAACGATCAATGTAGGACTCCCAGTCCTCTTGAGCTGGATTGAATGGAGCGGGTGGTACTACACTGACGGACATGGTTCTGCCGTTGTGCGCTTCAGCCACGTGTTTAGTTGTCTTAGTTGGCTCTGATGTCATCCAATCCCATCCTCATCGCCAGTGTTAAGTCTGGAGCATGGGTGCGAATGATGGAGACGAGCCGGTAGAAACAGTGAACTTCAAACTCTTTATTTACATATTGTGACAGCTCAAACTGGAGGGCTGCTATAGCCTTCCTTATATAGGCAACTTATTAACTATTCAACCAATAGCAAACCTGGAGCGCTAGCTCCATTAACCAATGGGAATGGCCTGTCAATGGCCAATCGGATGCTCCTGAACGGACCAATCTGATCCTGCCATTAACAGCCAATCAGAAGTGCAGGGCAAGAACCCTGCACTTGACTTCAAGCTCAAGATAACTTTATTGGTATTATTCATTCACAACAGAAGAAATAAGCAAGGGGCCTGTGGTAGATATTGTATGATTCTGAGAAGATGATTGAAGATGATTGTGATTGAAATGAAGAAGTCGTTGACAGGCAAGATGTTATAGGAGACAATTTTGTGAACTATGCTTAGATCAGAGAGCAGGCGGTGCAGTTCTAGATTGTCCAGGCCAAAATTTTGAGCCTGGAGGCACAGAGAATTCTATTGTGAGTGGAGGAGTGGAGTACTTTTCTCAAGAAATATCTCTGAACCCTCTCAATAGTGTTAATGTCTGATATACAGTGCAAATTCAAGGTAAACATGCTATATTTGACAATTGGTCTAGAAAAGGTTTTGTATGCCCTAGTTTACAATTCAATGAACTGTTTGTGAAGAAGCTTCTCAAAATAAGGTTAACAACTCTTAAAGCCTGTTTGGCAATGCTGTTACAGTGAACTCTGGGGCTTAGATAAGTTCAGATAAGTACTCCTAGGTCCTTAACAGAATGAGGGTCGTCTATGAGATTGTTTCCACCTAACTTGTATTTGGTGTTCTGATTTTTTTTTTTTTTTTTTTGTGTGTGTAGGATGTGTAGGACCAAGCATTTTGTTAGTTGAAATTTGGAGTTGCCAATTACACAAACTTTCTGACACATAGTTGAAGTCGCTTTGTAGGGCAGCAGCATTGTCGGTCGTGTTAAATAATTTTGCGTCATCAGCAAAGAGGACCCAGATGCTTTTAATGTTGTCACATAGGTCATTGATGTAAAGCAGAAAGAACGTGGGTCCTAAGACGCTGCCTTGGGGGGCAACACTATTAACTGGTGCTGGATTTGATAGGGCCTTCCCTATTTTGACCATTTGTTGCCTCTTGGATAGGAACATTGGGTAGCTTAATTCTGACTAAGGAAGTATTTTGGTATCAAGTCATACAATTTATTATAATTAGTTAATATCTAGCTGAATTCTTGCAAAGCAGGGGAAATAAAATAGATCAGGAACCATACATTTTACAAAAAAAAAAAAACTTTTGGCAAAATATTTTCAAAGTAGAGCAAGAATCTGACATGTTCTTTTTTTAACTTTTCCATAGTTAAATATTGTTCTTAATTATTTAAATCATATGCAAAATTTGTCATAAATGCTGGACTAAAAATAGAAAATAGAAAAATAGAAAGAATATTTCTAGAAGAAAAATCAGCCATCTAAAATTTGCTGACAGTATCACTGGTATTATGAATAACATTTAAAGAATCTCTTGATAAAGATGAATAAAGTGCAAAAGTCAGTTTGCTACTCAATATTAAAAAAACCCCACAAGATTACATCAATTTGTGAAACCAATTGAAGTCAAATAGGATGAAGAAAAAACTGAAAACGTAATGTTCCTAGTCTTAAAAATCCACAGAGAAATTAAGTAAACATAGCAATGAAGCGATATCTGCTACCTTGGGAGAAAAACTATGGCTGCTCTAGATAAATAGTAAAGTGCATCACACTAACATTTAAAAAAATACATCTTGTCAAGACTATGACTATAACATATGACTTTGAAATTAGGAACATTATAATAACTGAATAAATTTTAAAAAATAATGCCTCCATATTATTATAATAACTGTGATAAAATTGTTGATAATACTTTGAAATTAGGAACATTATAATAACTGAATAAATTTTTAAAAATAATGCCTCCATATTATTATAGTGCCTGTGATAAAATTGTTGATAATACTTTGGATCAATTGAAGAAAAAATAATTTAATATTGTATAAAATAAAATGAATTTAACCACTGGAAGCATAAAACATGAAGACAGAGCTAAAGTTAGGGTTAGGGTTACTATCAATGATAATTTCAGCATGAACTTACAAGAACTCAGAGAAACCACTACTGGCAAAACAGTCATGATGAATTCATCAGATCATAAAATGTCCAAGGCAACAGAACAGCAGCCACAATAAAAGAATGATGATTTCAGCCAGATCACAGAAAAGTATACATGGGAGTAGCATTATTTAATCCAGTACACCTCTAAGAATATAAGATTGGGGAAGGCGGATGTCACTGCAGTTTACATATTTTGGGAAATGTATAATGTTCTCAATGGATTCTGTCTAAAGAGAGTTTCAGAATCTCAAGATTTTTCCAGGTTCTTTTAAAATAAACCCTTGTTCCTGAAACCTAATAATTATTCCAACAGAATAATTCTTGTAATTCTTGATATACTGCATTTTATTGGAAGTAAAATTAGAAAGGGTACAGTTCTCATCACCATGACAAAATGTCTTAATTTATCTGTATAATGAACCACATCTGAGTTTTATAAATCCTCAAATGCATACTCTCTGTGACTCTGTGTGTGTGTGTGTGTAAAATCAACCTAGTCTTGAAAGTTCATTGCTAAAATAGTGTAAAAAAAAAGAGAAAACAGTAATCACTATTCCATAAAATAGAGAGTAGAAGATATTAGATTTAAAAATGTAAAAATAAACACATCTAATTACTGGTCTCCCCTCCAAGTTTCTTAATAATAACTTTTCCAACACTGTTAATGGGTAACAGCCAAGTATAGTACTCCTGGAAATAGAGTATATTATAAATTATTTTCTTAAACTTGTTATCTTCATCATCATCATCATCCTTCCAATGTTTTTCTCACAGATGCAGGTTCCACTTTTTGGATCAACAAAGGCCATCTTGCACAATCAATCAAGCAAACAAACAAACATTTATTATCAATGCACAACATGTGTACAATGAAATTGAAATGAGCCTCCTTGGTACTGGTCCTGCAAGTCTATCATATTAAACCTAGGCTTATGTTGCGTTCAGAAGTCTGACAGTCCACAGATAAAGCTATTTTTCAACCTATTTGTTTGGCTGGCTATGTTTCTATATCTTTTGCCTGATGGTAAGAGAGTAAAGAGGTATTAACCAGGGTGTGAATCATCCCTGAGGATTTTCCTCACTCTGCTGAGGCAACGGGTCCTGGCTATTTCATCCAGTGATGTAAGGGGACAACCCATTAATTTTTGTGCTGTGCTGTGCTTATCACTCTCTGTAATGCCTTTTTGTCTGCAGAAGTCAAGCCAGCATACCACACCATAATACAATATGTAAGGATGCTTTCTATCATAGACTAGTAAAAGGAAGTCATCAGTCATTGTTCCATCTAATATTTCCACAAGACCCTAAGGAAATGGAGTCTCTGACCACCTGGATTGTGTTACTTTTCCAGGTGAGATCTTGGCTAAGGTGAACTCCCAGAAATTTCAAAGAAGAGACCCTTTCCACATAGCCTCCCTTGATGTAGAGTGGGGCAGATTCCTCTTTCTGCTTCCGGAAGTCTAACATCATCTCCTTTGACTTGCTGGTGTTTAGATGCAAGTTGTTTTCTGAGCACCATGTGGATAACTTCTGGACTTTTTCCCTGTATGCTAATTCATCTCCTCCTGTAATAAGACCCAATATGGTAGTATCATCTGCAAACTTTATTATCACATTAGATGGATTAGAAGATATGCAGTCATATGTGTACATTGAGTACAGATAGGGTCTGAGCACACAGCCCTAAGAAGAGCCAGTGCTGAGCTTTAGGGAGGAAGATGTGAAAGACCCAGATCTCAGTGTTTGTGGCTGGTATGTCAGAAAGTCTTTAATCCAATCAAAGGTGAGAGAAGGGAAATTCAAGTCAGTCAACTTTTTGATGAGGATATCTGGCAAAATGGTGCTAAAAGCTGAGCTGTAATCTATGAAAAGCATTCTAAGGTAGTTCCCAGGTTCCTCTAGATGAGTCAGTACAGAATGTAGGGCAGTAGCAAGGCATCACCTGTTGACCTATTTATTCTGTAGGCGAACTGATATTGGTTGAAGTTTGATGGAAGGCATGACCTAAGGTGTTGAAGAACCAGTCTCTCAAAGCACTTCATCACTATAGACATTAGTGCAATGGGTCATTCAGGCTGTTTGTAGCTGTTTTTGGGACTGGAATGATAGTGGCTACTTTCAGACATGATGGAACACTGGCCATTTGCAGGGAGATGTTAAAATCAAATGCAACAT
Source organism: Hydrophis major (assembly GCA_033807585.1). Lineage (NCBI taxonomy): Eukaryota > Metazoa > Chordata > Lepidosauria > Squamata > Elapidae > Hydrophis > Hydrophis major. The sequence goes on along the minus strand of CM066329.1, from coordinate 301,866,100 downwards.
CCAAATCCAACTGGGCATTTTTCATATCCGTATTTATTGTATCTTTCCATCTTTCCTTCAGCCTTTCAGGAGTATTTTCCATCTATACTAAAATGAAAGGTGATGCATGCTAGGATGTGGGATGTTGCTCATAGAAAATGGCCTTAACACTATAGGTATTTCTCCCACATTTTCTCTGATATTTGTCTGGTGCTCTTTTGCTTCTGAACTGTGTCATTTCTGACATGGTCAAGAAAACAAATGCCTAAGAATCAATGAGGTATATTTCCAATGGTGTGTAAAAGGTATTCAATGCATTTAGCGCCATACAGGGCAGCTGGGTGCACCATTGTTTTTTACATCTTCAATTTTAGATGGCTTGGCATGTATCAATCACAGAAGCACACCAGTGATCTCTTCGCGCTATAAACCATGCTTTGTTCACTCTTGCTCACACTTTGTCTTTGAGTCAGGCTTCACTAGATCTTCACTGCTGACTTGTATGGTGATAATATTCAGGCTGGCCTCTATATATTCAGTCTTTTTGATGTTGAGGTTCAGGCCAAGTTGGCAAAGAAAGTTGTTCCATATCTGCACGTACTGCTGCAGTTCTTCTCTGGTGGTGCTCTGAGCATGACATCATTGGTACAGAGCAAGGTCCAGGGGATGCCATGTTGCAGTTTTTTCATAATAATATCCATGACAAGAATGAACAGCAATGGTGATAATGCTGAACTTTGATGAACACCAACTTTCACAGGAAGGCTGTTAGAAGGCTGATAGCACATCTCACACAACTGCTAGTATCGTGTTTCTCCAACAATACAGCCTCCACCAATAGGAAGCCCCATCATGTTTTATTGGCATAAAATCAAATTAAGCCCCTCCCCCCAAATTAAACCCCATATTAAACATGCGAAATAGGGAGGGAAAGCGGGGGGGGGCTTGCCGTTAGGAAGTACTTTTGTTGCATGCCCGGCTATGATGCTGCCTGCGTTGGTGGGGCACTTCATATCGGGAGACCTTCCACCGTTGCTTTCCCTTCTCCCTTGCTGCCCCTTCTCCCTTCCCACTGGACCCTCCGCTCATCCTGCCAGGGCCGTGCCAGAGCCGTGAGGGCTGGGCAGAGCTGGGAAAGTGAGCCGTGGGTGTATGAGTGCCTCCTCCTGTCCTTCGTTCCCAAATCTCGCCCAGGCTGGCGGGCGCTAACTTCGCTCGTTCTCCCCATGTCGAGCTAAGGGTGGTGGCTGTTTCTGCTGCGAACGGCTCAGACCGCTGCTGCTGCTCCACAGCCACCCACCTGGCCTTTCTTTGAGGTGGAAGAGCTCACTGGGCTGAAGGGCACGTCAGAGGTGCACAGTGTAGGGAGGTCGGGGAGGAACGGAAGAGGCCCCGGGAAATTAGCCTCCCCACATGGTGTTGGGCTACCCTCTGGGGCAGGGGAAGCTTTGTAAAATAATTCACTTTACCTTCGAAAACAAAGGGAAGACAGGAGCACCTGAAGCCAAGTGTCTCCTCAGGGCTCCAGTTGCAGGGAGGAGCCCTGACTGGCCTCATGTGGCTGCGCCAAACACTGCGCCGTTGCTCTAATGCTGTGGCAGCAAGGGAGAAGGGAAAGCAACGGTGGGCTGAATTCGAAGATCTCCCGAATATCCAAGCTGTCGCCACCCGCCCACCCACCCGAGGATGCAAGGGGGGAGGAATTAAGTCACTCCCAAAAAGACATCCTAGCCGTTTTTTCGGGGGTCAAAAAAAAAAAGCCCCGGCCTTATTATGTGAGAAACACGGTATTTGTATACAATGTTTGGACCATTGTTATGAGTTGCTCATGGTCACATAACATGTACCAAATTAGCTGATACAAAACACAGTCAAAACTTTTTCAAGGTCGAGGAAAGTTAAATGTTAATGTCTTCCCCTTTTCTCAGTGGTTTTGCATATGCATGTGAACTACAAAAATGGTGTCAGTAGTATTAGAGCCTTTGACAAAGCTGCCTTGACTGGTATTGAATTTTACAATGTCACAAAGATGCTAGTCAATGATCTGCTCATAAATTTTCATTATGTGTGTGATAGGAGGGAAATTAGCTAATAGTTTGAACAATCTGCCTTTATTCTTCTTTTTTTTAAATAAAGTTTTATTTGGGTTTTTACACATACAAAATACAAGTAAAACATCTTTTTTGAAAATAGCATGGTCCTGGGTTGAACTTCTTTATACAGACACAAAACTCAATTTTATGCTCCTTTTTGTATTCTATTCCATATCTTATACTATTTTACATTTTCTATATAGTTTTTCCCCTCTTTTGTTTTTCTCAATTTTAATTTGATTATCTCATCTCAATTCAAATCATTATATTTATACTTTTGTCTGTTCTGTTTCAATTTCATATTATCTTTTCTCATTAAACAAATTTTCTCCTGTAGTTACTAATTGGAGTATGACACCTTTATATCTTTTAATTACATTCATTCAACTCTTATTTAAACTTCAATATATACCTTAAGGTTATGACCTTCAATATAATACATAATACATAACTTCCAATCAAGTTCTGCTTGGTACATTCTTATAATATGCACTATATTTAAAAAAAAGATTGTAAATATATGTAATTATAAACCCCCATTCCATTCCAGTTGAATTCTATCATTAATAATCATTAAAATATTAACATCTTTAACACTTCTTTTCAATTAAATATCATACTTCCTTAAAAGCACATATAATCTCCATAATTAATTTTTCCTTTATTTCTCTTCACATATGTTTTATAAATCATTAAATATACCTTTTATTACATTTATTTATTGACAAGCATTCCACTGAATTACAATAGCTATTTTATCAGACATTAATCATACATTGTTTCATATTTTCCAAAATTATTTCTGTTTCTAATATAATCGTACTATCTTATGTATCTTTGCAGAATCCCTTTTTCCATTAAATTTTCACCCATTATCTCTAAATAGGCCCTGTTTCTCTGTATTTTGTTTCTGTCCATGGCTTCTTTTCCTTTCTTTCTTCCCTCTCATCTTCTCCCTCTCCTTTTTACCCCCTTGTGTCTCTATTTCTAATTCTCTCTTCTGCATTTCCTTCTTCTATTGCTTTCTGATTTTATACTTATTTTTCACTCTATTTTTTTTAGTTGTTTTTCCCAATCTTAAACTTTCCATTCTCTTTCCCCCCTTTCTTTTCTTTCCCCCATCTAAGATTACTTGTTCATTAAAGATGGCTTCTTCTTTGTTGCAATCTTCTTGTTTTGCAGGCATTTCTTGTTGTTTCTCATAATTCCAAATCTCCATTTCTAAAAACTGAAATATGAAGCCAAAAGAACCTCTCCCTTCTTGTGAATCTTCTTTGTACTTTTTAAGTTCCATTTTCAGTTCTTCTAAAAGTGGAGCCATTTTAAACAGTTTTAAACAACCACCTGATTGATTTTAGTCATTCAAAACAATAACCAAGAATCCAGAAATCATCAAGTAATCCAGATAGTCCTGGGTTATATCTTCTTATTTCTTTTTCGACTTTCTCTTCCTGGGGTTTTTGTTGCGATATTTCAGTTAGAATGTATCTTTTGGAAGTCTTGTTGAGATTTTGCTGAAAGTTCTTTTTTTTAATTCCAGGCAGTCTCCTCCCTTCCAGATCCTACCCTTTTATTCTTTTTCTCTCCTTTCCTGTTTTTAAAAGCTTTTAATTTTCCAGAAATCTTTATTATCCCTTTGACTTTTTATTTTCAGCATTAAATGCCTATTGATGTCAAAGTGGATTTTTTCCAATTTCTTACTTCTCTTAGCTGTCAATTTAGGAAAAGGGGGGAAAAATCAATTTTTTTTCCTTTTCTCTCTCCTCCGCAGCTTAAAAATCTTCTTAGGGAACAATGTTATTGTTTTTTAATAGTTTCAATTCCAGGGTACCTTATTTGTTGCTTTTGCTGTTCAACCCAGTCAACCAAAACTTTCTTCTCTTATCTTCCTCGTGCACATTCTTTTCCAGTCGAGTTCTTCTTTATGGCCATTTCTGAACACTGCTGCAACTGCTTCAGGAAAGGGAGTAATGGCCAGCTGGGGAGGAGAGATGCAGCTCTCCTCAACCCTGCACGCAGTCTCCCCCTTCTTCATCACCTCTATGGGGTGGCTTATCCCTGAAGCCAGCCAGCTCGGGGTGCTCCAGTGGCGAGCACGGATCGAAGCCTCGCAGAGACGAGGTTTTGGTCTGTTACTGAAGAAGCTCAAACTGGAAGTCTGGATCACCTTTATTCTTGAAGAGGCACTATGATGCTTGTGGCCCAGTCACTAGGCAAGTAGCCACAATACCACTCTCCAAAAGAAATTTGTTAGCCAGTTGGCTGTTTTGCCACTAAGATCTTCCAGCTTTCAAATGGTGAGCCATCAGGTATTTTCTTAAGCACATACTTGAGGGAACACTGATATATACACACACACACACTTAATATATTTCACCATACTTTTGGACTTTAGACATGAGATGGTCTAAAGAGTGAATATATTGGAGAAGTTGTGTTATGGGCAATGAATTCACAAGGCTATAATACAAGTCCAGCTCAGTGGAGAGACTTAAATTTCAGCTGATTTTATGGCTCTGCTGGTGGGCCTAGTCTGTTAAGAAGACCTACCTTCAGAAGGCTCAAAATGCTTTCCTGGAATAGGTAAAGACTTTTAACAGAAAAGGGAAAACTTCAGAGCAGGGTTTTTTTTTTTTTTTTTTTTTTTTTTTGAGACTTTCAGTTAGGGCTGGAGAGAAAAAAAAGCACAGAATGGATGAGTAGATGTCCCCTGAGTCACTTTAGCTGGAGATAAGAGATTTGAAAATGTTCTTTTTCTGGCTGGCTAAAAATATCAATTTACTGCATTTTTCCAGAGTGGGTTGAGGGCTGCTGAGTCATCATCCTACTGAGGATGAGTACACAAAAGGCTTCTCAGTTCAGTCTTACAAAAGCACTATCAGCACTTATACTTAGTGATCACCAATTAGGACATTTGTAACCCAATCAACCTATCAACAGGATGCCTATATGCTTGCTGCTCTATCAAGAATGAAAGATTGATTTCTATTTCATCATGACCAAAAGTGAGCATTGGCATTACACTTGAGAAAAAAGTCCTGTAAGACTTGGTGGTGGAGAAAAAGAGGACAAGGTTTGTGGGCTTGGTTGTTTTCTTGCAGACATTTTGTTACCGAATTAAATAACAATATCAATGACTGATTTCACTGATGGCATTACCTAGTTTGGTAATGAAACATCTGCAAAGACCACCAAGCTTAGAGAGTACCAAGGACCCCACAGTTCAACCCTGAGCAACAAATATTCTCTTTTATATGTTAAAGTTTCCTTTGAAAGTTTACATTGTCTGGCAGAAGCTCTGGGTCCTTCAATACTTGTCATATTGTGAAGGTTTGTATAAACCTAAAGTGGTACAATATTGAGATGTCAGTCTTCATTACACTAGACATAGATCTGTTTTAAAGAAAGGCTTAATTAATATAGGAAAAGACAAATAAGACTGAGGATAATGATATATTAAGGCCCATCAACCACTACCACAATACACTACTGCAATTATTATGACTCTTTAAGTTGAAAAATCCTGACACCCAACATATTTTCAAATAGCCAAGATCTGTATATGCATGATATCTCACTGAAGACAGCTGGGTAACTCTTATATCATTTTGCTTGGATATTCCTTCATGGATATTCCTTGTAAAAGTTCATATTCAAACGAGTTGAATTGTTTTAGAAAAGAATCTTACTTTTAAAATGTTATTTAAGAGCTCATATTTTGTTACAATAATAGCTTTGTTGCTATTTTTTAAATTTCTCCCTGGTCCATCAATATCAGTTTCCACTAAATTTTCATCTTTGTTGGTGTTGTTTTTACTAAGCATATGCTTACCATCTGAAAATTTCTGAAATATTCCTTTCTAGCAACAGATGGTAGATTTGGTAGTCTGAATGAACAAGGAAAGTTCACGTTGGTGTTAGAATGAATCATACCCATTATTAATTAATGAACGAGCACCTGATGAGAAGTTCAGGGCTACTCACAACACTGAGAAAGAGAAAACCATTATAATCTGAATGCCAAGTAACCAGATGGGATGCTAGTACCCAAAGATCTTAATTACTTCTTTTCTTTTTTCTTCTTCCCAAAGCAATACACAAAGGCAGTTCTTTAGTACCATATTCAGTTTCATTGTAGAGACTTACTCATTATTGCATAGTTATGCTATCAAAAAAAGAAATAAAAAAGAATTACAATTTTTAATTAACTTGTTTAAAAGGATTCCCCCGAATAGCTAAACACTATTGCTACTTTACTCTTTTACTTTTGAGGATTTAATGTATATTTTGATATGAATGTAAGAGTTTGGGGAGGGGGGAAGAGAGAGGGAGAGATAATGAATTTGATATATGGTACTCCTTCAATTTCAAAGATGATACACTGTTGTGTAATTCATCTGTGGACATGGAAGTGGTTTTGCAATCCCATTCTGGACTAGGCACAGAGCATTTTGTACACACTGTACATATAGAAGACATTTTATACCCATTCTATAAAATAAGAGTGTATCTCCATTATATAGAGGTGAGTATTTATTTACTGAAGCTTATATTGCTTCCCATCTTAAATATATGACTCTGGGCAACTCATAAAAACTAAAACTATACAAAAGCAAATAAACATACAAGAACATTATGTGTCTGATTATGTTTTCTGTATTTTTTGTTTACACACACACACACACACATACACACACACATTGTATACCATACAGCAACACAATTATAGGCAAGTTATACCAAGAACTGCCAACCACAATCCACATAGCCACTGTACAGACTTCATCACACTTCCAGTTCTTCAGGTTTAGTGGCAAAACCAATTTTTTAAGGCATTGTGAGAAGGTAGGGTCAAAGCCAATCTAATCTCTGGGGAAGATGATCTTCCAAAGGTCAGGTCCCATGACAGAAAAGGGCCCTGCCAGATGATAGTCCAGAGCAGATGGGGCCTGGAATATGCCTTCCCTATTAATGGTATGGGGTAGATGTAATTAGAATAGATGTAATTAGGGGAAAGTGGTACCACAAATAAGCTGATCCTAAAGTGGTAGCATCCTGTATGTGACCTCAGAGGACTGTGCATGTATGGAAATGCATCCTGTGGTATGCCTTTTAATATTAATAGTGTAAATATATAACCTAACACCCAGTGCTGCAACCCTAGAGTGGAGAAAAATAGCAGGACTTGGCTTTAGGCTCCTACAATTAAGTAATAGGAGAATGCAAGTAAACATCATTATTTATAGTACGGTGATACCTTGAGAAAAGATACTACAAGTGTGAAAAGTAGTATTAAGGGGAATTAATAGCCCTTAATATATATACATTATATGAGTTGTATGCTTGCTATGGTCTTCCAGTAGGGAAGTAAGTAACTCAATGTAAGTAAATTCAAAAAAGGATAGTGTGCTTCATTGTTTTTAATCTCCAAATACTTTGGTTTTATTTTTATTTTATTTGTAAAAAGGTTTTTTTTTTTTCACATTTCAAAAACATCTTTTTTAGTGAACAGCATGATTCCAGGTTTTCACATTTACATACAAACATGACCTTAGTTACATATTCATCTTTCACATTTGATTTCATATTCTATCATTACATTATATATTTTCTATAAATTTTCTTAAATACTTTTCTCAGATTTATTTTATATATTTTCTATTCATTTCATAACCTATTTTTTACTTTAAATAATTCTCATATCTTCACATTCATTATACTTTATACTTTTATCTGTCAGGTTTGCAGTTTCATCGCATATTCTTATTTCATCATTTCAAAAATTCCATCCCAATTCAAACAATTCAAAAATTTTCCCACACAATTACCAATTTGAGTGTAGCACCCCTTTATCTTATACATCATTTAATTAACTCCTCTTTAACTCCCAATAATAATTGACTTTTTAATTATCACCTAAAAAATTAATAATAATGATCTCCTAACAACTATATAACACATAAACATTTTAGGTCGGATTCCGTGTGGCACTTTCCGCTTCAGTTACATCATATCATTAATAATTCCATTAAATTAATCTATTCAATTAATCATAAAAACTGATGTTAATCTCTTTACAACAATCCTCATAATTCATTTCAACTATATTCTTGAATTCATTAAACATAGTTAATATACTTATCATAGTTTCTCTTTTTCATTTAGTCCATTTATCTCTATGTATAATTTAACAAAAAACAAGTATTCTAATAACAAAAAAACATCAGTTCCAATCTTTTCATTTTAAAAGTCTATATTTTCCTACCTTCTATACCACATTATCTTGCAGAATCGCCTTTCTTAATCCTTATCTAACCATTATCTCTATGACTTTTAAATAAAAAAGTTCTTTTCATTTTTGTTCGATTTCCATATCTCTTTACTTCCTGGTTCTTTTCCTTATTACTTCTTTTTTCCTTCATTTTCCCCCTTCTTTTTTTTACTCCAGTTTTTATTCCTTTCCCTCTTTAAAGCTTTCTTCTGTAATTCCCTTTTCTGTTGTTTCCTTTTACTTTGTTTGGCTTTCAAAACATTCCCCTTTTTAATTGCCTCCTTAAATCTCCAAGTTTTAATTCCCATTCTTTTCCCCCTTCACTTTAATATTCATTGCTCCAATTATTCATTGAAGTTGGCCTCTTCTTTAATCAATTCCTCCCCTTCTGGCATTCCTTCTTGTTCTTCATACTCCAGAATCATTTCTAATGATTGTAAGGCAAGACAGCATGACTCACCTCTTTCATGTAGCATTTATTTTATGTTTTTTAGTTCCACTTTTAATTAAAAAAAAACTTCTGCTTTTTAAACACTTCTATTATATTTTCTTTATCTCTTTCTTTACTCTTTAAGTCCAAATTGATTGTCCAGTAATTTAATTTGACCAGCATCTTTGAAATTTATTTCCAGTGATCAGCTTTTATTAATTCCTCTTTAAGTTTTTCCAAGATACATCAAGATAGATCCCTGAATATAAGTTTATGCTAAGATCACCAAACAGTCCCAAAGTAATTTCTTCATGCTTCTTTCTTTTATGTTAATGTTCTGTATTTCCACTTTCTACTTTCCAGGGTTTCTATTTTATTGTAACGAAGTTTCTCTTATTTTGTATCAAATTCAACTTTTAAAAGATCCGGGCATTTTTTTAAAGAGTCACAAAAATTTTCCTTTACCACTAGGTGGCATTCTCTGTTATATCCAAATTCCGCCCTCCTCCCCACCCCCATTTCTCTTCTCTATTTAGGGCTTTTAAATTTAAAAAATCCAATAAGTCCAAATATCAGTTACTGGTGGGATTTTTTTTGACAGGTTCAAGTTCAGCTTTAATTATGCTTATTTAGTGCCAAAATCATATATTTATCCAATTTGAACAGGTATTTTCTTCTGGCATCCTCCTTTCAAAGTTCAAAGTCACTTTCAGTTGTCAATTCCCCCCCCCCTCCACTTTCTCTGGTCACTGCTTTTACCATTTGTCTTAAAAATATCTTAGGAAAAATATCTTAGGAAAAATATCTTAGGAATAATTTAAAAAGGGCACCTTTATGTCCAGATATTGTGCCTGGTTAGTTCGGTTTTCAGGCTGTCCTCTTCTTCACTGCTCCAGCACAATCTTTGTCCTGGTTAGCTCTTCCTCTTCAGGGTGGCATATTTGACCACTGCTACAGCCCATCTTTGGAGGGGAGTATGCCTAGCCAGAGAGGGGAGATGCAGCTCTCCTCAACCCAGTTGGTGGTTTCCCCCCTTCTTCATCACCCCTACAGGGTGGTTCTGTCCCCAAAAGCAGATGCTCAGGGCCCTCCAATGAGAGAACACGGATCAAAGCCATGCATGATCGCAGTCTCTGGTCCGTCAGCAAGGAAGGCGCCACCAGAAGTTTCCACTTTGGTTTAATTTTCAATGAGCATTTTCCTCACAACACACATGATAATACTGATAATAGTCTATATTGCTGAGACTTACAATCTTTCTTAGTATGTCTGACAGACAATCTAAGCAGCTGCTAGTGTCTAAATTCATATCTTTACGTGTAAAGTTCAAGTTGCTCCTTTTGACAGGAACAGTTAATTCACTCTGACTTAATTCACTGTAAATAAAGCTGGAAAACGCCTTTTATAGTTACCAAGATTCTGAATTTACCAAATAGCATTAAAGAGAGTTTACTGCAATCAGTATAGGTTTTTTTCTTTATATTTTCCAGTTGACTGGACCCTGATAGGGATCTTGTCAAATTATTTTTCAGAAGTCTTCTTTTAACCTAGGTTGCTCTCTTTCATTTCTGCCTAATTTGCTATTTCTGCCATCTCTATACTTTTTGTTCCCATTTTTATTGCAGTGTTTTCATGTTTAAATCAATTGTAAACTGTCCAGAGTTGCTGAGAGTCTGGGCAGTATATAAATTAAATAAATAAATAAATAAAATAACTTGGATCAAAAGCCATAGAAAATTTAAAAATGCTCTCTGGGTTTTACACTTAGGCCAGCATAAAACTACTATACTACATAGAAAGGGAAAAGGGAAGATGGATGCTCTAGATGGCCACTTGAGCAGAGGGAAGAAAAAAAATGATGAAGGCTTATTCCACTCCTTTGATGAAGACTTATTCTATTCCACTCCTTTGAGTCAATTTTCACAGATCAGTTGTACTTGCCAATATCCTGGATGGGTCTATATCCATTTTCAATTGGGCTTTATTTCACAGCTCTACTTTTCAACACAATTAATGGTATAGGTTCCTATGGACAGCTTAAGCAGCTTAAGCTTTACTCTTTTTGGAAAATCTATAAGACTGTACAAAAAAGTAAACAAAAGATGGAAATTATGGGTGCAAAAAATGCAGGGCAAATTAGGAACAGATGTTGGGCTTAGCTTAAAATAACTGGGTTTTTTTTTCTTTGGGGGGAGCAGGGGGACATAATGGTCTAGCAGTTAAGACCCTGGGCTTGTTGACTGAAATATTGGCAGTTCAAGACCCAAGTACTGTGTGATCGGGTGAGTTCCCATTTTTGCTTCAGCTCCTGCCCACCTAGCAGTTTTAAAGCATGCAAATGCAAATAGATAAATAGGTACCACTTTGATGGGAAATTAACAGTATTCCATGTGCCTCGGTGGATAGTTATGCTGACCACATGATTGTTTAGGAAACTGAGATCAGCAGTGTTCCCTAGAGTCAAACATGACTGGATAGGGAAACCTTTATCATTACCTTTTTTTTTCTTTTTACATTGAGGAAGCAGGTTTTGGAATTATCTGCCCTTTAATTTAACATCACTGGTCTTACTACTAAAGTATGAGTAAATGCAATTATACCTATTGTCAGCCCTAAAGGCCATCTTTTTCTTTGGATCTTCAGGGATGCCATATTTAGTGCCTAGGCCTGCTGTGGGAAATTGGGAAGGGCTTTGCATAGAGTGAGTAGAGATAGTTAGTCACAACAACATTCCTTTCTCCAAAAGTCAAGGACATTCAATCTGCACCTGGGAGGCAACTCCAGTTGGGACTCTGGATTGATTGGACCATATGATGGACATGTGGGTGCATGGGAAGGGATTTTGACTTTCCTTTGGGTGGAGAAAACCTGGGGGACTCTCAGATTCGGGTTTTTCCAAATGTGACAATATGACATCTCTAATAAAATGGAGCTTTGAGGAATTGCCTGCCTTTGAGTCTTATTTGGTTAGGGATGTTACTTTGAACCCTGACATCTATTTTCCTTACCTTGTTGCTTTATAAAACAAACACATTGAAGATCATTTTACTCAGCTGAGAACCTCATGGCACAGAGCTGACTAAAGCAATCTGAGGAACAATAAGAAGCAAGCAAAAAACTTTTTAAACAAATCTTTATACTATTTCAATTCAAGTGTATCTTTATTTGCTGCCACAACTTGTATTTTGTGTTGAAAACGTTATTGACATGATTACTGCAATTGAATTGAAGAATAACTATCAGACTCAATAAACAGTCCACATGAAGTTTTGCGGCTGTCGATCATTACCTGCAATAGCTGAACAAACAGAATTGAACAAAAGGAATTTTAAAATAGTTTTGTATATACACACACAAACATACAGACTTTGACAAGTTCCTCTTCATGCAAACACGTATTAGATTAAAACACAATTCCCTCTGACAGAGTTTATAGAAAACCTTTGATCAGATGACAAAGAGCATTTTACAGTAGGCCTGTTGCAATAGTACTTTTATATGTGGATTTGAAAAAGAAACAAATGTGGTTCTAACTCACATGGAAGGCTTTGTGTTTTCATGAAAGCTTACTTCTGAAAAAAAAATCAAGATATATCTTTGAGGAGACCAGGGCTCTGTGATGTTCCTATTTCTGATGGGATTTTAAAAAGGTGGAAGTGACTCAGATTTTATCAGAGTTGAGGTCTATATTGAAGAGTGTTAGTAATTGATGAGTAGCCTCTTCTACCTTCCAAAATTTTGGAACAAGAAATTCCTTCCACAATTTTGGAACAAGAAATGGCATTCATGATAAATTCTGCCCTGTGAAGGACATAATTTTTTAAATACATTTTATGGTTTCTATTTATGAAGCATCTTTCAAGATCTTCAGCACTTGAGAACTCACAAAATTGAAGGGTTGAAAGGATACAGATCAGTTAGTCCAGCCTCTTTCTCAGTTCCCAGTTTGATGAGAAGAAAAGGCATCTGTGAACAACTCAAAAAAATTGAGATAGCAGACTTGATTATGCAATTGTGCAAGTCCTTTTACATGTATGATATGTGCAGCACATATAAAAGAGGAGAGGGCTTTGCTTGCATTTACTGTCTTGACTTTTGAACTGCCATACAGATACTTCTTAATGAAGAACCATTGTTGATAATTTGTATGTAGTCTCAAAGGCAGAGACACCTAATTGCCATGTTATTCAACCAATTCATGACCAGCTTGCTAATCAAATTGTCATGTAATGTTTGACAAAAGTTTTGTCTCAATCAAGACAGAATTGCACAGCATTTCCACAATTTACTAGAGAAATTATGTGACCAAAATGTTGGACATGACAATCTCTCTGTCAACTATAAGATGAAGTGCAGCCTTCTCAATCTGCAGATACCTGTGACATAGGCTAAGACTAGGATCCTGAGTTGTGGCATGTTTTAATCCATCAGTATTTCAACATTATTGCTAAAGGTGTGCAAACTATTCATTTTATTTATTTTTAATCTTTATATGTTTCCCATTTTTCTGTCATGAGACTCTAAGTGGTTTACAAGCTGATAAAACAATGTTATAAATGATGAAAACAATAAATATAACATTAATCTAAAATCAACAAAGAAATAGCTAAGAAAGCGGGGGTATACAATGGTGATAAGATGAGATCATCTCTTTAATCCAATAACCACCTTGTGATGACCCAAAAACCAAAACGTAAATAAAGGTCCTTTAATGCCTTCAACTTGGCTTCACTGTTTAATTGTTCACAGTTGAAGATTAAACTATTTTCAAAATAACATTCAAAATGAAAGAAAACACAGTTCAAATTCAAAGAGCAGATAACAAACCAAAAACCAAAAACAAACCGAATGCCAACCAAGAAAAACCTCCTCTAGGAATAAAACACTAATTTGTCTCCAACTTCTGTTAGCACATAGGTCCACACTTTTATGCAGATCTCACAACTGCAACTCATGAAGAGGATCATAGCCCTCTCCTACCAAGTAGACCATGTTTTACCCTGATCCTCTTCTCCCTGTGCATCCTAGGATGGATAGAGGATGGGCCTGGGTCCTCCTCTGACTGCAAAGCCGGCCTCTGCCCTTCCCTAGCCTCCTCCACCACCTCTGGAGCCACACTTCCACTCCCTGATGGCTGTTCCTCCTCTTCCTTAGAGTCAGTCTTGACCAGGAGCATGACATACCTCCAGAATGCACACACCAAGCCAGGCCCCACTCTCCTCTCTGGAACCTCCTGGAAGGGTACCTCAAACATGTTGCTTCGGTCATGCCTTGTTGGATTGATTGGTCTTTTTCTGCAGTCTGGGTTTGTTGGACGGGCAGTGTGGTCTCCTTGCTTTGTGTGTGGGCAGATCGAGTTGGCTTGGCTGCTTCTCCCCTGAGGTTCTTTCAACTCTTCTTGTTTCTCGAACTCTTCTAATGGTAAGTGATTTTTATTTCTCTCTGGGTTCTCTGTTTCCGGCTGGTGTTTTGTAACCAGATGATTTTCATTTTCTTTATTATTAATTGGTTCCCCCCGCCTCTGGATTTTTTATTAATGTCTGGGGGTATTTGGAAAAATGTTTGTTCTGCATTTCGGGGAACATCGGTGTCTCGTTCGATGTGTTGGGACCGTAGCTGATCGATGTGTCATTTCCACAATCTGCCATTGGTGCTTTCTAGGCGGTAGGAACAAGGGCCAGTGATTTGTGTAATCGTTGCTGGTAACCACAATGGTTCTCCAGTAAGATTTTTTGCGTAGACTAAATTGCCCAGTAAGAAGGAGTGGTACTTATTGGATGAGTCTTGTGGCTTTTCTGGGTTGTAGGTAGGGTGCAGTCTATCCAAGTAAGAGCGCAATTTTCTTCCCATCAAAAGTTCAGCTGGGCTCTTGTTCTTAGTCATGCATGGTATTATATGTTGGATGGTGAACATGGTGTTGAGTTTTTCTTCCATATCACCTCCGTCAAGCTTTTCCAGTGCTTCTTTCATAAAATGAACCATGGGTTCCACTCTACCATTCACCGCCGGATGCGCTGGCGCTGTCAAAGCATGTCGTATTCCATGTTCTGCAAGAAATTATTCAAAAGCCAAGGCTGTAAACTGCTGCCCATTGTCTGATACGACTAAATCTGGTAGACCATGGGTGGCGAAAAGTTTTTTGAGTTGTTTGGTGGCGGCTTCTGTTGTTGTTGAACTCATGATGATGACTTCCAACCAGTTGGAATAGGCATCCACGATGATCAGGTAAGTATAACCTTCTGTGGGACTGGCAAAATCCATATGGATTCTTGACCAGGGGCCTCTGGGTGTCTCCCATTCGAGGACTGGTGCTGAGGGGATGGGTGGGTCTGGAAGATTGGCATTTGTTACATGTTTTAACCCAGGCTTCAATGTCTTTATCTATTCCTGGCCACCAAACGTAGCTTCTGGCCAGGGACTTCATCTTTACCATGCCAGGGTGTCCTTCGTGTAGCATGGTTAGCATCTTTTCCTGTAATTTTTGAGGAACAACCACCCAGTCTCCCCACAAAATGCACCCTTTTTTCCAGGGATAATTCAGTTTGCTGGTTTTTAAAAGGTTTAAAAGTCTCGGTTTTTATGTTTTCTGGCCAACCCCGTACCACCCAGTTCAATATTCGGCCCATCAGTGCATCTTTATCCATTTCCCTTGTGATGTCCGATGTGATGATTGGCCAATTTGGAATCATTTCAATTTGTCTGTGTGGTGGGAGCTGGATTGTCATTGTGACCTGGTAGTGGTGCGTGGCTTAAAGCGTCTGCGTGTGGTATGGCTTTCCCTGGGCAATAAATTATTTGTAACTGTAAGCTGCTAGAAATTCTGACCATCTAGTCATTCTTGGGGACAGGATATTGGGGGTTGCCCTGTCTCCGGCTAGGATTCCGAATAATGGCTTCTGGTCAGTAATCAAAGAAAATGTCCTACAGTATAAGTATTCGTGGAAACATTTCACCCCTGAGATGGCTGCCAAGGCTTCCCTGTCCAGTTGACTGTAGTTTCTTTTGGTTTTGGACAATGTCTTAGAATAAAAGGCAATTGGTGCTTCTCTTCCATCTGGTAGTGTGTGGCTAAGTATTGCGCCCATTCTGAAGGGAGAAGCGTCGCAGGTGACAGTTAGAGGTAGCATGTTGCTGTATTGAATCAACACTAATTTTGATGTGATTAAGTCTTTAATTTTTTGGAATGCGGTTTCTGCTTGGTGGCCCCATTTCCAGTTGGCTTTTTTTTATCAAGCAGTCTATGCAGTGGTTCTGCTACTGTTGCCTTCTGTGGCAGAAAAAAATGATAAAAATTAATGAGTCCCAAAAAAGCCTGTAAGTCTGTTTTGTTTTTGGGTCTGGGGGCTTCCTTAATCACTCGGATTTTTTGTGGGGTGGATTCCTGCTTCATCAATAAGGTATCCCAGGAACTCGACCTGGTTTGTGGCAAGTTGGCATTTTTCTTTTTTGACTTTGAGTCCTGCTTCTCTAAATTTTTTCAGAACTGCCCTAAAACGGTTTTTTAGTTGTTTTTTTGTTTTCAGCAGATATTAATACATCATCAAAATAGGGCACCACTCCTTTTAGTCCTTGTAGAAGGCGTTCCATTAGGCTCTGGAAAACGCCAGGGGCCACGCTTACATTGAATTGTAATCTATTACATTTAAATGCTCCTCTATGCGTTACGATGGTTTGTGCCTCAGCTGTCTCAGGATCAATGGGTAATTACTGATATGCCTGCGCAAGTTGAGTTTTGCAAAAATCCTTCCTCTTCTCAATGAATGCAACAGGTGTTGGACTACCGAAACGGGGTTTGCGCTCTGTTGCAATGCATGGTTCAGGGTAGCCTTATAGTCACCACAGATGCACGGACCCGTCAGGTTTTATAGGGGTCACAATTGGGGTTTCCCATCTGGTATGTCAGTAGGCTCTAGTACCCCCTGAGTGATTAGCTTGTTTAGTTGTTCGTCAATTTTAGGTCTTAGTGCAAATGGTACCTGTCTGGCTTTAAGCCTGACTGGAGCTACATTCAGGTTTAAGCTAAAGGATTAGGGGTCCCACGGTACTTGCCTAAGATCCCATCGAATACATCGTAGAATTCTTCCATCAGGTCTTTTTCCCAGTCAGTCATGGTGACGCTGTTGATCCCTGTCACCTCGATCCCGAGTGGTTTGAACCATTCCAACCCGAGCAGACTGGGGCGATCTCTGTCAATGATGGTTAATGGCAGGATCTCGGTGTGCCTTTTAAAATTTACCTTGAAAATTTACCTTGAAGTAGCCCTACTACTGGTATTTTGTTACCCTGGTAGTCCTTGATGATCAGGCTTTGCTTCTCAAGTTCTCTGCATTATATGTCGGGAATTAAGCTTTTTATTGTGTTCCTTGACACCATTGATAAATATGAACTGGAGTCTACTTCCATTTCGCACAGCTCGCCTTCAATCATGATGTTGATTCGAACCTTTTTAGTGTTTGTTGTTCTGGCCATCCCAATTCTGATAGTTTGATGCATTTCTTCCTTTTCATTTTGCCGTTGACTTTTCCCGTCATGGTTCCAATGGCTTCCGGTTGTCCTTTCTTTGTTTCTGGGGGGGGGGGGGGTACTGCCTTGTCCCCTTGAAATATAGCTCTTTTTGTTTCAGCATACCCTTGCGATGTGCCCCTGTTTCTCACAATGCTGGCATGTGGCATCCAGGAATCGACACTCAGATCTCTGGTGGTTTCTGCCACAACCCGCACACTGGAACTCGGATTTTCTGCTTCGTCTCTCTCTCTCTCTGGTTCCTTTCTGAGTAGACCCTGTTCACTTCCTTGTCTTCATCATCTGAATCGGTTGATGATTCGATGTCCTCATGGTGAGAGGTTGTGGCAGCATGTTTTTGGGTTCCCTCTGTCTTCTTCTCTTTGTTCATGCCCGGGTTGCCCATTGTATTCATCTGCTTCATTTTTGCTGCAGATTTCTTTGCGGCTTCAGCAGCAGTTGCTTCAGCAATGGCTTCATTCATGGTGATGTTTGGTCGATTTAGCAGTTTGCTCTGTAAGGTTGCGTTTCTTAGTCCAAGGACTATGCGATCCCTCATTGCTTCATCCATGTTGAGGAATTTGCATACCCCCCCCCCCAATGTCTCTTAAGGCTGCTACGAAGTCTCCAGTGCTCTCACCTTCTAGTTGGTCGTGCTTGTAAAACTCGTGCCTTCTAATGAGATTGGATACAGCCGGTGCGTAATGGTTCCTCAACATCTGATTTAGGTCTGGCCATGCCATCTGTTTAACGTCATTTGGTCTTGCTAATGCCTTGGCCATTTTAAAAATAGTTGGACCGCAATGCGTTAGGAATATGGCTCTGTTCCTTTGGTCGGTGATTCCTTGCAGCTCATTGCTTTCTAAAAATATCAGGAACCTGTCAATGTATGACTCCCAGTCTTCTTCGGCTGGGTTGAATGGTGCGGGTGGCGAATTGTTACCGGCCATCTCGTTGATCCTTCAGCTGTCGTTGCCACGTGCTTATGGTTTTTGTCTCTCCAATCCCACCTTCGTCATCAGTGTTCTGTCGCCAGTAAAGAAACTCGCAGACCGGAGTTGAATTCAGCTCTTTAATAATAACTAGTAACTTCAACTGCAGTCGAGCCACGGCAGCCCTTTTTATAGCGGCTGCTCCACGGCTCGTAACCAATGGCGTTTATTTAATCTTCCTGCCGCTATAGGCAGCCAATCAGATACTAACATTACTAACCAATCGTATCGTTGCATCTGCTAACCAATAGGAACATTGCCCTGGAAGTCTCTATTTGAATACACTACATAAGAATTGTTTGTTTCTTTTAGCTGTTTGTGTGTAGCATTCAAAGGAATTGAAAAAGAAATGGGAATTCAGAGTCTGCAACTCCTTAAAGAATCTATGTCTTTGCCTCGGTGTCTGCAGTTGCACTTCATATCCACAAAAGAATCTCAGGAAAAAACATTGTTATCCTAATGAAGTGCCAAGAAGTGCTAGATTCTGGCTTCTATATGTCCTGGAATATCTTTTCATTTGAGCTGTGTGTCCCATTCTCCCCACCCCAACTTCTGATCACCCTTCACTGCTTAGCACATTAGAAGCTTAAACTGTAATTTTTTGCAATTCTTCTTGGTTGACCTACCTATTCTTCCGTGCTTCCTATTCTTCCATTCCTGATAGCAGTCTTTAAAAAGATCATTGCTATGTTTTTTGTTTGACTACATGGATTTCTTCCTTTCCCGTTCTCTCTTGGAATTGTTTGCTATTTCAAGTTTAATTATGTCATTGCCAACCTTTCTTATCTTTTCCTATTTTAAAAGAATGAGAACACACAATCTCTTTTGAGACAACATTCTGTTGTTCCCTCACCTGGGCTGCTAAAGAGTCACAAAGGGATCTTTGTTTATGTCCTTAGGAAGTGATTTAATTCTTGCCTTCCAAATCACAGGAGGCAGAACCAAGACTGGTGTTGAATGACCTACTGGCCATAAGAGAAGGAACATTTTATTAAAAAAAAAAAAAAAAAGCACTGCTCCTTTTTTTTATAAATGTCAAGCTCAGTTGGAATGCATGTGTATTGAAGCAGCAAAGAAAACGCAAATAAAAGTTGTGTGTAGTTTATTGGAGACTGAAATATTTCAAAGCTGCTTACCAGTGCAGGATTTGACTGATACAGATATGGAGTGCCAGCAAAGTTGTGTGTTATTTTGAGAGCCAGAAGAAGGAAATTGCCATTCATCCAAAAGTTATAAAACTGACATTACAGAAAAAAACCAAGAGTTTCCAAAACTCTCTTATCAGTTTCTATTTCTTCAGTGAAAAATAACTGGTGTGCTGGCTTGACAGTCATGGATAGAAAGACACCAGAGAGGATGATGAGCAGAGCACAAAGTGTCATGGCTGTCCCCTGATACCACTAGACCAGTGGCCCCCAACATTTTTTGTCCCACGGCCTGGTACCAGCATCACAAAATGATCCATGGACTGGTACCAGCATCAGCACGCACGACCAAGGTAAGGTGAGCCAAGAGACCGGCCAGCCAGCCGTCCCCCGCTTCGGCCCGCTACCTTCAACTCCTCCTTTGTACCTTTGTTGATGGACTTTTCGGGCTCTTTCTTAATCTCCTCCTAACATGAGACTCCACCGCCATTGGGATGGCTCTTCGTTCGAAGCCGCCCCCCTCTTGATGAAACTAAGGCGCGATGATTCAGCACCCAAATGCCGCTTTCCAACCGACGGCCGACAAGCTCACCCAGAAACACTTTCTCAATCGCCGTCGAAACAAGATGGCAGGGCCCACTTCTTTGCGGCCCAGTAAAAAATGCTCCATGGACCTGTACCGGTCCAGGGCCTAGTGGCTGGCGACCCCTGCACTAGATGACATTACTAGGGTTTGTTGTCTTAGAAGAGTGAGGAAAATCCTCAGGGATGACTCACACCCTGGTAAGTACTTTATTCTCTTACCATCAGGAAGGAGATATAGAAACATAGGTAGCTGCACAAACAGGCTGAAGAATAGTTTTTATCCACGGGTTGCCAAATGCTAGGCTGTCAGACTTTTGAATGGAAAATAACCTTACAACCAGGGTGGGATTCAGACCAGTTTGAGTGAACCTGATGTTAATTTTACATCCAGTTTGGCGAACCAGTAGCTCCAAAGACCAGTTTGCCCTGCTCCGCCCCAATGCCTGTCCCAGGAGTCCCCATCTGCCTGGTTCTGGCTTCCAGGGAAGTGCAGGGAGGCTTGCTAGGCCCAAAACAGGGTGCAGGCGTGTGTGGTAGTGCCCCCCAGGACCCATTTTGCTCTCCTGAGGCTCCAGGAAGTCTTGCTAGGCCCAAAATGGGGTGCAGGGGGATGCAACAGGGCCCCCCAGGATTCCTGTTTTGACTCTCCTGAGGCTTCAGGGAGGCTTTCTAGGTCCAAAAGAAAGGGATGGAGGAAAGGGGGAAAGAAAGAAAGGGAGGGAAGGGAGAAAGGGAAAGTGAATGAGATATGGATGGATGGATTGATGGACAGATAGAGGGAGGGAGGGAGAGAAAAAGGAGAGGAAGAAAGGATCACAAACCCTGGCACTAGATGCAGCTTCAGAGGATGATTTGAAACAGCATAGCAATTCAGGGCTGGAAGGGATCTCAGAGGTCATCTAGTCCAACCCCTGCTCCTAGAGCTTTGTTAAAGTGAGTTTCTCTCTTTTGACCCACAGGGTGTGTGTGCATGAAAGGAGGCTCATACAATATCATTGTATGCATGTTGTACTCTGACAATAAAGGTTTGAATTTGAATTATTAATTTAAGCTAATTTATTTATTGTAATAAAGAGAAGGAGAAAGAAAGAAAGGCAGGGAAGGGAGAAAGAGGGAAGGGAAAGTGAATGAGCTATAGGTAAAAGCTATAGGCATATGAGCACAGGAAAATTTTGTTCTGTTGTGCAAAAAAGAAACAGTATGCAGCAAAACCAAGTTGTCTGTATGTGAAAAATAAACCTGTTTTCTCTTTGACCATAGCTTTATTCTTCTGAAGGTCACGGTGCTGTTAGCCCAACAGAGCTGTTTAAAATTAGTCCATTGACTAAACCATTCAAGAGGGCAACTGCTGCTTCAAAGAAAGTGCACTATTGAAACCCTAATAGGTGATGTTGTTTAATTGAAGGAATCTTGAGTGCACAAACCCTGCCACTTGAATTGGGAATGGAAATAGGCAGTCCCTCAAGTATTCAAGACCTAATCCATAAATATACAGAATTGCTATATATGGGCTGCAAAAGTCTGAATAACCACTACTTTGCAGCAAAGTAATCCCAATACTTTCCCTCAGAATATGAGTCTTATTTATTTTAAAAAAGGAACTTTAAAGACTTTTTTAAAAATTACAAATTTTTAAATTAGAAAATTCCCACACAATTTCTTTTGTTAGACACAATGTTCAAAACTTTTACAAATATTGTGAATATGTAATTGAACACTACATAATCAGCAAAAGCTATATAATTTCATTCTCCTAATAATCGCTGTTATCTTATGCAAGAATATGCCTCCCAGCTGTGGAGCAAAAGTTTATAGTGGTACCATTTTTATTTTATGGCACCCAATTCATTTGATGTTATCTTTGTATGGAAAAACTGCCATCTGCACACATCCATATACATACATTTCCTATGAATATTCCAGAAATGGTGGCAGTACAAGGACTGGGTATACAGGTGAAACTTGAAAAATAGAATGCTGTGCAAAAGTTCATTTATTTCAGTAATGCAACTTCAAAGGTAAAACTAATATATGAGATAGACTCATTACATGCAAAGCAAAATAATTCAAGCTTTGATGTGTCATAATTGAGATGATTATGGCAGCTCATGAAAACTGCAAACCCACATTCTCAGAAAATTAGAATGTTGTGAAAAGTTTCAATATTCTAGGCTCAAAGTGTCCCACTCTAATCAGCTAATTAAGCCATAACACCTGCAAAGGGTTCCTGAGCCTTTAAATGATCTCCCATCCAGGTTCAGTAGGAATCACAATCATGGGAAAGACTGCTGACCTGACAGTTGTGCAGGAAACCATTATTGACACCCTTCACAAGGAGGGAAAGCCTCAAAAGGTAATTGCAAACGAAGTTGGATGTTCCCAAAATGCTGTATCAAAGCACATTAATAGAAAGTTATGTGAAAGAGAAAAGTGTGGAAGAAAAAGGTGCACAAGCAGCAGGGATGACCGCAGCCTGGAGAGGAAAGGGTCATTCAAAAGTTTTGTGGACTTTCACGAGGAGTGGACTGAGGCTGGAGTCAGTGCATCAAGAGCCACCACACACAGACGGATCCTGGACATGGGCTTGTCAAGCTGCTCCTGAACGACAATGTCAGAATTGTCTTACCTGGGCACAGAAAAACAGAACTGGTCAGTGGTGAAGTCCTTTTTTCTGATGAGAGCAACATTTACATCTCATTTGGAAACCAAGGACCCAGAGTCTGGAGGAAGAATGGAGATGCACACACTGCAAGATGCTTGAAGTCCAGTGTGAAGTTTCCACAGTCTGTGTTGATTTGGGGAGCCATGCCATCTGGTGGTGGTGGTCCACTGTGCTTCATTAAGTCCAGGGTCAACACAGTTGTCTACCAGGAGATTTTGGAGCACTTCATGCTTCCTTCCGCAGACGAGCTTTATGGGGATGCTGACTTCAGTTTCCAGCAGGACTTGGCACCTACCAACACTGCCAAAAGCACCAAAACCTGGTTCAATGACCTGGTTCAATGGGATTATTGTGCTTGATTGGCCAGCAAACTCACCTGACCTGCACCCCATAAAGAATCTATGGGCATTGCCAAGAGAAAGATGAGAGACATGAGACCA
Source organism: Hydrophis major (assembly GCA_033807585.1). Taxonomy (NCBI): domain Eukaryota; kingdom Metazoa; phylum Chordata; class Lepidosauria; order Squamata; family Elapidae; genus Hydrophis; species Hydrophis major. The sequence continues at coordinate 301,843,001 of CM066329.1, read as the reverse complement.
AACAATGCAGAAGAGCTGAAGGGTGCTATTGAAGCACCCTGGTCTTCCATAATACCTCAGCAGTGCCACAGGCTGATAGCTTCCATGCCACGCCTCATTGAGGCAGTAATTGTTGCGAAATGGGCCCAAACCAAGTACTGAGCATGCTTTTACTTTTTAGAGGTCTGATATTGTTCTATGTACAATCCTTGTTTTATTGATTGCAAGTAATATTCTAATTTTCTGGAATTGTGGATTTGGGGTTTTCATGAGCTGTAAGCCATCATCCTCACAATTATGAGAAATCACGACTTGAACTATCTTGCTTTGCATGTAATGAGTCTATCTCATATATTAATTTCACCTTTTAAGTTGCATTACTGAAATAAATAAATTTTTGTACATATCATTCATGCCAGATGGTATAATGATATGAGTTAGATGCAGAATAATCAGGCCAGATGTATATTAAAAAGGAAACAAATCACTACAGATGTGTGGTGAACAGTAGTTCTATTTGCTCTTCTATTGGCTTCAGAAATTAGAGTTTGAAACCTAGTTAGAGGTTGTTTGAGGGGCAATTTCTGAAATGGAAAGTTTTGAACAAGAAAGTTTTGTTTTCTTAGTTTTCATGTGGTGAACTATTTTCATGTGGTTAACTATTCTTAAAACATAGCCTACATTGTTTAAAATTGTCACTAAATCATACATCCCCCTTGGGAAAGTTTACCTTTATTATTAGGTTTCATAATTGTTTCCTCATTTGGAATATTAATTTTTAGTGCTGTACAAATCTTGAAAGGGGTGTTTCACTTTGAGATGTTTGCAGCAAAACACGCCCTCACAGCTGCTTCTTGAAGAAACAAGATTATATTTCTAGTGTGAAGGTTCTGTTTCCCTTGGCAAAACATGTTTCTAGCAGCACTTGTCAGACTTCAGCAGATCTGCTTGCCTTCTCTGAACTGTTTCCTAAACTCCTTAAAAACTTAAAGGAAGTTTGCAGCACTGCCTCTGAAACAGTTTTTATTTATTATTTAACTTCTATGCCACCCATACCAACTGACTGGGTGGTTTGTCCAATTTTGGTATACCATGCAGAGAACATATTACTTGGGCATTTCTAATATTTCTTCATTTCTTTCTCAATTGAGTGAAGAGAATAAAATTGCCTCCATGTTGCAAATCTCTTTATTAAAAATCAGACATGCCTGGCAGAGTTTGGTTTAAAAAAAATCAAGATAGCAGCTACAAAAGTACAAGCAAAGCTCCACCCTTTAATGTGTGACGCACATTTTTAAAAATGCGGGTAGAACTTTGATCACAATATTGTAGCTGCAATCTTGGTTGTTTCTACCTGCAGACATCCCAGGATTAAAATGAATGCTTTCACAGGGTCACTATTTTTCTCAGCTCTAAAGTATATAAACATTGTACAGTAGGCCATTCAAAGATACTGAAGAAAAATGGCTTCACTCCCACACAAGAACTTACTTGCTGATTGCTGAAGTGGAAGAAGATGAATGGCCGCACTCATATACCTGAAATCTTAAGAGAAGCTATTTTCCCAGAGACTTTGGCCTCTGCATAACTGGCAAAAATATGTCTTTCCAAGCATGAATCAGGATGGATGTAATCAACATTTTTGTAGCAACAAAGCTGTCACCACCAGGGTTGGGATTCCATTTTTTTAACAACCGGTTCTGTTGGTGTGACTTGATTGGGGTGTGTGGCTTGGTGGTCATGTGACTGGGTGGGCATGGCCAACTCAACATCACTCATGTCAAGGGGCACTTCTCCTCACCTGCTCTTATGAAAGCGGGGATGCTGCAACAGTGTGACAAATGGTCATGTCACTTTTTTCAGTGCTATTCTAACTTTGAATGGTTACTAAATGAACTGTTGTAAGTCAAGGATTACCTGTACAAAAATACAAAAAACTTCTTTGCTTGCAAAAAGCTGCCCTAAATACCAATTATTAGATTAAAAATACCTGCAAGCCAGAGCTACAAATCAGGCAGGGTGCCAGAGCACCTTGAGGAATGAAAATAGTTAAAATGCAGTGATAACAATCAAGCAGCCATCTCTTGCTCATAAAGTGAAACCCTTTAGCAGAGAGGTCATTTAAGCTCTCCAGAAAGAGCACACCCAGGAAAAGCAATCCTTAGATTCGTTTGCACCACTTAAAGATACCAGCTGGTCTCAATCACCTCACAAGATATCCTAAGGAAATCATCCAGATTTAAGGAAAGGCTACATGGCCCCAGAAAGGCAGTAAAAAAAAAAAATCAGTGCAACACTTACATTCTGCCTCCTGGAAGTACACCCCAAAAGTACAGTGCCAGATACCGCTAAAGCAGTGAAAGAAGACCCCCCTCCCCAGATAGAAAAAGAAACCATGAAGCAGGAAAAAATTCAAACACAATACAAATAATTAAATCACAACAGTAGCTGTTGTTTGTTGAATCTGAATAGGAAAAATTATCCCATCAATAAACACAGGATTAAACATCACGAAGCATAGAATTAACCTTCACCAAAAACCAGTTTTAGACCAAAACTCAGAAATGTAAACTCACATTTGAATGTCAATCTTTCTAGCTAGCCAAGAAGCCTTGTTGAATGTCACTTGGTTCCCTGTCACTAAAAGCTTTGCTTCATTATTTAATTATTTCTTCAAAGTGCTGATTGTCCAGGGAAGTATTTCCTCCCAACAGCAGTGTAAAAATCTTAAAACAACCCTTCCTCTTTAAGAAAGTCAAGCTCCAGAAGCTCTGGAGACAGGAAGTCTAGGTGTTTTGTCAAGAATGTAATAAGTGTGGGGAAAAAAACAAAAAGAGATTGCTTCTAACTATCAGTTCTCTGAACTGCTTAGAAAGTTAATAAGAGGTTCTATAGAACTGGAAAGAACCGGTAGAATCCCACCCCTGGTCACCCCTGGTGATGACAACTACCACTGTTGTCAGTATTGATACAATTTTGGGGGAAAGGATCTGGAATTTGAGGTTTACCCAAGTTGAAGTTTTTTAAGAGACAGTTTTGTTCTTTTTCTTTACTTGAATTTATAAAGATTCCCAATTGAGAAGGACTCTTGAAATACCATCTTTATTTAGCTATTATCCATGGTTTCCTCATAACTTGCACAATCATCCTGGTTATAGAGGAAGAAAACTATGGGAATTGAGATAACAGAATTTTGGCCTTTTTTTTTTTTTTACACACCCAGTCATTTCACTACAATAAAAATTGCTGAGAGATAGATGAATGCTTAGGGCTGTGGTTTACTAGACTCTTTAAAATCAGGAATAGTGTAGCAGAATGGGAGAAATATATTAATAAGAAAACAGGAGGAAGGAAAAGAAGTGATTGAATAATTCTTTCAATTAGTGATTAGAATTATTTTTGCTTGTCTTCTCCACCACAGCCATCTTATCAGTCACTAGTTCTACTGCATTTGACAAATGCTCTCTGAGCATAAGGCTAGTTTACAATTCTTTGGGAAGGCATAGAGGTTTTTGTTATTCACAGTTACAGCTGCCTCTTTGTCCTCTTTGTTCTCTCTGATTTTCCACTTTTCTCAGAGACTCCTAGGAGTTTCTAAAAATCCCTGAAGCAACTTTGGAAAAATTCCCAAAGGATTCTACTCCAACATACTGCACCAAATTACAGCATGCAGAATTTCACTGAGAAGAAGAAATAAATATGAAAACTGTCTGAAAGCATTTGTCAATATTTATACACACAAATTGGGGGGGGGGGGGGTTATGGATGGATAGTCAGATAGACAGACATTTAGGCAAATTTTTTAAAAGAAAGATAAAAAAATTATACTTAGTGATATAAAGTGAGAAAATGTTCCATTACTTTCTATGATTCCAGTTCTCAACAAACATATTTAAGACTACTTGTTGAACAAAGGAGTATCCAGTTTTCTGTTGTGTTTATTTTTCCAAGTTCACACTGTTGCCACAAAGCACAATGGTAAGTTCTAGGAGAAGAAATTGCTGCAGCACGAGGTCCTCTTGTGTTGTTGAAAAACTCCATTGTTTGATCTTAAGACTTCAGATATGGGACATTAAATTAAAAATTGGACTTCAAATCACAGCTTTTATGTTTACTATAAGTCATCCATGTTTAACTATATGAGAATCTGCCATCTGGCAGTTACTGATTTAGCTACAATATTATGTCTATCTCCATAGAATATGATGGGGAAGGGGATGGTACCTTGTGTTTCTCTCCAACCTGATATTCAGAGCTCAAGTGTTTTCTAATTTTATTATTGGAAGTTGAGATACAAATGCTCAGCAGGGAGAAGAAGGCATCCATTTTACAAATGTTACTGAGCCATCACTTCAGGATGACTGTACTTAGAGATAAAGACTGTTTGATGAGAGGAGGAAAAAATCTGCCACAAAAATATGCTGAGGCAGGAGGAGAAATAAGCACTTTTTTTGCTGTTGCCTAACAGAAGACTCACATCAGTACATTCTGAACGTGAAATAATATCAGAACAAAAGCTGCTGCAGATGTTTGACCTATAAGCATTCCTTTCTGTAGGTTAGAAATGTTGCATTCTGCTTTCCATTTTAAAGCCTTGAAATGCTTGTTGCTTGCCAACAAATGCTTACCTAGCACTTGATTATGTCAAAATGGAAGAAATTATATTCAGAATGTTTTGAGCTGTAGATACACCTCCAGCATTTTTAGATAATAAAATCAGTTAATATAATGTGTTTCAAGATGATAAATGAAGGTTGCCATTGTTTTTCATTTCAATGCTGACAATTTAAATATTCAACATGGGGAGAGATTTATTTTTTTTCCCTTAAGGAACCCCAAATAAGTAAAAAAAATTACACACATAGACAAGTGCACAAACAAAAGAACAGAAACAGAATTGAAAAAAGGTCTTAGTGTCATGTGTATTATAAAAGCAATATGAACAACTTCAGCAAACCTATATTAGCTTCCTGACTGTCTAATCTATGGCAAATACACACACACACACACACTCACACTCACATACACACTCCACTATTTGCTATCAACCCCAATGCTCTCTTTGACTTGGAGTAAACTAATGCATATTACTCTTATGGTTGATTGCACATTCAGCCAGATTTGGATTTGGTATTTTTTATCTACCTATTGAATCCTTCCCAAGGATGTGGGGAGGCAGATGTTTAATAATATTAAAGGTATTGTCACAGAATGTAAGCTGTTCCAAATAAAGCTGTCTTTTTCAAATGACTGGTGGTCAATTCAAATGGTACTCAAATAGTACTCTATGTTTTGTAATTACACCCAAGAAACCTATTTACTATAGACATTATCTTCTTTCTTTCTTTCTTTCTTTCTTTCTTTCTTTCTTTCTTTCTTTCTTTCTTTCTTTCTTTCTTTCTTTCTTTCTTTCTCATCATACTATTTTATTTGCAAGCCTTTATATTTTGTGCTTATCTGAAATAACATGCAAATATACTACACCAATATATTTGATGCATGTAAAAATTATAGAAATTATTAAAAAAAAAACATTTATCTGCTGTCCAACCCAATAGTGAACACATCTTTGTATGCCACTATGGTTAAATGGTCCAAATAGCCAAGTTGTTATTGAGAAGCTTTTCTTTACTGATTGTTGTTAACATTTGTGTCACTGAGATAGGTACAATTTTCAATGAAGTTTCCCAAAGATGCAACACAGCTGTAACTGTTATCTTTATTATAAATAAACAAATGGAAGCCACTATAAACAGTTGACAATCACGAACTCATAACTTCTGTTTCCTTTGTGTTACAATCCAGTAGCATATTTCTATGCATTTCCCTTTCTATGATGGTGATTTGCCATTTTCTTTTCCCTCACTTGATCAGACATGACAGCTGTTTATATTCTCTGCATTTTTGCTGTGGGACAATTGATGGTGACATAAAAAAATGTACTTGAAGATACAAGGGGGCATTAAGATAATTAAATCTTGTTAGGGATACACACCCTAGCAGAACGTGCAACGGCAGTCTAGCAGGCAGGCAAATTATGTGAGATTAACGTTGCTGTAGTTTACACTCAGTAAGACAGATACACTGTGCCAGTTAAATAGTTTTTTATTCCAGCAAGAGTTATAGCATAGTCAAAACAGTCCAAATGTCATATACTAGTTCAGTCCATCCGGGGAGTAATCAGTTGCAAAGTCCAGTGTCAAAATAGAGGTCAGTAAACTTACAAATAATCAGTCCAGCAATATCTCTCTTTTGCAGTCAGAGATATGAAGAAAATCAAACCCCTTTTCTTCGTTTCAGCAACAGCAGGGAAACACACAGTTATCACCATCAATCCATCATTGTCAGCAATCCAGTAAAAGCCAGCAAACAGTGAGCTCTCTTGCTCCCTCTTATGGTGATTTTACAACCGCACCAAAATACATGTTTTAACAGTTAAAGTGATACATACATTTAAACTCACTAACATAGTTTATATATTATTTTTACCCAAACTAAGTTAGGTAACCAATGTTATTCCTAACAAATCTAAATTATGCAGATATCCATGAGGAAACAAGTAACAAAAAGTGCATCACAACACTGTGCTTGTAATTCCCCCATTTACTTGCATATCAAAGCGCAACACAACTATGGACACATTTTGTAATTTGGCCATTATTGTGAAAAAGAGAGAAAAGGAGAGAGTGAAGAGTTGCAGGTATATCTACTCTATCTGGTATGAATGAAGTTTACAATAATGCCAACTCCTGCCCTTTTCCCACTGATATTAAATTAGGCAATATGATTGCACTTTTATTTGCTCAGCATACTTTTCCCAGCAAAATTACATATGGGAACAAACAGAGTACAGATAAAACTTTTTTAAAAATGAACCAGTGTGGAATAAGTAATCAGAAATATAGAAGAACTTGTTATACAATATTAGAAGTCCCTGAATAAGCACATAGAATAGTCTCCTGCATTTTAAGATTATAAATTTCTGAATCTATCAATCTAATCTACTTCCTAAAATTGTTCTCTATTCTGCTTATTTTAAAATGTTAGTAATGGTCTAGTCTAGAGTGCAGTCCTGTAATATTTGTCCAGACAAATTGCTGTTTTCTTCAAATGGATGCATAAGCATTGACCAGCTGGAAGCCTGGCATTAGCCTGACAATCAGTTCCAGTGATATGATATTACCTTAAGCAATTGGAGCTGTTCCATGGATAAGATGGGATCCTGACTGATGAAAAGGGATTTGTACAATTAAACTAACCATTCCCACTGGCTACAATTAAGACAATACAGTATGTGATATAGGAAATGGAAGAAGTTTGAATTTTTCTCTTTCGCATCTGTGTTGTAACTTTGAGGCTGAAAGGTTTAAATATATAACCTACAAATAGGTCAAATATTTAATTTGTCAGAATATTTGAAAGATTTGTATTTTGTAATAAATTTTCTGCCTTTCTTCCTTCCCGTCCTCTTCTTTCCATGGTTATTAGACAAATTTCAATTCCTCCATATAATATTAAAACATATAACCAAACAAAAAATATTCATAAGCTGAATATTATCATCCTGCTCATAAGATGAATCCTTATCATCCTGCTCATTATCACACTGTCACTTGATATCATTGGCTTGGAAGAAACAATCAACTCCTTTTCTCTCCATAGGCCCTCTAGAAATTCTTATTAACAGTACAGTTTGGGTTTGACTATCAAGAGGAGGGATGGGTTTCCGGTTCCGTGTGGCTTCGGTGGCAGCAGGAATTCACGACCGTTCGCGATTCCTGCTGCGCTTGCCGCCGAGGTACCCCCGATCCAAATGGGTCAGAGGGATATGGCTGTCCTGTAGGGACAGCCGAAGAGAGAGGGGAGCCGGGCAGGGGGTTGGGGGTGCCGCAGATCCCCTCCTTGTCTGGAAAAACCCCTTTTTCCCAAGATGGTGGAGCGGCGGTCAGCAATGGCCGCCACGAAGAAGCCAGCAACCAGGTAAGATTGTGCTGGAGGAAGCAAGAAAAGTGAAAGTGCTGGCTGAGCCGGGTCAATCAACATCTTTTAAATTCATTGGAATTGAGCTGTCTGAATTGCTGGAGGATACATTATATCCCTAAGAAGATCGAAAGCGGCGGAGAAGCTGTTAAAGGGAACTTTTTTTTTCTTCACTCTCCCACCCCATGGAAACAGCAGATGAAGATTTGAAATTTTTTTGGGCACTGAAGGTGAATTATTCTGAAAGTTGAAGTTAAGGGACAAAAGAGTTCTTGGACATTGGACTTAAAAATTTAAGAAATTGGAAAACCCTTATTAGAGGTATGGATTTTTGATCATTTAAAAATTGATGTTGCAAGTGGAAAGGGAGAGGAAAAAAAATTGGAGCAGAAGTGGAAAAAGGAGGAGATTGCCTAGAATCTCAAAGAAAGATACAAGGTAATTGGACCTCTTTGATTAAACAGTAACCCCAGAAAAAGAAATAGAAGAAAGAAGAAAAATATAAACTTTTGGAACTTTTTTTGAATTATTTTTGATTAAAAATACTTGGGTGGTTGTTTTGGGGAAAGTTTCTCTTTTCAGGATGGCATCGCTTGTGGATGAACTAAAGACTGAATATCAAAAATATAAAAAGGAAGAACAAGATGGAAAAGATACTTGGGCACTTTATTTCAATTTTTAGAAATGGCGTTATGTACTTATGAAAAATTGATTACGCAGCAGAATGACTGGGACAAAGAAGAAGAGGAACAAGAAGCCATCTTTGATGAACAATGGGTTTTTTTCCGGGGAGGAGGAGAAAGAGGATAAGAAAAAGGGGATTTTACGATTTGAAAAAACAACCAAAAAAGAGAAAAATGAGAGGAAAGGTGGATGCAAGGTTAGAAAGCAAAGGAAAGGGAGTAAGAAAAGGGAGGAGGAGAGACAAAGGGGTGAAAAGGACAAGGAGAAGAATAAGCAAGAGAGAAAAGGGGGGGAGGAGAAGCCTTAATGGTGGGAAGCAAGATCTAAAGAAAAAAAGTTTATTCAGAGACAATGGGTGAATTTAATTAAGGATAAAAGGGGGATTCTGGAAGGTATATAAGATTGTGTTTTTATATGTGTATTTAGAGTATAAAATTTACTGTGTAATTCTAGAATCTACTAAACAGAATCCCAAGATAAATTAAGTGTTATATGAAGTACTTTTAAGTTAGGGTAATGAGTTAAAGGCGTCACTCCAATTAGTGTATAGGAGAAGTATGGTAAAAAAAAAAAAGATGAATGGATAGTTGGAAATAGAACAGACAAAGAATGTTATTGAAAATGGTAATAAGATATGGAAGGATATATAAAGGTTTTGTTGTTTATTTATTTTTTTATATATTGATAAAAGGCAATAAAATTTTAATTAACAAGAAATAATTTGGATGAAAAGGGGAAGCTGGGATAAGATATGAAGTTAAATAGATAAAGTAAATATTGATATTATATACAACATCCAATTTATGAGTAGGGATTCAATTTTTGAATCTGGAATTATATCACTATCCTTACTTATTGTCAAGTATTTGTGTTAATTTTCTGTTTTGAGCAACTTTGGAATACATATATGTAGCAATATATATGATTGGAGGGCCAATATTACGATATAAATATACTAAAATTGTGCTTATATATATGTTTTCCTTGGGCACACTTCCAAAATTAGATATTGTTGCATTCCAATTCTAATATATTACCAATTTATGAAATGTAATGAGAGGAATCCTATGAATTTATGTGAACTATAGATTCATTGTACCATGAAGATTTGGTGGAGGTGTGTGGAAGCAAGCCACAACTTTTTCTTAGAAAAGACATACATTCTCCCGTATTCTTTCTGCTAGACACAAAAGAAGAGTAATTGCTTTGCAGGATATATTTACAGATTTCTTTTGCAGATTAGTGGATAGCACTCTACAGTCTATTTCAGGTAACAATCATCTCCCTGCTGCTCATAATAAGCACAGTGGAATACTTCGGTCATTTTTTTAAATGTTAATGGTTAAAGATGAAAGAAGGAACATAAATTGTTAAATGTTAATACTTGCCTTGAGAAATACACTGTCTCTGTTTAATTCCTTGCAGGAAGAATGGAGTGGTTTTAGTGGGGAAAGGAGCACCAAGTCCATTTTAATGTCAAAGTAAGTAATTATATACTTCAGTGCCTGAGTAGCTGATCTTACAGTAATTAGAAGGTTGGCTGGACATTGTTTCAAATTCCACACAAGTCATCTTTCGGCGGTGGAACTGAAAACTGGCATACACAAGGAAGGCCATAGTTTTTGAGAAAAAAGATATTTTCTAAATTTGAATCAGTAGATTATGTTATCAGCGTGGTCTTCTCAGAAACATTTCAAATGACAAGTTAATTGCACTTCTTTTATTGCAAGCTGCAATTCTTTTGGACATATGTAGAGTCACAATGTATATATAAAAGGATTGGGACATTTGTCACCTTGTAAAATTCTGATTCTGCCAACTTATCAGGGTTTTTTTTTTCCAGCTTTGTTCTTAGACACCATAGTAATAAGAGATTATAATATTCTGTTTCTCCACATAACGGGCAGGAGGAATAACTATAAGAACATGAAGAAGAACTACAATAAGACAACATGCGGGTGAAAGGAATCCGAGTCTGGGCCAGAAATGTAACCTCGGTAAACTCCTCAACTGAAGACACTCTCTAGTTCTCACAAAAATAAAGAGAGAGAGGAGAAAAGCACATTTCTTCTGATTTCTGAACAGAGAATTATGTTATTGTAACCTTATAATAAAAGTAGTATTAGAATGACTTTGGTTTCCTGGTCTGTTCTGCCTTGAAGGACTACACTCACTTACATCAAGCTCCAGTAGATTATATTTTATTAAACTTCATTTCACATTAACATTGCATTAATGGTTATTTTAGAACAGCGATCCCCAACTTTTCTATCTCTGTGGCCTGCCAGTTGCAGAAGTGGCACGGGGGTGTGTGTGTACACACTGGCTACTTGCACAAATGGAGCTTTGCACACTCATCTGCCATTTGCACTGTCCAGTTCCCAATGGCCACGGACTGGTATTGGGCTACAGATTGGGAGTTGGGGAGCCCTGCTTTAGCATATTGGTTGTTTCCTTTTAAACAGATAAACATCTGGACAAAACCTATTTGTGCTTGTTTACAGAATGATATTTAGTTAGGTTATATTGGAAATTAGTGCTTCTTTTTAGTTTTACCTATATTGCTTCTCTCTTTTTTCATTGTCTTTTTACTTTTACATTCAGCAGCTATCTCTCTTATCCTACCTCTTCTATATTTTTCTTATTTTTTCTTATAATAAAGGGACAGTTAACTCTATATTAGTATTCTACTAAAGCAGTGAGTTATCATTTCCTTTTCACTCCTAAATGGAAGAAATTGTTCCCATCTCTAAATTAATCCTGGAACCAATATTATAAGTACTTCATCTTTGCATTTATTCACATTATTCCTTACTTTCCCATCTCATGCCATATTCACCATAGTAAGAAATTATTTTTGATATGGCTTCTTTCCAGTGAGCACTTCCACTGTTGGATACTTGATCACCATGAATCTGGTGTTAATCATCAGCTGTCATATTTCTAAATAGCTTGAAAATAGCTTGGTAGAGTGATATGAGCTGGAGGATATTGGCATAATATCTCAGCAATCACAGAATACTTAACAGACAATCTGCTAATTCAATCAGTATTCAAGAAAAAAATAAAAGCACTACATACATCTGTAAACCTAGAATCATTAGAAATACATACATGAACAAATAGCTATGATATTGAAACACCATTTTCTATAGTTTTATTTATTATTATTAATATCCTGGACTAGCTAATCCTGTAGCTCTATGGAAAGCTATCCAGGCAGTTAATCTTTTCTTGTCATTTAATAAAGGAGACATTATTTCACCATCTAAACTTTATTTCACACTGAAAAATCTGGTATAACTGTAAAAAATAATAAAAAGTACATTATTACAACACAAATAACAACTAGCAGCCATGCTGCACCAAAGAACCATGTGCTCCTAGTTATTATATGGCCTCCTTTCTGACTAGGCAAAAATGTAACTGTCCCTAAACTGTCCCAAGACCTAAACTTCCTAAAGGTGTGTAGGTATTCACTGCTTACCCATGATGGGTTGAGATTGTAGCTGAAATGGAACAGTTGGCCTTCAGAATTTGTGGGAGCTCCATCACTCGAAGCTTTCAAGAAGAGACTGGACTGCCATTTGTCAGAAACGGTGTAGGTATAGGGTCTCTTGCTTGGGCAGGCGGATTGGACTAGAAGACCTATAAGGTCCTTTCCAACTCTTTTAATCTTTTAATACTGGGAATGGTTTTTCTTAATGGAAGATGAAGGCTGGAATTGCCTCACTTCCCTTCTTTTTCCTATCAATGCTTATAAGAAGAAGGGATGAGACAGGAAAGGGGAGGTAAGTAATAATTCCTGAACGCTTCCTTATGAAGGGAACATGCTTTGGCCAGCATGGTCAGGACTGCCAATTTACCTATAAGCTAGCCAAACAGAAAAAAAAAAAATAACCCTGTCCTGCCAAAGCAGCAAATGGTCTGGGAACAGAACAGTTAAATGTATATGTCTTCTATCTCACTCCTAGAGCAACTCTAGTTATCAGAGTTAACCTAATACATATTATATGTATTAGATTTATATCCCTTCTGTTGTCCCTTTCATTTTTCAAAATAACCAACAAAGGTTGCTGGGGTGAAAGAGATAATGATTGCCCCTAAATTATCCAACACACAGTAGTAATGGCTGAGAAAGGGTTTGAATTTGGATCCTCCCAGTCCTAGTCCAATTCCTTAACACTGCAGGTAAGGATATCTTAATCACTCCTAAGGTACTCTCTTACATCGGTAATACTTTATCTCTTATGAAAAGGTTAGAAAAAGTTGCTGAGGCTGGTAGTTATTTATATGGTGCAAAAGAAGTTCATCGTCAATTAGTCCACTGTTCATGAGGCTTAAGGACACCATCATTTCTGCTCTGCCAAGGCACTAGATAGCCACTGTTACTTCACAGCAGTGTTTTTTTTTTTTAAGGCAGTGATTGTGTTGAAGTAGAAGAAATGCTTTATTTTTCATGGACCAAGCCAGAATCCTTGCAAGCAGATGTACAGTCTCCCTCACCCACACATGTTAAAACACTCACTACAAATTGTGAGAAACTGACAAGATGCCATTTGATCCAGTTTGCTCTTGCATTACAATTAATTTAATTTTGCCTGTAACCAGGACAATGCTTTATGTTAAACCATGTAAATGCCAACCTCATCTAAAAGAAACACTCCATGACTTCTAAAATGAAGCTTTCAAAATGATTTGGCTCTCACTGACACCTAATTCAACAAGGTGCAATGAGTCAGATTAGTACCTTTTGCTTTTAAAGGATCAGCTGACATACAGCTGATTTTTTTCCCCTTCTTCGTCCCATATAACCCATGTGTCATTTTCATGGAGCAAAGGCCATACCAGACTTTGGTCGAGAGGCCTGTCTAGCTGACATTCTTTAATTTGATTTATGTCAGTTCCTACACTGAGACTGAAAGCTGGCATTATTTGCAATAAAGCAAAATACCATTTGTTTTAGAAACCCATGGAGCAGTGGTGTATTTATGAAGATGGCAATAAATATGAGGCGTCTTCTGATATGTGGTCATAATCAGATTCCTTGGCTCTGTTGCACTTTGTCAATATTCAAAGGTTAGGTCTCCATTTCCACAGAGCGTTAAACTTTTCTAAAACTATAATGACACTCAAAATACAAACACTGGCAAAATGAATGTTTTCAAAAGAATGTTTCAATAAGGTTATTTTTCCTCTCTATACTGATGTGCAACTTTAGTATAAAATTTAAGATTAAATAATTATAGCATCATATTCTCCATGCTGCTAAAAGTATTTTATGAAATTTACTATTACAGACATAATTTGTAATAATCTGATTAAAACATGGTAATATTTTACACTATTAGTAGTACAATGGGTTTTTTGTTTTGTTTTAGAGATAAGCAATATAATGGGCTTAATGGGACACTTTCCCTGGCTTTTTTGCTTCTAAAAAATCATGTTGATAAATCATTTCATCAGCATGGGGCCATACTCTACCTTCATTGATCCATGCATTAAAAAACCACGTGTTGTAGTCTAATACTGTAGATTTGAATTCATAGCTTTTAACAGATCTGTGGTCATAAGTAATCAATAGGATTATTCCAGTGACAATGTGCTCAGACAAAACTAGCCAATCTGAACCATTTACAATAAATCTAAAGATGCTTTATCAAGAGGCAACTGGATTTTCTAGTTTTTCTTTGAGGACATTTTGCTTCTCATTCAAGAAGCTCATCCACTCAATGGTAGCAAATGAAAGCAGGGGTGGGATCCGACCGGTGTAACTATCGGTTTGGTGATTTTACATTTTGCTGCAAACACGTGTATATCATCATCAGATAGCTTACTGGACAGCTGAGCAGTGCTGCACGCGGGTGCACAGTGGTTGAAAAAGCACTTTCTTCCTGCTTTTGCAACTGTAGCTGTGTAGCGCAAAGCAGCTGGGGTTGAAAAAGCAGGAAATAAAGGTTGGTTAAGAGCCTGGGCGGGCAGCTGGGCCAAAACAGCAGCAGACATAGAACCAGTTCTATGTATGTTCTCTGTCTTCAGAGCTACCAGTTCTACAGAGGAGAACAGAACCGGTAGAATCCCACCCCTGAAAAAAAGGATTTATTCCTTGCAAATAGCTGATCCTTTTCATTCTTTTAACAAGTCAGTAAGTGGCCATTGTTTTTTAAATGCAGATGGACTGCTGAATCCAAGCAGCAACTAATAGGTTTAGGAACCTAATGGCAAAGTAACAGAGAGTTAACACTAACTGATCTATGTAGTATGCAGCTCCCCTTATAGGAGTAGGATGGCCCAGATTTGTTCCTTTGGTTGTGTTGGGTTCTTTCTAACCACCTTTGTCCAGCCTTCCTCTCCATGTGGGGGTCCCTTGCATTTGGGGAAGATTTTAGTCTTTTTAATCTCTAAGGCCAGCAATACTTCCCTCTTCTTGTTGCTATGTAACCTGAATCTCCTAAGGTTGACAACCCTCATGATCTAGCTAACAGGCCCTTCATTCCATTGCAATCATTGGATTCACTTTTCAGAGTTGTGATCAGTCTGCCATTTCTTCCTCTAGAAGCCCTAAAATAATCAAGCCTTCACCCAAAAACTGTAATGTGTTATATTTCCTTTCCTAAGAGGAGGGAAGAAGACACAGATTTGGTGCTCATTGAAAAAGCTGTTTCCTTTCACCCAGTGAATTTCTCTGAAAACATAAGGTGACTGGCTCAAGTAATCTTAGAAACTGAGCTGACATACAGTTTCCATGTTATTAATTGATTATGTGCCATTAGGTTGGTGCTGATTCTTAGTGTTATATCTTATCCAAGGTACTTCATCAAATGTATCTTCTTCAAGGTACTTGGTCTTTCAGATCTTCTAATGGTGTACATTATATTGCTACCAAAATGCAGGGGTGACTCAATTTTGTAATGAGGGTAGCACTTTAACAAAGCAAGTGTCCAGTGCAGGTGAATGCCAATTTCATCAACCCAAAAGTATTCATTTGCCAAAAAATTCACAAGGGTCAGCTGAGGTAGCCACTGGCCCACCCAATCCGTGTTATTTCAATTGCATATGATCTTTTTTTGAAAAATCTATATTTTACAGCAGCCAGATGTCCTGATATAATGCTGTCCTAGCCAAAGGTATGCCTTTTTTTTTTAAACTTATCAGAATCTCTCCTGTTCTGTCCCCTCATTAGCATTCTTGAGATCCCCGCGCTTTGATTGGCCAAAGCGCGGGGCACTCTGATTGGCTAGGCGAGCCGCGCCGATTGGCTCACTAGGAATCTCCCGTGATTGGTCTATTCGAATTGTGGGAGATTCAAAGCGGTGCCATTGGCCGCGGCCGCCGCGGCTAAAGGAATAAAAGCCGCGAAGTTTTCCTATAGCGCCAGTTCGGTTCCCACATCAATAAAAGAGCTTGATACTAAGTCACCAACTCCTGGCATCATTTCCGAAGACACAACATTTCCATTAAAAATTCAAGAGCTTCAAGGTCACTTTCCTTTGACAAGGCTTTGATTGGTGTACTCCCAGAACCTCTAGTCAGACTCTGTTACAGAGCACTAGACTGATGTAGCCAGGTCATTCTGATCTGACTGCTAAGTCAGGAGGTCAGTTAAGCTATACAGTACTATCACCTGGTGCCATGCTTCACTAATACAGAACAATCCACCTCATCAAACTAGGTCATTGTTGAACTAGACACCCTAATCTCTCTATATAAATATACATATTGATTGAAATATTTATAATGAACAACTACAAGGGGGACTATTAAACAAAGACGAAGATTCAGTGCAAGACACAAATATCTGGTTGTTGTTTTTCTGAATATAAGTTTCCATTTAATTCGAAAAGCGTAGACAAAATTGTTTCTTTTAAACTGATTTATTTTCAAACCTTGAAAATACCACCAGCCATTTGCAAAAGGCAGCTTTACTTGGAACAGCTTGTATCCTATGATAATACCTTTAAGCAACAACTTCTGTCTATCTCAGGTTCTTAAGACAAGCTCAATAGGTGAATAAAAATGCTAAATTTGATCTAAACATCCACCTCACTATGTGACTAACCATAATATAGAATGTAATTTGCCAAATATGAAATATCTCCTCTCAAAATGATGTTTAATTGGAACATATGAGTCAAGTCTACTAATCTCTGTTACAAGAATATATATTACTATTCTGTGGAAATGCTAAAATTTGGTTACAAATATACATTTAACAATCTTACCCCCATCACAATTAGAAGAATTTTTATGTAATAAATGTTTTTCAACATAAAAGAGGATATCATTATCTTCAGGTTCCAAAGAAGGAAACCAGAGAGTTAAAACGGTGAAAAAAAGGTCTGAGGTGAACAGCAAAAACTGAAAAACTAAAATACTTCTCTAATTCTGCTAGATGATGTAAGAGAATTTGTTAGAGGACTTCAAATTTGCACAGGTGTTTCAGAGTACAATTGGGTTTTTTAATGGATAAAACAACCATTAATCCTTAATTTACCCTATCACTTCTATCTAAGCATCAAGTGAATGGCTGATTTAAAATCTGTGCTATAAATAGCTGCTTTTTGGCAGAAACAATATTTTTACTCCAGAGGTGCTAAAAGAAAACATAATATCAAAAGTACGTTATAATTTTCCAATGAAAGACAGCAGGCTCTTCACCTATAATTAGAAGATTCAGATGTACATCTCAGTTAATGAGTAGGGGAAAGTACAGCTTGGTGCCAAATTTCAGGTACAAGGCCATTTTTATTAATAAAAGTGAAAAGAACAGATATATGTGAGCCTCCAACTCCAGCTGCTTCTCAGACAATAAAACCAGCAGTGCTTTCCAGATTTCAAATATCAGGCTGTTTTCCTAATTTCCTACTATTAGACCCTGTTTGTATCCTTGAAATTCTTACAAAAATATTAGTGGTTAGGAATTTTAATCTCAAAAGGATAATTTAACCCCTTTCTCTATCTTTGTTAAAACAGCAATCTAGTCTGTATTTGATGAATTGAAACACAATGAGCATGCTAATTCTGTTCCCCATCTTCCATTATTTTTCTGTCTACCTGTATCAATAGAGGATTGCCTAGTCGAATACATGTTCCATCCAGACAGAAGAAGCACAATATCAATAGTCTTCAAGTTGCAAATGGACTGGTGTGATATTATTATCCAAATAATATCTATTCCCTTCCAAACAAACTCTTCTCTGCAATCCCTCTCCTCAACAAGTCCCACATTATGTGTTACCATTTTTCCAGTTATCACATTTTCTCTCCATTCTGTTTATCTTTCTATCGCTTCTTTTTCTCCTCTCCTATCCCTAACACTTCTTTTCCTTCCAAGCCCATCTTCCCCATATTTTCCTTTGCCACCGCTCTCCTCTCTCTCTCCCCCCACCCTCATTCTTTCTATTGTCACTGGAATGTTTTTAACATTGCTAATTTCAGCATTGGTAGCCCATAAAAAAATGAAGCAAAGGAAAAAATGAAGCAAAAAAAAAAAAAAAGATAGAGCTGGGAGTCAGTTTAAGCCTTAAGCCAACTTTAGGATTTGACCTTTATCTTTCTATACAAAGCGCAATGTGACATCATGTATAATTAAAGGCCGTAAATTAAACACCACAAGGCTGTTGAGACTTTCCCTAGTATAGAATGTCTCTATGTGTATTATAAAAAGCATCAAACATTTTGTACAATATTATAGTGTTAGTTTACTTTATGTAGCCAATGAAGGTTAGATTCATTGAGATGGAGATACAGGGTAGTTCTATATTTTTCCCATCTTATTATAAAGAAGGAATAGCTTTTATTTTTAGAATGAATAATTCAACACAAAGTCCTTTTCCTTTGCTTTGGTTTCTGAATTGGCAACATCCAAGGAAGAATATTCAGCTCAGAGAATCACTTTGAATTACCGACAGCTGATGTCAAATATATTGTTAATTCCCCCATCTTTTTTGATGCATTATGAAAAATATAGGTTTTTTGGGGGGAGGGGGTTAGGTAGCAGACAATTCTATTATGTTGATCTTAAAAACAGTGGTTATGCAAAGTCTATATATAGATTACATCTTTGAGATTTTTCTCCCTCTTTCTTTAATTTAAAAAACAGAATTCTGCAGAACTGTTTCGAGTCTCTATCCTTAATGGGAGAGGATTTTCATCAAAGAGCTTTCTTTTTTTCCCTAAAGTGCAAAGAGCAGATATTGATTTGAATTGCAGCACTCTATTCCTTCTGAAAGAAAGAAAAATATGAAGAAGAGGGAAGAGATTAGCAGATAGCAATGTAGTCAAAGACAGAAAAACCCATGGATTCTTTCATTTAAAATATCTTGATAAATTGAAGCTAAGACAAATTTATACTTGATAATAAGTTTGAACTGAGAATAGGGGCATCTTATATTGAACCTGCCATTCAAAAGCATTCAATTTTTTCCTTTCATACTTGAGAAGACAGAGAATCAGACAAATAATAATATCAAAATTCTGTACTGCAGAACCCAAGTCCTTGACACCAGGGACAGCCAAAGGCTCATGGTAAAATGTATGCTTAAGCATGAAAGTGGTCCAACATTGTATATCCAGTTCATGTGTATAGGAGTGAGATAGACTGCAGGAAATGTAGAGCTCTGCTATTAATGCATTATAATAACTTCAGTGCTTAATGGCCAGTGTAAGATCTCCTATACAGTTTAAGGTACCTCCAATTCCAATAGCAGCAGTGTGAAAGATATTTTGGTGGCAAGCACCAAATTGTATTATCTGGAAGGAAAATTAATTCCAGATTAAGTGTTAAAAGCAGTATGTTCTTAGAAAATGGATTGCCAGTTAATGATTCAGAAGTTAGCAGCTTCTAGGTTTTCTTGAATCCCTAGTAAGAAAATTCCTGTGGATGTTTTGTGCTTTTCTCTGTAATATCTTTGTTGGGTATTGCCTGAAGCCTACTGATACGTAACATATTCTGAACCTTCAGTAGTCTCTGAAATCTCCATCCAGTGTCCACTAATGAGATTGCTATTTGGGTTGTTTGCTATAAAACTCCCAAGTGCTTACAACCTCCCAAGTGCAATGATACCCTATTGCAAGTCTCCAAAGTGCTTAAAATCTCCCATCTTGAGTGCACCAACTCCTTCATAAATGGCAATGCTATGATTTGAGCGAGCTTATCTTTAGCACATCCTTAAACACAAATTAAACTGTACCATGTTTCAAACACTCTAACCTAACTCCCACTCATATATTCAATTAGGTTAATTAGGTCTTTGACAACTATTTATGGAGCAAGATAAAAAAAAATCCCAGCACAAGTTTTGTATAAATGCCTGCTCCTCTATAATGAATAGGATGCTCTCCATTAATTCCAATTGCCTAAAAATGTGCCCCTACCAGATAAAGGGGCCTTGGAGTGGACTGAAATTAGAATTTTGTATTTGTGAATTAACAGAAGCTCCTGCGTACAATAAATACCATGGGAATAAAGGACAAAAGAAACTAACTTTGAATATAGGATATGAAGCTAATCTTCTCCAGGATGGACTCATTTGGGCTAATAAATAACAGTTATACAAGACCTGGGCTTGCATGTGAAAGGTATCCAAATCATACCTTCATTTCTATTTATCTTGCTCAAACCAACACAATCTGAAAGCATGTATGAATGAATTGTTCAGCTCCATCACATTCATGGTTTGGATTGCTTTATATCTCCTTATTTTGTTTCACAGCTTTGGAATCCAGGATAGTATATAGTATTTACAGATATGAACATCAATCCAGCACTGGTAAGTAATCTTTTAAATATAAAGTTAAATTCATTGGCATCATGTATCAGTACAAGTTGCAGACATATAGATTTTAGAAAATTCTAGATGCTAACATTTCAGATTTGTAATTAAGCTGATTGAGACTTTTGCAGTTGATGCAGAAATGTAAAATAGGCTCAAACTTTCTGTGTTATGCTGTAGAGCTGTGAATAAGTAAAATTTTTTGCTGGTTGATATTCTGCCTTTAAAGGAAGATGCAGACCAAGTCCCTCCCACACTTCCTCAGCATTTGTTTGAACCTGATTTTCAAACCTCTCTATAGTTATGAACCTTGCAGAGATAGATGCAAGAAGACAATAATGATTTTTCCAACCCTAGTTGCAACAAAACCCGTTAGAAGAAAAGTAAAAATAAAAATACCTCCTCTACTCTGCAGAAGAGGATAGTAATATTGATGTTACCCTTCTAGCTTCATTATGTGCATTTGGTGCATTTGGTAAGGAGGTAACAGTAAGTTAGATGTTTCCTTCAGTGGGGAAACAAACTCAATCCAAACTCTGTGGACTAGCAAAGTTTCAAAATGTAGAACAAGAAATGCTCACTGCAGCAGCAATTTGAATACACCAGATATCAGTTTAGTTCTCCAATATTGCTAATTCTGTGAGTCAGAAAAACTTGAAGCAGTTTTCATTACTGATGCAGAATTCCCCTTTGGATGTAACTATAAAAACCATTTAAGATTGCAGGGAGAGGTAAGAAATAGAACATCTAGGGTTGATCTTCCTAGGATTTACATGGAAAGGAAGTAATCCTTCTTGCCCAAAATATTCCTTCTTAAATATTCCTGGGAAGCAAATAGCCATGAGACACCTTCATGTAGCATCTATTGCTAGTAATTTCAATAGAAGTAGGAACAACAAGAGTTGAGTGAACAACAATCACCAAGTGTAAAGCTATATTTTACAATGAACAGGTATTTATTTTCCAAAGAGCTTACTGACAAGAGGTATCCAGGTGAAATGAACTTAAAGTATGGAGGTAAAAAATATGTTGCTACCAGTACATGTCTGGAAATTCTCAGATTAAGTTTCCTTCAAAAGTTCAAAGAAGCATGCAACTAATATCAAATAAGTTATGAGCTATTACAAAAGAGCCTGCTGCTATCCCTTGATATCTCAGACATGTAGAATAATCTAAAGTTATTTAGCCTTAAAATAGTAAGTGGTTTTTAAATTTTCAGTTCAGCATCTGATTCCACACATAATTAACATAGATCAGTAAACTGTGGCAATGTTTAAAGATTGCTTCCCATTTAGCACCTGGCCAAATTATTGATTTAGACATTTTATGTTCACTAATGAAACTTCACTTGCTGAACCGCTTAATTGGACTGCAAAGTATTTTCTCACAATTTACATTATAGACAGCTGTATAGCATTTCTTATAGGCAGAAACATCTTTAGACATACTGGTCATTCTTTAGATAAATAACAACTTTGTTGTTATTTTGAATGCCTTTTTACATACAGACTTATAAAATGTGTTGCAGTAATTATTTTCACAACCACCATAAAATTTCTTTAGGGAAGGTAATGAGAAGTCCTTTTTTACATAAAGTTAACTCTAAAAGAGCTTATGGACATGTCCATTTAATTTTCTTGATATTGAGGTGGAACTGGCTTGCCACTGTCTATTTCTGGAATGTTTCTAGACTTTCTGATCTAGATTGCAGCCCTGACATTCTCTATACGAATTCCATTATAGTAGTAACCATGCCTAACTGATACGCTGCTGTTGAATGTGCACAAAATTGCCATGCACTCCCACCTGCTGTGACAATGAAAGTAGTGAAAATTCTTACAAATAGAAAATTGAGCTCTTACTTGGTTGAAGTTCTTCAAGGCATCTCTGATTAAGCACGACTGTGTTTATGTTTATTATGTTTTTTTCTCTTTCATGTTTAACAGTCTACCAAGCTACACTGACTGTAACTGTGCAAAACTATTTTTCCTGGCTTTTAAGAATCTGTACAGTTTTATTTCCTGTTAAGAAAGGTGTAAGGCAAGTGTAAAACTGCAGATTCCCATGGTATTCCCATTGATCATAAAGAAGACACCACACTGCTGTTGTAAATCTATGGATCAAGCTTTGTGAATTCTGGTTTTTGCTGTTTCACCTTCAAAAGAATTTGAAGTATTTTGCTTCTAATGCCTGGACCTCAATTCTTTCTTTGACCATCAGAGATTCTGTAGGCTGGATTTCCGGCTGGACTCCATCGCTGACGAACCGAAATCTGCAATCGTCCATGGTTTTGGTTCATGCTCTCCCATCGGAGGGCCCCGATCATCCTGATTTGGGTCTGGAACCACCCTACAGAAGTGGTGAAGAATGGGGAGACTGCCATCTGGGTCGAGGGGAGCTACATCTCCCCTCCTTGGCTTGGCAATACTCCCCTTCAAAGATGGCTGCCAACCTAAAGAAGTGAGATGACCGGGATAAGATTGTGCAGGAATGGTGAAGAAGAGGACAGCACAGAAACCAGGAGACTTAGTCACATTTTTTAAATAAAAGGTACCCTGGAATTAAATCAAAAATTTTTTTAAGAGACTTAATTGAAGTGGTGAATAAAGAAGTGAAAAAAGGAATTTTTGACAGCTTAATTGGCTTTGAACCTTAAAAGGAAGAAACTGGAAGAAGATTCTTGCTTATATGGGATAAATTTATAAGTCTGTCACTAAACAGACATAATTAAAGCCATACTTGAATGTGTCAAGGGGAAATAATAAAAAAAAAATGATACTTGGACTTATTGGAACTTTTGAACTTTAAAAGCCTGTACTAGAGAAAAAAAGTGAGAAAGAAAAAGAATTGATGTTAGACATAATGGAGAGTGCCATTTAGTGGCAAAAGGAATTGCTTGTTTCCCCTTTTTCTTTTTTTCTTTTTAAAAGACTGATGCCTTCAAAGACTTATTAGATATAAAATAACTGAAATTAGGATACAATAAAATAGAGAACCTGGAAAATGAAAGTGGAATATTGAACATTAAGACAAAGAAAAAAGCAGGAAGAAACTATTTTGGGATTGTTTGGTTATCTTGGTTCAAACTTTAATCTATGGATACTGAACTATGAGATGAATTTGGAAAACCTAAAAGAGAAATTAATAAATGCTGATCATTGGAAATAAACTTTGTAGATATTGGTTGAACCAAGTTACTGAATAAAACTGGAAAAATGGCAGAATTGCTCTTGGAACTAAAACTACAACTTAGAAACATGAAAGAAGACAAAAGAAGAAGGCAAACTGCTTTGCCCGACCTTACAATTTTTAGAAATGGCGATCATAGAGCATGAAGAACAATGAGGAATGCCAGAAGAAGAAAAGCTGATAAGGCCATTTTAATGAACATTTTAAACAATGAAAGTTAACGTTTGAAATGGTAATTATAAAGGGGTTTATTCTGAAAAGCAAACCAAGTAAAAGGAAGCAGCAGAAAAGAGAATTGCAGAAGGGAGTTTTAAAAAGGGAGAGGGACAAAAATTGGAGTTAAAAAAAAGGAGAGGATGAAGGGGAAAAGAGACAATAAGAAAAAGGATCAGGAAATAAAGAAATATGGAAATTGAACAAAAATGAAAAGAAATTGTTTGTTTAAAAGACACAGATAAATTAAGAATTAACAAAGGGGATTCTGCAAATTGATGAGGTGTAATATAAATGAATTAAAAGTAATAAATTAATTAAAAATAGTGAAATGCAGATTACTAAAATGATAGATTGGAACTGATATTGTTCTGTTACTGTAATGTTTGCTTCTTTATGGAATTATATACAGAGTTAAATATGAAATAATTGTGAAAAAGGGGAAACTATGATAAGTTTATTAACTATGTTTAACAAATTTATAAAATACAGCTGAAATGAAATATAGAAATTGCGACTAGGAGAATATTATCAGTTTTTATGATGAATTGAATAGATTATTTTTTCTTTTAAAACTATAAATATGTTTTATGTAATTAAAGAGGAAAATTGCAGACCCTGAACTGAAAAGTATATACGCAATGTAGTAGTTGTTAGAAGAATACTAGTATTAATTTTTTAGGTGATAATTAAAAATTAAATAATTAATGGGATTTAAAGGGAGATTAATTACATGATATGTATGCTGTAGGGATGGCACACTCAAATTGATACTAGGGGGAAATTTTTTGAAATGTTTGAATTGAGATTGAACTTTTGGAATAACCTAACAGAGAAAACCATAAAATATAATGAATATGAAAATACGAGAGTTACTCAAAGTTTAAGAAAATAGATCAAGTAATGAATTGAAAAAATATATAAAATAAGCTGGAGGAAAGTATATAATAAAAATGATAGAAAATATGAAAAGTAATAGTAAGATATGAATTTAAATGTGAAAGATGAGTATGAAACTAAAGTCATGTTTGTATAGAAATGTGATAACCTGGAATCATGCTGTTCACTGAAAAAATATGTTTTTAATATGTGGAAAACTGAATAAAATTTTATTTTAAAAAAGATATTCTGAAGACCATCTTCAAATTATCAGAAGTACATTGTTTTTCTTTAGCTGCATTGAAGTGTTTCTATGCTTTCTTGACTTTACTGATGGTCATTTGTGTACCACTTTCCTCAACAAACAGGTTGTAGGTATCTTTATCTTTTTAAATCCATCTTTAAATGGATGATATTAAATAGATATTACTTATTTGTGTCTTCAAATCAATTTTTAACATGGCGACTGCCTGTAGCATGCAGTTTTCTTGGCAAGGTTTTTCAGGAGTTTTTGTTTTAATCATTATCTCCTTTCTGGGACTGGCTTTGTGCCTAAGGCAGGACTATAGTTCACAGTATCCTGGTTTCTAGCTTGATAATTTAACTATGACACCAAACTGGCTCTCTAGTCCCTAAGTTAGAATGTCATAAAAACAATAATCAGTTAGTTAATTAATGCAATAATATGCAAATTTCTGATCTGGAACCTACAATTTGTGGAAGGTAGGTAGCCTGAGATTCATCACCACTACCACCACTATCTTGGATGAGACCTCAAAGGATCTTAGATCAGGTTACCAAAGATCAGTGGCATTATTCCCACCACTGTTGTAACTATGTATCATTCATGTGTTTGCAACTATGTATCATTGCAACTATGTATCATTCATGCATTTGCAACATTGTATCATTCACGTGTAATCATTAACTTCTGTCTCTTCAGTGACCTTTGCAAGGCACGTACAAGGGACAAGGATCTAGACGGTTGTTAATAAGCTTATCCACATTGTAAATAATCTGTCCGGTATGCAGCTTTGTAAACATGCACATCCTGATGAGATTACCATGTTTGACTTGAGCTTTGATTAAATCATTTTCTTGTAAAAAAGCACAATCAAAGAACGTGTGCCAAGACATTTGGGACGCGCTCATCAAGAGGAAACCTCACTTCCTGTCGTTTCTCTTCCCTTCGCTCCCTTTCATGAGCCGCCCATCAGA
This sequence comes from Hydrophis major, assembly GCA_033807585.1. Taxonomy (NCBI): domain Eukaryota; kingdom Metazoa; phylum Chordata; class Lepidosauria; order Squamata; family Elapidae; genus Hydrophis; species Hydrophis major. The sequence continues at coordinate 301,817,085 of CM066329.1, read as the reverse complement.
TGCGGGATGGCAGATACCGCATTCTGGTGACCCCGACGTGATTCCCTAAGGGGGATACGTAGCGACGCACCCATATCTTATCAGCTCGATGGGAGCTGTGCATCGCCAGGCCTGAAGCGAATTGCATGTCATCGGATCTGAAACACGGTCTCGACTTTCATAAGTATGGGTGGAAACTTTTCTCAACAACAGACACAGCATCTGAAGGAATTGAGGGAGTTAGTCGCTTCTTCTAAATATTCTGCTAATTTAAAGGGCTCGCCTGTAAAAATGAAACCTATTGCTACATTATTGGCTTATGTGTGGCAACATTGTCCCAATTATTCAGAGGAAGGATCCTTAAAAATTTCCACTTGGCAAAAAATTGGTGAACATCTCCATAGTCCTCCTCGTGCACCTATTGGCATTTTGGTCACTTGGAGGAAAATTATGGAGGCTTTAAAAGTCCATTATAAAATAGAAGCAGGGAGTGTATTTGAATCTCCCCCGCCAAGTTATGATAACTTTTCAATTTGCTCTAACTCAGGCAGAAGCTGCTGCCATTATTCAACAATGCCCCACATGTAGTAAGCAAGGACATTCCATTCCCATAGGAGTAAATCCTAGAGGATTAAAAGCTTGTGAAATTTGGCAAATGGATGTAACTCAGTATCCACCTTTTGCCCCTTGGAAATATTTGCACGTTTCCATCGATACATATTCAGGGTTTATTCTGGCTACTCCTCAAAGGGGAGAAACTGTAAAACATGTCATCAATCATTCAATTCGTACCTTTGCCTCGCTGGGACGTCCAAAAGAAATCAAAACAGACAATGGACCTGCCTATACAAGTTCTGCTTTCCAGGACTTCTGTAACAGATGGGATGTAACCCACAAGTTTGGGATTCCCTACAACAGCCAGGGGCAGGCTATTGTGGAACGAGCGAACTTGTCTCTGAAACGTGCTCTTGATCGATATTCGTTGCGGGAAAAACCCCCGAACCTCCCAGCATTGCAAAATTCTCTTAACATTTGTCTTTACACTTTAAACTTTCTTAATCTGACTGGCATTCCTCCCACTTCTGCTGCTTCACGTCATTTTTCCTCCCCCTTACCCCCACCTAACAGACCTCTGGTATATTATCACAGATTGCCAGATCCTGCCTGGCAGGGTCCCGCTGAGCTTCTCACTTGGGGACGAGGCTACGCTGCGATCTTACTGCCAGACAAAACCACTTGCTGGGTCCCTGGTCGGGCAGTAAGACCCTATCATGGGAATTCCTCTGCTACATCTGTATCTTAAAACTCTTCCTGATATTCTTGTCTATATCTTCTTTGCAATTTCTACCTTACTTCAACAAAACCTATGCTTCCTGTCAAAAGACTATTCGTGTTAAAACCATTTCATTAACAGAAGGCTATTATACTTGTTCCATGTGGGTACGTCATGAAAATGCTACCCGTAGTTTTCACTCTGTCACTTCTGTTTTGTTTATAGAACACTCTACCACTCGCTCTTTTGTTCTTTCTTTACTCTTCCTATGGAAAGGAACCTTAAAATCTTTTCCTCTATTCAATCTAAATTTAGGGGGATCTAGATGTCCTTCTATTGTATTATGGGTTTCCCCACTCCAACTAACATCCTTGATGAATTACCAAATTAATCTTTATTGTCATTATTGTAATTATCATCCTTTTTCTACTAATTGCATTCCCTCCTCATCTCGTAAATGTTCTACAACTAACTTGTCCATAGCCTTCTCTCCTGCTTGTGATGTTTTTATATACCCGAACTCTGATCCTGTCAACAAACGACGCTTCAAAAGAACTGTCCATGACGATCCGCAGAAGCCTCATAGAAGATATAATATTGCTTGGACTATAACTGACTTTCAAGGCGTTCGTTTAAGTTCTACAACCAATTTTTCTTGCATAGAAAACTTCTATCCACCACTTCAATTCGATTTGGCAGATGCACCCACACAACCAGGGGATATCCTGCAATCCACACCACTTCAGGAGGAACTTTAACATCACGCCTGAAAGAAATGTATTTTATCCCTGGCAATAATTTTGTTTGGACTTGTTACACCGGTTTCATGGCATGTGTCCACGGGGATGAAATTGTTAAATCTAAATCATTTTGCATTCAAGTATGGCTTGTGTGTATAACTCTGATGATTTTATATCCCTACAGGTACCCATGGAACACCCCCTCTTGCAAAATTGTAAAGATTTAGATCTGTTATTTTTTATAAAACAAGGGGGATTGTGTGCTGCGCTTAAAGAAGAATGTTGTTTTTATGCTGATAGCAGGGGGGGGGGTTGTTTTCTAATTCGCCATGGCTTACAACCTTTTTAACTGCATTGGCAGGATCATTAATAATCATTATATTGATATGTATTATAGGACCTTGTTGTTTTAATAGAATATTGCAATTTTTAAAAATCAATTATCCTCCATAACTGCTGATGTTAATGTGCTATTGCAAGCTCATGTTATATCCTCAACACCGGACGAAAAAATGTCATTGCTGAGTTACCGCTCCTTGGACAATCCTGATGCTGACGGGTCGCACTCTTGCCTAGATGACGGGGACGGCGAACATTTCATAAAAATGGTTCCTGTCTTCTTGGACGAGGAAGAAGACTCATCATAAATAATAAAAAGAGAGGAGATGTTGTAACTATGTATCATTCATGTGTTTGCAACTATGTATCATTGCAACCATGTATCATTCATGTGTTTGCAACATTGTATCATTCACGTGTAATCATTAACTTCTGTCTCTTCAGTGACCTTTGCAAGGCACGTACAAGGGACAAGGATCTAGACGGTTGTTAATAAGCTTATCCACATTGTAAATAATCTGTCCGGTATGCAGCTTTGTAAACATGCACATCCTGATGAGATTACCATGTTTGACTTGAGCTTTGATTAAATCATTTTCTTGTAAAAAAGCACAATCAAAGAGCGTGTGCCAAGACATTCGGGGCGCGCTCATCAAGAGGAAACCTTGCATCCTGTCGTTTCTCTTCCCTTCGCTCCCTTTCATGAGCCGCCCATCAGATGCGGGATGGCAGATACCGCACACCACCACTAGAAAATGCCAATGGGAAAAGAGGAGAAATCTCATTACATCTCTTTCTACCTTATATCCATGACATGGACTAAGCCATTTTGCCCTGAAAAATCTATAGTTAACTTCCATTCCTCTCAAATATATGAACTGAAATATTGCTAAACCTTGCTAATGTGTATGCAGTATAAAGAAATATAATAATATTAAGTTCTGCATATAGCTATTGTAAAAGTCTAGAATGAAAGTGAAAGAGGATAGATTTAAAGGGAGAAATGAGAACATTAGGTATTGAGATATAGTTCAAAAACTAAACTAGTGAATAGGGAATATTTCACAAAAGAAATGGTTGTTTCAGAGGATTTGTAAGGTAGTTGCACATTTCTGCTCAGGAAAAGAGACCAGAATTGCATGAAAAACATAAAGGTAGAAGGTGAAAGGAGACATTCAGCAAGCTGAAGAAGGTGTGCTAAGTTCTTAATTATGTGGAAAGGGTGATTAGAATTCATATCCAGAATCCCAGAACATATTGAAGAACAAAAAGCTTTGTATCTCTGCTTACTGGGAGAGCCCCTTTGAGGGCCTCTAAATGAGCCCAGTGAAATCTTCAATTAATTTAGCATCCAGCTGGTCTATGCATGCCCACATGCAGCTCTTCCTGGGAATTTCTCAACTGTCTTTGACAATGTTAATGTGTGGTTTGATTTTTTTCCTTATTTTTTAATGAAAAGGTAGGATAAAAATTATGAGGAATTAAAAGTCTACAGGTTGGCATTGTATCCGTGACGTACAACATGCAAACCTGCCTAGCACAATAAATTTAACATTCCAACATTGCTAAAATCACTGTATTTGATTTCCCACCCACCCCCCAAAGATCACAAAGAATAGGGGCAATCTTTTTTATTCTTTTTAGCAATCTTGAAAAAGTCAGCATTTCATTAGGGGTAAAATAAAGGAGAGTAGAAGTGACAAAGTAAAATAATAATTGTTGATCCAAGTGTTCAATAGATACATCCCACAAGTGGACAAAATAATAACTATTGGGTTTTGCTTAGCATATTTTATGAACCTAGCCACCATAACTTACAACTTGTGGCTAAGTCTGTTTAATAAATGCAAATTTATTTAATAAACCATGTTTAAAGAAATAATAGTTGGGCAGTATGCAAACTAGAGCTTCCAACAGTGCCAAGACGCTATTTCACATAAACTTTGTAGCTCAAGCATTATTCATTATTTCATAGTGTTAAGTTCTGCACATGAGGACAAGGATGGAGATGAGTCGGTGAACAGTGAACTTCAAACTCTTTATTAACATGGTGTAACAGCTCAACTCTACGGCCACAACGGCCCCTTTATATAGGCAAACTCTTGAGTACTTAGCCAATGAAAACACAGAGAGTGCTAGCTCCATTAACCAATGGGGAGGGCCCGTTAATAGCCAATCAGATTCTCCTGAACAGACCAATTCGATGTCGCTATTATCGGTCAATCAGAAGTGCAGGGCAAGAACTTTGCACTTTAATTTAAGCTTTTAATAATCTTTATTCAAGCACTTTTATTAATTCACAACACCCCTTCCCCCCGGGTTCCGTTGAAGGGGTGCGGTAACGTAGTCTTTGAGGTAGGCAGGTTGTTTTGATTGTCTATTTGATTTACGTTGTCCTCCCGGTATTTGGCTATCATCTTGTTGGGGTAGGACGTTATCCGGTGAACAGGGTGCCTCCTGCTCTGTATCTAAATTTTCGTTGCCACTAATGTCCTCGGTATCTCCTTGAGGCGAGCTTACCCCAATCCCCGATCCTTCTTCACGTGTTGCCTCTGAGCGGTCATTTCTCCCACTTGTGCTTTCTGCCATTTCAAATTCAGCCTCCTCAGCGTCTCCTCCCCCCTCAGTTTGGAAATCAGGGAACTCGGAGATCCCCGACTGAAGCCTTGAATGCAGCTGATCAATATGGTGCTTCCATATTCTATCGTCGAGACATTTTACCCGGTAAGATCTGGGTCCAGTTACTTGGATTACAGTTGCCTCGACCCAAAACGGATAACCTGAAAAGTTTCTAGTGAAAACCAAGTCGCCTACCTGGAAGTTACGGCATTTCCCCCTGGATCCGTGTGGTTTTTCAGGTTCATATGATGGGTGTAGATGGTCGAGGTGGGAGCGGAGCTTCCGCCCCATCAAAAACTCGGCCGGAGTTTTTTTGGTGATGCTGTGTGGAGTGATATGCTGCAAAAGGAGTATCCGGTTAATCTTTTCTTCGATATTGCCATAGTCCATTTTATGCAAGGTTTTTTTGATGAATTGTACCATGCGCTCGGCCCTTCCGTTGGCCGCAGGATGCACCGGTGAAGTCAGCGCATGGCGAATACCACGGTCCGCCAGGTACTGTTCAAAAGACAGCGCAGTAAATTGGGGCCTGTTGTCGGATATCAGAACGTCTGGTAATCCGTGTGTTGCAAATAATCTGTCTAATTTCTTGATGACTGATTCGGTTGTTGCATTTCTCATTTCATGGATTTCAAGTTAGTTCGAGCAGGCATCCACTGTTAATAAAAATGTGTGTCCTTTGGTAGGTCCTGCAAAGTCCAGATGAATATGGGACCATGGTCCCCTCGGTGTTTCCCATTCTGTCGGGGTTGCTTTCGGTGGGGCATTGCTAACTTCCTGGCATTTGTGACAAGCTTTTACCCAGGTTTCGATCTGCTTGTCGATACCCGGCCACCATGCGTAGCTTCATGTGAGGGCTTTCATGCGCATGATGCTGGAGTGGCCATCGTGCAAGGTTCTCAGTATCACTCACTGTAACCGCTCTGGGACAACGACTCTATCTCCCCAGATAATGCATCCCTTCTGGGAAAACAGTTCCGTTTGTCGACTTTTGAAAGGGACGTAGTCATCAGGTATTTGGTCCAATGGCCATCTGCGCTCGACCCAGCTGAGGATTTGTGCCAAAATGGGGTCGCATTTCATTTCTATCGCAATATCTCGGGCTGTCAGTGGCGGTGTTTGAAGTGTCTCGATCTGCAGTGTTGTGACAGTCGGAGCGGGGTCATCAACGGTTTCCAGAAGTGGTGCATGGCTCAATGCGTCGGCATGGGGAATGGCCTTCCCTTGGCGGTATTGCAACTTATAATTATATGCAGCCAAGAATTCTGACCAGCGAGTCATTCTGGGAGATAATATGTAAGGGGTTGGCCTATCTCCCGCTATTATTCCCAGCAAAGGTTTGTGGTCAGTCACGATAGTAAAGGCTCGGCCATACACATATTCATGAAATCTTTTAACAGCAGAAACAATAGCAAGGGCCTCCTTATTGATTTGACTGTAATTGCATTCTGCTTTCAATAGCGTCTTTGAAAAATAGGCAACAGGAGTTTCACTACCGTTTGGTAAAACATGGCTCAAAATGGCGCCCACTCCGAATGGTGATGCATCACACATGATCGTTAAAGGCAAAGTCTTGTTATACTGCATCAAAACAGCATCAGAAGTCAATAAATTTTTCACTTGTTGAAATGCCTGCTCCTCTGTGTCCCCATACCCAGGTTGCTCTTTTGTCTAACAAAAGATGTAGGGGTTCTGCTACGGTTGCTTTGTGAGGCAGGAAAACATTATAAAAATTGATAAGGCCCAGAAAAACCTGGAGGTTGGCCTTATTGCAGGGTTTTGGGGTGTTTTTAATTGTCCTAAGCTTGCTATTGGTGGGGTGAATGCCTTGTTTATCAATTAAGTACCCTAAAAATTCTACATGATCCGTACATAGTTGACACTTGTTTTTTTTAACTTTGAGACCCAAGTCTTTAAATCTCTGGAGAACCGACCCCAGGCGCTCCTTTAGTATTTCTCAAGTTGGGGCAGCGATTAATACATCATCAAAATAAGGGATAACGCCTTTTATCCCTTGTAATAGTCTTTCCATCAAACTTTGAAAGATTCCCGGGGCCACGCTTACTCCGAATTGGAGCTGGTTACATTTAAACGCACCTCGGTGCGTAACGATCGTTTGGGCCTCTGCCATTTTTTTGTCTACATGCAGTTGTTGGTATGCCTGGGCTAAGTCTAGTTTAGCAAAGATTTTTCCGCCCCCCAGGGAATGGAGAAGGTGTGCACCACTGGTACCGGGTAAGTGTTTTGTTGAAGGGCGTGGTTCAGGGTGGCTCAGTATTCCCCACAAATTCTTATCAATCCATCCGGCTTGATGGGTGTCATGATTGGGGTTTCCCAAGGTGAGTGGTCAGTTGGTTCTAACACACCTGGGCTACTAATTTATCAAGCTGCTTGTCAATCTTTGGTTTAAGGGCAAATGGAACTCAATGAGGCTTAAGGCGGATGGGAGCTATTTCGGGGTTGAGGTTAAATGATATTGGGGTCCCTTTGTACTTGCCTAGTTTTTCTGCAAAGACGTCCTGGAATTCTTGGACGAGATCCTCTTCCCAGTCGTTGCTGTAGGTTCGGTGAATGCTGGCTACCTCAATTCCGAGTGGAGCGAACCATTGGAGGCCTAACAAGCTAGGCCGATCCCTGTCGACGACAGTCAGGGGTAGGAATGCTGTACGATTCTTAAATGATACACGGACTTGGCTGGATCCAACGACTGGAATTCGATTCCCTTGATAGTCTTTGAGTATGATTCTTTGGAATCTGAGGTCTTGCCACCGGACAGTAGGGATGAGCTGCTTGAGGGTCTTCCAGGAAACCATTGAGAGCGACGATCCTGAATCGACTTCCATCATGCAGGGCTGGTTTTCGATGGCCACTTTCACTCAGATCTTCTTGGCATCTAGAGATGAGGCATGACCGATCGTAATAGTTTGGTGAGCCTCTTCTCGCTTCGTTGAGTGGTTTAGGGTTTTGTTTCTGTAGGAGTGGTTGTTCCATTGGTGGTTCAAGGTTTCTTGCTTTACAGGATGGCTTCCTGTAGTTTGGCAATAGTTAGCCCCCCTCAGGGTCTGGCTGGGTCCTAGTTTGCTTCTACAAACCCATCTGATGTGGCCTCTTTTCCCGCACACATGGCAGAGCGCGTCGAGGAATTTGCAATCTGATCGGGGGTGGCTTGCCCCACAACCAGTGCATTGGTACCGTGATTTCTGTCATTGGTCTCGTTCAGACCGGAGCCGGTTGACCTCTTCTTCATCGCCTTCCGACGATGATTCGAGGTCCTCGTAGTGGGCTGTCGTAGCCGGTTCTTCTGAGTGAGGTGAAGCTTCGCGGGCGAGTTGGCGAAGCGGGGCATGGGTGCGGCGCATTCGGGCAGCCGACTTCCTGGTTGCTTCTGCTGCAGTAATGTCAGCGATGGCATCTGTAAGGCTAATGTCACCTTTCGCCATCAGCTTACTTTGTAAAGCTGATGCATCTAGTCCCAGAACTATTCGGTCTCTTAGAGCTTCTTCGAGGTCGGCAAACCCGCATAGGCCTCTCAGATTCCGAAGATCCACTATGAAATCAGCAACACTTTCGCCCTTCCGCTGATCTCTCGAGTAAAATTCATGCCTTCTAACGAGCATTGGTACAGTCGTTGCATAGTGGGCCCTTAGCAGGGGTTCGAGGATGTCCCAGTCCATAGACTTCACTTCTGCCGGTTTCACTAGTGCCTTGGCCATCTTAAATATGGTCGGTCCGCAATGAGTTAGGCATAGCGCCCGTTTCTTTCCAGAAGTGGCATCCTTCAAATTATTGGTCTCCAGAAACATCTGGAAGCGATCCATATATGAGTCCCAGTCTTCTTGCGCTGGGTTGTATGGAGCGGGTGGTATGACGCCGCCGGACATGGTTCCACCATTGGTGAGTTTCAGCCATGTGCTCTTTTATCATTCTTCGTTGTTCAGTCAGCTCTGACATCTCCACATCCCACCTTCGTCGCCAGTGTTAAGTTCTGCACATGAGCGCAAGGATGGAGATGAGTCGGTGAACAGTGAACTTCAAACTCTTTATTAACATGGTGTAACAGCTCAACTCTACAGCCACAACGGCCCCTTTATATAGGCAAACTCTTGAGTACTTAGCCAATGAAAACACAGGGAGCGCTAGCTCCATTAACCAATGGGGAGGGCCCATTAATAGCCAATCAGATTCTCCTGAACGGACCAATCCGATGTCGCTATTATGGGCCAATCAGAAGTGCAGGGCCATAACCCTGCACTTTACTTTAACCTTTTAATAATCTTTATTCAAGCACTTTTATTAATTCACAACACATAGTAATGTTGGCAATGTTCCCCTTTCAAGAAAGTTTGAACAATTTGTAAGCATAGCATTTCTTATTCAGTATATGAATTGATTTTAAAAAAACAATATCATATTACCTTCCTTTTAGAATTGCTTTTAAATCAACTCTTTAAGCAAAGTTTTTGAGTTGCATGTTTTATAGAATAAAAGCCTCACGAAAATGCCTTCCCAACTTTGGAGTTTGATACAGAAATGTTTGGCATCTTAAACACAGGAGATGTGAAATTGGAAAGTGCTTTATAATTTTTAGTGGCTATATTCTAGTGTTAGGATGCACCTAAAAATTGACCACACCCCAATTAAGACAAAACTTCTGGTGTTTCTAATTTCATCTATGTGTTGAAAAGCAAGTGACTGCCTGCTTAAATTCCATTTGTATAAAGGTGAGGCGTAAGGAAAATCTCATCAGCAAGAACTTTCAAGATGCAAAAGTACATAACCATATGCCCTAAGAGTCTATTCACCCAGGAACAAATGTTTAAAGTTCTTCTGGTTTTACATATAAAGGATCAAATGTTTCCAAATAATGCTGTTCATTGTAATCTAGTCATGATATCAGGTTCTTTTTTTTTTTTTTTGGAAATTATAGGCATATTGCATTACATTATATAAATCATTAAAATTTGAACAAAACAAAGTTTACAAGAATAATTCCACTCTAGAAGCTTGCAAACAGAACAGCTGAAGCATGTTATTAAAATGAGTTTATATTTCATACTTTGCTACTTTGGAAGCTTATCTCCCTCTCCACCAAATCACATCTACTTTTCAAAAAGTAATTTATTCTTAGCGAAACCACCAACTATTAACAAAAGAAAATGCAATAATTGGAACACATTTCTCATGTCTTTCTCATAAAGTATGTGAGAAATTAAGTGATTAGCAAATGATCAGGTACAAATGGATTTAAAAAGTTTTCTATCATAAGAACCATTAAGCTTCTATTAGGATGAAAAATGGGGAAAAGGCTTATGAACTTTGTTACATTTTTTAAAATCCTTGAAGATCTTTTGGAAGGAAAATAAAAAAGAACCAAGAAACCATAAATAAGGTGCAGCTTACATATTTTAAACAGTGAAACATTATGGACAATGCTTTTTTTAACAAAAGAATTGTATGGATGAGAAATTAAAATACATTATTCTTCTTGTCAAAAAACCTCATTAATGTTTTATTATAATCCTTTTAAGCCTTCTTGTTTCTCTGAACTGTTCCAGGATCTGAATGACCAAGAAGTTTGGGGGGAGAGAAGTTTCATTGCTATATTTCTTTGCATTTTTCTTTGGTGGGAAAAAAAAAAACCCTATTGTTCCTTAATGGACAGAGATTATAATTTCAGGCCTAAATGGGCCTAAACTGGCCTAAATGTTCTTTCCTGTGGACCAACACATGGTTGAGATTTGGGAAATCTTCCCATCCTATAGATCCAGAAATACTAATGAAAACAACTAAATAATAGGACTATGTGTTCTGTCCCGTCATTTGAATTCTTGAGATCCCCGTGCTTTGATTGGCCAAAGCGCGGGGCGCTCTGATTGGCTAGGCGAGCCGCGCCGATTGGCTCGCTGAGAATCTCCCGCGATTGGTCAATTCGAATCGCAGGAGATTCAAAGTGGTGCCATTGGCCGCGGCTGCCGCGGCTTGGAAATAAAAAGCCGCGAAGTTTTCCTGTAGCCTCAGTTCGGTTCCTGCCTAATAAAAAGAGCTTGAAACACAGTCACCGACTCCTGGCTTCTGTCCACGCGGACATAACACTGGCGACAAGGATGGGATCCTCATCCTGAACCGAAGCATGTGTCCGACGGAAGCTAGCCAACCGACAAGATGGCCAGCATCGCACCACCAACCCCCTTCAACCCTGCTACCGAGGACTGGGAATTTTACACGGACAGATTCCACATGTTCCTCGAATGCAATAATCTGAAGAATGCCATGGGACCGAAGAAACGAGCCATCTTCCTAACACACTGCAGGCCCACAGTGTTTAAGATGGCAAAAGCGCTAGCCAAGCCCGCCGACGTTACTGCGATGGATTGGGCGGACCTCGAACCATTGCTCCGGAACCACTACGCTCCAGCCGTGCCCATCCTCATCCGACGGCACGAATTTTATTGGCAGGACCAGCGATCGGGCGAGTGTCTCAGTGATTTCGTTGCAGAGCTATGGCGCCTGGGAGTACTATGCGAGTTCTCCAACATGAATGAGGCCCTTCGGGACCGAATCGTGCTCGGCCTTTGGGACCCCGTTCTCCAAAGTTGGTTGATGGCTAAGGGCAACATCGCTCTCGCCGACACCATCTCCGAAGCCACGGCCGCTGAAGCTACCCAACAGTCAGCAGACTGCATGTGGAGACCAAATGCCGGGGACCGCACCGCAAACAACAACCCTGCAAGGTCGACCGAGGCCCAACCTGAAACCACCACCCACCAGGGCGAACTCCACTCGACCTCGGGCACGTCCGATGAGGAGGAAGACATCCACCGTCTCCAGGCAGGCCGCGACCAGCGCAGCCGGCGGAGTCGTAAGTCGAGGACCGCATGTGCCGGTTGCGGAGTTGACCACCCCCGATCAAAATGCCAGTTCTTCGACTCTGTTTGCCGGCACTGCGACAAGAAGGGCCACATCGCACGCGTTTGCCACCTCAAGAAGACCCACAGCCCCAGGCGATGGGACCCGAGCAAGCGGAGACGAGAGAGCACACCCCCCCAGGACCAGAAACCCACCAACAGACAACTGCTGGGAGCGAAACGGACGAGCCCAATGAAGTGGCGAGGCCAGGCAGAGAGAAGAGACACATCAGACGGTCACCATCGGCCATGCCACAACCACAGACGCCAGAAAGGTCTACATGGAGGTAGGCATCGAAGGTGAACCCTGTAAAATGGAGGTGGACTCCGGGTTCTACCTCTCAATGGTAGCCTGGCAAGAAATTAAACGCTTGGTGCTTACCATCCAGAGAAAACAACTAGAAAACTGGACACTAATCCTCAAGGACTACCAGGGAAAGCGCATCCCTGTAGTCGGAACAGGACAGTTTACATGACCTACAAGGGACACGCTGAAAGACTTCCCTTAACCATCATCGACCGAGACCGACTTAGCCTACTGGGACTTCAATGGTTCGCACCGCTAGGCATCGCAGTCACGGGCATCGACCACATCGCCGAAGCCGACTGGGAGCCGAGACTGGCCCGGGATTTCCAGGAAGTGTTCGACGGCACCCTAGGCAAGTACCGAGGGCCCCCTATATCCTTCAGCCTAGACCACCACATTCCCCCGAAACGCCTAAAACCAAGGTGGATACCATTCACACTCAAACCGAAGATAGACGAGCAAATTGAAAAGCTCGTCAAGCAAGGCGTATTACAACCCATAGACCACGCCCGGTGGGAGACCCCCATAGTCACCCCAATTAAGCCTGATGGGTCAGTGAGAATCTGTGGGGACTATAAGGCCACCCTAAATGGCGCCTTGCAGCAAAGCACTTACCCCGTCCCAGTTGTGCAACATCTCCTACACTCACTGGGAGGGGGCAAAGTTTTTGTGAAACTCGACCTGGCCCAAGCATACCAGCAACTGCTGGTAGACGAGGAAACTGCCGAGGCACAAACCATAGTCACCCACCGGGGAGCCTTTAGATGCAACCGCCTCCAATTTGGAGTCAGCGTGGCACTGGGAATTTTCCAGAGCCTCATGGAAAGACTCTTACAGGGCATCAAGGGGGTGGTCCCATACTTCGATGATGTACTAGTATCGGCAACCAACCAGGCCGAACTAGAGACTCGCCTAAGGGAGGTGCTAACAAGGTTCAAAGAAACCGGACTTAAAATGAAGAGCCAGCTGTACACAGAAACCGGGCTTAAAGTGAAAAATGCCAGCTGTACACAGAGCGGGTCGAATTCCTAGGATACCTCCTAGACCGACACGGCATTCACCCCACCAACAAGAAAATTAAAGCCATCAAGGAAGCCCCCACACCCAAGTCAAAAACAGAACTGCAGGCGTTTCTGGGGCTACTTAACTTTTATAATGTCTTCCTGCCCCAAAAGGCGACCGCGGCGGAGCCTTTGCATAGGCTTTTGAACAAGTCGGCTACCTGGACTTGGGGGAAACGCGAGGAAGCTGCCTTCAGAAAAACCAAGGACCTGCTCACTTCGGATGCCGTCCTCATCCAGTATAACGAGACCCTACCACTAGCCATCACATGTGAAGCATCACCCTTCGGTGTCGGCGCTGTCCTCAGCCATACTCTCCCCAATGGAAAAGAAGCACCCATCGCGTTCTTTTCAAGGACCCTCACCAAACCGGAGCGGAACTACAGCCAGCTGGACAAAGAGGCTTTGGCTATCGTCACTGCAGTAAAAAGATTTCATGAGTACCTCTATGGCCGGACGTTTACCATCATCACCGACCACAAACCACTGCTGGGAATCCTTGCAGGGAATAGGGCCACCCCGAACATTCTGTCTCCCAGAATGACAAGGTGGTTTGAATTCCTGGCTGCCTACAACTACGGACTCTCACACCGACCTGGTAAGACTATCTCCCATGCGGACGCCTTAAGCCGCTCACCGCTACCTGAACCAGACACTGACCCAGCATCCACAACGACCAGCCTCAGCATAGAGACTCTACCCAACCTACCCATAACCACGTCAGACATTGCCCAAGAAACTAATAAAGACAAACGTCTGGTGCGGGTTTTGCATTGGGTAGAGAAAGGGTGGCCGGAAAGGGATAATGACGAGTCCGTCAGGACATTCCGGAACCGGCAAACAGAACTCTCGTTACTAAAAGGGTGCATACTATGGGGCATAGGGTGGTCATCCCGGAAAAACTACAAGGAAAGGTTTTGGAACTGTTACACGAGGGGCACCCGGGCATCGTTAGGACAAAAGACCTGGCCAGAAGTTACGCTTGGTGGCCCGGGATGGACAAACAGATCAAGGCCTGGGTAGCAAGGTGTCAACGATGCCAGGAAACTAGGCCAAGCCCACCCGCAGCACCCATCCTAGAATGGGAAACCCCCAGGGGACCTTGGTCTAGAATCCACATAGATTTCGCCGGGCCCACAAAAGGACACACTTTCCTAATAACCGTAGACGCTTACTCCAACTGGCTGGAGGTAAGCAACATGAGAACAACCACCACGGAGGCCGTGACCAAAGAACTCTGCAAACTTTTCGGAACACACGGCCTCCCAGACGTCCTCGTTTCCAACAACGGGCCCCAATTCACCTCGCTAGAATTCGAAAAATTCCTAGCGGAAAGGGGCATATGACACGCGCTGACAGCCCTGGTGCATCCGGCGGCGAATGGTAGGGCAGAACGGATGGTTCAATTCACAAAGAAAACCATCCAGAAAATAGACCACAGGGAGATCCAGGACAAAATAAATAAGTTACTTTTCATACAGCACATAACCCCAAACACCACAACAAATAAAAGCCCAGCAGAACTGCTAATGGGGAGGAAAATAAGGTCCCCACTTGATAGATTACACCACACGTACAACCCAGAGAAACCCCCAGACTCCACCAGCAAACACCGAACCTTCGCACCAGGCGACACCGTCTATGTGAAGAACCTAACCAGAGACCCATTATGGGTACCGGCCGTCATAACACAACTAACAGGACCACACTCGTACTGACTACAAACAACCGACAGACGAGCGTGGAAACGCCACATCGACCAGTTAAGATTGAGGACGACCACACAAGAGATCACCGACGCGCAACCAAGCAAAACCAACCCCCGCAACACAAACCAAGAGGGGAGGGAATACCCTGGGAACCAAAACCCAGAAAAAATAAACCAGCCATACTCACCTGAAAGCAGCCAGCACGAAACCTCGCCAAGAAGAGACAGCCAGGCCAGCTCAACCAACCCGGGAAGTCCGAGCGGGAGCGGCGAAAACCGCAGCTCAACCAACCCGGGTAGCCCAGGAGGGAGCTGCAGAGAGCGGCCCAGCCAGACAGACCAGGCGGTTCCCACAACGGAGTCCGGGAAACAGAGACCCCGACCGAACCGGCCGGGATCCAACCTACGACTGACCTGCGCAGGTCCAGTAGGCAGAGACGGAGCCCCGCCTACCTACGGGACTACGCAACGTAAGGACTGAACCAAGAGGGGAGGGGTGTTCTGTCCCCTTATTTGAATTCTTGAGATCCCCGCGCTTTGATTGGCCAAAGCGCGGGGCGCTCTGATTGGCTAGGCGAGCCACACCGATTGGCTCGCTGAGAATCTCCCGCGATTGGTCCATTCGAATCACGGGAGATTCAAAGCGGTGCCAATGGCCACAGCCGCCACGGCTTGGAAATAAAAAGCCGCGAAGTTTTCCTGTAGCCTCAGTTCGGTTCCTGCCTAATAAAAAGAGCTTGAAACCCAGTCACCGACTCCTGGCTTCTGTCCACGCGGACATAACACTATGGAATGATCATCTAATTAGTTTGAGACCCAATTAGATTCTGAAAGTTGTTCAGCCCATTTTATACCAATCCAGAGTGTAGAAGGAAGAGGAGGAGGAGGAACTGTCCTTTTTCTACCCCACAACTTCAAATATAGATAACGGAATAAATATTAAAATATGGGAAATGTGCCTTTATAAAAAGGAAAATAAACAAGATTGAATGCAAACACAGCATAGCTAATTTGTTAAAAATTAGTCTGAAAAGATAGTGAAATGGGATTATTAAGAGTATCAATGAGTAAAATTTAGAAGGGTTTTATTATGGCCAGAGGACAATGACTGGGCTTAACATGTTTTCCAACAGATTTTTATTCTTCAGCTGGTCCCTGAGAAATGTATGAATCAATGAAAGAAAGCTTATTGTAGAATGTATGAAAAACTAGGTTTAAATTATTAGTGGCTTGCACCAATAGAGAATTGAAGATTGACTGCTGAATGCAATAAGTATAATGGGTTAAAGAACCTATGAGTATGAAAGAAATACTTAGAAAATGGTTCAACACTGAGCAAACAGTAAATTAAGAATTTTTTTTTGCTTCTGTATTATTTTTTAGTGTGTTTATGGATAAATTAATAAAGAATACTTCAATTTACTAGCAGAAAATATGAGATACATAATAAGAGGCAACAAGAAGTATGGGTCAGAAAATTCATGTATCGAATACCAAGATGCTTATACTTAAAGCACCTATGTGTGTCAGTGTTCATTAAAAAATAATAAATTCAGCTTATGTTATTAATATTTATTGTATGTATTTTATATTTTAATTAATTAAAGTTCTGTCAAGTTAGGCAATAATTCTAGAAATCTCAAGCTGGAAATCAAAGTATCTTAAGACAATTGAGTACTTTTGGGCAAAGAATATTGTAAATAGGTATGGATGTGATTTCCAAGAACTATATATTAATTATCAGGGGCTAACCCCCCTCCCCCCACCAAAAAAAGTGGATTATTGAAAAGTATTCCATGAATAATATTAATAGCCTGTCTCTAAAGCATAAGAAGCAAAATATTTAATGCATTTCCAATAATCTATAGCACTACTGGATCAATGAAACCAGAAACTTTATTTATGTGTTTTGACTTTTGCTAACATAGTTTATTATCTGCTTAAAATGATTGTGATACAAATATAGCTAGCATTTCTTACAGAAGACTATAATACATGAATTACTTGAATGAAAATGACCTTGTAAGGTGATAATGCATGAAGTTGTGTCCACAAGAAATATGGTTCACTTCTATTGTTATGTTTCCTTATATAGTTGACTAACCCTTCTGGACAAAGAAGTTGTTAACATTTTGTGCAATTTGTGTTTATGGCATTCAGGGCATGTTTATTGCTCTTAACATGGTCTGTTGCCATTTATAGTTATAATAGTTATTAAATATGTAAACTGACATTTGAAAAACTACATTTGGGTGTCTATTATTATACCTAGGCCTATAAATTTCTTAACCTTCTAAAATGTTTATAAAAAAATTGGAAATATAAAGGTATTTGATTATTATCTTCCCAGTTAATAAGATTTCAACTAAAGTAAATACATGTATATGTATATGTTCTAAAAAGATACCCAAGATAATTTATAGCAGGGTAGAGAATCCATGGGCCACATGCCACTTTGACTCTTTTTTAAGAGGCTCTAAATCACTGAAATTCAATGATTACCAATTAATTCAGTGCAGTATTTTTCATAGCCAAATCTGTTTTAAATATCTCTTAAGGTAACTAGAAAGTTAATAAGTCAGGGAAAGACTGGCCTTCCCTAGTTGCATTATGTTATGGCTTCATACTGTGGTTCTACCTGACTTCCAGCTCCTGTTGAAGTGGCCTAGAAGAGTCTCCAATTATTTCATTTGTTTTCCTAATAGAGAACTTCTTAGGAAGACAATCTAGAACACATCAGCAATCAGTCTGGGTATAATATGGGCGGCAACTACTCAGGTCCTATTGGCTTAGCAAGACCCCTCTGGGAATGTCTCCTTCTCCATTCATTGCTGGACATTACAATCTTGTAAGTAGAGATGATGTTCTGATACAGAGAAAACATAAATATGCCAAAGAGAGACATATGGTCAGGTCTTTGTTGGTGTTTATTTTAATGGTCTAAAAATCCTCACTGTCAGAACTTGCTGACTATTCTTGTCTCATATATTGCTCTGTGGAAATATTTTATGTATGAATGATAGTATGAGAAGAGTGTATTCAATTTTTTGCCCAGCCATTTCCACTTGGAGTTCATCCAAACAAAGGAGTCAGAATTAATATAAAGTGTAACAAACTGTAATATGGAATATTTCCTTTGAAAAATGGCTATTTTATTCTTGCCAAAAAAGTATGTTCAGACATCAGCAGACAATTAGTTGAATTAAAATTATGTCCCAAATTTTATTCTGTATTTTAGAAGATTACAAAGTGTAAATATACAAATGTATAAAATAATATAAAAGAGTATTAAAAGATAAAATCGAGATCTTTCAACTCTTTGCTGTACAGTATTTTTCCCCAATCATTTGGTTCTAATAATCTCAAAAAAGTAGTATAATGACAAGAGAATGATGATAACAAGAAGAACTTATAGAGAAATTTGTTGAATTTGAAGATCTCACAATATTGAATATTTACTGGGCACAATTTATAATCTGTCAATAAAATATGATTCAAAACTTGAACATGTCAAAGATTGCATTCTTAAATGGATGCAAAATCTAAATACAGTTTTAAAGATGGAAGAGTAGGAATTTCAATTGAAAAGAATATTAAATTTACCTCAGGCATCATACTTATAGAGAAATGATATAAGTTGTTTTATTGCTGGTACATTACTCCACTCATGATTGCTAAAATTAGTAGCTCCCTTTCCGTGAAATGCTGGAAATGCAATGAACAGATGGAATCTGTTCTACATGTGATGGCAATGTTGCAAAATTAAACAAAATTAAACAATATTGGAAATTAATTATTCATAGTAAGGAACATATTTTGAAAGTCATAATTCCATTTCAAACTGAGATGTTTTTATAAAGTTTCACCACACCACATATTTCTTCAAAATACACTGAACTGGCATTTTATATAATACTAACTACAAGAATTTTATATGCTTTTTATTGGATAAGATCTCTGGTCCCTCCTATGGAAAAAATACTAATTAAATGATGAGAATATATTTTGATGTCTAGAAGAACTTCATATCAAAAAAATAAGTTGTTGTACAATTCAATCTTATTTGGGAATCATTTCTGGACTATAATTTATACACAGAATTGTGCTGCAGTCCAAATTTAGATTCCAGAATTCATATTTTAAAATGACATACTCTGCACAATGTTTACGACAACTTTTCAAGGAACTGCTTATTTTTTTTATATCTTTTGCATTTATTGATTTCAGTTGTGCTAATCAAATATTTTTAGTTTAGTTCATGTCTTGACTACAAATTGGGTATGAAAGAGAACCGGTAGTAACCTTCCCCCAGAAGTGGGGTGGAAATGGAGATTTTACAGTTTCCTTTCCCTGGAGTAGGGTGGGAATGGAGAGTTTACAGTATCCTTCCCCTGCCACGCCCACCAAGCCACGCCCATAGAACTGGTAGTAAAACAATTTGAATCCCACTGTTGGCCAAACACACACATAAATATTTATACTTTTTCTTCTTTCTTCTTTTTTCTTTTTGAATTAATTTCTTTTTTAAATCATAAGAAACAAATTTTACATTTAACACCTGTACCCATTGTTTGTCTAAATTTGAATTCATTCAATCATTTAGAAATGTAACTAATGCTTTCATTTTAAAAAAATTCTGAATAAAATTGAATTGCTGGTTTCTATTATAGCGCTTCATCTCTTAAGGAAGGTGCCTTGAGTCTATTAGGGCATCCATGCTATGCAGTTTAATGAGCACATATTTTAACTGTAATATTGCCAAGTGAATGTTGAAGGCAAGTCATATTTTCAATATACAACTCTCAAACTCTCCAAAACAACCATTGGGAACCAACTGATAATTTATCAACTGAATCCCTTGTTTAGCCCAAGTATTCCCATAAAATATTTTTCCTGCTCTTTTCAAATTTAAATAATTCCATGTTGTCAATTTATATTTGATTCAAGATCAAAATGAAATAATTTATTTATTAATGAACTCACCCACTTGGCAGCTTTCCAGGTTGGAAATAAAGACCCATGTTTAATATACCTGCCAAAACTTCAGAATTGTTAAACACTCATTCTCCAAATAGTCTCAAAGAGGGGAATATTCATAAAAGGTCTCAGCAAAAAGAATACAGATATTAAAATCAAATCTAACTATGTACTAGAAAATCTGGTAAGTTGAAATGACCATCATCAAAGGGTAACCTTTGTTTGGCTAAAAATATTCAAGGGGATTTAACCTTCCATAAAAATCATCTTTAACTGATCTAATGTATTTTAGTTTTCATATAATAATCTGCTTAATACTATTAATCTAGGTTTAAAGCCTTAATGGAAGTTTTAATCATCAAGCTTTATCAACTGAAATTGCATTTTATAGCTGTTTCTCTAATCTGCAAATCATCAATACATAATTTGTGTTGAAGATTTCAATTTAATTTAAGACTCATAAATAGAAGCACAGATATTTATTTATTTATTAAAAAGCATTATCTGTGTATCTATCTATCACCATACATACACAGCTGTGTGTATGTCTCTGTCTCTGTCTGTAAAGGTTCATTCTCTGAGCTTGGTTTGTGAACATTTCATTACCAGGCTAGGTAACATCTTCAGTAGAGTTCAGGGATGTCAGTGTCAGTGTTCTTCTTTGACTGGACACACGAAGCCCTCATAAACAGAAGAACACTGACACTGATATCCTCTAAACTCTGCTGAAGATGTTATCTCACCTGGTAACAAAACATTTGGAAACCAAATATTTATTTCTTTATTTCATGAATTTATAGGGCCATTGGACTCAAACAATGTGATGTTGGGTGGGATACAGCAAAACTAAACAATAAAAAGGAAAAGAAATACAAGTATAAAAAAAGAACAGCCCGATACATACATTATAAAACGATGACCAAATGGGTAATTAGATGACCAAGAGGAGACTCCACTAAAATAGATCCAGACACATGGGAGTGGGGAAGCTGGGTATTTTCTAAAGGTTACCTGATTTGTGGCATGTCGTATGTGGAACATTCTAGAGCACAAGGGTAGCCAATGAAGAGACATGCTTCCTATTCCATGCTTCAATCAGATTTTTGGCATTTTTTTAAAAATCCAAACATAAATAATTCATTTTATTCACAGGAATATTAAAAATATTACATGTTGGTATGTTAAAAACATATTTATTTACTTTTCATTGGTGGGTACAGATGGGCCAGGTAGAATATAGAGCCAGTTTGGTCTAGTAGTTAAAGCATCAGGCCAGAAACCAAGAGAATGTAAGTCTTAGGCATGGAAACTGGCTGGTCATCTTGGGCTAGTCACTCTCTCTTCAGTTCAACCTAGTTCACAAGGTAGTTTTTCCAGAGAAAATAGGAGGAAATATTATTAGAGCCCTGTTGGCACTATGATTATAATGCAGTATTGCACACTAGCTCTTCCTACTACCAGAAGTTTGATCCTGATTGGCTCAAGGTTGATTCAGCATTCCATCCTTCCGAGGTCGGTAAACGAGGACCCAGATTGTTGGAGGTGATATGCTGATTCTGTAAACTGCTTAGAGAGGCTGTGAAGCAGTATATAAGTCTAAATGCTATTGTTATTTATGTCCATCACCTGGAGTTATTTATGAAAATAAAAAAAGTAGGATAAAAATCTAATAAACAAAGTTTTGGGTTCTTCAATAGATTTCATTGCAATCTTGAATGATACTTTGTGTAAGTAATCTATAAGTCTGGAAGCATATAGCAAAAGAGATCAATTTTGAATGAGAGACTGGCCTGTGATATCGGGCAGGATTCAATCATGCCTTTTAAGTCAGACAACCTCTGGAAAGAACTACTTGGATTTTTGGGAACAATTTTGCTAGCAGGGTAATATAACAGGTTTTTGAATGCTTGACAAGGCAGTTCTCCAGACCTACTTATACTTAGCAAAATTAGATTATTCTGGTTTTCTCAATCTTCTCTCCTACAGTGGACTAAGGAATCTTTTCAGTAACAATTCTCCTCCAAGCTGCAATGGTCCTACTGCTCTTGCTGTATTCCCAAGCAAAGTTAGATAGTCACAATCTGTCTGCCAACAAAAGCTCTCTGAATTAATTTAGCTTATGCTACATCCAGAATCAGCCTTACACCTGGCTTTCATTCTTGGCTTTGGAAAAAGGGACAAATGTCTCTGTTGCTAATAGGCATGAAAGGTTTGCAAATACATCAGTGACCACCTACCCACTGGTAAGGTGGCTTATTAGGCAATAGTGTGGGAACAAGGCAGGGCTGCCAACTCTCACGCAATCAGCGTGAGACTCACGCAATTCAATCAATTTTGACTGTCTCACTCTGATAAACAAAATCTCACGCTAACCCCCCAAAATCATGGAATGTACAAAAATATCCCTACATTCTCTGATTATATTCCGAATATTCCCCTTAGCTTAGGAGAAGGATGAGCTCCCAGCGCCGCCCCGCCCTGCCCAGCCACCCCGCCCTGCCCAGCCACCCCACCGCGCCTCTTTTCCCACCTTAATCCTTCTGCCGGCGTCCCGTAACTGTCACGATGCCGATCATTATCGCTTCAGGAAAGCGAAGAGCAGGAGGCTTCTTCGCCGCCCGGGGCGCTCGCAGCCACTTTGCCCCGCCCTCTCCCTCTCTGCAATGTCCTCTGGGACAAGCCAGCTGCCCTAGGCTTTCCAAAGAAGGACACGAGGGGGCTGGCAAAGCCTCTTTACAGCCTCGGCCAGTAATAACAATGGTAAGCAAAGCCAACGGAGTGGCTTCCATTTAACCCTTTGGTGTTTAAATCTTTGGTGATGTTTCTTTATTTTCTCTGGCTGGATTTCTGACCCAGGGGAGAAAGACCATTTAAAAAAGCAAAAAGGACAGAAAGAACACCAAGAAAGAATGGGACAACCCCCCCCCCAAAAAAAGAGATCCAACACAACTCTGAATAAAATTATTATTATTTTAAATTTTATTATTATTATAATTATTATTACCACCCCTTTACACGCCTTATGCTCTCTTTTAGCTGATCCAAAAGAGTCTTCCCAAACCAGCAAGGCGAGAAGCGCGCCAGGCTGATCTATAAAGGGGCTGGGCAGCTTTTTTGCAAAATACTTAATAGAAAGGTTGGAGGACTGACAGGATTACATCTCTGGCAGTGGATGAAGGAATCACTTTTTCCTCTTTCTCCTTTGAGTTTAAATCCTAGGTCTCCATGCACCAGATCGACAGGACTGTACTACATTATTATCATATTTTCAAACCCTTAGATAAGGACTCAATAAGGACTTTTTTTGATGCCAGTAGGCTTCTCAGCCCCAAATTGGGATAGCCCTGACTCAACTAGAACATATTCTAATCTTAACACAATTTACCATCCAAAGAGCAGTAAGACCATTAAGTTCAGAATCTAAACTTACCCAATAAATAATATACTGTTTCCTCACTGTGCTCAAGCTTCAGAATACAGTAGATGAGTTTTACAGTTAACAATATGTATATTTATATGAAGCACTCATTATTTGATTAAATGTTTAGTTTATACATGTCTGAAATTATGAACCCCTATTTCAGTCAACAAGTTAGTATATAATTAAAGACTGAGACTATAGCATTTGATATTGGCATGTAGTATGGTATTTGATACAGAAAGAAGAATACCCATTGATGTATTTGCATTATCTCTGTAGTTGTTTCGGGTTTTTGTCTTTTTGTTGCACATTGAATTCATCCTATAGTGGTCTATAGTACATCACTAAGCTAATAAAGTCAGTTGAGGTAGAATACTGCAGTTACAAGTCAGGAACTTCAATTATTCATGGTCAGTGAACTGCATTATTAATATCTTACAAATCCGGTTCAAGTACATTGGTGCTGCTTGCATGTATGTATGTATGTATATGTCCAAATCATGACTAAAGTATGCATCAGATTGCACCATTTAAAATGTAAAATTGTCAAAGCTCCCTACCGTGGAAGGGGGGACACCCCCCTTCCACACCATCCCCCCCCCCTCGGTCGCTCCGCTCCCTCGCAGTGTCTCACTCCAAACTATCACTCAAGGTTGGCAGCCCTGGAACAAGGGCAGATGCAAGGATCATGCTGCCTCTGGCAATTGGAGCATCATAACTGCAGAAAAACTTGCCATGACATAGGATGTCAGGCACAAACTGTGAGAGTGCTTGGTTGGAGAATTAGCAGTAGCGTTAGAGCAAGATAGAGTGTGGGTATAGGTAAAGGGAACAGGCAAAAACAGGAGTGGCATTAAGGAAATATTTGAAAATATGCTTATGGAGGACAGCTTCTTGTGTTTGAGATGAGACACAAAGACCAATCAATCTACCTATAATTTGAAAGGAGAAAGGGAGGGGGAGGAGGGGGAGGAAAGAAATGATTTCTTGAAAGTGCTTAGAAACAAGAAAGCATGAAACACAGTGCATGAATCTGGATGCTTCCAGCAATGGAAAACAGCCCCTGTGTGGTTTTAATCCTCAACCATTGAGCTGAAATGTTGATCAGTTAAACATCTTCCCTTATAGGGAATCATGGAGATGGCCTTGGAAGTCATTAGAGAAAATAGGAAAAAACCTTTCTTAGGCTTTATATTAAGAAGACACTTGGGTTGGCTTTCAGACTAGCAATCAATGGATTGTACAAATGAGAAAAGGCAAAATATTGCAGAGTTGCATAGTCTTTTCAATAAAGCATTGTTTTAATCTTCCTGTGAAATTTGTTTCCTGATTTGATCTCCTTTGCAGAACTGACAGGTCCCAGCTTATTATCACCTGTATTTGTCAAAGAAGTACTGCCTCAGGTAGAACCAGAAGAGACTTTTAAATTAGTAAAGAAAGGGCTTGCCATCAATAAATCTGCTGAGTCAATGCCTGGTGGGTCCTACTCAATTTTTATCTTGGGGCCTGATTCTAAGGCCATAATACTGGGTAAGCTTCATCCCTTGGCTAGCAGCCATCTTCAAATGCATCCAACCAGGCTACTCTATTTGGTAAACCTTCTGCTTTGAGAAACATGAACTTAATGTTAAAAATTAAAATTAATAAATTCATGGAAAGGGTTGTGTCTCCAAGCTTGCCTTTCTATATGCCATTAGTTGATGTTACTTTAGAGGGAAAATAGGACAGCAATACAATCCACCCTTGTTTCTGAAGTGCATTAATGAGAGATTGCATTTGACATCAACATACCTTCCTCTCAATTTAGAGTGGTGGTGGAGAAAATAAACATGTTAATAGCTTAATAGATGAGCCCTCCTGTAATCTAACAAAAGTCAACCGCAGAATATAGCATTACTACATCAAAATGCAGAAATCCAAATTTTAATGAAGTCAAGTCTGTAATTCTTCTTCAACATTAAGATTTAACCCTTTCTTCTCATAGCAAAGGATTAAAATGATATTCAGACAGGTTCACATATACTACAGAATGAGAGAGCGTCGTTATATTTTACCTAATGTCTATTCTGGTTTATTCCAGGCTTGAGGCCAACCCTGGGGTTCTCTGAGATTTCATTCTAACTCTATCTCCAGGATGTGATGGGCCAAACTAATTATTGAAAGCATTGTCCTGCCAGAACAAAAGCCAGAAAACATCACATTACTCTCCCATTCAATGACAGAAGACTGGTTTAACTTTATTTTCCCCTCAGGTTTAACATTTTCCCCCTCCATTGTGTATTTTGGCCTTTCTGGCTTTCCAAACTGCAGCTGAACTGCAGTGATCAAAGACTATGTATTCAAAGGGGACAAAAATTGGAGACTCAATGAATTTTTTTTGCCAAGTTTCATTTTCTAAGGAGAAAAACTTCACTCAAATTAATGAAGCGACACTTTCAACAAATGTTTGAAATAACCGTGTCAAAAATATTTTTTAAAACTCATGTAGTTTCATATTTCCTAAAAAGATCTGATTATACACATTGCTAAATGACAAAGATCCATAATAAACACTTTTTGCAACTCTGAGGAATTTTGTATATTTGGAAAGATACTGCTCTTTCAAATTTTGTATTAAAACCAATCCATATTAAAATGTTGGCACATTGTAGACAGAAAAATTGAATACTTTCTGTAGTTTAGGGTAACATGATTCCTAAGATAAGACAATGTTAGGCATTGGTTAATGGTTCACGATAAATGACTTTTCTCAAAGGTCAAATTCAGATTAAATTAAGTCCTGCTTAACAATGGTGCATTTTTAAAATTGGAAAACCATAATAGTAACAGTGGTTAGTACTTCCAGTACATCTTTATAGATGAAATTATGATTTACATAGAGAGAACAACTCTTTGCTTAGATCTACAAAATATAGGAATAGATTGTTGTTTTTCATATCTGAGCGTTAGTTCACTTCAAGACAATGATTCTCTCTAACCAGGATATCATTATTTTTTCTTATTATTGAAGATTCTGTCCTTGAACGTTATTTCTCACTCTAGGACATTTTTCTGTGTTTTTGAACTCCTTACAAAAATCAGAGAAAAAATATATATGAGACTTATATCTCTCCATTCACATCACTGGAATGGACTTTCTAAAAAATTTCATTTGTGATGGCAATCTAAGGAGCTTTATAGTGAATGGTGGGAACTTTTCTTTGTATTGTAAATGTAAATTAAAGCTCCCATAAGTGAACTGGCAGTTTTCTTGGTTTCTGCTGACAAGAAATGAACATTGATCCAGTAAGAGTGAATTTCCCAAAGCATCATATTTGTCAAAAAAAGGCAAGTACTTTTTGAAATAATGCTTCCATACCTTTCTTGGCTTCAGTTGATGAGAAGTGTAGATTGACTAAAAGTAAGATTCCTGAGACATCATTTTGTCCTTAAGCAGCTTCACAACCTTTAGTAAATCAATTATAGATATATCTACTGACTTTGACAATCTTCCATCTGACAGATTTTATTCTCAGCTGTATCCATGAGGGCATTTATAGGATTCACAGTATCCTTAATAGCTTTAATATTCTCACTCATCTTAAGGCCAATATCCATCACATTTTTCTCAGTAGTTACCAACACTGGTCAAACTTTCTTGGCCACTATCCAAATAAATAACAATGAAGGTCTATCTGATATTCATAAAACAGAATATTCATCTGCTTCCGAGTGTAGTAATTTCAGTTGGCATAGCAAATAAATAATTATCAGGATAGACGCAGCATCAGATGCCAAAAATGTTGATGTCCATTTCAATACTGTGCTATCTTGATAGAAAGCTATTGGTTCTGTTTATAATTATAATATGAAATAGAAAATTTTGGAAACCACACAATGTTTTAATGTGTGTGGGAGAAGTGCGTTTTTTTTTTAAAAAACAAAACATAATTGTCTATGGAGATTCTCAGTCATCCAGGTGCTTTTTCAAAAGGCAACTGGACTTTTTTTTTCCTTGAAGGGCATATATTTAATATGTCTCTCCTTAATTTTATGCAATATATATATATATATATATATATATATATATATATATATATATATATATATATATGTTTTCTTAAGTTTTCGCGGGTACTTACATGTCTGGCATTCAGCTTTGTTCGGGTATTTTCCCATGTGGTGCTTTTAAAGTTGTAGCAACGTTTCAGCAGAATCTCATCTGCCATCATCAGGCTTCTGTATGGTGTTTGTCTGGGAGTCAGACTTTTACAGTCTATAAAAGTCTGACTCCCAGACAAACACCATACAGAAGCCTGATGATGGCAGATGAGATTCTGCTGAAACGTTGCTACAACTTTAAAAGCACCACGTGGGAAAATACCCGAACAAGATTGGAAGTATCTTAGGCAACGTTTCGATGAAGTCTCATTCATCATCTTCAGGCTTGGTCTTCAGCTCTGTGCTTCTCAGAGTGATGTGAGCTTGCAGCTGCTTCTTCCTTTTAACTGCTAGTGGGGGTGTGACTTGATTGGGTGGAGGCTTGGCTGTGTTCTCATTGGGTGGGGGTATGTTCTCATTGGTTGGGGGTTTGGCTGTGTTCTGATTGGTTGGGGGGTTGGCTGTGTTCTGATTGGCTGGAGGCGTGTTCTGTTCAGGTGGGGGCTTGGTTGTGCTCAGGTTAGAATAACCAAAGATCCACATACAAATACCCACGAGAACCTCAGAATATATATATATATATATATGTAGTGTTAAGCTTTGTTCGGGTATTTTCCCACGTCATTGTAGTTGTGCTTTTAAAGTTGTGGCAACGTTTCGGCAGAATCTCATCTGCCATCATCAGGCTTCTGTATTGTGTCTGTCTGTGAGTCAGACTATCACAGCCATTTCAGTTTTAAATTTGGGGCTAGCCTACTGCTGTGCCAGAATGGTTTTTTCTTCATCCTGATTGGTTGGGAGTCTTGGTCTGTGTTTATTGGTCTTGGAATTTGCTGTGTTCTGCTTGATTGGTGTTTCTAATATCTTCTGTCTGTTTTATGGCTCTTTTTGTGTCTTGATTGGCTGGCAACATTGTGTTCCTGTAATGGAGGCCTTTAGTGCAGCTTGGCTCAAAGTAAATGGACGGCTATCATTTCTTAGGAAGCTAGGTTTCATCTGGGTGCCTGGTTGGGGTGTGTTTGCGGTGGAGGTATCAGGGGGAGTCTGTTTGTGCCCAGGTGTTTGCCTGGCTAGTGGTGTGGAGATTTTTTTTGTTTGTGAGTGCAGGCTTCCAAATGATTGACAATCTGGTGGAATCATCTCTTCTATTCATGCTTTCAGGTCTTTTTTCTTTTTTTTTGAAAATTTGGTGCTAGCCAAAGCTGATAGAATAAGACACCAACTCACTAACATCCTATGCACAAGCAAACCACCCAAAAGCAACTTACACAAAGAAGGAACTAAAAGCCATGCAAGCCCTAAGGAACGACAGCAGCATAATTATAGTTCCAGCAGATAAAGGTAATGCCACAGTAGTAATGGATAGAAAAGACTACAAAACAAAATTGGCATATACAAAGTCCCCTGCGCATCATGCCCTGCCACATACATTGGACAGACCAATAAAAGAATAAGTACCCACCTGGATGAACACAAAAATGCAGTAAAAAAACTGGAACACACTTGCTCACTAGTCCAACACATGAAAGCCACAGGTCATAGCACTGACTTCAATGGCAAACTCAAAATCCTAGCCACTATAGAAAACCCCAGCTACAGAATTATCAGAGAAACCATAGAGATTGAAAAAAAGACCTGAAAGCATGAATAGAAGAGATGACTCCACCAGACTGTCAATTATCTGAAAGCCTGCACTCACAAACAAAAAAATCTCCACACCACAAGCCAAGCAAACACCTGGCCACAAACAGACTCCCCCTGATACCTCCAGCTCAAACACACCCCAACCAGGCACCCAGATGAAGCCTAGCTTCCTAATAAATGATAGCTGTCCGTTTACTTGAAGCCAAGCTGCACTAAAGGCCTCCAATACAGGAAACACAATGTTGCCAGCCAATCAAGACAAAAAAAATGCTACAAAACAGAAAGTATTAGAAACACCAATCAAGCAGAACACAGGAAACTCCAAGACCAATAAACACTGACCAAGACTCCCAACCAATCAGGATGAAGAAAAAACCATTCTGGCACAGCAGTAGGCTAGCATCAAATTTAAAACAGAAATGGCTGTGAAAGCCTGACTCACAGACAGACATAATACAGAAGACTGATGATGGCAGAGGAGATTCTGCCGAAACGTTGCTACAACTTTAAAAGCACAACTATAATGACGTTGGAAAATACCCGAACAAAGCTAAATTCCATACATGTTAGTACCCACGAAAACTTAAGAAAACATATATGTATGTATTTATACAACAATGTAAAACTAAATATTATTATTGTTTATAATCTATGATAGTCTGCAACCCACTTAATTTTCTGATCTTATTTAATCCTTTTAATAAATTAATTAAGTATAATTCTAAATATAATAGCTTATATAGTAAACATATATAATTCAATAAATATAGATAAATATGTGTTTGATTGTTTTCTTTTCTTATATACTATATGTTATAGCTTTCTTATAGTTCAATTAATTAAGTCTATGAATCAATATATAGCCATTTGTTAGTTATCCATCCATTAATTAATAAGTTGTTATCCGAGGTATCAAATTGTAGAAAGATGTAAAGGATATATACGGTACAGCAGTTATAAAGAATGTAACAATCTATGAATAGGATACATAAATTAATTCTTCTTACAATCAATCAGCTATATATATGTATATATATTGCTTTAGATTTTTTTTTTCAATATATACTTTTGAATTTAATCCTTAGAAATTTTTCAGCTTTTTTCTTTTTTCTTCCTTCTTTCCCTTTCTTCTGCACACTGTCACATTACTTTCCTCATATCCTGTTTTCTCAGTCATCTTTAACTACTTAGTCACTTTCACTCTCAAATTGCACCGTCACAACTTTCTATCAAAATGGTTCCACTCTCCGTTCAACTACAGTTCTCCATTAAAGTTCCAATTGTTCTCTCTAATGTCTCTTTTCTGCTCTACTAGTAATCAATCCAAATCGTAGAAATTTTAAGTTTTTATTCACAGAGTCTCAATCTTTTCTTCAGCGGTGCTCTCTCTCAGCTGTCAAACTGTTCTGTTTCCTCCTCTCCCTATCCCCGCCAATTAGTTGCTGTATTTACTCTCTCCGGAGACTCCCTCTCTCAAAGTCTTTCACAGGGCTCTCTTCTCTCACCTCTCAAAAACTGTCCCAGTCTGCCATTCTTCTTCTGATGTCTTGTGCTGATCTATTTTCCTGCTTCCCAATTGCAGCTGGCTGTCACAGCTTCAGACCCAACGTAGATGCTGGGTTTCTTTCGTGCCAGATTCAAAGGGCTTTTCCTTGTCACAGTGGGAGGTTGCTTTCCTCCACCAACTGATATCCCCAAATCCCCACATCATGGTTCACATCAATGCGCAACCCAGAAATAAAACTGATGACTGATTAGTATCCATGTACCTCGCAGCTGTCTAGCGAGGGTGGCATTCATGGCATTACTGTTGTGAATGCATAAAGATTTAATAAAGTGTGAGCTTGGAGTTAAGTGCAGGGTTCTGGCCCTGCACTTCTGATTGGCTGTTAAGCGGCCGGACCGGATTGGCCCATTCCGGGGAATCCGATTGGCCCTTAACAAAGAGTTCCTATTGGTTATAAGAGCTAGCGCTCTTAGCTCGTTATTGGTTAAAAGTTACAGGGTTTGCCTATATAAGGAGGGTTTAACTGCTATTGAAGAAGAAGTCACAATGCAAATAAAGAGCTGAAGTTCACCGTTCAGAGACTTGTCTCCATTCTTTCTCACCCATGCTCAAAACATAACACTGGCGACGAGGATGGGATTTGGAGATATCTGAACCAACGAAACTTCGAACAACACCGAGCACGTGACAGACGATGCCAACAATGGAACCATGTCCGGCGGCATCGTACCACCTGCTCCATTCAATCCAGCACAGGAAGACTGGGAGTCTTACATGGATCACTTCCAAATGTTCTTAGAGACGAACAACTTAAAGGACGCCACAGCCGGGAAGAAATGGGCGGTGTTCCTAACGCATTGCGGTCCAACCGTATTTAAGATGGCTAAAGCACTAGCCAAACCCCAAGAAGTGAAGGCCATGGATTGGGATGACCTCGAACCCATCCTACGAGACCACTACACCCCAACCGTGCCTACGCTCGTGAGACACCACGAGTTTTATCAGAGGAGCTAGCGAAAGGGAGAAAGCATGGCCGACTTCATAGCAGACCTCCGAAATTTGGGAGGCCTCTGTGGATTCGCCGATTTAGAAGAAGCACTAAGAGATCACATAGTTCTGGGACTAGATGCACCAGGAGTCCAAAGCAAGCTGATGACGAAAGGCGACATCAGCCTTGCCGATGCCATCACCGATGCTACTGCAGCAGAAGCAACCAGGAAGTCGGCTGCACAACTACGCCGAAACCACGCTCTGGTATCACCACCGACAAGTGACATTTTATCCAGGTCTGAAGGACAGCTTACAACGATGCACCACGAGGACCTCTCTTTGTTATCAGACAGCGACGAAGAAGGGGTCCATCAACTGCGGTCCGACCGGGACCATCACCCGAAGCCCTTATGCCCTTGCGCTGGCTGTGGAGCCAACCATGCCAGGTCCGAATGCAAATTCCACAACGCACACTGCCATGAGTGCAGGAAACGACGCCACATCGGACGGGTCTGCCGCAGCTTGCCAGGACCCAGCCAGGCCTCAAAAGGGGCTAACTATCACCAATCGACAGGAAACCATCCTGTACGGTGAGAGTCAGTAAACCACTCCTACAGAAATCGAGCTTTGCAGAGAGAAGAGGCTCACCATACTATCACTATCTGTCACACCTCAGCCTTGGACACTAAGAAAATCCGAGTCACAGTAGCCATCGAGAACCAGCCTTGCTACATGGAGGTCAACTCGGGATCGTCCCTCTCGATGGTGTCCTGGAAGACACTCAAGCAACTCATCCCCCCTATTCAACGCCAAAATCTCCGCTCCCGACGCCTCATCCTCAAAGACTACCAAGGGAATCGAATCCCCATAGTCGGTTCCTGCCGAGTCCGAGTCTCCTTCAAGAAGCACACAGCATACTTACCTTTAACGGTCATCGATAGAGATAGGCCTAGCCTACTAGGCCTCCAATGGTTCGCACCACTCGGCATTGAAGTGGCCGGCATAAACTGAGTCAGCGGGGGTGACTGGGAGGAAGACCTTATCTATGAGTTCAGGGATATCTTCATGGACAGCTTAGGTGAGTACAAGGGAACCCCGATTTCATTCAGTCTAGATCCAAAAATAGTTCCCATTCGCCTAAAGCCCCGTCGAGTTCCGTTTGCCTTAAAATCGAAAATCGACGAACAACTCGACAAACTGATAGCTCAGGGGGTGTTAGAGCCCATTGATCACTCCCCTTGGGAAACCCCTATTGTAACACCCATTAAGCCAGACGGGTCAATCTGAATTTGTGGGGACTATCGGGCCACTTTGAACCACGCCCTGCAGCAGAACGCATATCCAGTTCCGGTGGTGCAGCATCTCCTCCATTCCCTGGGGGGCGGGAAAGTCTTCGCTAAATTAGATTTAGCTCAGGCATATCAGCAATTACCAGTAGATGAAAAAACGGCACAGGCCCAAAATATTGTGATGCACCGAGGTGCCTTTAAATGTACCTGGCTTCAATTCGGAGTTAGTGTAGCCCCGGGGATTTTTCAGAGCCTTATGGAAAGGTTATTGCAAGGAATTAAGGGCTTGGTCCCCTATTTTGACGATGTATTAATTGCAGCCCCTACAAAAAAAATCTTACAGGACCGGTTAAAATTAGTTCTAAAAAAATTCCAAGAGGCCGGTCTTAAAGTTAAAAAAAACAAATGTAAATTGTGTACTGGCAGTGTTGAGTTTTTAGGGTACCTGATTGATAGCCAGGGTATTCACCCTACCGAAAGGAAACTAAAAGCGATAAAAAACGCTCCCAGGCCACGAAACAAGGCTGTTCTCCAGGTGTTCCTAGGCCTCATCAATTTTTATAATGTATTTTTGTCACACAAAGCAACGGTCACTGAACCGTTACACCGGTTGTTAGATAAAAATGCACATTGGCTATGGGGTTACTGTGAAGAACAGGCGTTCTTAAATGTTAAAAAACTGCTCACTTCTGACTCTGTACTCATGCAGTATAACGAGACTTTGCCATTAGTTATAACCTGTGATGCATCGCCTTTCGGGGTAGGCGCCATTTTGAGCCATGTACTGCCTAATGGGAACGAAGCCCCTGTTACATATTTTTCAAAGACTCTTTCAAAAACTGAGCGAAACTATGGACAAATTGATAAAGAAGCCCTCGCAATTGTCTCAGCTGTGAAAAGATTCCACGAATACGTGTATGGTCGGGCTTTTACTATTGTGACTGACCACAAACCAGAGACTCTCGACGATCCTGCACCAACGGTAACCACATTGCAAATTGAGGCACTCAACTCGCCGCCACTAACTGCCCAAGATATCGCGAGAGAAACCAAACGCGACCACACCCTAGCATGAGTCCTAAGCTGGGTAGAATGCGGATGGCTATTGGACCAGTTATCAGATGACTTCACACCATTCAAGACTCAACAGACCGAGCTCTTCTCCAGAAAGGCTGTGTCATCTGGGGCGATAGAGTCATTATCCCAGAATGACTCCAGAAAGCGCTGCTGAGAACCTTGCATGATGGCCACCCTGGCATCGTGCAAATGAAAGCCCTTGCGCGAAGCTATGCATGGTGGCCGGGCATTGACAAGCAAATCGAACAGTGGGTTAAAGCTTGTCCCAAATGCCAACGCCCCACCAAAAGCCATGCCTACTGAATGGGAGACACCATGTGGACCCTGGTCCCGAATTCACTTGGACTTCACGGGGCCAACGAAAGGCCACACCTTCCTGCTTACCATCGACGCCTACTCGAATTGGCTCGAGATCCATCGCATGACAACTACAACCTCCGAGGCGGTTATCAAAACCTCAGACAGACTCTTTGCAACCCACGGATTACCAGACATCCTGGTATCTAATAACAGCCCTCAATTTACCGTACTAGCGTTCGAGCAGTACCTCGCTGACTGCGGCATTCGCCATGCGCTCACCTCGCCTGCGCACCCTGCGACCAATGGCAAAGCAGAACGCATTGTCCAATTTGTGAAGAAAACCTTGCAGAAGGTAGACTATGACAACATTGACGACAAGGTCAATCGAATCCTTTTCTTGCAACACATTACCCCACATAGCGTCACTGACAAAACTCCCGCTGAACTGCTAATGGGACGAAAGCTCCGCTCCCACCTCGACCGGTTACACCCAGCTTACGAACCGGAGAAATCACTAGGATCCAGCGGCCGCTGTCGTACCTTCCAGTAGGAGACTTGGTATATGCTAAAAACCTATCGGGCGACCCGTTGTGGGTGGAGGCAACAGTAGTACGTGTAACCGGCCCCAGATCCTACATTGTACAATGCTTTGATGATAAACTTTGGAAACGTCATATCGATCAATTACGATCGCGGCTTCCAGCAGCCAGTCCGCAACTCCCCTATGACCAAACTGAGAGGGGGGAGGTACGGAAGAAGATGAATTCCTAGAGAACCTGTTCGAAGGAAATGACGGCTTGATAGAGACTCAGGAAGTGGAGCCGGAGGGAGAAACTGTTGCACCTCAGGGAATTGCAGAGAATGTGGGCAACGACGTAGAAGTGAACTCTGAACCAGAAACAGCCCCACTGCCAAACAACGATCTACCTCAGCATGATTGCAGCCAGCCGATACAACGGAAATCAAAGAGACTAATAAGACAACCGTCCTACCTAAGGGACTATGTAACTGTGCCCTGCAAATAAGAAGCCAGGGGGAAAGGGTGTTGTGAATGCATAAAGATTTAATAAAGTGTGAGCTTGGAGTTAAGTGCAGGGTTCTGGCCCTGCACTTCTGAATGGCTGTTAAGTGGCCGGACCGGATTGGCCCGTTCCGGGGAATCCGATTGGCCCTTAACAAAGAGTTCCTATTGGTTATAAGAGCTAGCACTCCTAGCTCGTTATTGGTTAAAAGTTACAGGGTTTGCCTATATAAGGCAGGTTTAACTGCTATTGAAGAAGAAGTCACAATGTAAATAAAGAGCTGAAGTTCACCGTTCAGAGGCTTGTCTCCATTCTTTCTTGCCCATGGTCAAAACATAACAATTACAATGAACACAGTTCCGGGCGACTCCCAGGCCTCTTGTCTCATGTCTGAAAAATTCAGCATAGAGACAATCATCCATACATCCATCAGTCCGACAGCTCCAGCGATGTGCTGGGCTCTGAGCGAGATACATGAGACCAACAGAAGAGGGGGTCAATTTATTTTCCAAAGCATTGGAGGGCAGGACAAGAAACAATGGATGGAAACTAATCAAGCAACCTGGGATTAAGGACAAACTTCCTAACAGTGAAAACAATTAACTAGCAAAACAGCTTGCCTTCAGAAATTGTGGAGGCTTCATGTTGTAGAAAGTTTTTTTAAGAAGAGACTGGACAACCACTTGTCTAAAATGGTATAGGACCTCCTGCTTGTGCAGGGGATTGGATAAGAAGACCTCCAAGGTCCCTTCCAACTCTATTCTGAATGTACCATTTGTTTTAGCTTCAACCTTAACAAAATAATATTGAAGATGTGTCTCAAGGGCGTATAGTGCTTTTATGTTCTTTTTTAAAGATAAAAAGCTCTCTCTGAAAAATGATCTTAAGATACATCACCATGGGACTAGGATGGCCTTTGAAAACCTTGGAGGATAAAACAATTTTTTTGTGGGGGAGTGTAACCTCTGATCTAGAAATGTTGCTGTTTTTTCGTTTCTTTTAGCTTTATGTACAATTCCTCCAGGCAATGTTTCTGAACAGGTAGAAAAAAAAAAGTCAGAATTCATGTGTATGGATGAGAAATAGGGAGAAAGGGAGAAAAAAAAAGAATTTATTTATTTACTATCTTTACCTTTAACAAACAATCTTTAATCTTAGGTGGAAAAAGAAAATTAAAAAACAAATTAAAATACAAACTAAGAAGGAAAATGTTTATATTTTATAAATATAAAATTATAAATATTTTATAACAATAACTCTTCATTATTGCTAAATGATTATTGATTTACCAATGAATTCTTGGTCATATAAATAATATAAATAAGATGTTGTAGTAAGGTATCACAAAACTTTTGCCATAACAGCAAATAATGCGACATTCTGTGATTAGTAGAAAATATTACCTTGAACAAAACAGATCAGTGGTGGGATTCAATTTTTTTTACTACTGGTTCTGTGGGCATGGCTGGATGGGCGTGGCAGGGGAAGGATACTGCGAAATCCCCATTCCCTCCCCACCCCACTAACCTGCTTTCCAGCTCCGTTTTCCTGTGCAGGGAAACAAAAGAAGACCCAAGTGATCAGCTGGAACCTGGGATGAAGATGGGGGCGGGGCCAGTCAGAAGTGGTATTTGCCAGTTCTCCAAACTACTCAAAATTTCCGCTACTGGTTCTCCAGAACTGGTCAGAACCTGCTGAATACCACCTCTGAGATAGATAACACATTTATGACAACTGTTCCTTAACATCTATATTAATATCTCTTTTCCACTTTCATCAAATAATTCTTTCTGTCACCCCCATGCTTGATTCAATCACAATTGTGAATTAAATAGTCTGTTTTATACATCCTTCTTTGCAGCAAATTGCTTTTGCTCTCCTTAAAGACCTACTCCTGAAATGA
Source organism: Hydrophis major (assembly GCA_033807585.1). NCBI lineage: Eukaryota > Metazoa > Chordata > Lepidosauria > Squamata > Elapidae > Hydrophis > Hydrophis major. Next base: position 301,779,884 of record CM066329.1, on the reverse strand, counting down.
AACAGCTAACAGACGGGCAAATATTTCTCTGTTTGATGCTAGGAATGATGTTTTGTCAAGAATATTTCCATCCAGGTTTAGCCAGTTATCATCATGCTGATCAGGATTTTTAAATGCAGAAGCCTGCCAGCACATAACGAGAGCAGTAATTGCGGAGATCTAGTTAACAAAAACCTCTTCCAGATTGATATTTATATACCGTATTAATACCCTATTATTAGGAGAAGTGATACAGTGTAGCTCCCAAATATCTCACTCATATTACACTGTGATGATAGAACATCTGAATGTAAACAATAGTAAAATAAAAATAGTAAGAATCATAATGAAAGACTTGCATAAAACATGCAAAAGAGCTTAATAGTGCTTTGAAATATGCAACCTTGCCTTTTTCTCCTGAGCCCTTGTATTTTTCAAAACCTGCATTTTATTGCCTTCATAAAATATCCTCATTCTCTAGTCAGAAATGGACTGAATAGTAATAAAGGGAAATAACTCATCAAAATAATTCAGTGCCATGACCAATATGTGAGCTGTTTAGTTGGCATTCCTAAAAAGAGAGGTGGAAGAAAAGGAGGTGGAATCTATAAAAGGCATATCAGAAAAGAGAGAGAGATACACATTAATAGAAATTGTACAATTTGTTTATAAAGCCAGGAAGTTTTCTAATCCGAACATCTGAAAAAAAGCATTTATGATCTTTATAGCAGCTTTTTAAACAAAAAAAGCAAAAAAGAAGGGAACTAATTATTTTAATTAATTTTAATTGTACTCATCTTCATTTTCATCACTCCTTATTCTAAAATTACTCATCTGTCATTCCATCAGCACCTGGCAACCTCTCTGGACAGAGATGTCTTTTGTGACTTGAAAGGGAAATTTGTAAAGGCTACTGGCCTCAGTCTTGCTCTACCTGATAACATTCCACCGAGTTGTCAGTGGAGATTCTCCATTTCCACTACCACCACCCATTCTTCACCCACCATTCATCCATTCTGTCCCCCCGCCCATCTGGTCAGGACTTATCCTTCTATTTCCTCACCCCCTCCATCCAGTGTCAATTGTCAGTGCCTATACTTCCATTCTCCCCGTCCATCACAACTGAGGAAGTTTCTCAGATGAAAAACAAAACATTTTGTTCTTCTCCTCAAGGAAAAAAGTCTAGTTGCCTTTTGAAAAAACCCTTTGAGATTCCATTAAGTTCCATACAGTCTCCAATCATAATGCTAGCTTTTCACTGGTCTGCTGAGAAGAGTAGAACTCAGGTCAGTTTTGGAAGTCAGGTAAAATAATATTTAAAAAATTCTAATATAGATCAGTTTCCTTTTCCCATTTCAGAATCTATATGGGATTATGTTGTATGCATAACCAGTTTAGTTTCTTTGGCGTCTGAATTTTATGTGGCTTTTTTTCAAAATGTGGCCATTACAGCTTTGAACCAGGATGGCTCAAAAATAACTTGGTCTTTTTGTCAAGCTACAAAGTCAGTCACCCTGAGAATGAGTAAACTGTCCTTGTCATTAAAAGAATGAAAGACCAATTTCTTCACAGCCTAATTATGAAAGTGAGACAACTCGTTAGGGACAATTATCAATTGTTAGTACTGGGAAGTCAAATGATGTAACTAAGCCATAACACTTGAAAACCTCCCTTATCACAAAGCTGAAAATTTGGAATTCTGTAGAAGCATTTTCATTTATTTGATTATCAGGCATTTCATAATGCAGCTATTGCTTGTTGCATAGGATTAAGAATGGGCTATCATGAGAAACATCATGTTAGATGCCCAGGTTCAAAGCAGAGAATTCAACATCTCAGATTGAAAATATGTTAAATGAACTACAATCAAAGTTCTAATAATAATAATTTCTAACTTCATTTATTACATTTTCAAAATGACACAGTGATACATACTGAGGGTAAATATCAATTTTCCATTTCCTATCAATGGGTATATTAGTAAAGATAAAGTTGAACCATTGGTCAGTTTAATGACAGTTTAATGATTTAGTTCTCAATAAAAGCTTGTGTGTGATTATTCTGGATGATTGGATTTCAAATTCCTACTTCCATATGCATAAGAAATCGCATCTAGAATCTGAGAAAATAAGCACATAGTTTATTCATCAGGTATTCTCTTCCCTTAATGCCAATAAAGTCAAAATAAGAAGATATGAGACTTAATGCATGTGCTCCCAAGATAAAACTTCATTATATATAGACTATTCCTGTATGTCAAATGCAATTTGAAATTATTATTCCCTTTGTTCACCAATTTTCCTCCCAACTTTGCCTGTTTTGAGTCATTATATATAAGATCAATTATTCAAGAACTACATTGTTATATGGATATTGCAAATGAGCATGGTGTATAAGTCCTAGCTGATTTTTTAAATTCAATCTTTGTGTTGTATTGCAGCTACTGAAAGGTTTTAAAAATAATTTTGCATTGGCCTGGCTGGGCACTTGATTTTTCTCTCTTGTATCTGGAAGTGGTCAGATAAGTTTCCATTGAAGGATATAAATCTTTTTTAGAGGATGAATCAGAGCAGACTAAGTGTTTCCTACAGAGTTTAAGAAGTTGTTAAGAAGTCTTTGAACAGAGACGAAGTCTCAATTCTACTCTCCATGCATCCAAAAGAGGTACAGGTTGATCAGAGAAGTGGGGTAGGGAGATATTCAACTTGAAATAACAATTTTATGGAGGAATAAGGACTTTTTGTAAGGAACAGTTTTTATCAGGTATTCTTCAGTAGCTTATAGATGGCCTTTAAAGCAGGGGTCACCAACATTTTGGACCTCAGGAACCACTAAACTCATAATTTTAAATCCCAAACAAAGTCTTCAGGAAAATTCCCCACCCCGTTTTCCTACCGATAGATCATTCTTTATTTGGGATCGTAGGATACTGTCTCCAGCTCCATTCTCAGGGAGAGAGGGAGAGAGACAGAGACACACACAGAGAGAGACAGAGACGGAGACAGTATCTTTTGGTTCCATGCAAAGAAAGCAGCAGGAGCAGCAGAAGGCTTTCTTTCTCTCCCGCAAACTCCACCAGAAATGAATCTTTGCCAGTGCAGCCTCTTGGAGCAGGATGCCTTGCAGGGTCCCAAAGACTCATTTCTGGTGGAGTTTGGGGGAGAGGAAAAAAGACTGTTGCTGCTTTCCTTGCATGCAGCCAAAAGCAGAAGAAAGAAGCACAGAGAAGCAGCCCAGTGGCCAGGCCTGGCACATGGGGTGAGTGGGGTAAGTTCCCCACCTCCGCCCTTTCCCCCCTCCCCTCACTACCCCATGTTGTTAGCAATACAAGCAACGCAAACCTTGTGTTACCATGGGCCTTATGTTCCCAGGCAGCCTGGATTAATTGCTTTGGAGGGTGCTTTGGGGGATGACATTCCTCTGTGGAACACATCAACATTTTCTCACTGACCACCAGTGGTTCCTGGCTCACTGGTTGGTGACAACTACTTTAAAGGTAGGAGCCTAAAATAGGTCTATAGATTTAGGTTGCAAAAATTGAGATCATAGCAGTTTTTAAAAAAGTACATAAAAAAAAAAAAATCAAACGTTTGCTGCCATCTACTGTTTATAGAGGTTTTTGCATCCCAGATCTGGTAGCCCTCCTTTGTAGCCTTTTGTGTGGAATATACTAATCTTCAGAATATGTTTGCTATTAATCCATGCATTATATGGATATGTTTGCTATTATCCTGTCTTTTGTAGTTAAGTCCTGGTTACTAAGGTCCAGGTCTTTGGACTTACATTTGCATTATCCAATTGATTTCCCTTGCTGCTGACCATTGTTTATCTCCTAATTTAACCTGTTGCAACTTCAGTTTTTTGATAGATTGACAAAGGCTCTGTAAAGTGATGCCTGTGTTAATTCAAATCTCATGATTGAATTAATCCATTGTCTGAGTTTGTACAACACATTCAACTGCAAACTAACCAAATAGGCTGGATTTATAAAGCATGCTAAATAGCAAAAAATAATCAAGGTCTATTTGCTAGGTCCTTAACTTGTTTAAGCACACAGAATGAACACAATCTATAGACATACTCATGAATGAAGGCAAATATACATGTACCAGGATAATGTTGCAGGATCCAATCTGGGTTGGTCACCAGGACCAGCGATTTTGTCCTCCGAGCTTTCAGACTTGTACTGGAACCATCTTCAGGAAACTTCTCTCTAGAAGAGTGTGCCTGATGACTAACCCAAATTGGACCCTGTAGACATATTGTTCTTTGTTAGTGTTTCTTTATAGGCAAAACTTCTGTTAAAACAGTGGGAACTTCATATGATGTGCAATGGTGGGTTTAATAGTGTATACTTACCTATTAGTCTTGGATTGAATCATTGATTGGTTTTAGAAAAAGGCAGTCCCCATCTCTGTATAAGTATGTTGTATGTATAAGTGCATATATTTTATTTTAATGACCACTCAAGTAAATTTGCTCTTTTGTGTTGCACCAGACCTGTCATCTAGAAATTACAGTCTAACTTTCCGTATCATGTAAAAATATTCCTTGCAACTTTGTTTAAAATGTAAAGTGGAGAATTAGTGTATGGAAGCATACCTCCAGAAACATTTGGTATGTGTACCACATTTGGTATGTGTACCACATAATGGTTCATCTAATATTAAACAGCCAAGGGCAGATCTTGAATAGTTAAGATTTGCAGAACATGAGCAAGAGCTACTTCTTTCAAGAGAGTGTGCTGGAAAATTGAAGTTTGATATTCTAATTTGCAATGACACAGCCAGACACACCTCTAGTCTCTACAGCAAGGGTGTCCAACTTTGGCAATATTAAGACATGTGGACTTCAACTCCCAGAATTCTGCAGCCAGCATGGGAATTGAAATCCACAAGTCTTAAAGTTGCTAAGGTTGGACACCTCTACTCTACCTGATGACTAGGTGACTTCTTTCTGGTGAAGATTCTTTGCTGTGACTCACCTTTTGTTTGTTTTTTAGCAACTGTTTCATTTCCCAACATTAGGTATTTGTAGATAGGTTACAGGGTTTTACTCGCTAAATTAGAAATATCTAGACAGGTGTTCACCCAGTTCTTCCCATGGTGACTTTGAGGCTCCTTTTTTGTCAGTTTTGGTAAATTTGGCATTTGGAGCACTGTTTCATTCTTAAAACATTATTGATCTATTAGTCTTAAGGCACCACACAACTTTTAATTATAGAACATCAAAGTACATAGCTATTTTACTCTGGCATCCTTGATCTAAATGAACTGGATGGCCATTAACCAATACAAATATATGAAATCAAGCCAGTTTCAGAATTGAGACTGTTATATTCTGTGCATGACCGCTAAGAATGGAGATGAGCCGGTGACAGTGAACTTCAAAACTCTTTATTAACATAGTGTAACAGCTCAGCTCAATGGCCGCAATGGCCCCTTTTATATAGGCAAACTCTTAAGTATTTAACCAATGAAAACACAGGGAGCGCTAGCTCCATTAACCAATGGGAGAGGCTCGTTAATAGCCAATCAGATTCTCCTGAATGGACCAATCCGATGTTGCTATTATCGGCCAATCAGAAGTGCAGGGACAGAACCCTGCACTTACTTCAAGCTCTCAATAATCTTTATTTAATCACATTTATTAATTCACAACACCCCTTCCCCCCGGGGCTTCGTTTAAGGGGTGCGGTTACGTAGTCTTTGAGGTAGGCAGGTTGTTTTGTTTGTCTATTTGATTTACGCGGTACTCCCGGTATTTGGCTACAGTCTTGTTGGGGTAGGACGTTATCTGGTGACAAAGGTGCCTCTAGTTCTGTATTCAAATTTTCATTGTTGCTAATGTTTTCGGCATCTCCTTGAGGCGAGCTCACCCCCATCCCTGATCCTTCTTCACGCATTGCCTCTGAGCGGTCATTTCTTCTGCTTGTGCTTTCTGCCATTCCAAATTCAGCCTTCTCGGTGTATCCTCCCCCCTCAGTTTGGAAATCAGGGGACTCAGAGATCCCTGACTGTAGCCTTGAACACAGCTGATCAATATGGCGCTTCCATATTCTATCGTCACGACATTTCACGCGGTATGATCTGGGGCCGTTTACTTGGACCACAGTTGCCTCGACCCACAACGGATTGCCTGAAAAGTTCCTAGCAAAAACCAAGTCACCTACCTGGAAGTTACGGCATCTCCCGCTGGATCCATGTGGTTTCTCAGGTTCATACGATGGGTGCAGACGGTCGAGGTGGGAGCGGAGCTTCCGTCCCATCAATAACTCGGCGGGAGTTTTGTTGGTTACGTTGTGCGGAGTGATATGCTGCAAAAGGAGTATCTGGTTAATCTTGTCTTCGACATCGCCATAGTCCATTTTATGCAAGGTTTTCTTGACGAATTGTACCATGCGCTCGGCCCTTCCATTGGCCGCAGGATGTGCATGGCGAATACCGCGCATGGCGAATACCGTGGTCTGCCAGGTACTGTTCAAAGGACAGCGTGGTAAATCGGGGCCCGTTGTCGGATACCAGAACGTCTGGTAATCCGTGTGTTGTAAATAGTCTGTCTAGTTTCCTGATGACTGATTTGGTTGTTGTATTTCTTATCTCATGGATTTCAAGCCAGTTCGAGTAGGCATCCACCGTTAATAAAATTATGTGTCCTTTGGTAGGTCCCGCAAAGTCCAGGTGAATACGGGACCATGGTCCCCTCGGTGTTTCCCATTCGGTCGGGGTTGTTTTCGGTGGGGCGTTGCTTACTTCCTGGCATTTGTGACAAGCTTTTATCCATGTCTCGATCTGCTTGTCGATGCCCGGCCACCACGCGTAGCTACGTGCGAGGGCCTTCATGCGCATGATGCCAGGGTGGCTATCATGCAAGGTTCTTAATATGGCTCATTGTAACCGCTCTGGGACAACGACTCCATCACCCCAGATAATGCAGCCCTTCTGGGAAAACAGTTCCGTTTGTGTATTCTTGAATGGGACGTAGTCGTCAGGTACCTGGTCCAATGGCCATCCACGCTCGACCCAACTGAGGACTCATGCTAAAATGGGGTCGCGTTTCGTTTCCATCGTGATATCTTGGGCTGTTAGTGGCAGTGTTCGAAGTGTCTCGATCTGCAGTGTTGTAACTGTCGGAGCGGGGTCATCAATGGTCTCCGGAAGTGGTGCACGGCTCAATGCGTCAGCATGGGGAATGGCCTTCCCCGGGCAGTGTTGCAACTTATAATTATATGCAGCCAAGAATTCTGACCAGTGAGTCATTCTGGGGGATAATATATAAGGGGTTGGCCTATCTCCCGCTATTATTCCCAGCAAAGGTTTGTGGTCAGTCACTATAGTAAAGGCTCGGCCATACACATATTCCTGAAATCTCTTAACAGCAGACACAATAGCAAGGGCCTCTTTATCAATTTGACTGTAATTGCGTTCTGCTTTTGATAGCGTCTTTGAGAAATAGGCAACAGGGGCTTCACTGCCGTTTGGCAAAACGTGGCTCAAAATGGCGCCCACTCCGAATGGTGATGCATCACACATGATCGTTAAAGGCAAAGTCTCGTTATACTGCATCAAAACAGCATCAGAAGTCAATAATTCTTTCACATTTCGAAACGCATGCTCCTCTCTGTGTCCCCATACTCAAATTGCTTTTTTGTCCAACAAACGATGTAGGGGTTCGGCTACGGTTGCTTTGTGAGGCAGGAAAACCTTATATAAATTGATAAGGCCGAGAAAAGCCTGGGAGGTCGGCCTTATTTCGGGGTTTTGGGGCGTTTCTGATTGCCCTAAGTTTGCTATCGGTGGGGTGAATGCCATGACTATCAATTATATATCCTAAAAAATCTACATGATCCGTATATAGTTGACACTTGTTTTTCTTAACTTTGAGACCTGAGTCTTTAAATTTCTGGAGAACCAACCTCAGGCAATCCCTGAGTATTTTCCGAGTCGGGGCAGCGATTAACACATCATTAAAATATGGAACAATGCCTTTTATCCCTTGCAATAGTCTTTCCATCAAACTTTGAAAGATTCCCAGGGCTACGCTTACTCTGAATTGGAGCCGGTTACATTTAAACGCACCTCGGTGTGTAATGATTGTTTGGGCCTCTGCCATTTTTTTGTCTACAGGTAGTTGTTGGTATGCCTGGGCTAAGTCTAGTTTAACAAAGACTTTTCTGCCCCCCAGGAAATGGAGGAGGTGTTGCACCATCGGTACTGGATAAGCATTTTGTTGAAGGGCATGGTTCAGGGTGGCTTGGTAGTCCCCACAAATTCTTATTGATCCATCCAGCTTGATGGGTGTCACGATTGGGGTTTCCCAGGGAGAGTGATCAGTTTGTTCTAACAAATCCTGGGCTATTAATTTATCAAGCTGCTCATCAATCTTTGGTTTAAGGGAAAATGGAACCCGATGAGACAAAAGGTGGATGGGAGCTATTTTGGGATTGAGGTTAAATGATATCAAGGTCCCCTTGTACTCGCCTAGTTTTTCTGCAAAAATGTCCTGGAATTCTTGGACGATGTCCTCTTTCCAGTCGCTGCTGCAGATTCGGTGAATGCCGGCTACTTCAATTCCGAGTGGAGCGAACCATTGGAGGCCTAACAGACTAGGCCGATCCCTGTCGATTACAGTCAGGGGTAGGAATGCTGTGCGGTTCTTAAATGATACTCGGACTCGGCTGGATCCAACTACTGGAATTCAATTTCCTTGATAGTCTTTGAGTATGAGTCTTTGGAATCTGAGGTCTTGCTGCTGAACAGTAGGGATGAGCTGCTTGAGGGTCTTCCAGGAAACCATCGAGAGAGACAATCCTGAATCAACTTCCATCAGGCAGGGCTGGTTTTCGATGGCCACTTTCACTTGGATCTTCTTGGCATCAAGAGATGAGGCATGACCATCGTGATAGTTTGGTGAGCCTCTTCTCGCTTCGTTGAGTGGTTTAGGGGTTTGTTTCTGTGGGAGTGGTTGTTCCATTGGTGGTTCATGGGTTCTCACTTTACAGGATGACTTCCTGTCGGTTGGCAATAGTTAGCCCCCCTCAAGGGCTGGCTGGATCCTAGCTTGCTTCTACGGACCCATCCGATATGGCCTCTTTTCCCGCACTCATGGCAGAGCACGTCGCGAAATTTGCATTCTGATCGGGGGTGGCTTGCCCCACAACCAGCGCATTGGTGCTGAGATCTCTGGTATTGGTCTCGTTCGGACCGAAGTCGGTGGACCTCTTCTTCGTCACTTTCTGATGACGATTCGAGGTCCTCCTGGTGGGCAGTCAGGAGCTGTCCTTCTGACTGAGGTGAAATTTCGCGGGCCAATTGGCGAAGCGGGGCATTGGTGCGGCGCATTCGGGCAGCCGACTTCCTGGTTGCTTCTGCTGCAGTAGTGTCAGCGATGGCATCTGTAAGGCTAATGTCACCTTTTGCCATCAGTTTACTCTGTGTGCCCGGTGCATCTAGTACCAGAATTATTCAGTCTCTCAGGGCTTCTTCGAGGTCGGCTAACCCGCATAGGCCTGCCAGGTTCTGGAGATCCGCTATGAAATCAGCAACACTTTCGGCCTTCCACTGATCTCTCTGGTAAAATTCATGCCTTCTAACAAGCGTTGGCATGGTCGGTGCATAGTGGGCCCTCAGTAGGGGTTCGAGGACATCCCAGTCCATAGACTTTACTTCTGCTGGTTTTGCTAGTGCCTTGGCCATCTTGAATACACTCGGCCCTCAATGAGTTAGGAATACCGCCCGTTTTTTCCTGGCAGTGGCATCCTTCAAATTGTTGGTCTCCAGAAACATCTGGAAGCGATCCATATATGAGTCCCAGTCTTCTTGCGCTGGGTCGAATGGAGTGGGTGGTATGACGCCGCTGGACATGGTTCCGCCGTTGGTGCGTTTCAACCACATGCTCTGTTATCATTCTTCGTTGTTCAGTCAGCTCTGACGTTTCCACATCCCATCCTAGTCGCCAGTGTTATATTCTGCGCATGGGTGCTAAGAATGGAGATGAGCCGGTGACAGTGAACTTCAAAACTCTTTATTAACATGGTGTAACAGCTCAGCTCAATGGCCGCAATGGCCCCCTTTATATAGGCAAACTCTTAAGTATTTAACCAATGAAAACACAGGGGGCGCTAGCTCCGTTAACCAATGGGAGAGGCTCGTTAATAGCCAATCAGATTCTCCTGAATATACCAATCCGATGTCGCTATTATCGGCCAATCAGAAGTGCAGGGCAGAACCCTGCACTTACTTCAAGCTCTTAATAATCTTTATTTAATCACATTTATTAATTCACAACAGAGACAGCCACCTCAATTTTTATAAGAATAAAGCATAGAAAAGTTATTGCAAAAAACAAGGCTGAACAAGAACTGGAATCTACCCACTCCCAACTTTTGGTTCTCTTCTTCCTTCTATTAGAAGCCAGTCTCCCTGCTATGCAATTAAATATCCAGCTAAACTTTATTCGTATATTAAAAAACACGATTTTATTTAATGCAGCAAGAAACTCTTTGAACTAATAAAACAAGATCCCAAGTAGTACAGCTCTTCACTCCCACCCACACACCCGTTTTTCAGGGCAGAAGAAATATCAACTTCCATTTGGGATGCATCATTCATTCAGAACAATTCTTGTTCAAAATAAGCCTTTCTCTTCTCAGATTAGGCAGCAGGAAGCCAAAAAAAAAAAAAAAAGGAAAGGAAAGGAAAAGAAAAGAAAAGAAAAAAAAGAAAGGAAAAGAAAGGAAAGGAAAGTTTTCCATTACAGCTCTGTAATTCCACAAGGCAAAATGATTCAGCATAAATAAGGCATAAGTTACAACACACTTCTACAAAGCAAATGAATTGGAGGCTTGCAGTGAACAACATGTTTTATTTCCTCATTAGGCTGACCCAGTCCCTGACCTGTAGCTTTGTTTTACTCCAGAACTAATGAGGAATGCAAAAGTTTCTTAACTCACAAAAATAAAATGCATTTCAAAACCTCAAGGTGCAATGGAATTTCTTCTTTCTAGACATCTTTCTCAATTTAGTTTCATCCCCAAGCCCTGCAGGTGAGGGCAAGATAATGCAAATGTCCTGAAAATGAAAATTTCCTCCAGTACAAATTCGCAGGGAAGAACACACACAACCACAATGCATTTGCCAGAGGCGTTGTCATCTTGAACGTTCACATCATCTGGCTTTGAAGAAGCATGAAGTGAATTTTCTGCCCAATTCAGAGTTTTTCAGTACATCAGTTTCTATTGCTCCAACTCACTGTGAACATTATAATAACCACACTAAAATTAAAAGAATAAAAGTGCCTCAACAATGTTTTAAACACTGTGTAACATCTATTGATTTCAGTTTGGTGGCCTCTGTATGATGCATAGAAGAATATCAGTGAAATTCAACAAATTAAAATCAATACTTTTTCTTCACCACAATTTCTCCTCTATACTCAGGGTGCTTTTAAAAATTATGTTCCATATTTTTCCTGTTTTTTCAGTCTTTAGATGGATAGAACATCATAGATTTTTCTTGATCTTGGGTATCTTCTTCCAGACCTTCCCATTAGGGTAAATTATGTCCCTCTCACATGACTTTTATTTAAGGGTAATGCACTAGTCAACACAATACCGTTGGTTGAGTTCAAAGAAGCAGATGATTGCTCTAATCCCCTTTCATGGAAAGCAATGCTATTTATATGCTGAAACATCATCAGCTTTGAAATTGCTGTTTTCTCATGGATGCTTGAAGTCATAATGGAATATTTTAGAGATATCATCCCTCATTTACACATTTAGAAAGTTTGTGAACCACTGGTTATGCACCATAGATTTAGTGAGAAGCAAATTTAAAAAAAGAAAGCTACAGCTAGTAGAATAAACTGTGTAGTAGACTGTGCTACGTTATTGTTTATACCCAGTTTGTGTAATCTTCTTGCATAAGCTGTATGTTCTACTGTTTCTTCTGCTTCTTAGCATAATCTACACTTTGAATCTTTTTTTTTTTCAGTTCCGGACATGATTGCATTAGTTCACACAGCTTGCTCTTATTGTCATTCATCACACAGTCAGCCAGATGTTCAAACTGGATTTGGAATTTTTGTCTGTCTGTTGAGTCCTTCCCAAGAACCTGGGATAGACAGATATCAATGTTTGATAATGTTACAGTTATCATCTCAAGACATAAGTTGTTCCAAGTAAAGTTGCCTATTGTGATTGACTGATGGTGAAGTTGTCAATTGCTGATAGTGTTCATGTGGCGCTCAGTTGTTTTGGGATTGCTCCCAAAGCACCTACTACTATTGGTACTACCTTTGCTTCCTTTTTCCACAGTCATTCTATTTTTATTTGCAGGTCCTTCTATTTTGTTATCTTCTCCAGGTCTTCCTTTTCTGTTCAGCTGTCTCTAGCTACTGCTACATCCACTATCCAGACTTTTTTTTGACTTTCTTATCGACAGTTGTTGAATCCCGTTGTTATGTGATATATCCCTGTTGGTTTGAATTCTAAAATCCTACAGCACTTTAACTTCTTCTTCAGTATTATTACAGTTTGTCACACTGTCATCAAGATTTAGACTGGATTTGCCATTTTCATCCACCTATTCAATCCTTGCAATTGGCCTGGGATAAGGAGATATTATTGTTCGATGGTTTTTGCAATTTATTGATGGGGATTGTGTCAATGCTGATGGCATTCAAATGACACTCCAAATGTTTTATTATTATAATGCTAATCTTATAATTTCTCTTATAATAATGTAGCTATCATTTTTACAGATCGGAATTTCATCATGAAGGTTTAAAGGCAGTAACAAATACTAAAGATTCTCTGTCCAGTCGTGTCTGACTTTAGGGGGATGTTCATCTCTGTTTTTTAGCTGAGGGAGCCAGCATTGCTCAAATACATTTTCTGTGGTCATGTGGCTAGCATGACTATATACTGAAGCACACAGAATGCTGTTACATTCCCACCAAAGTGGTACCTATTTATCTACTCACATTTTTATGCTTTCAAACTGCTACATGGGTAGGAGCTAGGGCAAGGAATGGAAACTCACTCTGGTGTGGGGCATCTGGGTCTCAAACCCAGGCTGTCAGCTTTCCAGCTGACAAGCTCAGCATCTTTAACTGCTCAGCCATCATGCCCCCAAATACTATGCATATATACGTGTGTGTGTGTGTGTGTGTGTGTGTGTAAACACTATGAAATACAAAAATAGACTAAAAATATATCTTTAGCTCAAACATTCTCCTTCTATGAAGACCAACTCCTTAAGACTATTGACAACAAAAGCAGACACTGATATGTGTTTCTTTACTTAAAGCTCCATCTAAAAGAAAGCTTTCTAGAACAGCTTACAAAAAGAAGCAGGTAGATTCTCCTTGTCTTCAAGTTTACAATTCCTAGTACTGTATGGCAGACAAATTGAAAGGAAAATGGATTGGGAGGGAAGAGAAAAAAAGAACATACAAGTATTAGTTTTCAAGTACAAAAATTATTCCAACAATAATTATGTGCCAGTTTACACAATCCATATAGCTCAGTTTTGCTTTTCACTCAGAACAAAACCAAAACATCTTGCAGCCAATCATGCTCTAGGTCAAGTTCATCTGTTCACAGCTGGCAAATAATGAAGTGAGCATAAAATGAATTATTTGTGATAAATTGATCAATCCTACAAATGGAGCAATCAGCTGACCTTTTCTGTATATGGCCACTTATCAAACATTTGGAGTTCAATAACAACTCAGAGTTGTGTAAACTTATAAACCTCTAATTTGTAAATAACTTGGGCTAGGAATAAAGAGAATAGCAGAATAATATCTCGATAGTCCTTAAAAAAATCTGTAATAGATTTATTCATTTAATTTCTACTCACTCATCCATGCAGTAGCTATACAATTTGTTTCACAATATATCAACTCCATGATTTGTATTGTTTTCAAAGATCTGTTCTGAAAGAAATTGGGTCGGCTAAGCCAATGAGATTTGACATGTGGCACTGTGTATTTGTGGGTATAGAATGTTAAGAGGATCCTAATACACAAAGCATAATATGCAAAGCAATGCATTTTGACAAAAAGAATAAATGTAAATGCAATTATAACCTCTTAAAAATGATTTGCCACACATAAATAAATTGCAAACCTTTTAAAAAGTTATTTGCCAGACTCATTTTCACTTTCTTCATTCATTTTCAGTGGCATTCATTTACTGTTTTTGTTTATTTGCTCAAAGTATTTGTCTACTATACACAGTAGAATTAGGTATTGACCACTTTGAGGAATCACTTACTATGAATGTGAAAGCTTTATTCTACTTGAGACTCTGAAAAATTCAGATATAAATAAACAACTAGTCCAATTATCTAATTTAATATGTGCATCCTCAAATGCTTGTAGAAAGGCCTACTTTCTACTACCAGCTGTCTAAGCATTCAATCATAGCCTTTTTCCATGATGTCAATCAATGTACCTCTGGATAGCAAGAAGTCAAGAAAATTGAAGTCTTCAAAAGAACATTCAAAGCTAGGAATCCAATCTTAACTGGACAAAATTTATTTTTTTCCCTAAAGCCATTTAGAATCTAGGGTTCAGGAAATCACAGTTCTGAAAACAGAAGATAAGTTATGGTAACTATTATGTTCTGAGCATGGGCGCGAAGAATGGAGACGAGCCGGTGAAACGGTGAACTTCAAAACTCTTTATTACCATGGTGTAACAGCTCAGCTCAATGGCTGAAACGGCCCCCTTTATATAGGCAAGCTCTTAAGTATTTAACCAATGAAAACACAGGGAGCGCTAGCTCCGTTAACCAATAGGAGAGGCTCGTTAATAGCCAATCAGATTCTCCTGAACGGACCAATCCGATGTCGCTATTATCGGCCAATCAGAAGTGCAGGGCCAGAACCCTGCACTTTACTTCAAGCTCTCAATAATCTTTATTAAACACATTTATTCATTCACAACACTCCTTCCCCCCAGGTTCCGTTTAAGGGGTGCGGTTACGTAGTCTTTGAGGTAGGCAGGTTGTTTTATTTGTCTATTTGATTTTTGTTGTATTCCCGGTATTTGGCTACAGTCTTTTTGGGTAAGGACGTTCTCTGGTGAAAAGGGTGCCTCTAGTTCTGCATTCAAACTTTCATTGTCGCTAATGTTCTCGGCATTTCCCTGAGGCGAGCTCACCCCCATCTCTGATTCTTCTTCCTGTGTTGCCTCTGCACGGTCATCACTTCCGCTTAAGCTTTCTGCTGTTTCAAAATAATCTTCCTCGGTATCTCCTCCCCCCTCAGTTTGGAAGTCAGGGGGCTCAGAGATCCCTGACTGTAGCCTTGAACGCAGCTGATCAATTTGGTGCTTTCATATTCTATCGTCGCGACATTTCACACGGTATGATCTGGGGCCGGTTACTTGGACCACAGTTGCCTCGACCCACAACGGATCACCTGAAAAGATCCTAGCAAAAACCAAGTCGCCTTCCTGGAAGTTACAGCATCTTCCGCTGGATCCGTGTGGTTTCTCAGGTTCATACAATAGGTGCAGACGGTCGAGGTGGGAGAGGAGCTTCCGCCCCATCAATAACTCGGTGGGAATTTTGTTGGTGACACTGTGCGGAGTGATATGCTGTAAAAGGAGTATCTGGTTAATCTTGTCTTTGATATTGCCATAGTCCATTTTATGCAAGATTTTCTTGACGAATTGTACCATGCGCTCGGCCTTTCCGTTGGCCATGGGATACACATGGCGAAGTCAGCGCATGGCGAATACTGCGGTCCAACAGGTACTGTTCAAAAGACAGCGTGGTAAATTGGGGCCCGTTGTCGGATACCAGAACGTCTGGTAATCCGTGTGTTGTAAATAGTCTCTCTAGTTTCCTGATGACCGCTTCGGTTGTTGTATTTCTCATCTCATGGATTTCAAGCCAGTTCGAGTAGGCATCCACCATTAATAAGAATGTGTGGCCTTTGGTAGGTCCCCCAAAGTCCAGATGAATACGGGACCATGGTCCTCTTGGTGTTTTCCATTCGGTCGGGGTTGTTTTCAGTGGGGCGTTGCTTACTTCCTGGCATTTGTGACAAGCTTTTACCCAAGTGTCGATCTGCTTGTCAATGCCCGGCCACCACGCATAGCTACGTGCGAGGCCTTTCATGCGCACGATGCCGGGGTGGCCATCGTGCAAGGTTCTTAGTATCGCTTGTCGTAACCGCTCTGGGACTACGACTCTATCACCCCAGATAATGCAGACTTCTGGGAAAACAGTTCCATTTGTTGATTCTTGAATGGGGCCATCAGGTATCTGGTCCAATGGCCATCCGCGCTCGACCCAACTGAGGACTCGTGCTAAAATGGGGTCGCATTTCGTTTCCATCGTGATATCTCGGGCTGTTAGTGGCGGCGTTCGAATTGTCTCGATCTGCAGTGTTGTAACTGTCGGAGCGGGGTCATCAATGGTCTCCAGAAGTGGTGCATGGCTTAATGCATCGGTGTGGGGAATGGCCTTCCCCGGGCGGTGTTGCAACTTATAATTATATGCAGCCAAGAATTCTGACCAGTGAGTCATTCTGGGGGATAATATATAAGGGGTTGGGCTATCTCCCAATATTATTCCCAGCAACGGTTTGTAGTCAGTCACTATAGTAAAGGCTCAGCCATACACATATTCATGAAATCTCTTAACAGCAGACACAATAGCAAGGGCTTCTTTATCAATTTGACTGTAATTGCATTCTGCTTTTGATAGCGTCTTTGAAAAATAGGTAACAGGGACTTCATTACCGTTTGGCAAAACGTGGCTCAAAATGGCGCCCGCTCCAAATGGTGATGCATCACACTTGGTCGTTAAAGGCAAAGTCTTGTTATACTGCATCAGAACAGCGTCAGAAGTCAATAATTGTTTCACATTTTGAAACGCCTGCTCCTCTCTGTGTCCCTATACCCAGGTTGCTTTTTTGTCCAACAAACGATGTAGGGGTTCGGCTACGGTTGCTTTGTGAGGCAGGAAAACGTTATAAAAATTGATAAGGCCTAGAAACGCCTGGAGGTCGGCCTTATTTTGGGGTCTTGGGGCATTTTTGATTGCCCTAAGTTTGATATCAGTGGAGTAAATGCCATGGCTATCAATTAAATATCCTAAAAATTCTACACAATCCGTACAAAGTTGACACTTGTTTTTTTTAACTTTGAGACCTGCATCTTTTAATCTTTGGAGAACCAACCTCAGGTGATCCCTTCGTACTTTTCGAGTCGGGGCAGTGATTGACACATCATCAAATTATGGGACAACACCTTTTATCCCTTGTAATACTCTTTCCATCAAACTTTGAAAGATTCCCGGGGCAACGCTTACTCCGAACTGGAGTCGGTTACATTTAAACGCACCTCGGTGCGTAACGATCGTTTGGGCCTCTGCCATTTTTTTTTTGTCTACAGGCAGTTGTTGGTAAGCCTGGGCTAAGTCTAGTTTAGCGAAGATTTTTCTGCCCCCCAGGGAATGGAGGAGGTGTTGCACCACTGGTACCGGGTAAGTGTTTTGTTGAAGGGCGTGGTTCAGGGTAGCTCGGTAGTCCCCACAAATTCTTATTGATCCATCCAGCTTGATAGGTGTCATGATTGGGGTTTCCCAGGGAGAGTGATCGGTTGGCTCTAACACACCCTGGGCTATTAATTTATCAAGCTGCTCGTCAATCTTTGGTTTAAGGGCAAATGGAACTTGACGAGGCTTAAGGTGGATGGGAGCTACTTCGGGATTGAGGTTAAATGATATCAGGGTCCCCTTGTACTCGCCTAGTTTGTCTGCAAAGACGTCCTGGAATTCTTGGACGAGGTCCTCTTCCCAGTTGCTGCTGCAGACTCGGTGAATGTTGGCTACTTCAATTCTGAGTGGAGCGAACCATTGGAGGCCTAACAGACTAGGCCGATTCTTGTTGATTACAGTTTAGGGGTAGGAATACTGTACGGTTCTTAAACGATACTCGGACTCGGCTGGATCCAATGACTGGAATTCGATTTCCCTGATAGTCTTTGAGTATGAGTCTCTGGAATCTGAGGTCTTGCCGCTGGACAGTAGGAATGAGCTGCTTGAGGGTCTTCCAGGAAACCATCGAGAGGGCTGATCCTGAATTGACCTCCATCAGGCAGAACTGGTTCTCGATGGCCATTTTCACTCAGATCTTCTTGGCATCAAGGGATGAGGCGTGACCGATCGTGATAGTTTGGTGAGCCTCTTCTCGCTTCGTTGAGTAGTTTAGGGTATTGTTTCTGTTGGAGTGGTTGTTCCATTGGTGGTTCACGGGTTCTCGCTTTACAGGATGGCTTCCTGTCGGTTGGCGATAGTTAGCCCCCCTCAAGGGCTGGCTGGGTCCTAGCTTGCTTCTACGGACCCGTCCGATATGGCCTCTTTTCCCGCACTCATGGCAGAGCGTGTCGAGGAATTTGCATTCTGATCGGGGGTGGCTTGCCCCATAACCAGCGCATTGGTGCTGAGATCTCTGGCGTTGGTCTCATTTGGACTGAAGTCGGTGGACCTCTTCCTTGTCACTGTCTGACGACGAATCGAGGTCCTCATGGTGGGCCGTTAGTAGCTGACCTTCTGACTGAGGTGAAATTTCGCGGGCCAGTTGGCGAAGCGGGGTGTGGGTGCGGCGCATTCCGGCAGCCGACTTCCTGGTTGCTTCTGCTGCAGTAGCTTCAGTAATGGCATCTGCAAGGCTGATGTCGCCTTTCACCATCCACTTGCTTTGGACATGTAGTGCATCTAGTCCCAGAACTATTCTGTCTCTCAGGGCTTCTTCGAGGTCGGCAAACCCGCATTGGCCTCCCAGATTCTGGAGATCCGCTATGAAATCAGCAACACTTTCGCCCTTCTGCTGACTTCTCTGGTAAAATTCATGCCTTCTAACGAGCGTTAGCATGATCGGTGCATAGTGGGCCCTCAGTAGGGGTTTGAGGACATCCCAGTGCATAGACTTTACTTCTGCCAGTTTCGCTAGTGCCTTGGCCATCTTGAATACGGTCAGCCCTCAATGAGTTAGGAATACCGCCCGTTTCTTCCCGGTAGTGGCATCCTTCAAATTGTTGGTCTCCAGAAACATCTGGAAGCGATCCATATATAAGTCCCAGTCTTCTTGCGCTGGGTCGAATGGAGCGGGTGGTATGATGCCGTTGGACATGGTTCTGCCGTTGTGCGTTTCAGCCATGTGCTCGGTTATCATTCTTCGTCGTTTAGTCAGCTCTGACGTCTCCACATCCCACCTTCGTCGCCAGTATTATGTTCTGAGCATGGGCGCGAAGAATGGAGACGAGCCGGTGAAACGGTGAACTTCAAAACTCTTTTTTTTTTTTTGAAACAAATTTTATTAATTTTAAAGATAAAACAACACATCATTAACCATTAAATACATAAATACATAAAACCTCTTAACATTATAAATTTTTACAAGTCGAATAAAACATTATTTTTATACAACATAATTCTAATTTATCCTATTTCCATATGGACACATAAATATCTTTCAGCAAATTTCTCATTATTTCTCTTTACTCCTATTCAATTTCATTTCTTTTCTATATTTATCCATTTTATAGTCATCATATTCATTTCTTTCTGGCTTGTTTACAATTATTCTCATCTAACATTCCTCCAAGGTTTTATTGATTCTTTTTTTTTTTTTTATAAAAAACAAATTTTATTAGTTTTACAAAAAACACAATACACACAAAACACAAAACATAAACAAAACTAAAAGATCTTTTCTGAAGGTTGTCTGTTCCCGGGTTAAAACTCTTCACACAGACACAAATTCAAACATCATATTCATCCCATATATCCTTCCATATCTTATTATCATTTTCTTTTCTTTATATATATATAAAAACCATTTTTATCAGTTTTATAAAAACAATGCACAAAGAGTCAAGGCATAACAGCTTATAAATTCTTTTCTAGGAAAAAATGATAATAAAAAACCAATAAGGCATAACATTTCCAAATTATAATATCAATACTTCATATAGTATTAACTTCATATCTTATCCCTACTTCTCCTTTCCATCCCAATTATTTCTTATTAATTAAAATTTTATTGCCTTTTATCAATATACAAAATCCCAAAAAAAAAAAAAAGCATATATATCCTTCCATATCTTATTACCATTTTCAACAACATTCTTTGTCTGTTCTATTTCCAATTATCCATTCATCTTTTTTTTTCTTTTACTGTACTTCTCCTATACACCAATTGGAGTAACATCTGTAACTCATTACCCTAACTTAAAAATACTTCGTATAGCAATTTTTCTTGGGATTCTGTTTAAAAGATTCTAAGATTACATAATGAATTTTATATTCTAAATACACATATAAAAACACAAACTTATGTACCCTCCAGAATCCCTCTTTTAATCTAAATTAAATTCACCCATTGTCTCTAAATAAACTTTTTTTCTTTAGGTCTTGCTTCCCCCCATTAAGGCTTCTCCTCCCCCCCTTTCTCTCTTGCTTATTCTTCTCCTTGCCCTTTTTACCCCTTTGCTTTTTCTCCTCGCTTTTCTTGCTCCTTTTCCTTTGCTTTCTAACCTTGCCTCCACCTTTTCGCTCATTTTTCTCTCTTTTGGTTGTTTTTATAATTCTTAAAATCCCCTTTTTCTTATTCTTTTTCTCCTCCTCTCCGGAAGGGACCCATTGTTCATCAAAGATGGCTTCTTCTTCCTCTTCTTCCTTGTCCCAGTCCTTCTGCTGCGTAATCAGCTTTTCATAAGTACATAACGCCATTTCTAAGAATTGAAACAAAGTGCCCAAAGTATCTTCTTTTTTATATTTTTGATATTCAATCTCTAGTTCATCCACAAACGATGCCATTATGAAAAGGGAAAACTTTTTCCAAAACAACCACAAGTATTTTTAATCAAAAACAATCAAAAACAATTAAAAAAAAGTTCCAAAAGTTAATACTTTTCTTCCTTCTTCTCTTTCTCTTCTGGGGTTAATTTTTAATCAAAGAGGTCCAATTACCATATATCTTCCTTTGGGATTCTAGGCAATCTCCTCCTTTTTCAGCTTCTGCTCCAATTTGTTTTCCTCTCCCTTCCCACTTGCAATGTCAATTTTAAATAATCAGAAATCCATACCTCCAACAAGGGTTTTCCAATTTCTTAAATTTTTCAATGTCCAAGAATCCTTTTGTCTCTTAGCTTCAACTCTCAAAGCAATTCACTTTCAATGTCCAATATATCCAAATATTTCTGCTGTTTCCATGGGGTGGGAGAGTAAAGAAAAAAAAAAAGTTCCCTTTAACAGCTTCTCCGCCGCTTTTCGCTCTTCTTAGGGATACAATGTATCCTCCAGCAATTCAAACAGCTCAGTTCCAGGCAATTTAAAAGATGTTACTTGACCCGGCTCAGACAAAACTTTCACTCTTCACACTTCCTCCAGCACAATCTTACCCGGTTGCTGGCTTCTTCGTGGCGGCCATTGCTGACCGCCGCTCCACCGCCTTGGGAAAAAGGGGTTTTTCCGGAGAAGGGGGGGGTCTGCGACACGCCCACCTCCCTATCCGACTCCCCTCTCTCTTCAGCTGTCCCTACAGGGCAGCCATATCCCTCTGACCCATCTGGATCGGGGGTACCTCGACGGCTAGCACAGCAGGAATCGCGAGCTGTCGCGAATTCCTGCTGCCCCGAAGCCACGCGAAACCGGAAGCCAACTAAGAATGGAGATGAGCCGGTGACAGTGAACTTCAAAACTCTTTATTAACATGGTGTAACAGCTCAGCTCAATGGCTGAAACGGCCCCCTTTATATAGGCAAGCTCTTAAGTATTTAACCAATGAAAACACAGGGAGCGCTAGCTCCGTTAACCAATAGGAGAGGCTCGTTAATAGCCAATCAGATTCTCCTGAACAGACTAATCCGATGTCGCTATTATCGGCCAATCAGAAGTGCAGGGCCAGAACCCTGCACTTTACTTCAAGCTCTCAATAATCTTTATTAAACACATTTATTCATTCACAACAGTAACACATTGCAGAAATGAAGAAATTTGTTTCCATATATTGGTCAATTGACTTAGATTGAAGTGATAAACTATTCTATGTTACAAAAAAATTAATTGGAAAAATAATCTTATTTAGTGTCTGAAAACTGCCATAAGAGTGATTGTCAGCCTGACTGATTAAATCAACCAGGGAGAAACTGATACAAATATCACACTTTTAGGTTTTGGAGGAGGAAGCTGAATCAAGGACTTGGGGCTCTCTGACCTTGGTGGTTTTTTTGTAGATGTTTCATTACCAAACTAGATAACATCATCAGTGCTCTGTTCAGCCCTGAATTACCAATATTCTCTTCTATCAGAATCAAGGAATTCATTGCTACTTCTTCGTGAGAATGTCAATGTTGTGGAACAGTTTTCCTGTGGAAATCCAGTTCGTTTTCTCTTTGCTGATTTTTGGGAAAAAAAGGAAGCCAGCTTGTTCTAGGGAGCTTTTTCCTGATTTGATGATGCCATATGTATTTTTATTTTCCTTTTAATGACTACTATTGTTGTTTTGTTGTGTTGCTTTATTGTTTGTTATATTATTCCTGAATTTTAAGACTGTATAGTGGTCTTTTAAACAGCACAATTTTTTTTCTATGTAAGCTGTAAGAATGTTAGACTGCATTGGCATAGAAATATGTTTAATAAAGAAGTAAATAAATACATTAGAATTGTGTGAATTCTGCAGTAACAATACATGCGAAGCATGTTTCTTTTAAAAATATAGAGAGAGATTGTAATTTTTCAGCATCCAGCATCATATTCAAACCAGATTATTTAGAATTGCAATAACAATAGGGGCAAGGAAATATTGCTTTTTAGATGCCACAAAAACTGTTCCCCATCAGCAGTTCAATCACTTTTTCATATTAATATCCATGATTAGAAGAGTTGCATTAGTTTGGATTTTGTATTTAGAACCATTTTTGCTTATAATCTCTTTGCAAGATTATATTTTTGCATATTTTTAAGAAATCTATCTAAACCTGTAGGAGGAACATGATTATGAAAATTATGAATTCCTGAACAGCCAATCTTCAAAGCTAATATAAAAAGTAAAAGAGTTTCTAGTGGGTAAATAAATTTATAATTCCCAGGATTAGTGAAATCCATTAAGATCAGAAAAAATTTATTTCTATTTTAGTACCATCCATTTTTTGCAGAAAACTGCACATTTTTCACTTTTATTTTATACTAAAATTGTCCTTAAACATGTTGTACCTGAAATTGAACTAATAATAAATAGTTGATATGAATGAAAAAAAATAATCATACAATCACTTTATTTGTTGCAGAACTACATTAATTTGTTTGTTTGCTTACTTTAGTTTCTAATGCAAAGCCTATATCATCATCTGCTTGATTAGGATTTCAGCAATATCTTAAGGCTGAAGTTTTTATGATGGAACTGATGAAACAGGGAAAGAATAGGCTAATATTTTCTGGCACTATAGCAATGTCCGACAACAAGAAAAATGAAAGAATGAATGCGTGTGTGTGTGTGTGTGTGCGTGTGCGTGCACGTAAATATGTTTTCTTAAGTTTTCATGGGTATTTATATGTATGGTATTCAGTTTTATTCAGGTGTTTTCCCACGTTATTATAGTTGTGCTTTTAAAGTTGTAGCAACGTTTCAGCAGAATCTCATCTTCAGGCTTCTGTATTGTGTTCATCTGTGAGTCAGACTTTCACAGCCGTTTCTGTTTTAAATGTGATGCTAGCCTACTGCTGTGCCAGAATGGATTTTTCTTCATCCTGATTGGTTGGGAGTCTTGGTCTGTGTTTATTGGTCTTGGAATTTGCTGTGTTCTGCTTGATTGGTGTTTCTAATACTTTCTGTCTGTTTTGTGGCTCTTTTTGTGTCTTGATTGGCTGGCAACATTGTGTTCCTGTATTGGAGGCTTTTAGTGCAGCTTGGCTCCGAGTAAATGGATGGCTATCAATTGTTAGGAAGCTAGCTTTCATCTGGGTGCCTGGTTGGGGTGTGTTTGCGCTGGAGGTATCAGGGGGGATCTGTTTGTGCCCAGGTGTTTGCCTGGCTAGTGGTGTGGAGATTTTTTTTTGTTTGTGGGTGCAGGCTCCCAAATAATTGACAGTCTAGTGGAATCATATCTTCTATTCACGCATCTCTTTTCAATCTCTATGGCTTCTCTGATAATTCTGTGGCTGGGGTTTTCTATAGTGGCTAGGGTTTTGGTGCCATTGAAGTTGATGCTGTGACCTGTGGCTTTCATGTGTTGGACTAGTGAGGAAGTGTGTGATAGCCATCCATTTACTCAGAGCCAAGCTGCACTAAAAGCCTCCAATACAGGAAACACAATGTTGCCAGCCAATCAAGACAAAAAAAAAAAAAGCTACAAAACAGACAGAAGATATTAGAAACACCAATCAATTAGAACACAGCAAACTCCAAGTCCAATAAACACAGACCAAGACCCCCAACCAATCAGGATGAAGAAAAAAACATTCTAACACAGTAGTAGGCTAGGACCCAATTTAAAACAGAAACGGCTGTGAAAGCCTGACTCACAGATGAACACAATACACAAGGCTGATAATGGCAGATGAGATATACATACATACATACACACACACACAGAGGACATAATATAAAATTTATGGAATGTCTAAGATAAATAGGAAATTCCAGAACATTGTAGATGTTGATGCTATGAAAGCTTGTGATCATCGTGGATGGAGGGAGCATGGGTGGGAGAGAATTAAAGTAAGGCGGGAGGGAGGGAGGGAGGGAGTGCTATGACATAATCTCTCTGTACAGAAGTAAGTATATGATCCATCCTTAAATTATTTTTCTCTCTGGATTTTGAACTAATGTGCTGAAATAAGAAGTTATGCCTGTATCTCAGCCATAGATTTGCTGGCATTCTTAAAGGTATACCGTATGCATACATATAGTTTGTTTTTATAATCTTTTGATACAGCTAACTTTCAGAATGAGATGGGTAAATTTGAATGAGTGTTCAACAACGGGGCAGTAGAGGTTTGTGGGTAGGTAAGGGAAGGAAGGACGGAAGAAAGAAACATGAATTGTAATATTGTGATCCAATAAAATGCATGCTCCATCCCCGTGTCCATGAATCATGATAAAACACATAAGACTGGTATCTGCAGTCATGCATATCCAAATATAGAGACTTCTACATTTCTTAGAATGATGAAACTCCCATTGCTGCATCACATCACAAGCTCTGTCCTTTGGACTATGAGTAAAATATTGTGATGCATATAAAATATACGCCCTAATCTAATCCCAAACAACCCTTGCCTTCCTTTGTGAATTCCATAGCCTGTTTTGCTGTAGTATTGCTATCCAGGTGTGTAGTATTGTTA
Source organism: Hydrophis major (assembly GCA_033807585.1). Classification (NCBI taxonomy): domain Eukaryota; kingdom Metazoa; phylum Chordata; class Lepidosauria; order Squamata; family Elapidae; genus Hydrophis; species Hydrophis major. Next base: position 301,754,539 of record CM066329.1, on the reverse strand, counting down.
TCTGTTTCCATCTGGCATTTCTTTCTCTCCCCTTCCCCTTAGGTGGCATTGCACATCTGTCCTACAAATTTAGCCGCATAGCCACTAGTCCCATCTCTCCATTGCCTGTGCAATGTAACTTTTTTCCTTTTTTAAAAAATAATTGCATAGTATTTTTTTATATAAATTATCTCTTAATTTCAATTTCAGCTTTGGTGAACTATGGCTTCGTTAAATGTTATTGGTCTGTGCATTGTTAAATATGGAGACATATTTAGAGAAATATTTAGATTCAGAGTAATAAAATACCTATGAAAACATAAGTTTGTGCAATCATGTCCTGCAGATATATAAACCTAAACAAAAATAATGGGAAAACGGAATCTAACTAGGAGCTAAAGTCATTTTGCCCTTAACTGCTAAACTATAAAAGAAAATTAACCCATCACCTCTTTTCTATTCAGGTTACAACACAACATTGTCATTTTCCTTAAAGTTTTTTTTTTCCCATAATGCTAGCTCATTCTTTAAACGCCGTGCTGCATTCAGAGATAAAAATTACAAAAATAAATAAATAAAGGGGAAAAAAGTAAAACTTTGACCAATGCCTCCTCCTTGTGAGGAATCAGGAAACAGAGAGACAAACCTTAGTTATTATCAGTCAGAGACAGCAATCAGATACTATCTTGTGTGGTGTTATACTGCTTACAGGTAGATGTTTAAAGGTAATGTGGAGAAGGGTTTGATTCTATTTGCATGTCCATTGGGAAGAGAAGGGAAAGTTCATCTTCTTCTGAAGCCATCATGAGCAATCACTTTTCACTTTTCTCGTTCTGTCACTTCATCAAAAGGTACACAGAAAACACAGCTGGCATTTTAAAGACACTTTGCAAACTTCCATCAGGGAAAAAGAAATGGCTTTTTGGGAGCAAATTGCAAAATGCATATAGCTGTCCACACATTTCAAGGAATTATTAGCTTACAGCAGTTATTTCTAGATTTGTGTCATCAACCACATACCTGAGTTCCTAATGCATGAATTCCCAGATGACTGCAGTGGATTCACTTTAAGGAATGTACAAATTTACAACATCCACCCAGAGAGATACCATTTCTCTCCGGATGGGTGCTGAACTTGTGACAGGATAGCTATTATTTATTGGTCAATCTCTAAAACAGATGCCCATTTCAGGCATGGACATAAAGGACATATTAAACCATTTGGAGCATGGCCAAAACATGTGGATTGCCTAATGTTGCAAAATAGCAATATAACCAATAGCATCTATTAATTTAATAGTTCAGCCCAGATGTTTCAGCAGCTCAGAATTCTCAAATGACTGTTAGTGTTGCAATGTGTTTTTACTGGTTCTAGAGCTATTTAGAATCAGTGATTCTTTAAATAAATAATTATTATCATTAAGGTAGGCAATATTTGCAAGAACTTTGAAATAAAGAGTGTGCCACATTAAGAAATCAATTGACTTAGAATATATCAAGTATGTCACTTATTATCTTGACACTAACTGTATACAGTACCATTTTTCACATTTATTGGAACCTCTCAGATGTTTAAAATAGCTGGAAGTGCAAAAGAGTTTACTATCTACGTAATACACAGGAAAACAGTCAAATGATATCAGCTTATCCTTCTGAAGCCCCATTTTGATTTAATATGTATTTTGCTTTTCTGTTTGAAGCATTTTCTTGATAACAGAATTAAAATTAGTTATGTGTGTCAAATGTTAATGCAAGGTAAATGTATATCAACAATATTTATTTTCATTTATCTCCATCCTGAGCAATTCAGATTCTAAAAACAGGTTTACTGGTCAAACATATATGTGCTACATATCCATGTAGCTATCACAGTTATTTGTAATAAAAGAAAATACAGTGAAATACCTATAGGTATTTACTGTATTGCAAGTTAGAGGAAGGTGTGTATATATACACACACATTCATACACAAACATAGTGCACAAAATCCCATTTTAAAAAGGTAAATTTAGATTATCTAAAGCTCTTCTGCAGGGAAGGCAAATTATTCACTCAGCTAACTGGAAACTCAATTTGCCTTGAAATCATATTTATTTATCTGTCTTTAACAAATAGCCTAAATCAGAGAAATATATTTGGCAGCAAACATTTATATATTGGTTCATCCTGTTTATGTGCCTATCTATTTCACAAGAAGTGACTCTGGGTGGGATGCAACAATCAATAAAACAATAAATATATAGAAACAATAATTATAAAATATAAACAAATATTGTATTTATTTATCACATTTATATGGCCGTCCATCTCAAGAAGCAATTCTAAGTGGTGTACAGTAATCAACAAAACAACATATTATAAAAACTTCAGTAATTATAAAAAGTATACTTAGCATCTATCATAATATATAGAGACAAAAGGTCATCTGAATTGAATACACTGAGAATGCAAAATGGCTAATTATAATAAAAATTATATAAGGCAAACTATTTATACCACTTAGTTATAGGTCTCAAAATGTGAGAGAAAAATAAGGCATACCTTTATTGTCTTTATTTCTTAGCTAGGGATCTACCCACAGCAGGAATTTTACTTGTGAGTGCTCTGCCAATGTTAAGATAATGCTTATACAGTAGTGGTGGGATTCAAATATGATTGCCAGCGGTTTGGTGGGCCTGGTTTGGTGGGCGCGCTTTGCGTGCATGCATACTTTGCATACACATGTGTGCCAAATGTGCACTTTGCACAGGCGCAGAGATATTTGCACAGGCACAGAGGCTTTCTACCTCCCTCCTGCAAGCCTGCACAATCTCCCGGTCACTTCAGCAGCTGCCACGTGGCACTCTTCTGTGCCGTGCAAAGCAGATGCGCTTCAAATTCAGTGGATAAAAGTAAGTATGGGAGCCCAGGCGGGCAGGTGGGCCCAACAGCAGAGCCATTAGAGCAGTGGAGAGAACCAGTTTGATCTCCGCTGCTCATTGCTCCTACCAGCTCTCCAGAACCGCGCAGAACCGGTCAAATACCATCACTGTTACATAGGTAGTTGTCAACTTATGACTACAATTGAACCTAGAGCTTATATTGCTGAATGAAAAATGTGTTAAGTGAGTTTTGCTCCATTTTACAACTTCTCATGCCAAATTTCTTTAGCGAAACCCTGCACTTGTTAAGCTAGTAACATGGTTGTTAAGTGAATCTGGCTTCCCCATTGACTTTTCTTGTCAGAAGGTCACAAAAGGGGATCACATCACCTCACAGCAATGGTCATAAATATAAACTAGTTGCCAAACATCTGAATTTTGATCACAAGATCATGGGAATGCTGCAAAGGTCATAGATGTGAAAAATGGTCATAAAACAATGCCATTGTCAATTTGAGCGGTCACTAAATGAACTGTTGTAAGTCAAGGACTACCTGTATTATAGTTACTCTTTAATGTAAGTGCTAAAGTGTAAAAGAAAGTATTGTATATAGCTGATGTGAGCAGCTCTCAGATATATTCAAGCCATTGCACAACAAGATTTGTCTGCATTTGAACTTAAAACCATACAAACTAATTCTGCAGAGGAAGGGCCACCTAATAATATTATCTAAATTCAACATTAAGCATACCTGCATAAAAAGTATATATTTTGAATGTTGGCTCTAAGACAAGAGGTCTCATAGATTTTTGGAAATATTCTATCAATGTGAGGGGCTATGCTCAGCTTTCTATTCTGCAGGCATACAAAATAATAACTGCCACTGAAGTTTACCTTTTCAATAAAAGATCTTGGGTTGGGAAAGCAAAGGAAAGAATTTTGTTGGTTGATTGTCCACAACTGACCCTTCCTGGATCTCGGTTAATATAAAAATAAGAAATAAAAGTTCACAGCTGTCAGAAAAGAGGGATTGCATTCTAACAATTGATTTTTTTTCCCAAATTGAATCTAGAGTTTGTGAAATGTGGGAGATTGACAACCTTGGAGACTTAAAATGTTTTCTTCAGAGGTGTGATATTAACTTTTACAGCATACTATAGTCATAACGTAGACCAGCCACTAAAATTGACAGGATAGTTAAGTTTTGGTAGTAAATTATACCACAGCTTTTGCTATGACAATTAAAATGATTTGCTAAAATGTCAATTAATGCTGGTTTCTGGTTTATGATACCTGTTTTGGAAAGGAATAATAGATGTAATTCTGGATAATGTGAGTGGCTTCACAGCCATAATTTTGATTAATATGGTTAAACCTCAATCAATTTCCTTGTAACTTTTGTTTTAATATCCTTTCTGAGTTCTAAACACAATCATACTCACTAGCAGTTTATGTGTCAGATATGTATCAAGGCACAGTCAAATAGAAGGTAAGCATTATATTAAGCCTTGGCCTATATAGCCATAATTTGGCAAATAAATTATAATCAGTTAGCTAGACATAGGTAGCCTTCAAGTTATTGAATATCTCAAGTTTTCTGATACAATAAGGCACTTCAATATATCTTATATTCTGTCAGAAAAGAGGGATTGCATTCTAACAATTGATTTTTCCCCCCAAATTGAATCTAGAGTTTGTGAAATGTGGGAGATTGACAACCTTGGAGACTTAAACCCTAAGTCTCCCTATGCAAATATTTAATTAAGTTCAAATGTGATTTGATTGAATTTTTGAATTGGAGTAAATTCAATTGATGAGCAAAAAAAAAAAATGTTGGAAGATTGAAAAACTGAACCGAATTAACAACTTTGAATAAATGCACTTGAGATCATCACTTTGAACAAATGCACTTGAGATCATCAAGTCACTTGAATTGTCAAGTGCGGTTGCATCCTGATTCCGAGCAAATCATCATTTGGGTCTCAGTACTTCTAACATTATAGCTCTATTCAGGATTTACAAAAGGTCTGAATGTTTAATTGAGTAATATTGAACAGTTCCATTATGATCTTCTTTATCTCTTATCCCATAATCTCTTATGAGGTATAGTCTGGGCAACTGAAGAGAGCTGAGTGATTACTGGCCAGATGCCCTTACTGTCGCCAATGTGGAGTCATATTCAGCAGATATATTCTCATCATGCCCAGAGAGAGAAATATCTGCCTCTACCTAGGATTGAACTCACAGCCTCCTGATTGTGAGGCAAGAGCTTCACCTCTAGGCCACCACACCACTCAGTCATGATCATATCATACTTGCAAAATCAGTTTTAAAAAAGTCAAATTAACCTCTTTGATTAGATAAAAAAACAATATTTACATTTATGGTTGATTGGAAATTCCTTATCAACATTTTGCATGAAACAGAAGCAAAAAAAAAAAAAAAGCACTTATCATGATTAGAAAAAGGGTGAGGCAGTTAGAGTTTCTTTGTAATCATCAATCAAAGAGAGGATTTTGTAAATCAAAGAGAAGATTTTTGTAAAATGTTTGCTGCAAAGGAAATTGGAAGCTTATTTCTGTTTGCTTCTTTTTGCTTCTTTTGCTTTTGCTTTTTTTTTCTTTACTCCTGCTCTTTAGTTTTTGTGTTAGTTTTTATGTTTTGTAAAACTTTGTTAAAATATTTTTTAAAAAAATCATAAAGAAGACATTCATACAAACAGCAAGTATTTATGGGTAAAATCATATTCATGCTGGTCTTCAATCTAAATTCGTACAGCACAGACTTTTATAATAAATGGAAACTAGCATTTTAGTCTTCTATAATGCAGACTTTTTGCAAAGTATATACACATGAATATCTTTTAACTTATGTGACAGGCTCAATTTATGGCTTCTGACCCCTAGCTCAAGTAATAAGCTTTATGACTTTTTATAATGCTTGAGTATCTTTGTCATTCTTTGAGGCACAGAATGGGTAAAACTTTGATAACATATTGGCACACATCTGTCCAACATACAGCCAAATAAAGTATTTGCCTAATCAGCTTCATTTTTTGTGCTAAATCCATATCAGGGGGAATATCAGTTGTATATTAGCACACGTATAGCCACTGATGCCTAGATTGTGTCACACAAATCAAAAGTTGACATTATTTTCAATTTTTATGCATTTGTTTTACATTAATTAAGTTGCTTTTAGTTTTAAGGTTGTGTAATGCTTCAGATTTTATTACAAAAAGGTCCTTCAGAATGCAGCACAGAGGGAATACAAATATAATACTTATCTGCAACTCTTTAAAGCATCTATATCTTTTCCTATGATCATACAGAAGCATAGTGTAATTCCAGGAACATGTGTCTATTACAAAAAAACTGCCAAATAATGCTACATTTACACTCCTGCAGATTCCAAAATACCATTATTGAATTATTTCCAAACTACATACAAATTATGCCATTGCTATAACTTTTAGCATTAAATCCCTTAATTTTACCTGCAAATTCTGAAATTGCCCATTCATTTCAATCTCACGTCCAACAAATTTGTGTTGCTTCCTTTAGAGCCACTGAAAATTATCATAATAAAAAAACACAGCCCTAGAATTCAAAACAGTTGTCTTTTCTTGGCCTTTATGCAAGACTAAATATATTTCTTATCTGAAACAATGGCCATGCACATAGTATATTCTTATCATGATTATAAGTCATTCCCAAAATGGTAGGACCAGATAACAAGTGTACCCTATCAATTACAACTATTATGCAATCTTTAGTGCAATCTGTCCCTTAGGGAATGACTTCCTTGCCTAGATCTCATTTGTGATAACATTTGATCTCATTTGCTGTTGATATATGTTTGTCTTAGTTCACAACTACTAGAACTGAGAAATCATTTTTAAGAGCAAGTCATCTAAGAACAAAAGAACATAAAGAACAGCAGTGGTTATGGTATGCAGGTTGGGGAAAATTACTTTAAATTGCCACATCAACTCAAATATGAATTCAATTATTTTTTATTCCACCTATTGTATGGTGAGTGTACTTCTAAGAAGCAGCAAACAGATCATATTTGTTTTTTTTTTTTAAAAAAATGAGAGTAAGATACAAAAAATAGGTTCTAGCCTCAATATAAGACTAATGTGCATTTAACTATATACTGATAAAGGATGGGCATAATAAGGCTATCCTCAGTCCCTGGCATCATTAAATCTTTGGGATGTATGACATTCCAGAGTATTGAAACTCTAGTGGCATTTTCATTTTACTAAAGCTGGTAATTGGCATTACTTTTCCTTCTAAAGCACAAGGAAAATATTTGCTAGGTGCCTGAATCATGTTTATATGACCATGGGGATGCTATGAGGGCCAAAACTTTAAGAACAGCCATTTTTCCCCAGCATCACTGAACATTGAACTCTTGCAAAACCGTGAAGCTGAGAACTAAGTTTATGGGAAAAAACAAGCCACAAATAATTCAAAGATAGGAAAGAGAAAGAGAGTTTTTTTTTTTTTTTTTAAAGCATAGGGAAAGTGATGAATTTATATTATGCTACAAACATTAAGCCTTCCTTCTCAGGGAACTCAGGGAAACTGCTACATAAGAAGATATTCAATGAAAAATGTAGTTTTCAGAATTCTTCCGAGAACATTGGAAAATTGGTTTAAAATCAGTGTTAATGCTATATTGTAGAAAGGCCTTTGCATATATAATATATAATTCATTTATTTTCTTTCTCATATATCATGAGAAGATTAAACCTCCCCCTTGCATACTATCACAACTGAACTTTCTGATTTTTTTAATAGTTCGCTTCCTTTATTCCAACCAAAATGTTTCAACATGTCACATTATGCTACTGTAAACAATTCTGCACATTTTAATTGTTGTTTTGAAAAGGGGCACACAAAGGTTAATAGACAAGCCTTTTATGAAAATTTCATTAAAGGGCTTCTAGAATAAAGAGGCAATTAATTATTCCAAAATCACTGAAAGAGAAGCACATTTGTATATTTTAAATAGCAAGAGATGGACAAGTGAATCCCAGTAAAAGCTACCAGAGATAGTAATACAAAGTAAGTCTCTGTGTTTGTGGTAATAATTGAGAAGATATAGTATAACATGAGGTTCAGAAGAGTTTCATAATTGATTCAGTATCTGCCGTTAAAACTAAAGCTAACAAAGTATTTGTAAGCTAGTCAAAATTGCTGATTAATTATGCATGCAATTACATATCAAACATATACTCAATGCTCTTCATTATAAATCTTTCACGATCTTCACCTTTTATATAAGATTTGGATAAGAAAAGTATTTATTGAAAGTGAAGCATTTAATAGTTACATTTTAAAAGGTCTGTGAACATTCCTAAAGCTGCTTTAGAATTTATTTTTAAAGCTATTTTTATATTTCAGAAGAAGTTTATGAGCCAACTCTTTGTCTGAATTCTATTTTTATTTCTCCCTTTGTTATAGAGCTTTGTTTTATTTTTCTTTCCTTTTTTTGAATTGTGTTTTATGCTGCAATTAAATGTAGAAAGCTGGACAAATTTGAAACTTCTAGTAATGTTTCAAAAGGCAACAAATTATTGCATTTGCTGTTTACAAAAAGATTGAACAAAGAGAAATATTGATTTTTTCTTTTACTCAGGTTATCAAATTCTACTCAAATGTTGTCTTCTCTGAATCAGAGCATAGTGAAGCAAATAAGAGTTTATGTATTTGATTGAACTAAAGATATATCATGGAGAAATTTAAGGCAGAAGGGATGCCTCTCCATTTCAAATAATAGCTCTTCATGTTCACACCTTTTCTTTAAAGCTTTGGCAAACAGACAATACTTTCAATCTTTATGTAAGACATGGGAAGGAAGAACTCACACATAATTGCTTATACTCCTACATTATTGATGGTATCAAAATGTCTGAGACATAAAGGAGAGCTAGGCTAGACTCACTAACTCTATACTGTTCCTGCCAGAAGTCATTTGCAAGTATAATTAATGCTGTTTGGGCTGCATCCAAGCTAAAACATTGGGATCCAAATTATCTGCTGGGTTCTCTGAGGCTGTTCTGTAACTACCTTCCTCAACAATGTTTCCAAAAAGGGAAAGTTGAAGACAGGATGAAAATTGTCTGGTGGGTTCTAATTATATGATTTCTTAAAAATAGGTGGACCATCACATTAAGCCCCAGTGGGACCAGGCCATCACTCAGATATAGATTTTCCAGTACCAGAAACCAGTATCAGATTGAATATACTGGTGCATAAGGAAGTCTTAATCTCAGCAAGATAGAGTCTGAGGGTCTCTAAACCATCTGTCTTGGAGTGATAACATATTTGGTTTTGGGCACAGCTGATTTGGATTGATCATGATGTTATCCATTCAGTCAGGTCTGACTCTTGGTGATACTATAGGCCAGGTGTCTCCACATCTTTTGATCTTGCACTATTTCTTTGAGTTTTTCTATGCTTTAGCTTGTGTCAGTGTTGGTGCTCATCCACCATATTTTTCGGTGACCTAATCCCCCTTTGATTCATAGCAGTAGTTTATTCAGGGCCACTCAGTTCCATCTTATGAACCAGTTGACCCTTCCTGAATGAGGGACTTTATTCACTTTTTGAAGGAATTATTACAAAGAGCTATACAAGGGGCTGTTTTTGAATTCATAGTTTCAACTGATCTAGAATACAGACGCTCAAGTAGATATAAGCATCTTCTGCTCAAGAGTGCTGGGTTTACCAGTTGACTTCTGAATGCGCTTCAAATACTGACTTTCATCTTAAAGCCTTTCATGGCTCAGATCCTGGACAACTTAAAGCTAATTTCTCACTAATAACTAAATGTCCAATATGATCTGCAGGGCAAGCTCACTTTTGATTCCTTCTTTCAAGGACGAAAGAGAACTTTCACCCACCATCTCTGGAATATTTACAGAGAACTTCTACAGAGAACTTTCACCCACCATCTCTGGAATATTTTGCTCCTGAAAATAGGAATGGTCTTTTCCCTCCTGGTTTTATATCAGCTCTACCCTGCAGTAGGTGTTAAGAACAAGATAATGATTGCTCTCTTTAATGCGGAATCATTTTTTTAAAAAATTGGTCAATTAAAAAAACTCCTGGTTTTTTTTCCTATTGATTTTTCCATGATTCAATCCACTATTGCTTAATTGTTTTCAGTTTGGATTCACAAAGATGGGAAATTTTATGCACTCAGTGAGTTTTATACCCTCAATAATAAGATAACAAATAGAGTTTTGATATGTCATTTTTTTCAACATTTGAGGAAGTCCTTTATAGTCAAATAAGATGATTTATTTAGTAATATGGTCAAAGTTTGTTTTATAATTTTCAGTCTTTTTCTCTGCCTGTTTCTTTCTTAATTTGTGAGTTATATCTACCTTTATTTCAATTATATACATTTGGACATTTTGCTATTTATTTATGTAATAAAATTTTAAAACTTCTACTTAATTACTAATTTATCCCTCTTCCCTAAAAGTTACAGATACTTTTAAAATCAGATTGTGAAGTAATGTTTTTTTTTAAATCTTATTCTATCGCCTGTACCAATTTCTATTAAAATATAAATATATTACATTTATCTTTTTCTGGGAAGGAAACAAATATGCAGCCATTTAGGATTTTTGGAATCCAGACAAATGGTTGAACCCTTCCCTGAACCAGGGATTCAATCAGAACAACAGTATCTCAAGATGGACTATATAATTTATAGAGCTGAGGATACAGCTCTTGAAGAGAAACAAGGTCAGCAGATTTTTTGTTGGAACAAAAAAAAAAGTTTCAGGAAAAAGATGAATCAATTTGATTTATTTTTATTTTTTTCTGATTTGGTGTGAGAGAATAGATTTTGATTATAGAAAAAAAGCATGCATTCTTTCCAGATTATATTAAGACAATCCATCAATATAGAAAGTCACTAATTACAGCACATTTCTACATCTTATTGGTATCCTATTATTTATGTCCTAAACTCTTTGGCCAAAGTCTAGAGATTCAGCAGATGCTATTACCCCTTAAATTCATCCTGAAATTCAGTGTACTAACTTATTTATTCTTTCTTTCTTTCTTTCTCTCTCTCTCTCTCTCTCTCTCTCTCTCTCTCTCTCTCTTTCTTTTTGTGCCTACTATTACCAACTTCAGGCACCAGCTGCTGAACTTCTAATTAGGCATTCAGCTACCAATTAAGAATTCATTTATTCTATATAGTTGACCTTGGTTAATGGGAAAACATGATAAAATGAAGTTTCTTTTACAGTTGTGATTAGCCTATTTTTCTCTCATTGCCACCCACAATATTCACTTTGGGTTTTTTTCCTTCCATTTGGATTTGTTGAAGGCATACATTATATTTAGGAGCAAGATACATTCTCTGTTTCTCTTTCTGTCTTTTATTTCTTCCTGTCCATTCCTGAAGCATTAATGTCATTCCTAATTAGGGCTTTGTGAAACTTCAGAAATATGGCATTTTTCCACCAAGTTTTGCATAATGCACTCCCTCAAAGGGGGAGTGAGGAAACAATATGGTTAGCTCATTTCTGTCTGCAGAATATTCATCATGGACAAGATGGAGAGAAGGCTTCACCTGCAATGCTGGCTGAAAGCCTTTTAAGCTTATGACCCTGGCATACTCTGTAGACCAGGGGTGTCCAACCTTTGCAACTTTAAGACTTGTGGATTTCAACTCCCATAATTCCTCAGCCAGCAAAGCTGGCTGAGGAATTCTGGGAGTTGAAGTCCACAAGTCTTAAAGTTGCAAAGGTTGGACACCCCTGCTGTAGACCATGAAGATAATAACTATAAAAATCTATGTTGTGCCTGGCACTTTTAGAATGTTTAATGGATATTGGATATAATCATATCACTGCTGGAGATGCAAAATCAAAATTGGAACATTAGCTTAAAGAGTTTGGACCCAAGTTCCAGCTCAGATATGAATATTAAAAAGTGTAGCTCCTTCAGTACACCACTATGGATACAATGTAGATCCGTGCTTCTTCTAAGGAGACAACAACTCCTTAGAACAATTTTGACAGAAAGCTCAATTGATTATCAGTTGAAAAGTGTTCAAGAAAGCAGTTATGACATTAGAACTACCATCAATAATTGAGCCAAGACCTTCTTATTATACTCTAGAAAGCCAAAAGGTTTTTAAAATATGTATTCAACATTGAACTATGTGAAAGAACATATGAGGAAATACAGAAATATCCAAAAGAGCTGAAATGTCGTGAAAACAGAATGAAAGTGTTGGAGGAGACAGATATACCACTAAAAATAAATAGTGGGCAGCCTCTCATAACAAGCTGGCTCAAGTCTAAGGTCAGATCTAGAAATGTCTTTATATTTTATGCTTTCTGAATAAAAAAGATGAATAACCATTAGTGGCCTTCATGGAAAAACATCTATGGTAGCAAGAGGTTTTAATCAGGATGATAGAAAATATCTGCATACAAGAAAGCTACATATCGAAGAAAATTCAGATTTAAATCATATTGTACTCTCAATCTTGTTGCAATGTCTTCAGAGGTCTTACAATGGCAATCTTCTGCAGCATTCCTCCCAAGCAAATTGCCTTTGAATGTGCTAAGACTAATATCATTTTTTCCAGCTTTAAAAAGGAATAATGTATTGAGTCAAGCCCTTAGTATTGCCAAACAATATGGATAAAGTCTCTCTCTTTTTTTGAAAAAAAAAATACAGTATTCTTCTATTTTGTACCCACCATTGTATTGGAAAGAGAGATTGGAGAGAGAGAGAGAGAGAGAGAGAGAGAGAGAGAGAGAGAGAGAGAGAGAGAGAGAGAGAGAGAGAGAGAGAGTGACTGCCAGACAATTAAAAATAAGGCCTGAAAATGCAATTGTTTTGTTTGGTACAACAGAGAGCCCACCCACTCACACACAGAGACAGTGTTCTGGAGAGGATTATTTTTGTTCTTCCGTTATATTAAACTATGAATTAGAAGATGTATTTGATGGGACGATTTCAACTGAGGAGTAGGTTAGACTCAGTGTGAGAGAAGAAAGACAATGTTGAGTCTGCAATCTAAACATGTCTCCACTGAAAACCCTTCAGGAAATATTGTATTATTCCTATTGCTAATATCAACAGTCATATCTTTTCTTTATTTTTTTTATCTTTTGTTTACTCTCACATTTTTTTCTACAAGCATCAATGTCATTATTGTTACGGTGAATTTCAATGCACTCATATATTATGCTTTCATTCTTCTTTAAACTGGTTATTTTGAAAAATCATAACAAATATCCATTTTTCTGAATCTCACATTGTCTTTCTTTGGTTTGGAATAATATTGAGACTTTACAATATAAAATTACATGTCTGTAACTTCCTCCCTCAAAAATAAGATTTTTTTTTCAGTTTTTGATAATTTATGAACTAAAAAGGAATTAAGTCACAAGGGCAGGAGGGCCTCCAGGAAGAACATTTATCATATTCTTTCTCTGTTTAATTTTATATCTTTAAGCTGAACCTTTGGGTTTCATGCTGTCTTGTAGCTATGGCTCAAAGGATTTGGAATTGCCCATTAAATAAAAATTAAATGTCAGTTTTCTGTCATAAGATAATTTTCTATATAAGATAATTTTCAACAAGAAGAAAGTCACCTGCCACCAACTACAAGCTGGTGACAGTTTCCAGTTTGCATTCATAAAAGAAGTGATGGGCTGTATGCTTGGAGAGGGAAACCTTCCGGATAAAGTAGCTGAGCAAGGACTTTGCACTCTGCTGGGGTGGGCCATCTTCAGTCTCAACCCAATGAACAGACACAGCTTTGCTCTCCAGAATGAGCTGAGCTGTGCTCCAGCTAAATCGTACAAACTGTGGATAGCCAAAGATTGGGTTCAGGTTTTGAGCGAGCTATTCTTTAGTTTTGGGATCATTGGGATAGCCCGAGCCATTGGGATAGCCCTGCGCTCATGGTAGGGAAGAGAGATTCTGCCTTGGCCCTCACTGTAAACTCTAGCTCAGGAAACTGCTACTTTAGCTTTTCTTGGTATGTCTCTGCTGGACCCACTGTGTATACAAAAACCTCTGCAAGTTGTACTCCAGAATCTATTGCATGCTGGATTAGGCTAATGGCTGTATCATGGGATAGTGCATTCAAGTTGTACTTTGTCCATCTCTGCATACTAGTTGAGATGAAATTGGGGGAGAGGATGTGTAGGGCCTATCCTACATATTCCTTAGCAGCATCTATTTTCTCAAAGAGTTCTTCCTGTTGAACTTCTGTCAGAGTTTTAGAATCTGCTTCTTTCAAAGTCTCTAGATCTCCCTGTCGACACACACAACAGAAACAGATTCTGTAGACCATGGGACCAATGACCACATTTCCAAGCTCTGCGCGCTGACCACCTTTGTTCTCACTCCAAAATCCCCCTTTCAATAATAAGATTATTGTTGGTATTGTAGAAAGCTGAAGGGCCTGAGAGGTATCTTTATTTCCTGAAGACATGTAAGATAGGGTAAATCCTAAATTGCATTAACAAAGGGATAAAATCAAGATCAAGTGAGGTACTAATACCACTCTATAAAGAATTAGTAAGACCACACCTAGAGTACTGCATCCAGTTTTGGTCACCACATTATAAAAAAGATGTTGAGACTCTAGAAAAAGTACAGAGAAGAGCAACCAGGATGATTAGGAGACTGGAGACTAAGGCATATGAAGAATGGTTACAGGAACTGGGCTTGGCTAGTCTAGTGAAGAGGGGCTGCCACAGAGAGGAAGGGGTCAAACTATTTTCTAAAGCACCTGTAGGCCAGACAAGTAATAATGGATGAAAACTGAACAAGGAGAGATTTAATCTGGAAATAAGGAGAAACTATCTGACAGTGAGAACAATCAACCAATGGAACAGCTTGCTCTCGGAAGTTATGGGACCGCCATCACTTGAGACTTTCAAGAAGAGATTGGACTGCCATTTGTTAGAAATGGTGTGGGGTCTCCCACTTGGGCAGGGTCTGGACTAGATGACCTACAAGGTTCCTTCCAACTCTGATTATCTGTCTGTTAAATTTATACTGCAGGAAATTCACATTCTCCCTGATAAGAAAAAACAAACAAACATTTACCTATAAGGAATTAGATTGATAAGAATTGGATTAGTGAAAATTCAAAAATGGCCAAAAGTGTAGCTATATTAATTTATGAAAAGTTTTAAGAAATGGCACCAGCTTCTGATAATATCAGACTATTGGAAAATATTTAGCAACATAATTTGATTCTGCATAATGAATTGGTTGGTTGTGGCACAAGTCTTCCATATGATACAAGTTATTTTTTTGGATCAAGTTAAAGGGATTACCATTTAATTTTATTTTTCAGGTGAAAAGTGATGATCGTAGTCATTCTGCTTAAGGACCAATGATAGGAAATGAACACCTTGCTATTATATGCATACTGAGGTCTTTTAACAAGTTTTAACATGTTCTACATAGCTTCATGGAATCTGGATGGATAGATAGATAGATAGATAGATAGATAGATAGATAGACAGACAGACAGACAGACAGACAGACAGACAGACAGACAGAGATAGACATAGACATAGACATAGACAAAAGAACTGATAATAATTTTTGGATTTTACCAATAAGAAATACTTGAGAATAATTGTTGCAAGAAAAGTATATTTATTTATAGACCAGAGTAGATCATATATTATAATGCAGGTTAGTGGTGATATTAATGGATAGTTCAAAATTCCCAAAAGTCAATGGACAAGAAGAAATGTAGTAAAAAGTGTTTAAAGACTATGGTATATGTTTGTTTGTGTATTTAAGAAATATGTTTGTGTGTTAAAGTATCTAATAGAAATTTCAATTAAATATTTAAACATATCAATATTATAACTGGTTTTTGTGGAATGGTAAAAGTCCAAGTATATTTCTTTCAAAATTTACTTTCAAAAAATAATGGGAAAGGGGAGAGGAAAAGGGTTAAACACCTTGATTTTTGGCTATATCATTAAATTGGTATTGGATTGGAATGAAAACAAGACTATGTGGGATTATATACCCAACTGGAGAGCTGTTATTTGATACACTTGAAGTCTTGCCAAAGTAGGACTATACTTAGTAATACCTCAAGTATAATATTGGAATTATACCTACAGCTTAAGTGGGATTTCCATTTCTAAAGACTGAGATAAATTGGATAATATGGTAAGAAATTAAGAGAATGCAAAGATATATGTGTGTGTGTGTGTGTGTGTGTGAGAGAGAGAGAGAGAGAGAGAGAGAGAGAGAGAGAGAGAGAGAGTTCTTGCAAAGTATGGGCTGCAAATGTGACAGCTACTTTTAATTACAAATTATCAATGACGCTTTAGAAACTTTTGAAATTTTATAAAAAGAATAAAATTTGCCCCCGCCACTAAATGGCAATATATTCAATACAAGTGTTATTGTCTTGTTTAGCTCAGAGGCATTGGCTTCTAGGGAAACCCATAAAGCTTTGAATATATTACAGTCTACAGGTTGAAATGCTAATTCAGTTTTAACAAGCTTGAAAAGTACTGAAATAAATGTGGGTGATAAACAAGAAATTGGGAAATACAACTGGGGTAATAACTAAATTTGCAACAAAATATTTTCAGGGTTTGAGATAGGTAAACTCTGTTTGTTATGGTCTTAAGATTATTTCAATAAAAATATAGGTATTTACTGTCCTCTTCAAGTAATGTTTTTCAAACCTTGGTTGATAATATTATGGTGGAAATGGAACAAACTTGAAGGTATGCTAATATATATGGTTTGGTATGTCCTTTAGCAATTTCCTTATTGGTGAGATATTTATAGTATAGTAATCTAGGTTCTTGGACACCTCCATTCAAACTTCCATTCATATAATGATATATTATATGCATAAAAAAAAGAAAAGGAATGCATTTGTTTATGGAGAACTTTTGAATTACTAGACCTGATCAATTGCAAAATAGATCATAATGCATTCTGCAAATATGCATGTCTAGCTGATATCTAAGGTTAGTTTGATAATATGTGTCAACTTATTGGCTGATTAGCCCTCTGTGAACAAGAAATTTGGACAATTCAATTCTGTATTGTCAAGTTTAAATCCATTGTTTAAAAATGTAATTTATACCAAATATTAAGCAATTAATTTTAATTCTATCTATCCACACATAGTTTTGCATTAATTTTATTCACATGCTTTGTTTTCTTTTTGTAATTATATATTAAAATAAATAAAAATTATTTAGATTTACCCTATTAATGTCACAGTTTGAGCAGAGAATATTGTTAACATGTCATTTACTTAATCACTGCTAGTAATTCCTTGCATGTGGAATCTATGAAGACATCTATTACTTTTATTGTGCATGAAAAAGAATCATTACCCAACCTTCACAGGTGAAATACACTTGGATTGTGTATTGCAGTGATCTGTTAACATTTGAATTTGTTAGTTTTCAGAAATAGAGAAAAGAATAAATTTTGGCAGGCAATGTTGTATAATAATTTTAATTTCCAGGTCCTCTGTTATTTTGGGATATGGTGGTGTTAATTTTGGCAACATATAAATTATAATTATACCAATTTTCTAAATTATTTTTTAGAATTAATATTTTAATTATTCACATATCAGTGGGACTTGGAAGAGTTTAAAACAAAAGCAAGCCAAATATAAACAAAGTTAAGATAAACAGATTTCTTACTGATTTATTATACTCAATATTTTGAAATTTATTCTATAGTATTCAAGATAGAGAACAAAAAGCAAATATACTTTATTTCATGTTGGAAATATCTGTGTTTTTTTTTTTATTGCACAAACCAAATGAGAGTTTAATAGCCTCAAAAATACTGAGTTAATTTCACGAAGATGAGCACGTTTTTATCAGAAGATAATTTATTTTGGGAACTTCTCCAATTATATTAAAATAACTGGATTTTCTTGCTCTAAGAGTCTTTCGGATTTAAGAATTTTATTGAATATCAGATGAACTTTAAAATATTAGCTAAATGGCAATAAATCTTCATTGAGATTAGTATCTGCCTAATTAGACTACAATATTTTAAATTAGCAATATTCATTTCAAAGAAAAATCTAGTTAAAAACTTCTTAAATCTTCTTAACCAGATGTTTCTGATATCTGAAATAAGCAGTTTAAAAAAGTTTAATATTAAAGGAAAAAGAGAAGAAGGGAAGGATGATTTATTTTAGATTTATTTAGGATGTATACATATGGGAAAATATGTATTATTATAAAAGAAAGACAAAGCTGCTTAAGCTAACTTAATTAGATATTTTAAATGTTGCCATTTCAAAGAGTTTACTACAAGAAAAGAAAGAGATATTAGCAGGCTTTATTAGCAAATACTATTAAAATTTGTCCCTCTGATACTCTTGATATATAACTAGATGCAAAGCAATCATAGCTCAAATGGTTTCTCAGCTATAAAGGGGCAATTTTCATAATGAGCCAAGGAAAAGAAATTATTAAAGTTCAAACAGCTACCTCTGGAACCACAATAAAATAACACACACTCACTCACACACTATTTGAACTACTACTTTACCTCAGCATTCTTTTCATCATCTGATACTACCAGGCACAAAAGAGCGTTCATATCTGTTTTTCCCAATCACTTTACACCTCATTCCACCTGCTTAATATAGGTGATCCCCACATAACGATCACTAATTCAGTGACATTTGAACTAATAAAAACACTAAATGAATGGTACTTGCAATTAGTCCATGAAGTTCTTTCCATCACATACGCATCGTCACATCCTCACCATTTGCAATGTTCACTGTCAATTTCTGACAATTTGTGGGGAAGCTGATAGGAAGTTGGAAATGGCAACCACATGTTGTATTTAATAATGGTGTGGGATTCACTTAAACAAACACATCTCTTACAGTTCTAATTCCAGTTCTAATTACTGTTAACTGATGACTACAATCACTATATGTGATTACTAAATATCTAAATACTAAATATGTAAGTACTAAATACTAACCAGACACCAGACACTAAATCACTTTTTGGAATCATCCATCAGTAATGTCCTTTTCTCCCCCAGCACAGAGTTGATGTACTGTATTTCTCATCACAAATATCAACCAATACTTCAGATGCTGGCATCATACCATAATTGTTTTTGGCACATATGTATATCCCCTGAAAATAAATTAAACTTCCCTAAATCTCTGCCATATTGGAACCTTTGAAGGAAAAACATCATTTCTTGATAACCCCAAATATTGTGAAACTGCATGATTGAGTTTTTAAAATCATGATGAACTGGCTAGTTCTCCTTTGAGATGGCAGTCCTAGAAAAACCCTTGACATCAAACTGTAAACCAGCATTTTGAATTGTCCTATGCAAAAGATCAGGTCTATACATGAAGATCCAATTAAATGCATGGCTTATTATACCTATGCACATACTCAACTAATGGTTAATACCTGCCTGTGTTTAAATAAGAATCCACAAATTCAAGAAAGGTCAGACTCAGGATTGGTATGCTACCGGTTCTGCCTGGTTCTAAAGAACTGGTAGCTCTGAAGAGCAGCAGATACCGAACTGGTTCTGTGCCTGCTGCTGTTTGGCCCACCCATCCGCCTGGGTTCTTACCTGACCTTTATTTCCTGCTTTTTCAACCTCAGCTGCTTTGTGCAGCACAGCTATGGTTGAAAAACCAGGAAAAAAGTGCTTTTTCAAACTCTGTGCACCCGCGCTGCTCAGCTCTCCAGGAAGCAAACTGATGATATTTCACACATGTGTGTGCAAAATGTAAATCATCAAACCAGTAGTTACACTGGTCAGATCCCACCCCTGGTCAGGCTTATTTTACTTGTTCCTATGTAGAGATTCTAGGCTGATCCCTCTTTTAACTCCACCATCCAGGTTCTGCCATTCTTTCTTCAACAATATTGGCAAGCTAAGAAAGCCCTCACACTCAGTGTTCTTAAGCCTACCTGCTAGTACACCCTTTTGTAAAATTGTGTGATAAGTGAAATAATGTAATGCTACTTTTGCTTCTGTAAATTTGCTTACACTTAGAATTGCTTACGAAAGCATATATCTTGTAACCCTCCGGAAGATAAGGATTAGAACAATATGAACATTTTGTATATATGTGTGTTTCAAAAGCAGCGTCAGTACTGATAGGGGAACCATCAACAAACAGTTGGAGGTCTAGGAAGTACTGGTAAACAAAGCTATCAAAGGCCATTTGGTGGACCGGGGGAATGTTGATGGGCAATAAAGTGTCCCTGGAAGGTGTGAATTCCGATGACAACTGTGAATCAAGCCCTCGTACGATGAGGCAAGGGATTTAGGGTATAAATATGCTGTGTAAAATGTGCTCGGGGTTCCATCCTGCTGCCTTGGATGTGAACCCGCTTCTGCAGAATCGTAATAAACCAGAGAGAAAACTCAGATCCGTGTCGTGTCAGTCTCTCGTGCGAACGCAATCTCACAATTTGGCGCCCAACGTGGGGCATTCCACGGCGATCCTCGGTGTTCTGGGGACTGGTGAGTAGTGGCCACTCCGTCTCGTTTGGAGACATCCCCACTCCCCATTGATCGAGAGATCCCAGGAATCTCCAATCCAAAAAACGAAGTTTCGGAGAAAATCGAGAGAGAAAGGACGGACTGGGTGAAGGTACCTTGTGAGTGGTGATCAGGGATCACGAGAAAGCCTGAGTCGGGGACGCCCGCACATCCGCATACCTGGACTGACGACAGGTCCCGGAGTGATCAGGTAAATTTGTTCCTTTTTTTAAGAGAACGGGGTTCAGTTGATAGAAAGGAGTCCTTAAATTTTCTCAGGGAGAAAATCCAGTACTTGCTGGAGGACAAGTTTAGTGACAGAAATGGGGAAAGGACAAAGTAAGAAGTTATTAGAAATCTCAGGGATAGAGAAGATAGAGGAGGAAGAAGGCAGAAAACCTATTCCGGTAGATTCGCCTTTGGGACAACTGCTGCACCAGTGGTTCTCTCCGAATCTAAAATATTATACCCGGAAGCTGGAAAAGAAGCACATGATTTGCTTGTGCAAATACAGGTGGCCAAAATATCCTCTTGTGGATCCAAAATTTCCCTATCATTGGGCACCGGAGGGAGAAACCAGTACATACTGGATGAATCAATTGAAAGATTACCTATTGGCTCATAAATTAACCGCCGAGATGCCGTACCTGGAAGTATGGTATCGTGTTGAATTTGAAGGACCCAGCCCGCCACCGGCTGATCAATTTGTGTCCAAAATTAAAGATCCGGAGTCTGATGATGAGTTTTATCGTCCTCCACCGACAGTTCCTCCGCCCAATCAGCAGGAAGCATTAGCAGCAGCGGCAGCAGCTCCATTACCTCCCTCCCCGCCGCCGACACGCCATGCGCGTTTGCGGAGAGAACTAAGGGATTTGGAACAGAACGTTCAGAACTTTCCCTTTCCACCGACACAGCCGGCACACGCTTATCCCTTACGTGAAGTGCCAAATGGTCTGAACGCTGAGGGCCAGCCCGTGGCTATGTATGCTGTTCAACCTATGAGACCTGGGGAACTGAGAGAGTTAAAGCAATCACTTCCCCGGCTTCATGAGGATCCACAAAAAGTAAGCCTAGAATTAGAACTGTTTCTGGGACCAAATGATTATACCTATGAAGAGCTGATGTACATTTTGGGGCACCTATTTAGCAGAGAGGAAAGAGATCTGATTAGACAGGGAGCAATAGAATATTGGCGAGTGTTACAATTGGGAAATAACCAAGCAGTTGCTGGGGATGTTAAGTTCCCTTTGGCTCCTCCCAATTGGAATATCCAAAATGCAGATCATAGACAAAACATGAAAGATCTGAAGACAATGATAATTGAAGGAATCAAAAGTGCAGTACCACAGGGCCGAAACTTGACAAAAGCTTTCGAGATAACTCAGGGAAAAGATGAATCCCCAGGGGATTATTGTGCTAGGTTAAGACAAAGCTTGGAGAAATATTCAGGGGTAAGATCAGACACTCCTGCGTTTGAATTTATGTTAAAAATGCAGTTTGTGGCAGGAGCTTGGCCTGATATTCAAAAGAAAATCCAGAAGATAGATAACTGGGGGGCTCAGGGAATTACTGAGTTGATCCGAAATGCCCAACAGACTTTTGTGAATAGGGATGTGATTAAGACCAGACAGAACTCTCAAATGATGTTGGCAGCGGTACAGAGCGCTGCTAAGAATGAAGTGAGAAAATCAGGAGAAAATGATCAACCAAGAAAAGAGGCGACTGGAGGGAGGGGGAGAGGATTCCCTCCCAGAGGGAGACCTTTTAGAGGGAGAGGGATGAGCACTAATAGAGTAGGTATGGATCATAACTGTTTCAGGTGTGGTAAGCATGGTCACTTTGCACGCGAGTGCCAGAACAGCCACCCTGAAAGAAGTTACGCTCTATACGAAGACTAGGGAATTTCCGGCTCCTTTAAAAGGACCTACGGGGAGCCACTGGTAAATATAAAAGTAGGTCCAGACCGTCAGGAACTGACTTTCCTGATAGACACAGGGGCAAGTCGTACCTCGGTATGCGAGCCCATAAATGAAAGGATGAAAGGGAAAGAAACTATTCTGGTAACTGGAGTGAGTGGGAAACAGAATAGAGTGAGAATTTTGGAAGAGGTAGAGATGAGTATGGATGGAATAGAAGTTTGTAGCAAGGTGTTGTATATACCAGAGTCAGGGGTGAATTTGTTGGGGAGGGATCTCATGCCAGCGTTTGGATTCCAGTTGAGAGATAATAGTGGAATAAGAATGTGTGTTTTGAAGGAAGAGGATGTAGAACGGATTCATGATGATGTTTGGGCAGATGGACAGAATGTGGGGAGGATGGAGATAAAACCTATCGAGATTAAGGTACAGCCTGGGATTGTTAAAAGTTGGACGCCTCAATACCCAATGAGCAAGAAGGGTAGAGAGGGATTGAAGCCTGTAATTGATCAATTGTTACAGCAAGGATTATTGGAACCAACCATGTCCCCTTTTAACTCTCCTATCTTGGCTGTACAGAAGAAAGATGGAAAGCACAGGCTAGTAATGGATCTGAGGGGGATCAATCGACTTGTAATACCACGTTTCCCGGTGGTACCTGATCCCTATACCATTTTGGGTCAGATACCCCCCAAGGATGGGTGGTTTACAGTTATTGATCTAAAGGATGCTTTTTGGGCATGTCCGCTTGAAGAGGGGAGCAGAGATTTGTTTGCCTTTGAGTGGAGTGATCCTGAAAGTGGGAGGAAACAACAATTGAGATGGACAGTATTGCCTCAAGGGTATACAGAAAGTCCTTTGTTGTTTGGCCAGGCTTTGGAGGAAAAGCTGCAAGCTTTTCCAAAGGAGCCAGGGGTAAGTTTGATTCAGTATGTAGATGATTTGCTGTTGTCAGGAGAAAAGGAGATAAGAGTTAGGGAAAGTTCAGTAGCTTTATTGAACTGGTTGAAGGAGCAAGGATTGAAGGTGTCAAAGGAGAAGATTCAATTTGTAGAGAGAAAAGTGAAGTATTTAGGACATTACATCATGCAAGGAGTCAGGAGTTTGGATCCTGAAAGGGTGAAAGGGTTGATGAGTTTAGCTCCACCAAGGAACAAGACGGAGGTTAGAAAAGCCTTGGGGTTAGTTGGATACTGCAGAGCTTGGATAGATCAGTATGCAATGTTAGTTCAGTTCCTGAATCAGAAGTTGCAAGGAGGAGGAGAGATCATTGAATGGATGGGGGAGGATGAAGGAAGGTGGGAGGAAATCAAGAAAGCATTAGCCACCGCGCCGGTGTTGGCTCTGCCCAACTTGAAACTCCCGTTCCATCTATATGTTTCTGCAAAATCAGGAGTTGCAGTAGGAGTGCTTGCTCAGAAGAGGGGGGGGCGGTTTCAGCCCATTGCCTTTCTGAGTAAGACATTAGAGCCTGTAGTGAGAGGTTGGCCTATCTACGTGCAGGCAGTAGCTGCCACAGCCGTTTTGGTGGTAGAAAGCAGGAAATTGACTTTTGGGGGAGCTATAGTGGTACACTCCCCGCATCAAGTAACCTCAGTATTAAGTCAGTTGGCTTCCACTTGAATGACCGAGGGAAGGATTTTGAAATATGAAACTATTTTAAGGAGAAGTCCAGATATTATTATCGGGACTGATAAGAATTTGAATCCAGCAGAGTTTTTGGAAGGAATCAGAAAAGAATGGGAAGCTGAAGATCATGATTGTTTGTTGGAGGTTGAAATTATGACAAAAGTGAGAAAAGATTTAGAAGAAGTCCCGCTGGAGGAAGGGGAGAAGTGGTTTGTGGATGGCTCAAGCAGGGTTGAGAATGGCATAAAGAAAGCAGGATATGCAATAGTGACTCAGAATGGGGAAGTAATTGAGAAAGGATCATTAAAAACAGGGTGGTCGGCTCAGAAGTGTGAATTATACGCTCTCAAAAGGGCTCTGGAATTAGCTGAGGGAATTGATGTGACAATATGGACTGATTCTAAATACGCTTGGGGGGTGGTTCACACTTTTGGGAAGATCTGGCAAGAAAGGGGGTTTATAAAATCAGATGGGAAACAGATAGAGCAACTCCAGCTAGTAGAAGAAGTGTTAGAGGCTTTACAATTACCACAACAGGTAGCCGTCGTTCACGTGAATGCACACCAAAAGGGGAATAGCCTGGAAGTTGTTGGAAATAGGTGGGCAGATAGGTGGGCAAAAGAGGCAGCTGGGGAGGTAACTCTACAAATGGTATCAGTACCTATGTTGCCTGAAGAGCCCGAAGACAAGTGGGAACCAGATGGAACTGTAATAGAGAGACTAGAAAAGGAGGGGTGCAGAAAAACAGAGAAAGGATGGATGACTGGGAATGGAGAAAAAGTTTTATCAGAAACACAAATGAGAAATGTAATGCAGTATTTACATGAAGGGAGTCATTGGGGGACTGAAGCTTTAGTACAAGCTGTCAAACCGGTGTATTGGAGTCTGAACATGTGGACAATTGCCCATTCCATTTGCTGGAAATGTTTAATATGTCTAAAAGTTAATAAAAGTGCTTCCAGAAAAACGGAGAAAGGGGGGCGGCCTTTAGCAGCTTGGCCGTTCCAGAAGATACAAATTGATTACACTGAACTGCCACCCAGTGGTGGATGGAAATATCTGTTGGTGATTAAAGATCACTTGACAGGGTGGATGGAAGCCTTCCCCACCAGACAAGCTACCACTTCCATGTTAACAAAAATTCTGCTGGAACAAATAATACCTAGATATGGCATGTTTGAAGTAATAGACTCTGATAGGGGCACACACTTTACACAGAAAATCCTTCAAGAGGTAATGAGGGCTATAGGGGTGAGGTGGGACTTACACACCCCTTGGCATCCTCAATCTTCAGGGAAGGTTGAAAGGGGAAACTCAGAAATTAAGAAACACTTAACAAAATTGCAGCTGGAAAATGGATTACCTTGGACCAAGAATTTACCTCTAGCTCTGTTGAGAGTTAGGACTTGTCCAAGAAAGGACGTGGGGGTTTCACCTTTTGAAATGTTAATGGGTCGCCCCTACTTGGCAACCTTTGGGGGACCCATACCTGAATTCAGAGATATGTTTGTGAGGAAATATCTGCAGACGCTGTCCAGGTCTTTATTATCTCTTCGTAAACAGGGACTTTTAGCACAACGACCACCACTAGTAGGAAGTCAACATCCCTATGAAGCTGGTGATTGGGTGCTTGTGAAAACTTGGAGAACTGAGAAATTGCAACCTAGCTGGGAAGGACTATATCAAGTACTTCTGACAACTGAATCTGCTGTCCGGACAAAGGAAAGTGGATGGACCCATCATAGTTGTGTGAAAGCAACTCCAGAACCTGAGAGGCCCTGGAGAAGTCACCCAGTGGAAGGACAACCTTTGAAACTGACTCTCAAAAGATAAAATCATGCATCTGTTTCTGTTTACTTCAACTGTACTTGTGAGTATTTTTGTCTTACAACAGGTTAAAGAAGCAGGAACCGGACAGTCTCGGCATGTTCAGAGGGCAGGAGATCTTGGAGAAGATCTCTGGACAGAAAATTGTTACATTAAAGATATAAGAACAACGGCGAAAGATCTAAATATTACTAATTGTTGGTTATGTATGCATATGCCTGGGAGAGCTGAAAAGGGGGTCATTCTACATGGAGTACCTCTGACAAAACAAATGATGGCGTTTGGAGGGGGATATAAACAAGAGTCTGGGAGGAATATGACCGGGAGGGTATTCCTCCAATTGCGAGAGACAGCTCATGTTTGTTTTAAAAGAAATACTACTGGAGGAGTCTTCCTGGGAGATTGGGAAAAGTGTAATAAAACATTTATAATGCCCACAACATGTTTTAATACCAGTAAAACAAATTCCTATGACTGTACAAATGATCTTCTACCATTCCATACATATTATTGTGAAATGTGTATGTATTTTGAGGGGATAATCAATTGGACAAGGCTTTCTAATGCTACTTGGGCAATGGATGACAGTAGGTGGTTGTTATGTGGGAAACATGCCTATAGAGAAGTACCAAAATTGTGGTCAGGAACTTGTACCATGGGGTTTGTGCTACCGGTAATATATAAATTAGATAAATTGCCTAACACCCGGATCAGAAACAAAAGAGAGTTAGATTCTGGAGTAAGCCCGGGATCCTGGTGGGGTGGTATGGGAAGAGCCCTAATTGCACCTCTAGGCATTGGGTTAAATTACCAAGACATTAAACAATTGAATAACTTTACCATCGCAATGTTTAATGACACCATAAAAAGTATAAAAATGATTAATGAAGAATTGTCTGAGGTTAGACAAATTGCATTACAGAATCGCTATGCTTTAGACATAGTGCTTGCTGCAAAAGGAGGTGTCTGTGCCTTGATACATTCTCATTGCTGTACATATATACACAATTATGAGCCAAATATAACAAAAACTGTACATGAAATTGAGACCAGGATAAATGAATATCAGAAGCAGTGGAATGGTGATTCAGGATCATTGTGGGATATGCTATGGTCTTGGCTTCCTGATGGATCATGGTGGAAATCGATAGTGACCACTCTAACAATTATAGTAGTCATTTTGGTTAGCTTATGCTGCTGTATCCAATGTATTCCAAACTTAATAAATATGTGTGTACAATCTTTAGGGGAAATTAGGTTTACAAACGAAAAGAAAGAACTCATTTTATACAATCAATCAGAAGAAATGTTAATGCAAGTTAGTAAAGATCTCTATGCTTTTGAAACAAAATGTAACCAGAAGAGGAGGGATTGTGATAAGTGAAATAATGTAATGCTACTTTTGCTTCTGTAAATTTGCTTACGCTTAGAATTGCTTACGAAAGCATATATCTTGTAACCCTCCGAAAGATAAGGATTAGAACAATATGAACATTTTGTATATATGTGTGTTTCAAAAGCAGCGTCAGTACTGATAGGGGAACCATCAACAAACAGTTGGAGGTCTAGGAAGTACTGGTAAACAAAGCTATCAAAGGCCATTTGGTGGACCGGGGGAATGTTGATGGGCAATAAAGTGTCCCTGGAAGGTGTGAATTCCGATGACAACTGTGAATCAAGCCCTCGTACGATGAGGCAAGGGATTTAGGGTATAAATATGCTGTGTAAAATGTGCTCGGGGTTCCATCCTGCTGCCTTGGATGTGAACCCGCTTCTGCAGAATCGTAATAAACCAGAGAGAAAACTCAGATCCGTGTCGTGTCAGTCTCTCGTGCGAACGCAATCTCACAATTGTAATGTTAGGGTGGTTTTTAAAGATACCCAAGGTACATCACATTGCAATCTAAATATATGGTGATGTGGGCATGACTTAATGTTGTAACTAATCCCCTTTGGGATTGGACAGTCCTTGGTCTCTGTACTTTTAAGAAATTTCTTCAAAGCTTCCATTCTAGCAGAATTTAATGATGATTTAGTGATGATTTTAATGCCTTTTCAAGATGAAAAATAATCCCGGGATTTTATTTTTCACTATGTTCTTATTTACTTTTGTGGATTTTTGTATGGGGATTTACAGTTTCTGATTTTGCTGTTCACCTTAGAGTCATGTGATTGGGGCAATTAATAAATATTGTTAATTAATAAATACAATTCTTAAAACTTAAAAGTGATCTATTCTTTTAACAAGCATTTTGCTATCGGTAGGAAGAGAGAACAGAGAACATTTAACTTGGCCTTCCATCTTTCCAAGCTGGGTAAAATGAGGACCCAGATTGTTGGGGGGGCAATATGCTGACTCTGTAAACTGCTTAGAGAGGGCTATAAAGCACTGTGAAGCAGTATGCTGTGGGAATGGAAAACAAAAAAAGAAAATGGATGACTCAATCCATGGCTTCAGAGTGCCATTAACCTTGCTACCACTTACTGCAGTAACCCCCAACATATTATTCTACAGTGCAGAATAATTATTACCTTTATTGTCAGAGTACAACATGTGTACAATGAGATTGGCTGAGCCTCTCTTGTGTACCACTCCCAAAACACAACTCACAGTGAGAACAGAAATCCCTAATCCAGTCCCTATCAATTATGACCTGCCAAGTATCCCTTTACTGAACCCCCAATTGCAGCAGCAGCCACAGTTAGCAGTGTACATTTGAAAAGGTCAAATGACAGTTGTATATACAACAACCAGTAAAAAAGAGGCAGGTATCATTGCCAACATCTTGACTTTTTTTTAACCCTTCCTGCAGTAGCCCAGTTCTTACATTAGATTACAGAACTGTAATTCGTCTGTCCATTTATTGCTTCCCAGTGCATCAGTAAAATCAGTTAATAAAACTATGGTTATGCTATTAATCACAGGTTAATTGTCTTTAACCCATTTTATTTTTCCCCTCCTTAGGTTTGATTACCAGTGATTATTCCAACCAGTCACAGTTTCTGTTTCCAACCAGTGCTTAGATGTAACTGCCATTTATGTTTATTTATTTATTTTTTAAAAAATCAGCATATCTTAAATCAGGGGTGTCCAACCTTGGCAACTTTAAGACTTGTGGACTTCAACTCCCAGAATTCCTCAGCCAGCTGGCTGAGGAATTCTGGGAGTTGAAGTCCACAAGTCTTAAAGTTGCCAAGGTTGGACACCCCTGTCTTAAATGGTCAGGCATTTACCAAAAATGCTTTTCTCAGCACTTTTTGGTGCATATTTACATTTCATCCCGGACAGCAATAAAAATGATATAAGGTAGAATGGAAAGAAAAATATTGGAACATTAGAAAGGAATTAATTTCTATGATGAAATTAGCATTTAAAATAGAAACCTGACTGATTTTACAGGGCTCAGATACAGGCTGATTCTCAGAGCACTGATAACTTGTTTTCCATAACTCATAATTCAAATGGCCTTGAGGTCATTTACTTAATTAGCTTTGGTGGGATTAGCTGAATTCATCTTCAGCTGAAAACATCTCAGCGGAATTTTTCTGCTGAATCTCACTCATGGGTATATTTGTTACTGCAACAGAAACTTTAGCTCAGGGTGTCCAACCTTGGCAACCTTAAGACTTGTGGATTTTACATTCAAATATGCCTGATAGTTGAAGTCCACAAATATTAGGGTTTCCAAGATTGGACACCCCTGCTTTAGTTTGGTTTTTTTTTTGGGGGGGGGGAGGGTAGGGGATATGATTGCCATCAGTTTAATTTAAAAAGTCATCCCTGATACACAGTGACCATCCAATAAGAGCTAGCATGCAAACAAGATTTGGTAACCAGAAAGAATTTAGAAACTAAAAACAGATATGAATGTAAAGATAACAAAGATAAAGAGAACAGTAATTAAAGAAATAGCATGACTGAAGAAAATCCATGGCTTCTTGAAACTATAGTTTTCCCAGGACAGAGAACTTAGATGAGCTTAAAAAATGGACACATGCATACATTTAATGCTCAGAAGGTAGACACAGGTATATTTTGATCTAGACCAGTTTGCTACAGCAAAGATAACGGACTCTTTCAGCTCACGACTCCCAATTCCTCAGAAGCTTCCCTAGAATTTGGGAAATCTTTGCTTCTTAGTTTAAAATAAGCAATTAACTGGAAGGATTTAATTCAGTAAATGGAAGGTCCAGCAACCTTCTTGATGCTGCAGTTTTAATTTCATCAAATGGAGGACCTTAAATAAGCTGCTATCTGCTTCATGATCACATGGTCAATGTGACCATTGGCTTAGGTCAAATCCATTGAAAAAGCTGTCTTCTGACATTAGATAATGCCTGGAACAAGTGAAGACTTGCAAGGAGTAGGGAAACTCAAAGCTGGCTCCTCATTAGCTACAGAAAAATGAGATGTGAAGCCAAGAATATGGGAGGAGAAATAGTTGTTTAGACTTCCATCTCTTATCCTGAGATTGGTTCACTGGCAAGTGAAATGGGAGAGCTTAAATTGTTATTATCGTGGTGACACCAAGCTACCTAGAGTTTTTAGATGTACTAAATCCATTCAATACTGCAAGCTTATTCAAAAGTTTTACCCATGTTCTATTTGCAATATGGCTCAATGTTATTTTTTTCTACTCATAATGATTGAAGCCATGATTTGCTGTAGTATCATAATAAAATTTAGCAATAAATTACAAAAAAGAGAGAGAGAGAAAGCTGAACATAAAAATAAAGGAAAACTGGCAAAAAGATGTAGAAATAATTTTCTAATTAACTACTAAAAAATCAACATGCTGCCTTTTCATTTACTGAGAATATATTTCATTTGGCAAATATGTTTTCAAATAATATGGTGACATGGCCATTAAAGAACTGGACTAGATAGCTCATAGAATGACTAAATAATTATTCTTTCATAACCCAATCTATATAACATGGCTATTGTTATACAGAAAATTGGGAGGATGGACTTCTATATACAGTATACTGCTTTAAGCTCCTGAACAAAAAGTGGGATAAAATTAATAAACACATTTCTTGCAGTGTCCTTCAATCTTAAATCTTCCAGATAGGAAAGACTACAAGATTTATAGCTAGCTAGCATGAAATATACTCCAACACAACTTGAGAACATGATGATAATTTCATCAACTTTATACACAAGCATCATTAGAGTTAGAAGGGATCGTGTAGATCATCCAGTCCAACCCCCACCACCATCCAAGTGGAAGACCCTACACCATTTCTGAAAAATGGCAGTCCAATCTCTTATTGAAAGTCTCAAGTGATGACACTCCCACAACTTCTGAGGGCAAGCTGTTCCATTGGTTGATTGTTCTCACTGTCAGAAACTTTCTCCTTATTTCCAGGTTAAATCTCTCCTTGTTCAGTTTCTATCCATTATTCCTTGTCTGGCCTATAGACACTTTAGAAAATAGCTTGAATCCTTCTTCTCTGTGGCAGCCCCTCAAATATTGGAAGACCGCTATCATGTCTCCCCTGGTCCTTCTCTTCACCAGACTAGCCAAGCCCAGGTCCTGTAACCGTTCTTCATATGTTTTAGTCTCTAGTCCCCTAATCATCCTAGTTGCTCTTCTCTGTACTTTTTCTAGAGTCTCAACATCTTTTTTATCATGTGGTGACCAAAACTGGATGCAGTACTCTAGGTGTGGTCTTACTAAGGCTTTATCGAGTGGTATTAGTACCTCACTTGATCTTGATTGTATCCCTCTGTTAATGCAATTTAGGATTGCATTAGCTTTTTTGGCTGCTGCTGCACACTGCTGGCTCATATTTAGCTGGTTGTCCACTAAGACTCCAAGATCCCTCTTACAGTTACTGCTATTGAGCCTGGTTTCACCCAGTCTATATGTGTACTTTTGGTTTTTCTTGCTGAATTGTAGGACTTTACTTTTCTCTACATTGAATTTCTTTTTGTTAGATATGGCCCAGTGTTCTAGCCTGTCAAGATCCATCTGGATCTTGAGCCTATCTTAGGCTGCAATAGTGTTAGCTATTCTTGCCACCTTAGTATCATCTGCAAATTTGGTAAGTTGCCCTTCTATTCCCTCATCTAAGTCGTTAATGAAGATATTGAAGAGTACTGGGCCTAAGATGGAACATTGTGGCACCCCACTGCTTACTTTCCTCCATGTAGACTTAGACCCATTAAGGACTACTCATTGAGTATGGTTCGCCAGCCAGTTGTGAGTCCATCTAGTGGTGGTGCTATCTATTCCACTTTTTTCTAGCTTACTAAGAAGTAGGTTGTGGCCTACTTTGTCGAATGCCTTGCTGAAATCTTAATATATTATGTCCACAGTATTTCGCTGGTCTACTAATTTAGTTACTTTGTTGAAAAATGAAATAAGATTGGTTTGGCATGATCTGTTTTTAACAAACCCATGCTGACTGCTAGTTATTACTTTACTTGTTTCTAGATGTTGGCAGATCCGTTTTTTTTAAATTATCTTTTCCAGTATCTTCCTGGGTGTTGATGTTAGGCTGATTGGTCTATAGCAGTGGTGGCTAACCTTTTTTGGCTCCAGTGTTGATAATTGTGTGTACGCTTACTTGCGTGCACTCATATGCCAGCACCCAAAAGGCAATACATGTTGCCCTCCCATGCCCCCTGTGAATGCATGTGCCCCCCTCGTACACTGCATGTCTGCATATGTGCATGCAATCCCCATTATGCACCATGCATCTGCGCATGCCTGCCTGACTCCCTTTTTGTATGCTGTGCATCTGCGCAGTCACACTCAATCCCCCTTGTGTGCCACGCATCTGTGCATGTGTGTGTAATTCCCTCCTTGCATGCCACATGTCTGCACATGCACACATGATCCCCTTGAGCACCAAGCGTCTTTGTGATGCAACTCCCTATTTGTGCATCATGCATCTGTGCATGCGCACACATTTTCCCCTCTCGCACAGCACATCTGCGGATGTGTGTGTGATCCACTCGCATGCAGTGTGTCCCTGTGCATGGGCGTGAGTCTCTCGTGCACCCCTTCCACCCCCTGTGCATGTGTGCCAGATTCCCGACAATCAGCTGTCAGGCGGTGGTGCGTGCAAGCATGCGCAGTGGGACTCTTCTGAATAACCTCTCACGTGCTGGGGGAAATGGCTCTGCATGCCACTTCCAGCACATGTGGCATAGGTTCGCCAACATGGGTCTATAGTTTCCTGGATCTGTTTTTCTTTTCTTTTTTGAAGATGGGAACCACATCAGGTCTTTTCCAGTCCTCTGGCAGTTCCGGTGCTCCAGGATTTTTTGAAAGATATGGGGCAGTGGTTCTGAAATGACTTCTGCCAGCTCCTTTAAAACTCTGGGATGTAATCCATCAGGCCCTGGTGATTTGTGTTCATCAAGATCACACAGGTGTTCTCTTACTATTTTTTTTTTTTTGCTTATTTTAACTTTTATTTCTGATCTGTCTTTTACATTTATGTTTTTGATGGGTTGAGCTATAGTTTCTTTTTGTGTGAAGACAGATGCAAAGAATAAGTTAAGCAGTTCTGCTTTGTTGCCTGTGACTTCCTTTCCATCTTCTCTCTTTAGTGGACCAACTGTTTCCTTGATTTTTTCTTGTTATTTATATGTTGGAAGAAACTTCTTTTTTATCATCTTTGACTTTTGTTGCAAGTCTTTGTTCTGAGCTTTTGCTTTCCTGACTTCATGTTTGCAGTTTCTGGCTATCTGCTGTTATTCTGCCTTAGTTGTATGTCTTTCTTTCCATTTTTTGTGCTTGTCCTTTTTTTCTTTCAATTTGCTAGAGAGATCTTTGTGCAGCCATGCTGGTTTCTTCTTGGATTTCTTGTTTTTCTTTCTCAGTGGTATTATGCTGGTTTGGACTTCTATGATCATACTTTTCAGAGTTTCCCAAGATTCTTGAGTTGTTTTCCCCTTTAGGGATTTTCATCCATGGAATCTTTCTCAAGTTTTCTCTGAGTTTATTAAAATCAGCTCTTTTAGAATCCAAGAGTCTGGTATTATTATGTTCTATTGCTTGTGTTTGTGTTAAATTCTAGCATGACGTGGTCACTCTCATCCAAGGTTCCTGCAGTTTCAACTCCCTCTATCACTTCTTCTCTGTTTGTAAGAATTAAGTCCAGTATGGCTGTCCCTCTAGTTCCATCCTCTACTTTTTGGACAACAAAGTTGTCAGCTAGGTTGGTTAGGAACTTATTTGATTTCTCACTTGGTGCAGAATTAGTTTTCCAATTGATATCAGGATAATTGAAGTCCTGATGACACAAAGATGACCAAATGTCATAAAGCATACTTTTTACTACCATCTTCTCATCAATTGCTAGTATATAAGTCGTGTGGTCTGCATTGCACAATGAACTTTCATCATTTATCTTCTCCTTCCTCCCATTTTCCTTCCTGTGGGCTTCTATGTGCTTATTTGTTATGTTTTATCCAGGAATATACCTAAGGGAAAACCACAGAACTCTTTACCATTCCTAAGTGCAACCCAATTCTTTTCAACTTACTTCTTTGCAACCTTGAAAAAGAGATGTTACTATTCTAAAGAGTTCACTGATTACAGTTCATGCATTTCTTAAATCAGCTGAAAGTTTTTCTCAGGCTGGAAGAAAAGCTGAAAAAAATCAGAATACTTTAATGACTAGTAGGGAAGTATTGTGCTTCAGCTCACATTACACCCAAAGCACTGTTTTTCAAATCATTTTCGAAGCATGTATAGCTGAATATCTAGGTAAAAATCTTAATTGGATTTGGAAAGTTTTAAATAACTTTCTTTTTCAAAAAAAAAATGATGAACTTTCTAGTCTTTAATGTTTAATAATTCCGGTGATTTGAAAATGTTCCACACATATGTGTTGCATACTGGTTTGAGAAATGCAGTTTAAGTTGCATACTAATACAATATTATGTTAAAGGAACAAACTTAAAACTGCAGTACCCATCCATGTTCCTGTAAAGTCATCCTATTAAATTCATTGGCAGAAACTTGGAGATTTTCGCTGTATCTTCTGCTATTAATTTCTTACCTCTCTGTTTGACCTTCTCAGAAATGCAATTGCAAGAAACAATCTGGAGTTAAAGTGTTGACATAATACTTCTTATCATGCTGTGATCATCCAGGAATATATAACTAGCACTATGATTTGAAGATGATAAATCCTTAGCTTTATGCTTTTGACTCCTCACCCAAGAAATACTTTAAAACATTGCTATTTTTGAGGAGAAAATAGAAAATAAAGAAAACAAAAGGAATCATTTTGTTGTCTGAACTAAGTAGCTATTATAGATGCTCTTTAACCATGTTGGAATTGATAAATTTCCAAAATAACTTATGATTAGTACAATTATATTAAAATATAAGAGGTGGCTGAAAAGTTATGTGTAAATGTTGGCTTCTGTAGGGGACTGGATACTTTCCACAAAAAACCATGTTACTCACAAATAAAGATGTGTGATGTTAGAGTTTATTGCGATTCTTCCAATCACGATCAGCAACAATGGCACTGCGTGCCAAGTTAACGTTGAGAGCAGCTGACTCTCAACGCCGTATATATCCACCCCTTCCAATTAACCTAACCTAACATCCACCCCATGCCTAATCAATTATGCCTATCAACCCCCAATTCCCCTACCCCATGTGGATCACATGCACCTTATTGGCTTACATCCCATCCTATCCCCCTCCCTGTCCAATGCAGTAGCTACAGCAAGAGAGAAACACCGAACAAAAAGCAATTCAAAACAATCCATTGTCCCCACGCAGCAGCTGAAACCTCTGGAACCTCTGTCACACCATTAGCAGTCACAGCGGCAGTGTATAGCCCCCACTCAGCTGTGTGGGGGGAAGATGATTGGGGGAGATTGCCAACCTCTGCTCAGCTGTGTTGGGAAGGATCGCTGAATCTCTAATACATTTGTCAGGCTTTGGAAACTAGTCAGACTGCCGAACCCGGCAGTAAATTTAATATGTAATCAATATTTAAAAAGATAGAATCACCCATACCTCAATTTTATATCACAGAAAAGGCTGATGTGATACCATCAAACATGTTTGTACTGTACAAAATCACATTGAGTATTAATAAAAGAGCTATAAGATTACAAAATAGTAAAACAAATTATCATAGCAGGTTATATACCGATTTTCATATTTCAGACAAAACAATTTGATTATCTGAAAGCTAATTAGACATTACTGCTTTACTTAACAATATGTCCTAAGATGTGTTCAAGATAGCAAAAATAGTTAACCTAAATATTGAATCTCAGACTGGGAAGAACCCTAACTTTCTCAAAGTTTAATGCCTATACAATAACTGCCTGGGAAGAAATTTTATGGATATTCGATCAGAACAAAGATCTTGTCTCTGGAGTGAAGAAATTATTGAAGTATTATGTTTTGTTTTATTGCTCTTATTATGAAGATGTCTGTAACAGTTTATAACTTTCTACCATTAACATTTCAGGCATAAGTGAATTCATTGTATCCAATAACTATTATCAAATCAACATTTTTTAAAAAAAAATCTAAGAATGTGGCAGCAAGATGCATAAAGTCAGCTACAATACAGATTAAATGAACCATTGGAATGGTTTAAGGAGCAACTTAGTGAAAAATTGGGTCATAGAGAAAAATGTATCTATGTGGTTGGTAAGACTGGACAACAACATGATGGCACACAAGCAATCATTTGTAAAATATAAAGAAAATCAATATTATGTTCTTTTATTATTATTCATATTTGCTGTTTCTGAATTTGTCTTGTTTCTTCTTTTCTGAATTGGTCAATGGTCAATTAAAGTTGACTGATATTACATAGTATTGTGTTCAAAATGCAGCTACATATTCTCAAGTGTCTCATTGATTTTGTTTTTCCTTAAAGGAAATCAGTGAGAAAAAGAAGAATATTTATTTATTTATTTATTTATTTATTTATTTATTTATTTATTTATTTATATTCTGTTATTGTTATTATTATTTTTTATTATTATTATTATTATTATTATTATTATTATTATTATTATTATTATTATTATTATTATCACTATCATCATCATTAACATCATTAACATCTCAAGGTAGAAAACATATCCAATACTCCTACCCTCCTATTTTCCTCACAGCAAACAACCCTGTGAGGTTTTGTTGGGCTGAAATGGAATGACTGGCCCAAAATTATCCAGTTGGCTTTCATGGCTAAGGTGGAACCAGAACTCATGGTCTATTGTTTTCTAACATGGTGCCTTAAACCACTAGATAAAACTGACTACCTCATTAACACACACACCCCATTTTTTCAAGGAGATTAAGGGGTATATGAGTGTGTCTTATAGTATAACATCCCATCAAAAGTCTTCAGCCTCCCTAGTTTCACACAGAATCATTAAATCCTAAGGAAAGGCTTAACATGAAATTGGTATATCTTTATATTAAAATGAATATAAGAAGAGCTGTGAAAAGAGTGTGATATAATAGAAGGCAGCAATAATACTTTTATCACCTGGTGCTTAGTCAGAAACTCAATCAAAAGAATTACAAGGCAAAATTCTTAGTAAAGAAAAAAAACTGCATTTGAATCAAATGATTCCTTGTTGTGTTATGGACATATTCACGAATCCTCAGACTTACAGCAGGCTGCCTTCTATACATTAATCAGGTTAAAAGATTCCTAGTTTTAAAAATCAATCTGGTTTGGCTAATTGTTCTTATATGACCTGGCTTTATATTCTAAAGCACCTGAACTAATATGGGGAAAAATACAGACACTTCTTTTGCTGAAGAGAAAAAGGTTTGAGTAATTGGAGAGTGATTTCAGCACAACATTTTTATTTTTACTTGACTGCAGCCGAGCTTGGGGAAAATTTCCCCACAATATACTTGTTGGTAAATTGATAAAATATAGTTGAGATGTTGCAGTTGTTAGGTAGAGTTATGGCCAGATGAAGGACATTACACAAAATTTCTCCTTAGTGGCTCACTGCAGCTTAGAAAGATAACAAAAAAGCCACAAGATCTTTATTAATGACTGACATCAAGAAGAAGAAAAAAGCTCACAAACTTTGCAGACAAAAGGTAGCTAATAAATCAGAACACAAAAACAGGATTTCAAAATTCTATGTATTTGTTAGAGAACTGACCAAAACAGAAAATAAATTCCAACAAAATAAATAAACCTGCACTTAGAAAGCACATATATGTATAATAAATTAATTCCAAATTTGAAGATTTTAGACTAAAAGAATGTTGAAATTATAGTACATCACAAAGAAAAGTCTTAGAGTTTGTAAGAGATCACATACCTTTATGAGCGAAAATAACAATGTTATTCAGATTGGACCATATAGTTCTGTTTTATCTTTATCAAGCTTACTTGGGGAATTGTGATTAATTCTGGGCTCTAAAGTTTAGGAGAGCTTCAATAAACCAAAGAACAAAAACGCATACAAAAATGTTCCTCTGGGAAAAGGTGGAGAGATTGGTATATTATCAATAGTCCTGATTTACAGTGTACTGCCTGATTTACAATCATTAGGAAATCATTGTTCAGAAAACAATCTGTATTAGGAAAATGAAGTTCAGAATTTGCTGAAGTTAGTTAATGAATCTAAGAATGATAAAATGACATTCAAAATAAAAATAAGAGGAGAAAAATCAATTCAGTAGAGATAAGAAAAGAGTAAAAAAAAAAAACTAAACATAAGCCAGAATTATTTAACTTCTTTTTGGGCCCTGTATTTTCAGAGAAAAAAAGATATGTGTTCATCAGGGAACTATGAAGAGCTAGTTGAAAGAGTAAGCTTGACAGAAAAATAATCAGGGAATATCGACTGACTTTGAATGAGTTCAAACCTTCAGGGTCTGATGAATTTCATCTTAAAGTATTAAAGGAATTTGCTTGATTGACCAGCCAAATCTTTATCATATTTGAGAAGTCCTGAAGAATGGATGAAGTGCCAAATGTGTTATGTATGTACCATAGTTAATAAAGTATGAGCTTGAGGTTAAGTGCAGGGTTCTGGCCCTGCACTTCTGATTGGCTGTTAGGCGGCCAGATCGGATTGGCTAGTTCTTAGGAATCCGATTGGCCCTTAACAGAGGATTATTATTGGTTTAAAGTACTTGCGTTCATAGCTCGCTATTGGACAATTCTCACAAAGGTTGCCTATATAAGGCAGGGTTCACTGTTGTTGTTTTGAGAAGTCACTATGCTAATAAAGAGCTGAAAGTCACTATTCAGAGGCTGTCTCCATTTACTCTGATCCATGTCCAAGTACTTAACAAAATGTCTGAAAGAAAACTAATTTCCATATTTTAAAAGAAGGAAGCAAAGAATATTGAGCAGACTCTAGGCCAACCAATCTGCATTGGAACTTGAGGGGGGAAAATCCATTTAAGACACAAATAATGGATTTAAGTTTCAGAAAGGCAGATTCCAACTGAATACTAAATGGCCGAAAACCAACCGTTACAATGGATTGGACTTGATGGGTATTGGACTTAAGTCCTCTAAATATATAAATTAGATTGTAATAAGATGATGATAATGTGATATAAAACACATTTTAAATACTAGAAATACTGTTTCAAATATTTACATTAACGCAATCTTATTAAATATGAAAGCTCACTCAAACTTGCTATTTTCAAAATATTTCATAAATATGTCCTGATTTTTTTTTATACAAAATATCTAGTGAAACCTGATCTGCTTAGTATAACCTCTTTCAAGGTATTAAATGAGCCCCGGGTGTTAGTTTTACTGATGATAAAATAGATATACATCATAAAATACATTCCAGTGTATATCACACTGGAAGATGAGCCAATGTAGTATGAATTGTTTATATTATTATTCAAGTTCATATCCCTTCTTAAAATCAATTCCAGTTCCTATTACTTCCTTTTATATCCAATTTAGTTCCTCACTTGGAAGACAAAAACTAGGCCACATTGATCTACGACCATATTGGAAAGATACAAATTGAAGAATGTATCTCAATAGCTCCCATGAAAGTTTTTCATTTATCTGAGATGTACTATCATTTTGACAAGCTTGGTACAGTTTCCCTGACATCTTCTTCCTAGTTAAGTACTTTAAGATCAGAACTCTGGAAAGAAGTTACGTTGTTTATCTAGCCAATATTCCCATGCTTTTGAGGATGAGTAGCTTTCACTATTAATCTGTCCAGTGATTTTGGTATTTCAGGAGTCTTGGTAACTTTTCTAGTTCTCATAGTTTGTGCCTTATATAATTTATTTTCATTTTTTTAATCATTTTGCAGATGCTTTTCCTTTTTTATGTTTTTCATCTGCTTAAGCTAATCATACTGGATGATATACTCTCCTAATAGCACTGGATAGTTTCTCTTATCCTGTCTGTATCTGGGTTTTCTGAAAAGGAACTTCTAAATTTATATCTATCTTCCCAGTGGCTCAGCAAAAATTAATATTTGAATAGAGTAGAATAGAGTAGAGTAGAATAAATACTTTGTTTGGTCAAGTGTGATTAAACACACAAGAAATTTGCCTCAGGTGCAGAAACTATCCATGTGCGTGTAAAGCAACAGAATCATCATCATCATAATACCAATTGAGGGGAATAACTAAAATGATAATAAAAAGATAATAATAAAATAAGTGATAATACAAAAACCTATGTCCGTGATGGTGAACCTATGCCACATGTGCCAGAAGTGGCACACACAGCCATCTCTCTGGGCATGCCAGCTGTCGCCCATAGCTCTTCTGGGTGCACATATATGTGCTGGCCAGCTGGTCTTCATGTGCATAGGAGCCTGGAAATTGGAAAAGCAGCTCCCTGGAGTGCATGCATGCACCAGCCAGCTGATCTTTGCACATGTATGCACATTAGAAACTGTAAAACCAGATGGCTGGTGCGCATACATGCGCCGGGAAACTACGCTTCTGGTTTCCGGTGCTCCCATGCATGCACATCGGGAAGTTGCTCTTCCAGTTTCCGGCATGAGCACATGCACATGCTCCCATGTCGGCACTCAGTGCCAAAAAGGTTAGGCATCACTGCCCTATATAAACTATATAAATGGATATAAACTATATCAACTGTCAAATTTCAGTCAGTAATAAGTTTACTTTATCTACAATGTAAGTTAAGAATTTAAGCAATCTTAGATTTCTTGATTTTTTTTTTTTGCAGACAATGGAGCAACTTTGTTTTTCATACTAGTCAATTATATCATAATTAGGGGTATTTCATATAAATAGGAAAAAGTGGACCCTAACACAGTGAAAAGTTGTATACTCAGTGCATCTTAACACTCAATGTTAAGAACACATTTTTGGCCAGACAAACAATTTGTGATGCTGAACCTCAAACAGATAAACAAGAGTTGATACTAGTAAGTTGGAGTCTTTATGTAATTTAAAAAGACCACAAGCTTCCATAAACAAAAGCAGGACTAGCAATTATTTATAAAGCATTACTGTTAATGGATTTTTGCAAATCTTTATTACAAGGTATGGAGGAAATCTATGCATCTATATGGATAGACTAAGAGTCAACAATTTGATGGCATGTAATCAATCAATCAGTTATATGATAGGGAAGGAGGAAGAAAATTATCAAAAGGACAAACTAGGGAAAGAAAAAGAGAAGTAGAACTTATTACCTTAGTAATCTTTCATGACAGAGTATATATGACCTGTAAGGCATCTAGCAAAGAGAAATATGAAGTACTAAAAATGCAAACAAACAAAATCCTAGTCATCAATGAACTGGAAGTTTTCAAATGGGGATGCTGAAGCTCAAGTCTCAATAAAGCCTTTATTAGACAAGATTGTGGATTATTTAGCAGAAAGATAAGTAGTTTCAGTAAAGACTTGGGAACAATAACAAATTGCAGTATTTTCAAAGAATATATACCACAACTATTTGTAACCCAGGGTGATTTTGGTAAGACAGGAGACTATATAAACTGAATCAAATAAACTGGTGGCTAAATTAATATGGCAATACATGAAACCAACAGTTTTGGATGCAGACTAAAAATTATGGAAAGAATGGGTGGAAGAGACAGACCAGCAGTAAGGTGCATGGACTCAGTTACAGTGATGATGGGTGCCCCATTGGAAGACCTGACAGACTAGATTATGGATCTATTGTCATCAAGAAAATCTATCTATGTATTCCCAGAATTCAAACTATTTTATGCCACATAATAAATTAATCCTGAAACTTCACATTCATGGAAAATGAAAGGAATAGAGACACTAGGACTGATTTCTGAAAATCAAGTCATGTTGATGCTTAATAGATTTGCCAGGAGTAAATCTGAAAAAATCATTAAGGCAGACCAAGGTGTTAGAAATGTCACTAATTAGTATTGAAGTTAAAGAAAAAAGAATAGGTAGAAGGTTGAGTCATACATCCTTGACAATGTGCTTTCTTCTTATCTTCAAGATGTGACACACACACACACACACACACACACACCCCTATACACACACACAAATACACATATCGACAATGTTCCATTTACAGCACTGAAATAATAAAGTCAATAGAGTTGCTTCCTTCCCTTGGTAGTGGCATTTAGCTTCTGCTGCTACTATAGACAAAACAAGGCAAGTTAGAACAATGGGATGTGTAATTACTGAATGCCTTGGACTTAAACTAGATTAAGGGCAGCTAACAAATCCCTCCTTATATTAAATCAACAGACTCCAGTACCTGGAGACATAAGCTTGGCAATGGGTCCCTTCCTTGTGCAGATTCCAGGCTGTGCTCAGTGCTGGGTGTTTTCCATGTTTGAAGCTTGATTCTTTTCCAGCCATTGTAATTTGTAATTAATTGCTATAGTCTATTAATGGAACATCAGCTGACCAATATTCCCTGGAATATTGGTCAACTGATTTCCTCTACAAATAAATAAATACCAGGAGAGATTATGTTTTATAGGTAGAGAGGGAATGGCCTTGAGGGATAAGAGGTAAAGCTGCTATAAGACAATGGAAAGATAAAAGAAGACTGAGTCTGGGGTCAGAAACATAAAATGGGTAACAAGCCTGTCCTTAGTTTTCATGAAGATAAAGGGAGGAAGGAGGGAAGTACATTCAGACTTGCAATTTGTGCTGGAACTTTATAATAAAAGTAGAACTGATCTGCATGACATTGGATTCCTAGTCTGATCTACTTTGAAGGCAATCACAGTAAAAATAGCTGTGAAGGGATAAAACATTGTCCAAAGAAGGAGGCAGTGGAACCCTATAGGTTGTTGGCCCAACATCCTCTACTCTGTGCAATATAGAATATTTGTGTAAGAGATCTTATTCTATTTCTTAGTAGAAAATATGTTCCTACCAGATCAATTAATTCAGCATTAAATCAAGCTGACTCAAAGATGGAGAGCCAATTATAAAGACATATCCTTAAGAAATGATAACTGAGTATTTCAGAAACTGGGTAGGAAATCTGTCTGGATTAGCATATAAACAGAATTTCAATTTTTCTGAGTTATTTTGGCAGTCTGAAAATTATTTCAATTTTAATGGAGAATGAATGTGGCTCAGTATATTCCAAACACCTCTGTCTTAAATTAACTTAATTTAATCATACTGTAGCTATGAAAAACAAAAACAAAACAAAATGGGAGAAATAAAAGTAACATGAGAATTAAAATAAAATATAATCTTCTCAAGTTGCTAACACTTTTATCAACCTCAATATGTTAATAGTTTATTTTAAATAAATGCTTCACACTGATGCTAGATAAAATTAACAAGACCGGAAGATGCCAACCTATATTAAATCTTCAATATTTTCCAAATACATTTTAAAATTAAATGCATTTGGAAAATATTGAAGATTATATATATATATATATAGCATAATGTTGCCCCTACAAAAGTAAAAAGATAGCACAACTATTTCAAATGGGTTGGTTATGAATATCAAAACTTTAATTATACACACACACAAATATGTATGTATGTACGTATATTGTATGTATATATACTGTATGTATGTATGTATATATCCTCATTTCTTTTTCCCTCCAGATTCAAAGATAAATGATGAATGATGCTGTGATTGTATTGTATAACAGATATTAAGGTTTTGGGTTTTTTTTAAAGACATTATCTGAAAGTTTAAAAAAAAATCCAAAAACTACTAAAATATCCAGAAAGGCTATATTGAAAACCATGAGATCAAATCTGAAGAAACTTGGTCAACAAATTAGCCCCTATCATTATGACTGAAAGTGGATATAGATGACTTTGAAAAAATACAGTGGAAGGAGTCAGCCATAAATCAAAGAAAATAAACAAAAGAAAACTAAAAAGCAGCCAAGGTTACTCTGAGAATAATTAATGATATGACTCAACTGACACATTATTGGAATAGGCAGGAAAGAACTGTACTTTTAGTAAATTAATAAATAGTTGGTGTCCAAATATCAACAGATTTATTTGGTGTCAGATTCTTTCAAAGATGATTACCCAATATTGTATTTCATAACAGTTATTTCCCTGTTCTGCTATATTATTGAGTTACTTTCTATTTTTTTCTCTTTTTGAGATCAATAGTTTTTGCTC
Source organism: Hydrophis major (assembly GCA_033807585.1). Classification (NCBI taxonomy): domain Eukaryota; kingdom Metazoa; phylum Chordata; class Lepidosauria; order Squamata; family Elapidae; genus Hydrophis; species Hydrophis major. The sequence goes on along the minus strand of CM066329.1, from coordinate 301,710,184 downwards.
CTGTTATTTGCCATGTATCCTGATGAGTTGGCATGTACTATTGTCAGAAAATGCATTCTGTCCATCTTTTTAGCTTTATGCTCTACATTGTTCTTGTTTCCAAGATTTTCTAAAAAGTGGGGGAATGATTTTACTTTTGCTGTGGTTTGAATTACCACACAGGAGATTGTGTATTAATATTTTTTTTACAACCATGTGCTTCATATAGAATTTCCATATAAGATTGGAAAGCAAATGATAGAAAATGTACAATATACATATGCATGACGATATGGTGTGTTTTATTAACAACCAGATATGAATGGGGAATGGGAAATGAACATGTATGGGGAGATGCTCCTCAAGTGAGCAGCTGCCCATTCTGTGTCTGGTTTTGCTGTGCTTTGCACTTGCTTGAGGAGCATCTCCCCTCATGTGTGCACCCTCCCAGCCCCACCACAGCTGCCGGTTGCGAGAGGAGGAGGAGGAGGATTGCTTGAAGGGACACTTCCACCGTGGCTGGCGATCATTGTTCAGCCAGTCTGGATTCCAAAAGGAAGAAATGAAAGAAGTAGCAAAGAACGCCAAGGAAAGCTTGCTGGCTTAGCTCATCCACGGCTTTAAAGGAGAGATAGACACACACACACAGAGAGAGAGAAGTGGGGAGAGACGGAAAGATAGAGACCCAGCCACTTTGCTATTCCCCACCATTGCGCTTAAAGCAAGGCCAGGCGATGGAGGGGAGGGAGAGGAGCAGGGGCAGGCACTTCAGGCAAGGTGAAGAGGCAGTGACCAAGCATGGGAGATTAGAGGCTGGGAGCGGTGGCTCCTGGCTCAGCCAGCCCGAGGGACTTTGAGGTCAGATGGCCTGGAGTAGCCGAGACTCAAGCAAGCATTGCACTGTGGGTTCAACTGGAATGCTCATTTCTTTGGTGTTGGCTTTATGGAGCTGCGGGGTGAGGCCTGGCTGAGGTGTGACAGCAGCTCCTTTAGCTGTCCTTGATTGTAAATGTCTAAATAATCCGGCAAAGTCCCCAGAGGAGTCACTCAGGAAGACCTCCCTCTCTGGAGTCCTCCTCCTGCAGAAAATGGCCATTCGCTGAGCTAAGAAGGCAAGGAGCTGTGGCTCAGCTAGGACTACCCTGAATGGTCCCAATTCAGTGTGGAGAGGGCAGCTCCCACTGGCAATCCCCCTTTCCCTCGGTGCTCTGACTTCCTATGGCCTGCGGGGCCTGAATGCTGAGTCAGATCACTAGAAGGCCACTTCCCCGCTGCTCAGCTGCACTCCTGTGCCAGCCACTGTAGGACACCACTGCCTTCCCCAACTTCTTCCTCAACTTCAAAATGATGACACCCGTTGCCAACATGGGTGTGAACAGGTAGGCGTGGGGGGCCAGCCAGGGGCTGCAGGCAGGAGAGGGAAGGGGTGGCAGGCAAAGGGGCCATCCAGGCAGCAAAGTGTCATACTCCCTGGTCACCACTTCCATCCCTGCCCCCCACTGGCAAGATCCAGCAGCTGCAGTGAATCTGAGCTAAACTTCACTGTACCAGAGAACTTGTGGAAAGGCTTGTGTTCTCCTGCTGCTGGGAGAGCAAGAGAATCTTTCCTGGTGTTCTGTACACTCATTTGCATTCTTGAAACCCGCGCTTTGATTGGCCAAAGCGCGGGGCAATCTGATTGGTTTAGCGAGCCGCGCTGATTGGCCCGCTAAGAATCTCCCGCGATTGGTGGAAATGAATTGCGGGAGATTCAAAGCAGTGCCATTGGCCGCGGCCGCCACGGCTTGAGAATAATAAGGCGCTGTTTTTCCATTGGAGCCAGATCGGTTCTGGGGACCAAAAAAAGAGCTGAAACCTAGTCACCACCTCCTGGTCTCCTTGTCGACGGACATGACACTGGCGACGAAGGTGGGATTCCAAGTCTGAACACCATCGAGCACGTGTCCGACGGAAGCAAGACCGACGAGATGGCCAGCATCACTCCACCCGCGCCCTTTAATCCCGCTAGCGAGGACTGGTAATCATACACAGATAGATTCCGCATGTTCCTAGAATGCAGCGACATGAAGGACACCACCGGGCTGAAAAAACAAGCCATCTTCCTGACACACTGTGGGCTTGTAGTGTTCAAGATGGTGAAAGCCCTAGCGAAATCCGCTGACATCACAGAGATGGACTGGGCCGACCTCGAACCTTTACTCCGCAAACACTACACCTCTGCCATGCCCACCCTCATCAGGCGGCACGAATTCTACCGGCGGGACCAGAGATCGGGCGAAAGCCTCAGCAACTTTGTTGCAGAGCTGTGGAACCTAGGAGGCCTGTGCGGATTCTCTGACATGGACGAGGGCCTATGGGACCGAGTCATGCTCGGACTTCGGGATCAAGTCCTACAGAGTCGGCTGATGGCCAAAGGTGACATCGCCCTCTCTGACACCATCGCTGAAGCCACCACAGCCGAGGCCACCCGACAGTCAGCGAACCGCATGCGGAGACCGGACACAAGAGACCACACTGTGACCACCAACCCTGGACGGGCGACCGAGGCCCAGCAGGAAGCAAGTCACCGTGAGACCACCACCCACCATGGTGAATTCCACTCCACCTCCGACATTTCGGACGAGGAAGAGGAAATCCACCGGCTCCAGGCAGGACGCAACCAGTGCAGTCGGCGGGGTCGTAAGTCGGGGACCACATGTGCCAGTTGCGGAGGCGACCACCCTAGATCCGAGTGCCATTTCTTTGATGCAGTCTGCCGGCACTGCGACAAAAAGGATCACATCACCCGCGTCTGCCGATTAAAGAAAGCCCACAGCCCCAGAGGGCGGGACAACAGTGAGCAGAGATGGGACAGCACACCCCCCAGAACCAGAGATTGCCCAGCCGACAGCCAATGGGACCAGAGCGGGAGAACCCGATGAAGTGGCGAGACCCGGCGGAAGGAGGAAACCCACCAGACGGTCATCATCGGCCATGCATCCACCACTGATGCCCAAAAAGTCTAGGTGGAGGTAGGCATCGAAGGCGAGCCATGCAAAATGGAGGTGGACTCCAGGTCCTACCTCTCCATGGTCGCCTGGCAAGAAATCAAACGCTTGGTGCCTACCATCCAAAGGAAAGGACTGGAGAACCAGAGACTAATCATTAAAGACTACCAGGGAAACCGCATCCCGGTAGTTGGAACCGGACAATTCAAAGTGACATTTAAGGGCCGCACTGCATAGCTTCCCCTGACGATCGTGAACCAAGACCGACCCAGTCTTTTGGGACTGCAATGGTTCGCACCACTCGGCATCGAAATCACGGGCATCAACCACATTGCCGAGACTGGCATGGGACTTCCAGGAAGTGTTCGACAGCACACTAGGCAAGTACCAAGGGCCCCCCCATATCCCTCAGCCTAGACCCTAACATTCCCCCAAGATGCCTAAAACCAAGGCGGGTACCTTTTGCACTCCGGCCAAAAATTGACGAGCAAATTGACAAGCTTGTCAAGCAAGGGGTCCTACAACCAATTGACCATGCCCTGTGGGAGACCCCAATAGTCACCCCAGTCAAGCCCGATGGGTCAGTGAGAATCTGCAGGGACTATAAGGCCACTCTAAATTGCGCCTTGCAACAAAGCACCTACCCCGTCCCAGTAGTGCAGCATCTTCTACACTCACTGGGGGGAAGCAAGGTTTTTGCGAAACTCGACCTGGCCCAAACATACCAACAGCTGCCGGTCAACGAAGAAACCACTGAGGCGCAAACCATAGTCACCCACCAGGGAGCTTTCCGATGTAACCGACTCCAGTTCGGAGTCAGCATGGCACCTGGAATTTTCCAGAGCCTCATGGAGAGACTCTTGCAAGGCATCAAGGGGGTGGTGCCCTACTTCCACGATGTGCTGGTGTTGGCAACCAACCAGTGAGAACTGGAGGGTCAGCTAAGGGAGGTGCTAACGAAATTCAAGGCAACCGGGCTAAAGGTGAAGAGGGAAAAGTGCCAACTTTACACAGAGTGGGTCGAGTTCCTGGGGTACCTCCTAGACCGGTACGGCATCCACCCAACCACAACCAAAATCAGAGCCATTAAGGAGGCCCCCACACCCAGGACTAAAACAGAACTGCAGGCATTTCTGGGACTGCTTAATTTTTACAATGTTTTCCTGCCCCAAAAGGCGACCGCGGTGGAGCCTTTGCATAGGCTCTTGGACAAGGCGGCTACCTGAACTTGGGGGAAACGTGAGGAAGCCACCTTCAGGAAAATCAAGGACCTGCTCACCTCGGACGCCGCCCTCATCCAATACAATGAGACCCTACCACTCGCCATCACATGCGACGCCTCACCCTTCGGCATTGGCGCCGTCCTCAGCGACACCATCCCGGATGGAAGAGAAGCACCCATCGCTTTCTTCTCCAGGACACTTACCAAACCAGAGCGGAACTACAGCCAGCTGGACAAGGAGGCCCTAGCCATCGTCACAGCAGTGAAGAGGTTCCACCAGTACCTCTACAGCCACACGTTCACGATCATCACAGACCACAAGTTGTTGCTGGGCATCCTGGCAGGGAACCGGGCCACCCCGAACATTTTATCTCCCAGAGTGACAAGGTGGTCCGAATTCCTTGCCGCCTACAGCTACCGGCTCACACACTGACCCGGTAAGACCATCACACATGCAGTCTCTTTGAGCCGCTCACCGCTACCCAATCTAGACACCGACCCAGCACCCACGATGAGCGCCCTCAGCATAGAGACTCTGCCTGATCTACCCATAACCGTGTCAGACATTGCTCGAGAAACCAATGAAGACAAACGTCTGGCGTGGGTGTTACACTGGGTAGAGAAAGGGTGGCCGGAAAAGGACAATGACGAAACATTCAAAACATTCCAGAACCGGCAAACGGAACTCTCATTGCAAAAAGGGTGTGTACTGTGGGGGGATAGGGTGGTTATCCTGGAAAAACTGCAAGGGAAGGTATTGGAATTGTTACACGAGGGGCACCCGGGCATAGTTAGAATGAAAGCCCTGGACAGAAGTTACGTTTGGTGGCCAGGGATGGATAAACAAATCAAGGCCTGGGTGGCAAGGTGTCAACACTGCCAAGAAGCCAGACCAAGCCCTCCCACGGCACCGATCCTAGAATGGGAAACTCCCAGGGGATCTTGGTCTAGGGTCCACATAGACTTTGCCGGGCCCATGAAGGGACATACATTCCTAATAACTGTAGATGCTTACTCCAACTGGTTGGAGGTAAGCAACATGAAATCCACCACCACAGAGGCTGTGACCAAGGAACTTTGCAAACTCTTCGCAACACACGGCCTCCCGGATGTCATCGTGTCGGACAACGGGCCCCAATTCACCTCGCTGGAATTTGAAAAATTCCTAGCGGAACGGGGCATATGACACGCACTGACAGCCCAGGCGCATCCGGCGGCGAACAGAAGGTCGGAACGGATGGTTCAATTTACGAAAAAAACCATCCAGAAAATCGAACACGGGGAAATCCAAGACAAAATAAATAAAATGCTTTTTATACAACATATAACCCCGAACATGACAACAAACAAAAGCCTGGCAGAGCTACTAATGGGGAGGAAAATAAGGTCCCCACTCGATAGACTGCACCCAACATACAACCCAGAAAAAACCCCAAACTCCTCCAGCAAGCACCGATCCTTTGTACCAGGCGACGCTGTCTACACAAAAAACCTAACCGGAGACCCACTATGGATACCAGCAACCATAACCCAACTGACAGGTCCCCGCTCGTACCGGCTGCAAACAACTGACGGACGAGCGTGGAAATACCACATCGATCAAATAAGATCGAGAACAGCCACAAGAAACACAACCGACATGCAACAGACATAAACAATCCCCTTAACACAAACCAAAAGGGGAGGGAATATCCCGGGAACCAAAACCCAGAAGAAAGGAACCAGCCATACTCACCAGCAAGCAGCCAGCTCTGAACCTCACCAGGGAGAAGCAGCCAGGCCAGCTCGACCAGCCCGGAAAGACCAGGCAGGAGTGGTGAAAACCGCAGCTCAACCAGCCCGGGTAGACCGGGAGGGAGCTGCGACAAGCGGCCCAGCAAGGCATACCAGGTGGTCCCATCGACGGGGCTGAGGGACACAGAGAACCCGACCGAACCGGCGGGGAGCTAACCAACGACTTACCTGCGCAGATCCAGTCGGCAAGTGCAGAGCCCCGCCTACTTACGGGACTATGTTACGTAGGACCAAACCAAGAGGGGAGGGGTGTTCTGTACACTCATTTGTATTCTTGAAACCCCGCGCTTTGATTGGCCAAAGCACGGGGCGATCTGATTGGTTTAGCGAGCTGCGCTGATTGGCCCGCTAAGAATCTCCTGCGATTGGTGGAAACGAATCGCGGGAGATTCAAAGTGGTGTCATTGGCCGCGGCCACCGTGGCTTGAGAATAAAAAGCCGCTGTTTTTCCCTCAGAGCCAGATCGGTTCCGGGGACCAAATAAAGAGCTGAAACCTAGTCACCGCCTCCTGGTCTCCTTGCCGATGGACACGACACCTGGCACAGTGAAAAGTTTGCAAGTTCCCCTCCAATAGGGAAACAGATGTCTCCAGGCAGCAGAGAAGGAGCCCGGTTGAATCCTGTTTCTCGCTGCCGCCCAGAGCTGTGCCAGGAAAGACTTTCCTGCTTTCCCAGCAGTAGGAAAACAAGAGCTCTCCACATGTTCTCCAGTTCAGCAAAATTTAGCTTGGGTCCCCACCAGTCTGCATCTTGCCCCCCGCCTAGATTCACCACAGCTGCTGGGCCTTACCTGCCGGGAGTTAGGGTGGTGGGCTGTGGTAGCAAAAGGCAAGAGGGATTGGTGGGAAAGGCAACAGGTAGTGGAAGGTAGGTGACTAGGCCCCGGACCTTGCAGAGTCTTACTTACCCAGGGAGATAGGCAGGGCCACAGTGGAAGGCAGGCAGCAATGGCTGGCCAGGCCGGTGGGCAAAAGCAGGCTGCAGGTGATGCCGCACATGCACAATAATGATTGACTGGGTGTTGAGGGAATGGGTGCATGGAGAGGGGTGGGGCAAGCCAGTGGTGCAATTTGCCAGTTCTGCTAACTATGCAGAATCATAACAACCAGTTCTATAGAACCGGACAGAACTGGTAGAATCCCACTCCTGATTAATTTCTTTATATATCCCATTCCCTTTCACCATTTTGAATTTTTGAAACCTCCCATGATTTTTAAAATCCAGCACTTTCTGTCTAAACTGTTTTAAATGTTATGACCCTGAATAAATCAATATATTTTCTTTATTTTTATGTTTTGAGTGGGTGAAGATCATTCATCCCAAACTTTTTTTCATGAAGAACACTCTCTACTATGAGATAGATGAAAAGCCTTTGCTGGCAAGATTTTTTTTTTTCTATATAACAATTTCTATGCTCCTTCTTTGCTGTTAAAAATATTTGTAAAATTTGGCTACATTATGCATATATGTGGGTGTGGGTGTGTTTTCTGAAGTTTTCGTGGGTACTTACATGTATGTTATTCAGCTTTGTTCGGGTATTTTCCCACGCCATTATAGTTGTGCTTTTAAAGTTGTAGCAACATTTCGGCAGAATCTCATCTGCCATCATCAGGCTTCTGTATTGTGTTTGTCTGTGAGTCAGACTTTTACAGTGGTTTCACTTTTAAATTTGGGGCTAGCCTAGTGCTGTGCCAGAATGGTTTTTTCTTCATCCTGATTGGTTGGGAGTCTTGGTCTGTGTTTATTGGTCTTGGAATTTGCTGTGTTCTGCTTGATTGGTGTTTCTAATACTTTCTGTCTGTTTTGTGGCTCTTTTTGTGTCTTGATTGGCTGGCAACATTGTGTTCCTGTGTTGGAGGCTTTTAGTGCAGCTTGGCTCTGAGTAAATGGATGGCTATCAATTGTTAGGAAGCTAGGCTTTATCTGGGTACCTGGTTGGGGTGTGTTTGCGCTGGAGGTATCGGGGGGATCTGTTTGTGCCCAGGTGTTTGCCTGGCTAGTGGTGTGGAGATTTTTTTTTGTTTGTGGGTGCAGACTCCCAAATAATTGACAATCTAGTGGAATCATATCTTCTATTTCAATCTCTATGGCTTCTCTGATAATTCTGTGGCTGGGGTTTTCTATAATGGCTAGGGTTTTGGTGCCATTGAAGTTGATGCTGTGACCTGTGGCTTTCATGTGTTGGACTAGTGAGGAAGTGTGTTCCAGCTTTTTTACTGCATTTTTGTCTTCATCCAGGTGGGTACTTATTCTTCTATTGGTCTGTCCAATGTATGTGGCTAGGCATGATGCACAGGGGACTTCATATATGCCTTGGTTTTCCAGGTCAATTTTATCTTTGGGGTTTCTGAGGATGGCTACTATTTTCCTGTCTGTTCTGAAGGCAGTCTTGATGTGATGTCTGTGTAGTATCTTACTAATTTTGGCTGTAGTACCTCTTATGTAAGGCAGGACAGCTGTTCCATAGGTCTGTTCATCTTCTAGGTCTCCATTATGTCTCAGTGTGTTTTTGTGGATCAAACCGGTGATTTTGAGGAATCAAAACTGGCTTTTGAGGAAGCCGTTAGCTGTCAGTACTTTAGTCAGGGTGCATAGTTCAGTCTTTATGTGTGTTTTGTCTGCCAGGCATTTGGTTCTAGCGATTAGTGTTTTGGCCAGATGAATATATTTTATATATATTTAAAATATGCTGGGGAAACATGATTTACTCCTACTACAACTTTACAAAAAGAGTTGTAGTTAGGAGTAAATCATGTTTCCCCAGCATTTCTATTGGATTTCATTCAATAACTATTGATGATATAATAGCTTATTGCCTTAATAGAGCATGCATATAGCTATAAGCACTTTCCTCTAAATGTGCATAAAATTCCCTGGCAGGTCTTTCCACTAAAATTTATGAAGCAGCTGAACAGACAAAACTCAAAATAGCCAAATGGTCTTATGTATCATGATACATATATGTCTAAAACATGGATGTCAAACTCACCACGTCATGTTGCCATCACATGACATATCTTGACTTTTTTCCCTTCATGGAGCTGGAGTGTGCATGGCTTGCATGTGACCCATCCAACTTGTGGGCTGTCAGTTCAACATCCCTGGTGTAAAACAACACAAGCAATCTTCTACTTTGTGGAAAATATATTCAAGCATGAATAAAGTTCTAAAACAAAAGACCTCTGGGTAAGACAACTATTCACAAGAGACCTTGTCTACATTAGGAGAGCCAAAAAAACAACAACCCCAAACCCTAATTGTTTCTTCCTTCAAAGGTTGGTTATTGGATATATAGGTGAAAGCCAGGTGTTAAGTAAAATCCAATAAATTTTGTTTTGTTCTGGCTAAAGAATCATTCTGGCTTTAGAGCTTATGATTCACTGAGATAGGACATAGAAAGTGCTTACTTGGATTTCACAAATCGCATTAGTTAACAAGCTGAAAGTATTGTAGTCAGTCAGGTCTTTTGTTTAAGCAGAGTATTGTTAGGGCAGAGAGAAGATAGCACCTTTTAAGCATCCTAGTCTGAACAATAAACAAACTGACAACTTTAGCTTTGTCTTTCAGTACTTCCCAGGTGCCATTGCAGATTAGAGACATTGGTCTGCATATCGTGCCTCTTTCTCCATCCTACTGTGTTCTATGCAATGTCCCAAGATTTGCTTCTATCATCTTTTGCTATTCTGCTGTTGCCTTAAAGACAGAGAAAGGGAGGAATTTGAGCTGTCTTTCATGATGACAAATAAGCAAACGATATTTCAAACATGACTTTTTTTTCTGCTATTTTGAACGAACGCTTTTATCTACGTGCAGTTTCTTGCCTATTTTAAAGGAAAAGAAAATTATGAATGACCCACATACAAAAGTTTGGATATCCATAAGGATGGTTCAGGATTACTTTTAAAAACATTGTACAGTGAAGTTGGCTTGTTAGGCTTACTGTGAACTTACCAGATGAAGAAAATTCAACCAGCGAGCAAATATTTTGACCCTTTGAACCTGTCTGGTTATAACTGTTGTTCAGTTTACTTTCAGTGTCAGTAGGTTACTCTCTAAACAGTTGCTATCTGAACTTTTGAAATGAAGATAATTCACTCTTACAAAGCAGGGAAAGGCTATAAAGAACACTTCCAATTCTAACTGTAAAAACACTGCCAGTAGTCCTTGAGTTATGACTGCAGTTGACAATGAGTTTGCAATGACCAGGCAATGCAATCATAAAGGGCCATGTCCAGAAGTGGTATTCAGCAGGTTCTGACCAGTACTGGAGAACCAGTAGCAGAAATTTTGAGTAGTTTGGAGAACCTGCATAAGTGGATAGAAGCATTCCTGTCAAACAGACAACAAATGGTCAAAATTGGGAACGTCCTATCAAATTCTGTACCTGTCAACAGTGGTGTCCCCCAAGGTAGTGTTCTAGGACCAACTCTTTTCATACTCTACATAAATGACCTCTGTAATCATATTAAGAGCAACTGTATTCTCTTCGCTGATGATGTAAAGCTATTCAATATTGTCAACAGACAATACTGCTACCCTTCAAAAAGACCTTGACTAATGTATCAGAATGGTCAAACAAATGGCAACTTCAAATCTCAACAAATGAATGCTCTGTCTTACATATTGGCAAAAAAAAAAAAAAATCAGAACATAAAATACAGGCTGAATAGTCAAGACCTTGTTGATGGTCCAAACTCTGTCAAGGATCTTGGAGTACTCATCTCTAATGATCTAAGTGCTAGAGCCCACTGTAACTACATAGCCAAAAAGGCGTTAAGAGTTGTTAACCTAATCTTATGTAGCTTTTTCTCTGGTAATATTACACTACTAACTAGAGCATACAAAACATTTGCTAGACCAATACTCGTCAGTCTGGAACCCACATTACATGTCAGATATTAACACAGTTGAGAAAGTCCAGACATATTTCACAAGAAGAGTTCTCCACTCTTCTACTTGTTGCAGAATACCTTATGCCACCAGAATTGAAATTCTAGACCTAGAAAACCTGGAACGACACCACCTTCGGTCCGATTTAAGTATGGTATATAAAATCATACATTGCAATGTCCTACCTGTCAATGAATACTTCAGCTTCAACCATAACAATACAAGAACAAACAATAGATACAAATTCAAGGTTAATCACACCAAACTTGATTGCAGGAAATACAACTTCAGCAACAGAGTGGTCAATGTCTGGAATACTCTACCTAACTCTGTGGTTTCTTCCCCAAACCCCAAAAACTTTAACCTTAGACTGTCTACTATTGACCTCACTGTTGCGAATGAATAAATGTGTTAATAAAGTTATCAAGAGCTTGAAGTCAAGTGCAGGGTTCTGGCCCTGCACTTCTGATTGGCTGTTAATGGCGACATGAGATTGGTCCATTCAGGTGAATCTGATTGGCCATTAACGAGCCTCTCTCATTGGTTAACGGAACTAGCGCTCCCAAGTTTTCATTGGTTGAATAGTTGAGAAGTTGCCTATATAAGGAGGCCCGTTGCAGCCATTGAGCTGAGCTGTCACACCATGTTAATAAAGAGTTTTGAAGTTCACTATTTTACCGGCTCGTCTCCATTCTTTGCGCCCGCGCTCAGTACTTAACACTGGCAACGAGGATGGGATGTGGAGACATCAGAGCTGACTGAACAACGAAGATTGATAACCGAGCACGTGACTGAACGCACAACGGCGGAACCATGTCCGGCAGCGTCATACCACCTGCTCCATTCGACCCAGCGCAAGAAGACTGGGACTCTTATATGGATCATTTCCAAATGTTCTTGGAAACCAACATTTTGAAGGATGCCACTACTGGAAAGAAACGGGCGGTATTCCTAATGCATTGCGGGCCAACCGTATTCAAGATGGCCGAGGAACCAGCAAAACCAGCAGAAATGAAATCTATGGACTGGGACGTCCTCGAACCTCTACTGAGAGCCCACTACGCACCAGTCGTTCCAACGCTCGTCAGAAGGCATGAATTTTATCAAAGAAGTCAACAGAAGGGCGAAAGTGTTGCCGATTTAATAGTGGATCTCCAGAATTTGGGAGGCCTATGTGGGTTTGCTGATATCGAAGAAGCCTTAAGAGACAGAATAGTTCTGGGATTGGATGCACTGCACATCCAAAGCAAGTTGATGGCGAAAGGCAACATCGGCCTTGCCGATGCTATCGCTGAGGCTAATGCAGCAGAAGCAAACCAGGAAGTCGGCTGCCCGAATGCACCACAACCGTGCCCCGGTTCACCAACCGACCTGCGAAATTTCACCTCAGTCAGAAGGTCAGCTCATAATGGCCCACCACGAGGACCTCTCTTCATCATCAGACAGCAACGAAGAAGAGGTCCATCGACTAAGGTCCGAACGGGACCAATGCCAGAAATCTCAATATCAATGCGCTGGTTGTGGGGCAAGCCACCCCCGATCAGAATGCAAATTCCTCGACGCACTCTGCCATGTGTGCGGGAAACGAGGCCATATCGGATGGGTCTGTAGAAGTCAAATAGAACCCAGCCAGCCCTCGAGGGGGGCTAACTATTGCCAACCGACAGGAAGCCGTCCTGTAAGGCGAGAACCAGTGAACCACCAAAGAAACAAACACTCCTACAGAAACAAAACCATAAACCGCCCCAAGAAGCAAAAAGAGGCTCACCAAACTATCACGATCGGTCACGCCTCCTCTTTGGATGCCAAGAATATCCGAGTGAAAGTGGCTATCAAAAACCAGTCCTGCCTGATGGAAGTTGACTCAGGATCGTCTCTCTCGATGGTTTCATGGAAGACCCTCAAGCAACTCATCCCTACCATCCAGCGACAAGATCACTGATTCCAAAGACTCATACTCAAAGACTATCAAGGGAATCGGATTCCAGTCGTAGGATCCAGTCGAGTCCGGGTATCGTTCAAGAACCGTACAGCATTTCTACTCCCGACTGTGATTGACAAGGACCGGCCTAGTCTGCTAGGTTTCCAATGGTTCGCTCCGCTCTGAATTAAGGTGGCAGGCATTCACCGAATCGGTAGCAGTAACTGGGAAGAGGACCTCATCCAAGAATTCAAGGACGTCTTTGCAGAAAAACTAGGCGAGTACAAGGGGCCCCCGATATCATTTAATCTCGATCCCAAAATAGCTCCCATCTGCCTTAAGCCTCATCAAGTGCCATTTGCCCTTAAATCAAAGATCGACGAGCAGCTTGATAAATTGATAGCCCAGGGTGTGTTAGAGCCAACCGATCACTCTCCCTGGGAGACCCCAATCATTACACCCATTAAGCCGAATGGTTCAATAAGAATTTGTGGGGACTACCGAGCCACCCTGAACCACGCCCTTCAACAAAACGCATATCCGGCACCAGTGGTGCAGCACCTCCTCCATTCCCTGGGGGATGGAAAAGTCTTCGCTAAACTAGACTTAGCCCAGGCATACCAACAACTGCCTGTAGACAAAAAAACGGCAGAGGCACAGATAATCGTTATGCACCGAGGTGCCTTTAAATGTACCTGGCTCCAATTCAGAGTGAGCGTAGCCCCGGGAATCTTTCAAAGTTTGATGGAAAGACTATTACAAGGAATCAAAGGCATTGTTCCATACTTTGATGATGTGTTAATTGCTGCACCTACCCTGAAAATTTTACGAGAGCGCCTGAGATTGGTTCTCCAGAGATTCAAAGATGCAGGGCTTAAGGTTAAGAAAAACAAGTCTAAACTATGCACTGATTGTGTCAAATTCTTAGGATATTTGATTGACAGTAATGGTATTCACCCAACCGATAGCAAATTGAGGGCAATCAAGAACGCCCCAAGACCCCGAAATAAGGCCGACCTCCAAGCGTTTCTAGGCCTTGTCAATTTTTATAATGTTTTCTTGCCGCACAAAGCAACCGTAGCTGAACCCCTACATTGTTTACTGGACAAGAAAGCAATCTGGGTATGGGGACATAGAGAAGAGCAGGCGTTTCGAAATGTAAAAAAAATTATTGACTTCTGATGCTGTACTAATGCAGTACAATGAGACTTTGCCATTAACGATCACGTGTGATGCATCGCCTTTTGGAGTCGGCGCCATTTTGAGCCACGTTTTGCCAAATGGTCGCAAAGCCCCTGTTGCCTATTTTCAAAAGCAGAATGCAATTACAGTCAGATTTATAAAGAAGCCCTTGCCATTGTGTCTTCTGTCAAGAGATTTCATGAGTATGTGTACGGCCGAGCCTTTACTACAGTGACTGACCACAAACCTTTGCTGGGAATAATAGCGGGAGATAAGCCAACCCCCTATATATTATCTCCCAGAATGACTCGCTGGTCAGAATTCTTGGCTGCCTATAATTATCGGCTGCAACACCACCCAGGGAAGGCCATTCCCCACGCCGACGCATTGAACCGAGCACCGCTTCCAGAGAACATTGATGACTCTGCGCCTATGGTGACAACGTTGCAGATCGAGACACTTTGGACACCACCATTAACAGCCCGAGATATTGCGATGGAAATGAAACACGACCCCACCTTAGCACGAGTTCTCAGTTGGGTCGAGCGCGGATGGCCATTGGACCAGATACCTGATGATTACGCCCCATTCAAGAGTCGACAAATGGAATTGTTCTCACAGAAAGGCTGCATTATCTGGGGAGATAGAGTCGTTGTCCCAGAGCGGCTACAATGAGCGGTACTAAGAACCTTGCATGATGGCCACCCCGGCATCGTGCGCATGAAAGCCCTTGCACGTAGCTACGCATGGTGGCCAGGCATCGACAAGCAAATCGAGACGTGGGTCAAAGCTTGTCACAAATGCCAGGAATTAAGCAACGCCCCACCGAAAGCGATCCCAACTGAATGGAAAATACTGTGGGGACCCTGGTCCCGTATTCATCTGGACTTTGTGGGACCTACCAAAGGCCACACATTCTTGCTAATAGAGTAGTGCCTTCTCGAACTGGCTCGAAATCTACGAAATGAGGAATACAACAACTGAAGTGGTCATCAAGAAACTAGACAGACTATTTACAACACATGGATTACCAGAAGTTCTGGTATCCGATAACGGACCCCAATTTACCGTGTTGTCCTTTGAACAGTACCTGGCAGACCGCGGTATTCGCCATGTGCTGACTTCGCCGGTGCATCCTGCAGCCAACAGAAGGGCCTAGCGCATGGTACAATTCGTCAAGAAAACACTACACAAAATGGACTATGACAATATCAAAGAAAAGATAAACCGGATACTCCTCTTGCAGCATATCATTCCGCACAGCATCACCAACAAAAGTCCCGTCGAATTGCTAATGGGGCGAAAGCGCCGTTCCCACCTCGACCAACTGCACCCATTGTATGAACCTGAGAAACCACACGGATCCAGCGGTCGATGCCGTACCTTCCAGGTAGGTGACTTAGTATTTGCTAAGAACTTGTTGGGCGATCTGTTGTGGGTCGAGGTGACTGTGCCGGCCCCAGATCATACCTCGTGGAGTGTCGCGATAATAGACTATGGAAGTGCCACATTAATCAGCTACGATCAAGGCTACAGTCAGGAATCTCCGAGTCCCCTGATATCCAAACTGAGGGGGGAGGAGATACGGAGGAAGATGAACTTGGAATAGTAGAAAGTTTTAATGATAGAAACGATGGCGAAACAGAAACACATGAAGAAAAATTGGGGATGGGAGTGAGTTTGCCTCATGGTGATACCGAGGATGTTGGGGACAGCAAAAATTCGAACTCAGAGTTAGAGGCACCCCTTTCGCCAGATAACGTCCTACCTCAACAAGTTTGCAGCCAAATTCCGAGTGCAATACGAAAATCAAATAGACTAACAAAACAACCGGCCTACCTCAAGGACTACGTAACCGCACCCCGTAAACGGAACCCAGGGGGAAGGGGTGTTGTGAATGAATAAATGTGTTAATAAAGTTATCAAGAGCTTGAAGTCAAGTGCAGGGTTCTGGCCCTGCACTTCTGATTGGCTGTTAATGGCGACATGAGATTGGTCCATTCAGGTGAATCTGATTGGCCATTAACGAGCCTCTCTCATTGGTTAACGGAACTAGCGCTCCCAAGTTTTCATTGGTTGAATAGTTGAGAAGTTGCCTATATAAGGAGGCCCGTTGCAGCCATTGAGCTGAGCTGTCACACCATGTTAATAAAGAGTTTTGAAGTTCACTATTTTACTGGCTCATCTCCATTCTTCGCACCTACGCTCAGTACTTAACACTCACCCCTTTCCTAAGAGGTCAGTAGGGGGCGTGCTATTGTAGGGGGCTGTCCTATTGTTTCTTTTATTTCTTTTATTTTTCTTATATATATCCATGTATTCATTACTATGTTTTTACTTATATCTATTATCTTGTAAGCAATTGACAAACCAAATAAATAAATAAAAATAACCCAGCAAATACCACCTCTGACTGGAGATTTTACAGTATCCTTCCCCTGCCATGCCCAACAAACCATGCCTACAGAACCGGTAATAAAAAAAAAAAAAATTGAATTCCACCACTGGCCATGTCCCATGTCTGCATTGCTTGGCAGTGCCAATCCAGGAAGTCATTGTTGTCATAACTCAAGACAGGCAGAAAATTAAGTGGGGAAATGGAGAAAGCCCAAGATAAAGAATGCAGGAGTGCTGTAAGGGGGTTGGGGGAGGTCATGTGAGGCCCAGTACAGGATATGTATGAATTGAGAAGGGGCATACTATGGTGCAATATGAACCCAGGAAGTTCTGAGAAAGTAAGCAGAGGGTGTGTGTGTGAGAGAGAGAGAGAGAGAGCACAGAGAGGTTGAGAAAAGAGGGTGTGGTGTATATATGAGTATGTGCGCCAGAACAGGAAGGCTAAGGAAAGATGGCCCAGGGATAGATAATGTCAACTGTCCAATTAGTGAACCCAAAACAAGGAAACACTCTTGGGAAAATTGAATTCCAAAAAGTAAAACTTTATTGATACACCATGTTGCTACTGAAGAGAAAAAGCCCAGCTCTGGTTACTTGCACAGAGCCTTGCCCAGTTAAGCAATACTTTCTCCTTCTCCTCTTCCTTGGTTGATCATATTATCCAATTATGAGATGGCCCATCTCTTTCTCAAGCACCTGCAGCAGTCATCTTGCTGGTCCAAGCTTTCACGATCTATGCTTACATTCTCTACATTCCATTTTCCCCTTCCTTTCCCCCAGTTCATTGGCAAGTTGAAGAACGTTAAGTTTTGAAAGAAGCAAAATGATTCAATCTTGACATGTACTAGTGAAGAAAGGTAGGAGACATGAGAGAGACTCAAGTGAGTGAGTCTTTCCTGCCAGCTTCCTGATTGACTTTGTTGGTGGGAAGCAGGCAAAGTTGCAGGCACCCAAATTTTGTTCAGTGATTATGCAATGCGTTCAATCGCCTGTACTTCAAAGACAGTTCATAAATCCCTTCATTCAGTGCTATCACAATATTAAATGGTCATAATTAAATTAAACAATATTAAATGGTCACTAAACAAATGGTCAAAATTCAAGGATTACTTGAATTAAGAATTTGAATTTATAAGAGAACTGTTGAAGGCTAGTCACAGTCTGGACAACTAAGAAAATCCCTGCTAGAACTCATTGAACACTCTATTTCCAAATTAGAATCCACAAATTACTTTCAATGGGAGTACTTGTCCACAGCTCTGCCATACAATATTGCTTATACAACAATGATCTGCTGGGAGAATTTGTCAGAAGGAAAACTTCTTTGGCCTCATTATCACGATCAGCCCTTTCTAAGAGGTTTTTACAGAGTCAGCATATTGCCCCCAATAATCTGGGTCATGTCACTGATCTCGGAAGGATGGAAGGCTGAATAAACTTTGAACCAGTCAGGATCAAACTGTCAAACAGCTGGCAGAATTAGACTGCACTACTGCATTCTAACCGCTGCACTACCATAGCTCTTCCTGTTGCCCATCTCAATGATACAGTGACTCCGGGTGGCTTTTTAAAAATGTTATTTATTATTATTGTTAGGGTAAATCATAGTTTATAAGTTAAAGTATCTGCAACTTTAAATATGGGAATGTAATTAGGGGAGTGGTTGTGAAAGCACTTTAAAAGAAGCAAGACGACAGCTTGCTCTCTCTCTGGCTTTGATGAGCCCTAATTACTGCATGGACTCAAGACTGCGTTACTCGAACGGGAGAGAAACAAAGGACTGATTTGTAAGTGAACTGACATAGGATATTCTGCACGGACTTTGCTAACTGAATATCCTTGTATGGACTGACTAAATGATACATGACTAATGGACTGTTATTTTGACTATGCTATAAATGGAATAAACTATACTTTTGATAGCACAAGCATATCTGTTATTTTTACTGTATGTTAATAAACATACAAACATATCTCACTCATTTATCTGTGTGCCTATCTGACTAACGCTGCACATTCTGTTTAGCTTGTCTCCTTAACCCTGGTTGGGGAACCCAGGTTTAACAATTATGGGCTTTTTATATTTTTATCTGTTTTATGTTGCCTGTTTTATTTATTTGTCACTGCTCAGAGTCATCTTTGGGAAAATGGGTGGCTATATCAATTTGATAAATAAATTAACCAAGTTTGCAGTATCCTTCTGTCCACTAGAACAATAAATGTTAGAAGATTAATTGTTGTAATTAAACAGTTATATATTTTTTATCAGAAAATTTTCCAAAAACTATTAAATGACTATAAAGCTATCACATAGTAATAACTGATTCCAAAAGTAAATTAAAACCTGAAATTTGCACTGTTACAAACAACTGGTTGCCAATCTGATTATCAAATCTACAGTAACATTCAGAAGGAACAAGGGCTTTTCTTCGATTTAATTATATATTTTGAATGATTAGATAATCAAAATATCAGTTTAATATCAGTTCAACTCTTTGAGACAAGAGTTGAAATTTATAAATTGAATCATGTTTTAAAGTGGATTAAGGACGTTAAACTAAGTACCAAGTTTTAAAAATGTAGCCAACTGGCCCCATATTTATCATTATAGTTCCTAGAATGCTTTTCTGGGTTGACCATTATTTCCCAAATGGGTTTTTTAATTGGATATTGGCAAACAAAATGGGTGCTTTCCCAAAGTTTAGAGCTCCCATTTCCTGATTTAAACTCTCCCATCTCCATGATATCATGCCCAGTTTGAGTTCTGATGGCACTCATATTTGCATTATAGTTCTTGATGTTCAGTGAAAATTCAAAAATAGCCTTAGGTCCATGGATGATGTGCAACACTGATTTAAGCAGATATAATATTCATCTTTTAAAAACTTGGTTACTTTATTATTACACATATACTTATCCTACAATGAATGGTGCAGTGTTTTATTTTTTAAAGAAATTGGAGATGCAGCTCAGCTTTATTCCATGAGACAACAATGATGCATCATCAAATCTTGCTCAGCAAGAAAAAAATAGTTTTGTGCTACTACTAGCAAATACTTGAGCTTTGTGGGGAATATTTGAGACTGCCGCTCACATATGCGAGTGCATTATGAAGCAGATTAATATAGTTGTCGTGTCCGCAAAAGAAGCCAGGAGTCGGTGACTAAATTTCAAGCTCTTTATTGAATAGTTGTGAACCGAACCGTCGAAAAGGAAAAAGCCCGCGGCTTTTATCCTTTTCGCTGCGGCGGCCGCAGCCAATGGCAGCAATTCAAGTCTCCCGCTCTTGGAGCGAGCCAATCGCGGGAGACCTCAATCGGACCAATGAGCGCGGCTCGCCTGGCCAATCAGAAATCCCCGCGCCTTAGCCAATCAAGGCGCGGGGATTTCGAGTATTCAAATTAAGGACAGAACACCTCTCCCCTCTTGGTATAGTCCATCACGTTGCGTAGTCACGTAGGTAGGCGGGGCTCCGCCTAGTCCTACTTGACCTGCGCAACTCAGTTGCAGGCTGGATTTCGGTCGGAGCGGTCATGTTCTTGGCTGCTCCCTCTTCTATGCGAACCGGCTGGATGATCGGGCCGGTTCCTTCTCCGTGGCTCCCGCCTGGGCCTACCGGGTTGGTTGAGCTACGGGTTTCGCCGCTCCCGCTTGGCTTCTCCGAGTCGGTAGAGCTGGCTGGGTGGTTCTTCTCCGGTGGGGACTCGCGATGGCTGCGTTCCGATAAGTACTGCTGGTTTATTTTTTCTTGCGTTTGTTTATTCGGGTATTCCCTCCCCCCTTGGTCCATGTTTTGGGGGTTGAGGTCTGTTGTAGTTCGTGATCTGAGCTGGTCTATGTGTCGTTTCCAGGCTCGCCCATCGGTGGTTTGGAGCCGGTACGACCGTGGACCTGTGATTTGAGTGATGACGGCTGGGATCCATAGGGGGTCCCCCGTCAGATTTTTTGCGTACACCAAGTCACCGGGGGCAAAGGTCCGGTATTTCGTACTGGAGTCTGGGGGTCGCTCCGGGTT
This sequence comes from Hydrophis major, assembly GCA_033807585.1. Lineage (NCBI taxonomy): Eukaryota > Metazoa > Chordata > Lepidosauria > Squamata > Elapidae > Hydrophis > Hydrophis major. The sequence continues at coordinate 301,689,797 of CM066329.1, read as the reverse complement.
ATAAGTTGGGTGTAACCTGTCGAGCGGAGACCTCAGCTTCCGACCCATCAACAGCTCGGCTGGGCTTTTGTTGGTAGTGGTGTTCGGGGTGATGTGTTGTATAAAGAGGAGTTTATTGATTTTGTCGTTGATCTCCCTGTGGTCCATTTTCCGGATGGTTTTTTTTGTAAATTGGACCATCCGTTCCGCCCTACCGTTCGCCGCCAGATGCGCCGGTGCTGTTAATGCGTGGCGGATGCCCCTCTCCGCCAGGAACCTCTCGAAGTCGAGGGAAGTAAACTGGGGCCCGTTGTCTGAGACGACGACGTCTGGGAGGCCGTGCGTGGAAAAGAGTTTGCAAAGTTCTTTAATAACGGCCTCCGTGGTAGTGGATTTCATGTCGCTTACCTCTAACCAATTAGAGTAAGCGTCAACTGTGATTAGAAATGTATGTCCATTTGTGGGACCGGCAAAGTCTAAATGGATTCTGGACCAGGGTCCCCTTGGTGTTTCCCAGTCCAGGATGGGTGCTGCGGGTGGGCTGGGTCTGGTCTCCTGGCATCGTCGGCATTTGGCTACCCAAGCCTCTATCTGTTTGTCCATCCCTGGCCACCAAGCGTAACTCCTGGCCAGGGCTTTAGTTCTGACGATGCCAGGATGCCCTTCGTGCAGCATCTCTAAGACCCTCTCTTGCAACCAGTCCAGGATGACCACCCTGTCACCCCACAAAATACATCCCTTGAGAAGTGAAAGTTCCGTCTGGCGGTTTCTGAATATCTTAACGGATTCGTCACTGTCCTTTTCAGGCCAGCCTTTTCCCACCCAATGTAAGATTCGCGCCAGGCGCCTGTCCTTGATAGTTTCCCTGGCAATGTCTGACGCGGTAATGGGTAGGTTGGGCAAGTTTTCGATGCTAAGGGTGTTTGTTGTTGGTGCTGGGTCAGGATCAGAGTCTGGTAAAGGCGAGCGGCTTAAAGCGTCCGCGTGCGAAATTTTCTTACCTGGCTTGTGCAATAGTTCATAGCTGTAGGCTGCCAGGAACTCGGACCACCTTGTCATCCGGGGTGATAAAATGTTCGGGGTGGCTCGGTTTCCAGCGAGGATGCCCAGCAACGGCTTGTGATCTGTCACAATAGTAAACGGGCGGCCATAAAGGTATTCGTGGAATCGCTTAACGGCGGCAACTATAGCCAAAGCTTCTTTGTCCAGCTGGCTATAGTTCCGCTCCGGTTTAGTTAGAGTCCTGGAAAAGGAAGCGATGGGTGCTTCTCTTTTATCGGGGAGAGTATGGCTGAGGACAGCGCCGACGCCGAAAGGTGATGCGTCGCAAGTGACAACCAAGGGCAAGGTTTCGCTGAATTGAATCAGGATGGCATCGGAGGTGAGGAGGTCTTTGGTTTTTTGAAAGGCGGCTTGCTCTCGTCTCCCCCAAGTCCAAGTCGCCGCCTTATCCAGGAGCCTATGCAGAGGCTCCGCCGCCGTAGCCTTTTGGGGTAGGAAAACATTGTAAAAATTCAGCAAGCCTAGGAAAGCCTGTAGTTCCGTTTTAGACTTTGGGGCGGGGGCTTCTTTGATGGCTTTCACTTTTTTAATTGTAGGGTGAATGCCATGCCGGTCTAGAAGGTAGCCCAAGAATTCCACTCGTTCTGTGCATAGTTGGCATTTTTCTCGTTTAACTTTGAGTCCCGTTACTTTAAATTTTGTTAAGACCTCCCTGAGTCGGTTTTCTAATTCGGCTTCGTTTGGCGCCGCTACTAAAACGTCATCAAAATAGGGCACCACCCCCTTGATGCCCTGCAGTAAACGTTCCATCAGGTTCTGAAAGATGCCTGGTGCCACGCTGACTCCAAACTGGAGCCGGTTACATTTGAATGCCCCCCGATGGGTAACGATGGTCTGGGCTTCCGCTGTTTTTTCATCGACCGGTAACTGCTGATATGCCTGGGCTAGATCGAGCTTGGCAAAGACCTTGCCCCCTCCCAGGGAGTGCAGTAGATGTTGCACGATTGGGATGGGGTAGGCGCTTTGTTGCAACGCGCCATTTAGGGTGGCCTTATAGTCCCCACAAATTCTCACGGACCCGTCTGGCTTGACTGGTGTAACTATAGGGGTCTCCCATCGGGCATGGTCTATCGGCTGCAACACCCCCTGTTTGACGAGCTTGTCGAGCTGCTCATCAATTTTTGGTTTTAGGGCGAATGGTACCCTCCTAGGTTTTAGCCGCTTGGGGGAAACCCTAGGGTCTAGGTCGAATGAGATAAGGGGCCCCTGGTACTTGCCCAGGCTTCCGTCGAAGACCTCCCGGAACTCCTGGGTTAGTCGCTGTTCCCAGCCATCTTCGACGACATGGTTGACTCCTGTCAGCGCGATGTCAAGCGGGGCGAACCATTGTAGGCCCAGCAGGCTTGGGCGGTCGCGATCGACGATTGTGAGTGGGAGTTGTTCGGTGCGGCCTTTGTAAGTTACATTAAAGTTCTTGGTGCCCACTACCGGGACGCGGTTTCCCTGGTAGTCTTTTATGATGATTTTCTGGGCATCAATGTTCCTCTTATGGAGGGTGGGCACTAGCCGTTTAATCTCATGCCATGCAATCATGGAGAGGTAGGACCCGGAGTCCACCTCCATCTTGCATGGTTGGCCTTCTATATGCACTTCTACGTGTACCTTTCTGGCGCCGTCGGAGATGGCGTGGCCAATGGTCACCGTCTGGTGGGTATCTTCCTTTCGCCGATTGTCGCTGCCTCTTGAAGATCATTGGATTCGGTCCCACCGACCGTCCGATTGGCGATCTCTGGTTCTGGGCGGGGAACTTTCCTTCTTTCGGTCGTGATGTTCCCATCTGGGCGGGCTGCGGGTCTTCTTTTAGCGGCAAACTCGAGCGATGTGTCCCCGTCTGTCACAATGCCTACAGATAGAGTCAAAAAATCGGCATTCTGATCTGGGGTGGTCGCCGCTGCACCCGGCACAGTTGGTCCTCGACCTGCGACTTCTTCGGTTCCGCTGGTCGCCGCGGCCCGTCTGCACGCGATGTATGTCCTCCTCGTCTTCCGACGTGCTGGACGTAGACTGGAATTCTCCGTAGTGTGCGGTTGATTCGTTTTTTGGGTCGGCCGACCTTGCCGGGTTGTTGTTTCTGCCCTTCGCGTCTGATTTTCGCATGCTGTCAGCGGAAGTGCGGGTTGCTTCTGCTGCTGCGGCTGCGGTGAGGGCGTCTGCTAGGCTGATGTCGCCTTTGGCCATAAGTCGGCTCTGGAGGGTAGAGTCCCATAGGCCGAGTACGAATCGGTCTCTGAGGAGGCTGTTTAGACCTTCAAACTCGCAGAGTCCTCCTAGGCGCCGCAACTCGGCGACGAAATCGCTCAGTTTTTCGCCTGGTTTCTGATCTCGGCGGTAAAATTCGTTGCGCCGGATTAGGATGGGGACCTCGGGGGCGTAATGGCGCCGCAGGATAGGTTCGAGGACGTCCCAGTCCATGGCGGTTGCATCTGCCGGCTTGGCCAATGCCTTGGCCATCTGGAAGACCTCGGTTCCACAGTGTGTGAGAAAGACGGCGTGTTTTAGCGGGCCCGGGGCGTCCTTCATTCCGGTGCACTCGAGGTACATGCGGAACCGGTCTGAAAACGATTCCCAGTCCTCGGTGGCGGGGTTGAAGGGGGCGGGCGGTGCGATTTTCGCCATCTTCGTGCTGAAACTGGCTCTTGTTGGACACGGGGTTCGGTTCAGGGTCGGGATCCCACCTTCGTCGCCAGTGTCGTGTCCGCAAAAGAAGCCAGGAGTCGGTGACTAAATTTCAAGCTCTTTATTGAATAGTTGTGAACCAAACCGGCGAAAAGGAAAAAGCCCGCGGCTTTTATCCTTTTCGCTGCGGCGGCCGCGGCCAATGGCAACGATTCAAGTCTCCCGCTCTTGGAGCGAGCCAATCGCGGGAGACCTCAATCGGACCAATGAGCGCGGCTCGCCTGGCCAATCAGAAATCCCCGCGCCTTAGCCAATCAAGGCGCGGGGATTTCGAGTATTCAAATTAAGGACAGAACAATAGTCATGAACAGAAGATTGATTAAAAATTAAGTAGTTGAATGTTAAATCTCAGTAGCATTTAAAATTAACTTGCATTAAGTTATAAATGTAAATATTTCTACTATGAAATCATTAGAAAGAGATTAGGTAGTTAGATCTTGATTTGTGAGTAATGTATGAAATGTAATGTATGAAACATGATGAATTGCTCATTAGTACTTTTTTAAAACTGAAAATGTAGCTACTGCATTTCATTTCCTATGGCTGGAGAAGCACAAGCAACACTAGGAGGTCATTGTGCTTTAACTGAAAACAATCCCACTTTTCAGAGCATCAAATATAGGAAGAATTCATCATCAAATGAAGTTTCTCCTGCCATTATATATCCATTGCTCTCCCTGCAGATTCCACGATGTAACCTGATTGTTTGAAAAGATTGATGTAATTTGAGTGACATCAGTCACTCAATTCACAGTCTCCCAGTTTCTACCGTGGTGCCTTACACCAAACTGGCTCTCAGGATGGAGTTTATTTTGCCATGTTTTGTTAAATTATTCTTACTACATGAAATAGTTTGTAATGCTGAAAGCTTCATGAGTGCACCAGAAGAAGCCTGCTTATGATGAATTGGATTGTTCTTTACGCTACTAAAAAGCAAACAAAACTTCCCAGAAAAATATTAATCTGATGAACCCATTTTAGGCCTGTGGAGGTTTGCAACTTGAAAAGTTCTTGGCTTGGAAAGAGAATGGTTTGGAGTTTAGGATGGGCGGGGTGGAGGTTCAAATAATTGTTCTCATGCAGAATATATTAGGAAACGTGTGGAAAAATGTGTTGTTCTTGTGAATCTCTCATAAAGTTTTAGTATAGATTTTTTTAAACAATACTTTCTGAATCTACAAATATAACTGGTTTCTTCTGATTGTTCCTTCTCTTGAAACCAAATGGCGAGCCGATTGGCTTTTCCAAATAATACAGAATATGCTGGCATGAACAAAGGAATTCTGGAATTTCATAGACAGGCAGACCATTCTATACCTATGAAGTATGCAAAATTTGGGGGCGGGGGGAGAGAAATCTCACCTTCTTTCTAATGTTCACTATACCATATGGAATATCTAAAAGAAAGCCATGCTTCAATTCCTTTCTTTTCACAGTTTTAGTTCTGTACGTGTATGTGTATGTGTCAAATAAGATTAAAATCATTTGGCAAAGTTTTTAATCTTGGAAAACTGCAGTTGAAAACATTTCATCTTGTAAATTTAAAAATATCACCTCTCTCTAAGATTGACAGAGCCAAAGTTAAAAATTATCAACATCATTATCTTTTCACCAGTTAGTTAATTAGTTGACTCCTGTATCGTAATAATCCCTTGGAAATTTTTGTTTTTTTTCTGAAGGAAATTGCAATGTGAACCAGTTTATCATTGCTTTTGTGATGCCATGAAGCAAGTGGCATATAAACCTACAATATATACTGATGAGTAATTTATCCAGTTTGTAGTCTGACTCTTTAGATTGTATGTTAAAGGATTTACATAGCTCCATGGCTTCCAATCCCCAATCCCACAAGAGGAGTTTAAAAATGATCCGTAATTATCTCCAAACCTGCTGACTTCACTATCCTGAGAACTAGCAACAAAAATCACCATCTTATCCTTATCCCGAACTGCCACATGTCTTACAGAAGTAAAATAACTATTTCGCCACCTCCAGTCTACACAAAATGGAAATTAAAATGCTTGCCCTGCACACAGCCATCCGTGTCCTTATTTTACATTATATGGCTACATTTCTTGGCTTCTATGCCAAATAACCTAATGTAATCCTTGTCATAATCCCTATCATGCAGAACTGCAAACTTCATGATTTGATGAAAGCATCTGACATAATTTGTGGATTTCTTTCTTTCTTTCTTTCTCAGTTTTCAACTTTTTTAAAATCATCAACCTGAAATTATATTTTAATGGCATTTGGTTTGATTCTAATAAAAAAAAGGGTAAAGGTTTCCCCTGTCCAGTTGTGTCTCATGCTAGGAATGATACTCATCTCCATTTCTTAGTCAAGGGAGCCAGTGTTGTTCAATAATGTGGCCAGCATGACTATACAGTGGTGCACAAGGAAGGCTGTTACCTCCCCATCAAAGTAGTACCTATTTACCTACTTACATTTGCATGCTTTTGAACTGCTGGGTTGGTAGGAACTGGGACAAGCATCTTTGAACAATACTAACATGCAGTACTTGAACCCTTTTAAGCTAACAAGCTCAGTGTCTTTAACAGCTGAACAATCATGATCCCCCCAATTCTAATTAAAATATGCTGATCTCTTAGAACAGAGGTGTCAAACTCATGTTGTCATGGTGGCATCACATAATGTATCTGTATTTTTTCCCCCTTCAACTAAACTGGGCATGGGAGTGGCCAGTCCATAACACATCTGGTCCATGGGCTGGGAGTTTGGCAGACCTGTTCTACAATAACAATCATGGCAGCTTTGTCATTTAGGGATGTTTTACATTGTTTTCTGTTACTTCCTGGTTACCATTCAAGGTGCTGGTCAAAGTCTTTAAAGTTCTATACAGCCCAGGGCTAAGTTATACAGGATCACCTTTCTCTAAGGCCATCTATTTGTCCTACTAGGTTAGACATGCTTGGCAAACTCCTAGCCCTTTCCTTTAAATACAGCCATTTGTGGGGAGCTAGGAACTATGCCTTTTCTATGGCAACTCCTTTTCTATACAGTCCCAAGTTTTCCCCTTGAAAATATACAGTGCATTCAGAAAGTATTCAGACCCACTTCACTTTTGTCATATTGTTATACTGCAGCTTGATTCTACAGTTGTTGAAATTCATCTTCCCTACATTAATCTACATTCAGAACCCCATAACTATATAAAATAAGTATATATAATGGGGATTGATGTTTTGACTGAAAAATCAAGAAAAGGGTTTAGGCTGAATACACTTTCTTACTCTGAAAAGTTTGGCAACTGTTTATTATACACAGAAAATATTCTTTACTATAAACCCAAAGCTCATAGATACACTAGACAGTGCAATAAGAGTAGAGATAATGCTTTGTCATGTGTATTACATTAAGACCCACTGAAATCTAATTTGAAGTGAAATACTCTGGTACCAGATAGTCCTCGAGACTCTAAAATTAAGAAAATTGCCAAAACATACAGAAAGAGAAAAGTAAGAACACAAATAAGAGTGAGATTTTTTTCTTGATAAATGTCAAAAATACCCAAGACTTATTGGCCATTACTGGGTAACAGGATATAGGCTGAATGTTATAATCTAACCTTTATGCTCTTTTGTATTGATACTGACTCTGTAATGGGAGAAACAGTCTAGATGACTTAATGTGTAGAACAAAAGAGACATTGAAAGCAAAGACATCCTTTGCAATAATATAGCAATGATAAAAACTTTATTTTGCTCATGAACCTATAGGATTTCTTGCATGGTGAATAAATAATTATTTTTCTAAAAGTGATTTTTAAAAAAAATCTCATTTGGGACATGTGTATTTCTCCTATAAACATGAGCCATACATAATTTGGTTTGTTTAACCTCAACATAGAAAACTCTCACTTAACTTCTTGAATATACATTCAAGCTTTCCTATCTCTACATAAGTTGCATGTATTGTTTTTGTTTGAAGAAGAGAAGAAAGAAAAGTTGTGCTAATAAACTTCTCCAATACCCATAGAAGGACAGATAAAAATGTGGCAACACCTCCAATATTCATAGAAATGGGGACATTTGTATCAGCAAAGAACTTCTGCAAAAAAAGATATTTATTAATTGATTGTAACTATAAGTACATGCACAGAGAAAGATGTCATGAAAGAGCACTGAGATCCATGAAATCAAAAGACTGAAGTGTGATGTATTCAGTCATCTTAACTCAAATTACTTGCTGCACTAGGAAGTTATGTTAATCTGGCAGACACTGTATGGAAGTTCTGAAACTCTGACACCTATTTGTTGATTCATCATCTGTTTTATTCAATTCACATTATTTTCTCCTAAGAAACAAATTGCTGGCTATTGGGAATTCAATCTCTGAGGAATAGCAATGGGTATCTCACTGAAAAGAAAGGAAAATGCCTATGTTTGAATGTAAAGCAAAGAGCAAGGACTAGGTTATTGTTAAAAGAAAGGAAATCAAGATTCATTCTGGCATTTTTATTAATACCCCAAATGAATGAGCCAAAAATGTAGGAACATATTGTACAAATTCATAATTACACATTCAACTACATAATTGTATCTAATTTCCAAGCTTCCATAGTCAAGTAACTTCAAGTCCTTAGGGAAATGATGGACTATTTATTATTATTATTATTATTGTGAAGATTTATCTCATACATTTGAGAATTCCACAAATAAACTAATAAATTAAAAAGTTAAAAATCCAACAGAACTTTAACACATGCAAGTTTTCAGCCTACAAGAAGGAACATGATTCCCCTTTGGGGAAAAAAAGGGAAGGACTGGAAGGGAACAGAAGGATGGTTATTTCATGAGTGACTAATGGTTCATCATATCATTACAGGTGCCATAGAAAAGAACCTCTGATTATTACCTGAACAATTAAGCAAAGATAGTGATATCTTGGTAATTCTCTTCTAAGGTGGTCTTCTTTTAGATTTTGAAGATCAATGGCAACTGCAGAATGAGCTTAAGAACTAATGGGAAATCAGTCTTTGTGGTACAGGAGAATTTGTTCAAAATAGCAAGGACTGAGTAGTCTTGCTGCTCTAATATTCAGAACTAAATGAAGCTTGGCAGCTACTTTCAAGTACATTACCCACGTTGCAATAATCAAGGTCGGAGGTGACCAGTATGATGATGATTATGCCCAGAATATGTAATCACAGATCTTAAATCAACTAAAACTAACACCTGCCTGAGCAATAAAAGGCATTGCTAAACCAGAATGACCAAAGTTATATTTTTGTAGACCACTAAAATGACATGAGCCATCATTTCCTAAATATTTTTAATTAGTGGGTTCATATAAAATGTTAAAAGTATATTATGGACACTCTACAAATAGAGGGACAATCATGAAACATTAATTTCCCAGAAGACAAACTGATAAAGTCACTTGTTACTATTTTACTTTCTAGCTCCCAAGATGTTCAGCCTCACTAGATAGACCAAACCAGAAAATCAACTCCACGGGAAAGTAAAAAGTACTTTCACTGAGCTTGTTCTGTAACAGAAACTTGCACATTTCTTTGTGCTACACTTTTTATTTTTTCTGTTGTTACAGACAATCTTAGCGAATTAGACAGGTATTTACCTGGATTCATTCATTCATACATACTTTAAAAAAATACTTCAGTTCCTTTTGCCTAAATAACAGTTCCTTCATGCAATAGAAGTCAAAATTATCTTCCTGACACACTATACAATTTCAATACATCTTTGACTTTTGTCTGAACAGTATAACTTTTCCAAACAAAGCACTGAAATGCAGCCATCCATCATTTTACATGCCAACAGAATCTGATTCTGAGAACTGTTTGGAGTATTGAATTGTACTAGATTCAGGAGCTATGCAGTAATGGCACTTAGATTTTCAGGACTGGGGTGCCCTTCCCATTTTTACTATCAATAAACAATGATAAATCTGAGAGACAGTAGATGTATATACAGGTTAAATCCATAGTCTCAAGAGAAGGAATCATCCTATACTAGGAGGAGGAATGTGAGGCCCATAATATTTGGCCTAATTTTTGTACTTTCTTGCTTCTTCCCTGAATTTTGAAATATCTTGAGTTATGAAAAGTTCTGAAGATTATAAAAACACGAACTCTTTATGTAATTTTATGGCTTCTTCTACAAATATTACTTTATTGCTGAGTTTGGATTTTTTAAAAAACCTCTTCCTAGCTTAACAAGTGAAGTAACAGGGAGAAAAAGATGTGGGAAAAAAATGCACATATTTTTGTTAGTTCTCTTTTGAGTTCCCTTCTCATATTTTAGATAAATTAAAGCAAGGCAAAACAAAGAATAGTCTTTCAGATTGTGCCATGCTGGTGCAGTGGTTAGAATGCAGTATTGCAGGCTAAGTCTGCCTGCTGACTGCCAGGAATTCGATCTTGATCAGTTCAAGGTTGACGCAACCTTCCAGCCTTCTGAGGTTGGTAAAATGAAGATCTAGATGGTTGGGGGCAATGTGCTGAATCTGTAAACTGCTTAGAGAGGACTGAAAAGCACTATGAAGTGGTATATAAGTCCAAGTGCTTTTGCTATTGTTATCCATCATATTTATATAGTTGTCCATCTCTCATCAAGTGACTCTGGGCAGCATGCAACAATAAAAAATAAAATTTATATAATAAAGATATTACAGTATAATTATTGTAGTACAATATTTATTGTACTACAATAATAAAGATACTACAACAAAAATATTGTGCAACCAACTTAGAAGTAAAATACTGTACTATAATATAATAATAGCATACCATTTTATGGTTGCTTCCCAGAATTACCACTGCAAGGAGGGTAGCTATATAAATTGATATTATACATAAGTAAATAAACTCCAAACATATGCATTTTACAAAATAGTAATTACATTATTATTTATTTTATAATTTATATGTCTCCCCATTTTATATGTGGTGAACAAGTATTAAAAACAAAACAAACTAGTATGACATCTGAAAAGCAACAAAATAAATATGTATGTAAAGCCTAAAAATGACATATAGATATGTTTCAATTGTTTAAAAGATAAGTATTTAGGTCAGAGTGACCTTTCCTCAGACAAATGTGAAAATGATCTGATACATGTCCAGAATTCTAAATATGTCATACATTTTAAACATCACCTGATAATCAATTAATAACTAACCATGAAGGGTTTTCACACTAAGTGTCAAGTTTTGAGCATGGGCGAAAAAGAATGGAGACAAGTTTCTGAACGGTGAACTTCAGCTCTTTATAACATTATACTTGCTCAGTTTAAACAGTAGTAGAACCTGCCTTATATAGGCAACCTTTAAAACGATTACCCAATAATGAGCTAGGAACGTTAGCTCTTGAACCAATAATACATGTCTGTTAAGGGCCAATCGGATTCCCCAGAATGGGCCAATCCGGTACGCCCGCTTAGCAACCAATTAGAAGTGCAGGGCCAGAACCCTGCACTTGACTTCAAGCTTATACTTTATTGAATTATATTACATACACAACACCCCTTCCCCCTGGCTTCTCAGTTCAGGGTGCAGTTACGTAGTCCTTTAAATAGGACGGTTGTTTTTTAAGTCTTTTTGATTTCCGCTGTATTGGTTGGTTGCCGTCCTGCTGAGGCAGATTGCTGTTTGGTAGCGGGGCTGCCTCTGGTTCAGGGTTTGCTTCTGTGATGTCACTCTCGTTTTCTGTACTCTCTTGAGGTGCAAACGTTTCTCCCTCCGGCTCCGCAGCCCGGGCTTCTGTTAGGTTGTCATTCCCCTTGAACGGGTTTCCTAGGGCTTCATCTTCTTCCGTACCTCCCCCCCCCAGTTTAATTATAGGGGAGTTGTGAAGTGGCAGCTGCAAGGCGTGACTGTAACTGGTCTATATGCCGTTTCCAGAGTTTATTGTCACGGCATTGCAAAAGGTAGCATCTGGGGCCGGTTACACGTACTACCGTTGCTTCCACCCACAACGGGTTGCCCGATAAGTTTTTTGCATACACCTGGTCTCCTACCTGGAAGGTGCAACATCGGCCGCTGGATCCTAATGGTTTTTCTGGTTCATAAGCAGGGTGCAACTGGTCAAGGTGGGAGCGGAGCTTTCGTCCCATTAACAGTTCAGCGGGCGTCTTGTTGGTGACGCGATGTGGGGTGATGTGCTGCAAGAAGAGGATTTGATTGACTTTGTCATCAATGTTATCATAGTTTACCTTTTGCAAGGTTTTCTTTACAAATTGGACCATGCGTTATGCTCGGCCATTAGTCGCAGGATGTGCAGGCGAGGTGAGCGCATGGCGGATGCCTCGGTCGGCGAGGTACTGCTCGAATGCGAGTGCCGTAAATTGTGGGCCGTTATCAGATACCAGGACGTCTGGTAATCTGTGGGTTGCAAAGAGTCTGTTTAAAATCTTGATGACTGCCTCGGAGGTTGTGGTAGTCATGCGATGAATCTCGAGCCAATTCAAGAAGGCATCGGCGGTAAACAGGAAGGTGTGGCCCTTGGTTGGCCCTGCGAAGTCCAAGTGAATTCGGGATCAGGGTCCACATGGTGTCTCCCATTCGGTAGGCATGGCTTGTGGAGGGGCATTGCTGACTTCTTGGCATTTGGGACAAGCTTTAACCCAATGTTCGATTTGCTTGTCAATGCCCGGCCACCATGCGTAGCTGTGTGCAAGGGCTTTCATTCGCACGATGCCGGGGTGGCCATCGTGCAAGGTTCTTAACAGTGTCTTTTGGAGTCGTTCTGGAATAACAACTCTATCGCCCCTGATGACACAGTCTTTTTGGGAGAAGAGCTCAGTCTGCCGAGACTTGAATGGTGTGAAGTCCTCAGGCAATTGGTCCAATGGCCATCCGCGGTCTACCCAGCCCAGGACGCATGCTAGGGTGTGGTCACATTTGGTTTCTCTCGTGATGTCTCCAGCCATCAGTGGTGGCGAGTTGAGTGCCTCGATTTGCAACGAGGTTACCGTTGGTGCCAGATCATCGAGAGTCTCTGGAAGCAGTGCTCGGCTCAATGTGCCGGTGTGGGGAATGGCTTTCCCCGGGCGGTATTGCAGCCGATAATTATAAGCAGCCAAGAACTCTGACCATCGGGTCATTCTAGGGGATAATATGTAGGAAGTCGGCTTATCTCCGGCTATTATCCCTAGCAGCGGTTTGTGGTCAGTTACAATAGTAAAAGGCCTGCCATACACGAATTCGTGAAATCTTTTCACAGCTGAGACGATTGCAAGGGCCTCTTTATCAATTTGTCCATAGTTCCGCTCAGTCTTGGAAAGACTCTTAGAGAAATATGCAACAGGGGCTTCGTTCCCGTTAGGTAGTACGTGGCTCAAAATGGCGCCTACCCCAAAAGGTGATGCATCACAGGTTATAACTAACGGCAAGGTCTCGTTATATTGCATGAGTACAGAGTCAGAAGTAAGCAGTTTTTTAACATTTCTAAACGCTTGTTCCTCACGGTAACCCCATAACCAAATTGCCCTCTTATCTAGTAATCGGTGTAACAGCTCAGCGACAGTTGCTTTGTGCGGTAAAAACACATTATAGAAGTTGATGAGGCCTAGGAATGCCTGGAGATCGACCTTGTTTCATGGCCTGGGAGCGTTTTTGATCACTTTTAATTTACCCTCGGTCGGGTGAATGCCCTGGCTATCAATTAGGTACCCTAAGAATTCAACACTGTCCATGCATAATTTACATTTATTTTTCTTAACCTTCAGACCGGCTTCTTGAAATTTTCTTAGGACCAATTTTAATCGGTCCTGTAAGATTTTTTTGTTGGGGCTGCGATTAACACATCGTCAAAATAAGGGACCACACCCTTAATTCCCTGTAATAGCCTCTCCATAAGGCTCTGAAATATCCCTGGGGCGACACTAACTCCGAATTGTAACTGGATACATTTAAAGGCACCCCAGTGCATCACAATAGTTTGGGCCTGTGCCGTTTTTTCATCAACTGGCAATTGTTGATATGCCTGAGCTAAATCCAATTTAGCGAAAACTTTCCTGCCCCCCAGGGAATGGAGGAGGTGCTGCATCACCGGAACTGGATACGCGTTTTGCTGGAGGGCGTGGTTCAAGGTGGCCCAGTAGTCCCCACAAATTCGAATTGACTCATCTGGCTTAATGGGTGTTACAATAGGAGTTTCCCAAGGGGAGTGATCGATGGGTTTTAACACCCCCTGAGCTATCAGTTTGTCGAGTTGCTCGTCTATTTTAACCTTTAAGGCAAATGGGACTCAATGGGGCTTCAAGCGAATGGGAGCCACTTTGGGATCTAAGCTGAATGAGATCGGGGTCCCCTTGTACTCGCTGAAACTGTCCGCGAAGATGTCCCTGAACTCAGAGATAAGGTCTTCCTCCCAGTCACAGCCACCAACTCGGTTTACGCCGGCCACTTCAATGCCAAGTGACGCGAACCATTGGAGGCCCAGCAAGCTAGGCCTATCACTATTGATGATTGTCAACGGTAAGTACGCCGTGTGCTTCTTGAAGGAGACTCGGACTCGGCAGGACCTGACAACGGGGATTCGATTCCCCTGGTAGTCCTTGAGGATGAGGCGTTGGAACCGGAGGTCTTGGCGTTGAATTGTGGGGATGAGTTGCTTGAGTGTTCTCCACGACACCATCGAGAGAGACGATCCCGAATTGACCTCCATGTGGCAAGGCTGATTTTCGATGGCTACTGTTACCCGGATTTTCTTAGTGTCCAGGGTTGAGGTGTGACCGATAGTGATAGTATGGTGAGCCTCTTCTCTCTGCAATGGCCGATTTCTGTAGGATTGGGTTGCTGGCGCTCGCCTTACAGGATGGTTTCCTGTTGATTGGCAATAGTTGGTGCCTTTTGAGGCTTGGCTGGTCCTGGCAAGCTGCGGCAGACCCGTCCGATGTGGCCTCGTCTCCCACACTCATGGCAGAGTGCATCGCAGAACTTGCATTGAGACCTGGAATGGTTGGCTCCACATCCAGCGCAAGGGCGTACAGGCTTTGGGTAGTGGTCTCGATTGGACCACAGTCGATGGACCCCCTCTTCGTTGCTTTCTGACGATGAAGAGAGGTCCTCGTGGTGTGTCGTCGCGAGCTGTCCCTCTGTGCTAGGTGAGATTTCGCTGGGCGGTGGTGGCACCGGAGCGCGGTTTCATCATAGTTGTGCAGCCGACTTCTTGGTTGCCTCTGCCGCAGTAGCCTCGGCAATGGCATCGGCAAGGCTGATGTTGCCCTTTGCCATCAGCTTGCTTTGGATGCCCAGAGCATCGAGTCCAAGGACTATGCGATCTCTCGATGCCTCTTCGAGGTCAGTGAAACCGCAGAGGCCTCCTAAGTTGCGGAGATCTGCTATGAAGTCAGCCACGCTTTCTCCCTTTCGTTGGTTTCTTTGGTAAAACTCGTGGCGTCTCACGAGTGTAGGCACGGTAGGAGCGTAGTGGACTCGCAGGATAGGTTCGAGGTCGTCCCAATCCATGGCTTTTACTTCTTGGGGTTTGGCTAGTGCTTTAGCCATCTTAAATACAGTTGGACCGCAAGGCGCAATGCGTCAGGAAGACCACCCGTTTCTTTTCTGGTGAGGCGTCCTTCAAATTGTTCGTTTCAAGAAACATTTGGAAGTGATCCATATAGGACTCCCAGTCCTCCTGTGTCGGATCGAACGGAGCAGGTAGTACGAGGCTGCTGGACATGGTTCCGTTGTTGGCGCTGTCTGTCACGTGCTCGGTATTGCTTCTGGTTTCCGTTGGTTCAGTTGTCTCCATATCTCATCCTCGTCGCCAGTGTCAAGTTTTGAGCATGGGCAAGAAAGAATGGAGACAAGTTTCTGAAAGGTGAACTTCAGTTCTTTATTACATTATACTTGCTCAGTTTAAACAGTAGTAGAACCTGCCTTATATAGGCAACCTTTAAAATGATTATCCAATAATGAGCTAGGAATGTTAGCTCTTGAACCAATAATACATGTCTGTTAAGGGCCAATCGGATTCCCCAGAATGGGCCAATCCGGTACGGCCACTTAACAATCAATTAGAAGTGCAGGGCCAGAACCCTGCACTTGACTTCAAGTTTATACTTTATTGAATTATATTACATACACAACACTAAGGTTATTATGATGGCATCAGATTTGCTTGAAACATGTTTAACAGTCTCCTGAACTCCAGTGCAGAGTTAAACTAATAGTTTTATGATTTAAGAAAACAGCAATTACAGTAAAAACAAAGAACAATTTACTAATTAGATAATTCATTCTAAATCTTTTTCTTAGGGAAATTCATCTGTATTCCTTAACTGAGTAAATTTCTTTATGTATGGTTCAAACACCAACAGAGTAGGTGCTTATGCAAGCAGTGGGGCAAAAAATGGAGCCTCAAAGCTCTTCCACATAGTAGCTTTAAATTTAATCTCCCATGCTAAAACTGGGTGAAATTAATTGGTGTAAGAAATTGCTCTCTGGTTCTTCAGATTTGACAATAATGAGGGCCAGAGATTCTGCCAAGAGATTGGTGGCTCTAAATTTGCTTCTTTATGCATCCGATCCATACTGGAAAAGCAAGGGCTAATCACTTTACTTTCTGTGGACAGATCTTTGAGGACACTAATTTCACTTGTACTTGACCTTTCCCATTGGTGCATTTACAAGGAAAGAGTTCAGTTTTATAATTGTCAACAAGTCTTCTCTGGCTGACGGGACAGGGGGAGAGAAGCCATTGGTTCCCTGATCCTCTTGGAGCACTTGCCACTTGTCGTAACCATTGATATAGCAGTTTGTAAAGAATAATTGGTAGACCATCACTTGTTAAAAATATAAAAAGAATCTAAAAGAGCCTAAGTAATGCTTGAGATTTGTTTCCCAAATAATAATAACGTTTAGTCTTTTTATGTTTCTCTTCTCCAATGCGGTCATCCCAAAAATGATTCTGCAGGGCAGTTACCAACAGCTAGTACTGGACATGATCAATTGAAATCCAGATATTACATAGATCAGTGTGAAGAAGAACAGAGAAAACCCTCATCCTGCAAGACATTGGAAAACTTATTTTTTAAAAACAATTTTATTTAAATTTTCACAAAACAAAGAAAAATAACACATCTTTTCTTAATGAACAGCTTGGTTCCAGGTTCATATCTCCATACAATATAATCTCGATTACATATTCATGTTTCATCTTTCATATTCAATTTCATATCTTATCACTACTTTAAATATTCTGTATTAATTTTTCCCCTCAAATATTTTCCTTAGGCTTATTTTATAGCTTTCTTATTCATTTCTAAGTCTATTACATATTCTTTTCAAAGTTTTCATATTTTCATAATAATTATGCTTTTATCTGTCGTGTGTACACTTTTCAATTCATATCCACATTTCAAACATTACAAAACAAGGTTTCTCCTATAGTTGCCAATTAGAGTGTGTCACCTTTATATCTTATAGTTAATTTCCTTTCATATCCCATTAAATATTCTACTTCTAAATTATCCCATTAAACAATTATAACATTCATCACCTAATAGCTATATTATAATGTAAATCCCTTTTTAGTCAGATTCCACATGGTACTTTCCCTTTAAATTATCTCTAAACAATTTTAATTTTAAAAGAAATAAAAAATCAAAAGGAAGAAAATCAAAAACATAATTTTTGAAGCATTAATCAGAAAACACTCTTGCAGGCTGTTTCTGAACTAGAGTAGTAATTATTGAAAGTGACAGTGTTCACCATTCAATTTAGTAATAATGAAGAATATGGTTTACCTGTGAATGTCAGGCAAGGTGGAAGAACCCTTGTGAATCTTCTATGGTTAATCATGAAATAAGAGCAAATATCAATAGCATTTAGAAAGAGTTAGGATATGAAGTCATCTGCCAAGGAGATGGATATGGCTGAGAAATGCTGACATGATGACTGTCTAAGATCAGATCTCCAGCACTTGATGATTCAAGATAAAATAACTATACAGTTTGAAATTTGTATAGACAATCAAAATAAGATTCGGATGGGAACAATAAAAATAGGATGGGAAGATCCAGCCATGGATAGGATTCATTGGAAGAAGCTTGCTGCCCTATGCACTTCATGCAAAAGGAACCAGTGATGATAATGACACTTAATGCTTATTGAAATTTTGTCTTTGTTAATGATAAAAAGTATACATTTATATAGATAAGTACCAATTCTAATAAAATAGCACAATAGAAAATGACCAATAGAAATGTCATTTACAATATATAGTATAAGTACTGAAACCACCATGCATAGGACAGATTGTTAGAAGTCTAGCCATGCTGGCCTGATGTTTCCTCTTTGAATTAGGTAAACCAGGCTGAAACCAGGCTGGCCTGATATTTCCTCTTCACATAGGGTAGACTAGGCCAAAGCGATGCGGGCCGATCGCTTACATTTTCCAAGATGACCCCACGGGCCAGATCCGACCACATCACAGGCTAGATCTGGCCCACAGGCCTTTTGTTTGACACTCCTATCTGAAACTGTAGGTTTTTAAGAAGGCTTTTAAAACTTGGCTGTTTCAACAAAATCTGGATGTTGTAATCTTTCAAAGTTGCTCCCACTGGCTTTGGAAGTTTTCTGTAATGTAATTGATATTCCTAATGTTTATATATGTAGATATGCTTTGGTTTTTCATTTCTATACATTTTGTTTTTGTTTAATTTCATTTATGGATGTCAGAGATGTATGCCACTCAGAGCTGACAGCAATTAGAACAGCATATATGTCGTGTCCGCAAAAAGACGCTCAGAGTCGGTGACTATCATTCAAGCTCTTTATTAAACAGTGGGGAACCGAACCGGCGAAAAGGAAAAAGCCCGTGGCTTTTATCCTTTTCGCTGCGGCGGCCGCGGCCAATGGCAGCGATTCAAGTCTCCCGCTCTTGGGTTGAGCCAATCGCGGGAGACTTCAATCGGGCCAATCAGCGCGGCTCGCCTGGCCAATCAGAAATCCCCGCGCCTTAGCCAATCAAGGCGCGGGGATTTCGAGTATGCAAATTCAAGACAGAACACCCCTCCCCTCTTGGTATGGTCCATCACGTTGCGTAGTCACGCAGGTAGGCGGGGCTCCGTCTAGTCCTAGTTGACCTGCGCAACTCAGTTGCAAGCTGGATCTCGGCCGGAGCGGTCATCTTTTTGGCTGCTCCTCCTTCTGTGTGAACTGGCTGGATGATCGGGCCGGTTCGTTCTCCGTGGCTCCCGCCTGGGCCTACCGGGTCGGTTGAGCTACGGGTTTCGCCGCTCCCGCTTGGCTTCTCCGAGTCGGTCGAGCTGGCCAGGTGGTTCTTCTCCGGAGGGGGCTCGCGATGGCTGCGTTCTGGTGAGTATTTTTGGGTTATTTTTTCCTGCGCTTGTTTATTCGGGTATTCCCTCTCCCCTTGGTTCGTGTCTTGAGGGTTGAGGTCTGTTGCCGTTCGCGACCTGAGCTGGTCGATGTGTCGTTTCCAGGCTCGCCCATCAGTGGTTTGGAGCCGGTACGATCGTGGACCAGTGATTTGAGTTATGACGGCTGGGATCCATAGGGGGTCCCCCGTCAGGTTTTTTGCGTAGACTAAGTCACCTGGGGCAAATGTCCGGTATTTGGAACTGGAGTCTGGGGGCCGCTCCGGGTTATATGTCGGGTGTAACCTGTCGAGTGGGGACCTCAGCTTCCTGCCCATTAGTAGTTCGGCTGGGCTTTTGTTGGTCGTGGTGTTGGGGGTGATGTGTTGTATGAAGAGGAGTTTATTGATTTTGTCGTTGATCTCCCCGTGGTCCATTTTCCGGAGGGTCTTTTTTGTAAACTGTACCATCCGTTCCGCCCTACCGTTCGCCGCCGGATGCGCCGGTGCTGTTAATGCGTGGCGGATACCCCTCTCCGCCAAGAACCTCTCAAAATCGAGGGAAGTAAACTGGGGCCCGTTGTCTGAGACGACGACGTCTGGGAGGCTGTGCATGGAAAACAGTTTACACAGTTCTTTAATGATGGCCTCAGTGGTAGTGGATTTCATGTCGCTTACCTCCAACCAATTGGAGTAAGCGTCAACTGTGATTAGAAAAGTATGCCCATTTGTGGGACCGGCAAAGTCTAAATGGATTCTGGACCAGGGCCCCCTTGGTGTTTCCCAGTCCCGGATGGGTGCTGCGGGTGGGCTGGGTCTGGTCTCCTGGCACCGTTTGCATTTGGCGACCCATGCCTCTATTTGTTTGTCCATCCCTGGCCACCATGCGTAACTCCTGGCCAGGGCTTTAGTCCTGACGATGCCAGGATGACCTTCATGTAGCATCTCTAAGACCCTCCCTTGCAATCTGTCCGGGATGACCACCCTGTCACCCCACAAAATACATCCTTTAAGCAGTGAGAGTTCAGTCTGGCGGTGTCTGAATGTTTTAAAAGTTTCGTCATTGTCCCTTTCCGGCCAACCTTTTTCTAGCCAGTGCAGGATTCGCGCCAGACGCCTATCCTTAATAGTTTCTCTGGCAATGTCTGACGCGGTAATGGGTAGGTTTTCGATACTAAGGGTGTTTGTTGTTGGTGCTGGGTCAGGATCAGAGTCAGGTAAAGGCGAGCGGCTTAAAGCGTCCGCGTGCGAAATTTTCTTACCTGGCTTGTGTAACAGTTCGTAGCTGTAGGCTGCCAGGAACTCGGACCACCTTGTCATCCGGGGTGATAAAATGTTCGGGGTGGCTCGGTTTCCAGCGAGGATGCCCAGCAATGGCTTATGATCTGTCACAATGGTGAACGGGCGGCCATACAGGTATTCGTGGAATCGCTTAACGGCGGCAACTATAGCCAAAGCTTCTTTGTCCAACTGGCTATAGTTCCGCTCTGGTTTAGTCAGAGTCCTGGAGAAAAAAGCAATGGGTGCTTCTCTTTGGTCGGGGAGGGTATGGCTGAGGACAGCGCCGACGCCGAAAGGTGATGCGTCGCAAGTGACAACTAAGGGTAAGGTTTCGCTGAATTGAATCAGGACGGCGTCGGAGGTGAGGAGGTCTTTGGTTTTTTGAAAGGCGGCTTGCTCTCGTCTCCCCCAAGTCCAGGTTGCCGCCTTATCCAGGAGTCTATGTAAAGACTCCGCCACCGTAGCCTTTTGGGGTAGGAAAACATTATAAAAATTCAGCAAGCCTAGGAACGCTTGTAGTTCCGTTTTAGACTTTGGGGTGGGGGCTTCCTTGATGGCTTTCACTTTTTTAATTGTAGGGTGAATGCCATGCCGGTCTAGAAGGTAGCCCAAGAATTCCACTCGCTCTGTGCATAGTTGGCATTTTTCTCGTTTAACTTTAAGTCCCGTCACTTTAAATTTTGTTAAGACCTGTCTGAGTCGGTTTTCTAATTCGGCTTCGTTTGGCACCGCCACTAATACATCATCGAAATAGGGCACCACCCCCTTGATGCCCTGTAACAAACGTTCCATCAGGCTCTGAAAGATGCCTGGTGCCACGCTGACTCCGAATTGGAGTCGGTTACACTTGAAAGCCCCCCGATGGGTCACGATGGTCTGGACTTCCGCTGTTTTCTCATCTACTGGCAGCTGCTGATATGCCTGGACGAGATCGAGCTTGGCAAAGACCTTGCCCCCTCCCAGTGAGTGCAGTAAATGTTGCACGATTGGGACTGGGTAGGCGCTTTGTTGCAACGCGCCATTTAGGGTGGCCTTATAGTCCCCGCAAATTCTCACGGACCCGTCTGGCTTGACTGGGTTCACTATAGGGGTCTCCCATCGGGCATGGTCTATCGGTTGCAACACCCCCTGTTTGACGAGCTTGTCGATCTGCTCGTCAATTTTAGGCTTCAGGGCGAATGGTACCCTCCTAGGTTTTAGCCGCTTGGGGAGAACCCTTGGGTCTAGGTCAAATGAGATAAGGGGCCCCTGGTACTTGCCCAAGCCTCCATCGAAGACCTCCTGGAACTCCTGGGCTAGGTGCTGTTCCCAACCGTCGTCGGCGACGTGGTTGACTCCTGTCAGCGCGATGTCAAGCGGGGCGAACCATTGTAAGCCCAGTAGGCTTGGGCGGTCGCGATCGACGATAGTGAGTGGCAGTTGTTCGGTG
Organism: Hydrophis major; assembly: GCA_033807585.1. Taxonomy (NCBI): domain Eukaryota; kingdom Metazoa; phylum Chordata; class Lepidosauria; order Squamata; family Elapidae; genus Hydrophis; species Hydrophis major. Next base: position 301,668,059 of record CM066329.1, on the reverse strand, counting down.
CGGCCCTTGTAAGTTATATTAAAGTTCTTGGTGCCCACTACCGGGACGCGATTCCCTTGGTAGTCTTTTATGATGATTTTCTGGGCAGGAACGTTCCTCTTATGGAGGGTGGGCACTAGCCTTTTAATCTCATGCCATGCAATCATGGAGAGGTAGGACCCGGAGTCCACTTCCATCTTGCATGGCTGGCCTTCAATATGGACTTCTACGTGTACTTTTCTGGCGCCGTCGGAGATGGCGTGGCCGATGGTCACCGTCTGGTGAGTCTCTTCCTTTCGCCGACCATCGCCGCCTCTTGAAGATCGTTGAGCACGGTCCCACCGACCGTCCGGTTGGCGCTCTCTGGTCCTGGGCGGGGGACTTTCCTTCTTCCGGTCGTGTTGTTCCCATTTGGGCGGGCTGTGGGTCTTCTTTTGGCGGCAAACTCGAGCGATGTGACCCCGTCGTTCACAATGCCTACAGATAGAGTCAAAAAATCGGCATTCTGACCTGGGGTGGTCGCCGCCGCACCCGGCGCAGTTGGTCCTCGACCTCCGTCCTCTTCGACTCCGTTGGTCTCCGCGTCCCGTCTGCACGCGATGTATGTCCTCCTCGTCTTCCGACGTGCTGGAGGTTGACTGGAATTCTCCGTAGTGTGCGGTTGATTCGCTTCTCGGGTCGGCCGACCTTGCCGGGTTGTTGTTTCCGCCCTTCGCGTCAGATCTTCACATGCTGTCAGCAGATGTGCGGGTCGCTTCTGCGGCTGCGGCTGCGGTGAGGGCATCAGCTAGGCTGATGTCACCCTTGGCCATAAGCCGGCTCTGGAGTGTAGGGTCCCATAAGCCAAGTACGAATCGGTCTCTTATGAGGCTGTTCAGACCTTCAAACTCACAGAGTCCTCCTAGGCGCCGTAGCTCTGCGACGAAGTCGCTCAATTTTTCGTCTGGTTTCTGATTTCGGCGGTAAAACTCGTTGCGCCGTATCAGGATGGGGACCTCGGGGGCATAATGGCACCGCAGTATAGGTTCGAGGACGTCCCAGTCCATGGCGGTTGCGTCTGCCGGCTTGGCCAATGCTTTGGCCATCTGGAAGACCTCTGGTCCGCAATGAGTAAGGAAGACGGCGCGTTTTAGCGGGCCCGGGGCGTCCTTCATTCCGGCGCATTCAAGGTACATACGGAACCGGTCTGAGTACGATTCCCAGTCCTCGGCGGCGGGGTTGAAGGGGGCGGGCGGTGCTATCTTCGCCATCTCTGCGCTGGAACTGGCTCTTTGTTGGACACGGGGTTCGGTTCAGGGTCGGGATCCCACCCTCGTCGCCAGTGTCGTGTCCGCAAAAAGACGCTCAGAGTCGGTGACTATCATTCAAGCTCTTTATTAAACAGTGGGGAACCGAACCGGCGAAAAGGAAAAAGCCCGCGGCTTTTATCCTTTTCGCTGCGGCGGCCGCGGCCAATGGCAGCGATTCAAGTCTCCCGCTCTTGGGTTGAGCCAATCGCGGGAGACTTCAATCGGGCCAATCAGCGCGGCTCGCCTGGACAATCAGAAATCCCCGCGCCTTAGCCAATCAAGGTGCGGGGATTTCGAGTATGCAAATTCAAGACAGAACAATATAAAATAATAAATACATATGGGGTTTCTCAACTAAAACCTAAAGAGCTCATCTGTTTCTATTTTTGGAGGATGTGCATGTATGTAGTGTAGATAGTCTTCCTTAATAATGCAAAACTTAACACTTACTCTACATTTATCCTATGAAGGATAAATATATGTGTGAATTTATACAGAATCATATCTTAAAAGGAAAGTTCAGAGTTGTCAATAGCACCAAACAACAAAATAATCAGGCAAACAGTTTCTGAAATATCAAGATTTTCTCTGATACTTTCTAAAGCTATTCAAGGACCAGTAAATAAAAGAAAATGAATAACTCAACTCATTCAGTGAAAGGAAAAAATAATATGATTAATCTGGGAAGGAAAATGGTGCAAACAACTCAGTCAGATCTAGTCCCCCCCGTTTTGAATGAATTCTTGTTTTGTCTTGAGTTGTCCTTAGAAGAAGGATAAAGCAATAATTCCCACATAAATATAGATATGGTATTAAACAGAACATCATTACCTGAGTTGTAATATGTACTATGCAGGAAATTCATTACTATTTTAGTTGTTTCTCCTATTTAAAAAATACAAATTTTGCAAGCAATATCCTTTTAATATGATGCAAATATCAAACCATTCAGAGGATTTCTATTAATTACAGGTTCACCCTTTTCAATATGAAACTAATTTAAATTACAATCATAAATTATCTTAGCTATATTATTCTGACAAGTGTGGCAAGAGTGCAAATATTCTTTAAAAGTGTTCATCATACTAGGACTCTCAGGATCTGAACATCCTCTAAAGCAGTTTGGGATTAATAGATCATTACACACATTTTCAGCCAACAGCAGTTCTTTAAGGAAGCCATTTGGTTAATCTTCTGAAGTTATTCTATTGCCATCACTTTATTAAAAGGAATTTCAGTTCAATTTCAGGGATATGGATGAAGTAGTCTGAGAAACAAAAATGTTTTTAGCAGGAAATTTTTGATAATGGTTCCAAGAAAGAAAAAATATTTTACTAGAGTTGTGTTCCAGGGGACTGAACAAATAGAATTAGTTGTAAGAACTAAGCCCCAGGCTATAGTTTAGTCCTAGAGTATACTCAATGCAAGTCATTTAGGAGCTTGGTAATAATGCCAGATTGTCTCACTGCTGATTCTGGCAGAGCTACATTAAAATTACACCCACCATATCAGCAAAGAAATATTAGATTTGGGGTACCTGTGTGCCTCTTATTAAGAAAACTATCATATTGTTTACACACCAATGAAAGTTGATCTTTCCCTGATCTATCAACAACTTACACATTTCTATCAGTTCATCCTGAAGAAAGAGATCACATTTCTCCCTTTGATATTTTCTTCCTTTTTCTGTATCCTGCTTCTTTGGACTTGGTTATAGAATGTAAAATAAAATTGTAGAGTGCATATGGTATACTTAATATACTTTGCAGCTATGCTTTAAAGTACTATAGTGCTATGCAGAAAAAAAAATCTGCTTCTTGTATACTTGTTTTCATTTAATTTGATTAATTTAAGATATCTTTCAAAAGAGAAGACCATGTTGGTGGAGGACAGTGGCCTTATCACAAGATGGCTTGTGAAGATCCCTGTTTTTACTGTATGCCCCTCTTTTCTGTGATCTGCAGTCTTTTGGCCTCCCAAGCAATGGTGGTTGTTATGGACTAAGCTAACGCGTTCATTAACAACCCTAATAGCTTTACGTTAACAGCAGGCTCGTAATCCTGCACTTCTCATTGGCCCGCAAATAGCGAGTTGTGATTGGTCGTTTCTGGCTGATCTGATTGGTTGACAGCGGGTCATCTCTAATTGGACGCTTGTTAGAGTGGTAAACTCAATCATTGGTTGTTGTGACAGCAGCCAGCTCTATAAAAGAGCTGCTGCTGCCCAGGTATTTTGCTCTGTTCTGCAGTTACTAATAAAGAGTTAAAGTCACAGTTCGATGCCTCGTCTCCATTCCTTGCACCCATGCTCAGGACTTAAAAGTGGTATTCTACCGGTTCGGCCCCATTCTGCTGAGAGGTAGTGGCAATGAGCAGCGGAGACTGAACCTGTTCTGTCCGATGCTCTGTGTTGACCCCGCCTGCCCTCCCATACAGGCTCCCATACTAACCTTTATGTCCTGCTTTTGAAGCACAGCTGCTTTCGCAGCACAATTGCTGTGCGGCAGCTGCTGAAGGGAGAGTGCAGGATTGCAGGAGGTGAGTCAAAACAAAAAGTGTGCATTTGGCGCGTTTGCATGCACAAAGTGTGTGTGCACGCAAAGCCAACCAAGCCATGCCCACTGAACCGGTGGTAAAAATATTTGAAACACACCATTGTTCCCAAGTTTCCTTTTAATCCAGGAAATAGCTAAGAGCAGGAATATTGAAGGAAGAATCAGAGGGATTAATTCTGACTGCATAAAATCAAGCTCTAAGAACAAATTAATATAAATCCAGAATAGAGAAGACAGTAACAGACAACAAATGTCTCTGCAAAGAAAGTTAAGAAACAGTTGATCATTTATTTAGCAGCTGTAAGAAGATTTCATAGACTGACTAACAAACAATGGCATGACAAAGTAGCAACAATGGTGCTTTGGAATATTTACAAGAAATACCACTTGCCTGCAAGGAAGAACTAGTGGGACCACAAAGTAGACAAAATAGGAGATAAAGAAGTTAAAGTGCTTTGGGAATCCACACATCTGCCATACAACAACTGCAGTATAGAAATTGTTGTTAAGAAAAACAAAACAAAAGTCTGAATAGTAGATGGGGCAATACCTGGAAACGTTAATATAAAAGAAAAACATTTGATGAAAATCACAAAACACAAAGAATTGAAAATAGAAGTAGAAAAACCATGGCAAAAAAAGCAAAGACAGTATCAATAAGCACCTTGGGTACAATCCTAAAACATCATGAACACCTTTGGCATGGATAAAATCCCCATCAGTCAATTGCAAATGTCAGCTCTACTTGAATATCCTGCATCCTGCAACAGTACATGTAATATCTTCAAACAATATATCTGCCTCTGCCAGGTCTAAATCCAATCTAAACATTTGACTGATGGTGTAACCAGCCATAATAATTTTAGTTAGCCAGACCTTTGGTTTTCTTGAAGATTATTAATATTTGTTGTATAGGTAAGTATTTAAATGAACAATGCAGATGCTTCTTATCTATCCAGATCACTTTCCAGTTGTTTTCTAGAGCTCAAATTAATGCATTTACCTGTACATTTCCACAGTACTTTAACAGAAACAATTCCATATTGGACAGTCTGTCTCTCAGACTAGGAAAAATTTATTTCAGAAAACCAGGTTATTAAAATTTTACAATATGCTCCAGTGTGTTATTTCACTTAATGTTTTATTAAATTATTTTGGACCACTGATGTATCTAAACTCATAACATAAAGATATTTCCTTTAGCAGAATGGTAGCACAGAATGAAAACAAGTTCTGCAATAAATTTTGCCTGTCATTATGTACTACGAATCTATGGGAAAAGATAATATTAACCAGCATCTATGCAAATCTCATTTCTAATTGGAATGCATGGATGATTATCAACATTTAGGATTGAAAAGTACAAGTATTACATAGCAGGCCCCAGGAATATTAAGGGAGTTGTCAAACAGAACAAAATTGCTGTCTTATATTGCAACAAAAAAGAAAAAGTTATTCAGAGTATCCAGATAAATCCTCTGAATTGTTGCTATCTGCTTTGGAGTTAAGACCATTAAATGCAGTTTGGAAGATCAACTCTTCCCATTTTAAAAGAGAGTATTAGGCAGTATCTGTGATAAATCTTAAAGCTCCATATGGCACTTCTAATGCAATAAATCCAATAACCTTTTCATATGCCTGGCCAAATTTTACTTTGTTAGGAGACTGGAGAGGCCTTTTAGAGAGCAATTGCAAGTGAATAGGAAGTTCATAGCCAGTTTGTGAAATCTTATACATGCATTTTATCTACAATATTTAATACGTTGTTCAGTCTGAGGGTGTCTCCATTGATGTGAGATGAGGAAACTGTTCAGGTGAATAATAAGTTCACCATAAGCTGGGTTTTTCTAACATCTTCATTTATTGCATGAATGCATCTTTCTATTAAACGTGCCAATCTTCACTTTTCACAAAACGTTAAAAATTATACACCACCTTGAATTTTTCATTTTGTGAGCCTAACTTCAGCTAATTCTTATCAACTAATATGATTTGTCAGGCTACTTACTAATCTAGAGTTGGGAAGAAATGTAGCAACATTTCTGCAGATGTTTGAATTCTTTCTTTGTCATGGAATAGTTACAATTCTGCTGCAGTGTCTTGAATTGTGACTAAATAAATGCTTGAGAAAACTCAGGTGAAACTCGAAAAGTTAGAATATCGTGCAAAAGTTCATTTATTTCAGTAATGCAACTTAAAAGGTAAAACTAATATATGAGATAGACTCATTACATGCAAAGCAAGATAGTTCAAGTTGTGATGTGTCATAATTGAGATTATTATGGTTTACAGCTCATGAAAACCCCAAATCCACAATCTCAGAAAATTAGAATATTATGAAAAGGTTCAATATTCTAGGCTCAAAGTGTCCCACTCTAATCAGCTAATTAAGCCATAACATCTGCAAAGGGTTCCTGAGCCTTTAAATGGTCTCTCAGTCTGGTTCAGTAGGAATCACAATTATTGGAAAGACAGCTGACCTGACAGTTGTGCAGAAAACCATCACTGACACCCTCCATAAGGAGGGAAAGCCTCAAAAGGTAATTGCAAAAGAAGTTGGATATTCCCGGAACTTCTGGTTTGCAGGGTTTCGTTGGCAGGCAGGAATCCGTGATTGTGCATGGTTTCTGCCTGGGCTTGCCGCTCCTTCGGGGCTAAGCCACCTGTAGTGGTGGTGAAGAGGGAGGAGATCACCAGCAGGGTCGAGGAGAGCCGCACCTCTCCTCCTCAGCTGGTCAAACTCTCTTTCCTGAAGGCGGTAGGAGTGATGGTCAGAAATGGCCACTTCAAAGAAGTACTCAACCGGAAAAGAAAGTGCAGGAGGAAGATAAGAAGTGAAAGTTTTGGCTGACCGGGATAAAAAGCAACAACTAAGGTACCCTGGAATTTAAATTTTATAAAAGATAACATTGCTCCCAAAGAGTCGGAAGCAGCGAAAGAAAGTGAAAAGGGAAAGTTTTTTTCTTCACTCCCCTTCTTCACATTGACAACGAAGAGAGCTGAATAGGAGATCAGAAAAATCCACTTTGGCACTAATAGATAATTAAGCTGAAAATATAATTAAATGCCAAAGGGACAATAAAGATTTCTGGACACTAAAAAATCCTTTTTTTTTATAAGGAGGAAGGGCGAGGAAAAGAATAAGGGCAGGATTTGGAAGGAGGAGACTGCCTGGACTTCAAAAGAATCTAAACTAAAATCTCAATAATACTTCTAAAAGATACATTTTAACTGGAACTTTGGAACTAAATAGTAACCCCAGAAAGAGAAAGTGAAAAAAGAAGAAAGTGTAAAAAGAAACAGCTTGTGTGTATTTGGATTGCTTGGTGACTTTGGGATTTTTGGATATTATATTTGAATGACTAAAAACAATTTGGGGGTTGTTTAGAAAAATTCTACAATGGCATCACTTCTGGATGAACTGAAAATGGAATTTAAAAAATATAAAGAAGAAACACAAGAAGGGAAGGGCTTTTTTGGCTCCGTTTTTCAATTCTTAGAAATGGCGATCTACAAATACGAGAAACAACAAGAAAAGACTGCGCAACTAGAAGATTGGGACAAAGAAGAAGCCATCTTTAATGAACAAGTAACTCTATTTGGGGAAGAAAGGGGAAAGAGAGGAAAGAGAATGGAGAATTTAAGATTTAAAAAAACAGCCAAAAAAGGGAAAAATAATTTGAAAGGTGAAGAAGGCAGGCAGATTGAGTTGTTCACAGAATCATTCAGTGATCCATCTCTCTGCCATCGGCTAACTCAGTCTGTCACATTGCTTGCCATGAGTCTGTCCTGAATAATAGAACCTTCAGTCATAAGGGAGGCTTAGGGTTTTAAGCACAGCCAAAGAGCAAACAGGTGTGCCTGAAATCTGTTCTGATGTCAGCATCTTGTTCTAAGAGAGACTGAGAAGGAAGCAGTGGGAAAAGATAAGTTTCCATGGAATACCCAAGCATTCCTATGGCAGTTCTATAGAATCCGACACAGAGTCGGCAATGCAATGCAATACTTTATTTTTGACAAGGTTGATTAGACACACAAGGAATTTGTCTCTGGTGGAGAAATTTTCAACTGTACACGAAAAGCAACAGAATAATAATCATAATATGATACCAATAAGATGGGATAGTAGAGAAGATGATAAGAATAATATTAATAATGTTACAGCCACCCAACATGAGTAAATATACTTAGACATAAAACAATACTGTGATGATTAGGTGTTTGCAGAATGATGGCACAAGAGAAAAAACTGTCCCTGCTTCTAGATGTTTTAGCATGCAATGTCTTATAGTATAGCAGCATCCTTAGGAAAGGAATTGATGTCCAGGGATGTTTGTAGATATTTTCTCAGTCCTCTTTCTGACTCCCTCAATATACAGGTCTTCAATGGAAGACAGGCTGGTTGCAATTTTTCTGCAGTTCTAACTATGTTTTGGTGTCTATATCTATCTTGTTTACTTGCTGTACCAAACCAGACAGTTATCAAAGTGCAGATAACAGATTCAATAATTAAAACTCAATATGTTCAGGCTTTTGGTAGGCACACACAAGCCCTCAAAAAAACTAACATATGATGTCATGGTATCAGAAAGCTCATCCAAGTCAACTGAAGCAGCTTCAAAAATCTCCAGTCTGTGCAATCAAAGCAAGTCTGTAACTTTAACTTTTCCTCCTCAGTCCAGTTCTTTACTGTTTTGAACACAGGTTTTGTGATTTTCAGTTTCTGTTTATAGTCAAGGACAAAATGAAACCATACAGTGATCAGAGAGACCCACAAGTCTCTTGAAACTCAATAGGGCCTACCTGATTTAAAGTATGACCCTTCTATGTCCACTATTTTAGGCAGCTGCTTCATTTTATTCATTGAATGGACAAGACTCTGTTATGACTCTGTAACCTACTAAAACTTCAAAGGATGCAAATACATGTCAACATTTAGGATGATGTTACCTACTATATATGCTGCTGTGAAAACTTACAAATTAATTTGAAGACCATTACATTTGCCTCTTTTTTCAAGAAATATTCCATGAAAACTCCTAGATTATTATTATTTTTTAAAAAAGAAACAACACAAAATTATATTGGAATTGGTTAGGATTTTTTTTTCTATTGATCAGTAGACTTGCAAATGTAAAGCTGACTAAAGTGATAAACATTTTAAGAAGAAAACATTCTGAGAAGCAAATTAATTCCCAATGGAGATTTAATCAATTGGCAACTAGTCACCTTTGTGTCTACCCAATGATAATATGGGTTTAATTAAGACAAATTCCTAGTTCTACTTAAGGATGTTTGTGGTGAAGTGTTCTGACTAGAATTTCTAGAATGGCACAGTATTGGCAATGTTCACACATGCTTTTTTAACCATCATACAGTATATCATGTCCATCCAGAAAAAATCAGAAGGACACAAATTTGATCTAACCGGAACCAAAGTTGAACCCAGGAGAGAAATAAAGGAGAGAAAGAGAATTCCTTGAAGCCTGGTTTTCCACCAATAAATAAATAAACAGACATATTGGCATTGATCTAGTCTACCAATCACTGAGAACAAAAGAACCACAATCAACAACGATCCCAAAGATAGCATTTAAAATGAACAAACAGGCATGTCACTATGAAACAACAAAAATCATAACCCATCAGCTCACAAGAAATTGCACCGCATTTCAGTAATAACAGTCAGTCAATTAAGCAATCCGAAACTAGATCATGACTCAGAAGTATCCGAACAAACAACACTAATTTATATCACACAGACGGTACTTAAAACCAAAGACCATGTCTCAATAACAAGAGCCAGCCAATCAAACAGTCCAAAAACAGACCATGTCTCAGAAGTAGCTGAACAAACAACATCCACACAAATTTGCATCAGATAAAAAGGTATTTAAACAACAGTGTTCTGACAAACGAGCACAATTCAAAGCGCACTGATGATGTCTCCACAAACAGTGATGAAATGTTTGCAACCAAATTGCCAAGCTCAGAGCTTGGCAACAGTCTAACTACCAACCTGAACTACTAATATTCAAATGCATGCCAACCATCGTAAATATATATTTTTCTGTTGGATCATTATTTATTTAAGAAAAAGGAAGAGATCCAGCAATTTAGGCTACTCTATATTCACATGAAGGGTTCAGAACTGAAGATGTCCGCTTCTTTCATTTATTTCAGCTAAGCACAGTATGAGCTGACTGCAAAAGTATCCAAAGTAACTCCAGCTTACATTCATCAATCTGCATCTTTGATAGCTATGTACTACCTGCACACACATACACATATGTATTCAATTCACTGGTTTTTAAAAAGCATCCAATATTGATGCATTTTAATTGGTGGTGAAACCAAAGGAATTTCTCAGCAAAAGAAACTATTCAAAGTTTTCAAAATAATACAACTTGTAATTAAAAGTGTAGAGAAAAGTGTCTTCCTTTACTTTGCAGGTATCAGATCAGATTAATTTTTCAGTGGGTATTATATCTGTGATTCAGAAAGAATATTAGAAAGAACAGGCAGTTAGGGTGATCCATGTAATGTGACTATAACTCTTCAACACATAAACATGAGGCATGCTAACTTGGGCCTAAGGGAGATGCTCTAGAACCATGATGGCAAACCTATGGTAGGCATGCCAGAAGTGGCATGCAGAGCCACTTCTGCGGGCACGTGAGAGGTCACCTGGAAGACCCCCCATTGTGCATGCGCCCACATTCCCTGCCAGCCAGCTGATTGTTGGGTATCTGCTACGCATGCACATGCAGCATGCAGGGGGGTTGCGTGTGCATTCTCAGAGGCGTGCGGTCTGGGGGGGTCGTATATGCATGTGCAGAGCATGTGGTGTGCATGCAGGGGTCTTGCGCATGCGCAGGGGGCAGGGGAGTCACGTACGCATTGCATCATGGGTGCAGGCACATTAGCCCATGTGTACACTTTTGGCACGCAATGTGGAAAAGGTTTGCCATCACAGCTCTAGAATATATTTTTTATTAATCTTGACATCTTTAAGATCTGTGGACTCCAATTCCTAGAATTCTCCCACCAGCATGAATTTTAGGAATTGAAGTCAACACATATTAAAGTTGTTAGTACTGAGAAGCACTGCTCTAAAACTTCTGGAATGTTTCAAGGTGTCTGTTCTTGTTATGAAGTAGGTGTTTTAGTACTATTGTTACTCAGAATATAAGATTAGAATCTGACAATAGATTGACACCTCTTGTTGACTGTGGAATGTACTGATGATTTTGGCCTGGTCACCATCTCACAACGCAACTATCATTCAAGGTTCTATTGTGATAAAAAAGAGGAAAGACTATTTCATATGCACTGCATATATAGTATATAGTTACAAAAGCAAGATAGTGGAATCATTGTGCAATTGAAATCCAACCTCTTTACAGATACATAATCATCAACAAAGATAAGGAAAATATTGTGTTTCTGTCAAACATTTATTACCAACATTTTTACGCACATATGCACATATGAATACATCACTGATATCTTTACAATGCCCAATGTACAATGTTTCAATACCTAGAGTAGAGCTTCTACACCTTTTTGTACCACTTTGAGAGTCTGATAAATGGGTCCCAGTTATCAAAAAGAACAAATATGTGACATGGAGATATATGTAAAAATAATATTATATTTTTTCCCTTGAAATCCTTCCATGGATCTCAGGTTAATAACCCCTTCTTAAACTGGCCTGTACAGACTAGGTGACAAAATGTGCATTATGATAAAAAAAAATTACACTCTCTGCAAACTGGTATTTTTATAATGCCACATACAAGTATACAATACAAGTTTGCAATGCAGCAATACAGCACATATTTTGTCCCTTGCCTCTCTGCAGACGCTTGTGATCAGACTGCAATAAGATTAATGGAGACTTTTAATAAATGGATTTCAGTAAAGCACAAGGTAGAATAATTGAGTCTTAAGTTAGATGTAATAAATTTATCTATTGATTTGGGATGGGGGAGGCTTAAACTAAATCTACTTAATCTGAAATGAATTTAATATACATATACTCTACTTTGAAAATTAGATTTAGACACTGCATAATATAAAAATGTAAGTCAAAACAAGTAAAGTATTTGCTTGATTATGGTGCTAGACTTCTAAGCATAACTACTAGCAAAAATTCTTTGTCCTTTTTTCCTAGAGAATATTTTTTTTTACTTAATTTCTTTGTTTCAAAATGAGGTGATCTCTTTAAGTAGGAACCTTCAGCTCTAGTTTGAACCAATGACAAAGCAAGCTTAATCTCAGATGTAAGTAATAAAAATTTGTCAATCATAATATTACATAAGTTATAAGAATCATAATATTACACAAGTTATAAGACTATAAGACTTAAACAAGTTATAAGACTTCACCAAAATAAAATACTTTGAATTTTAAACTTAGAACTTTAAAAGTGGATAAAAGATGGCTCCACTTTTCTCTTAGCTTTTGAAAAATCAAAATACTTCACATCAGGGGCTTACGGGAAGAGAAATGGTTAAGGTACCAGGCTGGCAACCAGGAGACTATGAGTTCTAGTCCCATCTCAGTTATGAAAGCCAGCTGGGTGACTTTGGGCAGTCATTCTCTCTCAGTCCAATTCATCTCACAGGGTTGAGAGAAAGTGAGAGGAGGAAGGAGCATGAGGCATGTTCAACACACACACACACACACACACGGACATCTCAGAAACTTTAGAATTACTTTCCATAGAATCTTCTACTAACATTTCTGGGATGCTAGAATCTAAACTTTCTTGTTACAAACTTTAGAACAAGAATACACTATTTTAATGTAATGTTCTGATTCTGTGGAAAGTAATTTCAATATTAGTTTTTAACACAACTTAAACTGTGTCATTCGTTTTGTTTTGATAAAATGTACAAAAGGCATTTGTTATTTTGTTGAAATATCAATTGTGGTCCTCAGATCTCTCTAGTGCTAGTTATTTGTCAAATGCTCTGAATGTATCTCTTTTATTGGGAAATACAATAAAAGAAATACATTTTCTATGAAGCAAGGTACTTACTTGGTGAATCACCTTCTATTGCATTTGAAACTCATAATAAGCAAGTTTCTTGAGAATAAACAGATAAATTATTTTAAACTTCTTGTGCATTTCAATTGTATTAGCCTTGTTACAGTGAAAAACAAGTCTTATTCAAAACCACTGTGCTTAAAAAGATTGTGTGGCATAAAATCTAGCTATTTTCCTGCTTTTTTTAATCATTACACAATTCCCAAAGCATTTGAGTATTTTATCTCCAAGGTCAAGTTTGGGGTATGCGTTGCAAGAAGTAAGCTGAAGGTATCCCTCAGGTCATAGTAAAAAAATGAATGGATGTTTTAATATTCATAAACAAAAATTAAGCAGAAAAGAGAAAAAACCATGCTTTATAATACAATATCATGCATTATTGAAGTGCACAAAAACTCAATAAACTATTTAGATTTCAGGAGCTCAAGGTAGTCTAAAGAAAAATAAATGCCATTTAAGCTGACAAACTAAAACACATTTTTTTCCCTAACAGATCTCAACAGGTCCTGTTTTACCCAGTCCAGCTCAGTTATAATTAAAAGTTTAAAACTGATCTGAAATTATTGCAACAGTATACTAATTTCATTCCAGTATATATTTTGTAATACTTTTAGTAGACATTTTTGGCTCTTTCAATCTGGGCAGAACGGGCAATAGAAAGAGTATTTGGAAGATGCCAGGTTTCTCACTTCTCTTATTAACAGATTGGAACATTCAATCATGCATCCACCTAAACACCAATCTATTTCATTTTTTACTAATACGTATGTATATATGTGTGTGTGTGTGTGTGTATGCATATATACTGTATACACGCACACACACATACACACACACACATACACACACAAACATATATATGATATTCAGCTTTGTTTGGGTATTTTCCCACATCATTACAGTTGTGCTTTTAAAGTTGTAGCAACGTTTCGGCAGAATCTCATCTGCCATCATCAGGCTTCTGTATTGTGTTCGTCTGTGAGTCAGACTTTTACAGTGGTTTCAGTTTTAAATTTGGGACTAGCCTACTGCTGTGCCAAAATGTTTTTTTCTTCATCCTGATTGGTTGGGAGTCTTGGTCTGTGTTTATTGGTCTTGGAGTTTGCTGTGTTTTGCTTGATTGGTGTTTCTAATATCTTCTGTCTGTTTTGTGGCTCTTTTTGTGTCTTGATTGGCTGGCAACATTGTGTTCCTGTATTGGAGGCCTTTAGTGCAGCTTGGCTCTGAGTAAATGGACGGCTATCATTTGTTAGGAAGCTATGTTTCATCTGGGTGCCTGGTTGGGGTGTGTTTGAGCTGGAGGTATCAGGGGGGATCTGTTTGTGCCCAGGTGTTTGCCTGGCTAGTGGTGTGGAGATTTTTTGTTTGTGAGTGCAGGCTTCCAAATAATTGACAGTCTGGTGGAAGCATCTCTTCTATTCATGCTTTCAGGTCTTTTTTCAATCTCTATGGTTTCTCTGATAATTCTGTGGCTGAAGTTTTCTATAGTGGCTAGGGTTTTGGTGCCATTAAAGTTGATGCTGTGACCTGTGGCTTTCATGTGTTGGACTAGTGAGGAAGTGTGTTTCAGCTTTTTGACTGCATTTTTATGTTCATCCAGGTGGGTACTTATTCTTCTATTGGTCTGTCCAATGTATGTGGCCGGGCATGATGCACAGGGGACTTCGTATATGCCTTGGTTTTCCAGGTCAATTTTATCTTTGGGGTTTCTAAGGATGGCTGCTATTTTTCTGTCTGTTTTGAAGACAGTCTTGATGTGATGCCTGTGTAGCATCTTACTGATTTTGTCTGTAGTACCTCTTATGTAGGGCAGGACTGCTGTTCCATAGGTCTGTTCATCTTCTGGGTCTCTATTATGTCTCAGTGTGTTTTTGTGGATCAAGCCGGTGATTTTGCTTTTGTGGAAGCTGTTGGCTGTCAGTACTTTAGTCAGGGTGCATAGTTCAGTCTTTATGTGTGTCTTGTCTGCCAGGCGTTTGGTTCTGGTGATTAGTGTTTTGGCCATAGAGTTTATCTGTGCTGGGTGGTGGTGGGATTGGGTGTTTTCTTCTGGTATATTGTGTGTCCGAGTGTGCCATCTGTTTTTTTGTAGATTAGTACATCTAGGAATGGTAGTTGTTTGTTTGTTTCCGTTTCCATGGTGAACTTGATTTTGGGGTGTGTGCTGTTTAGGTGTGTTAGGAAATTGTTAAGGTTTTCTTTTCCATGGGGCCAGATCACAAATGTGTCATCGATGTATCTTAACCATATTTAGGTTTGTGGGTGGCATTAGCCAGGGCTCTGGATTCGAATTCTTTCATGATTGTGCTTTTGCCCCATGGAAAAGAAAACCTAAACAATTTCCTAATGCATTGAAGTTTCCTGAAATAAACATTGCCGATAAATATCTCCCCAAATTGTTACCTTGTAAAAGTATTGGACTACAACACTCATTAGTCTGAGCCATCATGATCAATGATAATGGACGATGAATATTGTAAGCGAACCTATCTAGAAGGCATCACAGCACTGAAGACTGCTGTATGGGATTCCTTATTAATTGTTTGAGGATGATGCTATGGTGTGTGTGTGTGTGCTTTCAGGCATAGTTATGTTGAGCTTCAAAATAGCATTAATTTGAAGTTATACCCCATTCGCTAGCCTTTTTCTAAATTTTAATTTTAGTAATATTTTTATTTTTGCCTTTTATTTTAAAGGGAAAGCCTCAGAGTTTTTTTTTTCTTTTTTCTTCTTTATTTTTCTTTTCTTTTTTATTGGGACTTTTTTGCTTTTCATATTTATGTTTTTGGACTACTTTGTTGTTGAGGTTGTTTTTTTTTTTTTTTTTTTTTTTGGATTATTGAGATTTTTTAATTGGATTAAGGTGTGAAGAATCTGAAGGAACTTTTTGTTTTTTTTTCTCTTTTTGCTTTTTCTTTTTTCCTTTTTCTTTTGCTCTTAATCAATATTATTATTTTTGGATTTGTTTGTTTTTTTCTTTCTATTTTTTCCTTTTTTATGGTGGACTATCTCGTAATTGGATTAGGGTCTAGAAGAACCTGAAGATCTTTCTTCTTCCTTTTTTTCTGTTTCTTCTTTGGTTTCGTGTTTTTTACTATTGGAGTTCTCCATTTTGGATTATAATTGGCTGCTCTCCCAGTTGGATTAAAAGTCAAGAAGAATTTGAAGTTTTGGAAACATTGAAATGAGCAGGAAACCAATACCATCTGGCATTTCTGCTTCTACCTCTGCTTACCCACCAGCTGGAGGACAACGTTTAATTCAGACAATGTTGAAGCAAGATAAGGAACAAGAAAAAATAACTTTACAGTTACAGATGATTATGCAAGGAATCCAAGATCTCAAGACAAAATCAGATATCATTGAACAAAGAACAGGAAATATTGAACAAAGAACAGAAAATATTGAACAAAGAATAGAAAATATTGAACAAAGAGCAGAAAATATTGAACAAAGAATAGAGAAGACTGATGAAAAAGTGGAAAATATTAAACAAATGATGGTTAAGTATGAGGAGAGATTCCAAAAAATTGAGGAAGAAGGAAAACAAAGAGAGAAGAAGATTGGAAATATTGACAGCAGATTAACAGCGGTTGAACAAGAAAAAGGTGGGATGTTGAGGTGGGAGATGGAAAGGTCAGAATTTTACCTCAGATTTCAAAATATAGAAGAGGAAAAAGGAGAAAATTTGGCAGCGGTAATGATAGAAATTTTGGCAGATGCTTTGGAAATTACAGAGGAAAAGATGATGGATGGAATAGATGAGATATATCGAGTCTATACAAGATATGCGATGAGAAATAAATTACCCAAGGAAGTCCATATTAGATTTACCAAAAAATCCATTAAAACGCAAATATTACAAGTAGCAAGAGAGAAAACACTGAAATACAAAGGTAAAGAGGTTGTGGTTTTAAAACAAATACCCAGAAGAGTGAGAGAAATGAGAAGAGAATATCGATTTCTGACCAAAATACTATTGGAAAACGAAGTGAATTATAGATGGCTGATTCCAGAAGGACTAGTGTTTGGGTGGCAAGAGCAGAGATATAGAATTGATTCAATTGAGAAAGCAGAACTTTTTCATGCAGAATTCTTTGGAGGAAGAAGAGAGGAAGCAGAGAAAGAGGCTTTATCAATTGAGTTTCAAGATGAACAACTGGAGACTGAAAAAGAGAAAGGAGCAGCAGGGGGACAGATGGATAATAAAGAACAGCGTGAAGTGAGATCCACGAGAGCTGTTAGACCTAAATATAAAGCATAATCATGGAGGAAAAAAAACTGATTACAATGAATATAAACGGACTTAATTCAGCTGTTAAAAGAAGGAAAACTTTTCATAAATTAGAGAAATTAAAATTTGATATAATTTGTTTACAAGAAGTTCACATTAAAAAACAACATGAACAATTGTTATTACAGCCAAAATTAGGGAAAATATTTACCTCTTTGACTCAATGTAAGAAAAGAGGTGTGGTTTTATACATTAAAGAGGCTATTCCAGCAAAATTGATTTACACGGATGAAGATGGAAGAGTATTAATGGTAGAAATAATGGACAATACTATAAAAATACTCTTGATTGCAATTTATGCTCCGAATGATAAACAAGAAGAGTTTTATAAAAAGCTGCACATGAAAATAATTGGACTGGACTATGTTAATATAATTATGATGGGAGATTTTAATGGAATTGTGGACAATAAACTGGACTATATAGCAACAACAACAAAGCAAAATAGAAAGGCTCTCCCAAGGTCCTTTTTTAAAATGACAGATGAATTAACTTTAAAAGATATTTGGAGAGAAAGAAACGTTAAAGCTAAACAATATACTTTTTATTCAAATAGACATTTATCATGGTCCAGATTAGATATGATTTGGATCTCAACAGAACTAATATCTAATATTAAAGAAACAAATATTGAAACAAGTACCTGGGCAGATCATAGCCCAATGACAATTAAATGGAAGGGACAAAAAAAAAAGATCGAGATGGACATTAAATAATACTATTTTAAAGGAGAAAGATTTTACACAATGGATGGAGAAGGAATTGGCTTTTTTCTTCAGAGAAAATAAAAAAGAAGATACTTCAACGCAAAATGTGTGGGACACAATGAAGGCATACGCTAGAGGTTTGATAATAGATTATACAAGAAAAAAGAATATTAGGAAAAGGCAAGCTTCTAAGGCCTTGGAAGATGAGTATAAAATTCTTGAAAAAGAATTACAGAAAATGCCACAGAAAAAGGATATTAAATTGAAGCTGGATGTAATCAAACATAAAATGGAATTAATAGAGAAAGAAGAACTGGCACAGAAAATTAGAAACTCTAAACAGAATTATTTTGAAGATGCAAATAAACCAGGTAGATGGCTAGCATATAAATTGAGAAAAGAGAAGGAATCAAGAAAAATATTGAAGTTAATAGATGAACAAGGCCAAGTTTGTTATGGGAATAAGGAGAAAAAAGAAATTATTCGAGATTTTTATGGGCAATTATATAAACAGGAGAATATTGATGAAGAAAAAGTCAAACAGTATTTACAGGAAGCTAAGTTATCAAAGATACCTAAAGAGACTGAAGAAATGCTAGAAAGCAATATAACAATGATGGAACTAAATGAAGCATTTAAGAGACAAAATAATGGGAAAGCTCCGGGTCCAGATGGGCTTCCAGTAGAATTTTATAAAACATTTCAAGAATTATTGAGCATCCCATTGTTAGAAGTTATGAATGAAGTTATGTTAAAAAAGATGATACCTAAAACATGGTCAGAGGCTTATATTACACTTATACCGAAGGAAGAGACTGACCCATTGCAAATTAAGAATTATAGACCTATTTCTTTATTGAATGCAGACTATAAAATCTTTGCTTCAATCTTAGCAGAAAGACTTAAAAAATATTTAAATAATTTTATTCACTCAGATCAAAATGGATTTCTGCCAAAGAGACAAATTAGAGACAATATGAGAGTAATCTTGGACACTTTGGAATACTATGAGGCTCATCCTGAAAAGCAAATGGCTTTGATATTCCTAGATGCTCAAAAAGCATTTGACAACATGAACTGGAGATTTATGTTATTATTATTGGAGCAGATGGGTTTCGCTAAAAAATTTATTCAAGCAATAGAAGCTATATATAATAAACAGACAGCAAGGGTAATGATGGAGGGGGAACTTACAGATTTTATTAATATAAGGAAAGGCACAAGACAAGGATGCCCCCTATCTCCTTTGCTATTTGTGTTGACCTTGGAAGTGTTGAATAGAAATATTAGGGATGATAAAAGCATAAAAGGAATGAAAATTAAGAAGGAAGAATTTAAGCTACAAGCTTTTGCTGATGACTTAGCTTTTATTTTGGAAGATCCGCTAAAAACAGCTCCAAAGTTACTGGAAAGGATAGAGGCATATGGAGAGGTGGCTGGTTTGAAAATAAATAAAGACAAAACAAAGATTTTGACAAAGAATATGCTATTGAGACAGAGAGAAGAATTGGCAGATCTTTTGAAAATTCAAGTTACAAATAAGGTTAAGTATTTGGGGATATATTTGACAACAAGATGTAGCACATTAAAGGAGAATAATTATGTTAAACTTAAACAACAGATAACTACAGATTTGAAGAAGTGGGAAAACTTGCAATTGTCATTAATAGGGAGAATTTCAACAATTAAGATGAATATCTTACCTAGAATTTTATTTTTGTTTCAAACAATACCAATTAGGCTTGGAAAAGACTATTTTGAAGATTTAAATAAAATTATGTTGAAGTTTATATGGCAAGGTAAAAAAGCGAGAATAAAGCTAAAGCTTTTGCAAGATGCTAGAATTAGAGGAGGTTTTGGTCTGCCTAATTGGGAATTGTATTATCAAGCTTCAAGTTTGATGTGGGTCAAAGAATGGATAACATTAAGGAAACATAGGTTGTTGACATTAGAAGGGCATGACTTGCTGTTGGGTTGGCATGCTTTTTTATGGTATAAGGGAACTAAAACACAGGGTTATTTTAGAAGACATTATGTACGGGAGTCTTTGTGGTTAAATTGGGAGAAGATAAAAAGACAATGTTATTTGAAAATTCCAGTTTGGTTATCGACCATTGAAGCATTTTCCTATCCTATAATCTACAAGAAGGAACAAACAGTTAGATATGGGGAACTTTTGAATGAAAAGGGTGAACTTAAATCGATCCAAAACTTAGAGGAACAAGGTATAAGGATGAATTGGTTTTCATATGCACAAATACACTCAAGGTATGATGAAGATTCTAAAACGGAGGGATTTTATGATAAACAGACTGATTTAGATAAGATCTTGATGGGTACTGATGAGAAGGTGATTAAAAACTTATATGGTTATTTACTGGGAATGAAATTAGAGGAAGAACAAGTCAAAGAAACTATGATTGTTTGGGGGAAGAATTTTGGATATGGGATTGATTTAGAGAAATGGCAGAAATTGTGGTCTCAAAATTATAAAATGACAATGTCAACAGCATATAAAGAAAACTTGTATAAGATGTTTTACAGGTGGCACTTTCCTCCGACAAGAATAGCAAGAATGTTTAAGAACAAATCTGAAAAATGCTGGAAATGTCATCAGATACCCGGCTCGTATTACCATATGTGGTGGACTTGTGAGGATGCTAGAAAATATTGGACTATAATTCGCATGTGGTTGGAAAAAATGACAAAGAAACATATAGATTTGAAACCAGAGATCTTCTTATTGGGAATTTTACCTGATATATATAGTAAAGATTTGAAATACCTGATTGTAAATGTATTAACAGCGGCCAGGATTGTATTTGCTAAAAATTGGAAGAATGAGAAAATACCATTACAGGAAGAAATTATTAAGAAAATATTGGAATGTGCTGAGATGAGCAGATTGACATTTGAAATTAGAGAGCAAGAGGATAAACAATTTTACGAAATTTGGGATCTTTTTTATAAATGGCTAGATGATAAAATACGATAATAGAATATTTAGAATGCTAGATAGTAAGGAATATCTTTATTTTGCTATTATTTTGCTATTTGATATTATATTTATAAAGGATTTTTTAGGATTGATTTGATATGACTAGATGATTTGTTATAGAGTAAACTGGTTTAAAGTATTGTTAGCTCATTAAGCATGAATGATTAAAAATATAGTCAAAAACTTCTTTTTTTAGTGATATTAGGATATATAAGTTTGGATTGACAATATGAGTTGTTATATAACATAATTGTAATTGAGACTACAGAATGAATGCACAAAAATGATGAACCAACTGACACACTGGATGTACATATAAGAGTTGATGTTTTTATGTTTTGTTTGTCTTGTTTGTTTGTAGAAAATTAATAAAAACTTTTTCAAAAAAAAAAAAATAGCATTAATTTGAAGAAGTTAAGCCAAATGCTTGGTTGAAGCAATGCCCTAATAGATTCTTGATCTGGATTATAAAAGAGGACTTTGTGGGCACACCCATTCATGGAAACATTTACTTTTCTCCAGAGTGAATCATTTTATTCACTATTGGTTGATTGATTTTGCTTAATAGGTTTATATACCGCTCCAATCGATAATTGTCTCTGAGCAGCTCACATATCTCATTCAGGAACCAGCTTTTAAAAAGTTAAAATCATAGTAAAATTTCCAAAAATAACAAACTAACTAAAAGTAAAGCAAAGCTCCTGAAAACTCCATGAACTCCTGCAAGGTCGACCGAGGCCCAACTCTTCTTTATAGAAGAGCCATCTTACTTTTCAGACCTCAAAGCCTTTCTGAAACAGTCTTCACTTAAAGGTTTTTAATGGAATCATCCTGCTTTGATTAGAAGAATCAAGATGAAGTGGTTCACTTCTTTTAGTGAAGGAACTGCTTCAAACCTGATTGCTTTGATCATTTGAAATAAAATCACACTTTAGATCAAAGAAGAGCTGAACTTCATGACCTCTGTCATTTGGAAAACACTATAGTTTCTGTAGTGGGTCATAAGAAGCAACATATGCCATATGGAGGGAGCTTAGCTAATACAGATAAATATATGAAGCAAGGAGTATATGCAAACAGGAATTTACCAAGATTTAAAGAAAGTAAACAGTAGTAACCAGAATTGTCATAACCAACTTAGTCCAAAACTCATCAGAATTCATCTCTGCTATACAGGTACACCTTGACTTACAGCCACAATTGAGCTCAAAATTTCTGTGGTTAAGTAAGGCATTTGTTAAATGAGTTTTGTCCATTTTGTTGTGAATTAATAAAAGTACTTGAATAAAGATTATTAAGAGCTTGAAGTAAAGTGCAGGGTTCTGGCCCTGCACTTCTGATTGGCCGATAATAGCGACATCGGATTGGTCCGTTCAGGAGAATCTGATTGGCTATTAACGAGCCTCTCCCATTGGTTAACGGAGCTAGCGCTCCCTGTGTTTTCATTGGTTAAATACTCAAGAGCTTGCCTATATAAAGGGGGCCGTTGTGGCCATAGAGCTGAGCTGTTACACCATGTTAATAAAGAGTTTGAAGTTCACTGTTCACCAGCTCGTCTCCATCCTTAGCGCCCATGCACAGAACTTAACACTGGCGACGAAGGTGGGATGTGGAGAAGTCAGAGCTGACTGAACGAAGAAAAACGATAAAAGAGCACGTGGCTGAAACGCACCAATGGCAGAACCATGTCCGGCGGCGTCATACCACCCGCTCCATTCAACCCGGCACAAGAAGACTGGCACTCATATATGGATCATTTCCAGATGTTTCTGGAGACCAACAATTTGAAGGATGCCACTACTGGAAAGAAACGGGCGGTATTCCTAACTCATTGCGGGCTGACTGTATTCAAGATGGCCAAGGCACTAGCGAAACTGGCAGAAGTAAAGTCTATGGACTGGGATGTCTTCGAACCCCTGCTGAGGGCTCACTATGCACCGACTGTGCCAACGCTCGTTAGAAGGCATGAATTTTACCAGAGAAGTCAGCAGAAGGGTGAAAGTGTTGCTGATTTCATAGCGGATCTCCGGAATCTGGGAGGCCTATGTGAGTTTGCCGACCTAGAAGAAGCCCTAAGAGACCGAATAGTTCTGGGATTAGATGCTCCAGGCACACAGAGTAAGCTGATGGCGAAAGGCGACATTAGCCTTAAAGATGACATCGCTGAAGCTACTGCAGCAGAAGCAACCAGGAAGTCGGCTGCCCAAATGCGCCGCACCCACGCCCCGCTTCGCCAACTCGCCCACAAAATTTCACCCCAGTCAGAAGGTGACAGCCCACCACGAGGACCTCAAATTATCATCAGAAACCGATGAAAAGAGGTCCACCGACTTCGGTCCAAACGAGACCAACACCAGAGATCACAGTACCAATGCGCTGGTTGTGGAGCAAGCCACCCCCGGTCAGAATGCAAATTCCTCGACGCACTCTGCCATGTGTGCGGGAAAAGAGGCCATATCGGATGGGTCTGTAAAAGCAAGCTAGGACCCAGCCAGCCCTCGAGGGGGGCTAACTATCGCCAACTGACAGGAAGCCGTCCTGTAAAGCAAGAACCCGTGAACCACCAATGGAACAACCACTCCTACAGAAACAAAACTCTAAACCACTCAACAAAGCGAGAAGAGGCTCACCAAACTATCACGATCGGTCATGCCTCATCTCTTGATGTCAAGAAGATCCGAGTAAAAGTGGCCATCGAAAACCAGCCCTGCCTGATAGAAGTCGATTCAGGATCGTCCCTCTCAATGGTTTCCTGGAAGACCCTCAAGCAGCTCATCCCTACTGTCCGGCGGCAAGACCTCAGATTCCAAAGACTCATACTCAAAGACTATCAAGGAAATCGAATTCCGGTCAATGGATCCAGCCGAGTCCGGGTATCATTTAAGAACCGTACAGCATTCCTACCCCTGACTGTAATCGACAGGGATTGGCCTGGTTTGTTAGGCCTCCAATGGTTCGCTCCACTTGGAATTGAAGTAGCCGGCATTCACCGAACCTGCAGCAGCGACTGGGAAGAGGACCTCGTCCAAGAATTCCAGGATGTCTTGGCAGAAAAACTAGGTGAGTACAAGGGGACCCCGATATCATTTAACCTCAATCCCGAAATAGCTCCCATCCGCTTTAAGCCTTGTCGAGTTCCATTTACCCTTAAACCAAAGATTGACAAGCAGCTTGATAAATCAATAGCCCAGGTGTGTTAGAACCAACCGATCACTCTCTCTGGGAAATCCCAATCGTGACACCCATCAAGCCGGATGGATCGATAAGAATTTGTGGGGACTACCGAGCCACCCTGAACCATGCCCTTCAACAAAACGCTTACCCGGTACCGGTGGTGCAACACCTCCTCCATTCCCTGGGGGGCGGAAAAGTCTTTGCTAAACTAGACTTAGCCCAGGCATACCAACAACTGCCTGTAGACAAAAAAACGGTGGAGGCCCAAACGATCATTGCACACCGAGGTGCGTTTAAATGTAACCGACTCCAGTTCGGAGTAAGTGTAGCCCCAGGAATCGTTCAAAGTTTGATGGAAAGATTATTACAAGGGATAAAAGGCGTTGTCCCATATTTTGATGATGTGTTAATCGCTGCCCCGACTCGGAAAATACTAAAGGATCGTCTGAGGTTGGTTCTCCAGAGATTTAAAGACACAGGTCTCAAAGTTAAAAAAAACAAGTGTCAACTATGTACGGATTGTGTAGAACTCTTAGGATATTTAATTGATAGTCAAGGTATTCACCCCACCGACAGCAAACTTAGGGCAATCAAAAACGCCCCAAAACCCCGAAATAAGGCCGACCTCCAGGTTTTTCTGGGCCTTATCAATTTTTATAATGTTTTCCTGCCTCACAAAGCAACCGTAGCCGAACCCCTACGTCGTTTGTTGGACAAAAAAGCAACCTGGGTATGGGGACACAGAGAGGAGCAGGCATTTCGACATGTGAAAAATTTATTGACTTCTAACGCTGTTCTGATGCAGTATAATGAGACTTTTCCTTTAACGATCACGTGCGATGCATCACCATTTGGAGTGGGCGCCATTTTGAGCCACGTTTTGCCAAACGGTAGTGACACCCCTGTTGCCTATTTCTCAAAGATGTTATCAAAAGCAGAACGCAATTACAGTCAAATTGATAAAGAGGCCCTTGCTATTGTGTCTGCTGTTAAGAGATTTCATGAATATGTGTATGGCTGAGCCTTTACTATAGTGACTGACCACAAACCTTTGCTGGGAATAATAGCGGGAGATAGGCCAACACCTTATATATTATCTCCCAGAATGACTCGCTGGTCAGAATTCTTGGCGGCATATAATTACAAGTTGCAACACCGCCTGGGGAAGGCCATTCCCCATGCTGACGCATTGAGCCGTGCACCACTTCCGGAGACCATTGATGACCCCGCTCTGACAGTTACAACACTGCAGATTGAGACACTTCGAACACCACCACTAACAGCCCGAGATATCAAAATGGAAACGAAACGTGACCCCATTTTAGCACGAGTCCTCAGTTGGGTCAAGCACGGATGGCCATTGGACCAGATACCTGACGACTACGTCCCATTCAAGAATCGACAAACGGAACTATTTTCCCAGAAGGGCTGCATTATCTGGGGTGATAGAGTCATTGTCCCAGAGCGGTTACGACGAGTGATACTAAGAACCTTGCACGATGGCCACCCCGGCATTGTGCGCATGAAAGCCCTCTCACGAAGCTACGCGTGGTGGCCGGGTATCGACAAGCAGATCGAGACATGGGTAAAAGCTTGTCACAAATGCCAGGAAGTAAGCAACGCCCCTCCAAAAGCAACCCTGGCTGAATGGGAAACACCAAGGGGACCATGGTCCCATATTCATCTGGACTTTGCGGGACCTACCAAAGGACACATAATTTTATTAACGGTGGATGCCTACTCGAACTGGCTTGAAATCCATGAGATGAGAAATACAACAACCGAATCAGTCATCAGGAAACTAGACAGACTATTTGCAACACATGGATTACCAGACGTTCTGGTATCCGACAATGGGCCCCAATTTACCGCGCTGTCCTTTGAACAGTACCTGGCGGACCGCAGTATTCGCCATGCACTGACTTCGCCGGGTCATCCTGCGGCCAACGGAAGGGCAGAGCGCATGGTACAATTCGTCAAGTAAACCTTGCATAAAATGGACTATGGCGATATAGAAGACAAGATTAACCGGATACTCCTTTTGCAGCAAAGCACTCCACACAGCGTCACCAACAAAACTCCCGCCGAGTTATTGATGGGGCGGAAACTCCGCTCCCACCTCAACCGTCTGCACCCATCATATGAACCTGAAAAACCACACGGATCCAGCGGGAAATGCCATAACTTCCAGGTAGGTGACTTGGTTTTCGCTAGGAACTTTTCGGGCGATCCGTTGTGGGTCGAGGCAACTGTAGTCCAAGTAACCAGCCCCAGATCGTACTGCATGAGACATCGCGACGATAGAATATGGAAGCACCATATTGATCAGCCGCATTCAAGGCTACAGTCGGGAATCTCCGAGTCCCCTGACTTCCAAACCAAGGGGGGAGGAGATACCGAGAAAGCTGAATTTGAAATGGTAGAAAGCTTAAGCAGAAGTAATGACTGCTCAGAGGCAACATGTGAAGAAGGATCGGGGATGGGGGTGAGCTCACCTCAACGAGATGCCGAGAACATTAGTGGCAACAAAAATTTGAATATAGAACTGGAGGCACCCTTTTCACCAGATAACGTCCTACCCCAACAAGACTGTAGCCAAATACCGGGAGAACAACATAAATCAAATAGACAATCAAAACAACCTGCCTACCTCAAAGACTTTGTGACCGCACCCCTTAAACAAAACCTGGGGGGAAGGGGTGTTGTGAATTAATAAAAGTACTTGAATAAAGATTATTAAGAGCTTGAAGTAAAGTGCAGAGTTCTGGCCCTGCACTTCTGATTGGCCGATAATAGCGACATCGGATTGGTCTGTTCAGGAGAATCTGATTGGCTATTAACGAGCCTCTCCCATTGGTTAACAGAGCTAGCGCTCCCTGTGTTTTCATTGGTTAAATACTCAAGAGCTTGCCTATATAAAGGGGGCCGTTGCGGCCATAGAGCTGAGCTGTTACACATGTAAATAAAGAGTTTGAAGTTCACTGTTCACCGGCTCGTCTCCATCCTTAGCGCCCATGCACAGAACTTAACACATTTTATGACCTTTCTTACCACAGTTGTTAGGTGCATCACTGCAGTTGTTCATGTGATGATCCGGAGTGTAACACAAACATAACAAAATCCAAAACATCAATAAATATCCTTTAATGCCTCCAACTTGGCCCCACTGTTCAATAATTCTCCGTTGGAGATAAAACATATTCAAAAATAGACTTCAAAAGAAAGCAATACAGTCCAAACTTAATGAGAAGATAGAGGTGAAATAAAAAAAACTAAAACAAACTACAATGAAGGAGTTTTCACAATGGACTAGGATAAGTAATTACCAACTTCAAGGAGATAACAAGGCACAGTCTGTTGGAAGGACGCCAACCAAGATAACTTCAGCCCAAAATAACACATGCTTTGCTTCTGGCAATACTGTGTTTTAACTGTCTCTCTTATATACTATTCTCCCCAGCTTCAACCAATGAGGGGGATTATGGACGCTTCCTCTTTCGTTAGCCAAGTTGTTGCCTTCTCTGTTCCTCCCTGCATGTACTTCGGATGAAGAGGGGATGGCCTGGTTCTTCCTCTGACTGCTCAGCCGGCCTCTGCCTTTCCCCAGCCTCCTCCCCAACCTCCGGAGCCACACCTCCATTTCCTGTTGGCTGTTCCTCCTCTCCCTCAGAGTCTGACGCTAACAAGGGCATAACAGTTCAGTTAGTAACAAGTGCAATTGGCTTCCCCATTGATTTTGCTTGTCAGAAGATTACAAAAGGTGGCCACATGACCCTGGGACACCGTGACTGTCATAAATATGAGTCAGTTTCCAAGCAGCTGAATTTTGATCATGTGACTATGGGGATGCTGCAATGGTCATAAGTATGAAAAACTATCATGAATCCCTTTTTTTCAGTGCTATTGTAACTTTGAATGGCCACTGAATGAACTGTTGAAAGTCGAAGATTACCTGTAAATAATGTCTATGCAGAATGAAAGTGATATGAATCTTTTAGAAGAGCAATCTGCCAATGATATAATATAGCCTTGCATGGATATTTTTTATTAATTAGCTGTATATAATATTGGATACATAAATATTCTGCTGCCTGATGATTGCTCTTTTTCTAATAAAGCTGCTGATGTTAATTCTCTCTCTCTCTCCCTCCCTCCCTCTCCTGTTTCTTAGCATATTCTCCAACAGATATTCTGCACTTGAAAAGTTAAAAGTCTATTTAAATGGCTTCCTTGACTGTTTTTCTACATGGTTATTTTTATGACTGGAATTTGGAAAGAACTATGCATGAATCATTAAAAATGTAAGTGTGGTGTAGTTTTAGTTCTCAGAATTCAACTTCTCTGTTTAGATCGTTTAATACACCTTGATGAACTTTTGCAGCAGCATCAGAAACCTTAGTGACTCTCTTCTCCCCACCCCACCTAAAATCTCCAGCTGTTCTTGGCCTACATTTAATAAATATTTGGGGGGGGGGTGAGATTTCCTCAGCAGACTTTCACAAGAAGGGAAATATGCTGTGCTGGTTGGTGACATTCCATCAATCAGTAGAATCTATAGGGCCTCATCTTTAGTAATTTTTAGACTTTAGGACTAACATGCTTTCCTTAATTATTATGCTGCATTTATGAATGTGCCTTACACCTATTCCAACAGCCACAAAATCCCTCCTGTTTAAGTTATTTTTTTCTTCAAAGAAGGAATTGTCTTGTTACTGAGCAACAACCACATAGCAGGAAATAATTCAATTCTAGAAGCTTCTATTGTTGTCTGCTTTTTTAGATGAAGATTGGATGTTGAGTTTATTTACTCACTTCATTAGATTCGCTATATTTCCTTTCACAAGCTGACAAAGAAGTAAAGAAGGATTTAGATGCTTGAAAAAGAATGTTGCTGGAGTTTCCATTAGGGTTGGAAGAGAAAATCTAGAAGGAAATGGATAATCTTAAATATGGTTTGTTACTTGTTTCTGTTCTTAAAATATTAATATTTTTATATATGGTTGAAATACAAGGCTAAATTATAAACAAATATGCTGAGTAATACCTATTTAGAAGAATACAGATTTGGCCAATTGTAAGAATAATTCTTCAAATCCAAGCCAGTATGAAACATTCTTCTTTTTGATTAGATACAATCAATTAGACACAAGAACAGTTTTTTCCCTGAACGCCATCACTCTGCTAAACAAATAATTCCCACAACACTGTCAAACTGCATTACTATTACTATTAATCCTCCCATTCTTCCTTTCACCCATCTCCTCCCACTTATGACTATATGACTGTAACCTTGTTGCTTGTATCCTAATAATTTTTATTGACTGTTTCTAATATGATTTGATTGCTTATTGTATCCTATGACTATTATTAAGTGTTATATCTTATGATTCTTGACTCTTGGCGAATGTGTTCTGTACCTTCATTTGAATTCTTGAGATCCCCGCGCTTTGATTGGCCAAAGCGTGGGGCGATTGGATTGGCTAGGTGAGCCATGCCGAGTGGCTCG
Source organism: Hydrophis major (assembly GCA_033807585.1). Classification (NCBI taxonomy): domain Eukaryota; kingdom Metazoa; phylum Chordata; class Lepidosauria; order Squamata; family Elapidae; genus Hydrophis; species Hydrophis major. The sequence goes on along the minus strand of CM066329.1, from coordinate 301,638,503 downwards.
CTGAGAATCTCCCGCGATTGGTAGATTCGAATTGCGGGAGATTCAAAGCGGTGCCATTGGCCGCGGCCGCCGCGGCTTTGGAATAAAAAGCCGCAAAGTTTTTCTAAGAGCCAGTTCGGTTCCTGACTTCAATAAAGAGCTTGATACAAAGTCACTGACTCCTGGCTTCCTTCTCCGCAGACTTAACACTGGCGACGAGGGTGGGATCCTTATCCTGAACCAAAGCACGTGTCCGATGGAAGCCAGCCAACCGACGAGATGGCCAGCATCGCGCCACCAACCCCCTTCAACCCTGCCAGCGAGGACTGGGAATCTTACACGGACAGATTCCACATGTTCCTCGAATGCAACGACCTGAAGGTTGCCACGGGACTGAAGAAAAGAGCCATCTTCCTAATGCACTGCGGGCCTGCAGTATTTAAGATGGCAAAAGCTCTAGCCAAGCCCGCCGATGTAATCGCGATGGATTGGGCGGACATCGAGCCATTACTCCGGAAACATTATGCTCCAGCTGTACCCATCCTCATCCGACGACATGTATTTTATCGGCAGGACCAGCGGTCGGGTGAGAGTTTCAGTGATTTTGTCACAGAGCTGCGGCACCTTGGAGAACTATGTGAGTTCTCCAATATGAATGAAGCCCTGCGAGACCGAATCGTGCTCGGCCTTTGGGACCCCATTCTCCAAAGTTGGTTGATGGCTAAGGGCAACATCGCTCTCGCCGATGCCATCTCTGAAGCCGCAGCAGCCGAAGCAACCTGACAATCAGCAGACCGCATGCGGAGACTGAACGCCGGGGACCGCACCGCAAGCAACAATCCTGCAAGGTCGACCGAGGCCCAACCTGAAACTACCACCCACCAGGGCGAACTCCACTCCACCTCGGGCACGTCAGATGAGGAGGAAGACATCCACCGTCTCCAGGCAGGCTGCGATCAGCGCAGCAGGCGGAGTCGTAAATCGAGGACCGCATGTGCCGGTTGTGGAGGCGACCACCCCAGATCCGAATGCCGGTTCTTCGACTCCATTTGCCGGCACTGCAACAAAAAAGGCCACATAGCCCACGTCTGCCACCTCAAGAAAACCCACAGCCCCAGATGATGGGACCCGAGCGAGCGGAAATGAGAGAGCCAACCCCCAGGACCAGAAACCGCCCAGCAGACAACCGTTGGGAACAGAACGGACAAGCCCAATGAGGGGGCGAGAGCCGGCAGAGAGAAGAGACACATCAGACGGTCACCATCAGCCACGCAACAACCAAAGACGCCAGAAAGGTCTATGTGGAGGTAGGCATCGAAGGCGAACCCTGTAAAATGGAGGTGGACTCCAGGTCCTCCCTCTCAATGGTAGCATGGCAAGGAATTAAATGCTTGGTGCCTACCATCCAGAGAAGGGAACTAGAAAACCAGAGATTAATCCTCAAAGACTACCAGGGAAACCGCATCCCTGTAGTCGGAACAGGAAAATTCACAGTGACATACAAGGGGCACACCGAAAGACTTCCCCTGACCATCGTCGATCGAGACTGACCTAGCCTGCTGGGACTTCAATAGTTCACACTGCTAGGCATCGCAGTCGCGGGCATCGACCACATCGCCGAAGCCGACTGGGAGCAGCAACTGGCCTGGGACTTCCAAGAAGTGTTCGACGGCACCCTAGGCAAGTACCGAGGGCCCCCTATATCCTTCAGCCGAGACCCAAACGTTCCCCCGAAATGCCTAAAACCAAGGCAGGTACCTTTCGCACTCAAACCGAAAATCAACAAGCAAATTGACAAGCTCGTCAAGCAAGGGGTCTTACAACCCATAGACCACGCCTGGTGGGAGACCCCCATAGTCACCCCAATCAAGCCTGATGGGTCAGTGAGAATCTGCGGAGACTATAAGGCCACCCTAAATGGCGCCTTGCAGCAAAGCGCTTACCCCGTCCCCGTAGTGCAGCATCTCCTACACTCACTGGGAGGGGGCAAAGTTTTCACGAAACTCGACCTGGCCCAAGCATACCAGCAACTGCCGGTCAACGAGGAAACTGCAGAGGCGCAAACCATAGTCACCCACTGGGGAGCCTTTAGATGCAACCGCCTCCAATTTGGAGTCAGCATGCCGCCTGGAATTTTCCAGAGCCTCATGGAAAGACTCTTACAAGGCATCAAGGGGGTGGTTCCATACTTCGACGATGTACTAGTATCAGCAACCAACCAGGCCGAACTAGAGAGTCGCCTAAGGGAGGTGCTAACGAGGTTCAAAGAAACCGGGCTTAAAGTGAAGAGGAAAAAATGCCAGCTGTACACAAAGCGGGTCGAATTCCTAGGATACCTCCTAGACCGACATGGCATTCACCCCACCGAAAAAAAAATTAAAGCCATCAAGGAAGCCCCCACACCTAGGTCAAAAACGGAACTGCAGGCATTTCTGGGGCTACTTAACTTTTATAATGTCTTCCTGCCCCAAAAGGCGACTGCGGCAGAGCCTTTGCATAGGCTTTTGGACAAGGCGGCTACCTGGACTTGGGGGAAATGCGAGGAAGCCGCCTTCAGAAAAACCAAGGACCTGCTGACTTCGGATGCCGTCCTTATCCAATACAACGAGACCCTATCTCTAGCAATCACATGCGACGCATCACCCTTCGGCGTCGGCGCTATCCTCACCACACTCTCCCCGACGGAAAAGAAGCACCCATCGCGTTCTTTTCAAGCACCCTCACCAAACCAGAGCGGAACTACAGCCAGCTGGACAAAGAGGCTTTGGCTATCGTCGCCGCAGTAAAAAGGTTTCATGAGTACCTCTACGGCCAGACATTTACTATCATCACCGACCACAAACCGCTGCTGGGAATACTCGCAGGGAACAGGGCCACCCCGAACATTCTATCTCCCCAAATGACAAGGTGGTCCAAATTCCTGGCTGCCTACAACTACGGGCTCACACACTGACCCGGTAAGACTATCTCCCATGCAGATGCCTTAAGCCGCTCACCATTACCCGAACCAGACACTGACCCAGCACCCACGACGACCACCTTCAGCATAGAGACTCTACCAACCTACCCATAACCGCGTCAGACATTGCCCGAGAAACGAATAAAGACAAACGTCTGGCACGGGTTTTGCATTGGGTAGAGAAAGGGTGGCCAGAAAAGGACAACGACGTGACCTTCAGGATATTCCGGAACCGGCAAACGGAACTCTCGTTACTAAAAGGGTGTATACTATGGGGGGATAGGGTGGTCAAGGGAAGGTTTTGGAACTGTTACACGAGGGGCACCCGGGCATCGTTAGAATGAAAGCCCTGCCAGAAGTTACACTTGGTGGCCAGGGATGGACAAACAGATCGAGGCCTGGGTAGGAAGGTGTCAACGATGCCAGGAAACTAGACCAAGCCCACCCACAGCACCCATCCTAGAGTGGGCAACCCCCAGGGGACCTTGGTCTAGAATCCACATAGATTTTGCCGGGCCCACAAAAGGACACACTTTCTTAATAACCATAGATGCTTACTCCAACTGGCTGGAGGTAAGCAACATGAGAACAACCACCACGGAAGCCATGACCAAAGAACTCTGCAAACTCTTCGTAACACACAGCCTCCCGGACGTCCTCGTGTCCGACAACGGGCCCCAATTCACCTCACTAGAATTCAAAAAATTCCTAGTGGAAAGGGGCATACGACACGCACTGACAGCCCCGGCGCATCCGGCGGCGAATGATAGGGCGGAACGGATGGTTCAATTCACAAAAAAAAAACCATCCAGAAAATAGACCACGGGGAGATCCAGGACAAAATAAATAAATTACTTTTCATACAGCACATAACCCCGAACACCACAACAAATAAAAGCCCGGCAGAACTGCTAATGGGGAGGAAAATAAGGTCCCCACTCGATAGACTACACCCCACTTACAACCCAGAGAAACCCCCAGACTCCCCCAGCAAACACCGAACCTTCGCACCAGGCGACGCCGTCTACGCGAAGAACCTAAACAGAGACCCATTATGGGTACCAGCAATCATAACACAGCTAACAGGCCCACGCTCGTACCGGCTGCAAACAACCGATGGACAAGCATGGAAACACCACATCGATCAGTTAAGATTGAGGACGGCCACACAAGACACCACTGACACACAACCAAACAAAACCAACCCCCTCAACACAAACCAAGAGGGGAGGGGATACCCCGGGAACCAAAACCCAGAAAAAAGAAACCAGCCATACTCACCTGCAAGCAGCCAGCATGAAACCTTGCCAGGAAGAGACAGCCAGGCCAGCTCAACCAACCCGGGAAGACCAAGCGGGAGCAGCGAAACCCGCAGCTCAACCAACCCGGGTAGCCCAGGAGGGAGCTGCGGAGAGCGGCCCAGACAGACAGACCAGTCGGTTCCCACGACGGAGTCCGGAGAAACAGAGACCCTGACTGAACCGGCCGGGATCCAACCTACGACTGACCTGCGCAGGTCCAGTAGGCAAAGACAGAGCCCCGCCTACCTACGGGACTATGCTATGTAGGACTGAACCAAGAGGGGAGGGGTGTTCTGTACCTTCATTTGAATTCTTGAGATCCCCGCGCTTTGATTGGCCAAAGTGCGGGGCGATCGGATTGGCTAGGCGAGCCGTGCCGATTGGCTCGCTGAGAATTTCCCGCGATTGGTAGATTCGAATTGCGGGAGATTTAAAGCGGTGCCATTGGCCGCGGCTGCCGCGGCTTGGGAATAAAAAGCCGCAAAGTTTTTCTAAGAGCCAGTTCGGTTCCTGACTTCAATAAAGAGCTTGATACAAAGTCACCGACTCCTGGCCTCCTTCCACGCGGACTTAACAGAATGTATCTTTTCTTTTATGTACACTGAGAGCATATGCACCGAGACAAATTCCCTGTGTGTCCAATCACACTTGGCCAATAAAGAATTCTTTTCTATCTATTTTATTATAGTAATGCTCTCCACTTGTACATAGAATAAAAATATGCATAAATAAGTTTTGATAAGCTGTTCGTTACTTTTTTTCAATGCTGTTGTAACTTTGAAAGGTTGCTAAATGAATAGTTATGAGATGAGAACCATCTGTATCTTGAAATACAAATGACAGACCATGTAGAGACATATGTTTCCCCATTTCTTCTTCCATAACTGTAATGATTTTCCACAACATATTTACTGTGCATTTTTATACAGGAGGTAGTAGTGGTGGTGGTATTAATAATAGTATCTTTATTTAAGTTATCGACCAACATAAAATAGTGTTCAGTGATAAAACTATCTGAAAATGTGTGGGTTATACATGTAGCAAAGACACTGCTATAGCATCTACAGCAGCCATGTCATGGGGTCTGCCAAGCTCTCCAATAAGACTATTTGTGTATTTCCCTACAAGTCTGTAATATGAAGCAATAGTTAATGCTATAGGTTTTCCTCCTGGAAGAATGTAAGGTTATGGTCTAAACCAGTATCTCTTTGTGTGTGTGTGTGTGTGTGTGTGTGTGTGTGTGTGTGTGTGTATTTTAAGTCAACAATAACTCCTGATTACAAATATCTACAGTTTTCTTGGCAAGAGTTTTCAGGTATGGTTGGCCATTGCCTCCTTCCTACAGTTGTGAGAGAATGGCTGGACTAAAGTCATCTGGCTGACTTCATGTTTAAGTTGGGACTAGAAGTCATGGTCTCCTGGTTTCTAGCCCAATGCCTGAACCACTGGCTAAATTGTGTCTGAAATTAACGCCTCAAATTAGGGCAGAAAATATCTGACTTACATGTTAGTTTGCAACTCCAATATCTCTTAGCATGATAGCCAAAGCTCCGGACAACAATTGTGCTTAACCAAGGTCAGCAGTGGCATATGCACAATGTCGTATTACTTGAAATATATCAAATGTTCACTGCCACTTCAGCAGAATGCATAGTGGAGTTGACATCTTAAAAAAGTAAACCAGACGCTATTCTTAACTATATTTTTTCATATTAACAAGAAAAAGAAAATTCACAAAACACACATGCAAATGCACCCTTAAGAAGATGTAAGCATTCCTTACTCTACTTCTCCTTTCTTCTCAAGCTCGATATTAATTTTATTTCATTAGTATTTTGTCTAGCAGGTCTATTTGTCTGAAATTTACACCCTCTCTATAAAGTATTGATCTAAATGAAACAACAGGATGCTGTTACATTATAACATAATTTCTCATCATTATGCAAAGTGATTCTAATGGAAATAAGAGGGGCAAACCATTCTCCAAATGCAATTAATATATTTTCCTCTGGCTTTCCATAACCAATATAAACTATGTTACACGTTGGAAAACCACATTAAAAAAAAATCTACTTAAATTACCCAACTAAATATTCTGGAACTACAATAACCTTAGTCTTGTAAAGTTGAAAATTCTAAAAGATTGACATGCTGAGAGGAATACTGAAAATTTCATGTAATATCCCAAATATCTATTCATTTCTGCTGACATTTCTTCTTAACACCAGCATTATAAAACATCATAATTATCAAAGATTTCAACCAGATTTTGGCTTTTTTTCCACCTAATTCAACTCAGAAATTCTATTGTAAAATATTCTGTCAGCCCTATCCACAGAAATGGTCAAAACAAACAATGTGGTAAAAATGACATTGCAATCCAATCTTTGATCATGTATTGATCTCACATATATATACAAAGAGGCAGAATTTGGATCTTCACACCACATGCACCTTCCTGCCTGTTTTGATCATCCTGTGTGAAGATACTATTGATTTTCATGAGAGAGAATGTGATTGAGCCTGCACAAAATATTGGCAATTATTCTCAGGAATATATATTCAAATAAGGACCTTTGCATAATAGAAAGAGCTTAGAAACTTTTACATTCACATTTTGGCTATATGAGTCTACAGAACTACAGACATATCCTGGAGTTACACAAGAGACTACATCTGGACTTAATGTCTTATCTCTGTTGCAATCAACAGCTATAATGGGGTTTTTGGGGAGTAAATGCAGAATGATTGATGTTTGAAAATAAGCCATGGGTAAAATAGAACAGCTACTAAGGACTGGCCAAGCAGCATTAGTTACCAGGAGCCTTGAAAACTTAAGAACTTGGGTTACATTATTTATATACCTTGCCTATTTACTGTATCTTTCTATATCAGGGATGTCAAACTCATATCATCATGGTGGCATATTGGGACTTATTGGGACTTTTCCCCCTTTCACTAAACTGGGCATGGGCATGGATACCATGTGACACATCTGGCCCATGGGCCAGGAGTTGACAGCCCTGATCTATATTAAAAGGCACAGAACATTTCTGGTCTCTGGAAGCAATCTAGTGAGTAATTAGTATAAATAGTCCCAAAGAAACAGGATTTGGTTGTTCTAGCTTTAGCATTATAGTATATAGCAGGAGTAGAATAAATGGAAAGGAAGACACCAGATAATTCTCCTCTAGTCTGTGCCAAAAAGGAATCAATTTGGTGTAAGGGAGTGATGTATCCATCACTGTAAAGAAGGTGAGAGGAAGAGTGAAAGACTGATCTGTTGTACCAACTGTGGTTTTAGGGCAGACTGGATTTGATATGTTGTTTTCAGTGAATCATCATGAGAAAATAAAGTATTACCATGCTCTAGAGGCAACAGAAAAGAGAAGAGACAACAGAAAAGAGAAGACCTAGTGTGGCAACTGAGTCCCATGGATTGTAACAACTCTGTTGTGAATAGAACTTTATATTTTTTTATGTTTCATCCTATGAAGTTAGGAACTAAGGGGCAACAACAGGGGTGGGATTTTATCACTTCAGACTGGTTCTATAGAACTGGTTGTTATGATTCTATGCAGTTTGAAGAACCGGAAAATTGTGCCTCTGGCTGGGCTGTCCCCTCTCCACCTGCCTCTCCCTGCCCCGGCCAGTCAGTCCTTATCATGCATGCGTGACATTACACGCAAGCCCGACATCGCTGATTGTGATCTCCCCTGCTCAGTTACTTCTTATGGTATTTTTCCCCTCCCGATAATCAGCTGTTTCGATGATCAGCTGTGCCAGGATCCCCCTTGCTTTCTTACTGCTTCACCCAGGAGGCTTCCCTGAGGCCCAGGAAACAAAGGGGGGCTCATGGGGAGAGAACTGTGCCCCCCTGCGTTCCATTTTTTGCCTTCCTGGGAGCAAAAATTTCCCCCCAGGAGTCTCTCCTGAAGCCCAGGAGGCTCAAAAATGGGGGCAGGGTTTTGCTGCAAAAAAAGAAGAAGAAGCCATGCTCACCAAGCCATGCCTACATAGCCACACCCACAGAGCCAGTTGTTGAAAAATTAGAATCCCATCCTTTGGGTAACAATTGTGCAAAGTGAGATCATCACTTTCCCCCTAGTTTTTGAACAGCATTTCTGAGGAATTTAATTGATTTTTAAATGGAAAGTCTAAGCTAAAAATTTCCAGCCTACCTTGGGTGAAGGGCTGTGTTACTGATTTTCAGCAATTTTAATTAAAGGAGCTATGAGTGAGCAGTTGATGATATGACAAAAAAGGAGATAACATAGCTAGTAGCTGAGCATAAAGAATGTCAGTGAATTGACCTCTAGTGTTTCTGTATCAAACTTGCTGATTCCTGAATTTACTAAATACGTCATTAAAAAAAGTCTAGCACTGTGTGAATACACGAAAAGACTTTTCTCCTTAGTCCACTGAAAGACAAACACATACATTTCGATTTCCTCACAGACATAGCCTATGCATTTGTCCAAATATATTTATATGCATTAGTCTGATAGTTTACAAAACATTACTCCTGAGGGGCAGATATGGCAGGCTGTTGTAAGGGAAAATTGATTTTTGAAAACTATTAGCAAATAAACTAAAAAGCCTGAAACTTTTTTGTCTCTCCATGGCGCCAGATCAGCAATGCAAGTTAACTGTATTACATACCTAGCAATAGCTGAAGCTGGCAGAGATGCATTCCGGAGAATTTCTACATGCTGGGCTGAGTAAAATGGAACAAGGAGGGTGAGGAAGCAAAGTATTCAATAAATGGGGAAAATATAACCTATTCTGGAAGTTTTCTATTACATACCTGTTCCCATAATGATCTTCAAGCATGTTGTAAATTGTTTTTCTCATAATGTTTCACACTGAAACATCTGGGTACAATCTCTTTCTAAAAACAGTTTTGGGTAGCTTTACTAGGTAAACTAGGATTAAACATTTTACAATATAATATAACTCATATGTTCTACATATGAGTAGATGTAATTATGTATTCCAGCAATAGTATAGGTTTCCTAGGTTTAAAATTCACTTTTTATACTAGGTATATGCTCCACTTGCTCACCACTTCATACACAAATACATACCTATCCAAGTCCAAGTCTATCTGGACAATTTATGTTTGAATTATCAAGATAGAATATCTCCTGCACACAGCACTTTGTTCTCTGTAGTGTCTGTGAAGTACTCTGTAGTGTCTAAAGTACAATTCCTACCTACTTTTTAATTTATAAAGGTTGGTTCATCTGTTTCTGGATCATATTTCTGTATAAATCAATGTACACTCATTTTCAGAATGGGAATTATACAGTGAAAAGTGGCCAATCATTATTTTCTAATGTCATTGGATTAAGGCCACTAATGCCATTCATGGATTTTTTTTCCCATATAAATTGCCAAATTTGCATTAAAAATAACCAATTATCATATTTTAAACATATTTTGTTGAATCTATTGGAAGAACCTGGTGATTGAACAATAACTCACAATTCTTCTCTAAATTGCTTGTAGATTTTTTAATGAAGAAAATTGGATGCTTTTACCAACAGTTTGAAGAACAGTGTTAAACCTTTCTATTTGTTTGGTTGATAACCAAAGACAATGCTGTAAATAAAATATTTAGCAAAGAAACATGTGTCATTAATATTAAATAAATGTGTTTTCAGCAAGACAAGAAAAATAAGAATGTTAATGTTATTAATATTAATTGGAAAAAAAATGATAAAATCATGCACCAACAAACTATTCTTGAGTAGTATGTTACACAAGTGGAGTCTTTTATCCAATATTTAATTTGTAAAACAGAAGTCCTGGAACATCACTTTAAAAAAACAGAAGAATTTCTCCAGTACTATAACCATAAGAGTATTTTTTCAATGTAATTATTTTTTTACCTCTTGAAGTCCTTGGTGAAAAAGGAAAACAAAATCTACCGCTGTTTTCACACAGTGAAACCCCTCTCTGTGTTATTGAAAAACACAATGCACTACTAATTATTTTTATAGGTATAATGCAGTGAACTTCATGGGATATATTATTCTATGTAAGTCCTTTAAAACAACTCTGTAACTATAGAAAGACTTATAAATAACCTGTAATTATAACTGTTTGTAGAACTACTATTGTTCATAAAAATTTCTTAGCAATTTTCACCTCAAAATATGTATGTATAGTCGTCATCCTTGAGTGCAATATTTCTTTTTGTACAGTGGCGATTGCTGCAAGTCAGGGCTGATGCCTTTATTAATCTGTCACAGATATTTATTTAAAATTGTTAAGGTAGATAAGCATTCATTAGAGACTGCTGAAATCCAGCAAGAAATGAAAAGAACATGGATTTTACAGAATTATGAAAGAACAGAGCATTTTTATAAATCCCATATTAACTCTCATATATTTCAAGACAATGATGCATTTCAGTCAGAAATAACAAGAAATAAAAGGGCCATCTTATTTCAAATCAAGATTTATCAGAGTGATTTAAGAGTCTTTGGAAATTTATGTGTGGTTTGTAATAACTTTATGTGTGGTTTGTAAAAACATTTCATTTTTATTTTATTTATTATATTTTTATCCCACCTTTATTACTTATAAGTAATTCAAGATGGCAATTATATGTAATACTTTTTCCTTCTATTTTATCCACAACAGCAACCCTGTGAGGTGGAATAAACTGAGAGATTCAGATTGATTGGCACAAAGTCACTCAGGTGGCTATCATGGCCAAGGAAAGTGCTTTCTAGACCAGCAGCTTACCATTACACCAAACTGCTTATTTATTATCTATTTAGTATATCTGAAGACCATCTTTCCAAGAGATTCCAGAATGATGAACAACAAAATGTCACAAATATTTTCATCAACTTCCCCCTGTCTAAATGTATCACTGAACCAAATAGAATATCTGGTCTGAAGTTTCAGTCACAATTAATACAGAAAACCTTTGCTCCTCATGTTCCATTTCACTTTCCATATTTGCAAGTTTACATGGAAAAATGGAAGAACATTGTGAGGTCCAATCAACTTCATTTTGAAAGAAAATGGCCTATTCATTATTTCCCCTTCCATTTGCATTTACCACTAAAATCTGAGGAGAAGATCCAATGTCATGTGAACAATTCTCCATTCATGGAGTGGCAATACCCTTTTCCCTATTTTTTTTTCTTGATTTATTCATTAATTTATTTATCAAATTTAGACACACCTCACTATCCCACAAATCAGCTTATCTAGGATAGATGTGGATTGTGAGGAAACTTTATGAGGCAACATCTATGGGAGTCATTGTGCTGGTTCTGTAGCTTGATTATAATTATGCAATTTAAGATGGCTGAAATCCATGTATATTCATAATTTTGTCTATACTGAAGTTCAGAGTACTGTTTTATTCAAATGTTAAATATTATAAAAGAAAATTATACCAATCTGAAAAGACAATAATGATTAGTTTTATATTTTCTTAATTATTATAAATTCATCATAGGGAAATATTGGATTGCCACTTAAAATAATACAAATTTTTTCTCTAATAATATTTATATTACTATATTGTTTTATACATTGCATTCAAGCAGAGGTAAATATAAAAAGCATTGAGGGTTTTGAAAACTTCCGGTTTGCGTGGCTTCGGGGCAGCAGGAATTCGCGACAGCTCGCGATTCCTGCTGGCTAGCTGTCGAGGTACCCCCGATCCAGATGGGTCAGGGGGTTAAGGCTGCCCTGTAGGGACAGCTGAAGATAGAGGGGAGCCGGTTAGGGAGGTGGGGGCATCGCAGACCCCCCCCTTCTCCGGAAAAACCCCTTTTTCCCAAGGCGGTGGAGCGGCGGTCAGCAATGGCCGCCACGAAGAAATCAGCAACCGGGTAAGAACTGTGCTGGAGGAAGTGTGAAAAGTGAAAGTTCTGTCTGAGCCGGGTCAAGTAACAACTTTTAAATCTCCTGGAATTGAGCTGCTTGTTGCTGGAGGATACATTGTATCCCTAAGAAGATCGAAAGCGGCGGAGAAGCTGTCAAAGGGAACTTTTTTTTTTTTATTTTTTTTTACTCTCCCATCCCACGGAAAAAGCAGAAATATTTGGATGTATTAGACACTGAAAATGGATTGCTTTGAAAATTAAGCTAAGAGACAAAGGGATTTTTGGACATTGAAAAATTTAAGAAATTGGAAAATCTCTGCTGGAGGTATGGATTTTTGATTATTTAAAATTGTTATTGCAAGTGGGAAGGGAGAAAGAAAAATTGGAGCAGAAACTGAAAAAGGAGGAGACTGTCTAGAACGTCTTGGTGGATCCCAAAAGAAGATATATGGTAATTGGACCTCTTTGATTAAAAATTAATTTAGAAAGAGAAAGAGAAGAAGGAAGAAAAGTATTAACTTTTGGAACTTTTTTCTTTTTTTCTTTTTTTAATTGCTTTTGATTGTCTTGGATTAAAAATACTTGTGGTTGTTTTGGAAAAAGTTTCCCTTTTCATAATGGAATTGTCTGTGGATGAACTAGAGATTGAATATCAAAAATATAAAAAAGAAGATACTTTGGGCGCTTTGTTCCAATTCTTAGAAATGGCGTTATGTTCCTTTGAAAAGTTGATTACGCAGCAGAAGGACTGGGACAAGGAAGAAGAGGAAAAAGAAGCCATCTTTGATGAACAATGGGTTCCTTCCGGAGAGGAGGAGAAAAAGGATAAGAAAAAGGGGTTTTTAAGAATTATAAAAACAACCAAAAGAGAGAAAAATGAGCGAAGAGATGGAGGCAAGGTTAGAAAGCAAAGGAAAAGGAGCAAGAAAAGCGAAGAGAAAAAGCAAAGGGGTAGAAAGGGCAAGGAGAAGAATAAGCAAGAGAGAAAAGGGGGGAGGAGAAGCCTTAATGGGGGGAAGCAAGATTTAAAGAAAAAAAGTTTATTTAGAGACAATGGGTGAATTTAATTTAGATTAAAAGAGGGATTCTGGAGGGTATTCAAGAGTGTGTTTTTATATGTATGTATATTTAGAATAAAAAATTTATTATGTAATTTTAGAATTTTTTAAACAGAATCCCAAGAAAGATTTATATGTAGTATTTTTAAGTTAGGTAATGAGTTATAGATGCAACTCCAACTGGTGTACAGGAGAAGTATAGTAAAAGAAAAAAGATGAATGGATGTTTGGAAATAGAACAGACAAAGAATGTTGTTGAAAATGGTAATAATGGAAGGATATATATGCTTTTTTTTTATTTTGTATATTGATAAAAGGCAAAAAAAATTTAATTAATAAATAATTTGGATGGAAAAGAGAAGTAGGGATAAGATATGAAGTTAATATTATATGAAATATTGATATTATAATCTGGAAATGTTATGTTTTATTGGTCTATCATTATTATTTTTTTTTAGAAAAGAATTTATAAGCTGTTATGCCTTGATTTTGTGTGTATTGTTTTTAGAAAACTGATAAAAATGGTTTTTATATATATAAAAAAGAAAATGATAATAAGATATAGAAGGAGACTTAGGTTGAATATGATGTTTGAATTTGTGTCTGTGTAAAGAGTTTTAACCCGGGAACAGACAACCTTCAGAAAAGATCTTGTAGTTTTGTCTATGTTTTGTGTGTGTATGTTTGTGTATTATGCTTATGATAAAACTAACAAAATTTGTTTTTTATTAAAAAAAAGGAAAAAAAGAATCAATAAAACCTTGGAGGAATGTTAGATGAGAGTAATTTAAACAAGCCAGAAAGAAAAGAATATGATGACTATAAAATGGATAAATATGGAAGAGAAATGAAATTGAATTGGAGTAAAGAGAAATAATGAGAAATTTGATGAAAGATATTTGCGTATCCATATGGGGATGGGATAAATTGGAATTATGTTGTATAAAAATATTGTTTTGTTTGACTTGTAAGGATTTACAATATTAAGAGGTTTTATGTGTTTATGTATTTAATGGTTAATGATGTGTTGTTTTATCTTTAAAATTAATAAAAATTTGTTTCAAAAAAAAAAAAAAAGCATTGAGGGTTTTGACTCTGTAGTTATAACTACTGTACTATCTCAATTGTTTTAATCTCCCAAATGCATCTGGCATCAAGTCAATGTCATATTGTGAACCTGAAAAGAAAATCTTGATTTCATAAAATTATCATGCTGTATATAGATTATGAGCAATACTTAATATTTCACCTATTCCGTAGTATATCATGTAAGCCAAATAGGTTGTACTAAAGATCGCACTTTCACACTGCCATTGTAAAATAATTTCAAACTACCAAAAATATTTTAGAAAAATCATTTTAAAAATCTCAAGCAGCCACAAGTCCTACAGAAATAAAAATCCATTACTACTTAGTCTGTGTGGGTATTTTTTTAAACTGACTCCTTTGGGGAATATTTCAGATTAAGCAATTAAGAATGATATTAATGCCAATTTGCATTAAATATTAGAAAAATGCTTTTTGTTGTACGTGTGATATGGATCTTTAGGGACTGAAAAACAGAAACAGGTGGTTTTAATTGTTTACCTTGGAGGATATTTGATTGAAGAAATATAATGCAGATAATATGTTAGACCCAATTACAATTTTATATCATCTATACTATTCAGTGTGAAGAAGCATCAGCAAGTAAGATGTTTTAGAAACTGACTTTACTATATTTCAGGAAGTCCACTTTTTTTTCTCTTCTAAGAATAAATGTCTTGATGATTTTAAACTACTTAGATGTATCATAATGAACACTGTTACTAGCTACATTTCCAGTAATATTCTGTAGGTATAATATTCAGTCAATTACTTATGGAGTGCAAAAGTTTTAGAAAATAATACAGACAGTATTATATTGACAGTTAGATTGTTGAAGCTGTAAAGCAGGTTGAATTTTTAACTTGCTTTCCAATAAAAGCCCATCCGAAGGGACAAGACATGAGAAATAGTTCAAAACTGGTTAAGTCAATGCAAGATTGACTCCATTACTCTTACTATCTGTGTATCAAGATCCTTGTTAAAGATGTTTACTCTTTTTTACTGACTAAGGGATATTAATCTGCTCAGTATGTAAAATAAATAGCTATCTCATCTTGTTGCCAAACAGCTGCTGATTCAACCATGCTAACATGTTCATGAAATATCAATCATGGATTTAAAAGGGACAAAGCTATCAGTTTATGTATGGCTGGAAAATATTAGACAATACAGCTGGTAAGAGTTAATGAAGGTTAAACAAATAAATCTATTTCCCTTTAATGAGCCACATATCAATCATATTGCAAAGATGATTTTTCCCATAGCTAACATGCTCTGCAGCTATACAGATAAAGCTATTTGCCAAAATAAGACTTCAGCCCCAAAGTAACAGTTTCTGTACTGATTGCTAATTTCAATTTTTATGGCTTTCACCACATTGGAGAGAATGACACAGTTAATTAAAGAACTGTTGTGTAATATAATTGATGTATATGGGCAATTTTTACCAAATGAAGGCTTAAAAGAACAGAATAATATGGAGGCAGAAAAAAATTGACAGTATAGAAACAGTTGGATTATATCTTTATTTTTTAAAAGTGTAAACCTTTAATTGCTCAAACTTTCAAAAAACAAACAAACAAACAAACAAACTCCAGACATCATTAACTGGTTCTTGATATTTTGTCTTGACTAAGTTGTTCTTTTTTGCAGGTTGATCATTCCAAAGTGTTAATTTTATTTGTCAGTTTATGCATAATGCTTTAATTTCCTTGCCACTGAGCTGTCAGTAGTGTTCTTTTTTTAAGTGAACCAAGAGAAGGCTATATTTGAATACAAAGCAGGGAATTTCTTAACTACTCTGGTATTATCTCCTGCAGCAAGTTCGATGTTAAGACTGCCAGGTGCAAGCTGTCAACTTCAAATAACCACAAGAAAGTGGCAAAGAGTTAGAAGATTACAAATAGAAAAGATTACAGGTGGTCATTGACATACAGCCATAATGGAGCCCCAAAGATCTGTTGCTAAGGGAGACAGTTAAGTAAATTTTGTCTCATTTTATGACGTTTCTTGCCATGGTTGTTAAGTGAATCACTGAAGTTGTTAAGTTAGTAATATGGTTGTTATGTGAATTTGGTTTCTTCCTTGACTTTGCTTGTCAGAATGTCACAAAAGGTGATCACATGACCCCGGGATACTGCAATTGTCATAAATATGAACCAGTTGCCAAGCATCTGAATTTTGATCATGTGACCATGGGGTTGTTGCAACAATAATAAGCGTGAAAAATGGTCATAAGTCACTTTTTTCAGTGCCATTGTAACTTTGAATGGTTCCTAAGTATACTCTTGTGCATCAGGACTACCTGTACTTGTAGCTCAGGGTTGAACTGTGGGGTCCTTCATGCTCTTAGAACTTGGTAGTTTTCTTGAAGACGTTTCATTAACCAAACTAGGTAACATCATCAGTGCACTGCATGATATTGTTACCTAGTTTGGTACTGAAATGTCTTCAAGAAAACCAATCAGGTTACAGACCACCAAGGACCTCACAATTAGAAGATTCTATGTCATATTGCTACCATCTACAGTTTCTCTGAATTTTGGCAGCCCCAATTTGATACACTAGAACAAGAATAAAGATAAAGTTAATGAGAAATAACTTCAGCTATATAGCAGCAAATTAGAAGACATAGATAATGCATCTCTATTCAATTTTATCCTTTGCGGGTCTATAGTCCTCATTTATGGTTAAACTTCAAGCACTTTACCTGAAGAAATTTAAATGTACTTAAATGTACATGCTTAAGTATTAACATTTACACAATATTATATTAACATTACCAGTGATTATGCTTTTTATTAAGGTGATATCCATTTGTTTGCACCTTTTAATAGCTAAATACTTACAGGATTTTTCATACTTACAGTAATCTTTTTTTTAAAAAAAATACTGCATACCCATTGAACCAATTTGGTGATAGAATTAAGAGAACAATTTTAAGGGCAACATAGAAGCAACCAGGTCTCACTGTGAAATTTAAGAAAGTCAATTTATTCATTTGTTTCCTTCCTACTGTGCTTACTCATTATACAATTCAGGTTAAGAAGCACTGAGAAGGCACACAAAAGGAGAAAGAAATAATTAACCATAGAAATTAATTAGCATACTATTAAGTGTATTCAATCAACACAATTCATTATATATTTTATACCCTTTTATTCATATGAGTTGTCCTTGCATGTACCACTTGTTAGTGTCCACAAGACATTAACTCATGCATTACCTTTTATCATTTAAACTTCTCACCTCTTTCTTTTTTAAGGATTTTATCAGATTCAGCTGATCAGTTTTCTTGATCTTCTGTTTCTTTTTGATTCATTCAGTCTTCCTTCTTCCATTTATTTTGCTATTCAAATTCATTCATTCTTTTGATATGACCAAAAATGCTTCAGAATACCCCTTTCATACAGAATATCCACATTTGTATTCAATTGACAGTCCTTCAAGACCCATTCATTCTTGTTTTATTGTTAAATATGCTATTTCTACTGCATTCAACCTATTCTTATGCTTCTCCTGACACTCAGTTATCACCACTCCAACAAAATGGAGAGAATATTTTTGTGTACAATTGTTTTATTTATTTTGACATTTACTTGTTCCACCATGTTAAACATCCCCTTTCTAACAATATTTTCATAGCTTAATATTTCACTTCAATTACTTTAGTAAACTTCTGTCAAGGTATGCAAATTCATGTAAACATGGTGGTTTTTCTTTTTTTCTTTTTGCCATTTTGGAATAACTTACAATCATTCACTCTGTTTTCTGTTACAAATGTAATTATCTTGGAGTCTGATGCATTAACTTAGCATTCCATCATATAATCTGTCTAACATTCATTGCAAACCCAAGCATCATTTGTGTATATTTAAGTTCTCAACCACACACTTCTGCTGTCACCATAAACATTTCTTATTCATTTATCCATAAATACATTAAAAGGAGAACATCATACATCCATGTCTTATTCCCTGTATAATGTTGAACAATTCACTAAGACTTCCATTTGTGGTCATGCATGCTTTCTTCTACCATGTGCCCTTGCCACATTCAGTAGCCAACCTTCAAGTCCATAGTTGCATAAGCTAATGTGTAATGAAAGCCTACTCCAAATCAACAAACATACATTCAATTTGCCTTTTCACATTACTGTACATTTCAATGATCTGCTTAAGTACAGGAGTCCTCACTCCATATCCACTGCCAGTCATAAAGTCTCACCAAACTTCTGAAACTTTGCTTATTAACACCTCCCAAATCCTTTTTATCAAAATTCTACCATCCACTTTTCAAGCTGAAGCAAAACACAGAGCTGACCTTGGAGCAGGACTGCAAAGATCTGAATGCATCCCACTAATCTCAGGAAGAGAAGATAGCATGGGAAAGATTCTTAAGTCGCCCTGTCTTGACTCTCTTTGGTATGAAAGGGAAGGAAAGAAAAATATTGTCAGGTTTTCAAGATTCTTTTATTATAGTCTATTGCAGGGGTCTTCAAACTTGACAATTTTAAGACTTGTGGACTTCAATTCCCAGAATTCCTTCTCCAGTTATGTTAGCTCAGGAGTTGAAGTCCACAAGTTTTAAGACCCTTGGTCTACTATATATCAATTGAAATACATGTAGAGTTTCAGTGTTTCTTGTGAAGTCCATACTGTTCTGTCCTTCATTAACATACTCGAGATCCCCGCGCTTTGATTGGCCAAAGCGCGGGGCTCTCCGATTGGTCAGGCGAGCCGCGCCGATTGGCTCGCTAAGAATCTCCCGCGATTGGTCCGTTCAGACCGCGGGAGATTCAAAGCGGTGCCATTGGCCGCGGCCGCTGCGGCAAAAGGAATAAAAGTCGCGGGCTTTTTTCCTTTCGCCAGTTCGGTTCCAGCATATCAATAAAGACTTTTGCACTAAGTCACCGACTCCTGGCATCATTTCACGGACACAACGCTGGCGACGAAGGTGGGATCCAGACCCTGAACCGAACCACGTGTCCGACGGAAGCCAGACGAAGCACCGAGATGGCGAAAATCGCACTGCCCGCCCCCTTCAACCCCGCCACCGAGGACTGGGAATCGTTCTCCGACCGATTCCGCATGTACCTCGAGTGCACCGGCATGAAGGACGCCTCCGGCCCACTGAAACACGCTGTCTTCCTCACCCACTGTGGGACCGAGGTCTTCCAGATGGCCAAAGCGTTGGCCAAGCCCGCCGATGCGACCGCCATGGACTGGGACGTCCTCGAACCCATCCTTCGGCGACACTACACCCCAGAGGTACCCATCCTGATCCGGCGCAACGAGTTCCACCGGCGGGACCAGAGATCGGGTGAGAGTTTCAGCGATTTCGTCACCGAGCTGCAGCGCCTAGGGGGGCTCTGCGAATTCGATAACCTAAACAACGCTCTGAGAGACCGAATCATGCTCGGTCTGTGGGACCCCACCCTCCAGAGCCGGCTGATGGCTAAGGGCGACATCAGCCTAGCAGACACCCTCACCGCAGCCGCAGCCGCAGCCGCAGAAGAAACCCGAACATCCGCCGACAGCATGTGCAGACCGGACACGAGGACCGCGGCGGAAACAACAACCCGGCGAGGTCGACCGAGCCAAAAACCGAAACGACAACACACCAGGGCGATTTCCACTCGGCATCTGGCACGTCCGATGACGAGGAGGACATCCACTGACTCCAGACAGGGCGCGACCCACGGAACCGGCGAGGTCGTAAGTCAAGGACCAACTGTGCCGGCTGCGGCGGCGACCACCCCAGGTCGGAATGCCGGTTTCTCGATTCAATCTGCCGGCATTGCGACAAAAAGGGGCACATCGCCCGGGTTTGCCGCCTGAAGAAAAACCGCAGTCCGGCACTATGGGACCAGAGCGACCGGAGGAGGGAGAGCACACCACCCCGGACCAGAGATCGCCCCTCGGACAGCCGATGGGACTGGAACGGACGATCCTCGCGAGGCGGCGACAACCGGCGGAGAGAGGAGACCCACCAGACGGTCACCATCGGCCACACCATCACCAACGACGCCCGGAAGGTCCACGTCGAGATACGCATCGAGGGCCAGCCGTGCAAAATGGAGGTGGACTCCGGGTCCTACCTCTCCATGATTGCATGGCACGAGATAAAGCGGTTGGTGCCTACCCTCCAAAGGAGGAACGTAGACAGCCAGAGACTCATTGTAAAGGACTACCAGGGAAACCGCATCCCGGTAGTCGGCACCAAAAGCTTTAACATCACATATAAGGGGCGCACCGAACGACTCCCCCTAACGATCGTCGACCGCGGCCGCCCAAGCCTACTGGGACTGCAATGGTTCGCCCCGCTTGACATCGCCCTCACGGGAGTCAACCACATCACCAACGACGGCTGGGAGCAGCAACTAGCCCAGGAGTTCCAAGAGGTCTTCGACGGAAACCTAGGCAAGTACCGAGGGCCCCTTATCTCGTTCGACCTAGACCCTAACGTCCCCCCCAAATGCCTGAAACCAAGGCGGGTGCCATTCGCACTGAAACCCAAAATAGACGAGCAAATTGATAAGCTCGTCAAACAAGGGGTCCTGCAGCCCATAGACCACGCCCGGTGGGAGACCCCCATAGTCACTCCGATCAAGCCCGATGGGTCGGTGAGAATCTGTGGGGACTATAAGGCCACCCTAAATGGCGCACTGCAACAAAGCGCCTACCCCGTCCCAGTAGTGCAACACCTACTGCACTCACTGGGAGGGGGCAAGGTTTTCGCCAAGCTCGACCTCACCCAGGCATACCAACAGTTGCCGGTCAACGAGCAAACGGCAGAAGCGCAGACCATTGTCACCCACCGGGGAGCATTCAAATGCAACCGACTCCAATTCGGAGTCAGCGTGGCACCGGGCAAATTCCAGAGCCTAATGGAGAGGTTATTGCAAGGTATCAAGGGGATGGTACCTTATTTCGACGACGTCCTAGTGTCGGCAGCCAACCAAGCCGAACTAGAAGGTCGACTAAGGGAGGTCCTAACAAAATTTAAAGAGACGGGGCTAAAAGTAAAGAGGGAAAAATGCCAGTTTTGCACGGAACGAGTGGAATTCCTGGGCTACCTCCTAGACCGGCACGGCATTCACCCCACAAGCAAAAAAATCAAGGCCATCAAAGAAGCCCCCACCCCCAAATCAAAGACTGAGCTACAAGCATTCTTGGGGTTACTGAACTTTTACAATGTTTCCTACCCCAAAAGGAGACGGCGGCAGAGCCCTTGCATAGGCTCCTGGACAAGGCGGTGACCTGGACTTGGGGGAAACGCGAACAAGCCGCCTTCCAAAGAACGAAGGACCTCCTCACCTCCGACGCCTTCCTCATACAATTCAACGAGACCCTACCTCTGGCCGTCACATGCGACGCATCACCCTTCGGCGTCGGCGCTGTCCTCAGCCATACCCTTCCCGACAGAAAAGAAGCGCCCATCGCGTTCTTTTCAAGGACCCTCACCAAACCGGAGCGGAACTATAGCCAACTGGACAAAGAGGCTCTGGCTATAGTTGCCGCCATAAAAAGATTCCACGAATACCTCTACGGCCGGACCTTCACAATCATAACGGACCACAAGCCGCTGCTGGGAATCCTTGCAGGGAACCGGGCCACCCCGAACATTCTGTCTCCCCGAATGACAAGGTGGTCCGAGTTCCTGGCAGCCTACAACTACGAACTCATACACAGACCGGGTAAGACGATCTCCCATGCAGACGCCTTTAGCCGCTCACCGCTACCAGAACCCGACACCGACCCAGCACCCACAACGACCACCCTCAGCATAGAGACTCTACCCAACCTGCCCATAACCGCGTCAGACATTGCCCGAGAGACTAATAAAGACAAACGTCTGGCGCGGGTGTTGCATTGGGTGGAGAAAGGGTGGCCGGAAAGGGACAATGACGAGTCGGTCAAAACGTTCAGAAACCGCCAAACAGAGCTCTCGTTGTTAAAAGGGTGCATACTATGGGGGGACAGGGTGGTCATTCCGGAAAAGCTACAGGGAAGGTTTTGGAAATGCTACACGAGGGGCACCCTGGCATCGTGAGGACTAAAGCCCTGGCCAGAAGTTACGCTTGGTGGCCAGGGATGGACAAACAAATAGAGGCCTGGGTAGCTAGGTGCCAACGATGCCAGGAAACGAGGCCCAGCCCACCCACAGCACCCGCCCTAGAGTGGGAGACCCCAAGGGGACCTTGGTCTAGAATCCATATAAACTTCGCCGGGCCCACAAAAGGACACACCTTCCTCATAACAGTTGACGCTTACTCCAACTGGCTGGAGGTAAGCAACATGAAAACGACAACCACGGAGGCTGTGATCAAAGAACTCTGCAAACTCTTTGCAACACACGGCCTCCCAGACGTCGTCGTCTCCGACAACAGGCCCCAGTTCACCTCGCTGGAATTCGAAAAATTCCTTGCGGAAAGGGGCATCCGCCACGCGCTGACAGCACCGGCGCACCCGGCAGCGAACAGTAGGGCGGAACGGATGGTCCAATTCACCTAAAAGACCATCCGGAAAATAGACCACGAGGAGATCCAAGAGAAAATCAACAGACTACTCTTCACCCAACACATAACCCCGAATACCACAACCAATATAAGCCCAGCCGAACTACTAATGGGTAGAAAGCTAAGGTCCCCACTCGACAGGTTACACCCTACGTATAACCCGGAGAGGCCCCCAGATTCAAGCACCAAACAC
The DNA here is from genome assembly GCA_033807585.1 of Hydrophis major. Lineage (NCBI taxonomy): Eukaryota > Metazoa > Chordata > Lepidosauria > Squamata > Elapidae > Hydrophis > Hydrophis major. Next base: position 301,615,550 of record CM066329.1, on the reverse strand, counting down.
CGAACCTTTGCACCCGGGGACCCCGTATATGCAAAAAACCTGATGGGAGACCCCCTATGGATCCCAGCCATCATCACCCAAGCAACAGGCCCACACTCGTACCAGCTACAAACAGCAGACGGACGAGCGTGGAAATGCCACATCGACCAACTGAGGTCAAGAACTGCAAACCAACAAGCCGCCGACGCACAAACAAACGAACCCAACCCCCGCAACGCAAACCAAGGGGGGAGGGAATACCCAGGGGACCGAATCCAAAGAAAAATAAACCAGCAGTACTCACCGGAACGCAGCCATCACGACCCCTCACCAGGAAGGAACAGCCAAGCCAGCTCGACCGACCCGGAAAGACCGAGTGGGAGCGGCAAAACCCGTAGCTCAACCAACCCAGAAGGCCCAGGAGGGAGCTACGGAGAAAGAACCGGCCCGATCGACCAGCTGGTTCCCACGACGGCAGCAGGAGCAGCAGAGATCCCGACCGAACCGGCCGGGATCCAGCCTCCAACTGAGTTGCGCAGGTCAAGTTGGACCAGATGGAGCCCCGCCTACCTACGTGACTACGCAACGTAAGGACTGAACCAAGAGGGGAGGGGTGTTCTGTCCTTCATTAATATACTCGAGATCCCCGCGCTTTGATTGGCCAAAGCACCGGGCTCTCCGATTGGTCAGGCGAGCCGCGCTGATTGGCTCGCTAAGAATCTCCCGCGATTGGTCCGTTCAGACCGCGGGAGATTCAAAGTGGTGCCATTGGCCGCGGCCGCGGCGGCGAAAGGAATAAAAGCCGCGGGCTTTTTTCCTTTCGCCAGTTCGGTTCCAGCATATCAATAAAGAGCTTTGCACTAAGTCACCGACTCCTGGCATCATTTCGCGGACACAACACATACCTTGACCTGTCCTATCTTGAAAAGCTGACATCAATATTGAAAGCCTCACCGTTCTTTATTTTGTACAAACTTGGTGTGATTTGAAGAGAATTCTGCTTGGCCACTCTATCATCAACAATATACATTGAACTGTGAATTCTGAAAGTGAAGGATAGGTCTTGGGCTCCTTCAAATATCTCTAGAAATCACCAAGGAAAACACAGAAATATTAGGTTGCAAATCTGCTTCTGACTGAGGTAAGCCTTATCTTATCTGTGTTAGTTTCTACTACAGCATTGTGCAGGTTTTAAAACAACTTTCTTCTCCCATTTCTTCTTCAATTTCTTGGTTTCTCTCAGTCGTGGTTTTAAATTTTAGATATTAGCCACATTCCTTTAGCATATGAACAGACCTGCTTAATATACGTATTTAAAACAAACAGTATTTTTTTTCAGCAGTTGCTCAGTAATCACCATTCTAATTTATTCTTAGATCTCTTAATAATCCAATCACTTTTTCTATTCTGTCTTATTTTTTTTTTCCAATTCATTCATGTCATGTAATAGAATTCTTATTGTTGCTGCTGCTGTTCTTTTCCTCTGGATTACATCTGTTTAGAGTTATTTATTAATTTATTTTTCTTATTTCTAAACCATCCATCTCCCTCAGAAAGGTTGCATAACTCATTCAACAGTATTGTAACTTTGAACACTCGCTGAATGAGTGATTGTAACTCAAGGACTATTGAAAATACTTTCTATTAATATTTAAAAAATACTACTTATGAAATAAAGTTATAGTACGAACACTCCCCACCTTCAAGCAAGTTAAATGATAACATAAAGTGAATTTATTTGGTATACCTCTCTAGAAATATGAATTTACTCTATCAGATTTATCAGATGAAATAGGTTCTAATGTTATTAGTGGTTATTAATGTGCCACAACAGCTCTTAATCATGAATGAGGAGATAAAGAAAGGTCAGTTCTAAAATGACTGTGTCTGCTTCAGATCACTGCTTTAGATTATTCTTGAGATAATATGGTCTGACTTGACCAAGAAAATTCAGAAACTCAGAACTGTTCCTTCTCATTTCCAGACCATTTTTTTTTAGCTTTGATCTGAATGGAAAGACATTTTCACAAGATGTGGATGAAATTTCCTTAAATCACTGTTGGAGACTTTTGAGATATGCTTCTTTTCATTCTGATATTAAAATGTGAGTCCTTTTTTTTTTTTTTTGTCTGTTTTGAGAAGGTGATGAAATTTTCAGAAAATAACTGCAGCTATTCTCAGGAACAGCTACTCCAAATAAGGGCTTTTGTGTAGAGGAAAGGGATGGTAATAAAAAATTGTTATGGACTAAGCCAATGCATCAGTAACAACCCTAAATAGCTTTACTTTGCAGCAGGCTTGTAATCCTGCACTTCTCATTGGCCCACGAATAGCGAGTCGTGATTGGTCGTTTCTGGCCAGTCTGATTGGCTGTTAACAGGCCTCTCTGATTGGACGCTTGTGAGAGCGGTAAACTCAAATCATTGGTTGTTTTGACAGCAGCCAGCTCTATAAAAGAGCTGCTGCTGCCCAAGTATTTGCTCTGTTCTTATTTTACAATAAAGAGTTGAAGTCACTGTTCGATGTCTCATCTCCGTGCCTTGCACCCATGCTCAGGACTTAACAGAAATAATACTGATATTTTCTTAATGGAATTAAGTTGATTGTTGAGACATGCGAAAAGTAAAAGGTCTAACAGATTAAGTTGCATTTCCCCACTATGAATAATAATAGTCATCAGGCCATTCAGAAAGCTAAAACATTGATCAAGTATCATCATACAGTTTCAAATATCCGAACCTTGGAAATAATGAAATAGAATGCAATGTAAACCTAAAATCTTTATTTCAAAATTTCTACATCACATCTAAAACCCAGTTATTGATAACAGACTGAAGGTTCATTCTTATCTCAGGCTGGACCAGATAGTCACAAAATTCAATCCCTCTCCATCCTTACAGGGATTTTCACAGAAGTGACAAACATTTGTTTATATTGCTGATTTTTGCAGGACTGTATACACTAATCCTGTCAAGTAAAGAGTTTACTTATCATTTGTGACATATAAATTGATAATATGTTGGTCTCCATTTCTATTTGTAAAAATAGAGAAAGCCTGTGATCTTTAAAGACACTCATCAAACCATACTAGGGCTAATTTCTATGGAATAGGATCCCAAATTGTGCTAGATGAATTCCTTGCACTGAGAAGAACAAATTGGCAACTACAAATATATTCTGTCTTTCAGTTCCTAAGTCAAGCGTGAAAAGTCAGACAAAATCCTGATGATATTAACTTCAAAGGATAAAAGGATGCAGAAGTGTTCAGAAAGAAATCTTAAAGAAATACCTCTGAAATTTCTTTTACTATACACATTTTCATTCTCTCCAACTTACCTTATCATTACCCCGAGGGTTATGAAGCCTTTCAGTCTATAGTTGTGTCATTTAGCTTGGACTTCTTCTTCTTTTTAATCGTTCAAAATGTACTCCTGGAATACTGAATAATATTCCCTTGATGTGTGTTTGTATACTCTAAACAAATTACCATCTAAGCAAATATTTATCAAGCTGTTCATTTCTGCATTATTGTAAAAATTGTGAAAACTACTTAAACTGTGATTATTAATGTAGAAAAAAAATAACCAAAGCATAGTTTCACCGATATCCATATATGGGAATCCCAAGATTAATATTAGATTGGTGTGATGATTCATCAAAATGATTACAGTCTTTGGATTCTTGCCATTTTTTCAGTATTAAATGGATAACTCTGCATAACTTGATCTAGTTTTTACTAACTTATTTTTCTGTTTTCATGCATAAAGTAAGATGGCAAACTGATGGGACAATTGGCAGAATGCCTAAATTTAATCAATATCACAATTCTGGTGTAAAATATTACAAATTTCATATGTATATTTTACATATCAAATGTACAGCTGCACAGAGTCTGAACAGATTTTCTCCATGGAATCTAGACTGAGATCCATTATATCAAACTTTATTGTAAGGGTGTTGTTGTTTTTAATTTCACTGAAAAGGTTCTGCCATGCATCTGTACTATGGGAATGAAAATATATTTGTTATTCCAGAGACTGTTGAAGTTGAATTAACTATGTCTGAATTAATCCTCTTTGTAAATTCTCCAGTTTACCAGCTATAGGGAGAAAGAATTAGCTGCCCCAATGGACAAGATCTAATCTTCCTCAGTAATGAATGGTCCTATTCTTACTAATCTACTGAGAGAACATTGAAGGACAGTGATTAGAATTAACAGATTTCTTAATTTTGTTTTCCCTCCTACCCAGGATTATTGGCAAGACACTCATCAAACTGTACTAGGGATAATTTCAAATTGTGCTAGATTAATTCCTTGTACTGGGAAGAACAGATTGGTAACTACAAATATGTTCTGCCTTTGAGTTCCTAAGTCAAACGTTGAAAGTCAGACCAAATCCTGATAATATTAACTTGAAGGGATAAAAGGATGAAGTGCTCAAAAATAAATCTTAAAGAAAGAAAAATTACCAGCAATTGCTCTCCTTAATGTGTGGTGTGATAAACTTGAGTAAGTGTGACTGGTTCCTGGGACACAGAATTCAGCCACCTTCAAAGCTACCCAAATGGCTCATGCCAGTGTGGAGATGCGGCCTGAAAGTAATTTGTCTCTCTGGCTCTTTCTAAACATAGATCTACCAGGCTTTGTTATCCAAAAATAGTCTGGCAAACAAGCCAACAGGATGTACAATTTGAAGCACAAAGAGACTACATGGCACTTGGAAAGAGTTCTATCTCTTTACTTCTCAAATTGCTTTCGTCCCCAACTTGTCAGCTGGGCTATTTATGCATAGAGATTGTTTTCTTTTTATGTGACTTGGTCTAGAAGGGAAAACTGGCAGAACTCATTCATTTTACCCTGTTATCCCAAATATACAAGTGCTGTAACAATTAGGGTAAGCAGTGCTGGAAGCAAAAAGGTTACAGTCAGCAGCACCCAGAAATATCCCACGGAGCATGCAAAATGACATTAGAGTTGGCAAATGACCCTGACTTCCTACCAAAGGAACAACAGCAATGCAATATAAGATTGTGCAGTGCAAAGTTCCCCTTGTTAACAGAATCAGGGGAAAAAAAAAACTGTACTGCACTTCTTTGGGATAGAACCAGCAATGCATCTTTTTCTCAGTTTAAATTGACTGACAGTCTTTTCATTTTCTTTATTTGTTTTACAGACAGGTCTACTAGTCCTTTGAAAGATCAGTGAATATATATTGAATAAACAATCTAGCAATATATCTCAGAAGACCAATATACCTCTGCATATAAATTGCTCATTTAGTTCCTCGATGGAGCATTGTCAACCATGTCAAGGCATTGTACAGGCAGATGCCTCCACAGAAAGTACATGTTTGATTTCTCCTTAAGCTCAAGCCAAATGGCAATGGAGGACAATGTCAAATGACTAGCAGCAACTTCATCTAGTCTACAGGAGTTCAGCAAATGCCAGATCCTGACTACATCACTGCTATGATAATAAATAAAGCAACCTAGATGGTTTGTATGTCAATTGTGTTGGAGAAGAAGCCAAATCTGAACAGTCAAGGATGAATTTCAAGTTGCCTCTATATTGGGTTGGAAATGAGCCAAAAGCCATATTATGAAGATACATCCTTCAAAAATAGTGAGAACTCTTCAAGTTGCACCAAGCAAACTGAAGGATAAGCATATAGCAGAAAACAAATTGAAGTCAGATTTTATATCACAGTAGCAATTGTCAGGGAATGCAATGAAGATGCGGGGGAGGGGGAGTTGTAGGGGAAACTAACCCAAGATTATTCTTAGAAGTGGAAATAATTTGAAGTCAGTTGCAAACAAACTAATTTGTGAGTAACTGGGGTATGAAAACAGAAAGCAGCTCATAACATATGGGTGTGTCACCAAAAAAAGTCACTTTACTTCTTTTTTTCTTTTTCTTTTTCTTTTTCTTTTTCTTTTTCTTTTTCTTTTTCTTTTTCTTTTTCTTTTTCTTTTTCTTTTTCTTTTTCTTTTTCTTTTTCTTTTTCTTTTTGATAATTCTATTTAGAGTAAATTAATGAAAGCAAGTTGGGGGCTTCATCCACTATTTTTTTTTGTCCAGAAAGTGAATTAAACAGGGCAAGTGTTGGTTCTTGTTTGTGGCTAACTCTAATATGTCTAAAAAAAGAGCTGTTTAAGAAGACTTCTCTAAAGTAGACTGCTTTTCACCACAGTTGACCTTGGATTCCCTGAATGGAAATAAAATGTTAAAATTGCTGCTAGATAATTTTGATTTGTGTAACTGATTTTTATGACATGTATGGAGTAACTTTCATGCTTGTTGAGGGACCTAAAATAATATTTCCTGCTGTAAGAACTATGCACCTTGCCCAGGCAGGGAAATGCTGTTGCTGCTCAGCCTCAAAGCGTGACGGCTTGTCCTGAAAACCTGGTTCATGATTTTGCTATAGTTCCTTCTCTCCATTTTTCATGATAATCACACTTTTCCCTCTTTGCCTATGGCTTGATTGGTTTCAGATAACAAAATGTTTGTGAAGATCTTACATTCCCTGTGCAAACTTTCCAACATCAATATGTCCTGTGTTTGACTTATTTCACAAAATAAAATAGTCTTGTTATATAGTTCCTGTATTTCTCGTTAACATTCTGAATCTTTGAATATGCCGATAACTGAGAAAATGTCACAAAGGTAAAGAAGAGAGCAATGTCATTTTGCTGAACAACAAATGTATTTGGTCATTATTCTCCTGCTCCTTCTTTTTCCCCCTCCTTATTATTGTTGTTGTGGTGGTTTACTTGGGCACAGAATTTTGTAAGTAATTTTCTAATAAAGGTCGACTGAGTGATTACATGGTCTAATAATAAACTGCTTATATACTCTTCCTCAGAGTGGTGATTTCTATGGCTGAGCTGCCTCCAGTTAATAAACATTTATTCCCAGGTCAATCACAAAGGTGATTAATGACTGGGAAAGTATACTTTGAAGTTGCTTTGTAAGCACCAGATGTCACATTATGCAGTATTGCTTTTAGACAAAACTAACACAGTTGTGTCTGCATCACTGCCACCAACATTTCTCCCTGTGCAGAAAAGACATTTGGCAACAATCGTGCAGTTTTCATCTGGGCGTGCAACAGGCTAGTGCAAATTCATTTAAGAGTAGCTGCAAGCATGATAATATGGAGAAACTGAGCAGAAGAAGGGGCTTTGTCATATTTTTCTTCTAAACAATGGCTAAATTTACAGGTAAATAATTAAAGAAGAATGGAATTAGTGCTGTCAGGGTCCTTATCTAGAACAATTGAAGACCAGAGTCACCAGAATATGAACTCTGCATATAGAGCTATGCTAAGTCAGAGGATGGTTCACAGAAGTCTAATTTAGTTACTTTGAAAAAAGCCATCCTCAATATTTTTGTCTCCTTCAATATCCAACAAATTTATTCATACTGTTCTACATATCAAGGTATAAATTTAAGCCTGTTTATCCTGTCAGATAACAGATAACAAATAATCAGAGTGGGAAGTGTTACGTTTGGAGCATGGGCGAGAAAGAATGGAGACAAGCCTCTGAATGGTGAACTTCAGCTCTTTATTTACATAGTGACTTCTAACATCTATAACAGTTTTAACCTGCCTTATATAGGCAAACCCCGTAACTATTAACCAATAACCAACGAGGAGCACTAGCTCTCATAACCAATAGGAACTCTCTGTTTAAGGGCCAATCGGATTCCCCGGAGCAGTCCAATCCGATCCGGCCGTTTAACAGCCAATCAGAAGTGCAGGGCCAGAACCCTGCACTTTACTCCAAACTCACGCTTTATTAAAACTGTATACATTCACAACACCCCTTCCCCCTGGCTTCTGTTTGCAGGGCGCAGTTACATAGTCCTTTAGGTAGGACGGTTGTTTTATTAGTCTCTTTGATTTTTGCTGTGTCATTTGGCTGCAATCAAGCTGAGGAAGATCGTTGTTTGGCAGTGGGGCTGTTTCTGGTTCAGAGTTCATTTCCCCGTCGTTGCCCATGTTCTCTGTAATTCCCTGAGGTTCTGTTTCCCTCTCTGGTTCCACTTCCTGAGTCTCTATTATACCGTTGTTCCCTTCGAATGGGTTTTCTTCTCCTTGGAATTCATCTTCTTCTGTACCTCCCCCCCCCCAGTCTGGTCATAGGGGAGTTCAGGACTGCCCTCCGGAAGCCGCGATCGTAATTGATCGATATGGCGTTTCCATAGTCTATCGTCAAGGCATTGTACAAGGTAGGATCTTGGGCCGGTTACACGAATACTGTTGCCTCCACCCACAATGGGTCACCCGATAGGTTTTTAGCATATACCAAATCTCCTACCTGGAAGGCACGACAGTGGCCGCTGGTTCCTAGTGGTTTTTCCGGTTCGTAAGCTGGGTGTAACCGGTCGAGGTGGGAGCGGAGTTTTTGTCCCATTAGCAGTTCGGCCGAAGTTTTGTTGGTGATGCTATGCGGTGTGATGTGTTATAAAAAAAGGATTTGATTGTCATCAATGTTGTTGTAGTCTACCTTCTGTAAGGTTTTCTTCAAAAATTGTACCATGCGTTCTGCTTTGCCATTGGTCGCAGGGTGCACAGGCGAGGTGAGCGCATGTCGAATGCCGTGGTTAGCGAGGTACTGCTCGAACGACAGTGCTGTAAATTGGGGCCCGTTATCGGATACCTGGACGTCTGGTAGTCTGTGGGTTGCAAATAGTCTTTCCAAGGTTTTGATAACTGCCTCGGAGGTTGTAGTCATCATGCGATGAATCGCGAGCTAATTTGAATAGGCGTCGACGGTTAGTAGAAAGGTGTGGCCTTTGATCGGCCCCGCGAAGTCCAAGTGAATTCGGGACCAGGGTCCACATGGTGTCTCCCATTCAGTAGGAATGGCTTTAGGTGGGGCGTTGCTCACTTCCTGGCATTTTGGGCAAGCTTTAACCCAATGTTTGAGTTGCTTGTCAATGCCCGGCCACCATGCGTAGCTTCACGCAAGGGCTTTCATTCGCACGATGCCGGGGTGGCCATCGTGCAAGGTTCTCAGAAGCGCTTTCTGGAGTCGTTCTGGGATAACGACTCTATCGCCCCAGATGACACAGCCTTTTTGAGAGAACAACTCGGTTTGTCGAGTCTTGAATGGTGTGAAATCATCTGATAATTGGTCCAATGGCAATCCGCGTTCTACCCAGCTTAGGACTCGTGCTAAGGTGGGGTCACGTTTGGTTTCTCTCGCAATATCTCAGGCGGTTAATGGCGGTGAGTTGAGTGCCTCAAGTTGCAACGTGGTTACCATTGGTGCAGGATCGTCAAGAGTCTCTGGAAGCGGTGCTCGGCTCAATGTGTCGGCATGGGGAATGGCTTTCCCCGGGCGGTATTGCAGCCGATAGTTATAAGCAGCTAAGAATTCTGACCATCGAGTCATCCTAGGGGATAATATATAGGGAGTCATCTTATCTCCGGTTATTATCCCCAATAATGGTTTGTGGTCAGTCACGATAGTAAAAGTCCGGCCATACACGTCCTCGTGGAATCTTTTAATGGCTGACACAATTGCGAGGGCTTCTTTATCGATTTGTCCACAATTTCTCTCAGTTTTTGAAAGTGTCTTTGAAAAATATGCAACAGGGGCTTCGTTCCCATTAGGCAGTACATGGCTCAAAATGGCTCCCACTCCGAAAGGCGAAGCATCACATGTTATATTTAATGGCAAAGTCTCGTTATACTGCATGAGTACAGAGTCAGAAGTGAGCAGTTTTTTCATGTTGCGGAACACCTGTTCTTCTCGGTGACCCCATAACCAATTTGCTTTTTTATCTAACAACCGGTGTAACGGTTCAGCGACCATTGCTTTATGCGGTAAAAATACATTATAAAAGTTGATGAGGTCTAGGAACGCCTAGAGATCGGCCTTGTTTTGTGGCCTGGGAGCGTTTTTTATTGCCCTTAGTTTACTTTCAGTGGGGTGAATACCCTGGCTATCAATTAGATACCCTAAAAACTCAACACTGTCAGTACACAATTTACATTTGTTTTTCTTTACTTTAAGACCGGCCTCTTGGAATTTTTTTAGGACTAATTTTAACCGGTCCTGTAAGATTTTTTTTGTAGGGGCCGCAATTAATACATCATCAAAATAGGGGACCACGCCCTTAATCCCTTGTAATAACCACTCCATAAGGCTCTGAAAAATCCCCGGGGCTACACTAACTCCGAATTGAAGCCAGGTACATTTAAAGGCACCTTGGTGCATCACAATCGTTTGTGCCAGTGCCGTCTTTTCATCAACAGGTAGTTGCTGATATGCCTGAGCTAAGTCTAATTTAGCAAAGACTTTCCCACCCCCCAGGGAGTGGAGGAGATGCTGCACCACTGGCACTGCATATGCGTTCTGCTGTAGGGCGTGGTTCAAAGTGGCCCGGTAGTCCCCACAAATTCGGATCGACCCGTCTGGCTTAATGGGTGTTACGATTGGGGTTTCCCAGGGGGAGTGATCGATGGGCTCTAACTCCCCCTGAGCTATCAGCTTGTCGAGTTGTTCATCGATTTTTGACTTTAAGGCAAACGGAATTCGACGGAGCTTGAGTCGGATGGGAGCTATCTTTGGGTCTAGACTGAACGAAATCGGGGTCCCCTTGTACTCGCCTAAGCTATCCGTGAAGACGTCCCTGAACTCATGGATGAGGTCTCCCTCTCAGTCACTTCCACTGACTCAGTTTATGCCGGCCACTTCAATGCAGAGTGGTGCAAACCATTGGAGTCCTAGTAGGCTAGGCCTGTCTCTATCGATGACAGTTAGTGGTAAGTACGCTGTGTGCTTCTTGAATGAGATTCGGACTTGGCAGGAACCAATGACGGGGATTCGATTCCCTTGGTAGTCCTTGAGGATGAGTCTTTGGGAGCGGAGATCTTGGCGTTGAATCGTGGGGATGCTTAAGGGTCTTCCAGGACACCATCGAGAGGGACGATCCCGAGTCGACTTCTATGTGGCAAGGCTGGTTCTCGATGGTTACTGTGACTCGTATTTTCTTGGTGTCTAAAGCTGAGGCGTGACTGATAGTGATAGTATGGTGATCCTCTTCTCTCTGCAAAACTCGATTTCTGTAGGAGTGGTTTACTGGCTCTCGCCGTACAGGACGGTTTCCTGTCGATTGGCGATAGTTAGTCCCTTTTGAGGCCTGGCCGGGTCCTGGTAAGCTTCGGCAGACCTGTCCGATGTGGCCTCGCTTCCCGCACTCATGGTAGAGCACGTCGTGGAATTTGCATTCGGACCTGGCATGGTTGGCCCCACAGCCAGCGCAAGGGTGTAAAGGCTTCGGGTGGTGGTCCTGGTCAGACCGCAGTCGATGGACCCCTTCTTCATTGCTGTCTGACGATGAAGAGAGGTCCTTGTGGTGCGTCGTTGCAAGCTGCCTTTCTGACCTGGGTAAGATGCCGCTTGTCAGTGGTGGTCCCAGAACGCGGTTTCGGTGTAGTTGTGCAGCCGACTTCCTGGTTGCTTCTGCTGCAGTGGCATCGGCGATGGCATCGGCAAGGCTGATGTCGCCTTTTGCCATCAGCTTGCTTCGAACGCCTGGTGCATCTAGTCCCAGAACTATGCGATCTCTTAGTGCTTCTTCTAAATCGGTGAATACGCAGAGGCCTCCCAAATTTCAGAGGTCTGATATGAAGTCGGCCACGCTTTCTCCCTTTCGCTGGCTCCTCTGATAAAACTTGTGCTGTCTCACGAGTGTAGGCATGGTCGGTGCGTAGTGATCTCGTAGGAGAGGTTCGAGGTCGTCCCAAGCCATCGCCTTCACTTCTCGGGGTTTTGCTAGTGCTTTAGCCATCTTAAATACGGTTGGACCGCAATGTGTTAAGAACACCGCCCGTTTCTTTCCTGGTGTGGCGTCCTTTAAGTTGTTGGTTTCTAAGAACATTTGGAAGCAATCCATGTAGGACTCCCAGTCCTCCTGTACTGGATCAAACGGAGTGGGTGGTATGACGCCGCCGAACATGGTAATGTTGTGTAGCGTCATCTGTCACATGCTTAGTGTTTTTCAAAGTTTCATTGGTTCAGATGTCTCCACATCCCACCCTCGTTGCCAGTGTTATGTTTGGAGCATGGGCGAGAAAGAATGGAGACAAGCCTCTGAACGGTGAACTTCAGCTCTTTATTTACATAGTGACTTCTAACATCTATAACAGTTTTAATCCGCCTTATATAGGCCAACCCCGTAACTATTAACCAATAACCAATGAGGAGCGCTAGCTCTCATAACCAATAGGAACTTTCTGTTTAAGGGCCAATCGGATTCCCTGGAACGGGCCAATCCAATCCAGCCATTTAACAGCCAATCAGAAGTGCAGGGCCAGAACCCTGCACTTTACTCCAAGCTCACGCTTTATTAAAACTTTATACATTCACAACAGGAAGGGACCTTATAGGTCATCTAGTCCAACCCCCTGCCCAAGCGGGAGACACTACACTATTTCTGGCAGTCCAATCTTTTCTTGAAAGTCTCGAGTGATGACGCTCCCACAACTTCCACAGGCAAGCTGTTCCATTGGTTGATTGTTCTCACTGTCAGAAAGTTTCTCCTTATTTCCAGGTTAAATCTCTCCTTGTTCGGTTTCCATCCATTATTCCATGTCTGGCCTACAGGCGCTTTAGAAAATAGCTTGATCCCTTCCTCCCTGTGGCAGCCCCTCAAATATTGGAAGACCGCTATCATGTCTCCCCTGGTTTTTACTAGACTAGCCAAGCCCAGTTCTTGCAACCGTTCATTGTATGTTTTAGCATCCAGTCCCCTAATCATCCTGGTTGTTCTTCTCTGTATTTTTTCTACAGAAAACATCTTTTTTATAATGTGGTGAACAAAACTGAATGCAGTAGTCTAGGTGTGGTCTTTCAGAGTCATTTGCTTTAAGGCCATGGAAAGCAAGTAAGATATCTTATAATGATTCTTCTGAATCTTGGAAAGCAGATTCTTGTATTACCAATTTCATTTAAAAATGCATTTAAATTCCTTCCTCTAGGAGGAAGATAATTGGGATTCAGCAGACAACTATTTATAGTTTATTAAAATAAGAATAAGACCAAGCCTTTTAATACAGGATGATCTGCAGTAATAATTTAATCTTTGTAAAATAGTAACAATAGAAAGCTGAATTATACAACATTTCTTTTATTGGTTTTCTTTTCAATTAGTGTGCTGAAAAAGTTTATTTTCTCTTATTACATGATTCTTTTGAATTGTTGCTAAATATGGTATGCATCCAACCACAACATATTTTCTCTATTTTATTTTAGATTGAATATAAATCAGTTTACTACTTCCACCTTCCTACCCTCCATTCGTAACATGATTTGTTGTCACAACACAATTTGCCAAGACAGGAAATAACCTCAGGACACAAGTTTACACTGCCCTGTATCAGGTATTTTAGGAAGATATATCAATGAACAAAGCTAAGATGCAGTTGTCAAATAGCATGAACTAGGCAAAGCCTGAGCATTACTCAAAATGCAATGAAAATAAAAGTCTCTCTTGGACTTAGAATTAAATTGAAATAGATCAAGAATCTTCACAATCAAAGCTGTATGAAATCAAAGAGTAACATGATGTCAAAGTGACTTTATGATCTCCAAGAGCAGGGCAAACCTGAAAGGATAAGTTATCTATCTCTAAGAAGAATATTGTTAAGTTTTGTGTTTCACTTCTTAGCGTGATGACTGCTAAACACCCAGAAGGGATTGTTTGTATTGCCATGTCATATACAAAGCCTGCAAGAACAAACAGAATATATGTTACACACATATTTTCCTCAGCTAACTATTCATATGTTATAACATATTTGCTGGATGAAAATAGTAACTATATACTGACTGTAGAATATTTTTAAACTTTAAAATTGCTGTCAGAGCTCAACACAGGAATGAAATATATAATATTTTGATTATTTCTTTATCAAAGAAAAGGAGAAGAGGAAGGAGGGTCAAATATACTTACAGTGGAGGAATTTATGACAGAAAAAAATTCTTGCAGCAATTGGAGGTTTGCATGTAATTTAATCTGTGGCAAAGTTATAGTGGTCTAAAACAAAATATGTTAGACAAAACAGAATAAAACTTTGTTACTTAAAGGGGAAGAACAGAAGAAGAGTTAACAAAGCATTTTGATGAAGGAAAAGCAATTTGATGTTATCTAGCTTTTCACTGTAAACTTGAAGCATGTCAAAATGTTCTGCTGTTATGAAATAAATCATATCTCTGCTATGTTACCTGTTAACCTGTTTTAATTTCCAAAAAGTGCATTCCTTCTCAAATTTACAAGTAAAAAGTTTCTATATATTAATATTTTTTTCCTTTTGTCAAATAGTCTCATTTTTCTGCTTGACTACAGCAATTTTTTTTCAAAAGAAAAGCTACAACAAGGGTTCATACCCCAGACCTGACCATATTTGGCTGGCTTCAGTTTGCTCTTTGATTAAAAATTCTTAGTGAAGTCAGGAAGAGAACTGCACATAATTTTCAATCGTGGAGATTATTTTCAATTAGGCTTGCAAAGAATCCCCAACAAAACTTTTATCATAGTACATACAGAAGCAACAATCAAGATGGCAATACACCCATTTCCAACATGAGAAGAAAATATGAGCCTAGACATTCACAACAGGGACAAGCTGGAGCAAATTATGATGTGTGGATTATGACAGTGAGCTGACATAATTTCATCTGACCTCAGGGTCCAAAGGCAAAAGATGAGGGTGTGGTATGATATTTTTTTAAAAATCATCCTTGTTTGTATTAAAATTCCAAGCCCATGAAAGTAAACCATAAAATGAAAGTTTATATTGCCTCTTAAATGTACTCATTAGGCCTGGGTAAAATAGAAAAAGGAAAACGCACAACAATATAGGCAAATACATTATATACAGTTCTAGATATTCAAATAGATTTAATGCACTTTTACATAATGGCTTTTAGGCAGCTGGAAACGAATCTTTCTGACTATATGATGTCAAAAGACTTGAAAGCTGAGACAATATTTTTCTAGTAGTGATTTTTTTCGTACATCTCTGATACTGATCTTTTTGAAATCAAAGCAAGGCTTTTTTTCCCCTGCTCCATGACCCATGTGGGGAGTTTGTGTTTCTAATAGCAAAGGTCTAGAATGTGAGTTTAACATTTCCTCTCCATAGACATTCAGTAACTTGATTTTGAAAGTTGAAACAGACATCTCTCTCCTCCTCTCCACTATTCTGCCACAATGGATGAAGATATTATGGGAAGTGCCTGTCTGCAAAAGTATTGATATACTGTCATTTCTTCTCCAGAAGCTTTTCAATGCAACAAAAGAAAAACATCAGGTATCAAGACAGCTTGGATATGTCCATTTTTCTTTTTCAGATAACTGCCCATCAAAACAACTAGGACACAGCAATGACAGAATCCCCGTTCAATATGTGCTTTCTGGCATGAGAGGAAAAGACTTTGCTATCCTAGGATCTGCAATAGCTTTTACCAGAGAAGGCAGCTTGTTTAGGTCATGGTTCTCTGAGTACTATATATTAGTAATATATATTCATAGTGCTTTACGGCTTTCTTTAAGAAGTTTACAGAGTCAGCATATTGTCCTCAATGATCTGGGTCCCCATTTTCCTGACTTCAGAAGGATAAGGTTGAGTCAACTTTGAGCCAGACAGGACTGAACTCCTGACAATGAGCAGTGAGTTAATCTATAATACTGCATTCTAACCACTGTGCCACCAAAGCTCAGAGGCAGGAAACAGTTAAAGTGATTTCAGGACCTGCTTCAGGATGACTTGGGAAGATTGGGAAATGGAAACAAGCCCCTAAATAATGTTGTGCTTACAAATCAAAGCTTAAAATACAGCTGGAAGAATGGAATCTTCAAAATATTCAGAAAATGAGGGGTTTCCCCCCACTCCATGGTAATTGAATAATGGTTATTGGCTACTGTCACTGTTATGGACTAAGCCAACGCATCAGTAACAACCCTAATAGCTTTACTTTAACAGCAGGCTCGTAATCCTGCACATCTCATTGGCCCATGAACAGCGAGTCATGATTGGTCATTTCTGGCCGATCTGATTGGCTGACAGCGGGTCTCTCTGATTGGACGCTTGTTAGAGTGGTAAACTCAAACCATTAGTTGTTTTGACAGCAGCCAGCTCTATAAAAGAGCTGCTGCTGCTCAAGTATTTTGCTCTGTTCTGAAGTCACGAATAAAGAGTTGAAGTCACAGTTTGATGTCTTGTCTCCGTTCCTTGTGCCCATGCTCAGGACTTAACACTGGCAATGAGGGTGGGAAACGGAGACAATAGAGCTGACTAAATACTCATCGAACAAGGCAGAGCACATGGCTGAGAGCGCATGCAACAAATGGCAGAATGACCAGCGGCGCCATACCACCCGCTCCATTTGACCCGGCAAACGAAGACTGGGACTCGTATATAGACCGTTTCCAGATGTTCCTGGAGACCAACAATCTGAAAGATGCTACACCTGGCAAGAAACGAGCGGTGTTCCTGACCCACTGCGGCCCCGCCATTTTTAAAATGGCTAAAGCACTTGCCAAACCAGCGGAAGTGAAGACCATGGATTGGGATAACCTCGCGCCGATCCTCCGGGCCCATTACGCACCCGCAGTACTTGCACTGATACGAAGACACGAGTTTTACCAGAGGGACCAATGGAAGAACGAGAGCATTGGGGACTTCGTAGCCGACCTCCGGAACCTGGAAGGACTCTGTGGTTTTGCAAACCTTGAGGAAACCCTGAGAGATCGAATAGTTCTGGGATTAGATGACCACACATCACAGAGCAAGATCATGGCAAAAGGAGACATCAGCCTTGCAGATGTCATCACTGATGCTACTGCCGCAGAAACAACCAGTAAGTCGGCTGCTCGAATGCGCCGAGCGAATGCACCGCACCGCCAACTTGCTAGCAATAGTCCGCTTTCTGGCCCCCCATCACGAAGACCTCGAGTCATCCTCAGAGAGTGAGGTAGAGGAGGTCAACCGGCTCTGCTCGGAACGAGAGCAAAGGAACCATAGACTTCTGCGCTAATGCGCTGGTTGCGAGGCAAACCACCCACGATTGGACTGCAAATTCCTCGACGCACTCTGCCGTTCCTGTGGGAAAAAGAGGCCACATCGCAAAGGTCTGCAGAAGCAAGCGAGAGTCCAGTCCAAGCCGGAGGGAGAATAACCTCCGCCGAGAGACAGGCAAACCACCTGGAAATCGGGACCGCCTGAACCACCAATGGAACAACCACTACTACAGAAATTGAGCACCTGCCGCTTCAATGAGACGAGAAGAGGCACACCAAACTATCACTATCGGCCATGCTTCATCACTAGATGCAAGAAAGATCTGCATAAAGGTCACTATTGAGAATCGACCGTGCGTGATGGAAGTCGATTCGGGGTCATCCCTATCGATGGTCTCCTGGAAAACCCTCAAACAGCCGATCCCTGTCATCTGTCGCCAGGACCTCAGCACTCAAAGAATCATCCTAAAAGACTACCAGGGGAACAGAATTCCGGTTGTCGGTTCCAGCCACGTCCAAGTATCCTTCAAGGACCGCACTGCGACGCTTCCCCTGACTGTCGTCGATCGTGACCAGCCCAGTTTGTTAGGGTTACAGTGGTTCGCCCCACTCGGAATTGAACTAGCTGGCATACACCAAACCGGAAGCGATGACTGGGAAGAGGCCCTCATCCAGGAATTCCAGGACGTGTTCACAGGAATGTTAGGCAAGTACAAGGGGATCCCTATATCATTAATCTCAGTCCCAATCTGGCTCCCATTCGCCTATAGCCTCGTCAGGTGCCTTTTGCCCTCAAACCAAAGATCAACGAGCAACTAGACAAATTGATAACCCAGGGTGTGTTGGAACTGATTGACTATGCCCAATGGGAAACTCCAATAGTAACACCCATAAAGCCAGATGGCTCATTAAGAATTTGTGGGCCACCCTAAATAATGCGCTTCAGCAGAGCGCTTACCCAGTACCGGTGGTCCAACACCTTCTTCACTCCCTGGGTGGTGGAAAAATATTTGCGAAATTGGACTTAGCTCAGGCGTACCAACAGCTACCTGTAGATGCGATAACTGCAGAAGCCCAGACAATAGTTACACATAGAGGTGCCTTCAAGTGCAATAGACTCCAATTCGGAGTAAGCGTGGCACCGGACATTTTCCAAAGTTTGATGGAGAGACTTTTACAAGGCATAAAAGGCATCGTGCCTTATTTTGACGACATCTTAATGACTACCCCTACTAAAGAGTTATTAGGACAACGACTCAGAAGGGTTCTTCAAAAATTTAAAGACACTGGCCTGAAGGTAAAAAGGGACAAGTGTCAACTTTGTACGGAGAGAGTGAAGTTCCTGGGATACCTTCTCGACAGACAGGGAATCCACCCCACTGAAAAAAAACTAACTGCAATCAAAAATGCCCCAAGACCTAGAAATAAGACAGACCTCCAAGCCTTCCTGGGACTCATTAACTTTTATAACATCTTCTTGCCCCAGAAGGTGACCATAGTCGAGCCCCTACATAGACTTCTTGACAAAAAGGCTTTCTGGGTCTGGGGACGGCATGAAGAACGAGCACTTCAACAAGTAAAAGACCTCTTAACTTCTGATGCTGTATTGATACAATACAATGAGACTCTACCTTTAACGGTTACCTGTGATGTCTCACCCTTCGCAGTGGGAGCCATTTTAAGCCATGTCCTGCCAAACGGTAATGAGGCACCTATTGCGTTCTTTTCGAGAACTTTGTCTAAGACCGAAAGGAACTATAGTCAACTTGATAAAGAGGCTCTCGCCATTGTATCCGCAATTAAACATTTCCATGAATATGTGTATGGGAGACCCTTTGTCATAATTACAGACCACAAGCCGCGACTTGGCATTTTAGCGGGAAACAAACCAACTCCCCACATCTTATCACCAAGAATGACACGTTGGTCGGAGTTTTTAGCTGCATACGATTACCAACTGCAACACCGCCCGGGGAAAGCCATTCCCCACTCTGACGCTTTGAGCCGCTCTCCACTACCAGACATCATAGATGACCCAGCTCCAACCCAAGCTGTATTGCAAATCAAAACTCTTAAATCACCACCGCTGACCGCTTGAGACATTGCCTCAGAAATGAAAAAGGACCCTTCTTTGGCACGAGTCCTCAGCTGGGTGGGACGGAGTTGGCTGGACAGCGCACCCAACGACACTTTCAGGCCGTTCAGGAATTGACAGACAGAACTATTCTCTCAAAAGGGCTGCATCCTGTGGGGAGACAGAGTTGTCATCCCGGAGAAATTGCAACATAAAGTTTTAAAAATATTACACGATGGACATCCAGGCATTGTGTGGATGAAGGCATTGGCAAGGAGTTATGCATGGTGGCCAGGTTTAGACAAGCAGATAGAGACCTGGGTGGTGACGTGCAGCAAATGCCAGGAGACTCGCTCTGCTCCTCCAAAAACACCCCCAACTCAGTGGGAAATGCCTCAAGGTCCCTGGTCCCGTATCCACATTGATTTTGCGGGACCCACAAGAGGACCCACTTTCCTTCTAACCATGGATGCCTATTCTAACTGGCTCGAAGTCCACAAAATGAAAAGCACCACCACGGAGGCGGTCATTAAAAAACTGAATAAGCTATTTGCTACCCACGGATTGCCGGATGTCCTGGTCTCCGATAATGGCCCTCAATTCACTACCCTGGCATTCGAACAGTACTGTTAGGGATAACATTGTTTACCCTAACTGGTTTAGGTAAAATAATAAATATGTTATCATGGTTTGTTAGTTAAAATGTCTGTAACTTTAACTATAAGAATGTAAATCAAACTGCATCTGATTACAATGAAGTTTTCGCACCAAGTCTTAAAGCAACATCTTTGAGAGCAGCTTTAGTGTGGGCAGCCAAGAAAAACTATGTCATTAACCATTTAGATGTAGAAACTGCTTATTTGCATGCACCATTGCAGCACACTATATATTTGAAAAAGCCAGTTATTATAAAAGACAATAAAGTAAATAGTAATGATTGTTGGAAACTCAAAAAGAGTCTTTACGGGTTGAAACAATCTGGCTTTGAGTGGAACCAATATATTGTGAAAGAATTAAGCAATACAGGATTTAAATCTGGTTTAGCAGATCCATGTGTGTTTAAAAGAGAAAATCATGGAACGGTGTCATTATTGTTATTATTTACAGATGATATTGCTTTGATAACTAAGACTAATAATGAAGCTAATGAGATTATATCATTATTAACTAAAAAGATAAAATTAAAGCATTTAGGTGAAATTAAAAAATATCTAGGATTGACAATTAACAAAACAAAAAATGGATTTAAGATATCTCAAGAAGGTAAAATTTGCCAATTAATTAAAACGTATAAAATGGAACTTTGTAAAACGGCAAAGACTCCAATGAGTCAGGAAGTTTGCCAAACTAATGATCAAATCCCAAATTTGATAAGTCTATATATCAATCTTTGATTGGTAGCTTATCATATGTAAGCAATTGGTCAAGGCCAGATATAGCTTATAGTGTAAATCAGCTGGCACATTTTAATTCAGATCCACATCAATGTCATTGGCAAACATTAAAAAGAATTTTAAGATATCTTAAAGGAACAATGAACCATGCATTGTATATAGAACCAAAGGGTGATTTGAGTCTTAGTGCCTATGCAGATGCAAGTTTTGCAACTGACATAAACACTAGAAAATCAACATCTGGGATGGCTATATTATTTGGTAAGACACTAATAGGGTGGAGGTCAATCAGACAACAGCATATCAGCTTGTCCATAATGGAAGCGGAATTTTCATGTCTGTCATTACTATGCACTGACTTAATTTTGTACAAACAGTTATTATTAGACATGGGTATAACTGTTAAAGATTCCATTATTGTGCACGAGGACAACCAAGCAGCCATAAAGTTAGCTACTAATATTGCTGTAAAAACTTGATCAAAGCATACTGATTTAAGATACTTAAATGTTAGAGAATCTGTAAAGAATGGGCTAATTAAATTGGAATACTGCATGACAGAAGAAAACATTGCAGACCAATTTACAAAAGCTCAAGGAGTAATTAAGTTTAAAGAGAGTTGTAACAAATATGATTTAAAGATGTAAGTAGTTATAGTATTATTATTACCTAAAAGGGGAGAATGTTAGGGATAATATTGTTTACCCTAACTGGTTTAGGTAAAATAATAAATATGTTATCATGGTTTGTTAGTTAAAGTGTCTGTAACTTTAACTGTAAGAATGTAATTAAGGGAGTGGTTGTAAAAGCACCATAAAAGAAGCAAGGCACGGCAGCTTGCTCTCTCTGGCTTGATGATCCCTAATTACTGCATAGACTGAAGACTGCATTTTTCCCCTACTGGAACGGGAGAGAGAAAGGACTGTTGATTTATCAACTGTGAGAGGATGGATTTATTGTAAGTGAACTGACATTGGATATTCTACACGGACTTTGCTAATTGAATATCCTTGAATGGACTGACTAAAACGATACATGACTAATGGACTGTTATTTTGACTATGCTATAAAACTCTAAATGGAATAAACTATATTTTTGATAACACAAGTGTACCTGTTATTTTTACTGTATGTTAACTAACATACAAACTTATCTCACACATTTATCTGTATGCCTATCTGACTAATGCTGTACATTCTGTTTAGCTTGTCTCCTTAACCCTGGTTGGGGAACCCAGGCTTAACAAGTACCTAGCAAACCAGGGCATCCGCCATGCCTTAACATTGCCAGCTAACCCTGCAGCCAATGGTAGGGCTGAGCGAATGTTCAATTTGTAAAAAAGATCTTACAAAAAATGGACCAGGGTGACATTGATGACAAGATAACCCGGATGCTCCTCCTGCAACATATTACCCCAAGCAGCACCACAAACAGAACCTCAGCTGAACTCCTGATGGGCCGGAATCTTCGCTCACATCTCGATCGCCTCCACCCTTCTTACCCACTTGAACAACCCCTGGGATCCAGCAGCAAGTGTCGATCATTCCCATTTTTGCGAAAAACTTCTCGGGTGACCCATTGTGGGTCCCCGCTAGCATAACGCAACTTATGGGACCCCGATCCTATCATCTACAAACTGCAGATGGCAAAATGTGGAAGCGCCACATAGACCAGCTTCGATCCAGACTAGCACCTACTCCCATCTCATCCCCTGAATCTCAAATTGTGGGGGGGAAGGGACATCAAGGGGGCTGAAAAAGAAATAACAGATGACTTAACAATCAGAACCCAGAAGTCTACACACCCAACCATGGGATACTCTCCACCAGAAGGAGAACCGAGCCAGGAAGTTGCCTCGCTGCATGACAGCACCGCGATGGAAACAGATCCAGGGAACCCGGATGACAGCATTGGCGAGAGCAGAGAGGACAGCCCAGAGCCACTCAACGAAACAGCGGGACCATTTTCACCACCCAGCTCAGCAAGCAGCCCACCGGAATCAGAGCCAGGACAGAAACCGGTGGAACAGCGCAGATCAAGCAGACAGGTGAAGCGAGCTGTCTACTTATGAGAATACGTCACCCTACCCCTCAGATGGAAACTAGGGGGGAGGGGTGTTATGGACTAAGCCAACACATCAGTAACAACCCTAATAGCTTTACTTTAACAGCAGGCTCGTAATCCTGCACTTCTCATTGGCCTGCGAACAGCGAGTCGTGATTGGTTGTTTCTGGCCGATCTGATTGGCTGACAGCGGGTCTCTCTGATTGGATGCTTGTTAGAGTGGTAAACTCAAACCATTGGTTGTTTTGACAGCAGCCAGCTCTATAAAAGAGCTGCTGCTGCCCAAGTATTTTGCTCTGTTCTGAAGTCACGAATAAAGAGTTGAAGTCACAGTTCAATGTCTCGTCTCCGTTCCTTGTGCCCATGCTCAGGACTTAACAGTCACAGTCCATGTTTTCTCATTTGAATTCCAATTTCTATAAATATCATGCTTTAAAAATCAATATGATGACCCAGGCTCTGCCAAAATACTCAACCAGAGAGGTAGAAGAAATGTAGCAATAGAAATGAATATAAATAGAAATTGCTACATTGAAATGGAAATAATCTTTGAATAGTTCTTTTCCCTTGAGTAAGATAAACAACAAGAAGCTGCAAGAATGAAGAAACACTTAAAATAGCCTGTTGAATTATACATAGAATATTGTTAAATTTATCCTGCTTTTAGTATGCAAATAGGCACATATATCCACAAACACATATACATTTACTATCTGTTGAGATAAGAGAGCATTTTAAATTCCTGCTGATCAAGTTTAATACAACTGTTGCAGAGTATTATAATATGTTATTCCGATTTCATGTTGGAAAACTGCTTACAAAATGAGTATAGCCAGCTTTCCATGCAGTTTTTATGACCAAATTATGTAACTTCAACAAAGATAAAGGGTCTGTGAACAAGCTAATCAGACTTTCTTTCAACTGCTGGTAATTAACTGCACAATTTCCATTTTATAGCATTTTGTAAATCTGTGCAATCATACAATGCTGATGATTGTGTGATATATTTCACAGTGACATACAAGTCCTGCTTCAACAGTTTTATATTCTAGGGCATAATT
Source organism: Hydrophis major (assembly GCA_033807585.1). Taxonomy (NCBI): domain Eukaryota; kingdom Metazoa; phylum Chordata; class Lepidosauria; order Squamata; family Elapidae; genus Hydrophis; species Hydrophis major. The sequence goes on along the minus strand of CM066329.1, from coordinate 301,591,936 downwards.
AACTATTACACTGCATGTAGTTAACTCCCAAAGTGAACAGTTTCTAATTGAAAGAAGCATTCAAATTTATTTTTGTTCATTTCTGGATTGTTTAGATGTTGGTCTTTGAGACTTTGTGACAGTGCATTGTTTTGGGACTTCAGTAAACAAAATTTTCTTTACAGTTCTGCCCCATTCAGGAAAGTCCCAATCCCACTGGGATCATGATGAAATATAATTGGTTTGTACTCTAAGAATGCTCACAATGAGGTACTAACCATGTACATGCTAATCAACTGGTCAAGGCATTAGACAATGGAATAGCCACAGGATGGCCAGCTGGAATCTAATATATATATATTTAGATTCAGAAATCAGAAAGGATAGTTCCAATCAGAATGAAATGCCAAAGAGGGGTTTTATTAAATATATATTAGGAAAATTACAGAGATGAAAGTTAAAACTAGATTTCCAGAAGCCCAGAAATGGTAGCAGACAAACCCATTCAGTCCAGCTGTTGTGCAGCACAATTATTCTTGGGACATTAAATCTTTACTAAGATTAATCATCTGAGGACTTTTGCCATCATTTTATGTTTTCTTAAGGAACAGAGAGCATAAACAACAAGATCTAAAAATGGCTTAGCCACAGATGTTATTAGTGGTCACAACTTCATGTAGTAACAACTTCAGGCAGTCAAACATCTACTAACTTCAAATAAGATACCATATTATGATGTTCTCTACCAAATTAGTCTAATGGAACAGGCTTAATTTGTCAAGAAATAGCCATGATGCTGAACAGGTCCAATCACAAATTCATTTTTCAAAATATGCTAGACTCCACTACTTTTCCAATTCAGCTTTATATATTTTTTCCCGAGACTATTGTTCTCCTAAACAAAACACCAGGTTGCAACTATCTGCAATTTATATTTTTTAAAATATGCCTGGTAGGATTTCTTTTGCAACATGACTGCTTCACATGTGTTTATTTTAATTAAAATATTCTATACAAGATTATATTTGTGTCAAGAGGGCAGAATTCCAGATGGTTTAACCAAAGACATATTGCCTGACTCAAAACTTAATTCAAAAAACATCATAACTATGGACAAATTCCATGTGTTATTTTATTAAAGATATCCTGTTGGTTTTGATTTTATAGCCATGTTCTCCATTCTATTTCAGTGTGTTGCAGACAGTCTGTGAACCAAGATCTTAATCTTATTTACAAAGAAGAAAGTGGGGGATGTGTAAGTTTATGCAATCACACCATCACAGTAGGTTTTCTCTATGAAGTCTGTGGAATAATTCAAATTCCTTTTGAAGCACACCTGCAAATATTTTCAAGGCACTGCACATTTATTTATATAATTTTTTAAATGTTATTAATTTCCAATGTATCATATCATATTTATTTGGTTCTTCATTTTTAATAGGAAATACTTAAAACAGGCAAGTATTTATATTTCTGGCAGTAAATGTATATGTCTGCTATGTCAGACATAGAATCTATATATTTGTGTATATATAGAGACAAGAAGTAAATTAACCATTGTGAATATTTAAGCATGGGTATTGTGGAAGGGAGGGAGGGAGATATAAGTTTATTTATAACATTTATTTTTATATTGCATCAAACAAGTCTATTCACTTACCAGCATCTTTAACAGGAGAATAGAATTAGAATTAGAATAGAATAGAGATGGAAGGAATCTTTGAGATCTTATAGTCCAGCTTCCTGCTCAAGCAGGAGAACCTATACTCTTTCTGACAAGTGACTGTCTAGTTTCTTCTTAAAAACCTTCAATGATGGAGTGCCCATGATCTCTGAAGGCAAGCTGTTCCACTGGTCCTGTTAGGAAGTTTCTTGTTAATTCCAGGTTGCTTCTCTCTTTGATTAGTTTCCAACCATTGTTTCTGATCTGCCCTCTGGAGAATCTGCGCTAGAGAATAATTTGATCCCCTTTTCTTTGTGGCAACCCCTCAAAAACTGGAATAGTACTATCATATCATCCCTAATTCTTCCTTTAGTCTAGCCAGACCCAAAACCTGCAGCCGTTCTTCATATAGTTTAGTCTACAGGCCCTTGATCATACAAGATGCTCTTCTTTGAACTTTTTTCAAAGTCAAAACTGGTTGCAGTGTTCCAGGTGTACTCTTACTAGGGTTTTGTAAAGTGGCATTAAAACATCATGTAATCATGATTCTATGACTCTGTTTATACAACCCACGTGTTAGCTTTTTGGCTGCTGCTGCTGCACGCTGTTGGCTCATCTTCAAGTGATCATCCACTAGGATTCTAAAGTCCCTCTCAGAGTTACTGTTTTTGAGCCAGGTCTCACCTAATCTTTGTTTTTTTCCTGCCTAAATATAAAATGTTCTAAAATGACTAAAATGTTCACACACACAGGAACGTTAACTGATTAGTTCTTCTTTCTTAACATAAAATTGTAATATGTATTTTCCAAAGTTCAGCACTTTTAATAAATTTATTTCTCCTTTTAAATTCTGTGTAAAAAACTGTTCTTGCCTGGGTGGGCAATTCCAGTTGCTGCCATGCAGGGGTGGGATTCAAAATTTTTAACAACTGGTTCTGTGGTGTGGCTTAGGTGGTGGGAGTGGCTTGGTGGTCATGTTATTGGCTGGGTGTGGCCAACTCAGTATCACTCACATCAAGACATGAATCTCCTCGCCTGGCCTCTCATGACTGTGGGAATGCTGCAACAATCATAAGTCTGAAAAATGGTCATAAGTCACTTTTTTCAGTGCCATTGTAACTTTAAATGGTCATTCCACACAAGCAAAGTACCAGCAAAGGAGGGGGAAAAAACTCAGAGATGTTCCTGAGACAGGAAGTCTAGTCCTGCCAAGAATGTAATAAGGGTTAGCGGAGAGGCAGTTTCTGTAAGCAACACCAGAATGTTTCCTTCCTGCCTTCCTTACAGGATTAGACTAGTACTTTCTTATAACAACTGTTAAGTTCTGTGGATGACTGAATCGGTTGTAGTAGTCTTCATCTTGTGGATTTTGAGCCAGTTGGAATAGGAATCCACTGTTAGGAGGAATGTATGTCCCTTAGTAAGTCCCGCAAAGTCAAAGTGTATGCGGGACCATGGCCCCCGGGGGGTTTCCCACTCCGTTGGAGTTGCTCTAGGTGGGGCACTGCTGACTTCTTGGCACTTTAGACAAGTCTTCACCCAGGCTTCGATCTGCTTATCGATGCTCGGCCACCATGCGTAGCTTCGTGTGAGCGCTTTCATACGCATGATGCCGGGGTGACCATCATGCAATGCTTTCAAAATTGCTCGTTGTAACCGCTCTGGGATGACGACTCTGCCTCCCCATAGGATGCAGCCTTTCTGCGAGAAAAGATATGTTTGCTGGTTTCTGAAAGGGGTGAAGTCATCAGGGGTTTGTTCTACTGGCCATCCTCATTCAACCCAGCTGAGAACTCGTGCCAGGACAGGATCTTCTTTCGTTTCGATAGCGATGTCTCTGGCTGTTAGCGGCGGTGAATGTAGGGTTTCAATCTGGAGTGTCGTGAGGGTTGGAGCTGGGTCGTCGACGGTTTCCAGAACTGGGGCACGGCTCAATGCATCAGTGTAGGGAATGGCTTTCTCTGGGTGGTGTTGCAATTTATAATTGTACGGAGCTAAGAACTCCGACCAACGAGTCATTCTAGGTGACAATATATAGGGGGTTGGCTTGTCTCCCGCTAATCCCCAGCAAGGGTTTGTGATTGGTAATTATCGTGAAGGCTCATCCATACACATATTCATGAAACCGTTTCACAGCAGATACAACAGAAAGAGCCTCTTTGTCAATTTGGCTATAGTTGCTTTCAGCTCTCGATCAGGTCTTTGAAAATTAGGCAATAGGGGCCTCTCTACCATTTGGTAACACATGACTTAAAATGGCTCCTACTCCAAACGGTGACGTGTCACACGTAATGGTTAAAGGCAAAGTCTTGTTATACTGCATTAAAACAGCATCGGAGATTAGTAAGTTTTTCACTTGTCGGAATGCATGCTCCTCTCGGTGTCCCCAGACCCAGGTGGCTTTTTTGTCGAGAAGTCTATGTAGGGGCTCAGCTACGGTCGCCTTCTGGGGCAAGAAGATGTTGTAAAAGTTAATGAGCCCCAGGAAAGCTTGAAGGTCTGTCCTATTCTTGGGTCTTGGGGCATTTTTGATCGCTCTTAGTTTGCTATTAGTGGGGTGAATGCCTTGCTTATCAATTAGGTACCCCAGGAACTCTACTTTCTCTGTACACAGTTGACATTTATTTTTTTTTAATCTTTAGGCTGGAGTCTTTAAATTTCTGTGGAACCATTCTAAGACACCTCTCTAGTACTTCTCTATTCGGGGCCGCAATTAAAACATCGTCAAAATATGGCACGACCCGCTTGATCCCTTGCAAAAGTCCCTCCATCAGACTTTGAAAAATCCCTGGGGCCACGCTCACTCCGAATTGGAGTCGGTTGCATTTAAAAGCACCTCAGTGCGTAACGATCATCTGTGCTTCCGCGGTTTTTTTATCTACAGGCAGTTGTTGGTACGCCTGCACTAAATCAAATTTAGCGAAGACTTTTCCGCCCCCCATGGAATGGAGAAGGTGTTGAACCACCGGCACCGGGTAAGCGTTCTGTTGAAGGGCGTGATTGAAGGTGACCCGGTAGTCCCCACAAATCCTTAACAATCCATCGGGTTTGTTGGGTGTTACGATTAGGGTTTCCCAACGGGCGTGGTCTGTTGGTTCTAAATCACCCTGGGCTGTTAATTTATCGAGCTGCTCATTGATCTTTGGTTTTAGGGCAAAAGGTACCCAACGAAGCTTAAGGCGGATGGGAGCTGCTTCAGGGTTAAGGTTAAATGATATCGGGGTCCCCTTGTACTCACCTAGTTTGTCTGCAAAGACATCCTGGAATTCCTGGACGAGGGCTTCCTCCCAGTCGTCACTTCTAGTTTGGTGAATGCCAGCTACCTTGATCCTGAGTGGGGTGAACCGTTGAAGGCCTAACAAACTAGGCCGGTCGCGATCGACGACGGTCAGTGGTAACGACACAGTACGATTTTTGAATGATACTTGGACTTGGCTGGAGCCGATGACTGGAATTCGGTTCCCCTGGTAATCTTTGAGTATAATTCTTTGGGCTCTGAGGTCTTGATGCCAGATGGCAGGGATTAACTGTTTAAGGGTCTTCCAGGAAACCATCGAGAGTGACGACCCTGAGTCGACTTCTATCACGCAAGGTTGGTTCTCGATGGCGACCCTCACTCAGATCTTCTTTGCATCTAACGATGAAGCGTGACCGATGGTAATGGTTTGGTGTGCCTCTTCCTGTCTCGTTGAAGTGGCAAGTGTTTTATTTCTGTAGGAGTGGTTGTTCCATTGGTGGTTCAAGTGTTCCCGACTCACAAGACTATACCCTGTGGTCTGGCGGTAGTTGTTTTTCTCTCCGAATTGGGCTGGATCCTCGCTTGCTTCTACAGACCTTCCCGATGTGGCCTCTTTTCCCACAGGAATGGCAGAGCGCGTCGAGGAATTTGCAATCTGATCGCGGGTGGTTTGCCCCACAACCCGTGCATTGGTGCGGTAGTCTTCGATTCCACTGGTTGCATTGGTCGCGTTCGGACAAGCATTGGTATGGCAGGTGCATAGTGAACCCGTAGAAGGGGCACGAGGACGTCCCAGTCCATGGATTTTACCTCAGCCAGTTTCGCTAGTGCCTTGGCCATCTTAAAGACGGCTGGCCCGCAATGGGTCAGGAACACTGCTCGCTTTTTCCCCGTAGTTGCGTCTTTCAAGTTGTTGGTCTCCAGAAACATCTGGAACCGGTCCATGTATGAGTCCCAGTCTTCTTGTACCAGGTCAAATGGAGCGGGTGGTATGGCGCTGCCATGTTTTCCATTGTCGATGTGCCTTCAGCCATGTGCTCTGTTTGGTGCTCTGTGAGTGTTCAATCAGCTGAGATGTCTCCGCATCCCATCCTCATCGCCAGTGTTAAGTTCTGCACATGGGTGCAAGGAGAGGAGACGAGGCAGTGAACAGTGAACTTCAACTCTTTATTAAGCATACTGAACAGAGCGAGCACCTAGGGCAGCAGCAGCCCTTTTATAGGGTTGGCTGCTGTCCTATTGGCCAATGAAAAACATGGAAGTGTTAAACCCTTGAACTAATGAGAGTTGGCCCCTCAACAGCCAATCAGATTTCCCAGAAAGGACCAATCCAATGTCGCTATTATTGGCCAATCAGAAGTGCAGGATTAGAACCCTGCTTTTTACTTAAGGTTGTTAAAACTTTATTAAACGCCTTTATTAGTTCATAACAACAACCAGTTCCCCAAACTGCTTAGAATGTTAACAACCAGTTCTAGCGAGTAGGTGTGAACTACTCGCTAGAACTGGTTGTTAACATTCTAAGCAGTTTGGGGAACTGGTTGTTGTTATGAACTAATAAAGGCGTTTAATAAAGTTTTAACAACCTTAAGTAAAAAGCAGGGTTCTAATCCTGCACTTCTGATTGAACTGGTAGAATCCCACCCCTGCTGCTATGGAAGAGGAAGACTCATATCCTTGGCTACTCTTTTGTTTTGTCTTGAGGAGAGTTTAGCCCTGTAGTTTTGATTTGTAATATCTATATGAAATCTCCACAGAGTAGAGATTCTGCATTTCCTGCATTGGATGAGAAGTGCACATCTTTCTCTTTCGGTCTTGGCCACTTTTTACAGAGGCACAATTGAGAGCGTTTTAATTAACTGCATCCCTTTTGTTTGGTTTGCAGTGCCTCAGATACAAGCTCCATACAGAGATCAGTAAGGACAGCCAAGAAGATTATCAGAAGTTCTCTTACCATTATTCAGGATACTGCTTATAAGTGCTATGTGCTTAGAGCTCAAAGCATTGTTAGAGACCCTATGCATCTACTTTACAGTCTCTTTCAGTTGCTCCCTTCTGGGAAGAGGTTCGATGTTTTTCTAGCAGAACTACAAAATTCTGTAACAGCTTTGTTTCCAATGCCATCATCTGGTTTACATCTGGTAAATTCTCAAGATTCTTTTTTTTTTTTTTGTTATGTATATGTATATATCAAAACTAAACTGTGTTGTTTCTCTTTGTCATGTAATATATGTGGGTATATGCATACTATCAAAACTGGAATTGAGGAACAGCAGGCAAATGCCTGTAATTTATAACCTGGGCCCACAGGGCCTTAATAATACTTGGAAAAAGCCTGACCAAATATGAATGTTCTAAGTTTCCCTCCAAAACAGTTGGAGTTAACAGTTAGGGTCATCTAAAGGTTAATTTCACTTTAGCAGGGCTTGACACAACTATATATATTCAATAGATAACAGTATCCAAAAATTATGAGAGATCAAGGAGGACCAGAAGAGTTGTAGTCCTCTAAGCCAGCTGTCGCCAACTGGTGGGCCAGGAACCACTGGTGGGCCGTGAGAAAAATTTGGTGGTCCACAGAGAAATGTCACCCCCAGAGCACCTCTCAAAGCAATTAATCCAGGCTGTGTGGGAACCACCCACATTGTCCACAGGAACCCTCCCCACCCACTCACTCCTTACCTGGCAAACTTGCCTGCTAAGTTGCTATTTTTCCTCTTTTTTCTTCCGACTATCAGCTGTTCTGCTGTGCCAGGAGATTTAGATTAGCTAGAAAGCAGGAAATCATTGGATTTCTTGCTTTCCAGCTCATCTTTGGATCTTCGCCTCTACTTTTAAGCGGAGCCAAACCTTCCTTAGGACTGAAACTTATATTATTCAATGCAGAGTCACTGCAAGCAAATTTTATGTGACAGACTCAGGTAGCTGATGGCAGATAGATAGATTTCTGAATGATTCTATGAGCAACTCAATCTGCCTGCCTGCTTTGCCTGAGTTTGGGTAAAAGTTGCTCTTTTTTTATAAAAAAAAATCTATATTTACATAAATATTTATAATATTTACATACATGCCATGCCCAGCAGGTCACATGACCACCAAGCTAAACCACAAATTAGGCCACGCCCACTGAACCAATTGTTAAGAAATTTGAATCCCACCCCTGCCGCTGTGTATTTGTGTGAGGGGGGGAGAGGGAGAGGGAGAGGTTAAATCAGATCTAACCTCTAGTCTAGTGAAGAGAAGGTCCAAGGGAGACATGATAGCAGTCTTCCAATATTTGAGAGGCTGCCACAGAGAGGAAGGGGTCAAGCTACTTTCTAAAGCACCTGTAGGCCAGGCAAGGAATAATGGATGGAAACTGAACAAGGAGAGATTTAACCTGGAAATAAGGAGAAACTTTCTGACAGTGAGAACCATTAATCTATGGAACAGCTTGCCCTCAGAAGTAGTGGGAGCACCATCACTTGAGAGTTTCAAGAAGAGATTGGACTGCCATTTGTCAGAAATGGTGTAGGGTCTCCCACTTGGGCAGGAAGTTGGACTAGATGACCTATAAGGTCCCTTCCAACTCTGATTATCTGTTATTATTTATCTGTTATTTCTCTCTCTCTCTCTCTCTCTCTCTCTCTCTCTCTCTCTCTCTCACACACACACACACACACACACACACACACCAATGTCAGCAAGCCACCATCAGTAAAAATCCATTTTAGTGGTCCCCAAAATTTAAAATTATGAGTTTGGTGGTCCTTGAGGTCCAAAAGGTTGGCGACCCCTGCACTAGTTTATTAGTTTATTAGAGAGAGAGAGAGAGATTATAAAATGACACCTACCAACACCACCCAAAAACCATAGTCATGTAATTAACACTGCAGTAATTTTTGTAGGCTTTATAAGTACCTTAGATCAATTTCAGCTACTAGCTTGTAAATGAACTTCTTGGTATAATTAATTGACATCAATATCAATGGCTATTGCCTTCAGTCTATCACAAATGACCAACTTACCCTATTTGGAATCCATTGATCTTTAGTTATCCTGAGCAATTAGAAAATTATGCTGTGCTTTTATGTTATTTGTTTGTTTGTTTATTTTTGGGTTAACTCAAAACTTGTTTTGACTTTGCTTTACTCTGCAATTTCCATATTAACTAGTACATTGTGAATGATTAATTGTCAGCCTTTTTTGAGGGGGGACGACATAATTTTTAATTCTGGCCTAGTATGCAAAATAAATCTAATGCCAAAAGATAGCAAAAAAAATTAGGTTTCTGATATATATTCTCAATTCACTGTATGAAATTATAGGCACACTCTATCACATTTCAACCAACTAATTACAATTTAATATATTGAGATGACAAAACTGAACTTCCATCCTTCTTTTGTAGTAAAATCATAAAAATAAATTTGGAAGCTTTCACTTTTCACTTCTGTCAAAATCTGACAATTATCAAATAGATGTTCACAATTAAAAAATAATTTTCCTAGAAGCAAAATTACACATTTTTTTAAAATTGAATATGATATTTTGTCTGAATTTGGATCCCTAATATAGAGTTAATTGTGATTCATTTTCAGAATATTTTTTATTTGATACATTTTTCTTTCTGTACTTAGGATCAGATCATATTGCTCAGTTTTAAAAATGCTCTAAAATAAATGTTGGAAATGTAAAGATTAACACACGATAATTAATTGACTAATATGATAAAGTAAGATTGTCAATGGTTAAGTAAGAATTGATGTACTATTTTTTATATCAAATGTTTTTTTGTGGATATCATCTCTTGTATGCTCAACGTGAGGGGGGGTCTACTGAATCTGCAGTGCAAATCAACAGAAAAAATTGAGTGTTTTAGGAATTAGATTCTAGAAATCGGTAATATGCTATAGCAATAAATATATTTTGTCTTCTTTTTTCTTTACACAAACATTTTTTTTTTAATTTGGGGAATCTGAAACGGATGGTGCAAATACAATATGTTGGACTGCCTAATGCATTACATCTTGCCAGAATTAAAACTATCAAAGATTTTTTTTTTTTTTGTAGAAAGGGGAATTACAGGTATGGTTATTTAAATCTTTTTACAAAGGAAATCAAATCCTTGTCTTTTATATCATGAAGTACTTCTATCTTATATTCTATAAGTTATCTATTTGATGCTTATATCCTATTTAGTTATCTATTTAAGCATCTATTTTTAACCATACAAAAAACATCTTGGCATGACTCTTATCACCCAAGGGTATCTAAACAAAAGTTCTCAATGAAGAATATATTGTATAATTATTTCAATTAAACAGTTTGGTTCAAATGTTTTGAGATGAATCCACTATCCAAATGGATTGATAGAATTGAGATGGATGAATTTTTAAAATTTGAATTGATGATCCAGTGAGGATTTGATAAATTTATATAAACCTAGCAACACTAGATTATTGATTTTTATTTTTTGGAGGTGAAAATTAATTTTTATTTAGATTATATACAGAATACCCAATCCAATTTTTAATCTCTACTCAGACTTCTGAAAATGACGTGATCTAATCTAGATTATTCACTGAGAACAGTGAGGCTCTCTTCTCATATATGATGTATGGGAAAACATGTGATTTTTTTTAATACTTATTTTCATGTATAACTAAAAATAATTTTAGGTGTAAAAAAATAAGTATGCAACCAGAAACTACCACATGAGCATTTTAATAATGTCCTATCAAATATAATTCTTTAAAATATTTTCAAAATAAAGGCACAATGATTGGTGATATATTTTATGATTAAGTGATCGCATAAAATATTTAGATGTCTGGGTTTTAATTATCATCATCAATCATCATATTTTAAGTAAATAACTGGTCTTCTATTTTCATTTCCTTTTTATGTTCATTTCAAATTATCCTGCTCTTCTGCAGAAATTAAGTACGTAACATATCTGGGCACTTTCCTATTTCATCTAAAAATATGCTGGAATTGACGGATAAGATCAAGCAGAATAGAGTTAAATGGTACAACACTAATAAAAATGTAAGTTGCTTCTTCTACCAACCAGGAAAGTCTGACATGTTTAGTAAAATTGGAAAGCTACAGTTCAGGTCTTCTTGAACTGAGACAATTATGAATTATGGCTCTTTTAGATCAGCTCACTCTCCTACTAAACTATTGAAAGGTCACTCAAATATTTCTTATACAGCTGCTGCCTGTTTGGTCCCTCTGCAGATGAGGAAAGACAGCCTTTTATAAAGGAGCCATTTAAGCTCTCCCAAATGCACCAAATTATTCTTTGGAAAAAGAACAGTATGATTTGCTGGGGGTGGGCTAGGGGTGATGTGTTTCCTTCCCAGAAGAGAGCTACTGCATACTAATTGCAGACATTTATTTGACCTAGGATTTGAGTCTGAACTAATATTTGTGAATGTAACAGCTGTTGTGTTAAGTTCTGCACATGGGTGCAAGGAGTGGAGATGAGGCAGTGAACAGTGAACTTTGACTCTTTATTAAGCATACTGAACAGAGCAATCACCTAGGGCAGCAGCAGCCCTTTTATAGGGTTGGCTGCTGTCCTATTAGCCAATGAAAAACATGGAAGTGTTAAACCCTTGGACCAATGAGAGTTGGCCCGTTAACAGCCAATCAGATGTTCCAGAAAGGACCAATCCGATGTCGTTATTATCAGCCAATCAGAAGTGCAGGATTAGAACCCTGCTTTTTACTTAAGTTTGTTAAAACTTTATTAAACGCCTATATTAATTCATAACACCCCTCCCCCCAGGTTCCGTTTGAGGAGTGCGGTAATGTAATCGCGTAGATATGCAGGTCGTTTCAATTGCCGATTAGATTTGCGCTGTCCCACCAGTTCCTGTCTGTAGTCCGGTTCCGGTGGAACGTTTTTGGACATATCTGGTACACGCAGTTCCACATTCTCACTGGACAACTCGGTGCCGCTAATTCTGTCGTTGTTGTTGTCCTCCGGTTCCTGCAGGCTCGCCTTCATTGAGGTGTTTCTCTGTGGCGAGGCACACCCCCTTCCTGATTCTTCTTCATGGATCGCGCCTGGCCCCTGACTTTCTTTGATTTTGTCATCCAGCATCTCGAATTCAGTTCCCTCGACATCCCCTCCCCCCTCAGTTTGAGGGTCACAGGAGTCGTGGGAACTGGGTTGCAACCTAGAGCAAAGCTGATCTATATGGCGTTTCCATATTTTACCATCCCTTGTTTGTACGTGGTACAATCTGGGCCCGGTGACTTGGGTTACGGTTGCTTCGACCCACAACGGTTCACCAGAAAGATTTTTAGCGAAGATTAAGTCGCCTTCCTTGAATTTGCTGCACTTTCTGCTCAATCCACAGGGTTTCTCTGGTGCGTAGGCCGGGTGGAGATAGTCGAGGTGGGAGTGAAGCCTGCGTCTCATCAACAGTTCAGCTGGAGTTTTGTTGGTTACGCTGTGCGGGGTGATGTGTTGGAGTAGGAGTATTCTGTTCAGTTTGTCGTCAATGTCCCCATGGTCCATCTTGTGGAGAGTTTTTTTAAGAAATTGGACCATGCTCTCGGCCCTTCCATTGGCCGCAGGCTGCGCCGGCGAGGTTAGCGCATGGCGGATGCCCCGGTCCGCTAAGTATTGTTCGAATGCCAGGGCCATGAACTGGGGTCCGTTATCGGAGACTAAAACATCTGGCAGTCCATGTGTTGCAAATAGTTTATTTAATTTGCGGATGACTGAATTGGTTGTAGTAGTCTTCATCTTGTGGATTTCCAGCCAGTTGGAATAGGCATCCACTGTTAGGAGGAACGTATGTCCCTTAGTAGGTCCCGCAAAGTCAATGTGTATGTGGGACCACGGCCCACGGGGGGTTTCCCACTCCGTTGGAGTTGCTCTAGGTGGGGCACTGCTGACTTCTTGGCACTTTAAACAAGTCTTCACCCAAGCTTCGATCTGCTTATCGATGCCTGCCCACCACTCGTAGCTTCGTGCAAGCGCTTTCATACGCACGATGCCGGGGTGACCGTCATGCAATGCTTTCAAAACTGCTCGTTGTAACCGCTCTGGGACGACAACTCTGTCTCCCCATAGGATGCAGCCTTTCTGCGAGAAAAGTTCTGTTTGCTGGTTTCTGAAAGGGGTGAAGTCATCAGGGGTTTGTTCTATTGGCCATCCTCGTTTGACCCAGCTAAGAACCCGTGCCAGGACAGGATCTCGTTTCGATAGCAGCGGTGAATGTAGGGTTTCAATCTGGAGTGTCGTGAGGGTTGGAGCTGGGTCATCGACGGTTTCTGGAAGTGGGGCATGGCTCAATGCATCAGCGTGGGGAATGGCTTTCTCCGGGCAGTGTTGCAATTTATAATTGTACGCAGCTAAGAACTATGACCAACGAGTCATTCTAGGTGACAATATATAGGGGGTTGGCTTGTCTCCCGCTATAATCCCCAGCAAAGGCTTGTGATCGGTAATATTAGTAAAAGCTCATCCATACACATATTCATGAAACTATTTCACAGCAGCTACAACAGCAAGAGCCTCTTTGTCAATTTGGCTACAGTTGCGTTCAGCTCTCGATAAGGTCCTTGAAAAATAGGCAATAGGGGCCTCTCTACCATTTGGTAACACATGACTTAAAATGACGATGACATGTCACACGTAATGGTTAAGGGCAAAGTCTTGTTATACTGCATTAAAACAGCATCGGAGATTAGTAAGTTTTTCACTTGTCGGAATGCATGCTCCTCTCGGTGTCCCCAGACCCAGGTGGCTTTTTTGTCGAGAAGTCTATGTAGGGGCTCAGCTACGGTCACTTTCTGGGGCAAGAAGATGTTGTAAAAGTTAATGAGTCCCAGGAAAGCTTGGAGGTCTGTCCTATTCTTGGGTCTTGGGGCATTTTTGATTGCTCTTAGTTTGCTATTAGTCAGGTGAATGCCTTGCTTATCAATTAGGTACCCCAGGAACTCTACTTTCTCTGTACACAGTTGACATTTTTTTTTTTTAACCTTTAGGCTGGAGTCTTTAAATTTCTGGAGAACCATTCAAAGACGCCTCTCTAGTACTTCTCTATTCGGGGCCGCAATTAAAACATCGTCAAAATATGGCACGACCCCCTTGATCCCTTGCAAAAGTCCCTTCATCAGACTTTGAAAAATCCCTGGGGCCACGCTCACTCCGAATTGGAGTCGGTTGCATTTAAAAGCGCCTCGGTGCGTAACAATCATCTGTGCTTCTGGGGTTTTTTATCTACAGGCAGTTGTTGGTACGCCTGCGCTAAATCCAATTTAGCGAACACTCTTCCGCCCCCCATGGAATGGAGAAGGTGTTGAACCACCAGCACCAGGTAAGCGTTCCATTGAAGGGCCTGATTGAAGGTGGTCCGGTAGTCCCCACAAATCCTTAACAATCCATCCGGTTTGATGGGTGTTACGATTGGGGTTTCCCAACAGGTGTGGTCAGTTGGTTGTAAAACACCCTGGGCTATTAATTTATCGAGCTGCTCGTCGATCTTTGGTTTTAGGGCAAAAGGTACCCAATGAGGCTTAAGGCAGATGGGAGCTACTTCAGGGTTAAGGTTAAATGATATATGGGTCCCCTTGTACTCGCCTAGTTTGTCTGCAAAGATGTCCTGGAATTCCTGGACGAGGGCCTCCTCCCAGTCGTCACTTCTGGTTTGGTGAATGCCGGCTACCTCAATCCCGAGTGGGGCGAACCATTGAAGGCCTAACAAACTAGGCTGGTCGCGATCGACAACGGTCAGCGGTAACGATGCAGTACGATTTTTGAATGATACTTGGACTTGGCTGGAGCCGACGACCGGAATTCGGTTCCCCTGGTAATCTTTGAATATAATTCTTTGGGCTCTGAGGTCTTTTTGCCAGATGGCAGGGATTAACTGTTTAAGGCTCTTCCAGGAAACCATCGAGTGAGACAACCCTGAGTCGACTTCCATCACGCAAGGTTGGTTCTCGATGGCGACCCTCACTCGGATCTTCTTTGCATCTAACAATGAAGTGTGACCGATGGTAATGGTTTGGTGTGCCTCTTCCTGTCTCGTTGAAGTGGCAAGTGTTTTATTTCTGTAGGAATGGTTGTTCCATTGGTGATTCAAGTGTTCCCGACTCACAGGATGATTCCCTGTGGTCTGGCGGTAGTTGTTTTCTCTGTGAATTGGGCTGGATCCTTGCTTGCTTCTACAGACCTTCCCAATGTGGCCTCTTTTCCCACAGGAATGGCAGAGCGTGTCGAGGAATTTGCAATCTGATCGCAGGTGGTTTGCCCCACAACCCGCACATTGGTGTGGTAGTCTTCGATTCCGTGGGTTGCGTTGGTCGCATTCAGACCGGAACCGGTTGACCTCCTCCTCCTCACTTTCTGATGGAGATTCGAGGTCCTCATGGTGGGCTGCTGTTGTGTGCCTCTCTAGGCGAGGTGAGGTATCGTTGGAGAGTTGACGGAGCGGTGCGTTGGTGCGGCACATTCGGGCGGCCAACTTCCTGGTTGCTTCTGCTGCAGTAGCGTCTTTGATGACATCGGCAAGATCGATGTCCCCTTTGGCCATGATCTTGCTCTGCACCGTATGGTCATCTAATCCCAGAACTATTTGGTCTCTCAGAGCTTCTTGGAGGTCTGCAAACCCACAGAGGCCTCCCAGGTTCCGGAGGTCCACAATGAAATCTGCGATGCTCTCTCCTTTCCGTTGGTCCCTCTGATAAAACTCATGTCTTCGAACAAGCATTGGTACGGCGGGTGCATAGTGGGCCCGTAGAAGGGGCATGAGGACGTCCCAGTCCATGGATTTCACCTCAGCCGGTTTTGCTGGTGCCCCTTGGCCATCTTAAAGACGGCAGGCCCGCAATGGGTCAGGAACACTGCTCGCTTTTCCCCCGTAGTTGCATCTTTCAAATTGTTGGTCTCCAGAAACATCTGGAACAGGTCCATGTACGAGTCCCAGTCTTCTTGTGCTGGGTCAAATGGAGCGGCTGTTATGGCGCCACCGGACATGTTTTCCATTGTCTATGTGCCTTCAGTCACGTGCTCTGTTTGGTGCTCTGTGAGTGTTCAATAAGCTCAGATGTCTCCACATCCCACCCTTGTCGCCAGTGTTAAGTTCTGTGCATGGGTGCAAGGAGCGGAGACGAGGCAGTGAACAGTGAACTTCAATTCTTTATGAAGCATACTAAACAGAGCAATCACCTAGGGCAGCAGCAGCCCTTTTATAGGGTTGGCTGCTGTCCTATTAGCCAATGAAAAATATGGAAGTGTTAAACCCTTGAACCAATGAGATTTGGCCCCTTAACAGCCAATCAGATGTTCCAGAAAGGACCAATTGGATGTCGTTATTATCGGCCAAACAGAAGTGCAGGATTAGAACCTGCTTTTTACTTAAGGTTATTAAAACTTTATTAAACGCCTTTATTAGTTCATAACATGTTGAATATCACAAAGTTTCCACTGGCAAAAGAGATCACTGCAGCTTTGTTTTCAGGAAGAAGAAGCCAGCCTACCTTGGAAACATGGATTTGGAGATTTGGATCCATCTGTTGTAATCAGAAGAACAATCTGCTTTTTTGGCTCCAGATTATTCAAACTTCTTTCTTCTTTGTCCAAACTATAGGTAAGTAAGGCATTGAGTAAGGAAATTTCTGCTTTTTAAATGAAGAGAGATTAAATTTCTAAGGAAATAGCTCTATCTTCCGCTTAGACCTTCGCAAATAAGTACAGTTCTTACATGGAATTAAACAATTGTTCATCCATCTTAGATCAAATGTTTTTTTTTTAAAAAAAAATAACTACACTTTTAATTTATGCATAAACCATATTTGTTTATGGGTGAGAAGGCTACTTGAATCCACAGAAAAAAGTTTATAAAATCATCAATCCATCAACTTCATTCAGGCATCAACTGGCTTAATAAAAGTCCCTTTTCCTGGAGAAGGCGGAGCTTCATTTCGGCGATACAGCTGCGATTTCGGGGCTCTGAGATCGCAGCTGATATTTTCACCCCTGGTCGGTCCCAACGGACCTAAACCGTCCTGTAGAGACAGTGATCGTATAGGGCATAATCCCAGGATCCCAGGGATATCGCAAAATCTCTGGTTTGATCTGGGAGAAGCCCTTTTGCTGGTGGTGGAGAGGCAGCCTCCATAGCTGCTAAAGTCGGGACAGCTCCAGAAAGAAAGTGGCTGGAAGTGAAAGTGTATCGGCTGGGTGAGAAACTTCTTTTTTGTTGCAAATTCGCTGAGATTTGAAAGGGCACCCTGAATAGAGAAGAAACCTGTGAGATTTTTATTTTATTTTTTTGACAAAAACTGTATGAGCGGCGTGTTTTAAAGTGATGTCAAATGGAGGCTTGGATTTTTTTTTTTCTTTTTCTTACTTTTTTGGGGGGACTTTAGTGTGACTTTGTAGGTAACCAGATTGAATTTTCTTTTACATATATTTTTATGCTCCTTTTGATTTTTTAATTTTTTTTTAGGATAGAGGCTCCCTTTGGCTATTTTTTTTTGTATAAATTATCCTTTTTTTCTGGCTGGTGGGGGGGAAGAGTATTAAGAAACTTTGTAACACTGCCAACTAGAGGCTTGAAAATATTTTATTTGAATTGGAGAGAATGGTAAGAAGACTCCTTCTCAAGGTCATTTTAATGTGATAAGATAGAAGGAGAGCATAGCAAAATATTATTACAGGTGTTTTCCTGGACTCTTATCAATATTTCAACACTTGAGGCTTGGCTTTGAAGCTGGTGGAGAAGAGAGTCATAATAAGAGCCTTGGACAACTAAATAAAGTGCAGTGTGCTTTCTTATATATATATTTTTCTTTACTTGTGATACCCCTACTCACCAGCCTCTTTGTAAATTCCAATTCTAGTAATATTCTTATTTTTGCTTTTTATTTCAAAGGGAAAGCCTTAGAGCTTTTTCTTTATTTTTCTTTTTTTCTCCTTATTTTTACTGGGATCATTTTGCTTTTTCTATCCATGTTTTTGGACCACTCTGTTTTTTCTTTTTGATTATTGAGACTTCTCAACTGGATTAAGGTGTGAAGAACCTGAAGGAATTTCTTCTTTTCTTTTTTCTTTTTGTTCTTTTTCTCTTAATCAATATTATTATTTTTTGGGGGGGTTTTCTTTCTATTTTTCATTTTTTATGGTGGACTACTTTGTAATTGGATTAGGGTCTAGAAGAACCTGATGATCTTTCTTCTTCCCTTTTTCCTTTTTGTTCTTTGGTTTTGGGCCTTTTACTATTGGATTTTGGGCCTTTACTATTGGATTTTGGATTATAATTGGCTATTCTACCAGTTGGATTAAAAGTTAAAAAGAATTTGAAGATTTGGAAGCATTAAAATGAGCAGGAAACCGATATCAGCTGGCGTTTCTACTTCTACCTCTGCCTCCCCACCAGCTGGAGGACAACATTTAATTCAGACAATGTTGAAGCAAGATAAAGAACAAGAAAAAGTAACTTTACAGATGATTATGCAAGGAATTCAAGATCTCAAGACAAAATCAGACACCATTGAACAAAGAATAGAGAAGACTGATGAAAAAGTGGAAAATATTAAACAAATGATGGTGAAGTATGAGGAGAGATTCCAAAAAATTGAGAAAGAAGGAAAACAAAGAGAGGAGAAGATTGGAAATATTGACAGTAGATTAACAGTTGTTGAACAAGATAAAAGTGGGATGTTGAGGTGGGAGATGGAAAGGTCAGAATTTTATCTCAGATTTCAAAATATAGAAGAAGAAAAAGGACAAAATTTGGCTGTGATAATGATAGAAATTTTGGTGGATGCTTTGGAAATTACAGAGGAAAAGATGATGGATGGAGTAGATGAGGTATATCGAGTTTATACAAGATATGCGATGAGAAATAAATTACCAAAGGAAGTCCATATTAGATTTACCAAAAAATCCATTAAAACACAAATACTACAAGTGGTAAGAGAGAAGACGTTGAAATACAAAGGCAAAGAGATTGTGGTTTTAAAACAAATACCTAGAAGAGTGAGAGAGATGAGAAGAGGATATCGATTTCTGACCAAAATGCTACTGGAAAACGAAGTGAATTATAGATGGCTGATTCCAGAAGGATTAATGTTTACGTGGCAAGAGCAGAGACATAGAATTGACTCAATTGAGAAAACAGAACTTTTCCATGCAGAATTTTTTGGAAGAAGAGAAGAGGAGACAGAGAAAGAGGTCTCATTAATTGAGTTTCAAGAGGAACAACTGGAGACTGAAAAAGAGAAAGGTGCAGTAGGTGGACAGGTGGATAGTAAAGAACAGCGTGAAGTGAGATCCACGAGAGCTGTTAGACCTAAATAAAAAAGCATAATCATGGAAGAAAAAAAACCTGATTACAATGAATATAAATGGACTCAATTCAGCTGTTAAAAGAAGGAAAACCTTTCATAAATTAGAGAAACTAAAATTCGATATAATCTGTCGACAAGAAGTTCATATTAAAAAACAACATGAACAATTGTTAGTACAGCCAAAACTAAGGAAAATATTTACTTCTTTGATTCAATGTAAGAAAAGAGGAGTGGTTCTATACATTAAGGAGGCTATCCCAGAAAAACTGATCTACACGGATGAAGACGGAAGAGTATTAATGGTGGAAATAATGGACAATAATATAAAAATACTCTTGATTGCAATTTATGCTCCGAATGATAAACAAGAAGAGTTTTATAAAAAAACTACACATGAAAATAATTGGACTGGACTATGTTAATATAATTATGATGGGAGACTTTAATGGAATTATGGACAATAAACTGGACTATATAGCAACAACAAAAAAGCCAAATAGAAAGACTCTCCCTAAATCTTTTTTTTAAAATGACAGACGAATTAACTTTAAAAGATATTTGGAGAGAAAGAAATGTTAAAGCTAAACAATATACTTTTTATTCAAATAGACATTTATCATGGTCCAGATTAGATATGAATTGGATCTCAACAGAATTAATATCTAATATTCAAGAAACAAATATTGAAATAAGTACTTGGGCAGATCATATCCCAATGACAATTAAATGGAAGGGACAAAAAAAAAAGATCGAGATGGATATTAAATAATACTATCTTAAAGGAAAAAGATTTTATACAACGGATGGAGAAGGAACTGGCTTTTTTCTTTAGAGAAAATAAAAAAGAAGATACTTCAACGCAGAATGTTTGGGATACAATGAAGGCATATGCTAGAGGTTTGATAATAGATTATACAAGAAAAAAAAATATTAGGAAAAGGCAAACTTCTAAGGCCTTGGAAGATGAGTATAAAAGACTTGAAAAAGAATTACAGAAAATACCACAGAAAAAAGATATTAAATTGAAGCTGTATGTAATTAAACATAAAATGGAATTAATAGAGAAAGAAGAACTGGCACAGAAAATTAGAAATTCTAAACAGAATTACTTTGAAAATGCAAATAAACCAAGCAGATGGCTAGCATATAAATTGAGAAAGGAGAAGGAATCAAGAAAAATATTGAAGCTAATAGATGATCAAGGCCAAGTTTGTTATGGTAATAAGGAGAAAAAGGAAATTATTTGAGATTTTTATGGGCAACTATATAAACAAGAGAATATTGATGAGGAAAAAGTCAAACAGTATCTACAGAATGCTAATTTACCGAAGATACCTAAAGAGACTGAAGAAATGTTAGAAAGCAACATAACAATGATGGAATTAAATGAAGCACTTAAGAAACAAAACAATGGGAAAGCACCAGGTCCAGATGGGCTTCCGGCAGAATTCTATAAAACATTTCAAGAATCCCATTGTTAGAAGTTATGAATAAAATTATGTCAAAGAAGATGATACCCAAAACATGGTCAGAGGCTTATATTACACTTATTCCAAAAGAAGAGGCTGACCCAGTGCAAATTAAGAACTATAGACCTATTTCTTTATTAAATGCAGACTATAAAATTTTTGCTTCAATTTTAGCAGAAAGACTTAAAAAATATTTAAATAATTTTATCCACCCAGATCAAAATGGATTTCTGCCAAAGAGACAAATCAGAGACAACATGAGAGTAATCTTGGATACTTTGGAATACTATGAGGCTCATGCTTAAAAGCAAATGGCTTTGATATTCCTCGATGCTCAAAAGGCATTTGATAACGTGAACTGGAGATTTATGTTATTAGTATTGGAACAGATCGGTTTTGCCAGAAAATTTATTCAAGCAATAGAAGCCATGTACAATAAACAGACAGCAAAGGTAATGATGGAGGGAGAACTTACAGACTTTATTAATAGAAGAAAAGGCACAAGACAAGGATGTCCCCTATCTCCTTTGCTATTTGTGTTGACTTTGGAAGTGTTGAATAGAAATATTAGGGATGATAAAAGCATAAAAGGAATAAAATTAAAAAGGAAGAATTCAAGCTTTTGCTGATGATTTAGCTTTTATTTTGGAAGATCCGCTAGAAACAGCTCCAGAGTTATTGGAAAAGATAGAAACATATGGTGAGATGGCTGGTTTGAAAATAAGTAAAGATAAGACAAAGATTTTGACAAAGAACATGTTACTGAGACAAAGAGAAGAACTGGCAGACCTCTTGAAAATCCAAGTTATGAATAAGGTTAAGTATCTGGGGATATATTTGACAGCAAGATGTAGCACATTAAAAGAGAATAATTATATGAAACTTAAACAACAGATAGCTACAGACTTGAAGAAATGGGAAAACTTGCAATTGTCATTAATAGGGAGAATTTCAACAATTAAGATGAATATTTTACTCAGAATTCTATTTCTGTTTCAAATAATACCAATTAGGCTTGGAAAAGACTATTTTGAAGATTTAAATAAAATCATGTTGAAGTTTATATGGCAAGGTAAAAAAGCGAGAATAAAACTAAAGCTTTTGCAAGAGGCTAGAATTAGAGGAGGTTTTGGCCTGCCTAAATGGGAATTGTATTATCAAGCTGCAAGTTTGATGTGGGTCAAAGAATGGATAACATTAAGAAAAGCTAGATTGTTGACACTAGAAGGTCATGATTTGCTGTTGGGCTGGCATGCTTTTTTATGGTATAAGGAAACTAAAATACAGGGTTATTTTAGAAGGCATTATATACGGGAGTTTTTGTGGTTAAACTGGGAGAAGATAAAAAGACAATGTTATTTGAAAAGTCCAGTTTGGTTATCGACTATTGAAGCATTTTCCTATTCTATAATTTATAAGAAGGAACAAACAGTTAGATATGGGGAACTATTGGATGAAAAGGGTGAAGTTAAATCCATTCAAAACTTAGAGGAACAAGGTATAAGGATGAATTGGTTTTCATATGCGCAAATGCATTCAAGGTATGATGAAGATTCTAAAACGGAGGGATTCTATGATAAACAGACTGATTTAGATAAGATCTTGATGGGTACTGATGAGCAAGTGATTAAAAAACTATATGGTTATTTACTGGGAATTAAATTAGAGGAAGAACAAGTTAAAGAAACTATGATTGTTTGGGGGAAGAATTTTGGATATGGGATTGATTTAGAGAAATGGCAAAAATTGTGGTCTCAAAATTATAAAATGACAATGTCAACAGCATATAAAGAAAACTTGTATAAGATGTTTTACAGGTGGCACTTTCCCCCGACAAGAATAGCAAGAATGTTTAAGAACAAATCTGAAAAATGCTGGAAATGTCATCAGATACCTGGCTTATATTACCATATGTGGTGGACTTGTGAGGACGCTAGAAAATATTGGACTAAAATTCGCATGTGGTTGGAAAAAATGACAAAGAAACACATAGACTTGAAACCAGAGATCTTTTTATTGGGAATTTTACCTGATACATATAGTAAAGATTTGAAATACCAGATTGTAAATGTATTAACAGCGGCTAGGATTCTATTTGCTAAAAATTGGAAGAATGAGAAAATACCATTACAGGAAGAAATTATTAAGAAAATATTGGAATGTGCTGAGATGAGTAGATTGACATTTGAAATTAGAGAGCAAGAGGATAAACAATTTTATGAAATTTGGGATCTTTTTTTATCAATGGCTAGATGATAAAATACGATAATAGAATATTTAGAATGTTAGACAGTAGGAATATCTTTATTTTTTTCTTGTCTTTGTTATTTGACACTATATTTATAAAGTGTTTTTAGGATTGATTTGGAATGATTATATGATTTGTTACAGAATAAACTGTTTAAAGTATTGTTATCTCATAAAAGCATGAATAATTAAAAGTATAGTCAAAAGTTTCTTTTTTTTTTAATAGCGATATTAGGATATATAAGTTTGGATTAACAATATGAGTTGTTATGTAACATAATTGTAATTGAGACTACAAAATGAATGCAGAAAACTGATGAACCAACCGACACGCTGGATGTACATATGAGAGTTGATGTTTTAATGTTTTGTTTGTCTTGTTTGTTTGTAGAAAATCAATAAAATTCTTTTCAAAAAAAAAAAAAAAGTCCCTTTTCCTTTCCCTAAGGATAGCATTGTAAGAAATGCTTGGAATTCTTCTGCACCCTTATCCATTTGTCTGAAGTGGTGTAGGGTTTTCTGCCTAAGCAGGGGGTGGACTAAAAGACCTCCAAGGTCCCTTCAACTCTATTATTCTAGATTCTAGATTTATTTGTTTGTTAGTTATTGGAATTTGTCAAACAAAAATGAAGACAAGAGAATAAAAATACAATGACAGAGACGATAGGCACGTTAGTGCACTTATGCACATCCCCTCTACTGACCACTTAAGTATGACATAAGGTCCACAGAAGTTAATTTGTAACTGAAACTCCGAAAATGTGTAGCTGAGACAACTGAATCAGGTAAGGCATTCCAGACTTTGACAACTTTATTATAGAAATCATGTTTTTTACAGTCTAGAACAATTTATATTGAGTTCAAAGTGGTTGCTCGTACCCATATTATTGTGATTAAAAGAGGAAAAAGTTATTTACAGGTAAAACATTACTACATATAATTTTGTATTCAATACCTAGGTCTGACCGCAGCAGTTCTAAGTTATCCAAACTGAGAATTTCAAGCCTAGTGGCATAAGGAATTAATTCTATTGTGTACAGAAGAGTGCAAGACTTTTCTCATGAAGTACTTTTGACCTTGCTCAATTATACTGATATCAGATATATGGTGGGGACTCCAAACAGTTGAACAATCCTCTAAAATTGATCTAGCATAAATTTTATAAGCCTATAGATCTTCATAAGATTTGGATACAACTTGAGTGCTCAGGTTAATTAATGGGAATTTTATAGCACAATCCTATGTATTTCAGTTCAAAACTAAAAGCCAGTGAAGTTTATTCTATCCAAAGTAATTTTAAAGTCGCTAAAGTCAATTCTATGCTTGTAACACAGACATGTTTCCTGGCTTACCTCATTTTCCCCACTTTGTGGCATTTCTTCCTGTGGTTTTCCCATTTATTACCAGAGATTCAGTGTCTTGTCTAATCCATTGAATAATTATTCACAAATTCCCCATACAAAGGCTGCATATAGGTCTGAATGAATCTATCAAATTTACTTTTTATAATATTTCCATTTCATTAAGGCAATTTTCCTCATTCCAATTTCAGTATCAGCTTTCAGCTATCCTCTGAAAGATTTATAGACATTTTTACCACACATTTAGGTTTCCCCAAAATATACATTAATATCAGTGGTGGGATTCAAAAAAATTTACTATGTGATTCTGTGGGCATGGCTTGGTGGACGTAGCAGAGGAAGGATACTGTAAAATCTCCAGTCAGAGGTAGTATTTGCCAGTTCCCTGAACTACTCAAAATTTCCACTACCGGTTCTTCAGAACTGGTCAGAACCTGCTGAATACCACCTCTGATATGTATATTTTCAATTGTGATTTTGCATATTGTTCCATTCTCTTATCATTCAGATTGGACACAGATACGCACCCTGATGAAGCATTCAATCTGTTGTACTACTTTAAAGCAGCTAGCACTCTATTGATCTAATAATATCAGCAGTAATAGAAAATGCAGAGAATTTTGCTTCCCACCCACACTATCCCATATTATTACATTTTACCAGAGCAATTACCATTAATTGTTTTTTGAAAACATTTCTAAACTTTTTTGGCTGCCAAGGACATCTAACAGCAATGATGGATTATTTTCATGATCCTGGGTGGCCTGCAAATTCAGGAGTGCAAACAGTTCCTAATAAACATTAAAATGGTAGGTGACATTATTTTCCTCAGTTAAATATCAGATTTAATACAATAATTAGACTTCAGCACACAAGCAACAGCTCTTAGAAATGTATCCTAGTTTCATGATGACACCTGCATTCAATTTCTTCAATTATTTACAGTTCTTTCTTTTCTTCCTATTAAAAAGTACCTCTTCCCTGCTGTGTGTTATTTTTAAAGAAAATAAAATATTCCTTAATTCTTAGCACACCTATGGTTCTTGAAGCTATAAACACAAATGCTTATTTTCACAATTTTCTCTCATACATACATTGATTTTATTTTTATGTGTTTATCAACCATTCTGTAGTTCTCCATTTACAACAGTTCATTTAGTGACCTTTCAAAGTTACAATGGCCCTGAAAATGTGATCATTTTTCACAGTTATGACCTTTGCAGCATCCCCATGGTCATGGGATCAAAATTCAGATCCTTGGCAACTGATTCATATTTATGACTGTTGCCCTTTCCCAAGGTCATGTAATCACCTTTTCCAACCTTCTGACAAAGTCAATGGGGAAGCCAGATTCACTTAACCACTGGGTTGCTAACCACTGGGTATCAACTGCAGTGATTCACTTAATAACTGTGGCAAGAAAGGTCATAAAATGGAGCAAAACCCACTAGCAATAGAAATTTGGGGCTCAATTGTGGTCGTAAGTCAAGGACCATCTGTATATGTGCCCATTTCATTTTACCCATCCAACTGTGAGCCTTAGCTGAAAGGAAGATTTACTGATTGCGTAAGACTGCTTTTAAAAGTTCCTGGAGTCATATAAAGCTATATATAAACTATGCCTCACTCAGTAGTCATTTTATTTAATGCACTCACCTTTCTATTTGTCAGTGTTGGAACAAGCATATGTCAAATCATACGAATAAGCATGAATGCAGAATAACACAGACAAAACATTGACATGAAGACAGAGAAGCTAAAGAATCATAAGACATCGGTCAAGAAAATGTTCAAGAGGGGGGAAAATGATAACTTGATATCAGAAACAAATAAGGATGATGATCCTAATTTTCATGTCTTGAGTTGTGGCAAATGTGAGGCTGTATTAATAAGTAAGCTTGTTGTCTGTTGCTAAGGTCTCAAAGTCAACACTCAAACGTATTCACACTATGGCTTCTATGCATTTATGGATCATTTGATCAACATATTTATACTTCCATTAGAATATATGAATCTTTAGATGTTAGTTCCAGAACATTTAGGATATTAAAGTTCATAACCAATTTTTAATCCTGTCTAACATACAAATAAATGCACATTGTATTGGATCAAGGTGACTGAGCCAGGCAGTGCCTAGGAAAAACTTAAAAGCAAATTGTCAACAGTTATTAATTCAAAGCAATGAAATCATTGTCTAATTACTAGATAATCAGTATGCCAAAGTTGGTTATGTTGATTTGAAAGAAATCAATCTAACTAGCTAATGGGGTAACAAAAGGTAAGCCCTCCGTTAATATGTGAGCTGCATTTACTACCTAATGCATGAGATTCCTCTCCCAGCTTTACATGTGAACTGCTTGAAGTGTTTTTATAACAAAATATGCAGAGCAAACTGAATTGTCAACAGAGAAAAGAATGTCAGTAAACCAAATTGCTTATATTCACTGATCATATCTCAGTATGGCTGATATGCTGACCCAGTAGGAAGGGATAAAGAACAAAAAGGTCACACAGATAGGTTTATCAAAAACATCCCAACCATCATGCTGTAATTTACTCATTTACCCAATGTCTACCTTTCCCTTCTTACTTTTACAATACAGTAAGCCAAGATAACAGAACAGAATAGAATAGAATAGAATAGAATAGAATAGAATTCTTTATTGGCCAAGTGTGATTAGGCGCACAAGGAATTTGTCTCCAATGCATAAGCTCTCAATGTACGTACAACAATAGTGATAGATCAGATATAAACTCTGGTTCAATCTTTGCTCAAGGCTGCCCAAACAAACTGCCAAGGTTTCATAGGGAATTCAGTATATACTGTATTCATGCTAATAAAATTATGTTGTATCTTCAAAATAATTTGGATCGCTCTATGTAAGCAGATTTTTGGCCATAAAACAATTTCAGGTGATAATACTTGATCATTAGCAAAAGATTTTTATTTTCCACAGGCAGCTGTTTATAGGTTCAGCCATAAAGAGTATCACAAATGCATTTCAAAATTCTCCTCGATATTCCTTGCATCAATGAAACATCTTGATAAAGGGAAACGCACCACCCCAAACTGCAATTGTCATCACTTCTGCCACCCTCAAAATATGGTCTAGTTCAGTGTTCACCTCAACTGGCCAATAGGTTAGTAAAGAAAAGGAAAATAGCATACATTGCTAATGCTGTCCCCCACCCCCATTCAATCTTTAATACACGTAATACTACTGGTGATTTGCAGGACACTTCTGAGTAGTTGCTGTGAGGGGAATCTTCCCTACTGCAAAGGCATGGAAAGCTTCTCATATGTTGTGATTTATTTATTTATTCATTTATTTTATGTCTCTCATCTCCCTGATAAGGTGACTCGAGGTGAATTACAGATGATAAACTAGATAAATAGAAAAGCTATTAAAATTTTAAAAGTGTGTAAATTAAAATTTTAAAAACCATGAAAAAAACAGGAACCAAAAGTTGGATGATACAGGAATTCTTAACCTATCAACTACTTCCAGCACCCACTTAGGCCCCCAAGCAGCCAGAAAAAAACCAAGTTTTAATACTCTTCCAGAAGGCCAAAAGGGTGTGAGTAATTCTCACTTCTGGTGGCTCAGTGTTCCACAAGGTTGGGCCCACAACAGAAAAGACTCTTCTTGACTGTACCCACTAGAATTCCTTAAGACTCAGTTTTAATCTGATTTGTTGGCATAGATCAGGGCTGTCAAACTCCCAGCCTGTGGGCCGGATGAGTCACACACTGGCCATGCCCACACCTGGTTTAGTGAAGGGGGGAAAAAAATCCCAATATATGACATGACATCACCATGATGACATTTTGACACCCCTGGCTTAGATTGTAAAGAAATAATAGAAAACTGAGCTGCTTTCACCCTTGGTGGAACAAAGATACTATTTGAGGTAATCTATTTTAGAATAAATTTAGACATGCTGAATTAAATTGAGTAATAAAGGAAAATCAAAACAACATGTGACTGTTCCCATTTGAACTGTACCATTGAAATTTATCCATATCTTTAAGAATGAAAGCAAAATTCAGCCTCTTTTATTTTAATGCAAACATGTCAGGTGTGAAAAAGCAGGTCCACAAACTAAAGCTCAGTTTAACTGATTTGTTGCTCAAAGTTTATGCATAGCCATCTTTTTAACTAACAGTTAGCACCTGGTTAGAGTAGATAAGGATCAAAAGCAATCAAAGTGGGTTGGACATAGTTCATTTGTGACTATATAACAGCTCTTTGCTGATTCCTATTTTTACCCTGTCCCTTGTTCTGACATGCCTACAACATACCTTTTTCTACCTTAGACCAATACTGAAATTATCCCTAACTTTGCACAATCTAGGCAAATCTAGGCCTAGGCAAAAAAATATACATATGAATATAATAAAGTAAATGTTTTAAGGTAAGTAATTTGGATGGCAAAATAGGATATCAAACTTATTTGCACCCATCTTTTGATTCAGAAAACTCTAGAAATACTAAATTGTACATAACATTAAATTTACACTCGTTCTTAATTTCACCTAAAGGTGTTTCTTTCAAAGAAATGCATGCGATGACACTGATAATTTTACATTATACATTCCTTTTGAAGCACACAGAAGTTGTCATAAAATCTTTCAGGATTAAACAGACAAAAAAAAATTAAACTTGACTCCAACATTAACAATGTCATGGTCCAGGACTCAGTCTCAGAATCTGACAAAACTTGGTAGAGAGATGGGTAGCATACAAATTTAATAAATAAATAAAGCTGCTCTGGCTGACCTGTGGTGAATTAGCCTCAGGAGACATCAAGCCAGGAATCATCTGAAATTGATCAAACACAGACACTATCAGGAAAGCTGGAGCAGTCTGATGAGACATAGCCCTGAAGGCCTCAGACTCTGGAAGTAAAGTGGAAAACAAACCAAAGGTATTTGATGAGACTCCTTGCTAAGCAAGGGATAAATTGAACTTGCAGCCTGATTTAAATGGCAATCGTAATTTCAGATGAGTCTTTATTGGTTTCCATGTGTCTGATGCAATTTTAGATTCCATTTTTGTCTGAGGACCATGGTATGTGATTGACTTTTCCGTATATTTCCACAATATATGCAGACTAATTAATTTAGAAACTGACAATGGCTTGCTCATGAAACTGTCAATAAACTTTGCTAAGGGTTTACAGAGTAGAACATTGAGAAAGGGAAATGAAGCAGTTGCAATCAAGATGTTCAGCAAGTTACAAAAAATTTCATTGTGTTTCAAACTCACCAACCTTGAGGAAGAAGTTCATCCATTGCTTAGTAATAAAAAAACTAAAACCAAAACCAAACAGATTATAAATGTGTGAAGGACACATGCTGGCCTACTTTTTCTCCTGATGTGTGGGCACAGACACACACAGAGAGACACACACATAGAGAGAGCCTTGTAATGCTTTGGGGTGACAATATCTAAAAACTGGATGTACAATATACAGTATATGCCCACCAGAGCATTAATGTCAACATTAAGAGCCATAGTGGTGCAGTGGTTAGAGTGCAGTAGTACTACAGGCAACTTCTGATTGCTGATTGCCAGCAGTTTAACATTTTGATTCTCACCAGTTCAAGGTTGACTCGGCCTTCCATCCTTCCAAGGTTGGTAAAATGAGGACCCAGATTGTTGAGGGAAATCTGCTGACTCTGTAAACCGCTTAGAGAGGGCTGTAAAGCAGTATATAAGTCTAAGTGCTATTGCTATCTGGAATTATCCTTCCTAATTTGGCAGTAAGCTTTATCAGAGTAGGATATTTTAAGGGTAATATTTTCAACAGTAGTCCTATGATATGGGAACTGTGTCCCCAATTCTATATAGCTATGTTTTCATCTTTATTGTAATTGTCTTAGAATCTCATGGCTTTTAGGGCTGGATTTAGATTTGTTTTCTTGAGAGCGCAACTATGTTCAGTTGTGGGTCTTGAATTTGGCTCTTCACCTGCTTACTGTTACCCCATCACTTGATAAAATGGCACATCCAACTGATATGAATTTCAGACCCAACTTGTCATTTGACATATATTTCCCACTTAATACTGCTATTCTATTAAGTGACCCCATGCCTCTGTCCTCTTTTCTTTCAGTGTTCTCTGTTAATGACTGTGGTTTTTTAATCTTTGTGAATGTACATATGATCATTTTCTCTGATGATGGTATTTTGATTCAGATTTGATTGTTAAAGAAATTAACTCTTAAGGTTTTCAGCCAAAATATTGCAGTAAAGAAACCAGGCCATATAATAAATGCCTTTATGTTTTTGTTGTGAAAGCTCACACAACAAAATTTCCACAGTTGAATCTGAATGACAGCTTTGGTACCTTTTTGCCAGTCTCATTTCATTTTCCATTTGCCAATTGAAAGCTTTCACCTCTACATAGGTTTTCTCAAAAATATGTAAATTTATATTTTTTTTCTATTTTTTCTGATTCTTTATTGCACTAAAATAAACCTAGACTTCCAAGGTTGGAAAGTCCAATTTCTAGTCCTCATTTTAGTAAATAGATTCTACACATCAGAAAAAGAAATTATTTGATCATAACCATTTGCTATGTTTTTCACATCAATCACAATCCACAGCATCTTATATGATCTTATATGACAAATGGGATTTGCAACTGCAGGGTTTATACCTTTTGAAGTATAAAAGCATTTTGTTCATTCTAGTCTACTCTGACCTGAACTGCAGTTATCCCAACATAACACCTAAGTGTTGTTTATCTGTACCTGTTTGTAGCAAAGGTATTTAAACATCATTCATCATTCTACAGAACATAAGACCTTAGCATAATTTTTATGGATCATCACAATTGTTCGCATAAATGTGATCAGCATTTATTATTTGGTTTTATGTCTTATAGCATATATCAATTTTCAGAAAATGTATAGAGCAGGGGTGTCAAACTTGATTTCATCGAGGGCTGCATCAGGGTTGTGTTTGATCTTGGGGGAGTGGGGTCTGTGTGGCCAGGGAGGCATGGCCAGATCAATGTCACTCATGTCAGGGGCACCTGTGATGGCCCAAACACTCTGCCAGTGAAAACTGGCTCCCAAGCTCCATTTCTGTCTGTGACAAGCCTCCTGCAATTCTCTGCCAGCAAAAAAGGAGCTTAGGTTGCCCCATGGTCCAGATCTAAGCACTCTGTGGGCCGGATCCATCCCATGGGCCTTAAGTTTAATACCCTGATATAGAGGATCCACCCTTCTTCTTAAAGCGAAGTTTGAGCCAAGGTCAAGGTTAAGTTTGATACCCTGGTATAGAGGATCTACCCTTCCTCTTAACACAAGGTTTGAGCCAAGATCACAGCTGATAGCAATTCATAGAAAAAAATGCTTTCAAAGACTCAGGAACCTTGGTGATGCAGTGGTTAGAATGCACAGCTGGATTTTGAACCCATGGACTCAACGTTGACACGGTCTTCCATCTTCCCAAAGTTGTTAAAATGAAGGCACAGATTGTTGGGAGCAATGTGCTGATATTGTAAACCTCCCAGAGAGTGCTGTAAAGCACCACAGAGTGATATATAAGTCTAAGTGCTATTTCTATTGCTATTCCCAGTACTCTTACATAAGATAAACCCACTCTTCACAATTGATAAAATTATGTTGAACTAGGGCATTTTCTAACCATCTGGATGCCAGCAGATTGTGTTATGCTCCACTGGCAGGGGCTCATGATTCCCCATGCATCATAGCAGCACATTTTTCCTATGGTTAGAAAAAAGATACAAGCTGTAGATCTGTCATTAGAGAAACATTAGAGTTTTGGAGACACCAATTCCTGTACAATTCTGTTGCTGCCTTTATTGAAATAGAATTATTGCAATAATTTAAACCTTGCTATTTTGCTCTCTTTTGCATAAAATACCAAAGTTTCATACCAAAGTAAATGGTTCTAATGTAAACATTCAGAGGCTTAGTTTTTCCTGCATTACCTTTAAAATAATGAAATTATTAACAACAAACAAGCTAGTTATGAAAGATAAAGCTATTAGAGATATTTCGGCATGGAAGAGAATACACAGGGCTTTGGGGTACAAGGCAACAAGATATCATCTCCCCCCCCCCAAAAAAAAAAAAAAATCTAGAAAATAGAGCGATTCCATCTATCTTCAGACAGTGGTTGTTAATAATCTAATTTATGTGAATAAGTTCTTCACTTTAAATCTGTCGTTTAGAGTTTTAGGAATGACTGGTGAATATGAGGTCTAAATGCTGGGATCTATAACTTGGCATTAACTTTAAAAGACCAATACGTTGATTTTTAAGTATGGATAGTATAAGATTACAGGCATAATTACATTTTAAATCAAGGAGCAAACTTAGGTAGTTAAAAACTCAGATCAATTGGAGGGCACTCTGTCATACCCTCAGGGAAGAACATGAAAAGGAAATTGGCTAACTCAGGTTACTCAAACCAGTAAAAATGGCAAATTGGTAAAAGAAAGATATAATAAGTACTCTTCAGTATAGATCTTTAAAGGAACATGATCTTAAAAATCTACATGGGCTATAATATTGGACCTTTGCAAATCACAAGTTGCAAATTTAGAGTGAGAAAGGAGGACAGTCTGTAAAATCTCTCCTTTTACTAATTGATCTTAATTTATCATTATATATTAGACATGTGCTCTCCTCACTTATCTTCTCTTTATATACCAATGACTGCATCTCAAAAGATCCCTCTGTTAAAGTACTGAAGTTTGCAGATGATATAATAGTGATTGGTCTCATTCGAGACAACATTGAATCTGTATACAAATGGGAGGTTGAACAATTAGCCTTGTGGTGTGACTGGAACAATCTTGAACTAAACACATTTAAAGCCATAAAATTGGTGTTGTAGATTTTAGGGGAAACCCCCATACTACCACCTTTTACAATACTAGACAGCACAGTATCAACAGTAGAGACCTTCAAGTTTCTAGGTTCTATCATATCTCAAGAGTTAAAATGGACACCTAACATCAAAAACATCATCAAAAAAGCACAACAAAGAATGTTCTCACTGCGCCAACTGGGAAAGTTCAAACTGCCCGAGGAGCTGCTGGTATAGTTCTACAGAGGAATTATTGAGTCTGTAAACTGCACCTCTATAACTGGTTTGGCTCTGCAACCAAACAAGACAGACACAGACTTCAACGCAGTAATTAGAACTGCAGAAAAAATAATTGCTACCAACCTGCCTTCCATTAAGGACTTGTACTGCACAAGTCAAAAAGAGGTCTGTGAAAATATCTACAGACCCCTCTCATCCTGGACATAAATTGTTTCACTTCTACCTTCAAAAATGACACTATAGAACATTGCATACCAGAACAACTAGACACAAGGACAATTTTTCCCATGTGCCATTACTCTACTAAACAACTAATTTCCACAACATTGTCAAACTATTTACTAAGACTGTATTACTATTATTCTTCTCATCCTTCCAAATACCCATCTCCTTTTATTTATGACTATAACCTTGTTGCTTTACAATTATGTTGTTTTATTTAGTTTCCTAGTGTGATTTTGATTGCTTATTTAATATCATATGTCTATCAGTAAGTATTATATTTTATGATTCTTGATGAATGTATTTTATATATACTGAGAGCTTATGCACGGAAGACAAATTCCTTGTGTGTCCAATCATATTCAGCCAATAAAGAAATCTATTCTATTATATTCTAGATAGTAAATAGAATTATTTATTGGCCAAGTGTGATTGGACACACAAGGAATTTGTCTTGGTGCAAATGTTCTCAGTGTACATAAAAGAAAAAATACATTCATCAAGAGTCAAGAATCATAAGGTACAACACTTAATGATAGTCATAGGGTATAATAAGCAATTCTATTCCATTCTAGATGTATGCATCACATTCAACAATCCTGATTGATACTGAGCTGAAAAATATAATTATATGGCTATTTTCTTGGAAATATCCAGATTTGAAGAGTGACTTCTCTACAACAGAGTCTAAAGTTGAAAATCCTTCTTCTGCTAAAAGAAACATTATCCTATTTTTTAAACTGGAAAATTAACAATAAATAAACACCTTAAGTGAAAGAAATTTATATTTCAGAATGAGACAAATGAAATCAGATTAAAGAGGACACCATTTTCTTGTCCCAAATCAACCAGCTTCAAATAGCAGTATTTTAGAGTTACCATCTGAAAAGTAAGTCCAAACTATTGTAAATGGAGAAAAGTAATTATAAAATGGTAGAAATAGTACATTCACCCATGCTAGTCTTAAATGTAGTTGGCTAGCTTGTAGTTTTATCTTGTGAAACTAGCCAGTTTGGTATTATTCAGTATCTTGCACAAAACCCAAGACATCAGGTCAATTCAGTAAACCACATGATAGTTAACCATAAGTTAGCTTTTTTGTCTTTTTCATCCAGAATATTCCAAATGCATTGCTTTCTCCCATTAAATAATTGACTAAATGAATGACACATTCATATCACATCATTCCACCTACCAAAAAGATGAGGGTATAACATATGCAATCATAAATTAAATACATTTAACAGTTTAAAAATAACTTGAGAGGTCCTTTCCATGAAAAGTTGGTAGCAATTGATTTTGTAAAGATAGAAAGAAATATGGGATAATGTAATGTATTCTCCCCCTATCTCCCCCATTTGCTATAACGTTTTCTCAATTACTCAAATTAAAAGTATATTTAAAAGTGCATTTTTCTGTGTTCATATCACATATTAAAGAATAATCTAATCCTTATGGCTATATTTGCAAAGTCCACTAATCTAAAATGTGTTTGGCTAGTTTGCTTTTGTGACTATCAAGAGAAGACCCCAAGCTAAACTATAGTTTGTTTATTGAGTCATAATTAATAGGTTTCACACAAGTCACAAACAAGCTACTTTATAATTGATATAATTGATATGCAATTAAAACCCAGGCCTCCAATATTCATAAAACTACAAACTTTAATTGCTGATCCTGAAGAGTTTCAAGTTAACCTTGTGAACTTTCTCGAAAATGAAATGTTCCTCAGATTGTTAAAATCTTCTTCATCATGTAATTAAATGGAAGAAGAAAGTGTGTAAGGAAATTAAATGTGACTTCACACTGCCACCAGCTGGTATAGGAAGCAATTATTTCTTTACAGTAGGCAGTCATTTCCATTTCTCTTGTAAGTTTATGAATTCCAGAATGAACGCCTTCATTATGTGCCTTACTTGGACTTCTGCAAATAGTTCCAGTCCCTTTTGATTTTTCCCTTTGAAAAGTTCACTGAACATATGCCAAGGTTCATATGAACCGATTATAATGGTTTCAAGCTCACTTTGAGTTTGTTTAATTAACTTTTGATGATGGAGCAGGATAAAACACCTTTGGTGGCTCAGTCAGAAAAGAAATAAATCTGTATTCCTTCTGCCCTCCTCCATCAATTAATGCTGATCAATCTTTTCTTTTGTGCTTCCAAAAACTGTGTATCAGGCAAAAGTTTCTAAAAAGCAAATGTTCTTGGCATGCAGGAATATAAACTTGCCCTTTTGGGGGTAGTCAACTTGTTACCAGCTCTTGTAAATGTGCCTTCAAAATCAAAAATCAATGCCATGACAAATTATGGAATTGACTTTGTTCTGTCCCTAATTAGCATTCTTGAGATCCCCGCGCTTTGATTGGCCAAAGCGCGGGGCACTCTGATTGGTCAGGTGAGCCGCGCCGATTGGCTCGCTAAGAATCTCCCGCGATTGGTCCATTCGAATCGCGGGAGATTCAAAGTGGTGCCATTGGCCACGGCCACCACGGCTGAAAGAATAAAAGCCGCGAACCTTTTGCGAAGAGCCAGTTCGGTTCCTACTTTAAATAAAAGAGCATGATTTGAAGTCACCAACTCCTGGCATCATTTCGCGGACACAACACTGGCGACGAAGGTGGGATCCAGACCCTGAACCGAACCATGTGTCCGACGGAAGCCAGACGAACCACCACGATGGCGAAAATTGCACCCCCCGCACCCTTCAACCCCGCCACCGAGGACTGGGAATCGTACTCTGACCGATTCCGCATGTTCCTTGAGTGCAGCGACCTGAAGGATGCCACCGGCCCCATGGAGCGCGCCGTCTTCCTGACCCACTGCGGGACCGAGGTCTTCAAGATGGCCAAGGCGCTTGCCAAACCCGCCGATGCGACCGCGATGGACTGGGACGTCCTCGAGCCAATACTTCGGCGGCACTACGCTCCAGAGGTACCCATCCTGATCCGACGCAACGAATTCTACCGTCGGGACCAACAGTCGGGTGAGAGCTTCAGCGACTTCATCGCCGAGCTACGGCGCCTAGGGGGGCTCTGCGAATTCGACAACCTGAACAACGCCCTGTGAGACAGAATCGTGCTCGGTTTGTGGGACCTCGTCCTCCAGAGCCGGCTGATGGCCAAGGGCAACATCAGCCTAGCAGACACCCTCACCGCAGCCGCAGCCGCCGAAGCAACCCAAACCTCCACCGACCACATGCGCAGACCGAACGCTGGGGACCGCAGCGGAAACAACAAACCTGTGAGGTCGGCCGAGGCCCAACCCGAGACGACCACCCACTAGGGCGACTTCCACTCGGCATCGGGCACTTCCGATGACGAGGAGGACATCCATCGCCTCCAGACAGGCCGCGACCCACGGAACCGGCGGGGTCGTAAGTCGAGGACCAACTGTGCCGGTTGCGGTGGCGACCACCCCAGGTCGGAATGCCGGTTTTTCAAATCGATCTGCCGGCATTGCGACAAGAAGGGACACATCGCCCGTGTCTGCCGCCTAAAAAAGAACTGCAGCCCGGCACGATGGGACCAGAGCGACCGGAGAAGAGAGAGCACACCACCCCGGACCAGAGATCGCCCCTCGGACAACAGATGGGACCGGAACGGACGATCCTTGCGAGACGGCGATAACCGGCGAAGAGAGGAGACCCATCAGATGGTCACCATCGGCCACGCCATAACCAATGACGCCCGGAAGGTCCACGTGGTGGTAGGCATCGAGGGCCAGCCATGCAAAATGGAGGTGGACTCCGGGTCCTATCTCTCCATGATAGCATGGCATGAAATAAAGCGCTTGGTGCCTACCATCCAAAGGAGGAACCTAGACAGCCAGAGACTCATCGTAAGGGACTACCAGGGAAACCGCATCCCGGTAGTCGGAACCAAACACTTCAACATCACATATAAAGGGCATACCGAAAGGCTTCCCCTGACAATCGTCGACCGCGACTGCCCAAGCCTACTGGGACTGCAATGGTTCGCCCCGCTCGGCATTGCAGTCACGGGAATCGACCACGTCACCGATGACAGCTGGGAGCAGCAACTGGCCCGGGAATTCCAAGAGGTCTTCGACGGAAACCTAGGCAAGTACCGAGGGCCCCTTATATCATTCAGCCTAGACCCAAACGTCCCCCCAAAACGCCTGAAACCAAGGCGGGTGCCATTCGCACTTAAACCCAAGATAGACGAGCAAATTGACAAGCTCGTCAAGCAAGGGGTCCTACAGCCCATAGACCACGCCCGGTGGGAGACCCCCATAGTCACCCCGATCAAGCCTGATGGGTCAGTGAGGATCTGTGGGGACTATAAGGCCACCCTAAATGGCGCGCTACAACAAAGCGCCTACCCCGTCCCAGTAGTACAACACCTACTGCACTCACTGGGAGGGGGCAAGGTTTTCGCCAAGCTCGACCTCGCCCAGGCATACCAACAGTTGCCAGTCGACGAGCAAACGGCAGAAGCGCAAACCATAGTCACCCACCGGGGAGCATTTAAATGCAACCGACTCCAATTTGGAGTCAGCGTGGCACCGGGAATATTCCAAAGCCTAATGGAAAGACTATTGCAAGGCATCAAGGGGGTGGTACCTTACTTCGACGGCGTCCTAGTGTCGGCAACCAACTAGAGGGTCGCCTAAGGGAGGTCCTAACCAAATTCAAAGAGACCGGGCTCAAAGTCAAGAGGGAGAAATGCCAATTATACACGGAATGGGTAGAATTCCTAGGATACCTTCTAGACCGTCACGGCATTCACCCCACAAACCAAAAAATCAAGGCCATCAAAGAAGCCCCCACACCCAAGTCGAAGATGGAACTACAGGCATTCCTGGGGCTACTTAACTTTTACAATGTGTTCCTGCCCCAAAAGGCGACGGTGGCGGAGCCCTTGCATTGGCTCCTGGACAAGGCGGCGACCTGGACTTGGGGGAAACGCGAGCAAGCCGCCTTCCAAAGAACAAAGGACCTCCTCACTTCGGACGCCGTCCTTATACAGTATAACGAGACCCTACCTCTGGCCGTCACATGCGACGCATCACCTTTCGGCGTCGGCGCTGTCCTCAGCCATACCCTCCCCGACAGAAAAGAAGTGCCCATCGCGTTCTTTTCAAGGACCCTCACCAAACCGGAGCGGAACTATAGCCAACTGGACAAAGAGGCTCTGGCTATCATTGCCGCCGTAAAAAGATTCCACGAGTATCTCTACGGCCGGACATTCACCATCATAACCGACCACAAGCCGCTGCTGGGAATCCTTGCAGGAAACCAGGCCACCCCAAACATTCTGTCTCCCCGAATGACAAGGTGGTCCGAGTTCCTGGCAGCCTACAACTACGGACTCATACACAAACCGGGTAAGACGATCTCCCATGCAGACGCCTTAAGCCGCTCGCCGCTACCAGAACCCGACACCGACCCAGCACCCACGACGACCACCCTCAGCATAGAGACTCTACCCAACCTGCCCATAACCGCGTCAGACATTGCCCGAGAGACTAATGCCCGGGTGTTGCATTGGGTGGAGAAATGGTGGCTGGAAAGGGACAACGACGAGTCTGTCAAAACGTTCCGAAACCGCCAAACGGAAATCTCTTTATTAAAAGGGTGCATACTATGGGGGGATAGGGTGGTCATTCCAGAAAAGCTACAAGGGAAGGTTCTGGAACTGCTACACGAGGGGCACCCTGGCATCGTTAGGACTAAAGCCCTGGCCAGAAGTTACGCTTGGTGGCCAGGGATGGACAAACAAATTGAGACCTGGGTAGCAAGGTGCCAACGATGCCAGGAAACTAGGCCAAGCCCACCCACAGCACCCGTCCTAGAGTGGGAAACCCCAAGGGGACCTTGGTCTAGGATTCACATAGACTTCGCCGGGTCCACAAAAGGACACACCTTCCTTATAACAGTAGACGCTTACTCCAACTGGCTGGAGGTAAGCAACATGAAAACAGCAACCACGGAGGCCGTGATCAAGGAACTCTGCAAACTGTTTGCAACGCACAGCCTCCCAGACGTCGTCGTTTCCGACAACGGGCCCCAATTCACCTCACTGGAATTCGAAAAATTCCTAGCGGAAAGGGGCATCCGCCACGCGCTGACAGCACCGGCGCACCCAGCGGCGAATGGTAGGGCGGAACGGATGGTGCAATTCACTAAGAAAACCATCCGGAAAATAGACCACGGGGAGATCCAGGAGAAAATAAACAAACTACTCTTCACCCAACACATAACCCCAAATACCACAATGAATAAGAGCCCAGCCGAACTATTAATGGGGAGGAAATTAAGGTCCCCACTCAACAAGTTACACCCCACGTATAACCCGGAGAAGCCCCCAGACTCAAACAGCAAACACCGAACTTTCGCACCAGGCGACCCCGTATACGCAAGAAACCTGACGGGAGACCCACTATGGATACCGGCCGTCATCACACAAATAACAGGCCCACACTCGTACCGACTACAAACAACAGATGGACGAGCGTGGAAACGCCATATCGACCAATTAAGGTTGAGGACTGCCAACCAAGAGACCACCGACGCACAAACAGGCGAAACCAACCCCCACAACACAAACCAAGGGGGGAGGGAATACCCAGGGGACCAAAACCAAAGAAGAATAAACCAGCCATACTGACTGGAAAGCAGCCATCACGACCCCTCGCCAGGAAGAGACAGCCAGGCCAGCTCGACCGACCCGGAAAGACCGAGCGGGAGCGGCGAAACCCGCAGCTCAACCAACCTGGGAGGCCCAGGAGGGAGCTATGGAGAGCAGCCCGGCCCGACCGACCAGCCGGTTCCCACGACGGCATCAGGAGCAGCAGAGATCCCGACCGAACCAGCCGGGATCCAACCTACGACTGAGCTGCGCAGGTCCAGTAGGCTCAGACGGAGCCCCGCCTACCTACGTGACTACGCAACGTAAGGACTGAACCAAGAGGGGAGGGGTGTTCTGTCCCTAGTTTGCATTCTTGAGATCCCCGCGCTTTGATTGGCCAAAGCGCGGGGCACTCTGATTGGTCAGGCGAGCCGCGCCGATTGGCTCGCTAAGAATCTCCCGCGATTGGTCCATTCGAATCGCGGGAGATTCAAAGCGGTGCCATTGGCCGTGGCTGCCGCGGCTGAAAGAATAAAAGCCGCGAACCTTTTGCGACGAGCCAGTTCGGTTCCTACTTTAAATAAAAGAGCATGATTTGAAGTCACCGACTCCTGGCATCATTTCGCGGACACAACAGACTTCATCTTTATAAATGAGAAAATTTTTCTATTACTACTGGTCACAATACTCTTAATCAAAGAAAAATCAAACAAACAATTCCTCTGTTTATTTTAAAGTATCTAGTCCAGGGATGTCAAACATGTCATCATGGCAGGGTCACATAACATATCAGTACTTTTCCCCCTTAGCTA
The DNA here is from genome assembly GCA_033807585.1 of Hydrophis major. NCBI lineage: Eukaryota > Metazoa > Chordata > Lepidosauria > Squamata > Elapidae > Hydrophis > Hydrophis major. The sequence continues at coordinate 301,550,961 of CM066329.1, read as the reverse complement.
AACTGGGCATGGGTGTGGCAAGTGCATGACACATCCAGCCCATGGACTGGAAGTTTGATAGCCCTGATCTAGATTTTCTCCCAAAGTAGGATTACTTAAAAATATTGTCCATTAGCTGAAATCCCTCCAAGTGTTACTGAAGAAGTGAAAGAAAAAACCCAAACGAAATGGCTGCAGCATTGTTAGGTGTAATCAGGAGTTTCTTTTTTCCACATACCATCTTCATATGTTTTCAGCATTGGAGTAAGTCATTCCACACTGGTTTCTGATCAAACATAAAAGAACCTGTGCAACTAGTTAGTCAAATGTATTGGGATTCAAATGTCTGGAATTTCATCAAGAAAATGCAGACTCTCATTCCTTCTGATTGCATTTTACTATATTAGGCAACATGAATATAGTTAGTCTTTGTACCAATGGTAATGGAGAGATACAGGGTATTATCATAATTTGCATAATTATTAGTTCTACTTTCCATAATAGATCCAGGTGTGGATATGTCCAATGTCTAATGACTTTAAGAGGATCTGCAGTGATGCAATGGTCCCAATAGTAACTTCCCCAACTCTGGGGTTTGGGAGTAGTGTACACTGTTCTAAAGCAATTCTCCTTTCCCCATGGCTGGTTCCAGAAAATGTTGATAGGATGGAAGAGATTGAATCAGAAGAGTCTGATTTTGTGATGACCCAGGGCATGACACAAAAGCAACGAAGTCACAAATGTATGTAAAGTCCCTTTAATACCTCCAACTTGGCTTCCAATGTCCAGTTATCATTGGCTGGAGAGAAAACTCTCCCAAGAAAAGTTTTTAAAGGGAAGAAGGTCAGTCCAAACCCGAAGTATACATAGATTATAAATAAAAACCTACACAAACCATGCTGCATCAATTAATGAGACAGGGCAGGATAAGGAATTGCAGACTTCAAAAGATAATGAAACACACACATTTGAAAGGACACCAGAACCCAGATAAGACTTGACAAAGAAAGATAATTCACGCTTTGTTTCCAGCAAGGTGCTGTGTGCAAACACCCTTTTTAAATCCTGTTTTCCCAGCTGCAGCTAATGAAGGGAATCAGGGCGCTTTTCTCCCCTGTAACCCACATAACTCATGTTGCTCCCTTCTCCGTTCCTCCCTGTGTGCCTTAGGATGATGAGGAAATGGCCCTGGGTCTTCCACTGAAGGCCCAGCTGGACTGTGCCCTTCCCCAGTTTCTTCCACAGTTACCAGAGCCACACTCCCACTCCCTGTCAGCTGCTCAACCTCCCCCTAGGAATCAGATTCCAACAGGGGCATGACAGATTTGTAGAATGCCATGGGATCAATGCTCTGAATCAGAGGTGGTATTCAGCAGGTTCTGATCAGTTCTGAAGAACCAGTAGCGGAAATTTTGAGTAGTTTGGAGAACCGGCAAATACAACCTCTGACTGGAGATTTTACAGTATCCTTCCCCTGTCACTCCCACCAAGCCATGCCCACAGAACTGGTAGTAAAAAAATTGAATCCCACCACTGCTCTCAACTCTTCTTATTTAGTATCTATTTGAGGCTCCTGGATCAGTTCATTCAGTATGTTGATTTTGGATCAGGTGTCTTTCTCTCTCAGCCACAGGAAGAAGACAATGGCAAATCACTTTGTGAAATCTTGCCAAGAAAATTGCATCAAGTTATAGGAGAAGGCGGAGCTTTGTCGTCGCGATAGAGCTGCGATCTCGGGGCTCCGAGATCACAGCTGATATCTTTGCCCCTGGTCGGTCCTAACGGACCTAAACCGTCTCGTAGTGATGGTGACAGTAAGGGGCGCGTTCTGTAGATTCCGGGGACATCACAAGTCCCTGGTTGATCCAGAAGAAGCCCCTTTGCCAACGGCGGAGAGGCAGCCATTAGGCTGCTGAAGCTGGGACAGCTCCGGAAGAACGGGATAGAAAGAAGTGTATCGGCTGGTGAGAATCTTTTTTTTTTTGCTTGGGATTCAAGAACACTCTAATATTAGAAGAAATCTGTAAAATTATTGACAGAATTTGACTTAGCAGCGATCATTTTTAGTAACGTCAAAGTGAGGCTTGGCTTTTTATTTTTACTTTGTTTTTCTTGACTGAATTTCTATTGCGATATAGTTAACCAGACTGGCTTTTTTCTTTTATATTTTTATATTTACTGGTTTTCTCTTTGCTTTTCTGACTGTTTGTATTTTTAAAAATAGAGGCCCCCTTTAATATTTTTTTTTAATATATATAAATATACATACATATTTTTTTTCTCTTTTTAGGCTTTTCTCTGGGGGGAAGAAGGGGGAGTGGATTGAAGAAACTTTGTAACACTGCCAACTAGAGGCTTGGAAATATTCTGTTTGAAGTTGAAAAACTTTTGTTTGAAAAACTTTTCTCAAGGCTACTGGAAATGATAAAATAGAGGGAAGAGTGCTGGAGGATGTTTATACAGGTGCTCTTTGGAACTTCTATTATTAAATGAATATTTGAAGTTTGGCTTTGAAACTTGTGGAGAAATCAAATAAGAGCCTTGGATAAATAAAAGGCAGTGTGTGTCTTTTTTTTTAAAAAAACTCCTTATTAATTGTTTCATCCCTCCCCTCCAACCCCACACTATTTTGTAATATTGATATATTTATTTTTTATCTTTTATTATCTTTTATTTTTATTTTTATTTTTTAAAGGGGAAGCCTCAGAATATTCTTTTTTTGCTTCTTTTCCTTTTTTTACAGGGATGTCTGCCTTTTTGATTTCCTTTTTTGACTTATTTTTATGGCTTTTTTTCATTTTCTGAGGTTTTTCAATTGGATTAAGGTGGGAAGAATTTGAAGAACTCTCTTTTTCTTTTTCTTTTCCTTTTTCTTTGCTTATTTTTTTGATATTATTGGGCTTTATTTTGCTCTTTTTTTTTCTTCATCTTTTTATTTTTATTTTTGAATTATATTTCCGTATTTTACAATTGGATTAAGGTATTGAAGAACCTGAAGAATCTTTTTCTTTTTAATTTTGGGCTTTTTGCTTATTACTGGTTTTGTTTTTGTTTTTTGTGGTGTTTTCCTTTTTTTAAAATTGGATTATAATTGGCTACCTCACTAATTGGATTAAAAGAAGACCCTGAGTTATCGAAATGAGTAAGAAAATTTTACCTTCGGGCATCTCAACTTCCGCTCCTGTTTCCCCGTCATCTGGAGGACGACTCTCAACAATGGCGAAGCAAGACAAAGCGCAAGTGGATTTAACGATGGTTATGCAAGGAATACAAGATCTTAAAATGAGTATGGAACAAAGAATGGAGAGTATTGACCAAAGAATTGGAAAGATGGATGAGAAAATTGAAAATTTTCAACAAATGATGGTGAAACATGATGAGAGAATCCAAAAAATAGAAGAGAAAGACAAACAAAGAGATTATACAATTGGGAATATTGATAACAGATTAACAATGGTAGAACAAGAAAAAAGTGGGATGTTGAAGTGGGAGATGGACAAGTCAGAATTTTATCTTAGATTCCAAAATATTGAGGAAGAAAAAGGACAAAACTTGGCGGCAGTAATGATTGAAATTTTGGCTGGAGTCTTGGAAATACCAGAGGAAAAGATGATGGATGGAGTAGATGAGATATATCGAGTCTTCACAAGATATGCGATGAGGAATCAATTACCAAGAGAGGTCCATGTTAGATTTACTAAAAAAAACTATTAAAAACCAAATATTACAAGTGGTAAGAGAGAAGGGGTTGAAATATAAAGGCAAAGAGATTCTGGTCTTAAAACAAGTACCTAGAAAAATGAGAGAGATTAGAAGAGAGTATCAATTTTTGACTAAAATGCTATTGAAAAAAGAGGTGAATTATAGATGGCTGATTCCAGAAGGATTAATGTTTATATGGCAAGAACAGAGATACAGAATTGATTCAATTGCGAAAGCAGAAATGTTTTACAAGGAATTTTTTGAAAGAAGAGAAATGGAGATGGAAAAAGAAAAGATTTTAATTGAACTTGAAGAGGGCCAAATGGAGATGGAAAAAGAAGAAGGCGCAATAGGTGGACAAATGGAGACCAAAGAACAACGTGAAATAAGATCCACGAGAGCTGTTAGACCTAAATATAAAACATAACTATGGGGGAGAAAAAACTGATTTCTATGAATATAAATGGACTGAACTCAGCTATCAAAAGAAGGAAAACTTTTTATAAATTAGAGAAGCTAAAATTTGATATAATTTGCTTACAAGAAGTACACATTAAAAAACAACATGAACAATTATTGATACGACCAAAGTTAGGGAAAATATTTACTTCTCTGACCCATTGTAAGAAAAGAGGAGTGGTTTTGTACGTTAAAGAAACCACTCCAGCCAAATTGATTTATACGGATGAAGATGGAAGAGTATTAATAGTTGAAATAGTGGATAATAATATAAAAACTCTCTTGGTTGCAATTTATGCCCCAAATGATAAGCAAGAAGAATTTTATAAAAAATTACATATGAAAATGATTGAACTGGACTATGTTAACATACTTATGATGGGGGACTTTAATGGAATTGTAGACAATAAACTGGACTATACAGCAAAAACAACACAACAAAATAGGAAAACTCTCCCTAAATCCTTTTTTAAAAAGACAGATGAACTAAATTTAAAAGATATATGGAGAGAAAGAAATATTAAAACTCAACAATATACTTTTTATTCAAACAGGCATTTATCGTGGTCCAGAATAGATATGATTTGGACATCAACAGAATTATTATCTAATATTCAAGAAATGAATATTGAAACAAGTACGTGGGCAGACCATAATCCAATGACAATTAAATGGAAAGGACAAAAAAGAAGATCTAGATGGACATTAAACAATACTATTCTAAAGGAAAAAGATTTTACACAATGGATGGAAAAAGAATTGGCTTTCTTCTTCAATGAAAACAAAAAAGAAGATACTTCAATACAGAATGTTTGGGATACAATGAAGGCATATGCAAGAGGATTAATAATGGACTATATAAAGAAAAAGAACATTAGGAAGAGGCAAATGATTAAAGCTCTAGAAGATGACCATAAAAAACTGGAAAAAGAATAACAGAAAATGCCACAGAAAAAAGATATCAAACTTAAAATGGAGATAATTAAACACAAAATGGATCAAGCAGAGAAAGAAGAATTGGAACAAAAAATTAGAAGTGCTAAACAGAACTATTTTGAAGATGCAAATAGGCCAGGTAGATGGTTAGCATATAAGCTGAGAAAAGAGAAAGAATCAAGCAAAATATCACAGTTAATAGTTGATCATGGTCAAATTTGTTATGGTAATAAGGAGAAAAAGGCAATCATTCGAGATTTTTATGGACAATTATATAAACAAGAGGATCTTGATGAGGGAAAAATTAAACAGTATTTACAAAATGCTAACCTACCTAAGATACCTGATGAAACTCAGAAAATGTTAGAAAGTGCTATAACAATGATGGAATTAACTGAAGCACTTAACAGACAGAACAATGGGAAAGCAACAGGACCAGATGGTTTCCCGGCAGAATTTTATAAAACACTACAAGAATCGCTGAGCATTCCACTGTTAGAAGTCATGAATGAAGTTATGATAAATAAGAAAATACCTGAAACATGGTCAGAAGCTTATATTACACTTATTCCAAAAGAAGGGGTTGACCCATTACAAATTAAGAACTATAGACCTATTTCTTTATTGAATGCAGACTATAAAATCTTTGCTTCAATCTTGGCAGAAAGGCTTAAAAAAATATTTAAATAACTTTATTCACTCTGATCAGAATGGATTTTTACCAAAGAGGCAGATTAAAGACAATATGAGGGTAATCCTGGACACATTGGAATATTATGAGGTGCACTCGGAAAAACAAATGGCTTTGATATTCTTAGATGCCCAAAAGGCATTTGATAATGTGAACTGGAGATTTATGTTATTATTATTATTACAGATGGGCTTTGCAAGAAAATTTATCCAAGCAATAGAAGCCGTATATTATAAACAAACGGCAAAAGTAATGACAGATGGAGAATTCACAGACTCTTAATATTAAAAAAGGTACAAGACAAGGATGCCCATTATCTCCTTTGTTATTTGTATTGACCTTGGAAGTCTTAAATAGAAATATTAGAGAGGATATAAATATAAAAGGAATGAAAGTCAAAAAAGAGGAATTCAAATTGCAAGCCTTTGCGGATGACTTGGTCTTTATTTTGGAAGATCCTTTAGAGACAGCTTTAAAACTATTGGAAAAGATAGAGACGTATGGTGAGATGGCTGGTTTAAAAATAAATAAAGACAAAACAAAGATTTTGACAAAGAACACGTTATTAAGGCAAAGAGAAGAGCTGGCAGATTTATTGAAAATTCAAGTTACGAATAAAGTTAAATATTTGGGGATATATTTGACGTCAAGGTGTACTACATTGAAAGAAAATAATTATATTAAGCTTAAACAGCAGATAGCATCCGACCTGAAAAAATGGGAAAACCTACAATTGTCATTGATAGGTAGAATTTCAACAATCAAGATGAATATTTTACCCAGAATTTTATATTTGTTTCAAACAATACCACTTAGGTTAAGCAAGGATTACTTTGAAGAACTAAATAAAATTGTGTTGAAGTATATATGCAAGGCAAGAAAGCGAGAATAAAATTAAAACTTTTACAGGATGCTAGAATTAGAGGAGGATTTGGCCTTCCTAATTGGGAGTTGTATTATCAAGCTGCAAACTTAATGTGGGTTAAAGAATGGATAACGTTAAGAAAGACTAGGTTGTTGACATTGGAAGGTCATGATTTATTATTGGGTTGGCATGCTTTTTTATGGTATAAGGGAACCAAATCACAGGGTTATTTGAGAAGGCATTATATACGGGAATCGTTATGGTTGAATTGGGAGAAAATTAAGAAACAATGTTATTTGAAAATTCCAGTTTGGTTATCAACTATTGAAGCTTTTTCGTATCCTATAACTTATAAGAAGGAACAAACAGTTAGATATGAGGAAATATTGGATGAAAAGGGTGAACTTAAAATGATGCAAAATTTAGAAGAACAAGGTATAAAGATGAATTGGTTTTCATATGCGCAAATACATGCAAGGTATCTTAAAGATTCTAAAACAGAAGGATTTTATGATAAATTGACTAACTTAGATAGGATTTTGACAGGTACTGATGAAAAAGTGATTAAAAAACTATATAGTTATTTGTTGGAAATTAAATTAGAGGAAGAACAAGTTAAAGAAACAATGATTGCTTGGGGGAAGAATTTTGGATATGGGATGGATTTAGAGAAATGGCAAAAACTGTGGTCACAAAATTTTAAAATGACAATGTCAACAGCATATAAAGAAAATTTGTATAAGATGTTTTACAGGTGGCACTTTCCCCTGACAAGAATAGCAAGAATGTTCAAGAATAAATCTGAAAAGTGCTGGAAATGTCATCAGATACCTGGCTCATATTACCATATGTGGTGGAATGGTGAGGAGGCCAGGAAATATTGGACTAGAATTCGCATATGGCTGGAAAAAATGATAAAGAAACACATAGATTTGAAACCAGAGATTTTTTTATTGGGAATCGTACCTGATATATATAATAAAAATTTAAAATATTTGATTGTAAATTTATTAACAGCAGCTAGGATTGTATTTGCTAAACATTGGAAGAGTGAGAAAATACCAATAGAGGAAGAAATTATTAAGAAAATATTGGAATGTGCTGAAATGAGTAGATTGACATTTGAAATTAGAGAACAAGAAGATAAACAATTTTATGAAGTTTGGGATCTTTTTTATCAATGGTTAGATAATACAATATGATAATAGAATATTTAGAAATTTAGGAAATAATGAATATATAATTTTTCTTGGTTTTGATAATTCTTAAGAATATTTTATTATGATAGATTTGATATGATTTCATGATTTGTCATAAAATAATTTAACCTAATTATAGTTATCTCGCTTAAGTATGAATTAGTAAAATTATAGTCAAATGATTGTTTAATAATGATATTGGGATATTTTATTGATGATTGATAATCTGAGTTATTATGTAATATAATTATTCTGATGACTATGAAATGGATGCACAAAAGGGAGTGGTAAACCAACTGATACACTGTAAATTTATGAAGAATGTTTAAATTTTTTTTTTATTTTTTTATTTTTTTTATGTTATGTGTTATGTGTTATGTCTTATATGTTTTTTGTCTGTTGTTAAAATCAATAAAACTTTTACAAAAAAAAATAAAGAAAGAAAATTGCATCAAGTTATCAAGAGGCTTACTCACAGACCTAATAAAATAAATAAAATTGGTATACTGAAGGTACTCAGTTGCATCTTGAAAACCAGTTGGAGGCTGCAACTGATTCAAGATGTGATAGTACAAGTGATTTACCACTGCCGCCTTCTTCAATAGTATTTCAAATTTCCAGTATAGCCCTTAGCTTTCTAGTATTCTCCCAAGCTTCCAGTGTATCTGCTAATTCTATCCAAAGTTTCTTAATTTACAAGGCGAACATGGACTAAGATGGGCAAACATTGACCAATATTTACTGGTTAAGTAAAGACTGTTTTTTTTTTCCTTTTTGCTTCCTTCAGTAAATTCAGAAAATATAGATATTTGTGGGCATCTTCTTGTTAATGCAGATGTTCTGGTTCATGTATCGTAGTTACATTTCTACATTCTCATCAAGAATAAAATACAAGGGCTCATCTATTCTTTAAATTAGCAGAATATTTTTTCTTCTGCTTCCAATTCTGATATACTTTTTAAAGGCTCTTATTCAAAATAGGAATCATCCATTCCATGCTAAGAAATGTGAAAATGGGACATTGTTTTAAAATGAAGTACTGAACTAAACTAAAATTAAAATCTGCCCAGTTACAATTCTATTGTTATCATTATGACTTCATGACTCATTTTAGCATATCTCATTTCTTTGGAATAAAAATCCAATTAAGTAACTGTATGAAAACTCATGCCAGGTAATATACCTTTTGCGCATCTTGAAAAGTATTGCATTTCATTACATTTTCTTTGCTCATAAATGATAAACAGAAACTTGGCTTTTTCAATGGGTTCACATCTCCAATGAGCATGCAAAGATCATCCTCTTATCTAGGAACAAAGAAAATCTTATAAGGCATCTGGTATGAATTAAGAAATGTTCTTCTAGTATGCAGCCATTCTTTAATTTTGTTAATGCCTTTCAGATACATTTAATTCTCCTGATTCATTAAACAGTATGGCATCCTTTTAAACAGGTAGGCATTGTTTCAACAGATGCAAATGTTTTCCACTTCTTGAAATTATATTTTGTTGTAAGCATAATTATCTAATAGTTGTAGTATGTTGTGAAGAAAACAGTAGATTACTCTTTTCTATGGTGATTATTCTTTTCTATGGGGAAAAGTGGTTGATGTTTCCTACAGAATTTTAAGCAGAGGCATAAATTGAACACATGCATGTGAAAGCCCTGATAATTAATTAGACATTTACTGTTAAAAATTTTGACCATATTAATGTTAAATAGTAGCTAATTAAACTGATGCTATGTTAAATAGTATTTGAATACTAAAATATTTCTCACATTATAACATATTAACAAGAATGCAATTACATAGTCAATGTCCTAGTGATTTTTCAGTCCATTTACATTAAAATAAATTTTTCCTTATATTCCTCCCAAAAATGCTTTGAATGAATCATAAAACTGTAGTTGTGCAATCAGGACATGATGCTTCATTATCATGGGATGACAGAAAGTCCAGAGTTGCACACTAAGCCTATATAACGTTCCACCATCAGATCTACAACTTTACTCAGATATGTTGGAAATAAATCAATAATAGTGTTTAATAGCACATCTATGATTAGTTATTTCAATTGTTATGGAGAAAGAATTGGCATAGAACCAATCTTAAACTACATAAAACTATAGCAAATAAAATGGTTTGCTTAACCTGAAAAGGATGTTTTGTGATTACATACTGTAAAGCGTATAGAAAAAGAGGAGGTCAAAGAATATATGCAGACCCAGAAGAAGATGGAGAGACAACATCAAAGATGTGCTGCAACAATATTTACAATGGTTGAAACTGCCAGAAGAGCAAGAACCAGAACTTTGTATTTTGGGGGCAGGAGGGACGAATAGTTATGGAACTAATGGAACATATGAATAACCCAAACAAACCCCAAATAAAATCTATATAGACTTTGTCTATATAGCTGTGCCCAAACACTACCCACACAAACAGCCATTTGAAAAAGCCAGATATTCAGGGGTGGAATTCTAACAGTTCAAACCGATTCTATAGAACTGGATGTTATGATTCTGTGCAGTTTGGAGAACTGGCAAATCATGCCCCTGACTGGCCCCGTCCCTCTCTGCGCTCCACTCCACTCCCCACCCAGTCAGTCCTTATCGCGCATGAATGACATTGGGTGCATGTCCAACATGACTACGTTCTCCCCTGCCCAGTCACTCCTTAAAGTATTTTTCCCCTCCCAACAATCAGCTGTTCTGATGATCAGCTATGCTGGGATCCCTCTCGCTGTCTTTCTGCTTCGCCCAGGAGGCTTCCCTAAAGCCCAGGAAGCAGAAAGGGGCACATGCAGGGATAGGGAGTGCAGGGGATGCTGCATCCCTCGTGGTCCATTTTTTTGCCTTCCTTGGCCCCAGGGGAGTGCTGCAAAAAAAAAGAAGAAGAAGCAACATCCACCCAGTCATGTGGCCAGGCCAACCTAGCCACTCCCACAGAACCGATTGTTAAAAAATTTGAATCCCACCCCTACAGTTATTATATTGAAAGTTGTCAAAATACCAAATACTTGAGTGGTCAGTTCATAGATCTAGTAATACTAGAAAAGAAGGTTTTAAAAAGGTGGTAATTTTGTTCATTTAGCTACCCTCTGTTCATTGTAGAAGTCAAACTAATGCAGGTAATTGCTTACCTGAAGACAAAATAGAAGGGCACAGAACAGGAGTTGCCCAGTGAGAAGATATGACAGTCCAGATTAATTCCTTTAAACTGCTGCCAAAGTGCCTCCATCCAGAAAGAGTTTTTAAAAACAGATTACAGTTAAATCTGCATTCACATAGGGGAAGGAGGATCTTAAAAATGCAAAATGGATAAATTCATTCAGAACAATGATACATAGGATTTCTTACAGGATGGGAATCAAGTGGGCAAGATGGGTAGGAGTTGAAGGGAATACTAAAAATGCAATTGCAAACAATACCTATGAGGAAAAAAAATAAAGGATGGCAGAACAAACCAACATAAAATAAAATAGTTTGATTATGTTCTGAGAATAAACAAATGGATAGAAAGGTTATGTCACAAATGATTCACATATACTGGTAAGTATTGAGAGGTAGAGGGGTGTCAAGTTGTTAAAGCAGAGAACAAGCTGGGTTGATGGAGGAGACATACAAAAAATACTTGGATCATATATCCAAAGACAATTTTGGGATAGATGAACAAGGTGAGTGTTCAATTAGATATAGATAATTTACTCATCTGCTTGGAAAGGTGAAATTACTTCTGAATGGATTCACATGTTGGGATGGAGTGTAAAAGGCATAGGGGCTAGTGGCAAATAATACTTTTTTAATCACCAAAGCTGAGTTCACCAACATTTATATTACTTAGAAAAACAGGCTTTCTCTCTATTAATGTACTTGGATTATAGTAATATATTAGTACTCTAGTTCATTCTAGCTGATGGAATGTAATTGAGTTGCAGGAAGGAGTGAAGTATGCAGGAAAAGGGTGAAAGTAGACCTCTCCCAAACAGTGCTGGGATTAAAAAATTTTTACTACTGGTGATATGTTTTCAGGCATGGGTGAAATGAAGGGAGACAATCTTAATTGGTGAACTTTCAGCTCTTTATTACATAGTGACTTAAGAGAGTGAACAACAACAACTCTGCCTTATATAGGTGACCTTAATGTGAAATAACCAATAGGGAGCTGTAAGACGCTAGCTCCCGAACCAATAAGAGTCCTTCGTTAAGGGCTAATCGGATTCTCTGAACCCAACCAATCTGATCGAGCCGCTTAACACCCAATCAGAAGTTCAGGGCCAGAACCCTGCACTTTACCCCAAGCTTGCTTTTATTTAAACTATTTACATACATAACACCCCTTCCCCTTGGCTCCTCAATTATGGTATGGTTATATAGTCCTTCAAATAGGACGGTTGTCTTTTGGGTCTGTTAGATTTTCTTTGGACTGGCTGTGTGCAGTCCTGTTGAGGTAAAATGTTGTTTGGTAGTGGCTCAGCTTCTCGTTCTGGTGTGATTTCCCTTGGAGTGTACGATTCTTCCTCCTGCTCCATTTCCTGAATTTCACTAGATTCATCGCTCTCTTGGAAAAGGTTCCCTGGAATGTCGTCTTCTTCCATTCCTCCCCCCCCTCAGTTTGGTCGTAGGGGAGTTGCTGGTTGGCCGAAAGGAGTCGTGACCGTAATTGGTCAATATGTCGTTTCCACAGTCTTTCATCAACACATTTTACAATATAGGATTTGGGCCCACTCTCGCGTATTATCGTTGCTTCAATCCAAACTTGATTTAGCGGGTTGCCCGCTAAATTTCTTGCATAAACGGGGTCGCCTACCTTGAAGGTATGGTAGCGTCCGCTGGATCCTGCAGGCTTTTCTGGCTCGTAAGCAGGGTGCAATCGGTCAAGGCGGGAATGGAGTTTTTGCCCCATGAGAAGTTCTGCGGGAGTTCTGCCGGTTACGCTGTGCGGAGTGATGTGTTGTAGAAGTAGAATGCGGTTTATTTTTTCGTCAATATTATCATAGTCCACTTTTTGCAAAGTCTTTTTTAAAAATTGGATCATGCGTTCCGCTCGGCCGTTGGTAGCAGGATGCGTAGGCGAGGTGAGCGCATGGCGGATGCCATTATCAGCAAGGTACTGTTCAAACATTAGCGCTGTAAACTGTGGTCCGTTGTCAGACACCAGGACATCCAGCAATCCATGAGTTGCAAAGAGTCTATTGAGGACTTTAATGACAGCTTCGGAGGTTGTATGGGTCATTCGATGAATTTCCAACCAATTAGAGTATGCATTGACAGTCAATAGTAATGTATGTCCTTTAATCGGCCCTGCGAAATCCAGGTGGATTCTGGACCAGGGCCCGCGTGGCGTCTCCCATTCAGTCGGTGCAGCTTTTGGTGGTGCGTTGCTGTTTTGTTGGCAGTTGGTGCAGGCCTTGACCCATTGCTCGATGTGTCGGTCCATGCCTGGCCACCAAGTGTAGCTCCGTGTGAGTGCTTTCATCCGCACGATCCCGGGATGTCCTTCGTGCAAAATTTGTAACAGTGAGTTTTGGAGTCGTTCTGGAACGACGACTCTATCGCCCCAGATGACACAGCCTTTTTGCGAAAAAAGTTCAGTCTGTCTTGTTTTAAATGGCGCGAAGTCATCTGGGACCTGATCCAATGGCCATCCACGTTCTACCCAGCCTAGGACTCGAGCTAGGGTGTGATCTCATCTGGTCTCTCTCGCGATATCTCGAGCGGTCATAGGAGGTGAGATGAGCGTTTCGATTTGTAACACCGATACTGTTGGTGCCGGATCATCGAGAGTTTCTGGTAGAGGTGCTCTGCTGAGTGCGTCGGCATGGGGAATGGCTTTCCCCGGGCGATGTAACAATCGATAATTATAAGCAGCTAGGAACTCTGACCATCGAGTCATTCTTGGGGACAATATGTAGGGGGTTGGTTTGTCCCCAGCGATTATCCCCAGTAAAGGTTTGTGGTCAGTTACAATGGTAAATGTCCTTCCATATACATACTCATGGAATTTTTTTACGGCTGCCACAATTGCAAGAGCTTCCTTATCTATTTGTCCATAGTTACGTTCTGCCTGAGAAAGAGTCGAAAAGTATGCAACAGGGGCCTCGTTTCCATTAGGCAGCACATGGCTCAAAATAGCGCCCATCCCAAACAGTGAGGCATCACAAGTTATAACCAATGGTAATGTTTCATTGTATTGCATAAATACAGAATCAGATGTAAGTAAATCTTTTACATTTCGAAACGCTTTTTCCTCCCGGTAACCCCAAACCCACAATGCTTACTTATCTAATAACCGGTGTAACGGTTCAGCCACAGTCGCCTTATGTGGTAAAAACACATCATAGAAATTAATAAGGCCTAAAAATACCTGGAGATCTGTTTTGTTACGGGGTCTGGGAGCATTTTTTATCGCCCTTAATTTACTCTCAGTAGGGTGGATACCCTGACTATGAATGCGATAACCTAGAAATTCAACACTGTCTGTATACAGATGACATTTATCCCTTTTTACTTTCAATCCCGCTTCTTGGAATTTCTTAAGAACACATTTTAAACGATTCTGTAGAATTTTTTACTAGGAGCTGCAATTAACACGTCCTCAAAATATGGAACCACGCCCTTGATTCCCTGCAATAATCATTCCATTAAACTTTGGAATTTTCCCGGGGCTACAGTTACCCCGAATTGCAATCCGGTACATTTAAAAGCACCTCTGTGTGTTACTATCGTTTGAGCTTGGGCTGTTTTATCATCCACGGGCAATTGTTGATAGGCTTGAGCTAAATCTAACTTAGCAAAAACCTTTCCGCCTCCCAGGGAATGAAGGAGGTGCTGTACCACCGGCACTGGATATGCGTTCTGCTGGAGGGCGTGGTTTAGAGTGGCCTGGTAGTCCCCACAGATTTGGATTGACCCATCTGGTTTAATTGGGGTTACAATAGGAGTTTCCCATGGAGAATGATCAATGGGTTGCAGTACCCCTTGTTTAATTAGTTTGTCAAGTTGTTCATCTATCTTGGCCTTAAGGGCGAACGGAACTTGACGGGGCTTTAAACGGATCGGGGTGACCTTAGGGTCAAGGCTAAATGAAATTGGGGTCCCCTTATACTCACCCAGATGATCTGCGAAGACATCGCTGAGTTCAGTAATAAGGTCCTCCTCCCACTCGCAATCACCGACTTGGTTCACGCCGGCTACTTTGATGCCGAGTGGCGCGAACCATTGGAGGCCCAACAAACTAGGCCTGTCCCTATCGATGATCGTTAGAGGTAAGTATGCTTTTTAAATGAGACGCGGACTCGACAAGACCCAACCACAGGGATCCGATTCCCTTGGTAGTCTTTAAGGATGAGATGTTGCATTCGAAGGTCTTGGCGTTGGATGGTAGGAATGAGTTGCTTTAATGTCTTCCACGACACCATCGAGAGGGACGACCCGGAATCGACCTCCATGTGGCAAGGTTGGTTCTCTATGGCTACTGTGACTCGAATCTTCTTAGCGTCCATGGCTGAGGCATGACCTATAGTGATAGTATGGTGGGCCTCTTCTTTCTGCAACGCTCAATATCTGTAGGAGTGGTTTGCTGGATCTCGCCTTACAGGACGGTTTCCTGCCGATTGGCGAGAGCTGGTTCCCCTTGAGGCCTGACTTGGTCCCAGTAAACTGCGACAGACTCAACTGATGTGGCCTCGTTTTCCACACTCATGACAGATTGCATCACGGAATTTGCAGTCTGCCCTGGGGTGGTTTGCCCTGCAACCAGCGCAGGGGTGTGAGGGTTTAGAGCGAGGGTCCCGTTCAGACCGCAGTTGATGGACCCCTTCTTCGTCGCTGTCTGACGACGAAGAGAGGTCCTCATAGTGCGTTGTCACTAGCTGCCCTTCTGAGCTGGGTAAGATGTCGCCTGTCGGTGGGGTCGTTGGGTTTCGGCTTCGTCGTAGTTGCGCCGCGGACTTTTTAGTCGCCTCAACAGCAGTGGCTTCGGCAATGGCGTCAGCAAGGTCAATGTCGCCTTTCGCCATCAGCTTGCTTTGCACGCCTAGCGCATCTAATCCCAGAATTAAGCGGTCTCTCAGTGCTTCATCTAAGTTTGCGAACCCGCAGAGGCCTCCCAAGTGTCAGAGGTCTGCCATGAAGTCAGCCACACTCTCTCCTTTTCGCTGGCTTTTTTGGTAGAATTCGTGGCGTCTCACGAGTGTAGGTACGGTTGGCACGTAATGGTCTCTCAGGAGCGGTTCGAGGTCGTCCCAGCTCAATGCTTTAACTTCTCGAGGTTTCGCGAGTGCCTTTGCCATTTTAAAGACAGCTGGGCCGCAGTACGTCAGGAACAGCACCTGCTTCTTGGCTGGTGTGGCGTCCTTCAGGTTGTTTGTTTCAAGGAACATTTGGAAGCGATCCATGTAGGACTCCCAATCCTCCTGGTTCGGATCGAACAGAGCAGGTGGTACGATGCCACTGGACATGGTTTCCGTTGGTGGCGTCGTCTTGGCACGTGCTCTGTTTTTCTTCCCGGTTCCTTAAGATCAGATGTCTCCAAATCCCACCCTCGTCGCCAGTGATATGGTTTCAGGCATGGGTGAAATGAAGGGAGACAATCTTAATTGGTGAACTTTCAGCTCTTTATTACATAGTGACTTAAGAGAGTGAACAACAACAACTCTGCCTTATATAGGTGACCTTAATGTGAAATAACCAATAGGAAGCTGTAAGACGCTAGCTCCCGAACCAATAAGAGTACTTCGTTAAGGGCTAATCGGATTCTCTGAACCCAACCAATCCGATCGAGCCGCTTAACACCCAATCAGAAGTGCAGGGCCAGAACCCTGCACTTTACCCCAAGCTTGCTTTTATTTCAACTATTTACATACATAACAACTGGTTCTCCAGAACTGGTCAGAACCTGCTGAATACCACCTCTGTTCCCAAACAATTATATATATGCTGAAAGACACACACACACACACACATATACGATACCAACATTGTTGCAGTTAATTGCATCTTTGCTTCCAGACTTAATTTAAAGTGGTTTTGATTAAAAGCTCCAGGTTCTTTGAAGGACTGTCCAGCTTGATTAGTAGTTAGATAGACAATCACCAGAACAGGAGACTGACCAAAGTGCCCTGAAAATAAGGGTTACCGCTCCCTTATCACAAAAACTAGATGGACTTCTTAATAATATCACTGGGAATTAAATCTGACTTAAAGAGATTTGATCCTTCCTAGACCTGAACCACTCCATGATTTAAACTGGACAATAATGATTACCATTCCAATGTCCTATCAATGTTATTAAGCTGGTGACTATCAAAAAGATAGCCGTTTGCAGAACTTGTTTCTTCTCTTTAAAGTGACTATTGCTGTTGTTAGTTGTGAAGTCGTGTCTGACCCATTATGAACCCATGGACAACATTCCTCCAGGCCTTCCTGTCCTCTACCATCATCTGGAGTCCATTTAAGCTCACGCCTATTGCTTCAGTGACTCCATCCAGCCACCACAATCTCTATTGTCCCCTTCTATTGCCCTCAATCTTTCCCAGCATTATCTCCAGTGAGTCCTTCCTTCTCATTAGGTGGCCAAAGTATTTGAGCAGTCAGGGTTGATCTCCTCTAGGAGTGCCAGTTTGATCGCCTTGCTGTCCAAGGGACTCACAGGAGTCTTCTCCAGCACCATAGTTAAAAGGCCTCAATTCTTTGTGACTGTGTGTGTATATATATGTGTGTGTGTATATATTGACTATAGTTCTTTTTTAAAAAATATCATTGTATTATTAAAAAGTGATACACTCATCTGTGAAGTTGTTGATAATTTTAGTTTTGTATTTTAAAGTGTGAAGTTTTGACTTTTAAAGGCATTGTGTTAATTGCCAAAATAAGAGCAACACATAAGCAATAGTCACAGACAATATTATCTTTGCCTTCACTTTGAATTGCCTTGCCTTGTCTTATCTTTGGTGTTGTGTTGTCATAAAGAGGACAAATTTAAGTGAGCATAGAGACAAGTTAACAAGAAGTTCACATTGTAATATGAAAAGTGATAATACTTTTTAAGGAATGTTAATTAAAAAGCAACATATGAACATAACAGACACATAACAATGTAAATAATGTGATTTACTTCTTATTAATGTTCTTACTATAAATATGAATGACTTGACATTTTTGAAAACATGGCTTTAAAAAGTAAGCAGGGCAGCAGGCTTCCTGGTTTTCAGAAGCATCTTTCCCCTCTGAAAAATCATTTACCTTTATTGGGTGTATAATTCACTTTGTTAATTATTACTTGTTAGGAAATGGGCAAGTTTATCATCTTTTTGTTTATATGGAAACAATGCTGAAAGATAGCTTTTGAAAAAAAATTAATTATAATGCTTGCAAATGAATAACTTTATGGCAGCTAATGCATCGTGAAATCAATAAGCACTTTATCAGTCTATAGATGCATTATTTGTGTGGGCATTATTTGTTGTGGGCATTACCCAACATTGAAATAAATTGTTCTGACAGCATTGCTGATTCTTGCAATTCAGTTAATTATGAAACAAAATGAAAGAAAGCAATAGCCAGACAACATTGTTCAATGGTACTCTTATAGCAAAAGATATGTCTTCCAAAAAAGAGGCCTGAGGGCAAATGCACATGGAAATATGTTCATGAGGACCCACCCCACAGGAATGAATTGAAGAACTTGCTACTGCCAACTATCCATGGCCAATTCATCATAGTTAACTCGCTATGGCCAATTCACTGCAGCCAACTCACAGCAGGAACAACTCACCATAGCCAACTCACCACAGGACAACTCACTGCATGACAATTAAACCATTCCATGTAATTATTTAAAATAATTAAAAAATATTTTAACTTTTGCTATTGCAATTTCATTTTGTCCCTCCCTTGACATCCTTTCTTGATTCTACTCCACCATTTCTTCAATATTAGTGTAACTCTTGTCCCACGGCAATTTGTCCTGTGATGAATTGGCCATGGTAAGTTGACTGCAGCAAGTTGTCATAACCCCCACAGAAGGGAAAGATACTCTTTGGTAGGGGCTGCTCTGGAACACACAAGTAGAATTGTACAGCAGCAGAGACATTATTTATTGGAGGATGAGTACATTGCAAGTTATTGTCAAAGTATCTCCATCCAGACAGGATTTTCTGGAAGTGATTTAGACTGAGAATAACTTTATTGTAACTTTGAATGTACACTAATCAGCATATATTAAAATGAAATTTTGTTACATACAGCTCCCAAAGGATCGCCATCTCCAATATACACTACATAAACATGACAAAATGAATAAATAAATACAAAATTTAGAGAAATATTTACATGAACTTAGATAGGAGCAGTTGAAAACGAGAATGTGGATGGACTATAACCCTCTAGAAAAGATTTTTAGAAATACATAATATTTGTACAGGGCAATTTTGAAAATTTCATAGTGTACAGAAACACTACAACACATGAACACTTGTAATAAGTTTAATGTTCTCCCAAAATGTTGAACTTCTAATCTAATCTAATCAGACTTTGCTTTTCATCACTGCATCATTAGCTAAATAACCCTACCAGGGATTACTCTGTAACCTGCCTGCAGATACACACAATATAATAAACAGAACAAAACAAATTAGTCATCTCTAAATGTGAATCTTTCAAATGATTTGGCAGTTCTGTCTCAAGACATTATGATGGTACAAATTTAGACAATATTGATAAGGGTTATATTTAAAGGGAGCTTTGCTTTCATAATGTAGGATGCATTTGGTTTTGAATTAGCACAAATGACAACTCAAAGACTTGATCCCTGTGAGTTTCAGAGCTATTATGGCTAACAATGTATATTGAGGAAGATATGAAAATATGTTTCATCTGCCTTAATATAGGTGAAAATTATATTACAAGGTGTCTGCATTTCTATTTGTATCATCAAAGGTTTCAATGCACAGAAGAATGTTTAACTTTACATAGTCTAGTTTATACCAGTGACTTTGTGGTAAATCCCCAAACCACAAAGTCCTAGTTAAATCCATGTCGGATGAATCCCTGGAATAGAGTTCTTTGGGGGCAGACAAGCTATTAGCTTTGCATATATTTTTAAACTAATTAGATTGTCTCCAAACTTAGCCTCAAATACTTATGTCATGCAGGAAATGTTACATTTAAATTAGCTGTCAATCCCATCTAACATTTAATTTAGCTGAACACAAACCTCATGAAACCAAGCACAAAAGTAGAAAATCTACATGCTAGAAATATTACGGCTGCTAAATTCAATATGTTCTTAATAAAAATGCTATTTTACATCAACAATGTAATGTTGTTACATTAAAATTCTTGCATAATCCCAAGCTTGTAATGAAAATCCATGACCTAATGAACTTCCTGGAAAAACCAAGTGTTATCCATTAAAATAAATGACAATGATGCATACATATATAAATATCCATCACAATATTCATTTTCAAGTACATAATTATGCAAAGTGCAGAAAAGTAGTACAATAACATTAAAAAATTAAAGGTACAAGATTAAAAAATAGGAAATATAGTTAAATCTCACTTAAACCAATGACTTTTATATTTACATTCTTTGTTATTCTTGCAAACTGATCTTGCTTCTATCCTCTATTAATTCATATACATATTTGTTCTTTAAGCTTCTCAGCTTTCTGCTTGAAAGTCTCTCTAAAAACAAATTTAGTCTTCCCTGTGATGACCCAGAGTGGTCACAGTCACAAAAACACAGTCACAAAAACAGGTAAAGCCCCTTTTATTCCTTCACTTTACTTCAAATCTCCAAATATTCATGACTGGAGACAAAAAAACTCCCCACAAGCAGTTATAAAAAGAAGGAAATGCCGTTTAAACTAAAAATGCCTATAAATTATAAAGAGGAAAAACAACACAAACCACACTGAAGCAATTAAGGGAACCAGGCAAAATAAGGGCTTGAAGATGTCCACAGATATTGGAACACACACTGGGAAGGACACCAAACTCAGAGAGGAATGACAGACTAGAGATAGTTCCATGCTTTGTTTCCTGCACTGGCCCATATGCATGTCTATCCTTTTAACCAGTTCTCACAGCTGCAGCCCATGAAGAGGATAAAGGCCCTTCCCGTAGACCATGACATTCATGTCTCTCCCTTATCCTCTCCTCCTTGCGTGCCCTAGGATGGAGAGGGGATGGGCCTAGGTCTTCCTCTGATTGCCCAGCTGGCCGCTGCCTTCCCCAGCCTCCTCCACAATATCCGGAGCCACACTTCCACTCCCTGCCAGCTGTTCCTCCTCTCCCTCGGAATCAGTCTCTAACAGGGACATGATACTTCCCCTTCCCTTCAACTTATTCATCATTCCCTAAATATATGTTCTTCAGTTTTCTCCACATTCATTTTTTCTACATGACCAAACTCAACATACTTCTATTATTCAGATCTGTATTTTGTACTCAGCACTTCATTCTAGACCTCTAGAATATGTTCTTGATTTTTCACATACACTTAACTACTCCATTTTCAACATATTGAACTTACTTTCTCCTGGAACACTCAACACTCACATGTAACAAAGTAGATAGATGCAAATCCTTATACTCAACAATTGTCTCTCTCCCCCCCCCCCCTCTCTCCTCTTCCCATTCCTCCAAGTATCCTACGACCAGTATTTGTATTTTCAGATCTTTCAATCCCTCCCTTGGCAAGCATTCAACCAAGGTACACACATTCATCTACTTATTCTTTTTAAATTGCATAATATTCTTAATATTAATTGATGAACTCTTTAATTCATAACTTCACTTGCACATATGTATTAATTAACACTATCCAAAAGATGACAACATCTTCATTCAGTTTTGGCACATTTTAAACAGTGCTCCAAGCAGACTCAGTCCATTTTTATCTCAAATATGGTTCATGGCATTTCAGAAAAACTTCCTTTGGAAGTCAAAATAATATGGTCAATATCCTACCAACTAGGAAGCATATGAAGTATTGTAACATGCTCAAGATAATACTTACAGTTGATCTAGATTTTTTTGCATAAAAATATTAAACATATATTAAACAAAGCCTACGGTTGGACTTAAGTGTAGTACCCAAAATTATCTGCTGCAATGTCCTACCAGTCAATGACTACTTCAGCTTCAACCGCAACAATACAAGAGCACACAACAGATACAAACTCAATGTTAACTGCTCCAAACTTGATTGCAGAAAGTACAACTTCAGCAACAGAGTGGTCAATGCCTGGAATGCACTACCTAACTCTGTTGCTACATCCTCAAACCCCCACTCCTTTAACCTCAAACTATCCATTATCGACCTTACCCCATTCCTAAGTGGTCTGTAAGGGGCATGCATAAGTATACCATCCTGCCTCCCATCCCTGTCCTATTGTCCCCATTTATTTGTACCTATTTCCTGTATTCTTACTCATGTTTATACTTATACCTATTATCTTATAAGCGATTGACAAATAAAATAAAATAAAATAAATGAAAAATAAATAAATAAAACACATTGTCCAAAAAAGAGACAATTGATAATATGGTTAATTCCAAATAGGGGTCTGGAGTTTTTTAAGGCAAAGGTGGGAACATACATGGTAAGAATCTAAATTCAAAATCCAAATAAATATTATAGACTGATATTCCTTTTTTAAAAAAAATAAATGGAAGCTATATAAATGTCAGCAAATAAATTCTGTACATGATGTATGTCTAGTCACAATCATGCCTTACAATCATGGCTTATCATCCTTTGAAAAACATTTTATCTCTTTACAGCAGCTGTGAATTAGATTCTGAACATACACCACAAATCTGACTTTCACAGATCAGATTGTTAGAAAATGTTTTAGCCAGGGGTGGGATTCTACTGGTTCTGTCTGGCTCTGTCGAACCAGTAGCTCTGAAGAGCAGCAGACATACAACCAGTTCTATGTCTGCTGATGTTTTGGCCCACCCATCTGCCTGGGCTCTTACCTGACCTTTATTTCCTGCTTTTTCAACCTCAGCTGTGCGAGGCACAGGTGTGGTTGAAAAAGCAGGAAAAAAGTGCTTTTTCAAACGCTGCTTCTCTGCACTCAGTGCTGCTCAGTTGTCCAGGCAGTAAGCTGATGACGATTTAGAGGCGTGCGCGCAGCATGCAGGGAAGCACATCGTAAATCACTGAACCTCGTAAATCACCGAACCGGTATTAACCCTGTTGGATCCCACCCCTGGTTTTAGCCAGAGGTTTGTCCTCCAAGCTTGCTACTTCAGTTACAGATGTTTCATTACCAAACTAAGTGGGGAGTTTTGGATAAAGTGTCCTGTTCATTTATATAGGTCCTGGGTTGTTGGTTGGTGACTGATTGAGTCACAGGAATGGTTGAATCACAAGGCTGAATAATAAGGCTGGCTGATTCACAAGACTGCTTCTGGTCTTGTGACTTCTGACTGGTTGCTGTGAGGTGCAAAATTCAGCTGGTGTGGGGATTTAGTTCTGTCATAGATTGATGGATCTGATGGTCTGCTTCTTTATTGGTTCATATTCTGTTTCTAAGTCAATGTGTTTCTTGATGGATCTGTTAATAGAATGTCAAACTTCAATCAATTTGCATGCCTGATGGGTTTTGGGGTAGCCAATGATTTCAGCTTCATCTCAATCAAACCTGTGTTTGTTGTCAGTGTGAGTTACCGATCAGGGACTTCGGGTCATGTCATTTGACAACCAGCTGGTGTTCATGGATTCTGGTTTTTAGCTGTTGCCCTGTCTGCCTGATGTAGAACTGGTTACAACTATTGCAACTGATTCTGTATATTAAATTGGTGCTATCTTCCTTCTATATTCTGTCTTCAAAAAATCCTTCACTGTTAGAAAAGTCCTTCACAGCAATTTCACTGGATTAATATCTATGAAAATTTGCTGGGATAACAGATCTCACAAGATTTTCTAGAATAATGCCAAGAATAGGGTTACTAGGTGTCTGGCAAAAAGAGAACATGTCCTCCCCCCCTCCCCCATATCTGGCAGGTACAGCCTTAGAATCAAATAGAATCAAATATTAGAATCAAATATTAGCCAGCTGTTTGAGTATCTTCCCAAGAAGCTTTTCTCCATGTCCCAGCAGGTACCTAAAAAGTGCTAAGTGCAAGCTAACAAGCTCAGGACTGTGTCCTTAATTAATTGATTAGTACCTTGCAACCAGTTGTGCTGAAATTGATAAGATCTTACTCAGTTGCATGCTGAAGGCCTTTGTTTCCTAACTGGATCTAGCAGATTCCAGCCAATGGGTGGGGGAGGGAACCATTTTTTTCTGATACTAAAAAAGCAATGCCATATACATGCAAATTTTCATTCAGTTTTTGCTGTAAATTTTGCCACTGATGAATGCCAAGGAAGTTGAATAATTGACATGCCCTTCTTGCCCCGCTCCCTCCATTTGTCCTACTTTCACATTGTCTGTGTTCTCTTATGCCTGTTCAGATATCTGGTAAGCCCAGCTATGAACCAAAGTTTTGAAACAAGAAGTATGGAATTTGTGTCAATTCATGGAGGACTGGAACCTTTCAAGGAACAGAATACTCAACAATTCATAGATCTGAAGCAGGAAATGATTACTGTTTAGGTGGCATTCTCATTGTCTAGCCATTGGTTAGCTGGGTAGAGCAATGATTAGCTGAAGATTCTCCCAGTATGCCCCAAATCCATGCTACTTCATTTGTGTGTGTGGGGGGGGGGTCTGGTGCTAGTAAGGACAAAGTTAGAAAATCACAGATTGAATTTAAAGTGAGTTGAGAAATTTATTTTATTTTATTTTTAGTCAAAAAGAGGGCTGTGAAACTGTTTCAACTCCTGCCCTCAAAACGACACTATAGAGCACTGCACATCAGAAAAACCAAACACAAGAATAGTTTTTCCCCGAACACCATCACTCTGCTAAACAAATAATTCCTTAACACTATCAAACTATTTGCTAAATCTGCATTACTATTACTATTACTATTACTATTCATCTTCTCATCCTTCCTTTCACCCATTTCCTCCCACTTTTGACTGAATGAATGTAACTTTGTTGCTTGTATCCTTATTATTTTTATTGACTGTTTATTAGTATTATTTGATTTGATTGCTTATTATTACGGTCCCTAGTATGATTTGACTGCTTATTTGTACCCTTTGACTACTATTAAGTGTTATAACCATGATTCTTGATGAATGTATTTTTTTTTCTTTTTATGAACACTGAGAGCATCTGCACCAAAACAAATTCCTTGTGTATCCAATCACATTTGGCCAATAAAAATTATGTTCTATTCTATTATTTCAAAACAGCCAATGCTGGGTTTGTGCATGGGGGTGGGTGGGTTTGGTTTTGCAAGATAAATTCTAAGCCAATCAGAGACTTTCTTTTTCTTCCCAGGGAAATATTCATCATATATTATTTTCTTCTGGAAATGTTTCTGATCCATTGACAAATGGCCATCTTGATTTCTGACTATCCACATATCAACACAATGGATAATGTGCTGGGAGATGAAACCAGACAAGAGGGTGGACATAGCAATGCAATGCAAGTCTTCTCCCTTTTGTTTGCATATGTTGCCTGTACATATAAAAAATTGGGTTTACACTTCAGTGCAGCATTGATTCAGCATTGCAGCTTTGGTCATTTTGATCCCTCCACAGTCTCTTTGGGTTGCATTTAGTGCTATGATATATTTTTGATCAAGCAGTTGCTGGATTATTGTGATTGTGGTAATGTTTTCATTTCATTAGCTTGCATTCTTTGATTTTAGCTGTCAGTTCTACAAGCTATGATTCCTACAAAGCTGGAAGGAATAGACTGAGAAAGACTGATTTCATTGTTTTAATGAAAACAAGGAACATTGAAAAACAAGGAACAAGGCTGTTACAGCTGTTAAAGCTCTTATGTTTGCCATTGTTAAAGACTTGTAAAAACATTGTTTCATCAACTATTATTTTAATATCAACTAGACAGCTTCTATTTTATTATCATCTCATCTGTGTTATCAGTGAACCTGATCCTGTAGATGTAACAAATACATAACCAAAACATCATGTATCTCCTCAAATCAATTGAAATCTACTTTGGGGCAAAACAATAAAAGTAAACTATTATAATGAAACATTTCAAGCTTAAAGAAAATGACACATGCAAAGGAGAGGTATTTGTATATTTTTGAGGTGTCTTATGTATGGCATTATGAAACGGTTTGGCAAAAAAATATTAGTTTTTCAGGGTGCTTTTCATTTCTATAATATTACAGTTCCTCTGTTCCTATTTAAAGACCTAGAAATTACTGCCCTTTATATTTTAAAAATCTTTAAATAAGTTTAAGGGTCAGATTAATAAAAAAAATTAATAAATTAGAAAAATAGTATCTTGATTTTTCTTATAATCTGGACATTTTTAAAAGGTGCAATATTCTGCTCAGTTATAGCAGAGCCTATACTCTCTGTTGCATAACTCCAGACTATCATTAATGTTCCTGAGCTGAGAGATCATGATAGTGAAATCTGATAACCAAATGACTACTTTTCACTGACACAACTTGAGAGGGGAGGAGGTGACAGACAGACAGACAGACATAAATATGTGAAAAACTGAGAAACTGAGATGGAAATCTATGGGTTGTAATTGCTACTGCTTCTCCTACTCTTTAAAAAGACCATTAAATTGTGGTGGCAAAATTTGGGGATAAGTGGCTACATTTCACATTATTGTTTATTAATCAGTGTTTGTGTGAGGGGTGTTAAGTGTGGAAACAAGATCATTTTGTCTCCTAGAGGTTCTGCTCTTATTCCCAATCTTAAATCATAAGAAAAAGGGAAAATAACACATAGAAAAAGGCAACTACTGGAACATCACCAGAAGACATCTTGTATCCATTTGGGAAGTCAGGATGAATATTTGTTCCTACTCACTGAGACCTTAGAAATATCATTCATAATACTTATATACACAAAAAGGAAGCATTAGAACACAAAAAGGAAGCATAATATCTACAAAGCACCAGAAGTGGATAAAAAAGGAATTGCTTTCAAGGTAATTCTAGTGACTTAAAGTATTGAGTGATTTGGATCATATGAAGCTTAGATAGCTAGTTTTGATGAATAAATTTGATATGTACAGATAGGACAGAATCGTGTTCCTTTTAACTGTTGACTCTGACATACCATAGATGTCTCCAAAGGAAAATCCAAGAGCAAAACTCATCAGATCTTCTGTAGAGTCCCTCAGTTGACTATCTTCCCATTCAGAAAAGTAATTATAAATTCAAAGATGTGGGCTAAGCCTTTAGGTTGTTGGCTGGTTAATATTTTCCAGAAATTCATTGATGCTTTTTTTGTCAGTTTGTGTAGTTATACTGGGTTTGTAGAAATGTCAGCCATATGTACTGTAGGTTACAGGATTTGCTGAAGAAAGAAATGGTAGGAGTGACAAAACAGTGTCTACATTTCAAAACTTTGGAGGCTCATTCTGTAATCCTTAGGACTTTCTCTCTCTTAGAAGTTACTCAAGAGTCTGGAGAATGTATGCTTGTGATCTACCTGTCAGATATATTCCAAGTAAAATAAGATTCAAGCTAAGAATTCAAGAAAATATCAAACACCAACATCATGTCTAAAGAGATTAGGTTCTGTTGAAAAAGGAAGTCTGCAAGTTGTCCTTGCATCAGAAGCACATTGACAAGAAGGAACAAGAAAAGTTTAAAAGTAATAAATGAGACAAGTTTAGGAGAATCAGATGCAATATGCTTACCCAAGTTAATAGGTAAGGAAGTCTATTTCACATTTGCACTCATTGCATTCCATTGTGGAAATAATCTCTACAGAGAGTAATCTTTTTCATTTAGTTTGCAGCTGTTGCTCTTGGAATCTCATTCTATAATGAAATTCCTGGTAGACAGATCTCCAAATCTATTTTCACCTAAGAAATATTTTATCCTAGCTTTGTAATAACCATTGAAGAAGCATACAGAGGAAAAGGCATATTTAAAATCAGATTCTCATAAACTATTTTTTTAAAGTTTTATACTTTCAGGGTATAAAAGGTGTTAGTATGCCTGTTTTTTGTCTTATTGTAAGCAAGTTTGAAAAGGTTCATACAATGCTGAAGTTTGTTTGAGTATAAAATACTATAAATCATTAATGCCAATGCAGGAAAAGAGAGTAGGAACAGTATACATGGGATTTGGTTATGGAGCATGCCAGCTTCACAGCTTTTTTACTGTGTACTATTTTTAACCAAAATCTTTGCTGCAAAGTGAATGGAATATTTATCATTATTATTAATTTTCTAGGTGTCAGTTTTTGATTCATTTTTCTTTGCAGTACATTGTAAGAGTTGAAACAAATATAATAACCTCTTGTGCTCAGTTTAGCATTCCTGAAAATAATTTATTTGATGAAATATCTGCCTGCAACCATCTGCTTACAGTCACAGAGCATTAAGCAGTACAGTAGATAGATAAGTTATGAGTATGTTTTTAGGTTCAGATCACTTCATCACTACCAGCCTGAGTGCAGATGGGAAACTTTCATCAGTATGTCACTAGTTCATTGATAGAGACTAGAGAAAGTATAAAATCAACTGAAAATCAGCAAAAAAAAAAAAAAAAAAACCCTTAACAGACCAGAGATGTTATTTGCAGTCATTTATGCTATGTATGTGAGCATCAGACCTGAAATGTTGATGCTTGTTATCAGCCACCTCTAATTACACCAAATCCAACAAAAAGAGGCTTGCAAATGACAACAGGGCTACATTTAGTACTGGTCTCCATCTTTTCTGCAGCAGTGGCACACTTGGAAGTTTGAGAGCATTTTGCGGATGTCACAAAATATTGCCTATATAATTGTACTTACTGTTCTTTTTTCCCCTAGGAGTAGCCTTGAGAACCTAAAATAATCTTTTAAGTCAGTTTTGGTAAGGAACTAATAGAGATCAAGAAAAATTATTTAACCTTTATTAGAATCCTAATATATAGAATGTTGTGAACAACCATTCATTGAAGGACATATGATTGAGTGAACTAGAAAAGGGTAGGTGATCAGTCTAAAGCATATGACTAGAGAACTATATAGTAGAGTCTAGTAGCTAGATCAGTATAGAGGTACAAAGTGCTAATTTTATGAAGCAAATTCCCATGAGCAAATAAACTGTGGAGGGACAAGAAAGGAGCCTCCCCTGATTGCCTACCTGCATTCAAGCATCCAGCAGATAAAGATAATGCAGCCTGAAAAAATTCCTTTCACAGAGGCAGCCAGCCACCTCAGTGATCCCTGGCTAACACGTGCTATACGCTAAATAAATAAATGTGAAGGAAAAACACAGCCTTCTTGTGTTTAAGCAACAGTAGCAGAGTATGTGTAGATTCAGTGTCTGCTGAGAACTGAAAAGCTTTGCTTCAAATGTTATAAGCACTGAAGAGGGGTGGATGAACCTCAATCAGCCATCTATTGAAAACCTTTTACTCACATGTTGTATATTTTTAGGCATAGAGAAGGGCTGGCAATTTGGTCAGGAAAAAAAACAGGTTTGAAGAGTTCATAGGAATATTGTTTATCTTATAAAAAATCCCTAGTGTTGCAACTGCTAATAAAGAGAATATGGACAGGAATGCTGAGAGAATCATTCAAGATAGCCTGTAAGCTTTTTTTAAAAAAAAATTATAAAGTTATGTTTTAAAAGGTCTGTAGGCTAAGCACTAGAGAAGTCCACAAAAGCTGGTTTGAAGGTGAGACGGTGGATCTAATTTCAGGGCAAGGAGTTGGTGATATTTGGAGCAAGTAAATATACGAATCTGGCACTAGCAGTTTAAGATTTGGTCTTCTGAAGTCACCCGAACAGTCTCAATAAGATTTCCAGACTCAACTGATTACAAAAGCAACTCATCCATTCCCTCTGTGGAAAGCTTTCCAATGTGAAGAGCAAGCAATCTTCTCTGCCTTGGCAGTGAGCTGTGTCCCAGCCAGGCCACAGGGAAAGGTGGGGGAATTTGTTTATATAGTTTGATAAGGGTTGTCCAACAGGTATTTTTATCTGCAGACTTATAAGTTTTCTCCTAACATCTTCCATTTTCTTTAACCTTCTTCTCCAACCCTCCCATACCTGCCCTTTCCTTCAGAGAATCTTCATTCTGTGGTGTTAAGGCCATCATTAAAGTCAACCATGTGCACTGCAAATGTCATATATGTTACAGATCAAGCACAAGAGACTTCAGCCACTTGGTCTTCTGACAAATTGGTAGATATTTATATTTAGTAGTATAGAATGTCTAGCATCTTTTATACAGTGAATGCATGATCTAAGTATTTAGATGATTGTTTTCTGTTTAATAAATAAAAAACATAATGGGAATATAAAGTAGTTTGATTCTTCAGAGCAAGCTTGGAAAAAATTTGCCTGGGATGTAAGGTGGAACTGCTGAAGGGAGCCTTGAACACATTTTCCGTCCATCATTTCATCCATTAAGTCCATCATTTATGGCTCTCATGCAAACTTCTGAAAGGAACAATAATAAGTAAAATATCTCTGTCAATGAAAAGATTCTCTAAAAAGGAAAAATGAAGATGAATGAACATAAGCTTACAGCTGTGACCTGCAGTGCTTGTGGCATTTTGTCTTCCTCTTTGGAAACAGCCAGCTATTATGGGATTTGTGCCAGCATAGTCAGTTTGCTTAAAGATTTGAAAATATATCAAGCTTTCTTTTCACCAAAACAGTTTAAATATTCTTCCTCTAAAGCTCCTTTCTACCCTCATTTACCATTGTATCATTTTAAAGAACGTAAACTCTAAAATAAAAAAGATAATTGAAATAGCTCTCCATAATGGAGATAAAGCAAAGGAATGTACTGTATGACACTAACAGCTGCAAGATAGGTGGATATCTGATCAAAAAGTTGATAAAAGATTGACTATTCTGCATCCTCAGAATAAGTTTTTAGACCCTTGAAAATGAAACAGACCCTTATGAATTCAAAGGAAGACAAAGAGGCATTGCAAATGTGAGATAGCAAGAAAAACCCATAAAAGGCAGAAAAAATATGCAATTGGGTCATAAAGGAAGTCTAGAAAAAGACTGCTGCTTCTATGACAAAATGACTTATATCTCAGGAGAAATTATGCTTCATAAAACAGTTATAACTTTAAAAACACAGAATTTGAAATCCTGGAACAACACTCTGGCAGTTCAAATGATCTTCTTGTCCCTTTTTCCAGTTCATGGAAAGGAACCAGAAAATAAATGGATATTGCATATCAGTGACTGGCTACCCAAAGATTGTCAGTAGGCAAGATTTGGTTTTGGGTGCAGCAAACATGATTTGACACATCTAAATAATGGACTGGGCACAATATCTCAGTGGTTCAAGATGCTGAGCTTGTCAGCTGGAAAGATGGCAGTCAGCATTTAAGACCCAAGCACCATATGACAGGTGATTTCCCTTACTTGCCCAGCTGCTGCCAACTGGCAGTTCAAAAAGCATACAAATGTAAGTAGAAAAATAGGTACCACTTTTGTGGGAAGATAACAGCATTTCAAAGACTTCAGCCTATAGTTACCCTGGCAATATGAGTACAGAAGCATCTTCAGACAATGCTGGCTCCCTCAGCTAAGAAACAGAGATGAACATCAGCCCCTTGAGTTGGACACTCCATCTTTACCCTTAGAAAATTGACTACTGGCATATGATGAGTTTCATCTTACAAGGATTATTAAAAATATTGTTGACTAAATCATAGTGAGCTTAAGAGGATTTTAAACTGAGCCTCGGAGATAGGATGGAAATGAAAATTCTAAAGTAAGGACTTCAGATTTGTACATATGTAATACAGACTTATATAGTATGTCAATGGAAACAATGCCAGTAGTCCATTATTTAAGGGTAAAACTATTCAAGGAAATTTTATTTAATGGATGAAAATTACTCAAGGAGACAAATAACCTGGAATTAAGGAGAAATTAAGGAAAAACAGTGAGAACAGTTCACCAGTGTAACACCTTGCCTTCAGAAGTTGTGGGTGCTTCAGAAGAGACTAAACATCCACTTGTCTGTTATGATATAGGGTTTCCTGCTTGAATCCTGCTTGGATTAGAAAACCTCCAAACTTCCTTACAGTTCTATTCTGATTGATAATATATAAAATAGGAACATTGCTGAAACTAACCAATAAAAAGCAGGAAGCATAAACCTATTAGTGTATTCAGAAGAAATAGGATTTCACAGGCATAACCTGGACAGTCACTCATCACTGACTGTCCAGGTTATGTCATCAAAGATAGTATTTGTTCAAAATGAACAGAAGCCACAGAAAAGGAAGAGGATGATGTTAAAAAATATCTACCCCTGCTCAGAAATCAAATGAATGCACTGGCAATTCTGTGCACAGCATCTGTGTTAAAGTAAGTAGAGAAAGAAATAAAAGCAAAACTACATTTCCACTGTAATACCATCTGTCCAGCTAAAGAAAAGACATGGATAATGCTTTCCAAAAGCAAAGGCAAATCTTTCAAAAAGGCATGGAGTCATAATATTGTAAGAGTTTAATTATCCCCAACATCTGTTGGGAAATAAACTCTGCCAAGCATGGTCCTTCTAAGAAATTCCTGATTTGTCTTGCTAGGAATTTCCTCCATTAAAGGGTAGATTAGGCAGAAGAGAGTCATTATTCCTGATCTGATGCTAATCAATAGTGAGATTTAGTTGACACAGTGGATGTAGCAAAAATAGTGGGGGAGGTGATCATGTAGTGCTGAAATTCTTGATTTTAAAAGAAATTAAACTGAACATAATCAAATCGATATTTTGGACTTCAAAAAAGCATCTTTTAAATAAATTAGAGCAAACAGAATAAGGATACCTCAATTGCAAAGGATTCCAGTGAGGCAACAAAACCAGCACTGTCACAGAAAAAGAACACATAGGAAATGGAAACAGAGCCAGAAACAAGGAAGATTACAAACAAGTAAGCACAACCCACAGAGCTGTTGTCAAGGAAGCAGAAGCTCAAAATAAACTGAGATTAGCAAATGATGAATGGAAAGGAACAAAAAAGCTTTTTAATGTATATTCAAAGAAAAGAATCAGAACACCAGATTTTCAGTGAAGCAGGCAAAATGCTAAGAAGGAGTAATAAAATAACAAAGCTAATTAGCTCCTATTTTGGTTCAGACTTCTCCAACAAAGAACTAAGTATTCCACCTGGAAATTATGAAAGGTAGGATAAAGGAGCAGAACTGAAGCATGAGAATGAGAAAAACATGATTAGGGAATGCTTCTATGCCTTGAATCGATTTAAATCACCAGGCCCAAATTTACTGCCTCAGAAACAAGAAAGAAAACAGTGTCAGTGGAAAACAAACAAAAACCTTTCCAAAAAATTAACAATAGTTTAACAGCTACTAAGGATTCTAGTGAATTTCTGTTCACTGGATGCATTCAGGCTAAGTTTACACAGTCATCTGTCTGGGTTGAATTCCCACACTGAGCACGAGTTTGGACTCAGTGTCCTAAACAGCCTTTCCAACTCTATGATTTTATGATTTTAACTTTGAGAAAAGATATTTACCTTGGCAGTGTGGATGTGATCTGAATGAGTTCATGAGAGATTTCAACCCACCCTTCCTGCCCTCACATTGAAAATAAGAAATGTTTCTGGATATTTTCAAGCAAAAATATTTGGTCAAAGAATATGTGCCATACATCTCTAAATGTATTTTGCATTCTGTATTTGCATTCTGTATTATTTTTATTTCATGAAAAATAATAAATATTTATAGAAGACAAAACTTCGCCAGACTTGGTTACTGCTTTTGTGTGAAAAAAAAAAAAAAAAGGGGGGGGGGGGAGAGCACAACAGGAGAGAAATGTTGGTGGCAGTTTCCTGTCCAGAATAAATACTTTGTAAAGTTGCTGAAGTATTTCAGCTCAAATTAAATTTTCTTCAACTGGTTTTACAGTCAAGCTGGTATGAGCAAAGGACTGGAGCAATTTAAATGGTAATGTGGATATGCCCATGAAATTTTTTTTTTTTAAAGGATTGTAGCTAAGTAATACAAGAGAACTATTTAGAATACTTGAAAGAACTACAGGTAGTCCTTGATGTACAACAGTTCATTTCATGACAGTTTGAAGTTACAATGGCACTGAAAAAAGTGACTTGTGATAATTTTTCACACTTATGACTATTGAGCATCCCCAAAGTCACATGAATAAAATTTGGATGCTTGGCAACTGACTCATATTTATGATGGTGTTATGGTTAGCTGGTAGCAGGTGTGGATGGCTGAGGAGAGCGAGGACTCAGATGAGGAGTCAGGACTATTAGAGAGTGGACTGCTGCCTTCAGAGATTGTGGAGGCTGGCAGCAGCGATGAGGAGGTTCCTGAGGAGCCTGTGCCAAGTGCTGCTCGTAGGGCTGCTCGTAGGAAAGAGCAGCTACAGCAGCATGGGTGACTTGGGAGTAGGACTGCAAGGTAATGGCTCCTCCTTCAAAAAGATAAAAGTCAGCTGTGAATTGGACATTCTTTGCAGGAAGCAAAGATGTTTTGAAACTCGAGCGTCGTGGACATTGCAGTATCTTAGTTGGTATTTGAAGACTTGTGTGTTGTAAAATATTTATAGGTAACCTTATCTGTTATTCTTGGCAGCCTCACACAGTTTTGGTGAGTCTTGTGCTTATCAAAGTGAATTAGTTTGCAGCAGCCTTTTAACCGGGGATTCGTAAGAATCATTAAAAGGTTTCTGTTTCCTTTGGTTCATGTTTGTTTTACTGGAAAAGGGTTTGGGTCAGAACAGTTGGTTGCAGTGTCCCGGGATCATGTGATCCCCTTTTGCAACTTTCTGACAAGCAAAGTCAATGGGGAAACCAGATTCACTTAACAACCATACTGTTAATTTAATTTAACAACTGCAGTGATTGATTTAACAAATGTGGCAAGAAAAGTCATAAAATGTTGCAAAACTCACTTAATAAATTTGTCATTTAACAATATAAATTTTGGGCTCAATTGTGCTTGTAAGTTGAGGACTCCCTGTACAAAGTATGTGTTACATAGCATTTTCCACCCACAAAATAACTAGTTGTGTTCTTGAGCAAGCAACAAGCTAGCAAAACAATGACTAGAGCAGATACGCAACTAAAAATGCTGCCTAAGGGTGCACTACTCACTATCATCCCTTTTGGGTCCCTAGGATCCTATAGTGAGTAAGACCACTTTTTTCTTTTACATTTTTGAATTTTTTAAAAAAAGTTCTTGTTTTTTTCTGGTGGAGAGACAAGGGCCAAAAATAGATGATTTAAGATACTAATTGGGAATAGTTCCGTTAAAGTTTGAAATACATTTTCTGTTTGGTGCCTACACCTACTTGTGATGCAGTTAAGAAATTCCTTAAATCATTGAAAGTCAGTCTTTAATTCACTCAAAAGAAAGACATGTTAAATTGGCAAGAGAAAAAAGTCTGGATATTGAACATGCTCATCAATCTTCCAACAGTCTTCATATATTGCAATCTTTTTGTTTTGTTTGGTTTTGATTAATATATATCTAACTCTTGGTTCTTGCTTTGCCTGATTTCACAAAGCTTATCTGAACTCTATCTTAAAGTAGCAATGTAGTAGTTAATGATAAATTATACAATTATTTCAATCATTTCATAAGGCTTTCCTTTAGAAAGTTCTTAAAATCTTTGGATTATGAATTCTGAGCACATACTCAATAGTGATCAATTATTAAAACCACCCACAGCTCAATTTTGTTCTC
This sequence comes from Hydrophis major, assembly GCA_033807585.1. NCBI lineage: Eukaryota > Metazoa > Chordata > Lepidosauria > Squamata > Elapidae > Hydrophis > Hydrophis major. The sequence goes on along the minus strand of CM066329.1, from coordinate 301,515,343 downwards.
ATATCAGTATGAAGAATCTTGATGCCACTGTTCAATTCTTTTTACATGTGCAAATTTTCCACTGGCATTTCACTCTTTAAAATGTGCATGATTTTTGGAAGGATAAGCCTTCTACAATTATATAAGATTTTCTTTTTTGTGTGTGTTTTTATTGTCTTTCACCTTTAATTTTTTACCCCCTTCCCTGAAATAATTCATAGAGTCTCTTTTTTCTAATCCAGCTACTATTCTTTTTTATATTCATGTAGAATTTAAATTCCTATCTGAATTACAGATAAACTATTTGGGGGAAAATTACAAAACAACTGTTGATTGCACAAAAATAACAAATATTGTGTGGCTCACCAAATTAGTCTATAAATGTGAGATGTCCAGGGTAGCTAACAGATGCCAGGAGAATAACAATATTGAAACATCCCTTGCAATACTTATTTAAAGTATTAAGAAGAAATTAATCAATGAAAACACTGCTTACCATATATGTTTTCTTATTTATCAGGTGTAAATGCATATTACATGTGTTGTTGCTCTACTTTCTAGTTTCTGACAATAACATAATAGAAGGGAGGGCACAAATTTAAGATTCTATCTGCACACTAATTAGTTTAACAAGTTGAGATTATATATATAAACATGAGAGAGAGAGAGAGAGAGAGAGAGAGAGAGAGAGAGAGAGAGAGAGAGAGAGAGAGAGAGAGAGAGAGAATGAATAACTATCTGAGGTATTTAAATAACAATATGCCATGATTCATTTTTAAGGGAAGAGGGCAAAATAAGAGTAAACTGGACTAATGGACTAAAAGTATGCTGGACTGAGAATTAAATGTTGGCTTCAAAGTCATGGAACAAAATATCTAAATATTTTACTTTCTCCTCAATCTTAAAACATGTTTTAGTCATCAATTCTGTTTATATCTTCATGGTTTTTCTTAAGACCTTTGTCTTCCAAATGTTAATTTTGAAACCTGTTAAAGCTTCAAGTTCTTTTAATGTACTTATTAAAGATTCAGTTCCCTTTAAAGGGTTAGCCAAAACAAAACCAGATCGCTTGCAGGCAGCCTTAATTTATATGACTCCTTTTAATTGTTTTACACAGAATCCTTTGATCTTATCTTACATCATAATTCAATAAGAACAAAATTAATCAAAAGAATAGACCAAGGAGAATCCTGTCTTGTTTTATTTTGTATTGACTTCACACAAACCAATGTGGCAGACACAATTTTATTCATTTGTAAAATTATCTCAAAAATTCATCTTCCAAAACTTTACATAAAAAGGTTTAGTTCAAATTGTCAAAGATCTTGTCTGCATATAAAAAGATCAATGGATCTTGTTTTTCATTACATTTTTTCAAATATTCCAAAATATCCCACACAATTCTAATATACCGTATATACTCGAGTATAAGTCGACCCGAATATAAGTCGAGGCACCCAATTTTACCACAAAAAACTGGGAAAACTTATTGACTCGAGTTTAAGTCGAGGGTGGGAAATGCAGCAGCTACTGGTAAATTTCAAAAATAAAAATAGATACCAATAAAATTACATGAATTGAGGCATCAGTAGGTTAAATGTTTTTGAATATTTATTTCAAAGAAAAACAGTAAACTAGCTCTGTAAGTGAAAAAGAAAGCCAACAAAACCAATATGGTATCAACAATAACTTTAAAAGTACAAAAACCTTAGCTCAATCAGCAACCAAGCTAAAACACAAGAGTTAAAATCTTTCAAAACTGGATTCCTCCTCATCATCTGTATGTCCAAACAGAGTCACTCTCTCCCTTGCAAGAAAAAAGCATGTGTATGTGCTGCATGTACATCCTGTTTTGGAGAGCCACCATCTCTTTCACAGCTCTCCCTCATGCCTCCATTGCATGTGCACACATGCCATGGCTCAGTATTAGGTCAACATACAGATGTCACACTAGGTTCCCTCCTCAAAAGGAACATCCAACCTTTCTTGAGAAGTACAAACTTCATCTGTTCAGGATTGTGGTGACAAAGGTGAAGGAGGATGGGGCTGAGAGAAGGGAAGGGAAGAAAAGATCATTGACAGGGAGAAAGACAGGGAGAAACACCTGGAAGTATGAGCCCTCGAGTTTCCTTAGGGAAGACCAGACAACAAGGGGAGAGGAGAGGAGGAGGAGGAAGAGGAGAGTTAAAAAAAAAAGAGTGGGAAGCCAACTCACGCGTGCCATCAAAGCCAGGGGGAAGTGGGGCTTTCTCCGCCTGCTGCCGCCAGAGGAGTGCAGAGGGGGGGAGTGCGGGGAAAGGGGGTTCGTGCCGAGGCTCCGCAAGCGATTATCAGATTTGCAGCTCCGTTTGTTGGTGAAGCTGGAAGCGCACAACGCAGGAGCTCGTGGGGCCCCCGGGCTCCCGTTAATGGGGAAGGAGAGACCGCTTGGGGTCGCCAGGCTCAGGCAGCCTCCCCCGCCCCCTCCGCTAGCAGCGAAGAGCTGCTCCAGGGGCTCCCGCCACGGCGCAGCCAGGCACTTTGTCTCGCTGCCCCCGGAGCAGCTCTTCGCTGCTAGGCTAGGGGGTGGGGGAGCCTGGCGGTTTCTTTGCAAAGCTGGAAGCGTGCAACACAGGAGCTCGCGGGGGCCCCGGGCGCCTGTTAATGGGGAAGAAGAGGCCTCTTGGGGTCGCCTGTGTGTCCCTCAGCGGGTAGACAGCCGCGGCGGCGATGCTGCCCTGGAGGCGCGATCGGTTGCAGCCACGCCAGCGCAGGCCAGGCATGGTGCCGTAGCGGCTGACTCGAGTATAAGCCGAGGGCGGTTTTTTCAGCACAAAAAATGGACTGAAAAACTCGGCTTATACTCAAGTATATACAGTATTATATTTCCACTGTCTTTTGAGTAAAAAATCCACACCGATCCACATGAATAACTTCTTGCAAAATTATTTTTAGCCCTTCAGCTAAAATCAGTGTAAACAATTTGTAGTCATTATTTAACAACGATATTAGTGTGCAATTCCTTATTATGACCAAATCTTGCCCTTCAAATACTTTTCTTCTCATAACAGCTTCTTATCTCTATAAAAAATGATGGCAAATGTCAGTTGGCCCTCTGTGATAATGTTTCACTTTTAGGAAAACCTTGATGTGTCTTTTTTAGGAAGCTTGATCAGATCAGTCAGAAAATGATTCACTTTATGAATCATATAGATGATTTAATGGAACTTGGATTCCTGTTTTAAACTTTCCTTTTTTGCTTTTAGCATGAGCAAATTGCTTTGAACCTCATTTGGTATAAATGTTTCATGCAACTAATAGTGGTTAAAGATGCTACTGACAAATCTCTGTGGCTTGCTGGTAATGTTTAAGCTACTTTCTTGTATTTTTGACATAACACCAGGAATTTATGGCTGACAACTTTTTCTTGGAACCATGGTGAATTATATATCTTCACCCTATTTGAAGATGTTATGTAAAATTCTATATTCCCTAAAATGGGGTTTTAAAAAATAAGATTGGTAACATCTGTCATCTGCAAACAGAATAATTTATGATATAGCAGTCTCTTAAATCATTTGTCTTAGAAGAACTACTTATTTTCTTCTTAGTTGGCTTCCTGGCATTTCAAATTTATATTTCCTTCTCCTTTCAGTTATATTATAATAAACATTTTCCCCCTTTCTGCTGCTTTATAACTCAAGGCCATAACACAAGGTGGTATTTTACGTTTACTAGAAAATGTTCAACAAATGAAAGAATGTGTGTCATTTTCTCCTCCCACCCCTTTGGAGAGCAAAATTCAGTTCTGTAAACAATTAAGTGAAATGAAGTGGGATAAAAATAGTTTGATGCCTAAAATACCCACAAAACAATTGAAGATTTACTGCTTTAAACATACTGGGTTGATGCAGAGTAACTGCACAGTCCTATAACAGACAATCCCTTAAGTCCCCTATATATCAATCAGAATTAAGTACAATTAAATAAACATTCAACATCATGCTTATATTAATTATGTAGCCAACATTTTTTCTCATCTCTTTTATTTACTCCAAAGTAAGAATTTTAAATTCATTCCCTCATCTGCATTGGCATCACCACACACAAAGAGTAGAAATTCAATTCCCTTCAGCTGCTTCCAGCTCAACATAATTTATCCAGTGGCTGGTTCAAAAACAAAAGTCAATTGCATTGCTGTTAGAATTGAGAGCAACAAATGCAATTACAATTTAAACAAAGGGATTCTGTAATAAACAGAAAGCTGTTGGAAGGGCTCTTTTTTAAAGAGAAATCAGAAAGAATAAGCCCTTTAGAAGTGGGGTAAAATAAACAGGCAATTCAGAGGAATTGATAGGGTTCTGTTGCAGAGAGGCAAAATAGATTGAGACCCAGAATGCTATTAAAGGGGTTCCAGATTTAGGGATCCAAAGCCAGGACAGAAAAACAAGAGCTAAGAGAAAATGGAGGGGAATTTGAAGTTAAAAGTAATAAAGCTAAAGAGTGAAAAAAGGCAAGGAATGAAAGTGCCACAGTAACTCAGTTATAAAAGGAAACATGTAAAGACGAAGAAGAAAAATGGTTGACAAAAAAACAGTTCAAACACAAAAATAGTTTTAGAAAAGTGGAGTTTACAGGCAGAATTGGGAAAAATATGGAAATGAAAAGTTTTGGGTTGTTTTTAAAGCCAATAGGAGAAAAGCAGATTGGTCTCTGCAAGAGAGAACCAGAAAGATGATTCAACAGCAAGCAAAAGTGAGAGAAAAATGAAGTTTTCTTTTCTTCTCTTCCCCCCCTCCCACTTTAGAAGTGTTAAGTTCTGCGCATGGGCGCAAGGAACGGAGACGAGACAGTGAAATGTGAACTTCAAATTCTTTATTAAACATTCTGAACATAGCAAAACCTCAGGGCAACAGCAGTCCTTTTATAGGCAAGCTGCTGCTCTAGTAACCAATAGGAAATGTGGAGTATTAACCCCTTTAACCAATGAGAGTGGCTCGTTAACAGCTAATCAGATTCTCCTGAATGGACCAATCCGATATCGCTATTATCGGCCAATCAGAAGTGCAGGGCGAGAACCCTGCTATTTTCTAAAGCTTTTGATAAACATTATTTAAGTGTATTATTAGTTCATAACACCCCTTCCATTTGGGGGGTGCAGTGACATAATCTCTGAGATAGGAAGGTTGCTTTGACTGTCTATTGGATTTACGCTGTCCCACCGGTTCTTGTCCATAAGCCTGTTTTGGTGGGGCGTTTTCAGGCAAGTCGGGTGCCGGTGGTTCCTCGTTGGAAGACTCGGTGCCGGTAATGTTCTCGTCGTTGTCCTCTGGCCCTTGTGGGCTTGCCTTTGTTGGGTTGTTCCTCTGTAGCGAGGCCACACTCATCCCTGATCCTTCTTCACTTGTTACGCCTAAAGGCTCACTTCTTTCTTTCCTGCTTTCTGCCATCTCGAATTCGGTTTCTTCGACATCCCCTCCCCCCTCAGTTTGGGAGTTACCGGAGTCGCGGAAACTAGGTTGTAGCCTCAAGCGAAGCTGATCTGTATGGCGTTTCCATATTTTTCCATCGCAGGTTTTCACCCGGTACGACCTGGGTCCAGTGGCATGAATAACAGTGGCCTCAATCCACAATGGTTCGCCAGAAAGGTTTCTGGTGAAAACTAAGTCGCCTATCTTGAACTTGCGGCATTTTCCGCTAGATCCACAGGGTTTCTCTGGCTTGTAAGACGGGTGAAGCTGGTCGAGGTGGGAGCGGAGTTTGCATCCCATCAATAGTTCTGCTGGAGTTTTGTTGGTGACGCTGTGCAGAGTGATGTGTTGGAGAAGGAGTATTCTATTTATCTTATCTTCAATGTCCCCATAGTCCATTTTGTAGAGACTTTTTTAACAAACTGTACCATGCGCTCGGCGCTTCCATTAGCTGCAGGATGCACTGACGAAGTTAGCGCATGGCGAATACCGCGGTCCGCTAAGTATTGTTCAAAAGGAAGCGCGGTAAACTGGGGTCCGTTGTCAGATACCAGAACGTCTGGCAGTCCATGCGTCACGAATAATCTGTTCAACTTCTGCATACAGACTCGGTTGTAGTACTTTTCATTTCGTGGATCTCGAGCCAGTTTGAGTAGGCTTCCACTGTTAATAGGAATGTATGTCCCTTAGTAGGTCCCGCAAAGTCAATATGAATTTGGGACCACGGTCCCCGAGGTGTTTCCCATTCTGTCGGAGTTGCTTTTGGTTGGGCATTGCTAACTTCCTGTCACTTATAACAAGTCTTTACCCAGGCTTCGATTTGTTTGTCGATGCCCGGCCATCACGCATAGCTTCGTGTGAGCGCACGATGCCGGGGTGGTCCTCATGCGGTGTCTTTAATACTGCTCGTTGTAACCGCTCTGGGACCACGACTCTATCCCCCCACAGGATGCAGTCCTTTTGCGAAAAAAAATTATGTTTGCCGATTCTTGAAGGGAATGAAGTTGTCAGAGGTTTGATCTACTGGCCATCCTCGTTTGACCCAGCTAAGAACCCGCTTTAAGATAGGATCACGTTTTCTTTCGATCGCGATATCTCTAGCTGTTAGTGGCGGTGAATGTAGCGTTTCAATCTGGAGCGTTGTAAGGGTTGGAGCTGGGTCATAGATGGTTTCCAGAAGTGGTGCACGGCTCAATGCGTCAGCGTGGGGAATGGCTTTCCCCGGGCAGTGCTGCAGCTTATAATTGTACGCAGCCAAAAACTCCGACCAGCGAGTCATTCTAGGTGATAATATATAGGGGGCTGGCTTGTCTCCTGCTTTAATCCCCAGCAAAGGTTTTTGGTCAGTAACAATAGTAAAAACTCGTCCATAAACATATTCATGGAACCGTTTAACAGCAGATACAACAGCAAGAGCCTCTTTATCGATTTGACTATAGTTATGTTCAGCCTTTGATAAAGTTCTTGAAAAATAGGCAATAGGGGCTTCACTACCGTTTGGTAACACATGGCTCAAAATGGCTCCTATTCCAAATGGTGACGCGTCACATGTGATTGTTAAGGACAAAGTCTCGTTATACTGCATTAAAACAACATCTGAAGCTAAGAGGTTTTTCATTTGTCAGAACGCGTGCTTCTCTCGGTGCCCCCAAACCCAGGTTGCTTTTTTGTCGAGAAGCCAATGTAGGGGCTCGGCTACGGTCACTTTGTGGGGCAGGAAGATGTTTTAAAAATTAATAAGCCCCAGGAAAGCTTGGAGATCAGTCTTGTTTCTGGGTCTTGGGGCATTCTTGATTGCTCTTAACTTGCTACTGGTGGGATGAATGCCTTGTTTATCGATTAGGTACCCTAGGAACTCTACTTTATCTGCACACAGTTGACATTTATTTTTTTTAACTTTCAGGCCAGAGTCCTTAAATTTCTGGAGAACCAGTCTAAGATGCTCCTTTAGTATTTCTCTATTCGGTGCAGCAATTAAAACGTCATCAAAGTATGGTCCGACCCCTTTTATATCCTGTAATAGTCTCTCCATTAAGCTCTGAAAGATCCCTGGGGCTACGCTAACTCCGAATTGGAGTCGGTTGCACTTAAAGGTGCCTTGGTGCATTACGATTGTTTGCGCCTCTGCTGGTTTTTTATCTACAGGCAGTTGTTGGTACGCCTGTGCTAAATCCTATTTAGCAAAGACTTTTCCGCCCCCCGGGGAATGAAGGAGGTGTTGTACTACCGGCACCGGGAAAGTGTTCTGTTGAAGGGCGTGATTCAGGGTGGCACGGTAATCCCCACAAATCCTTAACGATCCATCCGGTTTGATGGGTGTTACGATTGGGGTTTCTCAAGGAGCATGGTCGGTTGGTTCTAAAACACCCTGGGCTATTAATTTATCAAGCTGCTCGTCAATCTTTGGTTTAAGGGCAAAAGGGACTCGATGAGGCTTAAGGCGGATGGGGGCTACTCCAGGGTTAAGGTTAAATTATATCGGGGTCCCCTTGTACTCTCCTAGAGTGTTTGAAAAGGCGTCCTGGAATTCCTGGATGAGGGCCTCCTCCCAGTCGTCGCTTCTGGTTTGAAAATGCCAGCTACCTCAATCCCAAGTGGAGCAAACCATTGAAGGCCTAACAAGCTAGGCCGATCACGGTCGATGACGGTCAATGGTAAAGATGCAGTACGATTTTTGAATGAGACCTGGACTAGGCTGGATCCAACAACCGGAATTCGGTTTCCTTGATAGTCCTTGAGAATGATTCTTTGGGTCCTGAGGTCTTGCCGCCGGACGGCAGGGATCAATTGTTTAAGGGTCTTCCAGGAAACCATCGAGAGGGATGATCCTGAATCGATTTCCATCATGCAGGGCTGGTTTTTGATGGCGACTTTCACTCGGATCTTCTTTGCATCTAATGATGATGCGTGACCGATCGTGATGGTTTGGTGTGCCTCTTCTCGTTTCATTGAATGGGCTAGAAGTTTATTTCTGTAGGGGTGGTTGTTCCATTGGTGGTTCGAATGTTCCTGATTCACAGGATGACTTCCTGTGGGTTGGCGGTAGTTGGTCCCCCTCTGAAGTGGGCTGGATCCTAGCTTGTTTCGACAGACCTTTCCGATGTGGCCTCTCTTCCCACAAATATGGCAGAGCGCCTTGAGGAATTTGCAGTCTGATCATGGGTGGTTTGCCCCACAACCTGCACATTGGTACTGCAGTCTCTGGTTACACTGGTGTCGTTGGTCTCATTCTGACCGGAGCTGGTTGACTTCTTCCTTATCACTTTCTGATGACGATTCGAGGTCCTCGTGGTGGGTTGCCGTTGCATGTCCCTCAAGGCGAGGTGAGGTTTTGCCAGCGAGTTGGTGGAGCAGGGCATTGGTGCGGCGCATTCGGGCAGCCGACTTCCTGGTTGCTTCTGCTGCAGTGCGTCAGCGATGGTATCTGCAAGGCTGATGTCGCCTTTTGCCATCAGCTTACTTTGCACGTGAGGTGCATCTAAACCCAGAACTATTCGGTCTCTTAGAGCTTCTTCGAGGTCTGCGAACCCACAGAGGCCTCCCAGATTCCGAAGATCCACGATGAAATCTGCAACACTTTCTCCTTTCCACTGGTCTCTCTGGTAAAATTCATGTCTTCGGACAAGCGTTGGTACGGTAGGTGCAAAGTGGGTCCGTAGGAGGGGCTCGAAGACGTCCCAGTCCATGGATTTCACCTCAGCCAGTTTCGCCAGTGCCTTAGCCATCTTAAAAACGGCAGGTCCGCAGTGAGTCAGGAATACCACTCTCTGTTTCTCAGTAGTGGCATCCTTCAAGTTGTTGGTCTCCAGAAAATCTGGAACCGGTCCATGTATGAGTCCCAGTCTTCTTGTGCCGGATCGAATGGAGCGGGTGGTATGGTGCCGCTGGTCATGGTTTCCGCCGTTGATGCACCTTCAGCCACGTGCTCTGTTTAGTGCTCTGTAGTGTTCAGTCAGCTCTGACGTCTCCGTATCCCATCCTCATCGCCAGTATTAAGTTCTGCGCATGGGCGCAAGGAACGGAGACGAGACGGTGAAAAGTGAACTTCAAACTCTTTATTAAACTTTCTGAACAGAGCAAAACCCTAGGGCAACGGCAGCCCTTTTATTGGCAAGCTGCTGCTCTAGTAACCAATAGGAAACGTGGAGTGTTAATCCCCTTAACCAATGAGAGTGGATCGTTAATAGCCAATCAGATTCTCCTGAACAGACCAATCCGATATCGCTATTATCAGCCAATCAGAAGTGCAGGGCTAGAACCTGCTATTTTCTAAAGCTTTTGATAAACTTTATTTAAGTGTTTTATTAGTTCATAACAAGAAGCAGATCTGCCCAGGAGGGATTCCTTTCTACAGAATAGGGAAGAAAAGGAGCAACCCAGGGTTCGCAGGAAACCTGGTTCACAGCAAACAGGTCGTCAGAGAAAACAACTGACAAACCAGATGCCATCATGGCTATCGCTCAAGAGAATGAACAGAGAATGGAGAAACCATTTAAGAAAGAGAAAGTCATGAGAAAGCCTTCCTTTTCTCAAATACAACATTTGTGTTTTAGGTATTTTATTCTGCCCAATTGAAGTTCTTTATCAAAGATATCAAAAAAAAAAAGATGACAATGCAAAAAAAGAACAATTGTCGTATACCTACATTGACAAAAGGGGAATGGCTACCAACAAGCTACGATAGTAGTAGAATTCTACCTAATTTTTATTTACTTTGTTTTGTTTAAATAAGAAACTTTCTGGAACTATTCCATATATATTTAACCCTTGTATTCTAATTACATTGGGGATATTCTCACTTACGCCAAGTTTCCACTACATCAATTCAGTCCTAGTAAAAAAAAAAAAAAAACTCAGATAATGTCTCAGAGTTCGATAAAGCAACTTTAAAGGGAAGACCAAAATGACTCACAAAAAATTGAACAACTATACAAACTGGCTGCATACTTAATATAAATTTGCTAGTCACTGATAGCAGCAATCAATAGTTTGTAAGCATTTAAATTTCTTTTCTTCTTGCTTTGGAATGCGATATTGCAGTTGAAGATTTCAATAAAAAAGAAAAACTTGTATGCAAAGTCCACCTCATCCTCTTTTCCCCTTTTTCCTTCTGCTTCTGAAATTATTTAAACTTCAATTATTATTAATTTAAATTTTGAATTTCTATAAAATTATGATTGTGATTATGGGTCTTATACAGTTTGAAATGCAACAGATATTAATTGAAGCTGTTTTGGAGAAAGAAGAGAAATGAGTACAATTTTTTTGGGGGGGGCAGAAAGGAATGAAATAAGACTTTTTGAGGGGAGCAAATAAATTATTTCAACCTGTTCAGAGAGAGCTGTTTCTTTATGTGCTGAATCAAAAGCAAAGCATCTACTAGTATGAAGATACCTGTCTGTTTGCTGTCAAGGGGAAAGCATGATTGATGACTAAATATGTTTATTATTTAGTTTCAAAATGTAATATGTGATTTGTATTTTTATTTTGTCTTCTTAAATATTATTCATTTGCATTTTAATCTGCATTGAGTGGTACTTGGGAGCATTATGGGCTACATGCAGCCTGCTAACCATGTGTTTGACACCTTTGATATGGATTACAGCAGCCTATAATAAAGAGCACATTTGGAAAGCCTTTTTAATATTTTAAAATAGTAGTAACTTTTAGCCCTTTCCAATCTGCCTCAGAGCTGTCACGTTTCTACTTCTGAAGAAAAGATTCAATAAAATTTAGATTCAGATAACATGCTGGCATATACAAACCAGCCCTAAAATCCTACAATTGCCTTTTAGGCAGTTTCTTTTTCTATATGTTACTCCCAATGCTTACATTCCGGGAAGTTGTAACAAGTTCTACATATAAAATGTGTAATAGCTTTGATTGCTCATTTTAACAGCATGTAGTATTCTATTTCTAAGGACTCTGTAAGCTCCAAAGATACTATGGAAATATGTAGTAATTTAGGTTCTGCAGTGACACTTATATGATCATTTATATTGAGTGGTGTGTATTGTAGTGAAATGATTGATTTGTACATCGTTTTAATGTCAGGGACAAATAATCAGCAGAAAGTTCAAATGAGATGAAGCTGTGCAGGAAAAATCATGGGCAGCACTCATATTTATTTATTTAATATGCCACCTTTATTATTTTTATAAATAATACAAGGTAGTGAACATATCTAATATTCTTACCTCCTGCTATTTTCCTCATAACAACAACCCTGTGAAGTAAGGTCAACTGAGTGGGACTGACTGATCCAGGTCATCCAGTCACCTTTCATGCCTAAATAGAGACTAGAACTCAAGGAGGGAATTAGCCTTGAATTCTTGCACAGGAACAAGAAATCCAGGACTGATCTCCCCCCAACCTTATATATCTGTTTCCAAGGGAAGGCAACCATTTGGGGAGATTCCTGTATTATAGGCAGAATGCAATAAAGTATTTAGCTTGAACTCTACATGTATGGATCTGGTTGCTAGCACCTGACATGATGAAATGATACACACTAGCAGTGTGCTAATATTAATAGATAGACGACTACATGTAATTGATCGATACCATTTTCTTTTTCATAATAAATGAATCTTGCCCTGGATACTCTCTGATAAATGCATTTATAGGGAAACATTTATTGCCATATAAGAATACAGTTATTTAGTATAATTTTAATTATGTTCCACAGAAAGATAAATTCAATCCTAAAGGAGAAAAAACTTAATTATAAAGCTTTCTGAAACTTTTTCAGCCAGATGTATTCTTTTAGTTTAATCTATCCAACTGGTAGGGTGTATGGATTGGAATGATGTGTGTGTCTCTGTGTGATTGTGCACACTGCCCTGAGTTTCTTTAGGGAGTGGAAGAATAAAATGAAATAATATATAAAAATGGAAAGAGAAATACAATTTTTGAAGTGGCAACCTTGCTTTCTGCAGTTCAACAAAAGGCTTTAAAAAAAATGTTGGATATGACCTAGAAAACAGTCCCTAACACTTTCTACTTAAAAAGTTTGAAGGAAATATATGAATAAGAAATGCAACCCTATTTGCTCTAAAATCCAGCCTGTTCTTCCTTGCAGATAATGCAATTTCTCACACTTTCATCTATTTCAGCTTCTTTTACTGCAGAGGTATTGAGATTGACTTTTTTTATATAGAAGTCAACACCGAAAGGGGTCAACTTTGCCATTGCCCCAAGTATACAGAATTATTCCTGATATGGAATTCTTGATTGCATTGCCCCATTTCATTTGAAATGATACAAGCAATGGAAAGCCTGTCTTAGAGTCTTTTCAGTACAGGCATTTATACCAATCTTTAGTCCAAATTCTTATTTTTCCCTCTCCTTTATTTAGTATTATGCTGTATGTGTACAATTTTGCATATTATCATCTTTTGGATGTTCAATGTAGCACTTTCAAATTCTCCACAACATTTATGCTACCAAATTATTTTAATAACAATGAAGACCAACCAAGGGAACCCATAATTAAATATTTCAACAGAAAACAACAAATGTACCTCAGGGCTGAACGATTTAGCTTTTGGTGCTCTCTGAGCTTGGTTGTTTTCTCACAGATGTTTCATTATCAGGCTGGTTAACATCATCAGTGTGCACTAATGATGTTACTTAGCTCACATTGATGATGTTATTTAGCCTGGTAATGAAACAATGGCAAGAAAACAACCAAGCTCAGAAAGCACCAATGCCCTAATAATTAAATATCTCAAACAAGAATGCTTCAGGAAATAAATACAGTTGATTTGATCTACACTTTTGGGAACAATCTTATAAAGCAGTATTGTCCTCTCCAGTGGAAATTGTATTTTTCTAACGATTATATGCATTCAGTTTAGTGCAAAAGTATTTGCCCATTTTGAGTTTTCAGATTTTTCCTTTTGTTATTAATATTAATAGAGTTTTAAAATGTCCATAATAAATGGGCAAGCAAGTAGCCACTCACATTCCCCAATCATCAACAGCACCTGACTTTCAATACATATTCAAGCAAAATGAAGCATAAATGAAGCATGGCTGAAAATCATATACCTATGGGGATTGTCTTAATTCCCTTTCTTTCTGCTAGGGAGAAAATTTGTATTTTTAAAGCAGGCACAAGTTGGGAACTTAGCTCAAAAAGATGAATGGGCTTCATTCCATTCCCAATAGCCTGAGAATTAACTGACTGGAATTCTTGGGAATGTGACCCCCCCAAAAAAAATAAAGAGTTAAGAGAGAAATGTGTTTTCAGGATAATGGATATTCTTGAAAGAATAAATTAAAAAAAAATATTTAACTGTAATTTTTGGAGAAGTTTTTTAAAATGTTTGTCTGTATGTGTTTAAGGTCAAAATATTAACTTGGTTTATATTCTCCATACAAATTCAATACTGCTATATTCCATGCAACTTGGGATCTCTTTACATCAATTGCTTCTAAATTAGGAGCAGAAAATCATATTCTTCTTGCCCACCCAGAATCTTTTCTTCCATGTTTTTCTATAGAAAATCATTCTGAATCACAACTTTATATTTTTAATCCTCCTTGTTACTTAATATTTAATGTGACTGCTTAAAGCAAAAGGGGATGTTTGCATCCTCCCTTTTCTTTTTCTATATTTTTTTTATATAATAAAGTTTTAATTTCTTTATTTCAAATAAGCTTTCAAAAATGGGAGTGGAAAGAAGGAGCTGATTTCTCTAGTTTTCTGTCCTCTGGGTAAACCAGACAGGAAACATGACTAGATGAACTAATTCTTCTTTATTATAAGATCACATTAACAGAATCTTGGAAGTATGAGGGTACAAACTTCCAGTCACCAATTTTAAGGTTAGGGCAGATGCTTCTCTCTCTCTCTCTCTTGTATCTATCTAGGCAGTATCACTTCCCCTTGTCCCACAAGGACATCCACACAATCCATTAATCAGGGTGGACAATTAATTTTCCCAAGGGGCCATATGAAAACTAGATCTTTTGTGGAGGCCACTGCTGTGATGCCCTCCCTCATATGTTCTGCCCATATCACTGATAATATCCCACTCCCCCCCCCCCACAACCAATGACCTGGTCTCTGACAATATTCCATCCCCCACCATCAATGATATCCCACCCACACCACCCAATTCTTCAGGCTAGATTGAGACAGCCGGTGAGCCAGATGTGGCCCACGGGTTATAAAAATCAGCAGATCTGTATTTCACAAACCTCATCCTTAATTGCAACAGAATCTGGAGGAGGATTATTTATTTCCTTTTTTTTTTTATTTTGTTTTCTTTAAATTCATTAGAAATTCATTATAGAAGTAATGCAGATTGTGGAGATACCTGCTGAAGCTTCCTCTGGAAGATAAGTGGTGGTGGCAGCATTAACTACCAAGCTACAATACCAAGTCAGAAAATAGAATTAGAGTTTATAAATCCAGTGGAGTTATAGCAATAGCAGTTAGACTTATATACCACTTCAGTGCTTTTTAGCCCACTCTAAGTGGTTTACAGAGCCAGCATATTGCTCCAAACAATCTGGATCCTCATTTTACCAACCTCGGAAGAATGGAAATCTGAGTCAACCTTGAGCAGTGAGATTCAAACTGCCAAATTGCAGGTAGCTGGCAGGCAGCAGAAGTAGCCTGCAGTACTGCATTCTAACCACTGTGCCAGCATGGCTCTCTGGATTATGTAGCCATTTTACTGTATAGGTTCAGGTCTGGCCATATATAAAATGGCTACATATATAAAAGAAGCCTAAGTGATTTAACAACACATAAGATTCATATTTGTTTCATATTTTCCACATTAAGCTTTTTAATATCTGGTGTGAACAGTGTGCAAAACTTCAAAAAAATCAGATGAAGGCATCTGGGTTTTTTTCCCACCTAGTTGTATTTGACCAATTGTAGAAATTAATGTGCATTTTGAATTTTTTTTTTTTACAATATAATATACATAAATGCATTAAAATAGAAGCAACTGCAACTGAAAATCACAAAGAATAAAGAAGACTAATTTATTAAGTTTCAGCTCAAATGTAATAAACCACCATTATGAAACCTGTTTTTTTTTTTAAGTAGAATACAAAATATATGAACTGTATGTGTTGCTTGATTTTACTTCTTACATTTCTTTTTAAAGGTTAATCTGCTTCTTAATTTTAAAAAAAAATCATGAAAGAAGAATTTTTACTGCTGCTGTTATTTACCTTGGATTTTTTATGTAAAATAACGCCATTCATGCTTTCTCAGAGTGAAAAATTCTGCTAGGTGCCAAAATTCACACTTTTATGATGCTGTTATCCACTGTTCAAAAATGCGTAAAAATAAAGTATTAAGGAAAAAACGTCATTCTATTAAAGAAACTGCTCTTTTTATAAAGTCCAAATCTGCTAAACCTCTGTCAATCTATTCATAAACTTAATTAATTATAAATAAGATGAGGAAGCTTTAACACATCTCAGTCATTTCATTTATTTCCTCATCCACAAAACCCATATCATTTACATTTCTTCAACTTTGTTGTTTTTGCAACTAGAGAGTAAAATAGATATTTTTCTTGAAAAATCTGAAAAGATTATGAAAATTCCATTATTTTTCTCTTCAGTCACTGATCCTACTTTTTTTTTTCTGCAACTACGTACATGGCAAGTATCATGAAGCATTGCTAATGCTTCATGAAACAGTGCTAATAGCACAGCACTGCTAATTGACAATAAACTAAGATGTGGGTAGTGATATCAACTGTGATGGTGAGATCAGATAATGGAATGCTGCAATGTTGACAAAGCAGTTCTAAAAATCTAGATCCATGTCAATAATATTGTTTATCCTGTTTATAAATTTTAATAAGAAAATCAACAGATAATCCTGTTCAACTGTTTATACGCTTGCATAACCATCATACCACTTCTGTTTTGGGATGCTATAGCTATGCACAATGCAAAGAAGCAATAAGTAAAAGAATTTAAAGGGAAGAGAAGATGTAAAAGAATAGGATATTTAAAATGATATTATGATATTGTCTTGTTTACACCAACACAATTCATGATATCCCTCTAAACGTCTATGTCCTTCAATCCATTCTTGCTTCTACCACATCTAGATCAAAACATGTACAATAGTTTTTTTCTCACATTCTTAGACTTCTTAGTAATTCAGCATTTATATAATACACAAGGAAGTAATACATGATATAAAGAAAAAGCAGAAAAGTATCTTTATTTAAGACGATAAATATAGATTGTCCTCAATTTACCATAATTGACCATAATTGAGCCCAACATTTATGTTGCTGAGTGAGACATTTGTTAAGTGAATTTTGCCAGATTTGACATTTTCTTGCCATAGATGTTAAGTGAATCATTGCACTTCTTAAGTTAAGAACCCATTTGTTAAATGAACTTGGCTTCCCCACAGACTGTTTATCAGAAGGTTGAAAAAAGTGTGCATATGATCTGGGGACACTACAACCGTCATAAATACAAGTCAGTTGCCAAGCGTCCAAGTCTTGGTCACATGACCATGAGGATGCTGCAATGGTCATAAATGTGAAAATTGGTCATAAGTCACTTTTTTCATTGATGTTAGAACTTTGAACGGTCACTAAACAAATGGTTGTAAATCGAGGACTACCTGTATATGTTCTTTCTTTAATCCTAAATTTAGGATTAAATTTCTAAATTTAATTTTATCATTCTTAGTTTTTATAATTTAGAAGTTATTCCCTATGTGATTTTTTTAAATTATTTTTTTCCATAAAGTTTTATTCATTTTCTATTGTTTACATTTTGTTAGTGCTTAATAAACATCATGTTGCTTAACAGTACAGATTACATTCTTAAACTCCATCCTTTTTTCCCAACCACTGGTAGAATAAGTTCCATGTTCAATAATATTCTGTATCTTCTTTCTGTTTAATCTTCAATGTAGGTCCATCTGTTTCTACACAATCCAGCATCTTCCTAATTATCTCTTTGTCTTGTAATATTTCTTTTTTTTTCTTAAATTAAGTTTTATTTGGGTTTTCACACATACAAAATACAAGTAAAACATCTTTTTTGAAAATAGCCTGGTCCCGGGTTGAACTTCTTTATACAGGCACAAAACTCAATTTCATGCTCCTTTTTATGTTCTATTCCATATCTTATACTATTCTACATTTTCTATATAGTTTTTCCCCTCTTTTAATGTTCTCAATTTTATTTTGATTATCTCATCTTAATTCAGATCATTATATTTATACTTTTGTCTGTTCTGTTTCAATTTCATAATATCTTTTCTCATTAAACAAATTTTCTCCTCTAGTTACTAATTGGAGTATGACACCTTTATATCTTTCAATTACATCCATTCAACTCTTATTTAAACTTCAATATATACCTTAAGGTTATGACTTTCAATATAATACATAACACATAACTTCCAATTGAATTCTGCTTGGTACATTCTTATAATACACACTATATTCTTTAAAAAAAAAAGATCATAAATATATGTTATTATAAACCCTCATTCCATTCCAATTCAGTTCTATCATTAATAATCATTAAAATCTTAACATCTTTAACACTTCTTTTCAATTAAATATCATACTTCCTTAAAGACACATATAATCTCCATAATTAATTTTTTTCCTTATTTCTCTTCACATATATTTTGTAAATCATTAAATATTCATTTTGTTACATTTGTTTATTGACAAGCATTCCACTGAATTACAATAGCTATTTTATGAGACATTTTAATCATACATTGTTTCATATTTTCTAAAATTATTTCTGTTTCTAATATAACAATACTATCTTATGTACCTTTGCAGAATCCCTTTTTCCACCAAATTTTCACCCATTATCTCTCAATAGGCCCCGTTTCTCTATATTTTGTTTTTGTCCTTTATAATTTCTTTTCCTTTCTTTCTTCCCTCTCATCTTCTCCCTCCTCTTTTTACCACCTTGTCTCTCTATTTCTAATTCTCTCTTCTGCATTTCCCTCTTTTGTTGCTTTATGATTTTATACTTATTTTTCACTCTATTTTTGGGAGGGAGGAGGAGTTGTTTTTCCCAATCTTAAACCTTCCATTCTCTTTCCCCCCTTTCCTTCCCCCCCCCACCTAAGATTACTTGTTCATTAAAGATGGCTTCTTCTTTGTCGCAATCTTCTTGTTCTGCAGGCATTTCTTGTTGTTTCTCATAATTCCAAATCTCCATTTCAAAACTGAAAGAAGAAGACAAAAGAACCTCTCCCTTCTTGTGCATCTTCTTTGTACTTTTAAGTTCCATTTTCAGTTCTTCTAAAAGTGGAGCCATTTTAAACAGTTTTAAACAACCACCCAATTGATTTTAGCCATTCAAATGCAATAACCAAAAATCCAGAAATCATCAAGTAATCCAAATAGTCCCAAGTTATTTCTTCTTATTTCTTTTTCCACTTTCTCTTCCTGGGGTTTTGTTGAAATATTTCAGTTAAAATGTATCCTTTGGAAGTCTTGTTGAAATTTTGCTGTACGTTCTTTTAATTCCAGGCAGTCTCCTTCCTTCCAGATCCTGCCCTTTTATTCTTTTTTTCTCCTTTCCTGTTTTCAAAAGCTTTTGATTATCCAAAAATCTTTATTATCCCTTTGACTTTTTATTTTCAGCATTAAATGCCTATTAATGTCAAAGTGGATTTTTTCCAATTTCTTGCTTAAGTCTCTTAGCTGTCAGTATAGGAAAAGGAGAAAAAGAAACCAAATCTTTTCCCTTTTCTCTCTCCTTCACAGCTTAAAAATCTTCTTAGGGAACAATGTTATTGTATTTTTTTTTTAATAGTTTCAATTCCAGGGTACCTTATTTGTTGCTTTTGCTGTTTGACCCGGTCAACCAAAACTTTTTCTTCTTATCTTCCTCCTGCACATTCTTTTCCGGTCGAGTTCTTCTTTGTGGTGGCCATTTCTGACCACCGCTACAACCGCCTTCGGGAAAGGGAGTAATGGCCGCTGGGGAGGAGAGATGCAGCTCTCCTTAACCCTGCAGGCAGTCTCCCCCTTCTTCACCACCTCTACGGGGTGGCTTAGCCCCAAAACCAGCCAGCTCAAGGCGCTCCAGCAGCGATCATGGATCAAAGCCTTGCAGAGATGAGGTTTCGGTTTGTCGCCAAAGAAGCTCAAACTTCTTGTAATCCCGTCTTGTAATATTTCTTCATTTTTGCAATATTGTGCAATATTTTTTATTATTTTTTTAAATATGTTGTTTTTAAAATAACAGTGGAAAAATGGAACTGTATCAAGAAGACTGGCTTAGGCATGTATTGCTGTCCATAGATGGATTCAGAAGGCTTTCACAAGAATACAGTACATTCATCTGCTGATGCAATCTTCTTATGGATATGCAGCTGGCTAAATAACAGAAATTAAGGAACAGGAGTAGATGGACATGTCACAGGATGGAAAGATATAATTAGTGGAGTCCTTCATAGTTCTGCCCTAATTCCAGTGCTTATAAATTATCTGGAATCACTATTGAAAAAGCCAGGTTTACTGATTGCACTAACTGTTCAGACTTTAAAAGAGACTGCAAAGAGCTCCAAAGGGAACTCTGAAATTAATGGAGTGGACATCAAAATAACAGGTGCTATTCAAGTGTAAAGTGATGCACATAAATGCCCAAAATCCCAATCATTCCTACAATCGAATGGGATCAGAACTAGCAGATAACAGATGACAGATAAGGAAAGAAATCTTGGAGTAATGGTAGACAGTTCAATGAAGGTATCAGCACAGACTGTCAAGTGTAAAAAAAAAAAAAAAAAAAAAAGCCAATAGCATGTTAGGGACAATAAGAAGTGGTACTGAAAATAGATAGATGCCTATATCAAGATGTTCTTGTATAAATCAATGATATCAACCACACCTGGAATATTGTATGAAGTTCTTGATTGTATGCAGTTCTTGTTGCACTACCTCAAAAATGTTAATGGAGTTAGAGAAGTTTCAGAGAAGGATAACTCAGATGGTTGTTAGTAGGTGACCAACTTTTTTACAATGAGAAGGAGTACACAAATAAATTGAAGAAAAAAAACAAAGCCAGTTGCTTACGGTGCACTCTCTCAAAACAATTCTCCTGTGTGGAGTACATGTGTCTCATAATCACATCTCGCCGTACTGTACCAAGCCTTGACAAATCATCATGTCAAATGCAAATATGTCATATCACACACAACAGATCGGATTGGCATCAATCAAATATGGAGATTTACAGATTAGTCTTCAAATACCAAACAGGAGGACATGTAGGAGGACACTTTTCAAGAGAGGACCAAACTTACAAAAGGAGGACTGTCCTCCTTAAAGGAGGATGGTTGGTCACCTTATTGTTAGGCTGGAGCAACCTTCCTAAAGTGAAAGTCTGCAACCATTGGGGCTTTTTTTTAATCTATGAGAGTGGACATGATTGAACTCTACAATATATACATGTTGTGGATAAAGTGGACAGGGGGAAGTTATTTTCCCCCTTCCCAAATACTAGAAATGGGAGTCACCCAACACAATTGAACCCTGCAAAAAGCAGGACGGACAAAAAAAGTTTTTTTATATATAAAAGATATCATTGAACTTTAGAATTTGCTACTTTGAGTTGTATCAGTTTGTCTGGCCTTTAAAAAAGAGTTGGATCAATTAACATAGTGACATATTGTGATGTTCATTTGATCAGTCAATGTGATTGGTTAGTCTAACCACAAAATCTAAAATAGGCCTAGATTTACAGAAAGTTATATTCCACCTTCTTTCACCTGCAATTACTTTTTTTTGCCAAACACTGTATAATGTTGTGAAACACTGTATAATGTTTTATGTTTAATTTTTATTCTATCTTGTCAATTTTTTTCAGGTAGACCAGCATGAAGGTGGAAAAAGCTATTCGATGTTTATGTGTTATCTATAGATAAACCTACTGGGTAGCCTGGTATTTTTTTATTCAGTGTTGCTGTACCATTTCAATAAAGAAAAGTTTATTCTGGTATCAAATCTAATACTTTGTTTCTGTTGACACAAGTAGAAGTCCCAGATAGACAATATTTTATAGGTCAGTAGCAAAATCTAGTATCTCCAGGATGGTCTCAGAAATGGTTGTCATGGAGGAAGGAGTACTTATATGCTAAAAAAAAAAAAAAAAAAAAAAAATTGCAACAAATCATCAGTTCACTGGGGGTTGCATATCACCACTTCTCATTCCCCACAAATTTCTTTTCTTTCTTCACCCCCAGGCAAATAGATATTCTTCAAAATGCACCATTTTTATTTTCTATGAATGGCTATGAAACTCATATCAGAGCTCTATACATGTAGTCCTTGACTTAAGATCACAATTATTGGCCGTATACCTTATTTATGTTAAGTTCAGAAATGCAGTAATTGTTATACTTGTTCACTAATGGTGATGCAAGAATTACCAATTTGCTATTCAATTGCTGTTCAATTTCCTGGTTTGATATTGTCCATCTGTTCATCATTTTTCTACAAGTAGTTACATTTCTTCATTTGATCACTATATACCTGAGTAGAATCTAGATATATTTTTAAAAGTACATTCTTGAAGAATCAAGATTTTAACTTGACTTTGGATGGCTTCCAGACAAATATTTTTTGAAGCAAATTTACCCAACAAAAGCAGAGATGGGTTAATATTTATATAGCAGAGTTATGCTTTGCAGCTGCTGCAAAAATGCACTATTTTAAAATAATAATATTTTGATAACATTGTTAAAGTCTCAGACTTTCATTGTTTAAATTGATTTTTTCATCAAAATGAAATTTTAGCTGATGTCTTGGAATTTTCAAGTTTCCTTTTAATGCAAGCTAACAGTAATTGTCAGAAATTAAATCTAAATTTTCTGATCTAACCATAACCTAATCTAAATGCTTTAAGTATTTTAATATTAAACAACTCTTGGGGAGATTATGAACTTCCTTTGAGTACCATACATTTTTTATGCATTCATTTGTGATCAACTCAGTCAAATGATTAACATTTTCATAAAACCAATTTAAATTAAGCATTTGCTTTCATTGATTACTTTAAATTTTTCTTTTCTTAGTGCAAAAAATTAATTAAAGTTATTACCCAATATATTTAGTTTTTTTAATTAAACCCAAAATGATATGTCTATAAACACTTAATTGAAAAGCCCTAACATTCTTTTCTTTAACACTGATGAAGTATTAACAAGATTCATCTCTTAAATGACCTATACTTTTCTCTCTTCTGCTATTATTTAATGCCTCTGAGTTATTATTCATATACAGCATTCCCTACATATTCCCATAAGTTTTTCGTCTGGCAACCAATTATTTTTTCTCCAATTTCCATAATTCATTCTCAGGGCAGAGCATCAGAAGGGAAATTAAGTTAAGGAGGAACAAATGAGGTTTTCAGATGGACTTGAAATAGTTTAATGAATCAATTAGAATGGAACCCATTGGTGGTTGAAGGCAAGAAAAATAAAGTATCTGCTTGATACTGTAGAAACCTTTTTTAAAACAAAGAAAATCCCATCTTAATTTGTGCCAACTAAGTACACCTGATCCATTACAATATTTATATAAAAATGTTGACATCAATATTTTCCCTAGAAATATGTATCCAAGTCAATGTACGATTGAAATGGAGTGGTTTGTTGTATATAAAAAAACAATAAAAATTTAATAAAAAGAATATTTTCCCTGAATGTTTATTGGTTTATATAATGTACATGGGTGCCCATCTCACACAAAACCACCCATGGCATATTGGAACACAGCAGCTCGAGTGGTTGGAACATTGGGCAGGAGGTTAGTAAGCCCACATTTAAGACCAGAGAGCTACTGTAGAGTGGGGATGATTTCTCATCTTTTACTTCTGTCAGGGACATGAAAGGAGACCTCAACTGGGCATCCCCAGGGCAACAGTGGTTTCACCAGCTAATACTTTCAACCTAGAAGACTCTAGTGCTTCTCAGTGCTTCTGGCAGGAGTGCAAAAAAACTCACAACAACAGCCATGGCATATAATTCTTATTTTATAGTTCTTATAACAAAAGGTGGGTCCATAGTTTTATTATCACTTTTCATACCAATATTTATCCAATGCATAAGAGATCCTTATTGTATCACCAGCAGCAATGTGAACAGGTTTTGTTATGCCTGTGTATCATAGTTGCTCCATGAGTTGTATTCACTCCCAGAAGGATTCCAGATGCGATTTTGTGTATTACCTGTAAAGCCTATGTGGTATAAGGCTATATATTGAATGCCCTTTCTCCAAATGTTTCTGCTCATCCCATAAGATGTAGTAAGCAAGCTATGTTCAAGATCCTTTCCATTAAATAATGCCTTGATGTTGAAACCCAGAGTTGGGCTTTCTGTGTGGCAGCACCTTCCCTATGGAATAACATTCCCAAGGAGCTTTGGATGGCTCCAGTCCGGGTTGATTCCCAGGTCTTTGGGTGAGGAGGTTAGATGAGATCTTCTGGTGATTTGATTATTTCATTTCTTCTTTGAGTGGAGTTGTTGTCAATTCTTGGGTGTCAGGGGTTTATATGTTGGGTATTTTGTAATATGTATGTGGTTTTTTATGCAAATCAGAGTCACTTGTGTTAGATGACCAACCATATAAATAAATAAGTAAGTAAGATTCTCTTAGATATGCCCCCTTTTATTTATGCAAGTACACAGATTATATTTATAACTTTGTTTATAACAAAACATACTTTTATCTAGGATTGCTTCAACTTGAAGGTAAAAATAAGGATTTTTCTACCTAGCCATTGTGATGATTTATAGCTAACATAATCCAATAGTTTCTTCTCTTTCTCTTTCTCTTTCTCTTTCTCTTTCTCTTTCTTTTCTTTCTTTCTTTCTTTCTTTTTTATTTATTCATTCATTTTACTGTATTACAGCACCACTCCAACAAATCATGAGTGGCTTTCAAAACCTAGGACATGTTTAAAACTCTTAAAAGCATAAACAAAATGATACAAACTAGAGTTAAAACAGCCTCTACAATAAAAAATATAACAAGGCCTTCCAAATTTTAAGACCAAGCCTGGAAACAGAGCCTGGTTTTAAGAGATTTCTAGAACCCCAGAAGAGTGAATGGCACTACCTCAGTGCCACAAGATGACAACATTTATCAGATGGGACCTGGACCATCTGTACTCTGCTTGAACATATCAGGCAATGGAAATAGATGGTCCTTCAGATAATTGCAGTAGAGTTTTAATTAGCAAACAGTCAGCATATTATTATGTCACATGTCTTTCTGAATCCTTCTTCAAGGAGCAGGGCCAGGCTGCTAACTCATGTCCCCAACATAATCTGCCAAACTGGTATTGCTCTCTATAAAATGCACTGAGAACTTTATGGTTCCAGCTAGGTAACTTTGGGCCAGATGCTCTGTCTCAATGCAGCCCAACTCACGAGTTTGTTTTTCTGAGGAAAATGGAAGGAGGATGGAGTATTATAGTATAGCTATAGCAATGACACTTAGACTTATATATTGCTTCACAGTGCTTTACAGCCCTCTCTAAGTGGTTTATAGAGTCGGAATATTTCCCCCAAAAATCTGGGTCCTCATTTTACCAACCTCAGAAGAATGGATGGCTAAGTCAACCTGGAACCAGTGACAATTGAACTGCTGAACTGCTGGCAGCTGGCAGTCAGCAGAAGTAGCCTGCAGTACTGCATTCTAATCACTGCACTACCATGACTCTTAACATATTATATATGTTCATTACTTTGAATTATTTATAAAGTAATAAATGTGGGATAAAAATCTAATTATAAATAAATAAATGAAAACATTACAGATGAAAATATTACAAACTATACATGTTCAAAGCATGGATAACATCGAACTGATGCCACTTGTACAAAATAGTATCAGGGACTTCCATTTTTCTTAGCTTGATCCAACCAAACATTTGTTATTTTGGAATATAATGATAAGAGTAAGATATTGAACTTATTTTTTTATTTCTAATATGAAAAAAACATAGCACAACACTGGATGATATGTTAAATTACCAAAATAACCAGCTAGTTTAATATTCTGAGAAAATATTATCACAGGTCCCTGATAAGCATACAAGCATGCAAGTGAAGAGAAAATTCCCCTAAAGATGCTCGGACTTTAATTTGTAATGGATTCAGGAAAGAGGAATAGCATTATTCCCCTGGAATTCAGTTGATAATTACATGGTCAAGCAGAGCTTCCAGGAGATCCTAATCACATTACTAATGTTTGTGACCACTCCATTGGATGCCAGAATGTTTCCTGACATGAAATGTGCGTTTTAATACATAAATCTGTTTAGGGTTTCACACCTTAGTATGTATAGGATTGCTTTCTCCATGTAGAAATGCCTAACTTGCCCAAGATATACTGCACAACCTGTCAACATCTTCTGATGGATCCAAGCCAAAGAAGTCAGTGGATGAAGGATCTCAGGTAGTGCTTTTCATATTGTGAGCTAACCTTCTTCTTAATGTGTTTGATATGGAATACAGTACTAATGTTAGAAAGTGATATGGAATATAGTCAGTTGTGAGATTCAATTTTTTTTTACTACTAGTTCTGTGGGCATGGTTTGGTGGGTGTGGCTTGGTGGGCATGGCAGGAGAAGGATACTGTAAAATCTCCATTCCCACCCCACTCCTGGGGGAAGGTTATTACCGGTTCTCTGAACTATTCAAAATTTCTGCTACGGGTTCTCCAGAACTGGTCAGAACCTGCTGAATACCACCTCTGAATATAGTCTTAAATTTCAACTTCAGGGGAAAAGCAGAAAGTAGAATTATTTCAGTATCTGAAATAATGAAACAGGGTCTTACAGGATCTTTCCAAGCACACATCTAGGCACAATACTTGGGCTGAAAGATGTACAGGGATTTTAAAGAGGTGAATAGGTAAACAGGTAAAGAGCAGCATATGAGGACTGTTAGCAAGAACAAAACCTTTGTGGAAGCAATGACTTTTATGACTTTGTAACATAATGTGATCCTTTCAGTTCAGCTCTTTTAGCCCCCTCTGAATCCTCAAGGGATGCTGAGATTTTCTTGATCACATGTTTGCAAAATTTCAAGACCTGCTGTTTGATGTTAAACTTGTGATCTATTCACAAGTACCACGGTTGAGTTTAATATTCACCCAAACACTTTCATCAGTATGTTCAACTTTAGTTTCAAAAATTTCTTTGTACATATAGTCATTCTTTACATATAATATAATCCCATCTTCTTTTGTTATTAATATTAATATCATGCACATCTACCGACAAACAAAGTAGCATAAAATCCAGAAAACAAAAAGCTGTTGCTTTGTGGTTAAAGCTCACAAAGCATCAAATTTATGAATGGACAAGAACACTTCTTCAGCGGGGAAGAAAAAAAAAACTCAGTAATTCCTTCTTTGTAGCACTGTATGATTTTTGTCATGCTTATTAAATTAATACCGATATGTATAACTTCAAAGAGACAATACAGCAAAAAATATGCATGAATAATAGGACTGAACCAAATAGCCTTGACTATTCATGGTTAATTTAATACCAATGGAACGCTTCTCTCAATGCCATGCTGTGTTATTATATTGGAGCCACTATCAGAGGCAGCACATTGAAGGATCATTGCTTTAATGTGTTACAAATTGTATTACAACCTGCAAGTGAAAATATATTCTTCCTGCCCACATTATACCCCACAACAGGCCATGTAAAACTTCATGGAAAAATAGGGAATGAATATTAAAGCATGCCCTGGCTGAATATTTCAAGCACATTGTAGCCTAGACATAGTCTGGCAGCTTCTAAACTTTCCTTTTTTGCCAATTATCAGTGGTCTAGCCCATTAATAACCTATCAGACAAAAGAAGCTGTGATTAAGTCCTCAAATATTGAAAATAATTCCCCTTGCCTAGTATATATTTATTTAGTGTCTATAGTTTTGTTCAATGGAAGTGGACAGGAGAGACTATTAAAGAGGCTACGTTTATATGAAAGGATTGGGAAAGTGGAATGTTTCGTGCAATTTAAAAACATTAGGATGAACAAATAATAAAAACAAAATATGGTTTGCTTTGCATTTGCATAATGCTGTTGAGACCAGGTCTTAGTGTTAGGGGAGGTAAAATTTGTTTTTCCTTTCAGTACTTATCCATAGGGATAAACTTTGTGAACCAATGATTGAAAAAAGAGAAGAAGCTTAAGGGTTACTTCTCCTTTCCTACCTTCCTTGCATTCACGTACTTACAGTTTGGAAAAGAATGGCTTGCAATGTACAGAATCAACAACTATGTTCAGAGTTTTGCAGCATAAATTCAGCACCAGAAAAATAAACACAGATGGCAAATGCTTCATTTAACATCTTTATAAACATATTAAGTAAATTTTACAATACCAGTTGTAGATTTGTCCAACATGGAGCAAAGTCAAACAGAAGTAGACATTTTAAAAGTGCAGAGAAGAAACTCAACTCAACTTCAGCAGACAAGCAAGCAAGTTAGTTTATCTTTCACTTTAGAACTGAGCACAGAACAGAGATAAACCACGTCCAGATTCTCTCTTTAGGTTTCAGTCCTCAACTCAGCTCTCATTGGCTGACCTTATTACTAAGCTCTATTTCAGTTCATGGATATTCTCTGACAAAATAGTTGATATTGAGAAACATCACAGATGAAAACTCTGTCCCTATGTTCTAGGACTGTGGGTTCATCCTTATGGTATACAATTCATAAGCAGAAGTTTCACAAGTGTTACAGTTGCAACAGTGGGGAGGGGCATTATGTACTAATAATAATGTGCATGTAAGGATTTTGATATGCAACTTGAAGTATAGATATACAGTATATATTGCAAAAGTAGGATCCCTGCTCACACAAGAGAAATCTAGTTGTACTGCTGTTTTTATAGCTATGCACTAAACATGTATTGATCACCTTAGACTTAGAATAGACTCAGAATAACTTTATTATCACTTTAAATGTACACTAATCAGCATATATTGAAATGAAATTTTGTTGCATACAACTCTCAAAGGGTCACCCCCTCCAATAAACACTACATAAACACGACATAAATAAATAAATAAATAAATAAATAAATAAATAAATAAATAAATAAATAAATAAATAAATAAATAAATATGCATGCATGCATGCATGCATCCACATACCCACATATATTATATGACAGAGAGAAACAACACCATCTAGTTCAGACGTATGCATCTACGTGGCAAAAAAAATGAATCTTGTGGGTTGACCAGATGGATGACATAGGGAAGAAAGCTGTTACAGAGTCTGGTAGTCCTGCTAGAAATAGTTTGAAACCTCCTCCTCCCAAAGGGGAAAAACTGAAACAGACCATGAAGTGGGCATGTGGGGTCTCTAACAATGCTTCGAGTTCTAAGCACATAGTGCTTATAAGTAGCAGCCTGAAAAATGGGAACAGTGGTAGTATTCTACCAGTTTGGCCCAGTTCTGGCATACTGGTAGTGCCGAATATCAGTGGAGACCAAACCGGTTCTCTCTGAGGAGCTGCTGGAGCTGCTGTTGTGCTCACCTGCCCATCCAGGCTCTCATACTGACCTTTATTCCCTGCTTTTGAAGCACAGCTACTTTGCATGGCACAGCAGATTTCTGCATGTCAGCTGCTGAAGCAACAGGGAGAGTGCAGGATTGCAGGAGAGGAGCCATAAAGCCTCTGTGCCTGTGCAAAGTGCATGTTTGGCATGCATGCATGCAAAATGTGTGCGCATGCACAAAGCATGCCCACCAAGCCATGCCCACCGAACCGGTGGTCAACTTTTTTTGAAATGCACCACTGAACGGGAAGTGAGCTTCCTATAATCTTCCCGACAATCCTTACTACTCTCTGTATGTACCTTCTATCTGAGGCACTGCTGACACCAAACCAAACAGTGATGCAATTTGAGAATCTGCATTATCATAAAGCTATTCCTTTGTTTGTTAATTTAACCAAGTTCAAATTCCTGTAAAAACATAGCAGCTCTATTGGATTGGGCATAATCTAGTTCTGTATTTTGATCACACAATGATCAACAATGTGCATTTGAATTTGTGTATCACAAATAAATAGCACTAGCTTCTTTAACAGTTGCTTCCTAGGAACTATATTTTGTTTGTTCATTTGTTTGTATCCTGTCTCTATTATTTTTACAAATAACAATAGCTAACACACCTTTTCTTCTATTTTCTTCCACAACTATCTTGTGAGATGGGTTGGGCTGGGAGAGAGTGATTGGTCAAAGTTAACCAGCTAGATTTCTTGGCTGAAGCAGAACTTGAACTCACAATCTCCTTCTTTCTAGCCTGGTCCTTTAACTGTTGTTTTGTGTTTCTCTCTGGAGGATATATGATAAACATAGAGAGCATTACAATCCATGAGTCTGGCTTCCAAAATCTCCTAAATTGGTTGTCTTCCCCACTTGCAATAGTAATTAATTCCATAATTTAACGAAATTGTGATTTTTTTTTTTTTAACTAAAACAGCCATATGATTTCTGGTTAATCTGCCAGGAGCCACAGACCTAATCAAGACTTACCTTGAAAGGTTGTGTTTCATTGTCACCCAACAAAACAGATCTTAGGAAAGAATAGCATTCTTTTTTGGGGGGGGGGGCAGTTAAATTAAATTTAAAAAAATAATAAAACTAGATTACTAGTAAGTATATGCAGGGGTTATTTTGTTTTTGTTTTTGCAGTATTATTGAAGTTTTCACCAGACCAAATGCAACTCAGCTTCCAAGTTTAACTGTGTTACTCAGGTTAAGTAGGAAAAATGTAAATGGTCATCAGCCGAGGGGAAGGGAGGAAAAAATAACCCTTCTTCTATGAAGGCTTTGTACAGACTTGAAAGCAGAAATGTCATACTAGGAAAAGAGAGAATTATTTAAAAGCGCTCAGATTATTGATGATTATTTTATAAATTATTTTGTTATGTATCACAACAGAATGTGTTAAGTTCTGTGCATGGGCGCAAGGAACGGAGACGAGACAGTGAACAGTGAACTTCAAATCTTTATTAATCATTCTGAACAGAGCAAAACCCTAGGGCAACAGCAGCCCTTTTATAGGCAAGCTCTGCTCTAGTAACCAATAAGAGACGTGGAGTGTTAACCCCCTTAACCAATGAGAGTGGCTCGTTAACAGCCAATCAGATTCTCCTGAATGGACCAATCCGATATCGCTATTATCGGCCAATCAGAAGTGCAGGGCTAGAACCCTGCTATTTTCTAAAGCTTTTGATAAACTTTATTTAAGTGTTTTATTAGTTCATAACACCCCTTCCCCCCGGGTTCCGTTTGGGGGGTGCGGTGACGTAATCTCTGAGGCAGGAAGGTTGCTTTGACTGTCTATTGGATTTACGCTGTCCCACCGGTTCTTGTCCGTAAGCCTGTTTTGGTGGGGCGTTTTCGGGCAAGTCGGGTGCCAGCGGTTCCTCGTTGGAAGACTCGGTGCCGCTAATGTTCTCGTCATTGTCCTCTGGCCCTTGCGGGCTTGCCTCTGTTGAGGTGTTCCTCTGTGGCGAGGCCACGCCCTTCCTTGACCCTTCTTCATTGATTACACCCGATTGTTGACTTCTTTCGTTCCTGCTTTCCGCCAGCTCGAAATCGGTTTCTTTGACATCCCCTCCCCCCTCAGTTTGGGAGTTACCAGAGTTTCGGAAACTAGGTTGTAGCCTCGAGCGAAGCTGATCTATATGGCGTTTCCATATTTTTCCGTCGCAGGTTTTCAACCGGTACGACCTGGGTCCAGTGGCTTGAATAACAGTGGCCTCGATCCACAACAGTTCACCAGAAAGGTTTCTGGTGAAAACTAAGTCACCTATCTTGAACTCGTGGCATTTTCCGCTAGATCCACAGGGTTTCTCTGGCTCGTAAGATGGGTGAAGCCGGTCGAGGTTGGAGCGGAGTTTGCGTCCCATCAATAGTTCCGCTGGAGTCTTGTTGGTGACGCTGTGCGGAGTGATGTGTTGGAGAAGGAGTATTCTATTTATCTTATCTTCAATGTCCCCATAGTCCATTTTGTAGAGAGTGGCGAAGTTAGCGCATGGTGAATACCGCGGTCTGCTAAGTATTATTCAAAAGGGAGCGCGGTAAACTGGGGTCCGTTGTCAGATACCAGAACGTCTGGCAGTCCATGCATCGCAAATAATCTGTTCAACTTCTGGATGATGGACTCGGTTGTGGTACTCTTCATTTCGTGGATCTCGAGCCAGTTTGAATAGGCATCCACTGTTAATAGCAACATATGTCCCTTAGTAGGTCCTGCAAAATCAATATGGATGCGGGACCATGGTCCCCGAGGTGTTTCCCATTCTGTTGGAGTTGCTTTTGGTGGGGCATTGCTAACTTCCTGGCACTTATAACAAGTCTTTACCCAGGCTTCGATCTGTTTGTCGATGCCCGGCCACCAGAAACATCTGGAACTGGTCCAGGTATGAGTCCCAGTCTTCTTGTGCCAGTTTGAATGGAGCGGGTGGCATGGTGCCGCCGGTCATGGTTTCCACCATTGATGCGCCTTCAGCCACATGCTCTGTTTAATGCTCTGTAGTGTTCAATCAGCTCTGACGTCTCCGTATCCCACCTTCGTCGCCAGTGTTAAGTTCTGCGCATGGGCGCAAGGAACGGAGACGAGGCAGTGAACAGTGAACTTCAACTCTTTATTAAGCATTCTGAGCAGAGCAAAATCCTAGGGCAACAGCAGCCCTTTAATAGGCAAGCTGCTGCTCTAGTAACCAATAAGAGACATGGAGTGTTAAGACGTGGTGACTTAACCAATGAGACTGGCTCATTAACAGCCAATCAGATTCTCCTGAACGGGCTAATCTGATATCGCTATTATCGGCCAATCAGAAGTGCAGGGCTAGAACCCTGCTATTTTCTAAAGCTTTTGATAAACTTTATTTAAGTGTTTTATTAGTTCATAACAGAATGTGTCATCCTAAATGGGCTGGTTGTCCTATAACCAATAAATGGGTTTTATATTGTAGGACAGTGTGGAAGAAATCAAATATTTTATTTTCTGCAGAATTCATTGTGAAAGCAAAGACACGTAGGAATAGATTTATAGGAGACAAAAAGGGAGAAGCTTATTTTTAAAGGCAACAAAGGAAGCTTTATCTTTTCTGTGGCATTTCAATATTAGCTGCCTGTTTTATTATACAATAAAGCAAAAATAAGTCATTTTCTTGGTCAAGTAAATAATAAATATGAATATATATAGGCACTGCATTTTCAAGAAAGAAACATTCTGGATCAAAAGACAGAGAAAAACTCTACTTAAAGAAATGATTTCAACTCAATCCAGGACACCAGTTCAGTGTGTTAATAACAATACATTAAAGCCGTGGTACTGCAGTTAAGTTGTTATGCCTCTGTAATGTCATGGCTAGAATCTTACACAAGTTTTCCTGGAAGAAAGTTTAATTGAATTCACTGGTTTAAGCAGTCAGAGCCTGACTAAGTGTTTGGAGGGAAAACCTCTGGATCTATTAAGGACATAGACTTGTCATAAAAGAAGGGAGGAACCCTGTGAAGATGACAGTGAAAAATCCCTTCTTTGTTTTCTTGCCAAAAATAAATAAAATTTGCAGGGTTGTGTCCATGGTGACAAAAAATGACAAGGTCCTTTTTAACTGCCATTCTCAGGAACCGAAATGCAGTTCTTTCCCCTGGTAGCTGTCTTATGAACAGACTATCTGAATACACAGATGTATTTTCTCCTTCTAAAGCCCAGTTTAACTTGACAGTAGGGACTTGACATTCAATGGGGCACAGGGACATGAAAACTGACAGTCCATTTTTCTATCTGATTTCCAAGTATAAAATAAGTTATCTAGATAATTTAGGATTGCATTTCATTAGGATAGGACAAAGAACTTATTTCCATTTCAAACAAATGCAAGTGTAGAATCATTTATTTTTTTATTTTATTTGGTTTGTCAATTGCTTACCAGATAATAGGTATAAGTAAAAACATAGTTATGAATACATAGATACATATAAGAAAAATAAAAGAAACAATAGGACAGGGACAGTAGGTCTGTTGGTGCACTTATGCATGCCCCCTACAGACCTCTTAGGAAAGGGATGAGGTCAATAGTGGACCTCAGGTTAAAGTTAAAGTTTTTGGGGTTTGGGAGAGAAACCACAGAGTCAGGAAGAGTATTCCAGGCATTGACTACTCTGTTGCTGAAGTCATATTTCCTGCATTCAAGTTTGGTGCGATTAACCTTGAATTTGTATCTATTGTTTGCTCTTGTATTGTTATGGTTGAAGCTGAAGTATTCATTGACAGGTAGGACATTGCAATGTGATATTTTTATATACTATATTTAGATCGCACTGAAGGTGGCATAGTTCTGGGTTTTCTAGGTCTAGAATTTCGTGTCTGGTGGCATAAGGTATTCTACAATGAGTAGAGGAGTGGAGAACTCTTCTTGTGAAATATTTCTGGACTTTCTCAACTGGATTAATATCAGATACATAATGTAGATTCTGTCTAATGCATGGAAGTAAGAAATTAGGAGTAGGGCTATACGAACGTCCTATTCTCAGCCCTGACTTTAGCCATTTATTGATTCAGTTGAATCCCTGAATTTGTTTTATTTTACTTGGAAGATTCTGTGCATCAGGTTAAAAGGCATTGGGGCTGAAAATTGGGTGTTTCATTCATCATAAGTTGAAGATTGCCTGTAATGAAGAGACAGCACTCATTCAGGACTGCTATTTGTTTCTATGCAATCTTGGGAAAGGAGATAAATGAGCCCAAATAATTTCAAATATTCTCCAGCTTTGCAATATAAAAACAAGATGCTTCTCATCTGTGAAAAGGCATGTTTCTAGAAAGCAGAAAGAGTTTCTAGAACTCTGAGATGTGTTCATCTGAATGTCTTACACCAAAGTCGCTGTCAGACTCATAGCTCCTGGGCCGGATGGCCACACCCAGTTTAGTGAAAGGGGGAAAAGTCATGATACGTCACGTGGTGACACCCTGATGATGCAAGTTTGACACTTCCTTTTAGACTGTTGAGCTAAATTTGACAAAGCTAAGGTGGAGCTGAAACTGTAAGATCTTGAGGGCTGGGAAACAATGAGGTTTGAGGGCTGGGAAACAAGCAAGCAGCAAGTTTTGTTAACATTGCCATCAGTCATTCAGCCATGTCTGGTCCTCAGCCACTCTGTGGATCAGTGGTCTCCATGCCCCTCTGTCTTGCACCAATTCCTTCAGGTTTGCCATCCTGATGTCCAGCCAATAAATACTAGAGTGGCACTTTCTTTTTTTCCCCACTGACAACTCCCAGCACGATTGATTTTTCAAATGAGAGTCAGTTCACAAGCCATGGCCAAAGTACGATAGACTTTTTTGGTAATCTTGGCTTCAAGTGATATTTTTGGTGAGTTCCAATCTAAGACTTCTTTGTTTGTTTATGGGATGTATAATAATAATCTCTAACACCAGTTCGAAGATGTTAATATTTAACAGTTAACATTATAGCAGGGCACCAATAGCCTTATTACATTCACTAATTTTGGGAGAAGAAAATATCCAGAAAAAGAAAAAAACTCTAACACTCTTCTATACTCAGCTTCTCTTGGGACTTAATTAAAATGCTAAAAAGTCAGAGTTTTACCCCATGCAGGCATGTGGAGAGATATTTGTATACTAAAAGATAAGGTAAATGGCCCTTTGATTATCTCATAATTAAATATGTGTAAAAACATCACACTCCACCCAAGCTTCCCTTTTCCTTTAAAAAAAATCTAAAATTCCCTATCATCAAACTGAATGAGATCTTGTAGGGAAAAAAAGTAGGGCAATTTGCCTGCTCAGCACTAATTAATAACATCTCAAAGTGTTCCTTTTATGGATTTCTCTCAATTATTTCTTATAGCTATTTTACGGCTTAAAATTTTTCTTTGGTCCTACCAAGGGAGGGAGGGAGTGGGAGCATAGCTCCAAGAAACAATGCAATAAAGAGCCTTCTGGGGGCATCATCAGGACACCTATCAAAACTTTACAAGCTGAAATATAAAGTAAATCTCTTTCCCAGCACATAAGTACTAAGCAATGTAAATTTCAAATTGAGCCAAAATGAATTCACCCATTCTATTCATTTAATAAGATAATTCTAAAAGTGCCCTCTTCTTGCTATGTAGAGGAGGGGGAGCTGGATAATACAATAGTATGATTTTTTTTTAAAAAAAATATCCATCAGATAAAGACTACATTGATATAGCACTGGAGCACTTCCAGAAGATTAAGCAGGTTTGTCTCCTGACCTTCTAAACTTCTTTAAAATTCACTGGGATCTGAACTGAGCTTTTTAGACTAATTTTTGTAGCTACTCAAAAAATTAGGAATCTGATTTCTAACTAAACACTTTATTAAAAGGTATAACTGTTTGTTAGATGTAGCTCAGTTCCTGTGAATTGAATTGAAAATTTGATTTTTGATAATAACAATAGCAATAACAATACTGGTAGTCCTTGACTAACAATTGAGCCCAAAATTTATGTTATGAAGTGAGAGAATTAAGTGAGTTTTACCCCATTTTATGATCTTTCTTGCCATCATTGTGAAGTGCATCACTGGAGTTGTTAAGTTCGTAACACAGTTGTAAATCTGGCTCTCCCATTGAGTTTGCATGTCAGAAAGTTGCAAAAGATGATCACATGATCATGCAATCATCATAAATAACATTTGCCAAGAGTCCAAATTTTGATCAGATGCTGCTGCCATGGTTATCAATATGAAAAACAGTCACAAGTTATTTTTTTTTCCAGTGCCGTTGTAATTTCAAATGGCCATAAAATTAGTGCTTTTAAGTCAAGGACTACCTGTAATTCATAAACAGGAATAAAATGAAGTAGACTGGCAAACCTTGATTCTTAATACCGTTGTCAGGTTAGGATTATTGTGTGTGGGCTTAGCTGTCAATCTGCCATACCTACAGATATAGAACAAGTGAGAGATAAAGCAGGAGATCAAGAATCTGGCCTTGAAAACCAGGCAGTGCTGCATTTGCAATTCAAGTGAAGAAACTGATCTCATAAAACAGTCTCTACCTATTAGTAAACCAATAGAGGTCAGAAATTATCTCAGCTGCCTATAATCCTTTGACTATATCATTTGATCATTTTGGCATTTTCCTCCTGGGTGTTGCTTGGCTATGTTATACCACCAACTTGATTCAATAAGACCAGATGATAGAAGCTGTTGTGTCCGTCGCGGCAAGGAGACCAGGACTCAGTGACTTGGTTCAGCTCTTTTATTGGTCCTGAGAACGGCTCGGGTTCCGGGGAAAAAACAGCGGCTTTTTATTTCCAAGCCATGGCAGCCGTGACCAATGGCACCGCTTTGAATCTCCCGCGATTAGTTTTCCACCAATCGCAGGAGATCCGCAGTGGACCAATCAGTGCAGCTCGCTCGACCAATCGGATCACTGCGCGCTTTGTCCAATCACAGCGCGGTGTTTACAAGAATGTAAATGACCATACAGAACACCCCTCCCCCCTTGGTTCGGTCCTACGTGACGAAGTCCCGTAAGTAGGTGGGGCTCCGTACTTGCCTACTGGACCTGCGCAGGTTAGTTGTTGTTTGGCTCCCGGCCGGTTCGGTCGGGTTCTCTGTTGCTCTCGGCCTCATCGATGGAACCGCCTGGAAGGTGTTGCCGGGCCTCTTGTTGCAGCTCCCTCCCGGTCTACCCGGGCTGGTTGAGCTGTGGTTTTCGCTGCTCCCGCCTAGTCTTTCTGGGCTGGTTGAGCTGGCCTGGCTGCTTCTTCCTGGTGAGGTTTCAAGCCGGCTGTCAGTCGGTAAGTGTGCTGGTTTCTTTTTATTGGGTTTTGGTTCCCGGGGTATTCTCTCCCCTCTTGGCTTGTATTAAGGGGATTGTCTGTGTTTGGTTGCATGTCGGTTGTGTTTCCTGTGATTGTTCTCGATCTTAGTTGATCGATGTGGCATTTCCATGCTCGTCCGTCGGTTGTTTGCAGCCGGTACGAGCGGGGACCTGTCAGTTGGGTTATGGTTGCTGGTACCCATAGTGGGTCTCCGGTTAGGTTCTTTGCGTAGATGGCGTCGCCTGGTGCAAAGGACCGGTGCTTGCTAGAGGAGTTTGGGGGTTTCTCCGGGTTGTATGTGGGGTGCAGTCTGTCGAGTGGGGACCTTATTTTCCTCCCCATTAGTAGCTCTGCCGGGCTTTTGTTCGTTGTCGTGTTCGGGGTTATATGTTTTATGAAAAGCATTTTATTTATTTTTTTTTGGATTTCCCCATGTTCGATTTTTTGGATGGTTTTTTTTTTGGAAATTGAACCATCTGTTCTGCCCTTCCGTTCGCCGCTAGATGTGTCGGAGCTGTCAGTGCGTGTCATATGCCCCATTCCGCAAGGAATTATTCAAATTCTAGTGAGGTGAATTGGGGCCCGTTATCCAACACAATGACATCTGGGAGGCCGTGGGTTGCGAATAGCTTGCTAAGTTCCTTGGTGGCGGCCTCCGTAGTGGTGGTTTTCATGTTGCTTACCTCCAACCAGTTGGAGTAAGCATCTACCGTAATCAGGAATGTATGTCCCTTAGTGGGCCCGGCAAAATCTATGTGGATCCTGGACCATGGTCCCCTGGGGGTTTCCCATTCCAGGATCGGTGCTGCAGGAGGGCTCAGTCTGGTTTCTTGGCAGCGTTCACATTTTGCCACCCAGGCCTCGATTTGCTTGTTCATCCCTGGCCACCAAGCGTAACTTCTGACCAGGGCTTTTGTTTTAACTATGCCCGGGTGCCCCTCGTGTAACAACTCCAATACCTTCCCTTGTAGCTTTTCCAGAATAACAACCCTATCCCCCCAAAGTACACACCCTTTTTGTAGCAAGAATTCTGTTTGCCGGTTCCGGAATGTCTTGAATGCTTCGTCATCGTCTTTTTCCGGCCACCCTTTTTCTACCCAAAGTAACACCTGCGCCAGACGTTTGTCTTTATTAGTTTCTCGGGCAATGTCTGACGCGGTTATGGGTAGATCAGGCAGAGTCTCTATGCTGAGGGTGCTCGTCGTGGGTGCTGGGTCGGTGTCTAGGTCGGGTAATGGCAAGCAGCTCAAGGCGTCTGCATGGGTGAACATCTTACCGGGTCGGTGTGTGAGCCAGTAGCTATAGGTGACAAGGAATTCGGACCAACTTGTCATTCTGGGAGATAGGATGTTTGGGGTGGCCCGGTTCCCTGCCAGGATGCCCAGCAGCGGCTTGTGGTCTGTGATAATGGTGAATGTGCGGCTGTAGAGGTACTCGTGGAACCTCTTCACTGCTGCGACAATAGCCAGGGCCTCCTTGTCCAGCTGGCTATAGTTCCTCTCTGGTTTGGTGAGTGTCCTCGAGAAGAAGGCTATGGGTGCTTCTCTTCCGTCCGGGAGTGTGTGACTGAGGACGGTGCCAATGCCGAAGGGTGAGGCATCGCATGTGATGGCAAGTGGTAGGGTCTCATTGTATTGGATGAGGACAGCATCTGAGGTGAGCAGGTCCTTGGCAAGGAATTTGGACCACCTTGTCATTCTGGGAGATAGGATGTTTGGGGTGGCCCAGTTCCCTGCCAGGATGCCCAGCAACGGCTAAAATTACACAATAAATTTTATAAGAAAGGTCAATAACTAAAAAAAAATAACCACTATCCATATCATTTAAAAAGAAAAAAAACTAATCATATATATTAATATTCATTTATATCTTAAACATTCTACTCTAGATACACATATAAAAACACAATCTTATGTACCTTCCAGAATCCCCCCCCTTTTTTTTCCAATGAGATTCACGCATTGTCTCTAAATAAGTTTTTTTCTTTAAATCTTGCTTCCCACCATTGAGGCTTCTCCTCCCCCCCCTTTCTCTCTTGCTTATTCTTCTCCTTGCCTTTTTTACCCCTTTGTCTCTCCTCCTCCCTTTTCTTACTCCCTTTCCATTGCTTTCTAACCTTGCATCCACCTTTCCTCTCATTTTTCTCTTTTTTGGTTGTTTTTCAAACCTTAAAATCCCCTTTTTCTTATCCTCTTTCTCCTCCTCCCCGGAAAAAACCCATTGTTCATCAAAGATGACTTCTTCCTCTTCTTCTTTGTCCCAGTCATCCTGCTGCGTAGTCAACTTTTCATAAGTGCATACCGCCATTTCTAAAAATTGAAATAGAGTGCCCAAAGTATCTTTTCCATCTTGTTCTTCCTTTTTGTATTTTTGATATTCAGTCTTTAGTTCATCCACAAGTGATGCCATCATGAAAAGAGAAACTTTTCCCAAAACAACCATCCAAGTATTTTTTATCAAAAATAATTCAAAAAAAGTTCCAAAAATTAATACTTTTCTTCCTTCTTCTATTTCTCTTTCTGTGGTTATTGTTTAATCAAAGAGGTCCAATTACCATATACCTTTCTTTGGGATTCTAGGCAATCTCCTCCTTTTTCAGCTTCTGCTCCAGTTTTTTTTCCTCTCCCTTCCCACTTACAATTACAATTTTTTTTTAAATGATCAGAAATCCATACCTCCAATAAGGGTTTTCCGATTTCTTAAATTATTAAGTCCAATATCCAAAAAGTCTTTTTTCCTTTGGCTTCAACTTTCAAAATAATTCACCTTCAGTGCCCAAATAAATTCCAAATCTTCATCTGCTGTTTCTATGGGATGGGAGAGTGAAGAAAAAAAAGTTCCCTTTAACAGCTTTCTCCGCCGCTTTCCGTCTTCTTAGGGATACAATATATCCTCCAGCAATTCAGACAGTTCAGTTCCAGAGAGTTTAAAAGATGTTAATTGACCCGGCTCAGCCAGCACTTTCATTTTTCTTGCTTCCTCCAGCACAATCTTACCCGGTTGCAGGCTTCTTCGTGGTGGCCATTACTGACCGCCGCTCCACCACCTCGGGGAAAAGGGGTTTTTCTGGATGAGGAGGGGGTCTGCGACACCCCCAACCCCCTATCCGGCTCCCGTCTCTCTTCGGCTGCCTCTGCAGGGCAGTCATATCCCTCTAACCCATTTGGATCGGGGGCAAGCGCAGTAGGAATCGCAAACAGTCACGAATTCCTGCTGCCACCGAAGCCATGCGGAACCGGAACCTTCGAACAACAAATAACTTATTGTAAGCAAGAAGCAAAAGCATTCTATCATCTTTTAAAATTTATTTATTTATTTATTTTATTTATATATCGAATTTAGACACCACCCACTCATACTCAGAGCGACTCACATTTTTCATGTGAACAAAGGGGAGGGGAGGAAAACCATGTCACTATTCCACCTGTTTATAATGTCTGAACAAGAGTTGTTAACCTAATCCTACGTAGCTTTTTCTCTGGTAATATCACACTACTAACTAGAGTATACAAAACATTTGCTAGACCAATATTTCTATCATCTTTCAAGGAAAATATTTCGATTGAATTGTGATTCAAAACTGATGTCTGGGTCAGATGATTGCATATTTGAAGAATGATTTGAATTTGATACATTCTTGCACATAAAAGACCCTTTCAATATGACACTGATTGAATCAAAATATAAGCATAGTCTTTTATTTAATTATTTAACTTACTTTTGAAGTAGCCCAATCATGGCTTTATATGTTTTATAAACATTTAAAAAATGAAATACATCACACATCATCTAATTTAGCATTTTGCTACACTGATCATTAGAAGTAACCAGTTGGTGTGTTTTAACAGCAGATAATCATAGAATTTCCTTTTTTATGGTAAAACACAGTCTGTTGGGATGTTAGCATTGTATCAGGGTGAACATCTTGGTAGAGACACCTTACCATCAAGATACAGGATTAGGCAAAGTTTAAATAGAGCATAATATTACTTTCCAGAACAAGGTGATATCTTAGCCAAAATGAGTGGGTATATTAGCAGCAGGGAAGGGTGAGGAATACAAATTGTAATCATTTTTTTAGTGGCCTACATGTTTATTTTTAAATTTCCTCTTGGCTGCTTTCATTAGATTTATGAGGGGAAAACAGAAAAGAGAAAAATCATACTAGAAGTATGCAGAACTGCCTTACTTCATGGGCACAATTCTGAGTATAAACATGACCTCTGTTACACTCAGTTTATGATAGACAAGATTGATTTGAACTTCCAAAATCTAGCCAATTACTGGATGGAAGAAAGGAAGCAAAGAAATCAAGTAATAATTAGTTTAAATTGCTAAATTACATGAAAAAATATCTTCTTTACAAAAGGTGGTAACATTATCAATGGCTTTCATGATGGATTTTCTTTACTCCCAGTTCTATTAAACAGAATGAATCAGGTATTTGGTGATATATTATTAGAAGGGATCAGTAGTAGCTTTCCCATTGTTCATTTATGACTCTCCAGGATATTCCATTTGATTTTCCATGTAACCTATCCTGCATTTTGTTAACTGGCCTCCTGCTCTCAGGTATGGTGGCAGATTCTGTGCTATTATGAGCACTGAAATTAGATTAAAATATTGAAAAGGTATTGAATTTTTCATGTTGAGCTAAGGGAGGAGGCATAATGTGCAAATAATAATTTTTCATTAAATTGTATGCAGATATAGATATCAATATATCTATCTATGTATAGGACACGCCCCTGAGTAAATATATAGTGTAATATTTGAAAAACCACACAGGACATATCAAGTAAAGGAAGAAATAGAATGAGAAACACAAATGAATTAAAGTATCATTGAAAGAAAATACATTTTGCCTGTCTTCTATTTCACCCTTGACCTCTTTTATTAGTAGTTGCTCTAACTAGTTAGTTGTCTCAGCAGACATAATAGGTACCAGCTTTTAGTTAGGAATCTGCACAAAACTTTTCTTTCCTATCAGGGCAGCATTAAGACCAGTGGTGTTCAAAAGATTAAAAAAAAATTACAACTGTTTTGTGGGTGTGGCTTGGTGGGTGTGGTATGGCTTGGTGGGCATGGCTTGGTGGATGTGACAGGGGAAGGATACTATAAAATCTCCATTCCCTCCCCACCCCACTGACCTGATTTCCAGCTCCGTTCTCCTGTGCAGGGCAATAAAAGAAGACCCAGCCAATCAGCTGGGACTTGGGAGACAGATAATCATTCTATTTTCCATTCCTCTCCTTCTTTTTGGCTCCAATTCTAGGTAAGGAATGTGGTTCTCAATACCTAGATACCAAATTGGACCAATAACACCTGCCGTCAAAACTCCTTTACAATAGCCTTGGCTACAGGGATGGGATTCTAATTTTTTAACAACCAGTTCAATGGGCATGGTTTAGTTTGTGGGCATGGCTTGATGGTCATGTTATTGGCTGGGCATGGCCAACTCAATATCACTCACATCGAGGCACGCATCTCCTCGCCTGGCTTCCCATGACTGTGGGGATGCTGCAACAGTCGTAAGTGTGAAAAATGGTCATAAGTCACTTTTTTCAGTGCCATTGTAACTTTGAATGGCCACTCCACATGTTAAGTCTGGGCAGTGGGTCCCAAGGAGAGACGAGACTCGAGGTAATAACAACAGCTCTTTATTAGGAAGTCAGATACTGAGACAACAACCTTAGCCGCAGCAGCCCTTTTTATAGAGCTGGCTGCGGCTAGGCAGCCTATGACATGCTTTTGAGCTTGCCACACTTGGTTTTACCCAATCGCAGCAGCCCGAATATGAACAAATCAGGATTGCTTATTTTGTTCAATCATGGCCCGGCTTTTCTGGACCAATAGGAATGCAGGCCTTCAAGCCTGCTAGTATGGAACACCCCTCCCCTCTTGGTTTTGTCCAAGGGGCGGGGTAATGTAGTCACGCAGGTAGGTGGGTCTTCGTACCTGCCTACTGGACTTGCGCAGTTCACAAAGTCTCTGTTCGCCATCAGGTTCGGACGGGCTCCACGTCGCTCTCAAGCTGCTAGATCGAACTGCCTGGAAGGGTGAGCCGGTCCCATAGCTACGACTCCCATCTGGTGATCCCAGGTCAGTTGAGTCGTTCGCTCTGCTGCTCCCTCCTGGATTCTCTGGGCTGGTAAAGCTTGTCCGGCTGCTGCTTCCAGGCGAAGTACCCGTCATAGCTCCCTTCTGGCTGGTACGTATTGTTGGTTTTTATTTAATGTTTGTGGGGGGTGTTCTACTAGCACAGGTGTTTGTTCTTTTCCTGCACTTGAGATCCCCCCCCCTCTGATTTCTTGGTTAGAATCTATGAGGGTGGAAGTGGCCAGCCTGGATCTTAGCTGGTCAATGTGGCGTTTCCACAATCTCCTGTTAGTGGTTTCCAGCCGGTAGGAGCGGGGAGCTGTGATTTGCGTGATTCTTGCCGGGATCCAAATTGGGTCCCCTGTGAAGTTTTTGGCAAATACAGTGTCTCCTACCTTGAAAGTGCGGTGTTTGCTGCTGGAACTGATGGTTTTTTCTGGAGTGTAGGCAGGGTGCAGGCGGTCTAGAGGTGACCTGAGTTTTCTGCCCATTTGAAGTTCTGCTGGGGTCTTGATGGTGGTGGTATTCGGTGTGATGTGCTGTAGGAGAAGCATCTTGGTGATCTTCGCATGGATGTTGCCATGTTCCATTTTGTGCAGGTTTTTTTTTTTTGTAAATTGAACCATGTGTTCAGCTCTACTATTCGCCGCTGGGTGAGCTGGCGAGGTTAATGCGTGTCAGATGCCGC
Source organism: Hydrophis major (assembly GCA_033807585.1). Lineage (NCBI taxonomy): Eukaryota > Metazoa > Chordata > Lepidosauria > Squamata > Elapidae > Hydrophis > Hydrophis major. The sequence goes on along the minus strand of CM066329.1, from coordinate 301,471,266 downwards.
AGTCTGCCAAGTATTGCTCAAATGCCAAGGCAGTAAATTGTGGGCCATTGTCAGATACTATAACATCTGGCAGACCATGCGTGACAAAAAGTCTATTTAATTTTTTGATGACGGCTTCCGTGGTGGTTGTCTTCATAGTGCTCACCTCGAGCCAATTGGAATATGCGTCAACAGTAATTAAGAAGGTATGGCCCTTGGTTGGCCCTGCGAAGTCAATATGGATGTGCGACCAAGGGCCTCTGGGTGTTTCCCATTCCAATGGTGGGGCTTTTGGGGGAGCCGAACGAGTCTCTTGGCATCTGTTACAAGTGGCAACCCAGGTTTCAATTTGCTTGTCCATGCCTGGCCACCAAGCATAGCTCCTGGCCAGGGCTTTCATACGTACAATACCGGGGTGCCCTTCATGTAGCAAGTCTAAAACTTTTTTCTGTAATGTCTCTGGTATGACCACCTGGTCTCCCCACAACACGCAACCTTTCTGAGAAAAGAGTTCAGTTTGCCTGTTTTTAAATGGTTTAAAAGGTTTGTTTGGCTCGGCTTCTGGCCATCCCCTCTCCACCCAGCTGAGCACTCACGCCAAGTGTTTGTCCTTTTTAGATTCATGTGCAATGTCTTGCGCGGTGACTAGTGGCAATTTGCAAGACTGGTAATGTGGGTGCCAGGTCGTCTTGCAAGTCTGGCAATGGGGAACAGCTTAAGGCATCAGCATGCGAGATAGTCTTGCCTGACCGATGTATCAATTTGTAATTGTACGCGGCAAGAAATTCAGACCATCTTGTCATTCTGGGTGACAAGATGCATGGAGTGGGGTTGTCACATTGCAATATACAAGTGGAGACTTATGGTCTGTAATAATGGAAAATGTCCTACCATAAATGTATTCGTGGAATCTCTTTACTGCGGAAACGATGGTGAGGGCTTCTTTGTCCAGCTGGCTATTGTTTCTCTCCAGCTTGGACAAGGTTCTGGAAAAGAAGGCAATGGGGGCTTCTGTTCCATTTGGTAAAATGTGGCTCAGGATGGTGCCAACCCTGAACAGTGATGCGTCGCAAGTAATGGTCAATGGTAATGTTTCATTATATTGAATAAGGACTGCGTCTGAAGTAAAAAGATTTTTATTTGGTGAAAAGTGTGCTCCTCTCTCTGTCCCATATCCAGGAAGCCTTTTTGTCATGGAGCCGGTGCAGGGGTTCCACAACAGTTGCTTTCTGGGGTAGGAAAATGTTATAAAAATTGATGAGTCCGAGGAATGCTTGGAGGTCCTCTTTGTTCTTTGGTCTGTGGGCATTTTTGATAGCTTTCAATTTTTTGTCTGTGGGGTGAATTCCCTGCTTGTCAAGGAGGTATCCAAGAAATTCAACCTTTTCAGTACATAATTGGCACTTTTCCTTTTTCAACTTGAGGCCAGCGTCTTTGAATTTCTGTAGGACCACCCTCAGTCACTTTTCTAATTGTTTTTTGGTGGGGGCTGCTACTAAAACATTGTCAAAACAGGGCATGACTCCTTTAATTCCCTGCAGCAACCTCTCCATCAGACTTTGAAAAATCCCAGGTGCGACGCTGACCCCAAACTGGAGGCGGTTACACTTGAATGCCCCTCTATGTGTCACTATAGTTTGAGCTTCCGTGGTTTCAGCATCGACTGGCAGCTGTTGATAAGCTTGAGCCAGGTCAAGCTTTGCAAAGATTTGTCCCAGTTCCATCTGCTATCATTCTGGCAGTCCTGGTTCATGGTGGGGGTGCCATCATTCTTTCTTGGGCTATTTCCTCATCATTGGGGGCTTGAATTTCGTTTGTTGTGGCATACCTTGGCAATATGCCCTCACTTCTCGCAAAAATGGCAAACAGCATCCAGCAACTTACATTCGGAACGCAGGTGATTTCCTCTGCAGCCGGCACATTGGTAACTCAACTTACGACCACGCTGGTCTCGTCGCTCGCGTTCCAACTGGAGTCTGTGAATTTCTTCTTCATCGCTGTCGGAAGGGGATTCGATGTCACCTTGTTGGGTGGATGCCGTGTGTCTCTCCGATGTGGTTGCCGTCTTGCTGGTGGGTAGGCGGTCAGTTCTGTTGGAATGCTGCATTTGCGCCACTGACTTGTGGGTGGCTTTGGCTGCGGTGGCTTCGGCTATGGCATTGGCGAGGGAGATGTCCCCTTTTGCCATCAATCTGCTTTGTAGGGTTAGGTCTTTCAGGCCGAGGATGATTCGGTCTTGCATAGCCTTGTCTAGATTGGCAAATCCGCATAAGCCTCCTAGGTCCTTCAGGTGGCTACGAACTCTCCGATGCTCTCGCCCTCGCGTTGATCTCTCTGGTAAAAGTCATGCCTATGGATGAGAGTTGGTACTGCCAGAGCATAGTGGTTCTTAAGGATGGGAGCCAGGGTCTCCCAATCCATCGTCTTGACTTCTGCGGGCTTTGCGTGTGCTTTGGCCATTTTAAAAACTGCGGGTCCACAGTGCATCAGAAAGACCGCTCGCTTCTTGCTTCCGGTGGTGTCTTTTAGGTTGTTTGATTCCAAAAACATTTGGAAACAATCAATGTAGGACTCCCAGTCCTTGCTGGCTGTATCGTAGGGTGCGGGTGGCATGGCACTGCTAGCCATTTTGCTGGTTGTCTCTGTGCTCTCTGCCACGTGCTAATCAGCTCTTGTTGTCTTAGTATCCCACCCTCATCGCCAGTGTTAAGTCTGGGCAGTGGGTCCCAAGGAGAGACAAGACTCGAGGTAGTAACAACAGCTCTTTATTAGGAAGTCAGATACTGAGACAACAACCCTAGCTGCAGCAGCCCTTTTTATAGAGCTGGCTGAGGCTAGGCAGCCTATGACATGCTTTTGAGCTTGCCACGCTTGGTTTTACCCAATCACGGCAGCCTGAATATGAACCAATGAGGATTGCTTATTTTGTCCAATCACGGCCGGCTTTTCTGGACCAATAGGAATGCAGGCCTTCAAGCCTGCTAGTATGGAACACCACACAAGCAAAGTACCAGCAAAGGAAGGGAAAAAAACTCCAGAGAAGTTCCTGAGACAGGAAGTCTAGTCCTGCCAAGAATGTAATAAGGGTTAATGGAGAGGCAGTTTCTGTAAACAACACCAGAATATTTCCTTCCTACCTTCATTAAAGGATTAGGCCAGTAATTTATTCTAACAACCAGTTCTCTAACCTGCTTAGAATGTTAACAACCGGTTCTAGCGAATAGGTGAGAACTGGTAGAATCCCATCCCTGTTTGGCTAGCAGTTGGTGAGATCATCTGCCCTTGTGACCCCCTGCTACCCTTTTAGGTTAATAGTGAGCTTCTTTTTCTCCTATTATTCCAATGGTTGCTCATACCAGCACAACAGCATTCATGCCGGCTACTAAAAGACATGTGCTACACCCTCTTTGTGATAATAATCTAGTATTTTTTACTATTACAAAGGTATTCTCCAGAATTATATTTTTTTAAAATAAATTGCATAGTCACAGTAAGTAAACACACAATAAAAAAGTAGTAATGTCTTACATATATTTTATTCCAGATTTTGATTTTCCTGCTGCTTTATTGTGACTGTTGTGATTAGTAGATAATACAAGTAAGCTTCCTACGGAAAAATAGACTGTAAGCTATGTGCAATATTCTTACATTAATCATAAATACATGTGATATAGAAAATCAGAATACCCCTGTCAGTTCTTGAGATTTATTTAGTTAATATATATAAAATTCTTTGAAAAAGAAAAAAAGTATTCTATACTCTCTGGAGTTTAGCAGTGGGCATTTGTTTTCTTTGAAGACTGCCAACATTTGTGTCATATTATTTTCAAGGCTGTGATAGGAAGAGCTACAACAATATAGATGGCAGCAAGGGGTTAAGAGTTTTCTACATCTCTTGGCACCATCTTGTGATCATCTGGCATTTTACAACCCAGTTCAGATTGCCCTAGACTTCAGAGAAACATAATGAGAGAAAACAGTACTACTCTGTTTTGGGCAATATTAACAAATTACAGCAGACATGGGGATTTTCTCCATCCCCATACTAAATCAATTATTCCTGAATTTCTAGAGGACTTTCCCTCAGATCATCAGTGAGTCATCTGTATGGAAATGCCTACTTTGTTCCTCAGTCGCTCACATGATTAGGAAAAGGTGGTAGGGGGGACTATTTGTTTAAATGAGAAACAGGCCTCTTGCCGTGCTCTATAATTTACACATATTCTTTGAAGATTTGTATTTATCCCAGCTGTGAATGGAGCTCCCATTGATTTGTTTTTCTATATTATTTTATTCACTAAACAATAAAAAAGCTTTAAATTGAGAGCATCTCCTTTGACCCCCTGTTGTCCCACTTAATATTAACTTAGTACCACTGTGAGAAAATGACAGTTTTATATAGATGCTGATTATTAAAATGTTTCCGTCTCACCTAAAAAAAATAAAGAATTTAACTTAGCCAAAGTGCTGCATAATCCATTCAAAGACCATGAGGACTGAAGCATGAAAAAATATATTATTATTCATGAAGAATTTATCTTTTGTGGTACTCTCTTGGCATTTCAAAAGAAAGAGAGGTGAAAGGACCTTACTTTCAGCTCCAGTTTTGTGAAATAATTCCTCACAGAATTCCTCTCTATCTTTGTCTTACTTTCCAGAAATTACTAAAGACAGAAAATTTTAAATTCCTTTATTTAAGTCAGAAATTTCTAAAAAGCATTGCAATAAACCTTGTTGTTAAATCTTTACATTGATTTTACCTTCTTCTCTTTATTTCATTAATAACAATAGTGATTTGAATAGTATGTTATTCATTTATTTCTATTTTATACTTTATTCCAGATGTTTTAATTTTGATCTTGTTCTTCGGCTGCTTTTTTGTTGATTGTTCCTATAAACTACTATTATGTATCATTCATGACAAACTTTTTTTAAATGGTTAGTATAACAAGTATCTTACCTTCCTGGAAGATATTTTTTAAAGAAAATTATTACTACCCTTTAAAAATACCATGTAGATACATGCATCCTGAAATCCTATACTATTTTTTTCCAACCTGGCCTCCTCCTAATTTATTGGACTTCAACATTCAAAAGCTATGCAAGTTAGCAGTCATGGGAGTTGAAATCCAATATATCTAAAGACATCAGTTTTGGGAATCCACTCTAGTATGGTACACACCATCTATACAGGCAAATATCTGATAATCAGCTGGGATAGATCTATACAATTAGCTAATCTTTATTGATTGATCATATTTTATATGTTTTTGAGTAAGAACAGTTTCAATTTCCTCAGTCAATATTACCATCAGTACATTATGAATTTAGGGATTCATAGAACAGAAAATATAGATTTTTGGATTTTTTTTTATAATAGATATGTTAGTCTTCTCTGTGATAATGAAGTAGAAACCTTCTTTTGTCTTCTTTTGCCTTTTGTCATGTTGAAAGAGTTGTGGATCTGCTTCGTGTTATAATTGTAACACCACCATAAAATTCTCAAGCTGTAACCAAGGCTACTGCAAGTATTATGTCTTCATCATTAGATGTTCTTGGTTTTTTTTTTATTGACTTTGTTCTCTTCATGTTGATGTCCTTATTCCAGTTGACTATCCTTTTCATTTTGGCTTTCAATTTGGCTACAAACTCATCTTTTTTCTGTTCAGAATCTCTTCTTGGTTCATTTCCCTTTGAGATGGCCACTTCCCATGACAACAAAAGGAATAGCTTTGAACTCCTGCTGTTAATATAATCAAATGATTTCAAACTAGTTTATAAGAAAATTGTGTCTTGCCAACTGGAAAGATTCTAAGTAAATTTGAAAATTAATTAGCTCTTGCTAACAAACTCCTTGAAATGCCATATATTTGTAATCAAGGATTTGACTGGTTAGTACAACTGAATATGTATTTTTTCCTGGATCTTTTACTGTGTTCTACTAGCCATTGTAGAAATCCCAAAGTCTTTCTGGGATAGAGTTGGAGACTTATCCTAGAATTATGAATATCCTCACTTATCAATTTAGAACTGAATTATCAAAATCTATTCAGTACCAACACTTTGAACTGAGCCAGAAAAGAGATTGGTTAGTGCTGCAATCATGCAGCTGTTTCAAGCAACCAATTAGTATCTCAGATACTATACTGTTGATTTGCTGATATTTCTGAGTTGTTTTAAAAGGAAGTCTTGTTTACAATGTGTTGTAATGACCCATCCAGAGTCCAACATGTTACATTGTGTTGGGATGTATTTTTACCCATTTTGAGCTAAGGCAAGTTTTAAAAAAGTTGGGGGGGGACACGAAATGTCCTCCACCAAAAGAGAGAGACAGAGAAACGCAGAGAGGGAAAGACAGAATGCAAAACTGCACATATGGAGTTAAAGTGTGCAGGTGGCCTCTAATTCCATTCTATAATGAATGAATTCTTTATTGGCTAAGTGTGATTAGACACACAAGGAATTTGTCTTGGTGCATGTGCTCTCAGTGTACATAAAAAGAAAAGATACATTTGTCAAGAATCATAAGGTACAACACTTAATGATAGTCATAGGATACAAATAATCAAAACATATTAGGAAACAGTCAATATAAATCATAAGGATACAAGGTACAAAGTTACAGTCATACAGTCACATGTGGGAGGGGATGTGTAATAGAAATGATGAGATGATTGATAGTAATAATAATGCAGACTTAGTAAATAGTTCAACGGTATTGAGGGAATTATTTATTTAGCAGAGTGATAGCATTACTCTTGTGTCTACTTGTTCTGGTGTGCAGTGCTCTATAGCGTCATTTAGGGGGTAGGAATTGAAACAGTTTATATCCAGGATGTGAGGGGTCTATAAATATTTTCACAGCCCTCTTTTTGACTAGTGCAGTATATAGGTCCTCAATGGAAGGCAGGTTGGTAATAATTGTAAGATGTCTCACCTCACAATAGCTATTACTATACCTTGACCAAAGGAAGCAGGCCGCTGATTGGCTTCATGATTTCACTCTCCTTCTAAGATCTGGACCAGTCTATATTGGCATTTATGTACATGGCAGGTATGTAATGATCTCAAGAAACATAATCCATGTTGATTGCAAATAGCAGGACATCATTTAGATAATGGAAAATATTATGGTGAGGTTTAAGAGATTACTATCAAAATCTAAGTCTGATGGTATCTATCAAAATCTAAGTCTGATGGTATCTAAACAAACACTAAAAGCCTTGATCAGGATACCCAGGGTACCAGTCTCTCTTGGGTGTGAAGATAGCAGAAATAAATATCAGTGCATTCAAGGCCTTAAATAGGAATTCATCCAAAAAATATCTGAACCATTGCTGATCTAGTTGCAGTAGGATTTCTTCCCTGAATAGTCTCTCTTTCAAATGATAGGTGTTATTATATAGATATTTTATGGCTTATGGTAGGAATATATATTAACCTTTGTAGTGTACCTGAATCTCTCTTTTGTATATTTCCTACCTGTGCTGGATTGCCATCAATTTTTTCAAAAGAATTATTGCTGCAGGGGAGACTCTCCCTGTTGCTATTCCCCCAAAACAACTTAAGACATCAGCAGGCAACTATTTTGTTGCCAGCAAAATCACAACCACTAATATCTAATAAATGCCAACAATGCTTTGGCATTTACATGTCATACAAGAATTCTATGCACTTGGGAGGTCCCAGTGTAATCTACTACTCATGCAAATCATGCTAAAAGCATCCTCAGTTACAGAAACCTATTCAATGGCTTTGGTCAGCCTCTGTTTAGTGCATCATGAAGAAATGTTGCAGGGATAAAAATTTGTAAGAGGAAATATGTTTATCTCCAAGCACTCCTAGAAGAAAGACAAGCTATAACTCTATAACAACATCATTTGCTATCATTGGTATTGAATAGGCTATGAAGAGGGAAATTCTGTTTTCCTAACCATTAAATTTTGCATCATACTAGAATCAAACATTAGCCTGGTAAGCAATGGCTGGATTTTGCAGTGACTTACAAATCTGCATTTCTTGTTCTTTAAAACTTTTATCTTAAAAAGGTTACCCTCAAAACATATCACATCTGTATGGTAAAGATAGCCTATTCCTGCTTACACAAAAGGAAAATGTAATAAGGCAAATGAAGCAGGATTATCTCATTTCATTTCTTTTCCTTTTTTCAAATTCATTTGAGATCCCCTCTAATCTGTAAGCATTGAGGTAGCTAGTTATAACAGGCTCCAGACTGCTCTACAGTTTATCCTTGATTTGAATAATTCTACTGTTAAGTTTGAGCATGGGCGAGAAAGAATGGAGACAAGTTTCTGAACGGTGAACTTCAGCTCTTTATTTACATCGTGACTTGCTCCTTTAATATCAGTAAAACCCGCCTTATATAGGCAAACCTTGTAACGTTTAACCAATAACAAGCTGGGAATGCTAGCTTTTATAACCAATAAGAACTCTCTGTTAAGGGCCAATTGGATTCCCCGGAACGGGCCAATCCGGTCCGGCCACTTAACAGCCAATCAGAAGTGCAGGGCCAGAACCCTGCACTTACTCCAAGCTCTCACTTTATTAATTATATTGCATACACAACACCCCTTCACCCTGGTTCCTTAGTTCAGGGCGCCAGTTACATAGTCCCTTAAATAGGATGGTTGTTTTTTTAGTCTCTTTGATTTTCATTGTATCGGCTGGTTGCAATCTCGCTGAGGTAGATCGTTGTCTGGCAGTGGGGCTGTCTCTGGTTCAGAATTCACTTCTACGTCATTGCCCATATTTTCCTTGATTCCCTGAGGTGCAGACGTTTCTCCCTCCGGCTCCACTTCCTGAGTTTCAATTAAATCGTCGTTTCCTTCGAATGGGTTTCCTAGGGCTTCATCTTCTTCCGTACCTCCCCCCCCCTCAGTTTGGTCATAGGGGAGTTGCGAATTGGCTGCTGCAAGCCGCGACCGTAATTGGTCGATATGCTGTTTCCAAAGTTTATCGTCAAGGCATTGCACGAGGTAGGATCTCGGGCCAGTTACACGTACTACTGTCGCTACCACCTACAACGGGTCGCCCGAAAGGTTTTTTGCATAAACCAGGTCTCCTACCTAGAAGGTGCGACAGCGGCCGCTGGATCCTAGTGGTTTCTCTGATTCATACGAAGGGTGCAACCGGTCAAGGTGGGAGCAGAGCTTTCGTCCCATTAGCAGTTCAGTGGGAGTTTTGTTGCTGATGCTATGTGGGGTGATGTGTTGCAAAAAGAGGATTTGGTTGACCTTGTCATCAATGTTGTCGTAGTCTACCTTTTGCAAGGTTTTCTTCACAAATTGAACCATGCGTTCTGCTCAGCCATTGCTCGCAGGGTGGCAGGCGAGGTGAGCGCATGGCGGATGCTGCGGTCAGTGAGGTACTGCTCAAATGCTAATGCAGTAAATTGTGGGCCTTTATCGGATACCAGGACGTCTGGTAATCCGTGGGTTGCAAAGAGTCTGTTTAGAATCTTGATGACCGCCTCGGAGGTCGTAGTCATCATGCAATGAATTTCGAGCCAATTGGAGTAGGCATCGACGGTAAGCAGGAAGGTGTGGCCTTTGGTTGGCCCCACGAAGTCCAAATGAATTCGGGACCAGGGTCCACGTGGTGTCTCCCATTCAGTAGGCATGGCTTTTGGTGGGGCGTTGCTGACTTCTTGGTATTTGGGACAAGCTTTAACCCACTGTTCGATTTGCTTGTCAATGCCTGGCCACCATGCGTAGCTTTGCGCAAGGGCTTTCATTCGCATGATGCCGGGATGGCCATCGTGCAAAGTTCTCAGCAGCGCTTTCTGGAGTCGTTCTGGGATAACGACTCTATCGCCCCAGATGACACAGCCTTTCTGGGAGAAGAGTTCGGTCTGTCGAGTTTTGAATGGTGTGAAGTCATCTGATAACTGGTCCAATGGCCATCCATGTTCTACCCAGCCTAGGACTCGTGCTAGGGTGTGGTCGCGTTTGGTTTCTCTCGCGATATCTTGGGCAGTCAGTGGCGGCGAGTTGAGCGCTTCGATTTGCAACGTGGTTACCGTTGGTGCCGGATCGTCAAGAGTCTCTGGAAGCGGTGCTCGGCTCAATGCATCAGCGTGGGGAATGGCTTTCCCTGGGTGGTATTGCAGCCGATAGTTATAAGCAGCTAAGAATTCTGACCATCGGGTCATCCTAGGGGATAATATGTAGGGAGTCGGCTTATCTCCGGCTATTATCCCCAACAAAGGCTTGTGGTCAGTCACAATAGTAAAAACCCTACCATACACGTATTCGTGAAATTTTTTCACAGCTGAGACAATTGCGAGGGCTTCTTTATCAATTTGTCCATAGTTCCGCTCCATTTTTGAAAGAGTCTTTGAAAAATATGCAACAGAGGCTTCGTTCCCATTAGGCAGTACGTGGCTCAAAATGGCGCCCACCGCGAAAGGCGATGCATCACAGGTTATAACTAACGGCAAAATCTCGTTATACTGCATGAGTACAGAGTCAGAAGTGAGCAGTTTTTTAACATTTCGGAACGCCTGTTCTTCACAGTAACCCCATAACCAATTTGCTCTTTTATCTAACAATCGGTGTAATGGTTCAGCGACAGCTGCTTTGTGCAGTAAAGATACATTATAAAAATTGATGAGGCCTAGGAACGCCTGGAGATCGGCCTTGTTTCGTGGCCTGGGAGTGTTTTTGATCGCTTTTAATTTACCTTCGGTAGGTGAATGCCCTGGCTATCAATCAGGTACCCTAAAAACTCAACACTGTCGGTACACAATTTACATTTGTTTTTTTTAACCTTAAGACCGGCCTCTTGGAATTTTTTTAGGACTAATTTTAACCGGTCCTGTAAGATTTTTTTTGTAGAGGCTGCAATTAATACATCGTCAAAATAGGGGACCACACCCTTAATCCCTTGCATAAGGCTCTGAAAAATCCCTGGGGCTACACTTACTCCGAATTGCAGCCGGGTACAATTAAAGGCACCTCGCTGCATCACAATAGTTTGGGACCATGCCATTTTTTCATCTACTGGTAATTGCTGATATGCCTGAGCTAAATCCAATTTAGCAAAAACTTTCCTGCCCCCCAGGGAATGGAGGAGGTGCTTTACCACCGGAACTGGATACGTGTTCTGCTGCAGGGCGTGGTTCAAAGTGGCCCGGTAGTCCCCACAAATTCGGATTGACCCATCTGGCTTAATGGGTGTTACAATAGGGGTTTCCCATGGGGAGTGATCGATGGGCTCCAACACCCCCTGACTATCAGTTTGTCGAGTTGTTCGTCGATTTTCGATTTTAAGGTAAACGGAACTCGACGGGGCTTTAGGCGATTGGGAGCTATTTTTGGATCTAAGCTGAATGAGATCGGGGTCCCCTTGTACTCGCCTAAGCTGTCCGTGAAGACGTCCCTGAACTCAGAAATAAGGTCTTCCTCCCAGTCACAGCCACCAACTTGGTTTACGCCGGCCACTTCAATGCCGAGCGGCGCGAACCATTGGAGGCCCAGTAGGCTAGGCCTATCTCTATCGATGACTGTTAAAGGTAAGTATGCTGTGTGCTTCTTGAAGGAGACACGGATTCGGCAGGACCCGACAACAGGGATTCGATTCCCCTGGTAGTCCTTGAGGATGAGGCGTTGGAAACGGAGATCTTGGCGTTGAATTGTGGGGATGAGTTGCTTGAGTGTCTTCCAAGACACCATCGAGAGGGACGATCCCGAGTCGACCTCCATGTGGCAAAGCTGGTTCTCGATGGCTACCGTGACTCGGATTTTCTTAGTGTCCAAGGCTGAGGCATGACCGATAGTAATAGTATGGTGAGCCTCTTCTCTTTGCAAAGCTCAATTTCTGTAGGAGTGGTTTACTGGGTCTCACCTTACAGGACAGTTTCCTGTCGATTGGCGATAGTTAGCCCCTTTTGAGGCCTGGCTGGGTCTTGGCAAGCTGCGGCAGACCCGTCCGATGTGGCCTCATTTCCCACACTCATGGCAGAGTGCGTCGTGGAATTTGCATTCGGATCTGGCATGGTTGGCTCCACAGCCAGCGCAAGGGTGTAAGGGCTTCGGGTAAGGGTCTCAGTCGGACCGCAGTCGATGGACCCCTTCTTCGTCGCTGTCTGATGATGAAGAGAGGTCCTCATGGTGCGTTGTCGCGAGCTGCCCTTCTAAACTAGGTGAGATTTCGCTGGCCAGTGGTGGTACCGGAGTGCAGTTTCGGCGTAGTTGTGCAGCCGACTTCTTGGTTGCTTCTGCTGCGGTAGCATTGGCGATGGCATCGGCAAGGCTGATGTTGCCTTTCGCCATCAGCTTGCTTTGGATGCCTGGCGCATCTAATCCCAGAACGATGTGATCTCTTAGTGCTTCTTCTAGATCAGTGAATCCACAGAGGCCTCCCAAATTTCAGAGGTCTGCTATGAGGTCGGCCATGCTTTCTCCTTTTCGCTGGCTTCTTTGATAAAACTCGTGGCCTCTCACGAGCATAGGCACGGTCGGAGCGTAGTGGTCTCACAGGATAGCTTCGAGGTCGTCCCAATCCATGGCCTTCACTTCTCGGGGTTTGGCTAGTGCTTTAGCCATCTTAAATATGGTTGGACCGCAATGCGTTAGGAACACCGTCCATTTCTTTCCTGGTGTGGCGTCCTTTAAATTGTTCATCTCCAGGAACATTTGGAAGTGATCCATGTAGGACTCCCAGTCCTCTTGGGTTGGATCGAATGGAGCGGGTGATTCGATGCCGCCAGACATGGTTCCGTTGTTGGTGTTGTCTGTCACATGCTCAGTGTTGTTCGAAGTTTCATTGGTTCAGATGTCTCCACATCCCATCCTCATCACCAGTGTTAAGTTTGAGCATGGGCGAGAAAGAATGGAGACAAGTTTCTGAACGGTGAACTTCAGCTCTTTATTTACATCGTGACTTGTTCCTTTAATATCAGTAAAACCCGCCTTATATTGGCAAACCTTTTAACGTTTAACCAATAACAAGCTAGGAACGCTAGCTTTTATAACCAATAAGAACTCTCTGTTAAGGGCCAATCGGATTCCCCAGAACGGGCCAATCCGGTCCGGCCACTTAACAGCCAATCAGAAGTGCAGGGCCAGAACCCTGCACTTACTCCAAGCTCTCACTTTATTAATTATATTGCATACACAACATCTACCCTTCAAAAAGACCTCAACTATGTGCCAGAATGATTAAACAAGTGGCAACTTCAAATTTCAACAAACAAATGATTTTTCTTACATATTGGCAAAAAAATCAGAAAATAAAATACAAGCTGATTAGTCAAGACCTTGTTGATGACCCCCCACTACGTCAAGAACCTTGGAATACTCATCTCTACTGATCTAGGTGCTAGAACCCACTGTAACTACTTAGCTAAAAAGGCATTAAGAGTTGTTAACCTAATCCTGCGTAGCTTTTTCTCCAGTAATATCACACTACTAACTGTCACATACAAAACATTTGCTAGACCAATACTCAAATACAGCTCATCAGTCTGGAACCTGCACTACATATTGGTTATTAATACAGTCGAGAAAGTCCAGAGATATTTCACAAGAAGAGTCCTCCGTTCCTCTACTTGTAACGGAATACCTTATGCCACCAGACTTGAAATGTTAGATCTAGACAACCTAGAACTATGCCACCTTTATCCGACCTAAGTGTAGCATATAAATTTATCTATTGCAATGTCCTACCCATCAATGAATATTTCAGCTTCAAACACAATATAAGACCACACAATAGATACAAAATTCAAGGTAAAACTCACCAAACTTGATTGCAGGAAATACGACTTCAGCAAGAGAGTGGTCAATGTCTGGAATACAGTACCTGACTCTGGTGGTTTCATTCCCAAACCCAAAAATTTTAACCTTAGACTGTCTACTGTTGACCTCACCCCTTTCCTAAGAGGTCTGCAGAAGGCATGCATAAGCACACCAACCTGCCTACTGTCCCTGTCCTAATGTTTCTTTTTATTCATATCCATTTCATGTATTCATAATAATGTTTATGCTTCTCTTCCAATAGGTTGCTAGACATAGTTTTTCATCAGGCTCTTGAGTATAAGACACAGTGCTGTGGAGTTTTCAGCTGTGAATTGTACACATTTTTCTACATCTGGTATCTTTCCAGCATAACTGACTGGCATAAACAAAAGCATAGTTGATTGCAGTTTCCCTCTTTTCTTTACGGATGTCCCATGGCAATAGAAAAACAGTAGTATAAAAGAAAACAACTATAAGATTTTAAATAGCCCCAAGATGCTACAGTTATGGATCTAAGGGGAAAATACTGTAAAAAAGAACAAGGAATCTTTCCTTTTCATTGCAGCTTCATGTAACTCAAGAGAGCAGAATACTACAAAAGACTTCAGGAACTGTTCCCCATCGTTCTTTCTTTAAAAAAAAAAAACACAGAGTGCCAACAGTGAATTCATTTCATAAGATCAGGGACATAAAAGGAACACTCTGTATTTTGTTCTGGGTATGTGTATAGTAAGACATGTAGAATAAGCTTTGTACTTTAAAAAAAGGATAGTTTCATTTAGAGGAAATTCATAATTGCTAGACCTCATAAGGATTTGTGCGCATTTACTTATCATCTTTGGCATCAGCTGTAAAAGCCATTCCTTTAACCCCTTTAGGACTTTTCATTTCATTTTTGACATTTTCAGCTGTCTGGGGGAAATAGCACTTTTGAATCAAGTCTTAGGAAATTGCCAGACTTGGTGATTCTAAGCTTGTATGTTGTTAGATCTTATATGTTGAAAAAGTGAGTCAATTTTTTTCTGACATTTGTAAGCCTTCTGAGAATGAATAGGTAGACAGACAGAAAGATAGATGCCCAGATAACTCAGCTGTCCTTAACTTCATGACAGCAGAAAAAAGAATGATATAGCAGAATTTAAAAAGTACATTTTCTATAACATCAACCATCTTTTCCCAAGAATTAAATATATTAGTGACTACAATGCACAAACTACACAATTGATTAGTAAACCTATGTCAAATATCTTCACCACTGTGGTTTACCTGACTTTGAAATGAACTTCTGACTATTGCATCACAGAAGGTCAATATAAATAAGATGGACTGAAATTCCAAACTATAGGTAGCTTCATATTTTCTTTATATTAATTTTTCATTTATCTGACCAAAAAAGAACAAAAACATGCAATATAAAATCTGAATAAAATTGATATCAAGGTTAATTTAATAACTTAAACATCTAAATTTAGTAGAATTGATTTAATCATTGCATTAAAATGGCTGCTTGAAAAATACAAGAATTTTAAGAGAATCATTGTCAAAACTAGAACTAGATAATACTAAATCCAGGGATTTTATTAGATAAACATTTATGGATCTTGATCTGCTCACAAAGGGCATATAATCTAGTCCTGTGACTGCAATATTATATTAATTGCAATAATATTATGGCAAAAGAGAAATGGTGAAAAGGATAAAAGGAATAATGATGGCACAGTGGTCAGAACGCAATATTGTAGGTGTTATGAACTAATAAAACACTTAAATAAAGTTTATCAAAAGCTTTAGAAAATAGCAGGGTTCTAGCCCTGCACTTCTGATTGGCTGATAATAGCGATATCGGATTGGTCCGTTCAGGAGAATCTGATTGGCTGTTAACGGGCCATTCTCATTGGTTAAGGGGGTTAACACTCAACGTTTCTTATTGGTTACTAGATCAGCAGCTTGCTTATAAAAGGGCTGCTATTGCCCTAGGGTTTTGCTCTGTTCAGAATGATTAATAAAGAGTTGAAGTTCACTGTTCACCATCTCGTCTCCGTTCCTTGTGCCCATGCGCAGAACTTAACACTGGCAACGAGGGTGGGATGTGGAGATGTCAGAGCTGACTGAACACTACAGAGCACTAAACAGAGCACGTGGCTGAAGGCGCATCAATGGCGGAAACCATGTCTGGTGGCACCATACCACCCACTCCATTCAACCTGGCACAAGAAGACTGGGACTCATACATGGAGCGATTCCAGATGTTTCTGGAGACCAACAACTTGAAGGATGCCACTACTGGAAAAAAGCAAGCGGTATTCCTGACTCACTGCGGACCTGCTGTTTTTAAGATGGCTAAGGCACTGGTGAAACTGGCTGAGGTGAAATCCATGGACTGGGATGTCCTCGAGCCCCTCCAACGGGCCCACTATGCACCTACCGTACCAACGCTTGTCCGAGGACATGAATTTTACCAGAGAGACCAGCAGAAAGGAGAAAGCGTTGCAGATTTCATCGCAGATCTCTGGAACCTGGGAGGCCTCTGCGGGTTCGCCGACCTCGAAGAAGCTCTAAGAGACTGAATAGTTCTGGGTTTAGATGCACCTCACGTGCAAAGTAAGCTGATGGTGAAAGACGACATCAGCCTTGCAGATACCATCGCTGATGCTACTGCAGCAGAAGCAACCAGGAAGTCGGCTGCCCGAATGCACCGCACCAACACCCCGCTCCACCAACTCGCCGGCGAAACCTCACCTCGCCTTGAGGGATGGCAACCCACCACGAGGACCTCGAATCATCATCAGAAAGTGATGAGGAAGAAGTCAACCGGCTCCGGTCTGAATGAGACCAACGCCACCAGCGTAACCAGAGACTGCAGTATCAATGCGCAGGTTGTGGGGCAAACCACCCACGATCAGATTGCAAATTCCTCGATGCGCTCTGCCATATTTGTGGGAAGAGAGGCCACATCAGAAAGGTCTGTAGAAGCAAACTAGGATCCAGCCCACTTCAGAGGGGGACCAACTACCGCCAACCCACAGGAAGTCATCCTGTGAATCGGGAACATTTGAACCACCAATGGAGCAACCGACTCCAATTCGGAGTTACCGTGGCCCCAGGGATCTTTCAGAGCTTGATGGAGAGACTATTACAGGGAATAAAAGGGGTCCTACCATACTTTGATGACGTTTTAATTGCTGCTCCAAATAGAGAAATACTAAAGGAGCACCTTAGACTGGTTCTCCAGAAATTTAAAGACTCTGGCCTTAAAGTTAAAAAAAATAAATGTCAACTGTGTACAGATAAAGTAGAGTTCCTGGGATACCTAATTGATAAACAAGGCATTCACCCCACCAGTAGCAAGTTAAGAGCCCCAAGACCCAGAAATAAGACTGACCTCCAAGCTTTCCTGGGGCTTATTAATTTTTACATCTTCCTGCCCCACAAAGTGACCATAGCCAAGCCCCTACATTGGCTTCTTGACAAAAAAGCAACCTGGAGGCCCTACATTGGCTTCTTGACAAAAAAGCAACCGAGAGGAGCACGCGTTCCAACAAGTGAAAACCTATTAACTTCAGATGTTGTTTTAATGCAGTATAACGAGACTTTGCCTTTAACAATCACATGTGACACGTCACCATTTGGAGTAGGAGCCATTTTGAGCCATGTGTTACCAAACGGAAGTGAAGCCCCTATTGCCTATTTTTCAAGAACTTTATCAAAGGCTGAACGTAACTATAGTCAAATCGATAAAGAGGCTCTTGATGTTGTATCTGCTGTGAAACTGTTTCATGAATATGTATATGGACGAGTTTTTACTGTTGTTACCGACCACAAACCTTTGCTGGGAATTATAATGGGAGACAAGCCAACCCCCTATATATTATCACCTAGAATGACTCGCTGGTCGGAGTTTTTGGCTGCGTACAATTATAAGTTGCAACACCGCCCGGGGAAAGCCATTCCCCACGCTGATGCACTGAGCTGTGCACCACTTCCGGAAACCATCAACGACCCAGCTCCAACCCTTACAATGCTCCAGATTGAAACGCTACATTCACCGCCGCTAACAGCTAGAGATATCGCGATCGAAACAAAGCGCAATCCTATCTTAAAGTGAGTTCTTAGCTGGGTCAAATGAGGATGGCCAGTAGATCAAACCCCTGACAATTTCATCCCCTTCAAGAATCGACAAACAAAACTTTTTTCGCAAAAAGGCTGCATCCTATGGGGGGAAAGAGTCGTCGTCCCAGAGTGGTTACAACGAGCGGTATTAAAGACACTGCAAGAGGGCCACCCTGGCATCGTGCATATGAAAGCGCTTGCACGAAGCTACGTGTGGTGGCCAGGCATCGACAAACAGATCGAAGCCTGGGTAAAGACTTGTTATAAGTGCCAGGAAGTTAGCAATGCCCCACCAAAAACAACTCCGACAGAATGGAAAACACCTTGGGGACCATGGTCCCGCATCCATATTGACTTTGCGGGACCTACTAAGGGACATATGTTCCTATTAACAGTGGATGCCTATTCAAACTGCCTCGAGATCCACGAAATGAAAAGTACCACAACTGAGTCCGTCATCCGGAAGTTGAACAGATTATTCGTGATGCATGGACTGCCAGATGTTCTGGTATCTGACAACGGACAGTTTACCATGCTCCCTTTTGAACAATATTTAGCGGACCAGGGTATTCGCCATATGCTAACTTCACCAGTTCACCCTGTGGCTAACAGAAGAGCCGAGCGCATGGTACAGTTTGTTAAAAAAACCTCTACAAAATGGACTATGGGGACATTGAAGATAAGATAAATAGAATACTCCTTCTCCAACACATCACTCCACACAGCATCACTAACAAGACTCCAGCGGAACTATTGATGGGACGCAAACTCCGCTCCCACCTCGACCGGCTTCACCCGTCTTACGAGCCAGAGTAACCCTGTGGATCTAACGGAAAATGCCGCGAGTTCAAGATAGGCGACTTAGTTTTCACCAGAAACCTTTCTGGTGAACTGTTGTGCATCGAGGCCACTGTTATTCAAGCCACTGGACCCAGGTCGTACTGGGTGAAAACCTGCGATGGAAAAATATGGAAACGCCACATAGATCAGCTTCGTTCGAGGCTACAACCTAGTTTCCCCAACTCCAGTAACTCCCAAACTGAGGGGGGAGGGGATGTCGAAGAAACCGATTTCAAGATGGCGGAAAGCAGGAACGAAAGAAGTCAACAATCGGGCATAACTAATGAAGAAGGATCAAGGAAGGGTGTGGCCTCACCACAGAGGAACACCTCAACAGAGGCAAGCCCGCAAGGGACAACAACGAGAACATTAGTGGTACCGAGTCTTCCAACGAGGAACCGCTGGCACCCGACTTGCCCAAAAATGCCCCGCCAAAACAGGCTTATGGACAAGAACCGGTGGGACAGCGTAAATCCAATAGACAGTCAAAGCAACCTTCCTACTTCAGAGATTACATCTCTGCACCCCCCAAATGGAACCCGGGGGGAAGGGGTGTTATGAACTAATAAAACACTTAAATAAAGTTTTATCAAAAGCTTTAGAAAATAGCAGGGTTTTAGCCCTGCACTTTTGATTGGCTGTAATAGCGATATTGGATTGGTCCATTCAGGAGAATCTGATTGGCTGTTAACGGGCCACTCTCATTGGTTAAGGGGGTTAACACTCCACATTTCTTATTGGTTACTAGATCAGCAGCTTGCCTGTAAAAGGGCTGCTGTTGCCCTAGGATTTTGCTCTGTTCAGAATGATTAATAAAGAGTTGAAGTTCACTGTTCACCGTCTCATCTCCGTTCCTTGCACCCATGCGCAGAACTTAACAGTAGGCTTGATCTGCATTCCACTGCCAGGAGTTTAATCCTAATAGGCTCAAGGTTGACACAACCTTCTATCCTTCTGAGGTCAGTAAAATAAGGGGGCAAATTGTTGAGGACAAAATGCTGACTCTGTAAACTGCTTAGACAGTTCTGTAAAGCACTGTAAAAAGGGTTTATAAGTCTGTGCTATTTGTCTATGGAGATTCTCAGTTTCCAGGTCATGGCTATCTCAAAAGTACTTTCTCAAAAGGTAGTTGGACTTTGTTTTATCTTAAAGATGTTTTACTCCTCATCCAAGAAGTGAATCTGAAGTAAGTTCTTGGATGAGAAGCGAAATGTCTTTAAGGAAAAACAAAGTCCAGTTGCCATTTGAAAAAGCATCTTTGAATCTTTGGGCAGTTTGTTTCAATTCTTAGAAATGGTGTTATGTACTTATGAAAAGTTGATTACGCAGCAGAAGGACTGGGACAAAGAAGAAGAAGAAGCCATCTTCGATGAACAATGGGTTCTTTCCGGGGAGGAGGAGAAAAAGGATAAGAAAAAGGGGATTTTAAGAATTATAAAAACAACCAAAGAAGAGAAAAATGAGCGGAAAGGTGGAGGCAAGGTTAGGAAGCAAAGGAAAGGGAGTAAGAAAAGGGAGGAGGAAAGACAAAGGGGTAAAAAGGGCAAGGAGAAGAATAAGCAAGAGAGAAAGGGGGGAGGAGAAGCCTCAATGAGGGGAAGCAAGATCTAAAGAAAAAAAGTTTATTCAGAGACAATGGGTGAATTTAATTTAGGATAAAAGAGGGATTCTGGAGGGTACATAAGATTGTGTTTTTTATATGTGTATTTAGAGTATAAAATTTATTGTGTAATTTTAGAATCTTTTAAACAGAATCCCAAGAAAAATTGTCATATGAAGTACTTTTAAGTTAGGGTAATGAGTTAAAGGTGTCACTCCAGTTAGTGTATAGGAAAGTATAGTAAAAGAAAAAAGATGAATGGATAGTTGGAAATTGAACAGACAAAGAATGTTATTGAAAATGGAAATAAGATTTGGAAGGATATATAAAGGTTTTGTTATTATTATTTTTTGTATATTGATAAAAGGCAATAACATTTTAATCAATAAGAAATAATTTGGATAAAAAGGAGAAGCTGGAATAAGAAATGAAGTTAAATAGATAAAGTATTGGTTTGTTCTTTAATTATTATTATTTTTTTAGGAAAGAATTTATAAGCTGTTATGCCCTGATTGTTTATGCACTGTTTTTGTAAAACTGATAAAATTGGTTTTTATATATAAAAAAGAAAATGATAATAAGATATGGAAGGATATATAAAGTGAATATGATGTTTGAATTTGTGTCTGTGTGAAGAGTTTCAACCCGGGATCAGGCAGCCTTCAGAAAAGATGTTTTAGTTTTGTTTATGTTTTGTGTTTTGTATGTTTATAAAAGGCAATAAAATTTTAATAAGCAAGAAATATAATTTGGATAAAAGGAGAAGTTTGGATAAGATATGAAGTTAAATAGATAATGTAAATATTGATATTACAATTTGGAGTTATGTTCTATTGGCTTTCTTCTTTAATTATTATTATTATTATTATTATTATTATTATTATTATTATTATTATTATTATTATTATTATTATTATTATTATTAGAAAAGATTCTTCAAGTTGTTATGCCTGGATTGTGTATTGTTTTTTTTTGTAAAATTAATAAAATTTGTTTTTGTTTTTTAAAAAAAAGCATCTTTGAATCTGAGCACTATTGCTGTTACTAACAGTTTGACTCTGAATTAGATTTTTTTTTTTAAACTACAATTTATCTTTTAACATTTCTTTTTAACACTGCTAAATCAGATGAGGAAAACAGATTGAGTTTTAGTGCTTAAAGGCATCCAGATGGAAATTGTGAACTTCTTTTCATTGAATGGTGCAGTGGAATAGAAGTATTGCAGAAAGCTATTGTCATGTTGAAGAGAGATAGATACAAGGCTCTATAGCCTATACAATTCATTTCCTTGCTTGCTTGCTGTTTAGATATGAGGATAGCCCAATTTTAACAGGAGAACTGCAGCCTACACCTGCTTTTCCTTGTACTTGATATAAATGCATTCTTTAGGATCAGGTGTAAGATGGTAATAAAAGCTTGTCAAAGATAAGAAAGAAAGTGACATGGTGACTGTTCTGTTTGGAGCGTGGGCGCAAAGAGCGGAGACGAGGCATCAGAAAGTGACTCAACTCTTTATTAGTGACTTCAGAACAGAGCTCAAATACTCAGGC
The DNA here is from genome assembly GCA_033807585.1 of Hydrophis major. Taxonomy (NCBI): domain Eukaryota; kingdom Metazoa; phylum Chordata; class Lepidosauria; order Squamata; family Elapidae; genus Hydrophis; species Hydrophis major. The sequence continues at coordinate 301,449,427 of CM066329.1, read as the reverse complement.
AGCAGCAGCCCTTTTATAGGGCTTGCTGCTGTCATAATAGCCAATGCTTTGAGATTGCCGTGCTGGTGGCATCCAATCGGCAACGCCCATTAACAGCCAATCAGATCGGCCTGGGACAACCAATCAGAATCCACTGCTGGTGGGCCAATCAGAAGTGCAGGATTTCAAGCCTGCTGAGGAAGTAAAACTATTTAAGCTTTTAAATTAGCGCAATTTCTTAGTCTGTAGCACCCCTCACCCCTAGGTTCCGTCTGAGGGGTGGGGTGATGTACTCTCGAAAGTACGCAGGTCGTTTCACCTGTCTGCCCGATCTGCGTTGCCCCAACAGTTCTTGCCTTGGCTCTGTTTCCGATGGACTATTTGATGGGCTGGACGGCACGGCTGGGTCAACCACTTCGCTGGGCGACACGGGGCTGTCATCCCTGCTTCTGTCAAGGCTGACCCCTGAGTTTCTTGGGTTTGCTGCTGTCACAGTGCTGCTTTGTGGCGAGGCACTCATCTGATCCAGTTCTTCCTCAGAAGGTGAATATCCTGGGTTTGGTTGTGTTGATTTTTGGGTTTCGCGTACTGCGTCGTATGTTGGCTCATTTTCGGACCGCTCGCTTTCCCTTCCCCCCCAGTTTTGAGGTTCAGGGCTAGAGACAGGGGTAGGTGCCAGTCTGGAACGAAGTTGGTCAATGTGGCACTTCCACATTTTCCCTTCAGCAGTTTGTTACCGGTAGGAACGAGGCCCCATAAGTTGAATTATGGTAGTGGGGACCCACAATGGGTCACCTGAAAAATTCTTTGCGAAGACTGGGTCGCCTACCTTGAACGTGCGATACTTGCTGCTGGACCCTAGGGGTTGTTCTGGTGTGTAGGCAGGGTTTATGCAGTCAAGGTGTGAGCGAAGTTTCCATCCCATCAGGAGTTCGGCTGGGGTTTTGTTTGTAGTACTGTGTGGTGTAATATGTTGGAGGAGGAGCATCCTGGTTATTTTATGATCGATGTATCCTTGTTCCATTTTTTGTAAAGTTTTCTTCACGAATTGGACCATTTTCTCAGCCCTACCATTGGCCGCAGGGTGAGCTGGTGATGTCAAGGCATGGCGTATCCCCCGATCCGCTAGGTACTGTTCAAATGCAAGAGCAGTGAATTGGGGACCATTATTGGAAATCAGGACATCTGGTAGTCCATGTGTAGCAAATAGTTTATTTAATTTTTTAACGACTGCTTCTGTGGTGGTGCTCTTCATTTTGTGGAGCTCAAGCCAATTTGAATAGGTGTCCACGGTTATGAGAAAGGTATGCCCCTTGGTGGGTCCCGCAAAATTGAGGTGGATGCAGGACCAGGGACCCCGGGGTGTCTCCCATTCCGTTGGTGGGGCTTTGGTGGATCTGCATGAGTTTCTTGACACTTGTTGCAAAAGGCTACCCAAGTTTCTATTTGTTTATCTATACCTGGCCATCACACGTAACTCCAGGCTAGTGCCTTCATTCGCACAATGCCAGGATGTCCATCGTGCAACAGTTTCAGGACTTTCTGTTGTAGCCTCTCCGGAATGACAACTCTGTCTCCCCATAATATGCATCCTTTTTGGGAGAAAAGCTCTGTCTGTCGGTTTTTGAAGGGTTTGAAGATATCACTGAGTTCGTTGTCAGGCCAACCTCTTTCCACCCAGCTGAGGATTCATGCTAAACAAGTATCTTTCCTCGTTTCTGTGGCGATGTCTCGTGCAGTCAGTGGTGGAGAAGGAAGGGTTTCAATTTGTAGTGCTGTTAGTGTTGGAGCCGGATCGTCTATGACTTTGGGTAGTGGTGAGCGGCTCAAAGCGTCAGCGTGGAGAATGGCTTTCCCCGGGCGGTGTAGCAATTGGTAATCATATGCGGCTAGAAATTCCGACCAACGCGTCATTCTTGGCGATAAAATGTGGGGTGTTGGTTTGTCCCCTGCTAAAATGCCAAGTAATGGTTTGTGATTGGTAACTATAGAAAAGGGTCTTCCATATACGTACTCATGGAAGCTCTTGACAGCAGCTAGGATAGCGAGAGCCTCTTTATCAAGTTGGCTATAGTTCCTCTCAGCTTTCGCTAAAGTCTTTGAAAAAAATGCAATAGGTGCCTCAGTACCGTTTGGTAGGATGTGGCTCAGGATGGCTCCTATCCCAAACGGTGAGGTATCGCAGGTGACGGTTAAAGGTAAGGTTTTGTTATATTGTATCAATACAGCATCTGAGATTAAGAGGTCTTTGACTTTCTGAAAAGCTCGTTCTTCACGTTGTCCCCCGACCCAGGAAGCCTTCTTGTCGAGGAGCCTATGCAGAGGTTCGGCCACAGTTGCTTTCTGAGGCAAGAAGATGTTATAAAAGTTAATGAGTCCAAGGAAAGCTTGGAGGTCTGTTTTATTCCTAGGTCTTGGGGCATTTTTTATGGCAGTCAGCTTTTTTTTCAGTAAGGTGAATTTCCTGTTTGTCAAGTAGATAGCCCAGGAATTCAACCTTTTCTGTACAGAGTTGGCACTTGTCCTTCTTGACCTTTAGGCCAGCGTCTTTAAATTTCTGTAGAACCATTCGGAGTCATTTTTCTAAAATGCATCTAGTTGGGCAGCTATCAGTACATCATCGAAGTAGGGCATGACCCCTTTGTTTTTTTTTAAACAAATTTTATTAATTTTACAGAGAACACAAACAAAACTAAAAGATCTTTTCTGAAGGTTGTCTGATCCCGGGTTGAAACTCTTCACACAGACACAAATTCAAACATCATATTCACTTTATATATCCTTCCATATCTTATTATCATTTTCTTTTTTATAAATATATATAAACCATTTTTATCAATTTTGTATAAACAATGCACAAGGCATAACAGCTTATAAGTTCTTTTCTAAGAAAAAATAATAAAAGAAAAAAACCAATAGAACATAACAATTCCAAATTATAGTATCAATACTTTGTCTATTTAATTTCATATCTTATCCCAACTTCTCCTTTTCATCCAAATTATTTCTTATTAATTAAAATTTTTTTTTGCCTTTTTTCAATATACAACATCCAAAAAAAAAAAAAACATAACAAAACCTTTATATATCCTTTCATATCTTATTACCATTTTCAATAATATTCTTTGTCTGTTCTATTTCCAACTATCCATTCATCTTTTTTCTTTTATTATACTTCTCCTATACACCAATTGGAGTAACGTCTATAACTCATTACCCTAACTTAAAAGTACTTCATATAACAATTTTTCTTGGGATTCTGTTTAAAAGATTCTAAAATTACACAATGAATTTTATACTCTAAATACACATATAAAAAACACAATCTTATGTACCCTCCAGAATCCCTCTTTTATCCTAAATTAAATTCACCCATTGTCTCTGAATAAACTTTTTTTCTTTAGATCTTGCTTCCCCCCATTGAGGCTTCTCCTCCCCCCCTTTCTCTCTTGCTTATTCTTCTCCTTGCCCTTTTTACCCCTTTGTCTTTCCTCCTCCCTTTTCTTACTCCCTTTCCTTTCCTTTCTAACCTTGCCTCCACCTTTCCGCTCATTTTTCTCTTCTTTGGTTGTTTTTATAATTCTTAAAATCCCCTTTTTCTTAACCTTTTTCTCCTCCTCCCCGGAAAGAACCCATTGTTCATCAAAGATGGCTTCTTCTTCCTCTTCTTCTTTGTCCCAGTCCTTCTGCTGCGTAGTCAACTTTTCATAAGTACATAACGCCATTTCTAAGAATTGAAACAAAGTGCCCAAAGTATCTTCTTTTTTATATTTTTGATATACAATCTTTAGTTCATCCACAAGCGATGCCATTATGAAAAAAGAAACTTTTCCCAAAACAACCACGGATATTTTTAATCAAGAATAATTCAAAAAAAAAATTCCAAAAATTAATACTTTTCTTCCTTCTTCTCTTTCTCTTTCTGGGGTTAATGTTTAATCAAAGAGGTCCAATTACCATATACCTTTCTTTGGGATTCTAGGCAATCTCCTCCTTTTTCAGCTTCTGCTCCAATTTTTTTCCCTCTCCCTTCCCACTTGTAATATCAATTTTAAATAATCAGAAATCCATACCTCCAACAAGGGTTTTCCAATTTCTTAAGTTTTTCAATGTCCAACCCTTTTGTCCCTTAGCTTCAACTCTCAAAACAATTCACTTTCAATGTCCAATATGTCCAAACATATCAACTGTTTCCATGGGGTGGGAGAGTGAAGAAAAAAAAGTTCCCTTTAACAGCTTCTCCGCCGCTTTCGATCTTCTTAGGGATACAATGTATCCTCCAGCAATTCAAACAGCTCAGTTCCAACCAATTTGAAAGATGTTACTTGACCCGGCTCAGACAGCACTTTCACTCTTCTTACTTCCTCCAGCGCAATCTTACCCGGCTGCTGGCTTCTTCGTGGCGGCCATTGCTGACTGCTGCTCCACCACCTTGGGAAAAAGGGGTTTTTCTGGAGGAGGAGGCGGTCTGCGACACCCCCAACCCCCTGTCCGACTCCCCTCTCTCTTCAGCTGTCCCTACAGGGCAGCCATATCCCCGTGACCCATCTGGATCGGGGGTACCTCGGCGGCTAGCACAGCAGGAATCGCGAGCTGTCGCGAATTCCTGCTGCCCCGAAGCCACGCGAAACCGGAACTCCAGGCATGACCCCTTTTATGCCTTGTAGTAACCTTTCCATTAAGGTCTGGAAAATACTGGGGGCTACATTTACTCCGAACTGGAGTCTGTTACACTTGAAAGCCCCTCTATGCATGACGATAGTCTGGGCTTCTGCAGTCTGTGCATCAATGGGTAACTGTTGGTACGCCTGAGCTAAGTCCAATTTTGCAAATATTTTCCCACCTCTGAGGGAGTGAAGAAGGTGTTGGACCACAGGTACGGGGTAAGCGCTCTGCTGGAGTGCATGATTTAGGGTGGCCCGGTAATCCCCGCAAATTTTCACCGATCCGTCTGGTTTTATGGGGGTCATGATTGAGGTCTCCCATCGAGCGTGGTCAATAGGTTCCAGCACACCTTGTGCTATTAATTTGTCCAATTGTTCATCAATCTTTGACTTGAGTGCAAAAGGCACTCGATGAGGCTTAAGGCGAATGGGAGCAACTTCGGGGCTGAGGTTAAACGATATTGGGGACCCTTTTTACTTGCCTAGCTTCTCGGTGAACACGTCCTGGAATTCTTGGACGAGGGCCGCTTCCCAATCATCACTGCCAGTCTGGTTGATGCCAGCTTGTTCGATTCCTAATGGCGCAAACCACTGTAGACCCAAAAGGCTGGGTCAATCTCACTTGACAATGGTCAATGGTAAAGTTGCGGTGTGGTCCTTGAAGGTAACTTGGACATTGCTGGAACCGACGACTGGAATTCTATTTCCTTGGAAGTCTTTCAATATGACGTTTTGAGTGCTGAGGTCCTGGCGACGGATGTCAGGGATCAGCTGTTTGAAGGTTTTCCAGGATACCATCGATAGGGACAATCTGGAGTCGACCTCCATAATGCATGGTCACTGCTCGATGGCAACCCTCACTCGGATTTTCCTTGCATCAAGGGATGAAGTGTGGCCTATGGTGATGGTCTGGTGTGCCTCTTCTTGTCTGGATGAAGTGGTGGCTGCTCGGTTTCTGTATTGAAAGTTCCATTGGTTGTTTTGGCGGTCCCGATTAACTGGTGGGGTGCCTGTTGTCTGTCGGAAATTGCTTTCTCTCCTTGTTGGGCTGGGTCCTCGCTTGCTTCTGCAGACCATAGCGATATGACCCCTCTTCCCACAGGAATGGTAGAGTGCATCTAGGAATTTGCAGTCGGATCGTGGGTGACTGCCCCCACATCCGGAGCATTGGTAGGGTGATTTTCGATTCTTTTGGTCCCGCTGGTCGCATTCTGATCTGAGTCTGTTGACCTCTTCTTCCTCGCTTTCTGATGAGGATTCGAGGTCCTCATAGTGGGTGGTTGTCGCATGCCTCTCAGAAAATGGCATGGTGTTGCTGGCGAGTTGGCGGTGCGGTGCGTTTGCTCGGCGCATTCGAGCGGCTGACTTCCTGGTTGCTTCTGCTGCAGTAGCATCGGCAATGACATCTGCGAGGGCAATGGGTCAGGAATACAGCTCGTTTCTTGCCAGGCATAGCATCTTTCAGATTGTTGGTCTCCAGGAACATCTGGAACCTGTCCATATATGAGTCCCAGTCTTCGTTAGCCGGGTCAAATGGAGCGGGTGGTATATCGCTGCTGGTCATTCTGCTGCTTCTTCGGTGCACTCTTAGCCACGTGCTTTGTAGGGTTCGTTGAGTGTTTGATCAGATCTTAAAGTCTCCGCATCCCACCTTTGTCGCCAGTGTTCTGTTTGGAGCGTGGGCGCAAAGAACGGAGACGAGACATTGGAAAGTGACTCAACTCTTTATTAGTGACTTCAGAACAGAGCTCAAATACTTGGGCAGCAGCAGCCCTTTTATAGGGCTTGCTGCTGTCATAACAGCCAATGCTTTGAGTTTGCCGCACTGGCAGCGTCCAATCGGCAGCACCCATTAACAGCCAAACAGATCGGCCTGGGACGACCAATCAGGATCCTCTGCTGGTGGGCCGAGTGCAGGATCCTCTGCTCATGGGCCAAGTGCAGGATTTCAAGCCTGCTGAGGAAGTAAAACTATTTAAGCTTTTAAATTAGCACAATTGCTTAGTCCGTAGCAGTGACTTTGGAGCTTAATATTCAAAAGTTGGAGAAAGTCTGAGTTTATTAAAATGGAAAACAATGGGGGGGGGGTTGTCCTTCACGGTTGAAATCTGTAGGTATATGCTGTGTACCTGCTTTCCATACGTGTCCTTAGGTTTTAATTGTTGGTTTTAATTTATTTTTTATTTAATATAGACATATTTTTATGACTATAAGTCACCCAGATCTCCCTTATAGTAAAATGGGTGGCCAATACATTTTATAAATAAATTAATTTTATATATAAATAAATAAGGGGTGGTGGTATCAGATTTGTCTGTTGCTGTTGAGGAGTTCCCTGCAACTGAAGCAGGTTCTGACCAGTTCTGGAGAACTGGTAGTGGAAATTTTGAGCAGTTCAGAGAACCAGCAAATACCACTTCTGACTGGCCCAGCTCCCATCTATTCTCTGCCTCCCAAGTCCCAGTTGATTGGCTGGGTCTTCTTTTGTTGCCCTGCACAGGAGAACAGAACTGGAAAGCAGGTTGGTGGGGTGGGGAGGGGAGGGGATTTTGCAGTAACTTTCCCCCAGGAGTGGGATGGGAATGGAGATTTTGCAGTATCTTTCCCCTGCCATGCTCACCAAGCCATGCCATGCCCACCAAGCCACGCCCACAGAACCAGGAGTAAAGAAATTTGAATCCCACCGCTGAACTGAAGGGGTGTCAGAAGACTTGCTTCTACCTCCTAGTTTAGTCCCCTTTTAGTAACATTTTAGGGCTGCTGCTTTAACTGATCAATGCTGTTAAAAATAAATTGCATCAGCTATACCTTGTCTTTGCACATTCATGATTTGACCGTATCCTAGAATTTGTCTCATTACTGCTGGCAGTACTTTTTAGATATTATTATCTATTTTCTGCTAGTTTCTCTATTTTGGTGTCCTGTTGCACTAGAGGTCTTGCAGAAATAGAAAAAGGTTTCTTTTAAAGTGGTCTTTTTAGACGAACACTGGAAAAGGCAATTAGAACAAGGTGTATATATTCTGTTATAACATTATGTAATGGTATATAGTATGCCTGTTTTAAAGTCTTTTGCACACAGACTGAAGAAAGCTTCCTCTGTTTGGTACACTAGGACATATTGTACTATAATTTCTAGCTGTAGTATTAATTGTATTGATATAATGAATCTCAAGAGTTGTCATATCTCTGTCCACTATGCCCAATCCTTTCAAGTGTTGCTGCAACAATCTACTCAGTTACAACCCACTGCCCAAAATGTCATTACTGATCCAGGGCATTCTATGGGACCAAAGGGGACTTGAAACCTACCGGTGTTTGATGAATCCCATCCCTGGTGTTGCTGCTGTTGCTACAAGATGAAAGAAACAAAATTTTCAACTCTAGTAACAGTATTAAGCATATCCTCTTCAGGGAGCTCTTCATTTACAAATAGGCAGATTTTTATTTGTATGGCTTTCAAATTGGGGCAGTAAAAATAGCTAAGTAGATATTTTGCAATAGTTTTTGTAAAAGCTGCACAGATAGATAAAAAAATGCTGTAGATAAATGTTTTGCATGTACAGCAGGAATCTGGAGCATTCTTTTGTGAAGAAGAAATAGATGTGTTTTTGGTAGGCTGTAAAATGGAAAAAGCTTAAGGAATTGTGGCAGCAACTTTTTTCCTCATAAGAGTTGATTGCTATAGGCGAGGCTTTTCCAATCCCTACAATGTATTTCCTTCAAATAAGCATTCTCATAAAACTGTGTTTTGCTAATTTTTATTCAAGTTATTGAGCAGCTTTCAGGAACATTCATAAACAGGCAATGCTTCAGTCTCCAACACCAAGAAGAGCTTTTTTCAGCTCAAAATAATTTCTTTTCTTGCTGTTGGGTGACTCCATTTTTTAATATTAAATTGGTATCCAGAATCTTCCAGATTTGGTAGTTATATTAAATGAAATAAATTAAATTGGCTTGTTGGTTTCAAAGATACCACTAGTGCTTTATATATAATATCTGGTTGAGATTGGGACTGAATGTTAGAGAACATTTTTTTTTCCCTATCTAGCACTCTGGTCATCACATTTTGCACTAGTTGTAGCCCAGTTTCTAATCCATTACAAATTTCCAGTTTTGTGGTAATCAAGGTGTTAAGTTCTGTGCTTGGGTGCAAGGATGGAGACGAGCCAGTGAAACAGTGAACTTCAAACTCTTTATTTACATGTGAAAACAGCTCAGCTCAATGGCCATGATGGGCCCCTTTATATAGGCAACTGTTAACTTATTTAACCAATGAAAACACTGGGAGCGCTAGCTCCATTAACCAATGGGAGAGGCTCGTTAATAGCCAATCAGATTCTCCTGAACGGACCAATCCGATGTCGCTATTATCGGCCAATCAGAAGTGCAGGGCCAGAACCCTGCACTTTGCTTCAAGCTCTTAATGATCTTTATTAAGTATTTATTGATTCACAACACCCCTTCCCCATGGGTTCCGTTTAAGGGGTGTGGTCACGTAGTCTTTGAGGTAGGCTGGTTGTTTCGATTGTCTATTAGATTTTCGTTGTCCTCCCGGTATTTGGCTACAGTCTTGTTGGGGTAGGACATTATCTGGTGAAGAGGGTGCCTCCCGTTCTGCATTCGAATTTTCGTCGTCACTACTGCTCTCGGCATCTCTTTGAGGCAAGGCCACCCCCATTCCAGATCCAACACGTGTTGCCTCTGAGTGGTCATTACTACCACTTAAACTTTCTGCCACTTTGAATTCCGCTTCCTCGCTATCTCCTTCCCCCTCAGTTTGGAAATTAGGGGGCTCGGGGATCCCCGATTGTAGCCTTGAACGAAGCTGATCAATATGGTGCTTCCAAATTCTATCGTCATGACATTTCACGTGGTACGATCTAGGGCCGGTTACTTGTACTATAGTTGCTTCGACCCACAACGGATCGCCCGAAAAGTTCCTAGCGAAAACCAAATCGCCTACCTGGAAATTGCAACATTTCCCGCTGGAACCGAGTGGTTTTTCAGGTTCATATGATGGATGTAGACGGTCGAGGTGGGAGCGGAGCTTCCGTCCCATTAATAACTCGGCGGGAGTTTTATTGGTGACGCTGTGCGGAGTGATATGCTGCTAAAGGAGTATCCGGTTGATCTTGTCTTCTATATCGCCATAGTCCATTTTATGCAAGGTTTTCTTGACGAATTGTACCATGCGCTCCGCCCTTCCGTTGGCTGCAGGATGCGCCAGCGAAGTTAGCGCATGTCGAATACCGCGGTCCGCCAGGTACTGTTTGAAGGACAGCACAGTAAATTGAGGCCCATTGTTGGATACCAGAACGTCTGGCAATCCGTGTGTCGCAAAGAGTCTGTCTAGTTTCCTGATGACTGCTTTGGTCGTTGTATTACTCATTTCATGGATTTCAAGCCAGTTTGAGTAGGCATCCACCATTAATAAGAATGCGTGTCCCTTGGTAGGACCCGCAAAGTCCAGATGAATACGGGACCATGGTCCCCTCGGTGTTTCCCATTCAGTTGGGGTTGCTTTCGGCAGGGTGTTGCTTACTTCCTGGCATTTATGACAGGCTTTTACCCATGTCTCTATCTGCTTGTCAATACCCGGCCACCACGCGTAGCTTCGTGCAAGGGCTTTCATACGCACGATGCCGGGGTGGCCATCGTGCAAGGTCCTTAGTTTCGCTGGTCATAACCGCTCTGGGATGACAACTCTATCACCCCAGATAATGCAGCCCTTTTGAGAAAATAGTTCCGTTTGCTGGTTTTTGAATGGGGCGTAGTCGTCAGGTATCTGGTCCAACGGCCATCCCCGCTCGACCCAACTGAGGACTCGTGCTAAAATGGGGTCGCGTTTCGTTTCCATTGTGATATCTCGGGCCATTAATGGCGGCATTCGAAGTGTCTCAATCTGCAGTGTTGTGACCGTCAGAACGGGGTCATCAATGGTCTCTGGAAGAGATGCACGGCTCAATGCGTCGGCGTGGGGCATGGCCTTCCCCGGGCAATGTTGCAACTTGGAATTGTATGCCGCCAAGAATTCTGACCAGCGGGTCATTCTGGGAGATAATATATACGGTTTTGGACTATCTCCCACAATTATTTCCAGCAAAGGTTTGTGGTCAGTCACTATGGTAAAGGCTCGGCCATACACATATTCATGAAATCTCTTGACCGCGGATACTATAGCAAGGGCCTCCTGTTCAATTTGATTGGAGTTGCGTTCTGTTTTTGATAACGTCTTTGAGAAATTGGCAACAGTGGCTTCATTATCGTTTGGCAAAACATGGCTTAAAATGGCGCCCACCTCGAATGGGGATGCATCACACATGATCGTTAAAGGCAAAGTCTCGTTATACTGCATCAGAAGTCAATAAATTTTTTACATGTCGAAACGCCTGTTCTTCTCTGTGTCCCCATACCCAGGTTGCTTTTTTGTCCAATAAACGATGTAGGGGCTCAGCTACAGTTGCTTTGTGAGGCAGGAAAACATTATAAAAATTGATAAAGCCCAGAAAAGCCTGGAGGTCGGCCTTGTTCCGGGGTTTTGGGGCGTTCTTGATTGCCCTGAGTTTGTTATCGGTGGGGTGAATGCTTTGACTATCAATTAAATATCCCCAAAATTCTACACGATCCGTACATAAATAACACTTGTTCTTTTTAATTTTGAGACCGGAGTCTTTAAATCTCTGGAGAACCAACCTCAGGCATTCCTTTAGTATTTTCTGAGTTGGGGCTGCGATTAACACATCATCAAAATATGGGACAACACCTTTTATCCCTTGTAATAGCCTTTCCATCAAGCTTTGAAAGATTCCCGGGGCTACGCTCACTCCGAACTCGAATCGGTTACATTTAAACGCACCTCTGTGCGTAACGATTGTTTGGGCCTCTGCCGTTTTTTTGTCAACAGGCAGTTGTTGGTATGCCTGGGCTAAATCTAGTTTAGCGAAGACTTTTCCGCCCCCCAGGGAATGGAGGAGGTGTTGCACCAGCGGTACCGGGTCAGCATTTTGTTGAAGGGCATGGTTCAGGGTGGCTCGGTAGTCCCCACAAATTCTTATTGATCCATCCGGCTTGATGGGTGTTACGATTGGGGTTTCCCAGGGGGAGTGATCGGTTGGTTCTAACACACCCTGAGCTATTAATTTTTCAAGCTGCTCGTCAATCTTTGGTTTAAGGGCAAATGGAACTCGACGAGGCTTAAGGCGGATGGGAGCTATTTCGGGATTGAGGTTAAACGATATCGGGGTCCCCTTGTACTCACCTAATTTTTCTGCGAAGACGTCCTGGAATTTGTGGACGAGGTCTTCTTCCCAATTGCTGCTGCAGGTTCGGTGAATACTGGCTACTTCATTTCCAAGTGGAGCGAACCATTGGAGTCCTTAAGTATGAACCTTTGGAAATGGAGGTCTTGCCTACGGATAGTGGGGATGAGCTGCTTGAGGGTCTTCCAGGAAACCATCGAGAGGGATGATCCCGAATCGACTTCCATCAGGCAGGGCTGGTTTTCGATGGCCACTTTCACTCGAATCTTTTTGGCATCCATAGATGAGGCGTGACCGATCGTGATCGTTTGGTGAGCCTCTTCTCACTTTGTTGGGTGGTTTAGGGTTTTGTTTCTGTAGGAGTGGTTGTTCCATTGGTGGTTCATGGGTTCTCGCTTCACGGGACGACTTTCCGTCGGTTGGTGATAGTTAGCCCCCCTTGAGGGCTGGCTGGGTCCTGGCTTGCTTCTACAAACCCGACCTATGTGGCCTCTTTTCCCGCACACATGGCAGAGCGTGTCGAGGAATTTGCATTCTGACCGGGGGTGGCTTTTTCCACATCTGGCGCATTGGTACTGTGATTTCTGGTGTTGATCCCATTCAGACCGAAGTCGATGGACCTCTTCCTCGTCACTTTCTGACGACGATTCGAGGTCCTCGTGGTGGGCTGTGCCTAGCTGTCCCTCTGACTGAGGTGAAATATCGCAGGCTCATTGGCGAACCGGTGAGTGTGTGTGGCGCATTTGGGCAGCCGACTTCCTGGTTGCTTCTGCTGCAGTAGCTTCAGCTATGGCATCTTTAAGGCTAATGTCGCCCTTCGCCATTAATTTACTCTGAGTGCCTGGTGCATCTAATCCCAGAACGATTCGGTCTCTTAGGGCTTCTTCTAAGTCGGTAAACTCGCATAGGCCTCCCAGATTTTGGAGATCCGCGATGAAATCAGCAACACTTTCGCCCTTCCTCTGACTTCTCTGATAGAATTCATGCCTTCTCACGAGCGTTGGCACGGTCAGTGTGTAGTGAGCCTTCAGCAGTGGTTCGAGGACGTCCCAGTCCATGGATTTTACTTCTGCCAGTTTTGCTAGTGCCTTGGCCATCTTGAATACGGTTGGCCCGCAATGAGTTAGGAATACCGCTCGTTTCTTTCCGGTAGTGGCATCCTTCAAATTGTTGGTTTCCAGAAACATCTGGAAGTGATCCGTATATGAGTCCCAGTCTTCTTGTGCCGGGTCGAATGGAGCGGGTGGTATGACGCTGCCGGACATGGTTCCACCATTGGTGCATTCAGCCACGTGCTCGGTTATGGTTCTTTGTTGTTCAGTAAGCTCTGATGTCTCCGCATCCCACCTTCGTCGCCAGTGTTAAGTTCTGTGCATGGGTGCAAGGATGGAGACGAGCCAGTGAAACAGTGAACTTCAAACTCTTTATTTACACGTGAAAACTGCTCAGCTCAATGGCCACGATGGGCCCTTTTATATAGGCAATTGTTAACTTATTTCAGCAATGAAAACACGGAGCGCTAGCTCCATTAACCAATGGGAGAGGCTCGTTAATAGCCAATCAGATTCTCCTGAACAGACCAATCCGATGTCACTATTATCGGCCAATCAGAAGTGCAGGGCCAGAACCCTGCACTTTGCTTCAAGCTCTTAATGTTCTTTATTAAGTATTTATTGAGTCACAACACAAGGCATGAGTCACTGCCACTAAGACATCTTGATCTAGGTAGGATGTAGCTGGCACCCTAGCTCAAGATGGGAAAGACTACGCTACTTACAACCTTCACCTGCTGTTGAAACAGAATCTATGAATCCAGAACATCTTCCACCCATATCACAGACTAGCCTTTTACTAAGGGAGCTTAACTCCAATTAACAATTACTGAAGCCAATCTTATTACACAGCTTTGATTTTTTTCCCCATTCATACAGTAAGTCTATCTTGCTAGGATTTAATCTGAGTTTATTTCTCCCCATCCAGTTTCTAACAGCTTCCAAATGCTGTCTCAAGATGTCTCAAGCCTCTCCAGGTACAGCTGTGTCACAATACACATATGATTGTTCTCAGCATATTTATGAAATCTAACCTCAAGCTAATGGATAACTGTTCCCAGGACCTTTTTGATATCAGGATCAAACCAAACTCTGTGGTACCCCACTTTGGAACAATCAAGATCTTAAATGCTTTTTCCTAATAATATTGGATTGAGGACTTTGCTATTATTTGTTGACATTGTTCTACTTGAAAGATTTCAGCAATTGGTACTAAGTGATATGTAGGATTATATTCTTAATGAAAGTCTGTCTAATAATAATAACTCAGTCCTACCATTGACTTCCCTTTCCCATAAATACTAAGCACAGGATTATTAGCTTTTCTCAAGTTTTCCAGTCTGATCAGGGGCATCCACAGAAAAATCTTCTGTTAATCAGAATGTTGAAAATGCAGCAAGACACTGTTGAAACACAATATTCCATTACTTTGGACATGCATGTGACATATTAACATATGTAGGAAAGCAGTGGGAAAACATTACAGATGTTAGTCTGCCCCCCCCATTCCTCGACATATATTATTCCTGAATAAAATAATTGTAATTCCAAATAATTATTTCTAGAAGGACAAAAAAAATCAGAGCTAAGTATAACTGTGCCACTCATCCTGTATGGGAGAATGATACCTGAAGATGAGGCAGTACCCTAACAAATGTGCATTAATGTGATGCTTGGTTGAACTGTGTCTATGATAAGTATTTAAAATTATAAATTCTAGAATATCAAGTTTACTGATGCAAAATCTGAAGCACAAACATTCCTGAATTTACAGAGATGGTCAGCTGTTCCACAAAGTTTCCTGGATATTTATATATATTTAGTGATGTTATAGTCATTGTATCAATCTGTCAATCAGTTTATTATTATTATTGAATTTAGGTGCTGCCCATCTCACGGTTCAAGGCAAGAGTATATTACAGCAAGATAGCCATGAGAATAGTTTTATAACTCATGACCATAAGATGTATGGACAAAATATAATTCCAGGCACAAATGATACTGTCTGAAAAATATACAGTATTTAAATATATTGTAAAGTTTTAATATATTTTAAATCAATCTATACATTGAAAGCCTATATATTTCTACAGATTCACTACAATGTAGGGATTGGTGGAGGCATATACTGTTTTGTGTATCATTCCATTTGTAGATTTTATTTTGTAAAATATTGTAATGATATTACTCCTGAATCTGGATGGAGATATTTTAATCAAGAACAAAGCAATTAGTATGCCATACTTAAAAGTGTGCTGCACATGTTTTTTATTCATGCTTGAGATTATTTTTTGAATTTCACTAGACAAATTTGAGCATGTTGTATCATCCATTACTTCAATTAGGAATAGAGACATGGTTTATTCTGTAATTACCACATTAACATTTCTGCCTGAGATTATTGTGTTATTCACTATATGAGTATCCACAGTGGAATGTGGTCATTGCATTTGACAAATTGTGCACAATTTTACTTCCTATTTCTGTGCTTCCAATATGTTGCATAGAAGCATATGGAGTTTTCTTTTCTTTATGAACTGATATAATATTATCTCAGTAGAGAGCAAAGAACATTTTAAAGATTTGCTTTATATGTCAAAGAACAAAGACATTGCTTAAAACTTATTGAGCTTCATATTTTCACTGAGATCAGAAAAAGATGACATCAGACAAAAAACATTAATAAGGAAGGTATCTTTTCTTTGACAAAATACTGGGCACATCCATATTTTTTTTAAATTTCCAATAATGTAGATGTCACATGAAGTGTTAAGGAATTTCAATTCTAGTTCTAGTTATCATCATCATCACCATCATCATTTTAACCATTGTTTATCCACTGCAGGATAAAAGCCTGTTCTGCATGTTTCCAACCTATATGATCCTGAGCTTTTTTTTTTTTTGCCAATTGGGGCAGCAATATTTGCTGATCCATCTTGGTCTCTTTCATGGATATAAACCACTAAAACTAAGCAATCCTATTATTAGAACAGATAACTCCTGAATAAGACATATGTTAATGCCAATAGAATGCTCATTTATTTTTCTCTATATTGCCTTTCATGTGATCATACAATCATAGCTGTTCATTAACTAGTGGTGTATTTAATATGTGAAATTGATTTAGAGGCATTTATAATGATATGAATAATCATTTCATTGTGATCCAGGCCTGTCCTGGATCACAATAATATGCAAATCAAAACAAAAAAGGAAATACAATTAACTTGAATGTATTGCAAGTTTATGACTCAATGAATCTATTCATTATTAATAAACATGTGTTTATGAAGATTGATCAACTTATCAAGAGTCAGACGATAGATCAAATAATCAATTAAAACAATACTGTATCTGCAACTTTAACATTTGTATGCAGTAATAGTATGCAAATATGAGAGAAAAATTCCATTATCAGCCAACTGATTTTCATTAGCTTCATTTAATTATAAATCTTGACAACCATTAATTGGCTGTAGTAGTAAGTAGCAAAAATGCAGCAGCTGTGCTTGGGTTTAAAATGTGAAAATTATGGCAACACTCAGAATTTGTGTTCCCAGTTATTTCTTTTCATTTCCATGATTGCAAAGCTGAGAGTCTACAGTCTGCAGAGGAGGTTCTAATTTAATTACAATTTCCCAGGACAGATTATACATCTGGAATAGTTCAACCATTCTCCAGTTTTGTATTTAATATTGGCTAAAGTAGATGCTAACTTTTTTATAGAAAAAAATGAAGTTTACATATTCATGCTTAAGTATGATTTTGCAATGCAAACTCAACTCCTTACTTACTGGCATGCAGTATGATCACACTGGTACAAATTAGCCTAAGGTAAACTGTGATGCTATAAAGAAAGTTTTGACATTTGGACATCACTGTGGCTAGCTGGAAATGGTCCTGCTTACACAGAAATAAGCCTAATTTCCAATGGAACCTGCTGTGTGTTGCAATGTTGTGTTGTAACTCCACCCCCTAAGCAATACACATAAGCAATCAATGGGTATGGAGAAAAGGAGCAAGTCTGTCCATTGCCCTTACCCTGTGGATGCTGCTAATTATTCCTTTCTTCAAAAAACGTTCAAGTCACCTTGAGGTAAGATGGGTGGCAAACAAATATAAATAAATAAATAGGAAAGGAAGGGGAAGGGGAAGGGGAAGGGGAAGGGGAAGGGAAAAGAAGGGAGGGAGGGAGGAAAGAAAGAAAGAAAAGAACACAGAAGTAACATCCATTTTGTGAAGAATTTTAGCCTCAAATTGTTACAGCCAAAATTCTTTCAATAATCCTTGAGGGATATAGTGGTGTTTAGTGAAAATGTACTGATCAGTTAAAATCTTAAGTGAATTGTAGATGCCACATCCCTTAGATTTAATGAGCTTTAGTCTATAATTAGATAGAAATATATGAGAGACCAAGTCTCATCCATAAACAAGGCTGATGGTATTGACCTTGTGGGGATTCTGGAAACCATTGCCTGGCAAACTGATTACCAATTTTCAGGGTCTGACTCAATTTTTCATGTCAATCATGTGGATTTGTTGTTTTTCCAGTCCAGCTTGTTGAGAATATCTATTACTGATTCAGATTTGTAATGCAAACCCTTGTTCAAGCATATACATATCCTATCAACAACAAGGGAGAAGAGCTAAACAAGATGTGTGTGTGTGTGTGTGTGTGTGTGCGTGTGTGTGTGTGTCACAGAACCGGTAGTAAAAATTTTTGAATCCCACCACTACCTTGGAGGTCTTATAGTCCAACACCCTGCTCAATCAAGAAACCAGTGGTGGTATTCTACTGGCTTGGCCCAGTTCTGGTGAGCCAGTAGTGCCGATGAGCAGCAGAGACTGAACTGATTCTCTCTGCCACTCTGCTGTTGGGCCCACCTACCCTCCCAGGCTTCCATATACTCACCTTTATTCCCTGCTTTTGAAGTGCAGCTGCTTTGCGTGACACAGCAGAGTGCTACGCAGCAGCTGCTGAAGTGACAAGGAGAGTACAGGCTTGCAGGAGGTGATTTGGAACACCTCTGCCCCTGTGCACAGTGCATGTTTGGTGTGTGCGTGCACACGCAAAGTGTATGCATGGGCGCAAAGAATGCCCACCAAGCCAAGCCCACCAAAGCCAATGGTAAAAATCTTTGAATCCCATCACTGCAAGAAACCCTGCACTATTTCAGAGAAATGGTTGTCCAAACTCTTCTCAAAAACTTCCAATGTCTGAAAGCAGATCATTCCACTGATTAATTGTTTCAACTGTCACAAAATTTCTCCTTAGTTCTATGTTGGTTCTCTCTTTGATTCGCTTCTGTTCATTGCTTCTTGACCTGTGTTCAGGTGCTTTGGAGACTAGAATAAGAAGAATAGAATGAGAATAGAAGACAAGAGAATGTATATTTCTTCTCAAAAAGCACCCCCTCCTGCCAACTAGCAATGAATATTTTTTTTAAAAAAAAAGAGGGAAAAAAGCAGATTGATATGACACTGGATTTTTTTTAAAAAAAGAGTTGTTTTTCTAACCATGTCTAATTAATTAAAGCTCATCTACAAGAATATTTTATTATCTATTTTGCCAGGTAATGAACATGCTAGAAACAGCTAATGAAAAAGAAATCATGTAAATACTTCAAACCATCAAATTCAGTTATGTCTTTGTTGTGTATGTACCATAGTTAATAAAGTATGAGCTTGAGGTAAAGTGCAGGGTTCTGGCCCTGCACTTCTGATTGGCTGTTAGGCGGCCAGATTGGATTGGTTAGTTCTTAGGAATCCGATTGGTCCTTAACAGAGGATTATTATTGGTTTAAAGAGCTAGCGTTCATAGCTCGCTATTGGACAATTCTCACAAAGGTTGCCTATATAAGGCAGGGTTCACTGTTATTGTTTTGAGAAGTCACTATGCAATAAAAAGCTGAAAGTTCACATTCAAAGACTGTCTCCATTTACTGCAACCCATGTCCAAGTACTAAACACTGGCAATGAGGGTGGGATTTGGAGACATCTGAACCTAAGAAGCCAGGAAGCAATACCGAGCACGTGATAAGACGACGCCAACAACGGAACCATGTCCAGCGGCATCGTACCACCCGCTCCATTCGATCCAAACCAAGAGGATTGGGAATCCTACATGGATCGCTTCCAAATGTTTCTTGAGACGAATAATTTGAAGGATGCCACACCAGCAAAGAAGCGGGCACTGTTCCTGATGCACTGTGGCCCAGCTGTATTTAAGATGGCTAAAGCACTCGCCAAACCTCGAGAAGTGAAAGCCATGAGCTGGAACGACCTCGAACCCATCCTGAGAGACCATTACATGCCAAACGTGCCTACACTCGTGAGACGCCACGAGTTTTATCAGAGGAACCAGCAAAAAGGAGAGAGCGTGGCTGATTTCGTGGCAGACCTCCGGAATTTAGGGGGCCTCTGCGGGTTCGCCGATTTTGAAGAAGCACTAAGAGATCGAGTAATTCTGGGATTAGATGCACTAGGCGTGCAAAGCAAGCTGATGGCGAAAGGCGACATCAGCCTTGCTGATGCCATCGCCGAAGCCACGGCTGCGGAGGCGACCAAAAAGTCGGCTACACAATTACAGCGAAGCCGCACTCCGGCAACACAACCGACTGGCGAAATCTCACCCAACTCAGAAGAGCAGCTACTGACGACGCACCACGAGGACCTCTCTTCGTCGTCAGACAGCGACAAAGAAGGGGTCCATCGACTGCAGTCTGACCGGGATCCTCGCCCTAAGCCTTTACACCCTTGCGCTGGCTGTGGAGCAAACCATGCCAGGGCCGAATGCAAATTCCGCGACGCACTCTGCCATGAGTGCGGGAAACGAGGCCACATCAGCCGGGTCTGCCGCAGCTTACCAGCACCCAGCCAGGCCTCAAAAGGGGCCAACTATCGCCAATCAACAGGAAACCGTCCTGTAAGGCGAGAACCAGTAAACCACTCCTACAGAAATCGAGCTTTGCAAAAAGAAGAGGCTCACCATAATATCACTATAGGTCACGCCTCAGTTTTGGACACTAAGAAAATTCGAGTCACGGTAGCCATCGAGAACCAGCCTTGCCACATGGAGGTCGACTCGGGATCGTCCCTCTCGATGGTGTCTTGGAAGACACTCAAGCAACTTATCCCCACAATCCAATGCCAAGACCTCCAATTTCAACGCCTCATCCTCAAGAACTACCAAGGAAATCAAATCCCCGTGGTCGGGTCCTGCCGGGTCTGAGTCTCCTTCAAAAAGCATACAGCGTACGTACCTCTAATGATCATCGACAGAGATAGGCCTAGTCTATTAGGCCTCCAATGGTTCGCGCCACTAGGCATCGAAGTGGCCGGCGTGAACCGAGTCGGTGGTTGTGAGTGGGAGGAAGACCTTATTTCTGAGTTCAGCGACGTCTTCGCGGACCGTTTAGGCAAGTATAAGGGGACCCCAATCTCATTTAGTCTAGATCCAAAAGTAGCCCCAGTTCGCTTGAAGCCCCGTCGAGTTCCATTCGCTCTTAAAGCTAAGATCGACGAACAACTTGACAAGCTAATTGCTCAAGGTGTGTTGAAGCCCATCGATCACTCTCCATGGGAAACCCCTATTGTAACACCCATTAAGCCAGACGGGTCAATCCGAATTTGTGGGGACTACCGGGCCACTTTAAACCACGCCCTACAGCAGAATGCGTATCCAGTTCCGGTGGTGCAGCACCTCCTCCATTCCTTGAGGGGCGGAAAGGTTTTCGCTGAATTAGATTTAGCTCAAGCTTATCAACAACTACCAGTGGATGAAAAGACAGCCCAAGCCCAAACAATTGTAATGCACAGAGGTGCTTTTAAATGTTCTCGATTGCAATTTGGGGTTAGTGTGGCCCCGGGGATATTCCAAAGCCTCATGGAAAGGTTGTTACAGGGAATCAAGGGCGTGGTTCCGTATTTTGATGACGTATTAATTGCAGCCCCTACCAAAAAAATCTTGCAGGATCATTTGAAATGTGTTCTTAAAAAATTCCAAGAGGCAGGACTTAAGGTGAAAAAAAATAAATGTCACTTATATACTGACAGTGTTGAGTTTCTAGGGTATCGGATTGATAGCCAGGGCATCCACCCTACCAAAAGTAAATTAAAGGCGATAAAAAAATGCTCCCAGGCCACGTAACAAGGCCGATCTCCAGGCGTTCTTAGGCCTCATCAATTTCTATAATGTATTTTTACCGCACAAGGCGACTGTTGCTGAACCGTTACACTGGTTATTAGATAAAACAGCATTGTGGGTATGGGGTTACCGGGAAGAACAAGCATTCCGGAATGTTAAAAAATTGCTCACATCTTACTCTGTACTTATGCAGTATAACGAGACTTTACCATTAGTTATAACCTGCGATGCCTCGCCCTTTGGGGTGGGCGCCATTTTGAGTCATGTACTGCCTAATGGGAACGTTGCATACTTTTCAAAGACTCTCTCACATGCAGAGCGGAACTATGGACAAATTGATAACGAAGCCCTCGCAATTGTCTCAGCTGTAAAAAAATTTCACGAATATGTGTATGGAAGGACATTTACCATTATAACTGACCACAAACCGTTGCGAGGGATAATAGCCGGGGACAAGCCAACCCCCTACATATTATCCCCTAGAATGACCCGATGGTCAGAATTCCTCGCTGCTTATAATTATCGCCTTCAATATCGCCCGGGGAAAGCCATTCCCCACGCTGACGCATTAAGCCGAGCACCACTTCCAGAGACTCTCGACGATCCAGCACCAACGACAACCACGTTGCAGATCAAAACACTCAACTCGCCGCCTATGACCGCCCGAGACATCGCGAGAGAAACCAAACGAGACCACACCCTAGCTTGAGTGCTAGGCTGGGTAGAACGCGGATGGCCATTGGACCAAGTCCCAGATGACTTCGCACCGTTTAAAGCAAGACAGACTGAACTTTTTCCCCAAAAAGGCTGTGTCATCTGGGGCGACAGAGTCGTTGTCCCAGAATGACTCTGGAAGATGCTGCTACAAATTCTGCATGAGGGCCACCCTGGCATCGTGCGAATGAAAGCACTTGCACGAAGCTACGCATGGTGGCTGGGCATGGACCGGCAAATCGAGCAGTGGGTCAAAGCGTGTACCAATTGCCAACAAGCCAGCAACGCCCCACCAAAAGCCATGCCTACTGAATGGGAGATGCCACGTGGACCCTGGTCCAGAATCCACCTGGATTTCGCGGGGCCAATCAAAAGATATACCTTCCTGCTGACAGTCGACGCATACTCCAATTGGTTAGAAATTCATCGTATGACGGCTACAACTTCGGAGGCAGTGATTAAGATCCTAAATAGACTCTTTGCAACCCATGGATTGCCTGATGTCCTGGTGTCCAATAATGGGCCACAGTTCACGGCATTGATGTTCGAGCAGTACCTCGTTGACCGCGGCATCCGCCACGCGCTCACCTCACCTGCGCACCCTGCGACCAATGGCCGAGCGGAACGCATGGTCCAATTTGTTAAAAAGACTTTGCAAAAAATGGACTATGACAATATCGATGACAAAGTCAACCAAATTCTCTTTTTGCAACACATAACTCCACATAGCGTCACCGGCAGAACTCCCGCGGAACTACTGATGGGACGAAGACTCCATTCCCACTTCGACCGGTTGCACCCTGCTTACGAACCGGAAAAGCCAATAGGATCCAGTGGCCGTTGCCGCACTTTCCAGGTAGGAGACCGCATTTACACACGAAACTTATCAGGCAATCCGTTATGGATAGAGGGAACGGTAGTGCGAGTGACCCGCCCCAAATCCTACGTAGTGAAATGCTGTGACAATAGACTGTGAAAATGGCATATGGACCAATTGCGGTCACGACTCACAACGACCAGTCAACAATTCCCCCATGACGAAACCGAGGGGGGGGAGGTACAGAAGAAGATGACATTCCAGGGAACCTGCTCGAAGGGAGCGACGAATCAAGTGAGACTCAGGAAATGGAGCAGGAAGGAGAATTGTTTCCACCGCAAGTAATTGTACCTGAGCAAGAAGCAGAGACACTGCCAAACAACAATCTACCTCAACAGGATTGCAATCAACCAGTCCAATGAAAATCCGAAAGACTTAAAAGACAACCGTCCTATTTAAAGGACTATATAACTACACCGTAATTAAGAAGCCAGGGGGAAGGGGTGTTGTGTATGTACCATAGTTAATAAAATATGAGCTTGAGGTAAAGTGCAGGGTTCTGGCCCTGCACTTCTGATTGGCTGTTAGGCGGCCAGATCGGATTGGTTAGTTCTTAGGAATCCGATTGGTCCTTAACAGAGGATTATTATTGGTTTAAAGAGCTAGCGTTCATAGCTCGCTATTGGACAATTCTCACAAAGGTTGCCTATATAAGGCAGGGTTCACTGTTATTGTTTTGAGAAGTCACTATGCAATAAAGACTATGCAATGTGAAAGTTCACATTCAAAGACTGTCTCCATTTACTCCAACTCATGTCTAAGTACTTAACAGTCTTACATAGTCATGAACTGATGGTTGCATGACATTATTTTTAAAAGTCAGGGTCGGTTGCTTTTCTTTTTTAAAGTTACCAGTAGAAGCTGATTGCCTTGGATCCATTTGTAGCAATCTGAAATAAGAACAAATAGAATAAACTTCACCTTAAATCACATCAAATATGTTCCAGTCCCTGCCACATTCTGTTCACTGCTCACACTTCCCAGAATGAACAGGTGTCAATTTTAAGGTCCTTTTGTAACCATGTAGCTCAGTGATTTTTCAGACAATTTCCAGGAATGTCTTTTCTCGGCTTTGGTTAATATACCAATAGGTAATCTTCCTGGAAGAAAATGACATTAAAAATTGACGGGCACCTCATAACCTTCAGGCTTACTATAATGTGGTATATATGAAACTGCCATTATTCTGGCACAATCTTTTTCAGCAAAGGTAATGTTTGAAAATATTCAAAAAGTATTTCTCACCAAAAGCACTATACTGACTGCTAATTAGTTCCTGGATAAAATATGAAAGACATTTCGTACGAGAAAGGATGGGAAAAGGCCACCTTTCTGCTCAGCAGAAGTTAATTGGAAAAGAGCAGAAAGCCCGAAAGGCACCTTGACTCTCTGCAGAGGATGGGGAGATCTCAGGGGTCACAAGGAGAGAGAATTTCTACCAATTTCAGATGAAATTCTGCAATATTTACCTTGTTTTTATTGATCATTTAATAAATTAGCTCAGCTGCAGAAATGTTCCCAAAGACCAATACATTCAGAGGGCAAAAGAGACTGGCAAATATTTCAGATAGCATAATTCCTACATTTAGCTCAGGCCAAGGTGCTACTTGTAGACAACCTTATTTATGGCCAAAAGTCAAACAAAAGACAAAGTCATAAAATACTCTTATGCTCTAATCAGATTCTGTTCTATCCAAGGAATTGTCTTGAACAATCTGTTGCTGTGTTTTCACAGTAAGCTACACAGACATTGGCTACCTAAGAAAAATGTCATAACTCAAATCCAAATGGAATAGAGTGATATCACCAGATGTGCCCAAATATTCAAGCAATAGTTAATGTAGTTTAAATGCTAGTCTTAATAAAAAAAGCAGTATAATAAAATGTGATTTATTGTTTCAATTTTCCTACAATCACATAGAGACATTTTTCCATCCATGCAAATTTCAATGTACCTTGATATAATGCAGATAGAAAAATATTATAGCTGGTCCTAAAACCTCTCTTCATAGCTTTGGAAAACTGAGTGTATTTTCCCAGGTCCGAGGTGGAATTTTTAATCAAAGCTTTAATGCTGTATTATATCTTATTAATTTTGTTTTTGTATTCCATGAATTTGACTCTGCAGAGTATCTGATTAGTCTGATCTTATTTATAAATAAGAAATTCTGCCCAAATCTCAAAAAGTAATAGATTCTTACCAATTTTTTACTTAATATGCTCTTGGGTCTGGGATACTAAAGAGGCCATCTCTCTGAGATGATCTGAGGTTTGTGGGTTATCATGCAAAATAAGGAATAAATGCAAATAATGCCCACACTCAATAATTATTGAGCTGTTCTGATTTTTATATAGGCAACAACATTAATTTTTGTTTGCCTTTGAATCATCTTGTCAGAAAAAGTGATGAGCTATTGACTTCTAGGACTGGCATCCTAGAAATTTGACTGATAAATCTTCAACATAAAATTTATTATGAATATTTATCAATTATATGATGCACTGTTATTTATTATGTGGACATAACTCAAAATTATAAATCAATGGAAATGAAAGCATCTGTACATCCTTTTAGTTAACCAAAAAAAGCTCTTGAATAAGTTCATGAATAAGAAGCTACTGTATTTTTTAGAGGCACTTAAGAAATGTTTGCAAATTTTTAGAGGCACTTAAGAAATGTTTGCAAATTTTTAGAGGCACTTAAGAAATGTTTGCAAATTCTAATTCTGATCCATGCTATAAAAAATAACTTGAAGCTGCAGTTTACTTATCTACAATTTTCTCAAAGCTTCTGATGAGGTTTTCCATTAAAAAATGTATAAAAAAGATTTTGTTTTCTGAAGGATAATATTAATTGCACATTTTCCAGGTCAACTTTTGGAAAGAAATGAATCTGGACATTTTCTAATAGGATGATCCCTAGCATTTCATTTCCATTTAATGGAAGTCCCAGATGTAATTTTTGCAGCACTTCACCACATGAATTACACAAGATAGGGTTTAATAGTAGCTCTTACCTATATTCAATTGAGTTCATTCTTCATTTTCCGCCAGCAGTACTCTAATTGTCTCTTGATCTGTTTCATATCTCTCAGTCCCTCCATTTACCATGGAGATCCATGGATCAGGTTAGGTCACCTGTGTGCAATCCTGTCTATTCTACATGGGGTCTAGTCAGGGGTGGGTTTCTACCGGTTCTGCCCACCTCTGTAGAATCGGTAGCTCTGAAGAGCAGCAGACATAGAACCAGTTTTTGCCCACCCGCCCACCTGGGCTCTTATCTGACCTTTATTTCCTGATTTTTTTCAACTTCAGCTGCCATGCGAGGCACAGCTGCAGTTTAAAAAGCAGGAAAAAAGGGCTTTTTGAAAGGCTGCTTCTCTGTACACTACATGCTGATGACGATTTACAGGCACATGCTGGCAACGTGCAGGGAAGCACATCATAAATCACTGAACCTCATAAATGACTGAACTGGTAGTTAACCCTGTTGGATCCCACCCCTCGGTCTAGTGTTTCCAAAGTATTATGAGACATGGTGTCACAGTGGTTAGAGTACAGTACTCCAGGCTACTTCTGCTGACTGCTGGCTGACTGCAATTTGGCAGTTCAAATCTCACCAGGCTCAAGGCTGACTCAGCCTTTCATCCTTCTGAGGTTAGTAAAATGAGGGAACAATATGCTGACTCAGTAAAGCGCTTAGAGGGGGCTGTAAAGCACTGTAAAGTGGTATATAAGTCTAAGTGCTATTGCTAAGTGCTATTGCTATTATGCAACAGATCTTCACAGATTCCTTTGAAAACCACTGGGGTCTATTATCACAGGGACAGACCAATCCAATTGGTCACCTCACAGCTCCTCACACCTTGCAGCTTAGAAAAGCTCATAACCACCAGCCACTAGGAGACAACACATAAATCCTATTCCAGATCACAAGAACATCTTTTGCTAGTTGGGTCATGGATGATTTGGGACAGACCCTGGAAGTCATGGTTTCCATAAAATTTGACCTACCTTTAACCCTATCCACAGGAAAGGTAGTTTGAACTCCACAAAGACCATCAGCCTGGAAAACTCTACCTCCTATCCTGCTATGACAACTATTGAAATTATGACAGTGCTGAAAAGGTAACTTACAACTGATCCTCATACTCACTTATGATTGTTGCAGTGTCCCCACAGTTAAACAATCAAAATTTGGATGTTTGACAATCAGCATGTATTTATGATAGTGACAATGTCCTGGGGTCATGTGATCACCATTTGCAATTTTTTTCAGGGGGCTTCTGACAACCAAGTTCACTTTATGATCATAGCAAAAATCAGTCACAACTCTCTTCATTGTTTAAAAATAAATGTTCTGATCCCAATTGTGGTCATAATCTGAGGAATATCTGTATGTGCCTATACATAAAAACACACATTCATATTCCCAGTTAAACTATGTATCAACACATTGTATTGGGGACAATCCTTAAATCCTATTGTCTTGTATGTACCACAGGCACTATATTTTAGTTGCAATGACTGCATTTATTTGGGATCTAGTTCAAGGAATTATACAATTCTAAAGAACTGTTATTCCAAGGACCAGAAAATCAATATAGTTCCATAAGGTTTTGCTCATATTTTATTACCTTATTTAAGTCTCAGTCATTGCCAAATGTGACCAGATTAAATGTGGCATGATTTAACTTGTGGATTTCTATTTTTTGTTTGGCATCCAGTTTGGTTATCCCAAAGATGCTTTTCAAAAAGGCAACTGGATATTTTCTTTTTGAGAAAGGGAAGAGGGGAGAAGGGAATGGAAGGGAAAGAAGGAAAGGAAAGGAAAGGAAAAAGGAAGAGTGTCCAGTTGCCTTTTGGAAGATCAACTTTGGGTTCCTCTTGGAATCCTCTCTTGAGTTTTAACTAGTATGTGAAAGCCATGCAAAACATCGAAAAGATGATCATACAATGAAAGTCAAATCATTTACATATTTATGCTCTTAGAAAGATACTAATTATGTTAGTAATTATAGTAAATGTCAAACGACATAGCCGATCCAGAAAATCTTCCTCATTTTTTTCTTCTTTGAAACATTTTCTAAACATTTTATCACATTTAATGCAAATTGATGGAGAAGGAAAACACTACATTTCTCCATCTACAAGTAGTTTTTATCCAATGTTAGTAAAACAGGATTTGAAATTGTTTGAAGAAATCACAATTTAAAATTATCAGAATGAGCAATTCAAATGATGTAACACATTATGAATGCTGACTATTACCAATTGTTATCATCAAAAAGGACTGTCTACACTATAAATGAATATTGTTCTCATTTAATAAATTGTTAGGTTAGACCTTCCACTAAGATAACATCCAAAGTTTAATGAGCTCTTTCATGAGATCCCACTGAATTTTATCAGCAAAGTGGTTGCATACTAATGCAGCTGTACATGAATAAATCACAGAAGTGTTACATAATTAACTTTTTTGTTATGTTTTGAGCTAATCATGGAGTATTTCTCACTAATTTACAGCTCAGTATTCATCAAATCATCTGTTAATTACAGAAGCACTCAGAATGTGAAAGAGATTTGGCACATTAAGCTTTAACCACAGTGATGGTGGAACATAGGACGAAATCTCTGGTTTCTTTTCAGATAATAGAAAGTATTATGAAATAAATTATTATAACTAATACACCCCATCTAATCCAACATCACTCAAAACTAAGCACGCACGCCCCTAACTACCTCTATTCCAACCACAACTGGCCTTAAATGCAAGCTACTCAATGCAAGAAGCCTTGTGAATAAAATACCTGAATTTCTCCTCTTACTAAATAAAACTAAATTCGACATTATATTGTCTGTGAAACATGGCTCAACACATCTCTCCCTGACTCCATTACCACAGTAATAGACTATAATGTTTACTGATCAGATTGTGAAATCCGTAGAGGAAGTGGTATTGCTAACTTCTATAAAAAGTCCCTACATCTAAAAAAAATCCAACTTACCCAGGAACTTGCTATTCCTGAGACCATCGTCTGTGAACTGTCCTTAAATATCACATTTCAGTTCTTACTATGTTACAGAGCCCCTGATTATGACATCGAACATGCAAACAAGCTAAATACACTACTAACATGGGCAGCATCCTGCCCACATGCTTTTATCTTTCTTGGTGACTTCAATCTACCTCATATTAACTGGACCCTTAACAAATGTACAACTGAACCCACATATGCAACCTTCTACAATGCAGTAAGAAAGCTGGGACTAGAACAACTGGTAACCAACAACACTAGACTTAACAACTGCCTTGATCTCATCTTCTGCAATAGTTTTCCAACAATGACCACAACATGATTGACTTTTGTCTCAACATACGTCCACACAAAAATCATCACAACAATGGAATCCCCAATTATAACTTCAAAAAGGACAACTATGATCTTATAAACAACAATCCCTCATCCCTTGATTGGCAATTTCTATTCACTGGATGCAATACTGTAGACCATTGCATTTTTTTTTTACTTGAAGTCAGAAAAGTCATCAAACTATATGTACCATTAACAACTCTCAAAACCAGAAAAAACAAATTACCCATAACAATAGGGAAGCTTCAATCCAAAAAGAAATCACTTTGGTGGAAAAACAAATCTGGTCACGTTGCCAACTCCAAAAGCTGATACAAAAATTTATGCCACCAGATAAAGACTGAATGCACCAATTATCACATTAAACAAGAGGAAAACCTTCTACTCACCAATTTCACCCAAGCTTTCTACAATTTTGTAAACAAACTAAAAGACTCAAGGTCCATCCCACCCCTGATAGGACCCAATGGTAAAGACTGCAACGACGACACCATTAAAGCCAACCTCTTTAACACATTCTTTGGCTCAGCATTTCTAAACAGCAATGGATCATGCCCAGTATTTCCTACAGACAACTACAATGATCTAATACATATCGATTTTACAGAAGACAATGTTGAAAAAGTACTACGCAATCTAAAACCATCTCTATCTATTGGACCGGATGGAATATGTGCCTACTTCTTAAAAAAGCTATCCACTGCCATAGCGAACCTCTAAGCATAATCTTTGAAAAATCTTTCAGGACCAGCTCCTTGCCAAAACCATGGTCACAAGCCACAGCCATCCCCATCTTCAAATAGGGAGACCCTAACCTAGTTGAAAATTACAGACCAATCTTTTTATGCTGCATCACCTATAAAGTCATGGAATCAATTATTATAATCAATCCATCCTCCTCCACTTAGATACAAACAACCTACTCTCTAATAAACAATTTGGTTTCAGAAAAAAGCTATCCTGTAATCTGCAACTCTTACACTGCAAAAACATATGGACTACACAACTCGATTAGGGCAAAGCAATAGACACAATCTATATCGACTTCTGTAAAGCCTTTGATTCAGTGGAACACAACAAACTACTTCTAAAACTAAAATCTTACAGGATCTCTGGACACCTTCATAACTGGATAGAATCATTCCTATCAAACAGACAACAAATGGTCAAAATTGGGAGCGTCCTATCAAATTCTGTACCTGTCAACAGTAGGAGACAGTATTCTAGGACCAACTCTTTTCATACTCTACATAAATGACCTCTGTGATCATATTAAGAGCAAGTGTGTTCTCTTCTCTGATGATGTAAAGTTATTCAACACCACAGACAATATTGCTACCCTCCCAAAAGACCTTGACTATGTATCAGAATGATCAAACAAATGGCAACTTCAAATCTCAACAAATGAATGCTCTGTCTTATATATTGGCAAAAAAAAAATCAGAAAATAAAATACAGGCTGAATAGTCAAGACCTTGTTGATGATCCAAACTCTGTCAAGGATATTGGAGTACTCATCTCTAATGATCTAAGTGCTAGAGCCCACTGTAACTACATAGCCAAAAAGGCATTAAGAGTTGTTAACCTAATCTTACATAGCTTTTTCTCTGGTAATATTACACTACTAACTAGAGCATACAAAACATTTGCTAGACCAATACTAGAATACAGCTCATCAGTCTGGAACCCACGTTACGTATCTGATATTAACACAGTTGAGAAAGTCCAGAAATATTTCACAAGAAGAGTTCTCCACTCCTCTATTTGTTGTAGAATACCTTATGCCACCAGACTTGAAGTTCTAGACCTAGTAAACCTAGAACTACATTGCCTTCGGTCTGATCTAAATATAGTATATAAAATCATATATTGCAATGTCCCACCTGTCAATGAATACTTCAGCTTCAACCATAACAATATAAGAGCAAACAATACAAGAGATACAAACTCAAGGTTAATTGCACCAAACTTGATTGCAAGACATATGACGTCAGCAACAGAGTGGTCAATGTCTGGAATATTCTACCTGACTCTGTGGTTTCTTCCCCAAACCTCAAAAACTTTAACCTTAGACTGTCTACTGTTGACCTCACCCTTTCCTAAGAGGTCTGTAGGGGGCATGCACAAGTGCACCAATGTGCCTACCATCCCTGACCTATTGTTTCTTTTTCTTTTCTTTTTTTCTTTTTCTTATATGTATCCATGAATTCATAACTATGTTTTTACTTATACCTATTATCTTGTAAGCAATTGACAAAATAAATAAATAAATAAACAAACAAATAAATAAATAAATAAATAAATAAATGAGTGAATGAATGAACAAACAAACAAATAAATAAATAAATAATAGAACAGAAAAGAATCATAGAGATGGAAGAGACCTTGGAGTTCTTCAAATCCAACACCCTGCCCAAAATAGAATACCTTATATCTTATCCTTCTCATTCTCCTAAAATCCTCTATGTTAAATAATTATTCCCAACAACACAGTCCACAGATTTTAGCTTAACTCACTGAACTAAGCTTCAACTGTGCACCCTAGGTGGAGCTTCTCTTCCCTCTACCAGAAGACTCCAGTCTTGTACACATATACACAGTGACTCAGTCTCCAGGCTGCTAGCTTGATCTACTGGATGAAGTGTCATTTCTAATTATTATTATTTTTTCTTATTAGACTTCTATGCTGCCCATCTCACCAAAGCAACAATGAGCTCTTCTACCTCTCATAGAATCCTCTGGTGCTATGCAAATAGTCCCACTGATTCCTCGTGTGTGTTATTTAAAACAATATGTATTGCATTGAACATGACCCTAGGACAAGGTAATATCCTGTTCTTCTCAAAAACATGTTCACACTGTGCTATTCTTTTTTTTTAAAACAAATTTTATTAATTTTACAAAAAAAAAAAAAAATACACAATCCAGGCATAACAACTTGAAGAATCTTTTCTAAAAAATAATAATAATAATTAAAGAAGAAAGCCAATAGAACATAACTCCAAATTATAATATCAATATTTAGATTATCTATTTAACTTCATATCTTATCCAAACTTCTCCTTTTATCCAAATTATATTTCTTGCTTATTAAAATTTTATTGCCTTTCATAAACATACAAAACACAAAACATAAACAAAACTAAAACATCTTTTCTGAAGGCTGCCTGATCCCGGGTTGAAACTCTTCACACAGACACAAATTCAAACATCATATTCACTTTATATGTCCTTCCATATCTTATTATCATTTTCTTTTTTATATATATAAACCAATTTTATCAGTTTTACAAAAGCAGTGCATAAACAGTCAAGGCATAACAGCTTATAAATTCTTTCCTAAAAAATAATAATAATTAAAGAACAAACCAATACTTTATCTATTTAACTTCATATCTTATTCCAGCTTCTCCTTTTCATCCAAATTATTTCTTATTGATTAAAATGTTATTGCCTTTTATCAATATACAAAAAAAAAAAAAACAACCTTTATATATCCTTCCAAATCTTATTTCCATTTTCGATAACATTCTTTGTCTGTTCTATTTCCAACTATCCATTCATCTTTTTTCTTTTACTATACTTCTCCTATACACTAACTGGAGTGCCACCTTTAACTCATTACCCTAACTTAAAAGTACTTCATATAACAATTTTTCTTGGGATTCTGTTTAAAAAATTCTAAAATTACACAATAAATTTTATACTCTAAATACACATATAAAAAACACAATCTTATGTACCCTCCAGAATCCCTCTTTTATCCTAAATTAAATTCACCCATTGTCTCTGAATAAACTTTTTTTCTTTAGATCTTGCTTCCCCTCATTGAGGCTTCTCCTCCCCCACTTTCTCTCTTGCTTATTCTTCTCCTTGCCCTTTTTACCCCTTTGTCTTTCCTCCTCCCTTTTCTTACTCCCTTTCCTTTGCTTTCTAACCTTGCCTCCACCTTTCCGCTCATTTTTCTCTTCTTTGGTTGTTTTTATAATTCTTAAAATCCCCTTTTTCTTATCCTTTTTCTCCTCCTCCCCGGAAAGAACCCATTGTTCATCAAAGATGGTTTCTTCTTCTTCTTTGTCCCAGTCCTTCTGCTGCGTAGTCAACTTTTCATAAGTACATAACGCCATTTCTAAGAATTGAAACAAACTGCCCAAAGTATCTTCTTTTTTATATTTTTGATATTCAGTCTTTAGTTCATCCACAAGCGATGCCATTATGAAAAAAGAAACTTTTCCCAAAACAACCACAAATATTTTTAATCAAGAATAATTCAAAAAAAAAAAAATCCAAAAATTAATACTTTTCTTCCTTCTTCTCTTTCTCTTTCTGGGGTTAATGTTTAATCAAAGAGGTCCAATTACCATATACCTTTCTTTGGGATTCTAGGCAATCTCCTCCTTTTTCAGCTTCTGCTCCAATTTTTTTTCCTCTCCCTTCCCACTTGCAATATCAATTTTAAATAATCAGAAATCCATACCTCCAACAAGGGTTTTCCAATTTCTTAAGTTTTTCAATGTCCAAAAACCCTTTTGTCCCTTAGCTTCAACTCTCAAAACAATTCACTTTCAATGTCCAATATGTCCAAACATTTCTGCTGTTTCCATGGGGTGGGAGAGTGAAGAAAAAAAAAAGTTCCCTTTAACAGCTTCTCCGCCGCTTTTGATCTTCTTAGGGATACAATGTATCCTCCAGCAATTCAGACAGCTCAGTTCCAGCCAATTTGCAAGATGTTACTTGACCCGGCTCAGACAGCACTTTCACTCTTCTTACTTCCTCCAGCGCAATCTTACCCGGTTGCTGGCTTCTTCGTGGCGGCCATTGCTGACTGCCGCTCCACCGCCTTGGGAAAAAGGGGTTTTTCCGGAGGGGGAGGGGGTCTGCGACACCCCCAACCCCCTGTCCGACTCCCCTCTCTCTTCAGCTGTCCCTACAGGGCAGCCATATCCCCGTGACCCATCCGGATTGGGGGTACCTCGGCGGCCAGCACAGCAGGAATCGCGAGCTGTCGCGAATTCCTGCTGCCCCGAAGTCACGCGAAACCGGAAAACCCCACACTGTGCTATTCTTGTGGAAATTTTTTTTTTAAAATAGTAATCAACAAGTTTGTTTAGAGAATGGGTAACAACACATCATATCCTATTTTTCTTAACTACAGTTTTTCAATTTCATGGAAATAAAAACCAATTTAGAAATAGTGACATAAATCTCACTATGCTACTGAATGATGTCCCAATTAAAGTTGACTTCTGTTCCAGCTGATTCAACAACTTTAATGAGCTCATGAAGCCCCTATTAGCATTAATTGAAGTTCTGTCCATGGACTGAGGGTAGAATAAATCCCTGCAGAGTTTAAAACTGTGGGTGTATATAATACACAGCATGGATGAAATAAGAAAAAATGAGGCCAAAATGTATTAGTACAAATGGGGGCTGATTTAGGAGAATGTCCTGAAGTCAATCTCTACTGACCTCAAACTGAGACAGACTATAATTTTAATATAATTCAGCCAGAGTTT
The DNA here is from genome assembly GCA_033807585.1 of Hydrophis major. Lineage (NCBI taxonomy): Eukaryota > Metazoa > Chordata > Lepidosauria > Squamata > Elapidae > Hydrophis > Hydrophis major. Next base: position 301,414,844 of record CM066329.1, on the reverse strand, counting down.
GAGGACCTGTAAGCAGTAGGAAACTTCTTCTGCTTAATTATAATGAAACATACAAAGAGATGATAAAAGTTCACTGCACTTAATGCTGCTGTCAGGAATCAGTTATTAAGTTTGCATTGCATGTTTGGTCTTCCAATTACACAGTTTAAATAAACTTTGCATTATGGTGAAATTTTATTCTTTAAAAAGAGTAGTTCTGAGCCCTTCAGCACTGACTCTTGACATCATGGTGCCATCTCCATTCATTTGCATCACATAGGCTATTCTTCCTTTCAATGTTTTTGGGGCAAAGATGCAAAATAGATAAAGCTATATATTTCTTGTGAAAGGGCAAGATAAAATGATTTTTATATCTGTCTTACATTCCACACACCCAGAGATGCTCTTTCAGTCACCCACAGTCATCATGTATGAGTTGAGTAGCCATGTAAAAGTGTGTAATAGCTATTTTTTAAAAAATGAAAACTTGCTAGGCTTATATTACTCTTCTTCCTGTAGGGAGAAAAAAATGAGGTTTTGAGGCTCCCTCTACTCCTAGTACAGATCAGAAGATATTAACTCATGTATGTCCCTCTTTCTTGTGGAGGGAAAAAAGCCAAAAGGAAGTCATAGTGAGCAACACAGTACTGGGACTTTATCCAGCGAATCAAGCTAGTAGCATGGGGGCTGAGTCATTAGGATTGTTTGTATAACGGTATAGGATTTGGGGTGAGTAAGGACACTTGGACTTTTGGCAGGTCTAAAGACTATGACCTTGATCATATGGTTAGATCCTAGGCTTCCAATGTCCTTTGCACCTTTATGGCTCTGTTCTAGAAAACAGGAAAGTGTTGTGTTCTAGTTCCATCTTAGCCAGAATGGAATGGAATGGAATGGAATAGAATAGAATAGAATAGAATAGAATAGAATAGAATAGAATAGAATAGAATACTTTATTGGCCAAGTGTGATTGGACACACAAGGAATTTGTCTTGGTGTAAATACTCTCACTATATATAAAAGAAAAGATACATTCATCAGGAGTTGAGAATCATAAGGTACGACGCTTAATGATAGTCATAGGGTACAATAAGCAACCAATCATACTAGGAAACAGTCAGTATAAATCGTAAGTATACCAGTGACAAAGTTACAGTCATACAGTCACAAGTGGGAGGGGATGGGTGATAAGGAGTGGTGACAAAATTAACGGTAATAGTAGTGCAGACTTTGTAATAGTTGAACAGGGTTGAGGAAAATATTTGTTTAGTAGACTGATGGCTTTCGTGAAAAAAAACTGTTCTTGTGTCTAGTTGTTCTGGTGTGCAATGCTCTATAGCATTGTTTTGAGGGAAGGAGTTGAAATAGTTTATGTCCAGGATGTGAGGGGTCTGTAAATATTTTCACAGCCCTCTTTTAGGTCCTCGATTGAAGGCAGATTGGTAGTAATTGTTTTTTCTGCAGTCCTAATTACTCTCTGAAGTCTGTGTCTGTCCTGTTGGGTTGCAGAACCAAACCAGACAGTTATAGAGGTGCAGATGACAGACTCAATCATTCCTTTGTAGAACTGGATCAGCAGCTCCTTGGGCAGTTTGAGCAGTTTGAGTTGGCACAGAAAGAACATTCTTTGTTTTGTTTTTTTGATGACGTTTTTGATGTGAGGTGTTCATTTTAGGTCATGTGATATAGTTGAACCTAGACATTTGAAGGTCTCTACTGTTGATATTGTGTTGTCTAGTATTGTAAGAGGTGGTAGTATGGGAAGGTTTCTTCTAAAGTCTAGCACCATTTCTATGATTTTGAGTGTGTTCAGTTCCAGATTGTTCCGGTTACACCATGAGGCAAGTTATATAACCTCCAGTCTGTATGTGGATATGTCATTGTCTCAAATGAGACCAATCACGTGTCATCAGCAAACTTCAGTATTTTAACAGATGGATTGTTTGAGATGCAGTCATTGGTATATAGGGAGAAGAGAAGTGGAGAAAGCACACAGCCTTGGGGGCCCTGTGCTCATTGTACAAGTATCAGATGTGATTCTGCCTAGCTTCACCAACTGCTTCCTGTCTGTTAGGAAGCTTATGATCCACTTACAAGTATATTCAGGTACCGCCAGTTGGTTTAATTTACTTAGAAGACTGTCTGGAATGATGGTATTGAATACTGAACTGAATTCTACAAAGAGGATCCTTGCGTAAGTATTTGGAGATTTAAGGTGTTTTAGGATGTAATGAAGAGCCATGTTAACAGCATCATCTGTTGATCTATTTGCTCAGTATGCAAACTGCATGGGATCTAACAGTGGATCCCTGACAGTTTTAAGGTGGGACAGCATAAGCCTTTCAAAGATTTTCATAACTACAGATATTAGAGCAACTGGTCTATAGTTATTCAGTTCCTTGGTGGAGGGCTTTTTTGGCACTGGAATGATAGTAGAGTGTTTGAAGCAGGAAGGAACATATCACATCTCTAGTGATCTATTGAAGATTCGGGTGAAGATGGGTGCCAATTGGTCAGCACAGACTTTGCCATTGGGTGACTTTGGCCAGTTACTTTCTCTCAGTCCAGGTCACTTCACAGGTTGTGGTTGTGGGGAAAATAGAAGAAGTTGGATGCATTTGGTGCCCTGAGTTATTTGTAAAAAAATAATAAAAGGGGGCATATAAATAGTATAGAGAAGATATAAATTTATATAAATATATTTATATAAATAAATAGCAATACACTAGTTTGCAAACAATTCATAAATGGCTATTTTTTTCAAAGATGCCTTTAATATGGTTTATTAATATGGTTTAAAGAGAAAAATCTTCCAGATGCCCCAAACTATATGGCCTCCCAAAAATACACAAAGAAGGCATACCTCTCAGACCCATGGTCAGCTCCAGAGGAGCACCACTACAAAACCTAGCTAAACACTTAGCAAAATAGCTACAGCCCCATGCTGAAACAGCAGCTTCACGTGTACAAAATTCATACCACTTCTTGGAAATGATCAAAGATCTACACGTGGAACAAGAAGATCTGCTTGTAAGTTTCAACACGGTTTCCCTATTCACTTAAGTCCCAATAAAGGAAACTCTTGAAATCATCAAATAAATACCAACCAGCTAAACACCTCATGGAACTAACAGAACATTGCTTAACCAACACATATTTCATATACAAAGGACAAAGATACAAGCAAATTGAAGGAGCCCCTATGGGATCACCACTGTCACCCATCATTGCAAACCTGTTCATGGACGAATTCAAATCCAGAACCCTGGCTAATGCCACCCATAAAACCAAATTATGGTTAAGATACATCGATGACACATTTGTGATTTGGCCCCATGGAAAAAAAAAACCTAAACCATTTCCTAACACACTTAAACAGCACATACCCCAAAATCAAGTTCACCATGGAAACAGAAACAAGCAAACAACTACCATTCCTAGACGTACTAATCTACCAAAAAACAGATGGCACACTAGGACACACCATATACCAGAAGAAAACACACACCAACCGCGACCTCAATGCCCAATCCCACCACCACCCAGCACAGATAAACTCCATGGCCAAAATACTAATTGCTAGAACCAAACACCCGGCAGACAAGACACACATAAAGACTGAACTATGCACCCTGACTAAAGTACTGACAGCCAATGGCTTCCACAAAAGAAAAATCACTGCTTGATCCACAAAAACACACTGAGACATAATGGAGACCTAGAAGATGAACAGACCTATGGAACAGCTGTCCTGCCCCACATAAAAGGTACTACAGACAAAATCAGTAAGATACTACACAGGCATCACATCAAGACTGCCTACAAAACAGACAGAAAAATAGCAGCCATCCTAAGAAACCCCAAAGATAAAATTGACCTGGAAAACCAAGCCATATATGAAGTCCCCTGTGCATCATGCCCGGCCACATACATTGGACAGACCAATAGAAGAATAAGTACCCACCTGGAGGAACACAAAAATGCAGTCAAAAAGCTGGAACACACTTCCTCACTAGTCCAACACATGAAAGCCACAGGTCACAGCATCAACTTCAATGGCACCAAAACCCTATCCACTATAGAAAACCCCAGCCACAGAATTATCAGAGAAGCCATAGAGATTGAAAAAAGATCTGAAAGCATGAATAGAAGAGATGCTTTCACCAGACTGTCAATTATTTGGAAGCCTGCACTCACAAACAAAAAAATCTCCACACCACTAGGCAGGCAAACACCTGGTCACAAAAAGATCCCCCCTGATACCTCCAGCTCAAACACACCCCAACCAAACACCCAGATGAAACCTAGCTTCCTAACAAATGATAGCTGTTTACTCGGAACCATTTACTTGGAGCCAAGCTGCACTAAAAGCCTCCAATACAGGAACACAATGTTGCCAGCCAATCAGGACACACACACACACACACACACACAAAGCCACAAAACAGAAAGAAGATATTAGAAACACCAATCAAGCAGAACACAGCAAACTCTAAGACCAATAAACACAGACCAAAACTCCCAACCAATCAGGATGAAGAAAAAACCATTCTGGCACAGCAGTAGGCTAGCCCCAAATTTAAATCTGAAACCACTGTAAAAGTCTGACTCACAGATGAACACTATACAGAAGCCTGATGATGGCAGATGAGATTCTGCCGAAACATTGCTAAAACTTTAAAAGCACAACTATATTGATGTGGGAAAATACCCGAACAAAGCCGAATATATATATACATATTTCTTAAGTTTTTGCGGGTATTTATATGTATGGTATTCAGCTTTGTTCGGGTATTTTCCCACATCATTACAGTTGTGCTTTTAAAATTGTAGCAACATTTCGGCAGAATCTCATCTGCCATCATCAGGCTTCTGTATTGTGTTCATCTGTGAGTCAAACTTTCACGGCCGTTTCTGTTTTAAATTTGGGGCTAGCCTACACTGTGCCAGAACTTTTTTTTCTTCATCCTGATTGGTTGAGAGTCTTGGTCTGTGTTTATTGGTCTTGGAGTTTGCTGTGTTCTGCTTGATTGGTGTTTCTAATATCTTCTGTCTATTTTGTAGCTTTTTTGTGTTGATTGGCTGGCAAAATTTTGTTGCCATCTGTTTACTGGGAGCCAAGCTGCACTAAAAGCTGCAAATACAGGAAGCAGTCTGGAAGCCTGCAGTCACAAACAAAAAAATCTCTATACCACAATCTAATCCACCCATGTTCGGGTCTTTTCCCATGTAAGATTGATACCTCTAGCCTACCAGACATCTGGAAACTACCTGTTATCAACAAACCAGTCCCAGCCATGAAAACCAACACTGGACACAAAGTAACACATGACGCCATCACCAATCTCCCTCACCAGACTCAACCACAAACCCATCCCATAGACAAAAGGCAACCACTGTCCAGAAACCAGACCACGTCTGCATCACCAGCTGTCACATAACCTGACCTCCAAACTAAGAAAACTGACACACACCATGAACAGCCAGACCTCAAACTCAGAGCCAAATCAAATCCTGGAATGTTACATCACAGCCATCCACTCAGGATATCACATCACAGAAGTCAGGAGGTTACACCACAAAACCTCAGGATGTTACAACACAGCCAACGACCCAGGAGATTACAACACAAGACCCAGGATGTCACAACAATAGAACTCAGAAGGTCATCACACAGCCCATTACCCAGGTCGTTACAACACAGGAGGCTGATAGACACACAGCCAGTATCTCAGCCACAGAGGTTCTTACGAAAAAGCCAACCAATCTGCAAACATCAACTCCATCAACCAATCAAAAAATAACAACACAGCCAACCAGCCCGGTAACAACAGAGCCAGCACACTATACCTCCCCACCAGTATTTATAGAGCGACAGCAGCTCCTATCATGCTTTGCTCATAAAAGCATGAAGCAGAAAGCACCAGCCTGAAGATGGTGAGTGGGACCTCGTCAAAACATCACCAAGATACTCTCAATCTTACATGGGAAAAGACCCAAACATGCCAATATATAAATGTAAGTAATTTCTAGAAGAACTGGTTCACTAAATTTAGTTTTGGACTTTAAATCACTATGTGTGAGCTTTCTCAGTATGTAATAAATAGTATGGCAAGTGTAGACTTTAGAAGAGTCATATGATTATAACCTGCAGTCAACATGATCACACACACACACACATCATATCTAGATTCATTATTTTGTACCTCTTACAAATTTGAGAAGAGATATTGGATCTTTATGTGATACTACCTATCCTTAGCTGTGATATAGTAAGAAATATTTAAAAACAATAGCAAAATTTGGGTTTAGTCCACTGACTTGAAGGTGTCTTGCGAACCATTTTAAGGAATGTGTCTTCACAATTTATTTATTATTAAATGCATAAGGCTGCCCAACTCCATAATGACTCTCAGTGGCATACAATTAATAAAAAAATTACCTTAAAAGTGCAAATAACTAATATTGCCTCCATCTCAACTCCAAGCCACTTGGAAGCGGCTTTGAGTCTTCTTCAGTTGTTCTGATGTGGTAGTAAGTCTGACACCAGACTTACTCTATTGACAACATAGGGTGCCTTGAGGGAAGTCTGAAGTGGCATGGTCAGGACAGTGATTAACCTATCTCCTACTAGCTGTCTAATTGTTCTGTGGACATGTCTTCATCCTAAGCACTGCTACTCTTGTCTTTCCTGTAAAAGATCATACCTGGCTTCTACAGCCTCATATTCTGCATACTAATCTCCAATGTGATTATTTCTTCAGAACAGAGGTCAATATACACCTTGGAAGTTTGAAACAGTTTGTGTGGTGCAAAATGATTTGACAGAGTTCCTAGGCATTTTTTTTTAACTATTGTCCTCCCAGTTGTCTGGTTATTTTCTGTTTTCATTTCAATAGTACTAATGCTAATCCATAGGGATCATAGAAGATTGATAGTGCTATCAGAATTTTTCCTCCTCCCAGATTGATGTAAGTGGGAGATTTTAGCTGAAGTATGCCTCTATCCTTTATAAACTACTTGTTCCTAGACAATTTCTTGTTTGCAAATTTTTAATTTGATTGGTTTGGGATAACTTGAAGCAATTTTATATTTATTTCATACATATTCAATCTCTCTCTCCCTCTCTCTCTCTCTCTCTCTCTCTCTCTCACACACACACACACACACAGAGAGAGAGAGAGAGAGAGAGAGAGATTAGATTTCTCTTCATTCCTTTGATATTTTGATCATTGTGTGAATCATATGTGGGGCAATTGACATCCATATTAGTTTTTTAGTCAATTGTATTCTCGGAGGGAAAAAAAACAATACTAAGTTAGAAGGATAAATGTGCAAGAGGTAGAAGGACAAAAACCAGTTTCAGATAATGTCAGTCAGAAAATGAAAAAGTTCCAAATAAAAAAGGAAACTGTATGGAAATGATTCAGAGAAAGAAGCCCCAAGCATATCTTCACTAATTCGATGAAATCCAGTAAAACAAACTACATCTCTCTTTCTTGTTCATGCTTATTGTTTTTGTTGTAGGCTGAAGCATTCTCTGCATGTAGAGTGCTCCTGACAACAGGAGTCAGGTCTGAGAAACAATCCATGAAACAGGTTTTATAGCTAGAATTGAAAGGTGATATATGTACAGGAAATAAATACATTATAAGGACCGGCAAAAGCTAACATCTAGCCAACTACATCTTAACAGAAGAAGTTTCAAAGGTGTATATCACTTCAAAGGAGATTTGACTGAATCCTTCAACATGGATCAATTAAAACTCATTGATTCAAATTGTTAAACTGAATTAGCTTCCTTTGAATGGCTTTGAAAAGATTCAAAGGCGATTTAATGGCTCAGTGAATGCCTTAGCTTTGCAGATTTCTGATAATGACATGAGTAATGTCAAGTGGGTTTATCACCTCTTCAAATGCTGCCTTGAAATGCTGTTTGGGATACATGTGCCCTATTCAGACTACATCTCTTCAGCAGTCCCTTTTCATTTGTCTTTTTTCTTTAATTCATATTTATCCTGTTAAGTTCTGCGCATGGGCGCAAGGAACAGAGACGAGGCAGTGAACAGTGAACTTCAACTCTTTATTAAACTTTCTGAACAGAGCAAAAACCTAGGGCAGCAGCAGCCCTTTTATAGGGCAGGCTGCTGATCTAGTAACCAATGAGAAACATGGAGTGTTAAACGCTTGAACCAATGAGAGTGGCTCGTTAACAGCCAATCAGATTCCCCTAAACGGACCAATCCGATATCGCAATTATCGGCCAATCAGAAGTGCAGGATTAGAACCCTGCTTTTTCTAAAGGTTTGATAAAACTTTATTTAAGCATTTTATTAGTTCATAACACCCCTTCCCCCCGGGTTCTGTTTAAGGGGTACGGTGACGTAATCCTTGAGATATGAAGGTTGTTTTGATTGTCTATTAGATTTGTGCTGTCCCACTGGTTCCTGTCTGTAATTTGGTTTCGGCGGGATATTTTTGGGCATATCAGGTACCGGTGGTTCCGCATCCTCATTGGATGACTCAGTGCCGCTAATGCTCTCGTTGTTGTCCTCCGATCTTTGCGGGCTTGCTTCTATTGAGGTATTCCTCTGTGGCAAGGACATTCCCCTCCCTGATTCTCCTTCATTTGTCGCACCCGATTGTTGACTTCCTTCGCTTCTGCTTTCCACCATCTTGAATTCGGTTTCTTCGACATCCCCTCCCCTCTCAATTTGGGAGTCACCGGAGTCGCAGAAACTGGATTGTAGCCTAGAGCGAAGCTTATCTATATGATGTTTCCATATTTTTCCGTCGCAGGTTTTCACATGGTACGACCTGGGTCCAGTGGCTTGAATTACACTTGCCTCAACCCACAATGGTTCGCCAGAGAGGTTTCTGGCGAAAACTAAGTCGCCTATCTTGAACTCGCGGCATTTTCTGCTCGATCCATAGGGTTTCTCTGGCTCGTAAGACGAGTGAAGCCGGTCGAGGTGGGAACGGAGCTTGCGTCCCATCAACAGTTCAGCTAGAGTCTTGTAGGTGACGCTGTGTGGAGTGATGTGTTGGAGTGGGAGTATTCTGTTTATTTTGTCTTCAATGTCCCCATAGTCCATTTTGTGGAGGGTTTTTTTTAACAAATTGTACCATGTGCTCGGCTCTTCCGTTAGTCGCAGGGTGCACTGGTGAAGTTAGCGCATGGCGAATACCTTGGTCCGCAAAATATTGTTCAAAGGGTAGAGCGGTAAACTGGGGTCCATTGTCGGAGACCAGAACGTCTGGCAGCCCGTGCGTCGCAAATAGCCTGTTCAATTTCCGGATGACAGACTCGGTTGTAGTACTCTTCATTTCGTGGATCTCGAGCCAGTTGGAATAGGCATCCACTGTTAGTAGGAATCTATGTCCCTTAGTAGGTCCCGCAAAGTCAACATGGATGCGGAACCACGGTCCCGGGGGTGTTTCCCATTCTGTTGGAGTTGCTTTAGGTGGGGCACTGCTAACTTCTTGGCACTTTAAACAAGTCTTTACCCAGGCTTCAATTTGTTTGTCGATGCCCGGCCACCACGCGTAGCTTCGTGTGAGCACTTTCATACACACGATGCCGGGGTGACCCTCATGCAGTGTTTTTAATACTGCTCGTGGTAATTGCTCTGGAACAACGACTCTATCCCCCCATAGGATGCAGCCTTTTTGCGAAAAAAGTTCTGTTTGCCGGTTCCTGAAGGGGGTGAAGTCCTCAGGGGTTTGTTCTATTGGCCATCCACGTTCGACCCAGCTAAGAACTCGCACCAAGATAGGATCGCGTTTTGTTGTGATCGCAATGTCTCTGGCTGTTAGTGGTGGTGAATGTAGGGTTTCAATGTGGAGTGTCATAAGGGTTGGAGCTGGGTCATCGAAGGTTTCCAGAAGTGGGGCACGGCTCAGTGCATCAGCATGGGGAATGGCTTTCCCCGGGCGGTGTTGCAGTCTATAGTTGTACGCAGCTAGAAACTCTGACCAGCGAGTCATTCTAGGTGATAATATATAGGGGGTTGGCTTGTCTCCTGCTATAATCCCCAGCAAAGGTTTGTGGTCAGTAACAATAGTAAAAACTCATCCATACACATATTCATGAAACCTTTTAACAGCAGATACAACAGCAAGGGCCTCTTTGTCGATTTGACTATAGTTACGTTCAGCCTTTGATAGGGTCCTTGAAAAATAGGCAATAGGGGCCTCACTACCGTTTGGTAACACATGGCTCAAAATGGCTCCAACTCCAAACGGTGATGCGTCACATGTAATTGTTAAGGGCAAAGTCTCGTTATACTGCATTAAAACAGCGGTTAATAAGTTTTTCACTTGTTGGAATGCGTTTTCCTCTCGGTGCCCCCAAACCCAGGTTGCTTTTTTGTCGAGAAGTCTATGTAGGGGCTCAGCTACGGTCACTTTGTGGGGCAGGAAGATGTTGTAAAAAAATTAATGAGCCCCAGAAAAGCTTGGGGATCAGTCTTATTTCTGGGTCTTGGGACATTTTTGATTGCTTTTAGTTTGCTATTAAGTACCCCAGGAACTCTACTTTATCTGTACACAGTTGACATTTATTTTTTTTAACCTTAAGGCCAGAGTCTTTAAATTTCTGGAGAATCAATTTGAGACGTTTTTCTAGTATTTCTCTATTTAAACATCATCAAAGTATGGTACGACCCCTTTGATCCCTTGTAAGAGTCTCTCCATCAAACTTTGAAAAATCCCTGGGGCTACGCTCGCTCCAAATTGGAGTCGGTTGCACTTAAAGGCGCCTCGGTGCATAACGATAGTTTGTGCCTCTGCTGTTTTTTTATCTATAGGCAGTTATTGGTCCACCTGTGCTAAATCCAAGTTAGCGAAGACTTTTCCGCCCCCAGGGAATGGAGGTGTTGTACCACCGGCACCGGGTAAACGTTCTGTTGAAGGGCGTGATTAAGGGTGGCCCAGTAGTCCCCACAAATCCTTTACGATCCATCCAGTTTGATGGGTGTTACGATTGGGGTTTCCCAACGAGTGTGGTCAGTTGGTTCTAAAACACCCTGGGCTATTAATTTATCAAGCTGCTCGTCAATCTTTGGTTTAAGGGCAAAAGGTACCCGACGAGGCTTAAGGCGGATGAGGGCTACTGCAGGGTTAAGGTTAAATGATATCGGGGTCCCCTTGTACTCGCCTAGTTTGTCTGCAGAGACATCCTGGAATTCCTGGATGAGGGCCTCCTCCCAGTCGTCGCTTCTGGTTTGGTGAATGCCGGCTACCTCAATCCCAAGTGGGGCGAACCATTGAAGGCCTAACAAGCTAGGCCGGTCACGGTCGGCGACGTTCAGTGGTAATGATGCAGTACGGTTTTTGAATGATACTTGGACTTGGCTGGATCCAACGACCGGAATTCGGTTTCCTTGATAATCCTAGAGTATGATTCTTTGGGTTCTGAGGTCTTGCCGCCAGATGGCAGGGATTAATTCTTTAAGGGTCTTCCAGGAAACCATCAAGAGGGACGATCCTGAATCGACTTCCATCACTCAGGGCTGGTTTTCGATGGTGACCTTCACTCGGATCTTCTTTGCATCCAGTGATGAGGCGTGACCAATTGTAATGGTTTGGTGTGCCTCTTCTCGTTTTGTTGAAATGGCCAGTGGTTTATTTCTGTAGGAGTGTTTGTTCCATTGGTGGTTCAACCGTTCCCGACTCACAGGATGATTCCCTGTAGTCTGGCAGTAGTTGTTCTCCCTCTGAAATGGGCTGGATCCTTGCTTGCTTCTGCAGACTTTTCCGATGTGGCCTCTTTTCCCACAGAAATGGCAGAGCGCATCAAATAATTTGCAGTCTGATCGCGGGTGGTTTGCCCCACAACCCGCGCATTGGTACGGTAGTCTTTGATTCCGCTGGTGACATTGGTCATGTTCAGACCAGAGCCGGTTGACCTCCTCTTCATTACTTTCTGATGACGATTCGAGGTTCTCATGGTGTTGTGTCCCTCTCTAGGTGAGGTGAGGTATCGCTGGCGAGCTGACGGAGCGGTGCGTTGGTACGGCGCATTTGGGCAGCCGACTTCCTGGTTGCTTCTGCTGCAGTAGCGTCTTTATGACATCAGAAAAGTCGATGTCCCCTTTTGCCATGATCTTGCTCTGCACGGTTGGTTCATCTAATCCCAGAACTATTCGGTCTCTCAGAGCTTCTTTGAGGTCCGCAAACCCACAGAGGCCCCCCATGTTCTGGAGATCTGCGATGAAATCTGCAACACTCTCTCCTTTCCGCTGGTCTCTTTGGTAAAATTCATGTCTTTGGACAAGCGTTGGTACAGCAGGTGCATAGTGGGCCCGTAGGAGGGCGCGAGGATGTCCCAGTCCATGGTATTCACTTCAGCCGGTTTTGCCAGTGCCTTGGCCATTTTAAAGATGGCTGGCCCACAATGGGTCAGGAACACTGCTCGCCTTTTCCCTGTAGTGGCATCCTTCAAGTTGTTGGTCTCCAGAAACATCTGGAACCGGTCTATATACGAGTCCTAGTCTTCTTGTGCCGGGTCAAATGGAGTGGGTGGTATGGTGCCGACGGACATGGTTTCCGCTGTCGATGTGCCTTCAGCCATGTGCTCTTTTTGGTGCTCTGTAGTGTTCAGTCAGCTCTGATGTCTCCGCATCCAATCCTCGTCGTCAGTGTTAAGTTCTGCGCATGGGCGCAAGGAATGGAGATGAGGCAGTGAACAGTGAACTTCAACTCTTTATTAAACATTTTGAACAGAGCAAAAACCCTAGGGCAGCAGCAGCCCTTTTATAGGGCAGGCTGCTGATCTAGTAACCAATGAGAAACATGGAGTGTTAAACCCTTGAACCAATGAGAGTGGCTCGTTAACAGCCAATCAGATTCCCCTGAGCGGACCAATCCGATATCGCTATTATCGGCCAATCAGAAGTGCAGGATTAGAACCCTGCTTTTTCTAAAGGTTTGATAAAACTTTATTTAAGCATTTTATTAGTTCATAACATATCCTTTTTGTACTTGGAGAATTAGTCTAAATGGGTCTGAGATAACATGTTTGCTATTAAACTATTGTATATTAATATGGACTATTTCTTTATATGGTAGCTTATTACATACAGTACTATAGTAACTTACACATTTCTCAGATTTTTTAAAGCAAACACATGAATGCACAAACAGCATGTTAATTGTCATCTCCCAGAGATATTAGCATTGCCAATGAATCCTGCCAAAAAGCCTATCAGCCAAGAAATGCAAATGATTGAGAAATGGTGAACTCCTCAATAGTTAATATGGCTCACTTTTTAGTCAGTTTTCAAAATATTTTTCAATTGCTGTACAAAACCAGACAGAGGTTTCTGGACAGCACTGTTAGATGCCTGAGGCCTGAGAATATCAACTCAGCAACCTGTACTGTTTGGAATCTCAATTTACCAATGCCCATTAAATCTTATCATTTTTGAATCTCAGATTTGCACAAAAAGGTGAACACTTGATTTTCTATTAGGGCAAGAAATTTCTGAAGTCTGAATCCCTGATAAGAATCCCACTCTGTTATACTTCTACCCTGGTACAATATATCATTTCATCACTAGTTCATTTTATTCTGGAGCTAATCAATTGATACCTCAAGTCTGTAAGTTCGTCAGGCAAAGGTCTCAACATCAGCATAGTTTGAATTCAATGGGGGGGGGGTCAAATTCTTACTAGTACTGATCTTCAAGGAAAGAGACTCTGAAAAAAAGTGTGCCAGTAAGAGCTAGCTTTGAAGAACCTGTAGGCCTGCCACAAAATGGTTCTCGCTTGCTGGGCTGCACTCAAAAGGGATGTTCTGCCTTCTGCCAGTAGTGATCAATCCTGATTTATATGCCTAGACTGTTTCTGAGTACACCTGCTTGAACTGGCACTTCTGTGTCTTGCTGAGTCATCTTGATTTGTGATTGACCACATAGAATGGACAATATATACAGAATAGAGAATAACAAAGTTGGAAGAGGCCTTGGTCCTTTTGTCCAGCCCCCTGCCCAAGCAGGAGATCCTATGCTATTCCAGATACATGGCTGTCCTAAAAACTGAAGTGATGGATCACCCACAACTTCTGGAGGCAATCCATTCCATTATTAATTGCTCTCACTGTCAGTAAATTTCTCCTTAATTCTAAGTTGGATTTCTCTTTGATAAGTTTCTATCTATTGCTTAGTATCCTGCCTACAAGTGCTTTGGAGACCCTCTACCTTGTGATATGCACAGGCTAACACAGTGATGGCTTTTCCACATTGCATGCCAAAAGTGTGCATGCATGCACTTGTACACTTGCTCGTGTGCCTGCACCCATGATACAATTCACATGCAACTCCCCTGCCCCCTGCACGACCACCCTGTACTACATGCCTCTGTGCATACACGTACATCTCCCACATGTGCATGGAAGATACTCAACAATCATCTGGCTGGTGGGGGGCACATATGCATGTGTAGTGGGACTCTTCCAGGCGACCTCTCGCATGCTGGCAAAAGTGGCTCTGTGTGCCATTTCTGGCACACGTGCCATAGGTTTGCCAACACGGGGCTAACACATTGACAATCTGATTTAAAATCTTAATAACAAGGACCAGAGTCTGCAAGGATGGCTATGACGCTGCTTTTCCATTATTATTTGGGCTCTGGCACTATATTTCTTCCTCATCTTGGTCCTGCACTGAATGCTCTGTCTCAGTTCAAAGATGTGTAGTAAATTCAGATAGAACCTTTAGAAGGAGAGCCCTTTCTACCCAAATCTATGGATGGCAACTGTAATGTAATCTGGGCTTAGCATTGGTCAGAACTAGGAATCCAATGAACAAAAAAGAGACAAGAGGTGTGGAGATGAGTTCAAAGCATGGCACATCAAGATAAACAAGATGGAGCTGTGACTTGAAAAGTAGTTCTCAATATTTTCTCTCAGGAAGTAAGGCCAATAATTAAGCCAAGCTGAGCCACTCCCCATATAGCCTAGGTACATTACTCATTGCAGCAATGCTTCTTAACTTTGGCATTTTAAAATATAGGAATTTCAACTCCCAGAATTCCCCAGCCAGTTGCCATATTAGATTACCAAAGTTGAGAAATACTGCATTGGAATCTATTCACTAACCAGCCTGTTAGCCTCTGTTGTTGTGTCCTTAAAACACACCTCTAATTGGAATTAGATAAGTAAATCTCAGGATCCTAGAAACTGTCACTTGGTTCAGGCAAGGGGTTCTGAGAGTTTACTACATCTGTCTCAGGAAGACTGGAATTATTGGCTTCCATAATGCTAGAAACATTTTCTCTAGGACTATTATTCCGAGAAGTCCAACATTCTCATCTGAAATGATAGTCTATAGTGGGGTGGGCAACCTTTGGACCTCAGGGACCACCAAACTCATAATTTTAAATTCCAGGGACCATTAACCAGTTCTGGCCTAATTTGTGGGTGAGGCTTGGTGGTCATGTGACTGGCTAGGCATGGCTTGTATGTAAATATTATAAATATTTATATAAATATTGAATTTTTTATAAAAAAGAGCAACTTTTACCCCAAATCAGGCAAAGCAGGCAGGCAGATTGATTGCTCACAGAATCACAAATTCATTCAAAGATCTAACTGCCATTGGCTAGCTCAATCTGTTACATAAAATTTGCTTGCAAGCAAACTCATAAAATTTTCTAGCAAGCAAACTCAAAAAATTAACTCACAATACACCATGTATGTAAATATTCAATTTTTTATTTTAAAAAAGAGCAACTTTTACCCAAAATCAGGCAAAGCAGGCAGGCAGATTGAGTTGCTCACAGAATTATTCAGTGATCTATCTATCTGCCATCAGCTAGCTCAGACTGTCACATAAAATTTGCTTGCCGTGAATCTGCACTGAATAAAAGAATCTTCAGTCCTAAAGGGGGTTTGGCTGTGCTTAAAAGCAGAGCCAAAGATCTAAAGACTAGCTAGAAATCAAGAAATACAACCATTTCCTGCTTCCTAGCTAATCTAAATCTCCTGGCACAGCAGAACAACTGATGTTTGGAAAAATAGCAATTTAGCAGGCAAGTTTGCAGGGTATTCTTACCCTGAGTGGGTGAGAGGGTGGGGAGGGTTACTGTGGGCCATGTGGGCGGCGCAGCCTTGTGTTTCTGCACAATTTTCTCTGCAACCCACCAAAATTTTCTTATGGCCCACCAGTGGGCCATGGCCCACCAGTTGGCAACCACTGGTCTATAGTCATTAGTTGCATCAGTACAACTAATATATAGGCCAAGCAGAGAATGGTAGATGTATAAACAACAGAATAAACAAGTCATAGTTTCTCTGGAAATTTGTATTCTGTGGGAATTAGAAAGAAGGCCCTAAGGAGCTTCTTACTTTAAAATTAATTTTATAATTAGCATTAATAAGTTTCAGCATCAAAACCAACTCCGTTTTCCACCATGGCAGACAACAAATGCATTCCATGCACTCTGACAAATTACTGTGAATCGGTCAACAGATTTTATTTTAAAAGGGAATTATAAATTTTTAAACCCATTGCAAAACTGCATGAACTCTTCCTTTGTACAAGCATAAAGTGAGTTGGATTTATGCAATGCCACCAAGAATACCAATGTCAATAGGTGCAAAGGGATTAGGTGCAAAAAACCTTATAAGTGCTATAATGAGATAGGGTGTTGATTTGTAAAGCAGTTGTGCTAATGGGAAGAAATCCAAGCAACTACAGGGCTATTGTTATGCAGTGGATAGTAAACATTATCTATCTAGTAAGTATTTCTATTTATTAACAAGGTGGTTGAAATTTGTAATTTCTATCTACCTTACTTACAGGTGTCTACCTACCTTTAAAGCAAAACTGGTCTAAAACACACAAAATCTATGCCCTCTCAAGACTTGTAGTTTATATTTCTGAAGTGGGAATACATGAAGAACAAGTAACCTTTTTAATGCATTTAAACAAAAGAGAGTCAAAACACTTTTCCATGTATGGATTCCATCCTAACATGGCAGCAAAACAAAATGAAAGAAGCCCTCTTAACTATGCATATTGTTATGGACACAGTATTTCATTAATCTATCATCCTTCAAAGTAGCAATATATTCACAGCAAGAAAAAAAGACAAGGTCCCTTATTTTAAAGACAATCTTCATCAAAAACATGTCTGAGAGAAGAATTCAACAAAGGAGTGAAATCCCTTCTGTTTACATGCTACCATCCTGAACAGAATCCTCTCCTTCCAATGAATGCTTTAAAAAATGTAGTTTTTAAATGATGCTTTAATGACATGTGCGATTTAACCAATTGCGCTCTGTTATCAATGTTATTGAGACAGCAAAATTGTTCAAATAAGACTGCATGCTTGCTCACTTTTCTAGGTAGAACTTCATCCCAAATAATGCTAGGCCAAATATTTATTTGTTTCAATATTATCCAAGAGAATTTGATGAAAGAAAAAAATGCTTTTATAATTATTTTCAAAGGAAAATTAAAAATATGAAATTAAAATAGACTGGGGATGGTCCTGAAACTTGCAACAATTAATTTGTTGAAAAAACATGTGTATTCATATCCAGTTTTTTGGTACAGATGGGAAGACAGTAAGAGTGATTTTCAAAGATTGAAAGTATGGAGAGCTACAGTGAATGATGGAATAAACTAACCTTACTTAGATTTTTCACCCACATTCAATTACTTTTGTTAATTGTTTTCTTTCCTGTCTTTTCCATAGCACTTAGTTTGATAAAGCGCTTTATAGTGCTTTGGAGTCCTCTGTTAGCAGTTTACAGAGTCAGCATATTGCCCCCAACAATATGGCTCCTCATTTTACCAACTTAGGAAAGATGGAAGGCTTAGACAACTTTGAGATGGTCAAGCAGTGGGCAGAATTCACTTGCAATATTGCATTCTAAGCACTGCACTACCACGACTCAATATTTCTTGATCCAAAAGATACAGTAATAAATAGATTATTTATATATATGTCATCTCTCCTGTGACCAGGAATCTTTTCTCCTGTGACCAGCAATTGTCTTGGCTTTGAATATACCAACTAATGCCCAAGGGAAAATATTATTGGAAAACTTCTCCTATGAGCCTTTTTTTTTTTTTTTTCAAATTAGGAAATCTGATAGACAGGCAGGTTGCAAAACAATAGTAGGATGTTACTGAGGAAAAGTAAGAAAAAAATAAACCAACCATCAGCTTTAACTATCCTGCAATAGGATAGTAAAACTCCAAAGAGATCTTCAAAAGAAATTCTAAAGCACACTGAGAATGCAATAGAAAAACAGTAGCATTAAGAAACCTTTCAGATAACTGACAGTTTTCTCTACATTATTTGTCCCAAATGAACATTTTATAAAGGATTGTCAGAGTGCAACTCTGAAAAGACTACTTGAAAATAATAAGGCGAAGAATGTCTCGGGGGAAATGTAAATGAAACAGTAACAAAATATCGCACTTTGATAATAGAGAAAGAGAGATAATGAGGATGGGGAACAAGAAGAAGAATGATAGTTGTGAGGCTGATGAGTTTATGTATGACAGTAAGGCTGGTTGCAGCCTATTTGGAAGCAAAAAGAAACTATAAAAAATGCACAATGCTCCTGAGAATAGCGAGATGATACTTGTTATTTTTGTTAATGACAGATTGGATTTTGGTGGGCAGGGATAAAAACTATTCTTGTAGGAACCATATCTCACACCCAGTTAATGTGCTCCACAGTTAGAAACATCACTCATCTCCATCCAAGGGAATGTTTATTTATGAGTCAAAGGAGAGTGTTTGTCAAATATTGCTTATCATATGTTAAGCTTCTTTCATGAAGACAAAAGCTGTGAGATAATTGAGCATTGTTCCATTAGATCAGCAGTATATACATTGCATTCCTGAACTTTGAAGGGACTTATAAAATGGGATAGTTTCAATAACCAACCACACAGCAGCTTAACACTTAGTGCCTTTCCCTGGTTTTAAACCATGAAAAATCAGCTTCGCCTCTTGGAAATAATATCACAATTTGATTCGTTTTGTTTGTGGCAGGGCATACAATGTGGCATACAACAGCAAAACAAAGCAAATGTGGCAATGATTGTACTTTAAAAAGAACATAAATGAGCAATTTTCATATACTGCTCATGTAAAAAATAACTTACTATATAATACATTACATCTGGAAAAGTAGGGCTTAGATTATTAACTAGTCCTAAGAGAATAAATGCTTTATTCTTGTCATCATGAGATTTGCTTTGAGCCAAGCCCGCTTGGTGGCATGGCAGCAGTATTTTGTAGTTCTATCTTGATTGATTGATTGGATGTTTTTATTCCACCTTTATTACTTTGTAAGTAACTCAAAGCAGCAAACATAGCTAATACTCCTTCTTCCTTATATTTTCCCCACAACAAACTCTATGACGTGTTGTGTTGAGAGTTTGTGACATTCCCAAAGACTAGAATTCACAGTCTTCTGGTGTCTCTAGCACTTTTGCCATTTCTTTACAAAATATTAAATCAGCCTTTCCCAATCTTCTCACAATGATTTATTTGTGTTTCTGGATTTACATTTTCTACCATATCTAGAAAGGCACAGACTAAAGAAAGCTGTTTTAGGTGCAACCCATCAAGTATATTTAATAACTTTTAAAGTTTGGAAACTTTCCAATTGCTTTTTATTATGTTGACATTTTAAATGTCAGACTTTTTTTCTTGTTGATGCAAGTTAAATTTAACATGCTACACCTTGGTTTCTTTATTGTTTGCTTTGATGCTATTATATAGTTTTATTTTTAATTTGTGATGCAAATTGTATTGGGGCTATATGAGATAAAGCAGGGAAAAATAACTATAACTATAAATAAAATAACAGCTCAATGAATTAATAATGTTTGAACATTCCTTGGCATGCTTGAACCTAATAATACAGATTCTATCCTTCTTTGACTCTTTGTAAGTGTTTTTTTCTAAATTTAATTTGTAGGACTAAAACCCAATGTTGTATGAACCAGTGGGGCTTCTTTTGTCCCCACAAGTTCTACACACCATTTGTTCCAAGGGTACACCAAATCTCTAGAGATGGTTGGGTGAAGAAATCAAGAGCCGCAGAAATACAGGAATGCAGGAATATCCTTCCCTACTTTCTGAACCAAAGTAATTCACCATTGGAGGAGGTCAATTGGACCAAATGCCAGTGATTCTATTACTTTCCTATTTCTTCTTCCCTATTACTTCTGCTTAATTCTTTGCAAGAGACCCGAGACAGTACAAAATAATGTTAAAGTCAGGGCTTCTATGACTGCAGAACTAGGGACAAGTTGAAATAAGTCAAATGAAGATAAGCCTACAGATCCAGACACAGAGATGCAATATTTTTAATGCTTTTAAACTTAGAAATTGAATGTTGTTTCTAGAAACTGACTTCATAATAAATAATTGTCTAGCTTTAAAACATTTTGAAATATATTTGCCTTTAGTACTTGCCTTTAGTATTTTCTTTATTTTGTTACCCTCTATATGTACTTTTGTCTACAAGTAGAAGGATAAACAAAGTGAAATGTAGCTGAACAAATCAATTTTCTACATCTACCCACACAGGATCAGTTGTTTCACCTTTAATCAACTTGTTCCTCTGAAATTCCTCTGATTCCAAAGACATTTTTAATTGTATCTAAATCCTTTAACTTCTTCATTTTGGAGGTTTTCAAGTTTACTTTTACTTCTATAAATAAACAGGTTAGTCATGTCAGAAGTCCAACTATATAGGATGAATAGCAGTTTGCCTTATATCTGGACAATGTATTTTTCTACAGTGATAGATTTTCTGGACACAATCTCCAAAGAATGTTTATTCAGAGTTTCTCTCATGAAATTCACTTTTTTCTTTGTGATCATATGCCTCAAGTGGATTGTTGTCTTTTCTTGGCTCCATGATTGAAAAGGGAAATAAAAATGATTGCAAATTTTGAATTATAAATGTTCTAAACTTGTTCTTAAACCTGAAGCAAAGCACCAGCAACATCTGTTGGTGTTTTCTGATGAACATAAAAAGGAGATCTGCGCCAGGAGAAAATAAGCTAAGAAAAGTCCATTCTCACACATGCATACATGTAGAACAAGAAGTGACAGTGTTCTTTTCGGAGAAGGGGGATGCAATCCCACTGCAAACATCCAAGTGAGAGGTCTTCTAAGCAACAGTTTGAGAACCACTTCAATGACATGCTTAGAGGCACTAGATGCTCAATTCTAATCCTGTATAAAACTAGGTGGATAACTTTGGGTCACTCACTCTCAGTTCTAGGAAGAGGCAATGTCAAAACTCTTCCAAAATGTCACCATACTGGAGAGAGAGGGCAAGAGTGAACTTCTGTTGATATTCTTAAAGCTTTCAATAAAATATGATGTTAGAGTGTTTGGATCAGCTAGGAGCTGAGAGTGTTACTTCAAAGACAACTCATTCTTAACTCTTTGGGTGCTATTGCAAATAAATACTGAAAGACATGGATCACATACTTAAGCACTGCAGGTTGAGGTAAAAGATCAGTTGCAGGTTGTGTGTGCATGAATTCTGATTTGTAAACCCATGGCAGCCTATGTGAATAAGACATTTGCCATTTTAAATGCTAAAGAAAGATCTCATTCTCCAATCTGCTTACATTGTAAACTGCTGTTATATGGCAGTGAACTGTGATTAAAAATAAGAATTGTGAACTAGAAAAATGCATCTGAAGGTATTTTACAATTTCATCTTCAGGTTGCCCTTTTAAACACCTGAATAGTAATATGTAGTTGGGCTCTACAGTATTTCAAATTCAGTTTGTAAGCTGTGCTTTGGAATTGTTGAAGAATATATTAGAGCAACTACATCTTTCCCATAAATTTGCAAAGAAGCTGTTATTCATCCTGTGCTATCCTGGAAACATATACAGTCACTTTAATGAACAATGAACAAGTCCTAAAGTCGTGCTCCCTACATTGTATAGCATCTCTTTTTAATCAAATCTGAAGCACTTCATAGACTTAATATATAAAAACTGTTCTTAATTTTAATTTAAAAAAGCAATTATCTCTGGAATTTGAAACCATTAACTTGAGAAAATCCAACATTTATATAAAAGGAACCTGATGATTGGTTGTTATGACTAACCTCTTCTCATCCATCTGAAGTTTATAAGGCTACATTGAACAAATAGAAGAAAAGAAATAAATATATAGGTAGTCCTTGACTTACGGCCACAATTGAGCCCAAAATTTATGCTGTTAAATGAGACATTTGTTAAGTGAATTTTGCTCCATTTAACGACATTTCTTGCCACAGTTGTTAAGTGAATTACTACAGATGATAAGTTAGTTAACCTCATTGTTAAGTTAATCTGGCTTCCCCATTGACTTGACTTGCCAGAAGGTCCCAAAAGGGGATCAATCACATGATTTTGGGACACAGCAATGGTCATAAGTATGAACCAGTTGCCACGCATCTGATTTTTGATCACATGATCATGGGAATGCTGCAAAGGTCGTAACTGCGAAAAATGGTCATGTCACTTTTTTCATTGTTTTTGTAACTTTGAATGGTCACTAAGTAAACTGTTATAAGTTGAGGACTGCCTCTGTGTGTGTGTGTGTGTGTGTGTGTGTGTACATACATACATACATACACACACACAATCATGGTAAGGTGGGAAAGATAAGCACAATTTGGGATTGCATGGCATTGATTCTCTCTGTTTAGGTTACTTTTCTTCCTTTTCATTCAGTCTGCTTTTTATTCTTTAAGGAACTAGAGATGTTTTCAACTAGAAGTTGGGCAGAGCTTTCTCGGTGGTAAATGCAAGTTAGTGGATATAACGCTTCACTTATGGAGCAATACTGATACATATCGCTTGTCAGCTACTCTTCAGGAGACATTTGTTAGCTTTAGCCTCTAAACATGGGAGAAAATAAATTTATTTAGCTTTTCAGTTGACTGCACGATAAAGTTAGTATCCTTCTAATGACATTTCCAATTTCTTCATAGGAAGAATCTCATTATTACCCTGATGTCATGCATTCTCCCAATGGTATCTGATGGGTCTGTTTCCATATTTAAATTAAAAACAAGTGAATGTTTGTTATGTCTCCCATTTGAATAAATGCATTTGTACTAACACTGGATAAAAATGAAGTTTGGGGTGAGCATCAATCAATCTATTAATTATGCAATAAAGATTTATCTGCATAATATACTGGGCTATTTTAAGAATGATTTGACTTGAAATGTAAATTATATGCAGAAAAGGCTCCAATGCTGTGAAAAAGAAAATCAACATCTACACAATTTGTATGACAGTTAAAGGTTAATAGAATAATTTCTCACATTGAGATCCTGTTATCAGGTTTAATGAGAAGAAAGATGAACTTAATAACAATAAATTCTGTACCTGTCAATAGTGGTGTCCCCTAAGGCAGTGTTCTAGGACCAACTCTCTTCATACTCTTCATAAATGACCTC
Organism: Hydrophis major; assembly: GCA_033807585.1. Taxonomy (NCBI): domain Eukaryota; kingdom Metazoa; phylum Chordata; class Lepidosauria; order Squamata; family Elapidae; genus Hydrophis; species Hydrophis major. The sequence goes on along the minus strand of CM066329.1, from coordinate 301,391,407 downwards.
TGTGATCATATTAAGAGCAACTGCATTCTTTTCGCTAATGATGTAAAGCTATTCAATACTACAGACAATACTGCTACCCTTCAAAAAGATCTTGACTATATATCAGAATGGTCAAACAAATGGCAACTTCAAATCTCAACAAATAAATGCTCTGTCTTACATATTGGCAAAAAAAATCAAAAAATACAATACAAGCTGAATAGTCAAGATCTTGTTGATGATCCAAGCTCTGTAAAGGACCTTGGACTACTCATCTCTAATGATCTAAGTGCTAGAGCCCACTGTAACTACATAGCCAAAAAAGCATTAAGAGTTGTTAACCTAATCCTACATAGCTTTTTCTCTGGTAATATCACACTATTAACTAGAGCATACAAAACATTTGCTAGACCAATACTTGAATACAGCTCATCAGTCTGGAACCCACATTACATATCTGATATTAGCACAGTTGAGAAAGTCCAGAAATATTTCACAAGAAGAGTTCTCCACTCCTCTACTCGTTGTAGAATACCTTATGCCACCAGACTTGAAATTCTAGACCTAGAAAACCTTGAATTACGCTGTCTTTGGTCTGATCTAAGTATGGTATATAAAATCATACATTGCAATGTCCTACCTGTCAATGAATACTTCAGCTTCAACCATAACAACACAAGAGCACACAATAGATACAAACTCAAGGTTAACCGCACCAGACTTGATTGCAGAAAATACGACTTCAGCAACAGAGTGGTCAATGTTTGGAATACTCTACCTGACTCTGTACTTTCTTCCCCAAACCCCAAAAACTTTAATCTTAGACTGTCTACTATTGACCTCACCCCTTTCCTAAGAGATCTGTAGGGGATGTGCATAAGTGCACCAACGTGCCTACCATCCCTGTCCTATTGTTTCTTTTATTTTTCTTATATGTACCCCTTTCATATATTCATGAAACTATGTGTATACTTATACTTATTATCTTGTAAGCAATTGACAAATCAAATAAATAAATAAAATTCAAGGGACGATGAATCTTTCATTCCAGTCTTTTGTGTCATACAAATTGTATATGCAGAGGAGAATAAAGGATACAACACATATTATTTTTAAGAACAAAAAAAAAAATTTAAAAGTATGGCAGAGGGTAGTTTTCCTTGTTATACAAAACAGATGTGGGCTTTGGCTGTTGGCTCCCTGGTTCACAAGCAGTAAACAATCTTTGTTTACTATTACTATATTACTTGTTTTATTATTATTATATTACTATTTTATTGGTAAAATGCAGGTACCAAATGCAACCTTAAGGAAATCATGAAAAAGTTTATACTGATCTTAATAAATCATTTAATATTTGAAAGTCCGTTTAAAATATTGAATGTTATCAATTAATTGCATAATCTCCTTGGTGTTAATATGCCAGGTATTTGGATAAAAACAGTAAAAGGGTCAATCTTACTCTTCCATCTAATTTTACGTTTCGGTGAATATTTTATAACATTTTAAAAGCAAACTTATTTGGCCATTTGTTTTTATGTATCTAAAACAACAATATCCTAGGAATGTATTTCAGCTGGTTACAAGACCAATTTCTCATACATCTAACAAAAGCAACTAAATAATAAAGATCATATCAATAATAAAGCATCCAATATCATTCTGCATGAAAGGATTCTAAAAATGGCATCTTCAGAATTACCTTGCACTGATAAGCATTGCCTGATCTTTTTCATTAGTCCTTTCAAAGGAAGCCTGTGAAAACAAGACTAAAGGTGAAACAAAGCTGATGATTGAAAAAAAAATACCCTTCTTGCACAGTGTCGATTAATGTGTGTCATAGTATGAATGTTCCATTTTCAAGGCCATCTTGCTGGTATTGTTATTGCATCAAGGCCACACTGCGATAGATATTATAGTCTCAAGGCCATGCTGCTTGTACATTACAATTGCAAAGCACAATGCCATTTGAAGGTGATGACTGTGTGTTAGCAACAGGCAGACTATTTCCAGTCTTCATTTGTGCATTTTCATGCTTGGGTCACTTCTATCTGACTTGTGCATTTACCAGAGTCTTCCCTTTTAAAACAACATTAAATTGGGGCTGCTTTAAAACAGCATGTATACTATGATACTTGTAAAATAAAGTTTAAAAATGCATTTGATATGTTTTGAGCAAAGAAATGCATTGGGACATTTGGGAGGTACAAAAATCTATCAGACAACTAAAATTCAAGCCATGTATGATTCCTACTGAAATTGCCCAATATCAAATTCTGCTATTCTTTCCAGGTTGTTTTTTTTAAAAAAACATAATTTTCCTTTGATCACAGAAAAATCTGGGCATACAGGAATACCTGTGAATAATGGTCTTGACCACAGATATTTATGGAAATGTTTTTAAAAGATGAAATATGAGGCAAATAGCTCAGTAGGCTTTAAGGGTTGATAGGCACTCTGATGTCCACAAGCAATAACTTGTAAGTCCCAAAACTCTGTGATTGTATCGGAGGCTTCATAGAAACGGTGCTGTTTGAAGTTTATCCTTCAATATGCCATCATGCCTACTTTCAACAAAACATAAAAGGATAAACAGCACCGTTTCTATGAAGTCTCCGATACAATCACACAGTTTTGACACTACAACTGTCATAAATATGAGTCATAAATATGAGTCAGATCACATGACCATGGGGAAGCTGCAATAGCCATAAGAGTGAAAAAATGATCATGGGTGACTTTTTCGCTGCCACTGTAACTCTGAACTCTCACTAAATGAACTTTTATAAGTCATGGATTGCCTGTATCTATAATGATTGGAAAATCCACAATACATGTACTGATCCTTAGCCCAACTTAACATTGAAATCCTAACCCTTCTTCACCCACATTCTTCATTTTATTCTTTTTTTAGAAATTAGAGCCTGTAAACAAAGTATTTTTCTCATTACCTGTTAAAATATTATGCAGTGACACATACCAGATAGTTTCCTGCTTTCATTATTATATTTTTAAAAACTTATGAATACTTCCATGGTATCCATTCTTCATTTTCTCAGTTTATAGATAGCAACAGTGGAGAGATTCAATTTTTTTTATTATAGGTTCTGTGGGTGTGGTTTGGTGGGGAAGGATACTGTAAAATCCCACGTCAGAAGTGGTATTTGCCTGTTCTCTGAACTACTTAAAATTTCCACTGCTGGTTCTCCAGAAATGGTTAGAACCTGCTTAATACCACCTCTGGATAGCAAAAAAGAAGCTTAGGCTCTCATAAAGCTGTTTCACAATTAGGAAAGTTGTACCCTGTTGCCAAGGAACATAAATAGAAACATATGAATAGAAATGGAATTGTGCAGTGGGGAGAAAGATTTGCATATATCAAACAGTTGGTGAATGCAGATAACATATTTCGTGATCATTTGGAAAATTACAGCAAATATTTCCTAGTGCATGGATTTAATGATCAGTGTCATCTTCTTTTATGTTATCCAAAGAAAGGCAACACTGCTGTCTCAACAATAAACTTTCAGAGTAACACTGTGTCAATATATGGAATATGAAACTCTTAAAAATTCTTACAACTGCTCCATTAACAGTTGCAGAATAGGCCTAAGGAATACAATAACCAGTTCTTTATTTTTATTTTTAGCCTTTTTTCAGAGTTTGTATTATTTAGATTTTTTAAATTTAATTGGCCTTTTAGAATGGAATCATTATTTTTTGTTTCCAAATGGTATCATAAATAATTTTTGAAAACTCAATAAAACTTATAGTATTAAAAAACAGGGAGGAATCAAGGGGGCACTACAATGTAACCTTGGCAGTGTTTTTGATGGGATTAAAATTCCTGTTCAAAATTTTATTGTAAAGATTACAGAAACATCGTCAAAAACAATATCTAGAAAAATTGTTTTACAAATAATACTAGCATACTATAATTTCTTCAAGGAAATTATTGAATCTGTCATCTGCACCTCTATAACTGTCTGGTTTGGCTCTGTAACCAAACAAGACAGACACAGATTTCAATGGATGATTAGAATTGCAGAAAAAACAATTCCGACCAATCTGCCTTCCATTGAGGACCTGTATAATGCACAAGTCAAAAAGAGGGCTGTGAAAATATCTATAGATTTCTCACATCCCCAACATGAATTGTTTTAACTTCTACCCTCAAAATGACATTATAGAGCATTGCACACCAGAACAACCAGACGCAAGGACAGCCATCACTCTGCTAAACAACTAATTTCCACAACATTGTCAAATTATTTACAAAGACTGTATTGCTATTATTCTTCTCATCCTTCCTACTACATATCTCCTTCTGCTTATGACTACAACCTTGTTGCTTGTATCTTTTTGATTATATTGTTTTACTTATTTTCCTATTATGATTTTGATTGCTTATTTAGTATCATATGACTATCACTAAGAGTTATATGTTATGATTCTTGATGAATGTATTTTTATGTACACTAAGAGCTTATGCACCAAAGACAAATTCCTTGTGTACCCAATCACACTTGGCCAATAAGGAATTCTATTCTATTCCATTATAAATCAACTGCTTGAGTGACCTTTGAACTCTAAGCATAAAGTTAAGTTGCAACATAATTGGATTTGAATTCTGGCAAACTCCGTTTGCTTTGGCAAAACTTCAAATTATTTCAACAAGTTAAATAAGACCTAGAATTAGAGCAAAGGAATATTAATCTCCTAGATTAATAGCACATCAAGATATTTTAAAATGCAGTGCAGGAGGAAGCAAACATAGTGATTACCCCAAAATATGTACATTCCATTAAAAGTTATATGTGTGATAACAACTGATGCTCACTGTATACATGCAAACGAATGAAAATGGGTTTAACCAAGTTGAGTCCTTACTAGCGTGATGGCACAGTGATTAGAATGCAGTACAGCAGGCTATACTGGCTGCCCAGCAGTTCAGCAGTTCGAGTCCAAATGGCTCAAGGCTGACTCAGCCTTCTATCTTACCAAGATCAGTAAAATGAGGACCCAGATTATTGGAGGCAACATGCTGACTCTGTGAACCACTTAGAAAGGGCTGTAGAGTACTGTAAAGCGGTCTATAAGTCTAAGTGCTATTGTTATTTAAAGAACATGCAAAAGGAAAGCTACAGTTACTTCAACTGAAAATTGCTTTTCATTTTTACAGTCAGAATCTGAGGTGTTGTATTATTATTGCATTTTTTCGGTTGCCTACAACCTTATGACAGATAAACATAATTCTATCTCTCTCTCGTCTGTCCCCCCCCCCCCCCTGTATCTGTATGTCCTAACTAATGCATTGCAACATGAAGACTTTCATTGAATGTTATGGAGCATAATCCATCATGTTCATCAACTGCAGGTTATTGAACATATACTTTGAAGTCACAGGAAAAAAAATTGCTAGTGAGTGATTGTCACCCACCCAGCTTCTGGGCCTAAGAAAGGATAACAACCTGGGTATCTCCAGTCCTAGACCAGCTTCTTTCCTGTTATACCAATTGGATCTCCCCTAAAAAAAGTACCAAGCTGGAGGATAGGACAGGCAGGGAGAGAGAGAGATTTACAATGAATGCCCTCGTAGTTAAATTAATTGATAAATATATATAAGTTACAGTTAATGTTAGGAATAGGGATTCTTGAATGAAACCTTTTGAAGTCATCACATGTTATTTCTGGCTAGAAATAAAAACAACTGCACTATTGATCCCATAATATTTTTTTAAATGCAGGATACATCAGCAGATAAAAAGCTAATGGCAACCCTGAAACCTCCAGGATGGCTTCAGCTTGTCAACTGATTGTCAACCCTGAAATAAACCTGGCTGAAGCCATCTTGGAGGCTTCAAAATTGCCAAATAAATATGATTCACTCTTGATCATAACACATTCTGCTGTCTAGGAGAAGTAAAAAAAAAAAAAAAAACTTGTAATGTTTTTAACACAAAATCATGATAAAGAAATAAAAATAAAAATTTATATATATAAACTAAAAACCAATATAACCATCAGCCAGTTGCAAAAAGTAACTCAGAACAGTTTATCGCTTGCAACAATACCTTTAACACCATCAAATAACAATATCTGTTTATACCAGGTCTTTGGCAGGACTGAATAGATAAAAATACCAAAAATCAATCTAAACATCTGCAACCAATCCATAATATCAAATAACTAAATAATGTTTATTAAGCTTCCAGTGTACAAAGAATGAAATGATGACTAATAAAATACAAATATTTTAATTTGTTTATGTATAACCTTAATTTAGTTTTAAATTGCAGGAACGCAAAGCAAACCATAAATGTTATACAACAGAGGATGGCAGGAAATATTAAACAGTTAAACACTGTCTCTGAAATTACTGGTTTCACAGGTAACCTCCTGTTGTTCTTGGCTGACTTTGGTGCCAACTGAGAATTAATCAAAAGAGTCTAAAATGTTATCAGTCAGTATAACTTCCTAGCTCTTGCATCTTCTGAATTTATCTTTTTTTCCCCCTAGTGACATGAGTATGAGAAATACTACTTTCATGCAAATTGACAAAAACACTACAGGGAACCAGGGAAGGACAAGCAAAACTCTCCCATAAGACTATCCATAGTAACTGAATTTCTGCTAAAATGCTGAAGGTTTCTAAAAGATAAATGTCCTGGAAGATTATGCAACCCTTTCTCATTGAATTAAGCTTAAATTTAACATCCTTGAAAACTTACTGGAAGAAACAGCCTTGCCTTTAGATACAGCAAAAGATTACAACTGTTAATTAGTGTTTGGACAAAAGGGAAAAACAGATTAGTTGCTACTTTTTAAAAAATTTAAATTAAATGAAAGGAAATTAAGGTGCATCAGATAAAATTATTTATATTTCCTGTAGATGATTTTGGAGTTTCCTCAAAATAAGAAAATGCTTTTACAATCCATGGCTAGATTATTGATACTCCATTCAAGGTAATTCTAAACTTATAATTCTTTTGTCAGAACTACATGATAGCTATAGAAATCCTCTTCTGGGTTCTTCCTGACAATTCTTTGGTACATAAACATGAACAATTATAATATGCTAAATAGTATAATCAGTGCATATGTTGAATTCATAACTCAGTTGCACCATTGTTCTTCCTACCAGGACATAGTATATAAGTGATGCTTGAGCAGGGTCCATAGGATTGTCTGGAATGCTAGACTTCTTCCTCACAATTTGTTTTCCTTGTTACCTTGTCACATATGCATATATATATATATATATATATATATATATATATATATATATACGTGTGTGTGTGTGTGTGTGTGTGTGTAGCATGTGTATGTGTGTGTTATGTATGTCTTTGGGAAGACATGTACTTTCTTTTGAAGCAGGCAACAGTATTTCATTTTTAATGTGGCCCAGTAAAAATGACAATAACAATTATCTTATCTTAAATCTATCTTACATCTTGCTTCTGGAAATCATCCAGAATATGATTTTGTATTAAGAGGATCATGTTGTAAAAGAAATCAGAACTCTTAAACCAAGTCCTGCCATAGAGTAGAATTCTTGTGAATCTGAACTTGTAAATTTAAATATACTTCTGCATTTCCTTCAATCACTGAAGAATTTAGAGCATGAGTGTCCAAACTTGAAACTTGCCTGGGCCATATTGACTGTAATACATTGAGTGCATTGTCATGGGTTGTATATAAAATATAATTTCGTTGATATACATCACTCTACTATAAAATAAAATAAGTTAAAATAAGTTCTAATCTGGGGCTGCATTACTAGCTATCCAGAGTCATAGGCAGCCTGTAGGCTGCTGGTTGAACATGCTAGTTTTAGAGTATAATGCGTATTATGCTAACATGTTGTTTACCTCCACTCCCCATCTTTATTATCAATAGGGGTATATTGAATAAATTCAAGTAAACTACTGCCTCTTAATAGATACTTGGCAAATATGAAATCATTTCCCCTATTTGCATATTGGCAGAGTATCCAAACAAATTCTGGATAGACCAATCTGTCAAAATGAAGTTATGGATAATTTATCTTCTTGTCATGTGAGTAAATGCAACTTGAATGAAACCTTCCTTTCCAGGGTTGCAACTTTATTAAACTCTCCCCCACCACATGATTTACTGTACTTTATAAACAATCAATATATGTCACTACTATACATGAGTAGAGGAAAACATTAAGAGTTTGTACTAAAATTGCCATAAAAATACAGTTTAACAATTAGTTTTAGGTTACACAGTTTTACTTCAGAAGTTTGTAGAGCTACAAGAAATAAAACCAAACTTGTGAAGTAAAACTATTTCTATAGATAGGAAAATGTGTTCCAAATACCAACATTAAGAGCCCTGGTTTCCGGTTCCGCGTGGCTTCGGTGGCAGCAGGAATTCGCGACTGTTCGCGATTCCTGCTGTGCTTGCCGCCGAGGTGCCCCCGATTCAAATGGGTCAGGGGAATATGGCTGCCCTGTAGAGGCAGCCAAAGAGAGTGGGGAGCCGGACAGGGGGTTGGGGGTGTCGCAGACCCCCTCCTCATCCGGAAAAACCCCTTTTTCCCGAGGTGGTGGAGCGGCGGTCAGTAATGGCCACCACAAAGAAACCTGCAACTGGGTAAGATTGCACTGGAGGAAGCAGGGAAAGTGAAAATGCTGGCTGAGCCGGATCAATCAACAAATCTTAAACACTCTGGATCTGAATCGTTTGAACTGCTGGAAGATACATTGTATCCTTAAGAAGATTGGAAAGCGGCGGAGAAAGCTGTTAAAGGGAAGAAACTTTTTTTTCCTTCACTCTCCCACCCCATAGAAACAGCAGATGAAGATTTGAAATTTATTTGGGCACTGAAGGTGAATTATTTTGAAAGTTAAAGCCAAGGGACAAAAGACTTTTTGGACATTGGATTTAATAATTTAAGAAATCGGAAAACCCTTATTGGAGGTATGGATTTCTGATCATTTAAAAAAAAATTGTTGTAAGTGGGAAGGGAGAAGAAAAAAATTGGAGCAGAAGTTGAAAAAGGAGGAGATTGCCTAGAATTCTAAAGAAAGATATATTGTAATTGGACCTCTTTGATTAAACAGTAACCCCAGAAAGACAAGGAGAAGAAAGAAAAAAAAGTATTAACTTTTGGAAAAAGTTTTTCTCTTCATGATGGCATCACTTGTGGATAAACTAAAAACTGAATATCAAAAATATAAAAAGAAAGAACAAGATGGAAAAGATACTTTGAGCACTCTATTTCAATTTTTAGAAATGGCGGTATGCACTTATAAAAAGTTGACTATGCAGCAGGATGACTGGGACAAAGAAGAAGAGGAAGAAGAAGCCATCTTTGATGAACAATGGTTTTTTTCTGGGGAGGAGGAGAAAGAGGATAAGAAAAGGGGGATTTTAAGGTTTGAAAAAACAACCAAAAAAGAGAAAAATGAGATGAAAGGTGGATGCAAGGTTAGAAAACAACAGAAAGGGAGTAAGAAAAGGGGGGAGGAGAGACAAAGGGGTAAAAAGGGCAAGGAGAAGAATAAGCAAGAGAGAAAGGGGGGAGGACAAGCTTTAATGGTGGGAAGCAAGATTTAAAGAAACAAAGCTTATTTAGAGACAATGGATGAATTTAATTGAAAAAAAGGGGATTCTGGAAGGTACATAAGATTGTGTTTTCATGTGTGTAGAGTAAAATGCTTAAGGTATAAATGAGTATTAATATATATGATTAGTTTTTTTTAATGATATGGATAGTGGTTATATAGGATTTCATTTAGTTATTGCTGTGTTTTTTAACTTTCTTATAAAAGTTATTGTGTAACTTTAGAATGTACTAAACAGAATCCCAAGATAAATTAAGTGTTATATTAAGTAATTTTAAGTTAGGGCAATGTTAAAGGCGTCACTCCAATCAGTGTACAGGAGAAGTATATTAAAAGAAAAAAGATGAATGGATAGCTGGAAATAGAACAGACAAAGAATGATAAGTATTATGAACTGAATTGAGATAAGATAAATAAAATAGAATTAAGAGAGATAAAAGAGGGAAGAAGCTATATAGAAAAATGAAAATGGTAATAAGATATGGAAGAATACATAAAGTGAATACGATATTTGAATTTGTGTCTGTGTGAAGAGTCTCAACCCGGGATCAAGCAGCCTTCAGAAAAGATGTTTCAGGGGTTTTTTTCTATGTTCTATGTTTTGTATGTTTATGAAAGGCAATAAAATTTTAATTAGCAAGAAATATAATTTGGATAATTAGAATGAAATAGAGAAGTTGGGATAAGATATGAAGTTTTACAAATAACGTAAATATCGATATTACAATTTGGAATTATTCTGTATGTTCTATTGGTTTTCTTTCTTTTTTTTTTTTTTTAGAAAAGATTTCTTAAGTTGTTATGCCTTGATTGTTTGTGTATTGTTTTTGTAAAACTAATAAAATTTGTTTAAAAAAAAAAAGAGAGCCCTAAAACAGCTATCCAGCTGTATTCCATTGTGCCCAATGTACTACTAACAACATCATTGACATAGATAAATGAGGCCAATCATACTACAGTTCATCACTTTCCATGGTAAGGGTTTTTTTCTCCTTTAGTAGTATGGTTTTTAGTAGCTCAGTTGGTTCCTTTTTGTCCTCTCTGAGTCTTTTCACATTAGATGATATACAGTTGAAATGAGATCTAGTTATTGTTGTCCCAACTATGCACATACTAAATAATTACATGAACTTTTGGACACTTATATATACTGTACTTAGATTATATAGTATACTTCAACAAAGGGAAAATGGTTTCTAAACAGGGAAAACAAACCTGGCTCAGATCAAAATACACACACACACACACACACACACTACACAAAACACACAGAGAGAGGAGAGACATTTAAAATGCGCCTGAATAGCTATTCTGGCTCAGGGATTTTGTTGGCAGCTTCCCAAATAAATTCTTAGCTTTATCGCTCATCATTCAAATAGATTTTGCAAACCTCTTGTGAGATATCAAAAATTGAAAAGGTGGGTGCATGGGGGGAAAAACCCTCCAAACCTTTGCACACAATGGCTACTTTTCCAGAGATTAATACTTCCTCTTTAGATGTACAAGATTAAACTGGTCTCTCTGAACAAAAGAAGCAACAAAATCATGTTTGCTTTTTTTTAAAAGTGAATTCTGGCCTTGGATGCATGAACTAAACATCAAAGTGAAAAATAAACAGGTTTATTTAGAAAGGTTTGGAAGATTAAGCAACCCTTGTGGTTAATTCTAGAACTAAAATCAGTGTGCATGTTGTGTACTGAGGCAAAAAGGAAGAACAACTGGAGTCTGGAAGTACAGACTGTTAGAATTTCAATACAAAGAACCTATTCAATCACTCTGAAGCTATATGTGAGATGGGCAAGACTCTGAATGAGAAGAAACCTTGGGGATTAAAATGGAACAGATTGACCATTCCTTCTGAATGTCTTCAACTTTAAGCAGGTCATTGGTATCAACCCGAGGAATTAAATTACACACTGTTTTTAATATGGTTTATAGTCCTATTAAAATTATTAGTCTCAATGCTGATTCTCTTTTGAGGTTTATCCATGGATTGAGTTGGATTCTTTCTCCCAATATAGGGCAAACATACCAATTCTCCCTGTCCTAAACATGAAAAATCAAGAATTCCTGAGAGTGGGATATACATCTACTAATAGCGTATACCTAAATATTTGTTTCAAGGAACTTACTTTCCAAGTAGCATGCATTAAATCATTGGAGGGGGAAGAGACATGTTCCCGTTAACAATTACTATCTTGGTTTTTCATAAGCATTCACTAGGATTCAAGAACACAAGAAGTCAATATGTGCTCTGAATTATGGCTAAAGGTTGCAGGTTAGGGTTAGGGTTAGGGTTTGTTTTCTCACTAGAAAGCAATTCCCATCATCAAGTGACATATTCAACTCATAATAATATTCAACTCATTTTTGTGGATGCCATTCTAACAATCCACTTGTTCCATTAAAAGAAGAATCAGTCATGACTCTAGACCAGAAAAGTCAAGATATTTCATTAGGTTTGTTGGTGGAGATGTTGCTATCACTTTCTTGAGGATGAAAGCATGTAATATCATTCTGTTATATGGAAACAGCCAGATTTCCCTGAAGTTTTTCTACAACTTGTAAAAAACAAAGTTCTCTTTCCATTTGAGTTGGCATGGGATTAGTTGGTTGCCAACTGGAATGCCAACCTAGATTTTTTTTTAAGGAAGTGCAGGTATCAGTTCCTTTGTGGAATACAGATGGAATAGAACATACTGGACTTACTAGATCCCCTAGGAAGAGATTCCTGTTGATATCATACTTCTGGGAGACAAAACCTGGAGGCTCTGTCTCATTTGCAGATTCTTTGCTTTCACATTATCTCCTAAAGGAAATCTAATTCTCTCCCTGATGACTTTTAGAAAGATGTTTAAAATGAGCTCTAGTAGAGAGCATTCTTGTTTATGACTCTTATTTTTCTCTTATTTTTTTTGCTTTTGTTTCTGCCCCCCTCACATTGTGTGTATGAGAGAGGGGGGGAAGGGAGAAATAAAGAAAGAGAGAGACAGACAGACAGAGACAGACAGAGAAAGAGAGACAGAGAGAGAAAAAGAGAGACACAGAGAGAGACAAAGAGAGAGAGAAAGACAGAAAGAAAGACAGAGAGAAAAAGAGAGAGATTGTTGTCCTTGTTTTTATATTGCACAATTAAAATGTTTTAGCTGAAATGCACCCTTGATGTTTTAATTAATTTTGCTCACTTTTGAAGCTATTAAAAGATTTTGGTAGAAGATAAACTTAATAAAAAAGAAATACATTAAATGGGATATTCTAGTGAACGTCCTTGGAGATTGAAAGATTATTGGGTACAAACTATAAGTCAGAAAGATGAAAGTTGAACCTGACAAGCAATAAAAACACAAAATTAAGATTTTTTGAATGGGGACAATGAATATTGGCAAACATCAATGCAAACATTTGCCTAAACATTTGCCTAAACATTTGCCTTGATCTGAACTCCTACCTATATTTTATTAACAATAAAATGATGTTCCATACCTTGAGTCCATTCTGATTGTCCATTATTATATCCTGCCTTTATTATTTTACAAATAACTTAAGGCGGCAAACATATCCTACATATCTCCTCCTCCTCCTCCTATTTTCCTCACTACAACAATCCTGTGAAATTAGTTCAGCTGAAAGTGAGTAACTGGTCCAAGGTCACCTACCCCATTTTCAAGGCTAAGGTGAATACATGGTCTCTCACTTTCTAGCCAAGTGCCTTAATCACTAGGCCTCACCACTATGTGGACATGTGGAAGCATTTAGCATTTTAAGATTTAAGCTTTTATCCAAAAGTGACACACTGGTCTTGTACAGAAGTCAAAATATACATTATCACAAACAAACATGTATAGTGGAGTTGAGGTACCTCACTTCAGTTTCAGAGACAGATGCATCTCCCCATGGACACTGTATTTCATTATAAATAAGCAGCAATGAGAAGCTGTGCATTTCATTTCTAATTAGATAGTAAGCAGTGGTGGGATTCAGCCAGTTCACACCAGTTCAGGAGAACCAGTTGTTAACTTTCTGAACAGTTTGATGAACTGGTTGTTGGAAGAAATCATTAGGGCAGAGAACCAATTGTTAAATTACAGTATTTGAATCCCACCACTGATAATAAGGGTTGAATTAAGGAAGAAGGAAAATATCTTCCCATATCAGGCAGTATGTCTTTTTTTCAAACCAGATGTTCAAATGCTAGAAAACAAATAGTTGATCACATGTTGTCCTCTTAGTGAAGCTCTTACTTTGGCTGGATTACTCAGCTTCATCACCAATTTTCCACAGTTTTTCATTAAGCATCCAAAAGTAAGTTTCGCTACTTGGTTTCCACAGAAATTCTATATTCAATCAATAATATTCAGCAGTCCAGCTATATAATGAAAGAAAACGTAATGGCTATTTCCATTAAGAAGTTTGTGCTCAAAAGATAACAAGATCTTTCAAATAGGTTGGTCAGAGAGAAAGCTTTATTTCTTTAAGGGGAAAAGGGAATATAGTGCTAGTTCAAGAAATCAGAGCACTTTCACAGAGTATTTGAAAAGAAAAAAAGAACATGAATTCATTGAGAAATAGAGTTTTAAGAAGGAAAGCAAAGTGTGAACGTTGCCCCAAAAACTGGAAGGGAAAAGGAACAGTAAAATAAGATCATTGTCCATCCTGTCTGTGTATCTGTGAAAGCTGTTTGGAACTGATCTGTGCAAGTACAGGAAGCAGGCTAATAAACTTGACATCCAGTTTTTTAAATAGTCTTGTGTATAAATCCTGGTTACAAGTCAAAAATAGTCTCCAACAGCTACAAAGGGGGCACTTTCTGGTGGTGACAGACAGCAGGCAGCATAGAAAATAAGGAGGTCTTAGTATGATTTAGTTGCCTTTTCAGGAAATAATATTCAGCTTATACTTATTGCAATAATAATAATAATAATTGTTAAGCCTGGTTTCCCCAACCAGGGTTAGGGAGACAAGCTAAACAGAATGTGCAGCGTTAGTCAGATAGGCACACAGATAAATGAGTGAGCTAAGCTTGTATGTTTATTAACATACAGTAAAAATAACAGATACGCTTGTGCTATCAAAAATATAGTTTATTCCATTATAAGTTCATAGCATAGTCAAAATAACAGTCCAATAGTCATGTATCATTTAGTCAGTCCATTCAGGGATATTCAGTTAGCAAAATCCGTGTAGAAATATCCTATGTCAATTCACTTACAAGTCAGTCCTTTGTTTTCTCTCCCGTTCGAGCAATGCAGTCTTGTGTCCTTGCAGTAATCAGGTATCATCAAAGCCAGAGAGATAGCAAGCTGCCGTCTTGCTTCTTTTAAAGTGCTTTCACAACCACTCCCTTAATTACTATCCCACAGTTAAAGTTGCAGACACTTTAACATAACAAACTATGATTACATATTATTATTTACCTAAACCAGTTAGGGTAAAACAATGTTATCCCTAACATTCTCCCCTTTTAGGAAAATAATAATAATAAAACTATTTACATCTTTAAATCATATTTGTTACAACTCTCTTTAAACTTAATTGCTACTTGAGCTTTTGTAAATTGGTCTGCAATGTTTTCTTCCGTCATGCAGTATTCCAATTTAATTAGCCCATTCTTTACAGATTCTCTAACATTTAAGTATCTTAAATCAGTATGCTTTGATCTAGTTTTTACAGCAATACTAGTAGCTAACTTTATAGCTGCTTGATTATCCTCGTACACAATAATGGAATCTTTAACAGTTATACCCATGTCTAATAATAACTGTTTGTACAAAATCAAATCAGTGCATAGTAATGACAGACATGAAAATTCTGCTTCCATCGTGGACAAGCTGATATGCTGTTGTCTGATTGTCCTCCACCCTATTAGTGTCTTACCAAATAATATAGCCATCCCAGATGTTGATTTTCTTGTGTTTATATCAGTTGCAAAACTTGCATCTGCATAGGCGCTAAGAATCAAATCACCCTTTGGTTCTATATACAATGCATGGTTCATTGTTCCTTTAAGATATCTTAAAATTCTCTTTAATGATTGCCAATGACATTGATGTGGATCTGAATTAAAACGTGCCAGCTGATTAACACTATAAGCTATATCTGGCCTAGACCAATTGCTTATATATGATAAGCTTCCAATCAAAGATTGATATATGGACTTATCAAATTTGGGACTTTGATCATTAGTTTGGCAAACTTCCTGACTCATTGGAGTCTTTGCCGGTTTACAAAGTTCCATTTTAAACGTTTTAATTAATTGGCAAATTTTATCTTCTTGAGATATCTTAAAACCATTTTTTGTTTTGTTAATTGTCAATCCTAGATACTTTTTAATTTCACCTAAATGCTTTAATTTTATCTTTTTGGCTAATAATGATATAATTTCATTAGCTTCATTATTAGTCTTAGTTATCAAAGCAATATCATCTGTAAATAATAATAATAATGACACCGTTCCATTATTTTCTCTTTTAAACACACATGGATCTGCTAAACCAGATTTAAAACCTATATTGTTTAACTCTTTCACAATATATTGGTTCCACTCAAACCCAGATTGTTTCAACCCGTAAAGACTCTTTTTGAGTTTCCAACATTCATTACTATTTAGTTTATTGTCTTTTATACCTACTGGTTTTCTTAAATATATAGTGTGCTGCAATGGTGCATGCAGATAAGCAGTTTCTACATCTAAATGGTTAATGACATAGTTTTTCTTAGCTGCCCACACTAATGCTGCTCTTAAAGATGTTGCTTTAAGACTTGGTGCAAAAACTTCATCATAATCAGATGCAGTTTGATTAAATCCTTGAGCTACTAACCTAGCTTTATGGGTAACAGTCCCATCATTTCCAGTTTTTACTTTAAATATCCATTTGCACCCAATGGATTTTTCTCCTGGAGGTAATTTAGCATCTTCATAAACTTTCATTACCTTTAATGAATTTAATTCCTTTTTCATTGCCTTTTGCCAATTCTCCTGATCCTTAGCAAGATACATCCTAAGTTCATCTACACTAGTTGGAACTTTAGTTACTTGGCAAACTATACTTGCTTGATACCTATCAGGTGGTCTAGTTACGCGTGTAGTACGTCTAGGTATTACAGGACTTACAGGTGGACTTTCATTTATTAACTCTTCTTGATTATTTAACTCTTCCTGATCAATTGTTTCCTCTTGTTCTGGTCCTATTTGCTCTTCATGGACTTCTTCTTTAATTGGACTCTTCTTATAACTAATCTGATCTTTCTGCCTTTTGTAGGGTTCAATAATTACTTCATTATTTAAATCTTGCTCTAATCTATTCCATCCTACATGTTCTAGGAATTTTGCACTAGCACTGGTGTAAACTCTAGATGTACCTGGTTCCCAGAATCTATAAGATCTATGATTAGATGTATATCCTACAAAATATAATCTTTTAGCTCTATGGTGTCCTTTGTGTCTAAGTTGTGAAGGGATATGCACCCATGCTGGTGCTCCAAATGTGTGCATGTAACTTAAATCAGGTTTTGTACCATGCCACAGTGTGAATGGTAATTCACCTGTTGTTGAATTAACAACATTATTTAATATATGATTACCACACATTATTGCTTCTCCCCATAAATTGTCAGGTAATCCTGAATCAGACATCATAGTTTGTATCATTGATTGTAATGTTTGGCCTCTTCTCTCTATAAAGGCATTATGTTGTGGCCTATATGGTGCAGACATTTTATGTTGAATACCTAACATTCTTAGTCTGTTCTGGAATTTATTATTTGTAAATTCTTTACCATTATCTGTTATAAGAGTTACTAATTTATTTTTAGTTTTCCTTTCTGCAAATTTAATCCAATTAAAGAGATTTTGATACGTTTCAGTTTTGCTCTTCATTGAATAGCAAAACCCATATCTAGAATAATGGTCAATTATGCTTAGTATGTAACGAGCTTCTCCTACACTTGGTTTTTTAGGACCTATTAAATCAGCAAATACTACCTCTAAAGGCTCTTTGGTAGTAAATCCATCAACTCTATTAGCAGGTGTGACCCTGGCTTTGCTTTGATTACAGGCATTACATTGCAAATACTTATTACAAGGTTTCAAACTTATTCCCTTAGATAATTCAACAGTTTTCTTAAGCATTTTAAAATTTAAATGCCCTAGCCTTCGATGTAACAAGTGAATACATTCATCATGAGGTTTCTTATTTTCATAAACTGTGTTAGCCACCTTTAAACCATTATCATTTAACACATATAATTCACTTCTTAAAGATGCAGTAATTTTCTTATCTTCTTTCTCAATTATGCAGTTATCTCCTTTAAAAGTAACTATATATCCTAGTTTAACCAAAATTCTTACTGAAATTAAATTAAACTTAAGTTGTGGTACATATAACATTTTTACATTCTCTTTTATAAAAGAACAATATGCTATACCTTGACCTTTAGCTTTCAGTTTCCAGCCATTGGCTAACGATATCTGCTGTGTACTCTTGGACATTTTAATAAAATGTTTATTATCATTTGTTATACAATGTGATGCTCCACTGTCAACCACCCATAAATTATTTTTTACAGCTCCGTTACTATACATGGCTAACTCTAAATTTTTATTTATCTTTTGATGACTTTTAGTATTCTGGCCAGCGTTCTGGCGCTTTGCCTTTTTACAAAATCTTGCCAAATGTCCTCTTCCTCCACAATTAAAGCACTTTTTAATTGCGTATGCAGTAGGAGATTCATTATCTTCTTTTTGAGGTTGCTGCCTCCTTAAATTGTCTCTTTCAAACCTTCTTCTGGCCTCTTCAATCAATCTGCCAGTTATATCAGTTAAAGTTAGGCTTTCTTTTGGCAATATTTCAAGGGAAGTTACGTAGTTATCATAGCTTTCATCAAGGGAAGATAGAATTATGTAGACTTGGTGTAGTTCAGAGAAAATAAGCTCTTTCTCGTGCAGTTCTTGAAAAATGCTTTGCATAGTTTTCAAATGACTCAGCATATCACCATTCTTATGGAGATGTGTACTGAAAAGTTTCCGTGTTAGATTTATGTGAGCACCAACATTATCTCGAACATAAATCCTCTTCAGCTTCTGCCAACACCCAACAGCTGTTTTCTCTCCGTGGATATAAACAAGTTGCATATCAGTTAAGGTTAAAGCAATAATGCAAATAGCTTGCTGATTTTTATGCATAAATTCTTCTATCTTTAATTTATCTTCCTCATCCTCTGGATCCCATTCTTCTACGTTTGGTGGATTTTCAATTATGTTCCACAAACCTTCTCTTCGTAGAAGCAGACTACATTTCATAGACCATGATACATAGTTTGTTCCATCCAGCTTGGATATTAGGGACAAACTTTGTAGATTGACTTGTGCCATGTTTTTTTATATGGATATAAAACTATAATTAATAAAACACAGCTGTCTGTTTACTGTAATGTATAACAACACAAACTCTCACTTTTACATAAATCTGTTTTATCCTAGTTAAACTGACTTTGCAGCCTCTGGGCCCATAACCAGTGTTAAGCCTGGTTTCCCCAACCAGGGTTAGGGAGACAAGCTAAACAGAATGTGCAGCGTTAGTCAGATAGGCACACAGATAAATGAGTGAGCTAAGCTTGTATGTTTATTAACATACAGTAAAAATAACAGATACGCTTGTGCTATCAAAAATATAGTTTATTCCATTATAAGTTCATAGCATAGTCAAAATAACAGTCCAATAGTCATGTATCATTTAGTCAGTCCATTCAGGGATATTCAGTTAGCAAAGTCCGTGTAGAAATATCCTATGTCAATTCATTTACAAGTCAGTCCTTTGTTTTCTCTCCCGTTCGAGCAATGCAGTCTTGTGTCCTTGCAGTAATCAGGTATCATCAAAGCCAGAGAGATAGCAAGCTGCCGTCTTGCTTCTTTTAAAGTGCTTTCACAACCACTCCCTTAATTACTATCCCACAGTTAAAGTTGCAGACACTTTAACATAACAAACTATGATTACATATTATTATTTACCTAAACCAGTTAGGGTAAAACAATGTTATCAATAATAATAATAATAATAATAATAAAAATAATAATAATAATAATAATAATAATAATAATAATAATAATAATAATAATAATAATAAGGGTTGAGAAAGGGTATACTGAACTATCTGGTTGATTGCAAGTTAAAGCTGATTTCTGTACATTTATTTTATTTTTGAAATTTTTATTTGGGTTTTCACAAAAACAACATACAAATAAAACATCTTTTTTGAAAATAGCATGGTCCCAGGTTATCACTTCTTCATACAGACACAAAACTCAATTTCATGCTAATTTTTATATTCTATTCCATATCTTATTAACATTTTATATGTTCTACATAGTTTTTCCCCTCTTCTAATTTTTTCAACTTTGTTTTGATTGTCTCAGTTCAAATCATTATATTTATACTTTTGTCTGTCCTGTTACAATTTCACATTATCTTTTCTTATTAAACAAATTTTTCCCTGTAGTTACCAATTAGAGTATGACACCTTTATATCCTTTAATTTTATCCATTCAAGCTCTTATTTAAGCTTCAATGTATAGCTTTAAGATTATAGCATTCAATAAAATACATAACTTCCAATCGAATTCTGCTTGGTACATTCTTAAAATAGACACTATATTCTTAAAAAGAAAAAGTTCTTGTCGGGGGAAAATGCCACCTGTAAAACATCTTATACAAATTTTCTTTATATGCTATTGACATTGTCATTTTATAATTTTGTGACCACAATTTTTGCCATTTCTCTAAATCAATCCCACATCCAAAATTCTTCCCCTAAACAATCTTTAACTTGTTTCTTTAACTTGTTCTTCCTCTAATTTAATTTCCAACAAATAACTATATAGTTTTTTAATCACTTTTTCATCAGTACCTGTCAAAATCCTATCTAAGTCAGTCAATTTATCATAAAATCCTTCTGTTTTAGAATCTATAAGATACCTTGCATGTATTTGCGCATATGAAGACCAATTCATCTTTATACCTTGTTCTTCTAAATTTTGCATCGTTTTAAGTTCACCCTTTTCATCCAATATTTCCCCATATCTAACTCTTTGTTCCTTCTTATAAGTTATAGGATACGAAAAAGCTTCAATAGTTGATAACCAAACTGGAATTTTCAAATAACATTGTTTCTTAGTTTTCTCCCAATTCAACCATAATGATTCCCATACATAATGCCTTCTAAAATAACCCTGTGATTTAGTTCCCTTACACCATAAAAAAGCATGCCAACCCAATAATAAATCATGACCTTCTAATGTCAACAATCTAGTCTTTCTTAACGTTATCCATTCTTTAACCCACATTAAGTTTGCAGCTTGATAATACAACTCCCAATTAGGAAGGCCAAATCCTCCTCTAATTCTAGCATCCTATAAAAGTTTTAATTTTATTCTTGCTTTCTTGCCTTGCCATATATACTTCAACACAATTTTATTTAGTTCTTCGAAGAAATCCTTGCTTAACCTAATTGGTATTGTTTGAAACAAATATAAAATTCTGGGTAAAATATTCATCTTGATTGTTGAAATTCTACCTATCAATGACAATTGTAGGTTTTCCCATTTTTTCAGGTCGGATGCTATTTGCTATTTAAGCTTAATATAATTATTCTCTTTCAATGTAGTACATCTTGACGTCAAATATATCCCCAAATATTTAACTTTGTTCGTAACTTGAATTTTCAATAAATCTGCCAGCTCTTCTCTTTGTCTTAATAACATGTTCTTTGTCAGAATCTTTGTTTTGTCTTTATTTATTTTTAAACCAGCCATCTCACCATACGTCTCTATCTTTTCCAATAGTTTTAAAGCTGTCTCTAAAGGGTCTTCCAAAATAAAGACCAAATCATCCGCAAAGGCTTGTATTTGAATTCCTCCTTTTTGACTTTCATTCCTTTTATGTTTATATCCTCTCTAATATTTCTATTTAAAACTTCCAGGGTCAATGCAAATGACAAAGGAGATAATGGGCATCCTTGTCTTGTACCTTTTTTAATATTAATAGAATCTGTGAATTTTCCATCTGTCATTACTTTTGCCGTTTGCTTATAATATATGGCTTCTATTGCTTGGATAAATTTTCTAGCAAAGCCCATCTGTTCCAATAGTAATAACATAAATCTCCAGTTCACATTATCAAATGCCTTTTGGGCATCTAAGAATATCAAAGCCATTTGTTTTTCCGGGTGCGCCTCATAATATTCCAATGTGTTCAGGATTACCCTCATATTGTCTTTAATCTGTCTCTTTGGTAAAATCCATTCTGATCAGAATGAATAAAGTTATTTAGGTATTTTTTAAGCCTTTCTGCCAAGATTGAAGCAAAGATTTTATAGTCTGCATTCAATAAAGAAATAGGTCTATAGTTCTTAATTTGTAATGGGTCAACCCCTTCTTTTGGAATAAGTGTAATATAAGCTTCTGACCATGTTTCAGGTATTTTCTTATTTATCATAACTTCATTCATGACTTCTAACAGTGGAATGCTCAACGATTCTTGTAATGTTTTATAAAATTCTGCCAGGAAACCATCTGGTCCTGGTGCTTTTCCATTGTTCTGTCTGTTAAGTGCTTCAGTTAATTCCATCATTGTTATAGCACTTTCTAACATTTTCCGAGTTTCATCAGGTATCTTAGGTAGGTTAGCATTTTGTAAATACTGTTTAATTTTTCCTTCATCAAGATCCTCCTGTTTATATAATTGTCCATAAAAATCTTGAATGATTGCCTTTTTCTCCTTATTACCACAACAAATTTGACCATGATCATCTATTAACTGTGATATTTTCCTTGACTCTTTCTCTTTTCTCAACTTATATGCTAACCATCTACCTGGCCTATTTGCATCATCGAAATAGTTCTGTTTAGCACTTCTAATTTTTTGTGCCAGTTATTCTTTCTCTGCTTGATCCATTTTATGTTTAATTATGTCCATTTTAATTGATATCTTTTTTCTGTGGCATCTTCTGTAATTCTTTTTCCAGTTTTTTATGGTTATCTTCTAGAGCTTTAATCATTTGCCTCTTCCTAATGTTCTTTTTCCTTGTATAGTCAATTATTAATCCTCTTGCATATGCCTTCATTGTATCCCAAACATTCTGTATTGAAGTATCTTCTTTTTTATTTTCATTGAAGAAGAAGGCCAATTCTTTTCCCATCCATTGTATAAAATCTTTTCCCTTTAAAATAGTATTGTTTAATGTCCATCTAGATCTTCTTTTTTGTCCTTTCCATTTAATTGTCATTGGATTATGGTCTGCCCATGTACTTGTTTCAATATTTATTTCTTGAATATTAGCAAGAATGTTCAAGAATAAATCTGAAAAGTGCTGGAAATGTCATCAGATACCTGGCTCATATTACCATATGTGGTGGACTTGTGAGGAGGCCAGGAAATATTGGACTAGAATTTGCATATGGCTGGAAAAAATGATAAAGAAACACATAGATTTGAAACCAGAGATTTTTTTATTGGGAATCGTACCTGATATATATAACAAAAATTTAAAGTATCTGATTGTAAATGTATTAACAGCAGCTAGGATTGTATTTGCTAAACATTGGAAGAGTGAGAAAATACCATTAGAGGAAGAAATTATTAAGAAAATATTGGAATGTGCTGAAATGAGTAGATTGACATTTGAAATTAGAGAACAAGAAGATAAACAATTTTATGAAGTTTAGGATCTTTTTTATCAATGGTTAGATAATACAATATGATAATACAATATTTAGAAATTTAGGAAATAATGAACATATAATTTTTCTTGGTTTTGATAATTTTTAAGAATATTTTATTAAGATAGCTTTGGTATGATTTCATGATTTGTCATAAAATAATTTAACTTAATTATAGTTATCTCGCTTAAGTATGAATGAGTAAAATTACAGTCAAATGATTGTTCAATAATGATATTGGGATATTTTATTGATGAGTGATAATATGAGTTATTATGTAATATAATTATTCTGATGACTATGAAATGGATGCACAAAAGGGAGTGGTAAACCAACCGATACACTGTAAATTTAAATTTATGAAGAATGTTATAATTTTTTTATTTTTTATTTTTTTTTAATGTCATGTTTTATGTCTTATATGTTTTTTGTCTGTTGTTAAAATCAATAAAACTTTTACCAAAAAAAGAAAGAAAGAAAAGGTTATATATATATGTAAATAAAACACATTCCATTCCAATTCAATTCTATCATTATTATGCATTAAAATCTTTAACATTTCTTTTTAATTGAATATCATACTTCCTTGGGAACACTTATAAACTTTCCATAGTTAATTCTTTTCCCCCCCATATTTCTCACTTATATTTTTATAAATCATTACTAATAATTAAAAATATTTCCTTTTAATTCTCTCAATCATTTTAATTCATTTATTTATTGACAAACATCCCACTGCATTACAATAAATATTTTATCCATCATCATATTTTCTAAAGTTATTTCTATTTGTAATATAACAAAGCTATCTTATGTACCTTTGCAGAATCCCTTTTACAATTAAATTTTCACCCATTATCTCTAAACAAACTTATGGTTACAATCCTTATATCTTTTCCCAGTTTCTCCATTTCTTGTTTCTGTCTTTTACAACTTCTTTTCCTTGCCTTCTTCCCCCTCTTCTTCTCCCTCCCCTTTTTACCCCCTCGTCTCTCTACTTCTAACTCTCTCATCTGTAATCCCCTCTTCTGTTGCTTTCTAATATTATACTTATCTTTCAAATTGTTCTTCTTCTTTTTGGTTGTTTTTTCTAATCTTACACTTTTTACTCTCTTTCCCCCCCCTTTTCTCCCCCCCCCCCACTTAAAATTATTTGATCATTAAAGATGGCTTCTTCTTTGTCCCAATCTTCTTGTTCTGCAAGCATTTCTTGTTGCTTCTCATAGTTCCAGATCTCCATTTCTAAGAATTGAAAGATGAAGACAAAAGAACTTCTCCCTTCTTGTGCATCTTCTTTCCATTTTTAAAGTACCATTTTCAGTTCTTCTAAGAGTGATACCATTTTAAAAACTTTTAAACAACCACCCAGTTAATTTTAGTCATCTAGATGCAAAAACCAAAAATCACCAAGTAATCCAAATAATCCAAAGCTGTTTCTACTTGCTTCTTTTTTCCACTTTCTCTTCCTGGGGTTGTATTATTTTGTTACCAAGTTTAAAACGTATCTTTGAGGAATCTTGTTAATATTTCACTGTAAGTTCCTTTTAATTACAATTCCATTCCTTAATTCTAGGCAGTCTGCTCCATTTTTCCAGATCCTGCACTTCTATTCTTTTTTTTTCCTCCTTTCCAGCTTTTAAAAACTTTTAAATGTCCAGAAATCTTTATTTATCCCTTTGACTTTTATTTTCCACTTAGATGCCTATTAATGTCAAAGTGGATTTTTTTTTTTTCAGTTTCTTGCTTAAGTCTCTTAGCTGTCAGTATAAGGAAGGGAAGAAAAAACCTAATCCTTTCCCTTCTCTCCTTCGCAGCTTCAAAATCTTATTTGGGAACAATGTTAAGTTTAGGGTACCTTATTTGTTTCTTTCGCTGTTTGACCCGGTCAACCAAAACTTTCTCTTCTTATCTTCCTCCTGCACATTCTTTTCTGGTTGAATTTGTGGTGGCCATTTCTGACCACCGCTGCAACTGCCTTCGGGAAATGGAGTAATGGCCAGCTAGGGAGGAGAGATGCAGCTCTCCTCAACCCTGCAGGCAGTCTCTCCCCTCTTCACCACCTCTACGGGGTGGCTTAGCCCCGAAACCAGCTGGCTCAGGGAACTCCAGCGGTGAGCACGGATCGAAGCCTCAGGGAGACGAGGTTTCGGTCTGTCACCAAAGAAGCTCAAACCAGAAGTCCAGTAAATTTATTTTTTAACATTCCAAAAACTGTGAAAAAAGAGGCAGACATTCCGATCTCTAGAACTAAAACATTTATATTGTTCACTAAGCTTTTGTTAGTCTCTGCTAACATGTAAAACTACCATTAAGGAGATATATGCCTTTATATAACATTAACCAATGGCCGTTGTGCACATGACTTTGACAGCAATGGCCATTGGTTAATGTTGTATAAAGGCACATATCTCCTTAATGGTAGTTTTACACTCTGACAATGTTAGCAGAGGCTTCTCACTGAAATATAAACATTTAGTTTCTCTATTTGTAGAGAAACAAATGTAGGATTCTTGTGTCTTTTGGTCTCCTTGCCTCCAGATATGATAACTGCAGTTAAAATTCTGCACTGCTGTCTGCATAAATGGGCATTTACTCTCACAGATTTGAAGATGAAACATATACAAGAAAAAAAATCAAAACTTTAGTAATGCAGCATATCTTGGAGGCCAGGAAGATCATCCCCAACATTTCCGAAGAGTTCTTGTCCAACATTAATTGAGACTTCTAATTCTCCCTTGTCTCAGTATCCTTGCCTTTTGTATGACTCATACACAGAATAAGCAAGACTTGAAAATTAATTAAGAAGACCTGAAAAATGAACCTACTTAAATTCACTAAAGTAAATTGTATTTCTGTCTTTTAAACACTACAAAATACTACATAACAGTAATAGGTAATTTGAAATCCTCCAGATTTGGGGATGTGGACTAGCTTCCAGATGTCTGGTAGGTGGGAGGTATCATCCCGTCTATTCGTGTTATCCCATCACCTGCACAGATCAACTCCATAGCCAAGACCCTCATCTTCAGAACCAAACGCCTAGCTGACAAAGACCACCTGAGAACAGAATTACACACCCTCACTAACGTATTAATTTCCAACGGATTCCAAAGAAACACAATCACCAACCTAATCCTATGGGAGACACCCCAAAAAACCAAGACACAGAACAAGACAATGATATCGCACTCCTCCCCTACATCAAAGGCACCACAGACAAAATCAGCAAAATTCTCCACAAACACAATATCAGGACAGCCTTCGGCACTGACCAAAAAATAGCCAACATCCTAAGAAACCCCAAAGACAAGATCCAGCTAGAAAACCAAGGAGTTTATGAAATACCATGCAACAATTGCCCAGCCACTTACATTGGACAAACCAACAGGAGAATAAATGCATGCATTGCAGAACACAAAAACGCAGTCAGAAGAGAAGAAAATACTTCCTCCCTCTTCCAGCACCTTAAAGCCACAGGACATGAAATTAATTTTGAAGGAATCAAATTAATATCCAACACTGAACACTCCAGCAAGAGAATAATCAGGGAAGCCATCGAAATAGAGAAACACCCCCATAACATGAATAGATGGGACGATACCTCCCGCCTACCAGACATCTGGAAGCTAGCCCTCACCAACAAATGAGTCCCAGCCACAAAAACCAACACCAGACCCAAAACAACATGGGACACTACCGCCAATCCCTCTCATCAGACCCAGGCCCAAGCCCATCCTAAAACGAAGGAAAACCACCATCTAGAAAACAGACCACAGCTGCTTTGCCAGCTGTCGCACCTCCCACCCCAAAACCAAACAAACTGATACATGCCAAGAACACAGACCCAGACCCCAAACTCAAAGCCAGACTAAAACCCAGAATGCTACATCACAGCCACCCGCTCAGGACATCACATCAGAAAACTCAGGAAATTACACCACAAGAACTCAAGAAGTTGCAACACAGCAAATGACCAAGGATACCACAGCAATAAATCTCACAAGGTCATCACACAACCCATTACCCAAGCCGTTACTACACAGGAGGCTAATGGAAAAAAGATCACTACAAAACAAACGACCCAGGAGATTACAGCACAAGATCCAGGATATCTTCACAACAAAACTCACAAGGCCATCCCACAGCCCATTATACAAACATCAAATTCATCAACCAGTCAAGAGGCAGCAGCACAGCCAACCAGCCCAGCACACCAGCCCCCACCACCAGTATATAGAGAGAGACGGCAGCTCCGATCACACACTGCTTGCACTGGCATGAAGCCGATAGCACCAGCCTGAGGATGGCAAGTGGGACTCGCCGAAACATCACCAAGATACTCTTAATCTTACATGGGAAAAGACCTGAACACACCTAGACTTACATACCTGTACCCGTGAAAATCTATGAATATATATATATATATATATATTCTTCCTTTTAAAAAGGAAAGGAAGCAGCAGCCGCAAGCTCACATTACTCTGAGAAGCACAGAGCCGAAGACACAAGCCTGAAGATGATGAATGAGACTTCATTGAAATGTTGCCTAGATACTTCCAATTTTACGCAGGAGAAAACCCGAATAACCAAAGATCCACATACAAATACCCGCGAGAACCTCAGAATACACACACACACAGAGAGAGAGAGAGACCATCATAATTTCAAATTAATCCAATACTGTTGGTTCAAATTATCCAATAGCAACTTTGCTCCATGATATAATATTTTTTAAAATATAATAATAAGATAAAAATTATCTCCTTCTGATTATAAGTGAATCTGATTTGAATGTGATTATTTCAAATATAAATCCATTGGATTCCAGCAGTACCTATGAGAAACATGTTTGACAAAGGAACACAGGATGCTATTCTGGTTGTACCAAAGTGACATTTGCATTTAGTAGACCTTGTTACAATAAACATTGCTTTAAACTGAACAAATTTCCATAGTGATTAATGTCATTGTGCAATTATGTAATTATGCAAATAATTCAGTTTGCATATTGATATCTGTATGCAAATGATGCAAATCATTTGTAGCCTTTCCATGCCACCACACAAAGTAAGAAGTGAATCCATGATGCCAAATCCATTTCTTTGCCAAGTCACTGAAAGGTCTGGGATGCAACCATGCAGGGTTGCATCCAGTGATGGAAATTGCAAGAAGATTAACTGTTATTTGGTCCAATCTTCCACAGCACATGCTAATGTTCTCAACTTCACAAACAACTAGAGCCCAATCACAGACATAACTAGCCTTGGCACCATAAGACAGATGATAGACATGCAGGCATACAGGCAGGCTGGAAGAAAGGAAGGAAAGGAGAGAGAGAGAAAAAGAGAGAGGAAAGAGGAAGGAAAGAGAAAGAAAGAAAAGAAAGTTTATTAGTTTTCTCTCAAGTGTTTGTGTGTGTCTGTGAGAAAGAGAGAGAGAGAGAGAAACAGAAAACACGAATATCTCTTAAATCACAAATAGATATCAGGCATTATACATGCATTAATCTTTCTAACATAATATCCTTAAATCTTCACTTTACTTCAACCCAAAGTAAAGTAACTCAAATCACCATTTCTTGATTTGTTAAGTGCTCTAATTTTATTTGTGATCACAGAAGCCAAAATTTTAGCTAGCAAGTAATTTATAAACAAACTCCTTCTTTCATAACCCTCACTGCATATCCCATTTCCATAAACAGTACAATCTTGATGAGAATAGTAGATTTCTTAAAATATGGTCAATGAGAATTACCTGAAGAAAAAGAGTAGGAAAGATTGCTATTAAATCAATGCACTATAAATAAACAGAACAATTAGAAAGAAAGATATATTGGACAGCTTTGCTCTCAAAAAGAACATCATCATGGATACTTGCCGGGAGTAATAAAAACAATAATGAAGTGTCATAATTCTTACTGTGAAAAAGACATAATGGCATATTGGTTGAGACTAATAAGATTAAAGAAATATTTGTTCCCTACTGACCTTCGCTATATGCCTGTCAGTGTCCAGATAATAAGCATTAGAAAAAAGCTAAGCTTTCTACAGTATATTCAGAAGAATGCTGGATTGGTAATAAAAATCACCAAGTAGATATGACAAAATAAGTAAGATAATAATACTATTGGATTTTTAGCAAAGTTTTATTCCTCAAGTTGCCCCCAAAATTTTGTAGAATAAATACATTACATAAATAAAAAAATCTGATCACTAAAAACACTTAAAATGTTACAATTTCTGTTACATTAAAATGGCAGAAAGTGAATTGAATTTTCTCAGGAATCCTATCTTTAGCATAACAATTTTTGTAGTTTTCAGTCTTAATCAACCACTGTGTAAATCACTAGAATTGCCTTTAGTTACCAATACCAATCCAACAAAATATGTTATTGCTGGGAGAAGGCGGAGCTTCGTTTCAGCGATACAGCTGCGATCTCGGGGCTCTGAGATCGCAGCCGATATTTTCGCCCCTGGTCGGTCCCAACGGACCTAAACTGTCCCGTAGAGATGGTGATCGTGAAGGGCAAGTCCCAGGATCCCAGACAAATCGCAAAATCTCTGGTTTGATCTGGGAGAAGCCCTTTTGCTGGCGGTGGAGAGGCAGCCTCCATAGCTGCTGAAGTCAGGACAGCTCCGGAAAGAAAGTGGCTGGAAGTGAAAGTGTGTCGGCTGAGTGAGAAACTTCTTTTTTTGCTGAGATTTGAAAGAGCACCCTGAATACAGAAGAAACCTGTGAGATTTTTTTTTTTTTTACAAAAACTGTATGAGCGGCGTTTTTTTTTTTTTTTTGAAACAAATTTTTATTAATTTTAAAGATAAAACAACACATCATTAACCATGAAATACATAAACACATAAAACCTCTTAACATTGTAAATCCTTACAAGTCAAACAAAACATTATTTTTATACAGCATAATTCCAATTTATCCCATCTCCATATGGACACACAAATATCTTTCAGCAAATTTCTCATTATTTCTCTTTACTCCTATTCAATTTCATTTCTCTTCCATATTTATCCATTTTATAGTCATCATATTCTTTTCTTTCTGGCTTGTTTAAATTATTCTCATCTAACATTCCTCCAAGGTTTTATTGATTCTTTTTTCCTTTTTTTTATAAAAAACAAATTTTGTTAGTTTTACCATAAACACAATACACAAACATACAAACACAAAACATAAACAAAACTAAAAGATCTTTTCTGAAGGTTGTCTGTTCCCGGGTTAAAACTCTTCACACAGACACAAATTCAAACATCATATTCAACCCATATCTCCTTCCATATCTTATTATCATTTTCTTTTATATATATATATATATAAACCATTTTTATCAGTTTTATAAAAACAATGCACAAAGAATCAAGGCATAGCAGCTTATAAATTCTTTTCTAAGAAAAAATAATAATAAAAGACCAATAAGGCATAACATTTCCAGATTATAATATCAATATTTCATATAATATTAACTTCATATCTTATCCCTACTTCTCCTTTCCATCCAAATTATTTATTAATTAAAATTTTATTGCCTTTTATCAATATACAAAATCCAAAAAAAAAAAAAAAAGCATATATATCCTTCCATATCTTATTACCATTTTCAACAACATTCTTTGTCTGTTCTATTTCCAATTATCCATTCATCTTTTTTTTCTTTTACTATACTTCTCCTGTACACCAATTGGAGTAACATCTATAACTCATTACCCTAACTTAGAAATACTACATATAGCAATCTTTCTTGGGATTCTGTTTAAAAGATTCTAAAATTACATAATAAATTTTATGTTCTAAATATACATATAAAAACACACTCTTATATACCCTCCAGAATCCCTCTTTTAATCTAAATTAAATTCACCCATTGTCTCTAAATAAACTTTTTTTCTTTAGGTCTTGCTTCCCCCCATTAAGGCTTCTCCTCCCCCCCTTTCTCTCTTGCTTATTCTTCTCCTTGCCCTTTCTACCCCTTTGCTTTTTCCCTTCACTTTTCTTACTCCTTTTCCTTTGCTTTCTAATCTTGCCTCCATCTTTTCGCTCATTTTTCTCTCTTTTGGTTGTTTTTATAATTCTTAAAAACCCCTTTTTCTTATCCTTTTTCTCCTCCTCTCCGGAAGGGACCCATTGTTCATCAAAGATGGCTTCTTCTTCCTCTTCTTCCTTGTCCCAGTCCTTCTGCTGAGTAATCAACTTTTCAACAGAACATAACGCCATTTCTAAGAATTGAAACAAAGCGCCCAAAGTATCTTCTTTTTTATATTTTTGATATTCAATCTCTAGTTCATCCACAAACGATGCCATTATAAAAAGGGAAACTTTTTCCAAAACAACCACAAGTATTTTTAATCAAAGACAATCAAAAGCAATTAAAAAAAAAAAGTTCCAAAAGTTAATACTTTTCTTCCTTCTTCTCTTTCTCTTTCTGGATTAATTTTTAATCAAAGAGGTCCAATTACCATATATCTTCCTTTGGGATCCACAAAGACGTTCTAGACAATCTCCTCCTTTTTCAGCTTCTGCTCCAATTTTTTTTCTCCCTTCCCACTTGCAATGACAATTTTAAATAATCAGAAATCCATACCTCCAGCAAAGATTTTCCAATTTCTTAAATTTTTCAATGTCCAAAAATCCCTTTGTCTCTAGCTTCAACTTTCAAAGCAATCCACTTTCAATGTCTAATATATCCAAATATTTCTGCTATTTCCGTGGGGTGGGAGAGTAAAAAAAAAAAAAAAGTTCCCTTTAACAGCTTCTCCGCCGCTTTTCACTCTTCTTAGGGATACAATGTATCCTCCAGCAATTCAAGCAGCTCAATTCCAGGCAATTTAAAAGGTGTTACTTGACCCGGCTCAGACAGAACTTTCACTCTTCACACTTCCTCCAGCACAGTTCTTACCCGGTTGCTGGCTTCTTCGTGGCAGCCATTGCTGACCGCCGCTCCACTGCCTTGGGAAAAAGGGGTTTTCCCGGAGAAGGGGGGGGTCTGCGACACCCCCACCTCCCTTTCCGACTCCCCTCTCTCTTCAGCTGTCCTTACAGGGCAGCCATATCCCCCTGACCCATCTGGATCGGGGGTACCTTGACGGCTAGCACAGCAGGAATCGCGAGCTGTCGCGAATTCCTGCTACCCCGAGGCCACGCGAAACCGGAAGTTTCAACGGCATTTTTTAAAGTGATGTCAAATTGAGGCTTGGATTTTTTTTTCTTTTTCTTACTTTTTTGGGGGGACTTTAGTGTGACTTTGTAGGTAACCAGATTGAATTTCCTCTTACATATATTTTTATGCTCCTTTTGATTATTTAATTTTCTTTTAGAATAGAGGCTCCCTTTGGCTATTTCTTTTTTTTTTTTTTTTTGCATAAATTATCCTTTTTTTCTGGCTGGGGGGGAGGGAAAGAGTATTAAGAAACTTTGTAACACTGCCAACTAGAGGCTTGAAAATATTCTATTTGAATTGGAGAGAACTGTAAGAAGACTCCTTCTCAAGGATATTTTAATGTGATAAGATAGAGGGAGAGCATAGCAAAATATTATTACAGGTGTTTTCCTGGACTCTTATCAATATTTCAACACTTGAGGCTTGGCTTTGAAGCTGGTGGAGAAGAGAGTCATAATAAGAGCCTTGGACAACTAAATAAAGTGCAGTGTGCATATATATATATATACATATATATATACATATATATATACATATATATTCAGAAGAAAGAGAGATTGCTCTTCGGGAAAAGTTTTTTATTTTTGTTCAGAATTTTCGGATTTGTTATCTCAAGTCCGTCCTCAGTGAACAGTTAGTTGGAGATGTGTTAGGGAAGGAGCTTTGGTCGTTATTTCTGTCGTTGATGTCAGCGTTCTGTATATTGGCAGCGCGGGTATCAATCGCGTGATTGGCTTGTCAGTTGTTTTGAATGCGAGCTGGGTTGTTTTTTGATGTTGTTCATCCAATTATCACGTAAACCTTGGTAGTTAGGGTCGATGTCTTTGTGGCGATTGATGCAATTGGGGCCAGTATGCCATGCTTCTATAAATTCACGTGCATAACGTGTTTTGCCTGTGCCAATTACTTTGGTTGCATCCCAGTTAAAGCAATGATTGTGCTCTATGCTGTGTGTTGCTATTTGAGATAGTGGGTCTCTTCTTTTAACTGCTAGTGTGTGTTCATGGATTCTTTCGTGGAGTTGTTTTCCAGTTTGGCCAATGTATTTTTGGGGGCATGTTTTGCATGGTATTTCATATATAACGTTTTTCATTGAGGTGATTGGTAATTTGTCTTTACCTGATATGAGTGTTTTTCTTAATGAAGTTGTTGGTTTGTGTGCAATATTGATGTTAAATGGTTGTAAATGTCTTGATATGATTTCTGATACACCATGTATATATGGAAGTGAGTACCATTTAGGTGGGTCTTGTGGGTTTTTGTTGTTTGTGTCTGTTTGTTTGTGTGGTTTATGTGGTTTGTGTCGTAGGCAGTCCTTGATGAAGCTTTTTGGGTATCCGTTGGTTATGAAGAGGTTGTAGAGGAAGTTTAATTCTTCTTTTCGTGTTTTTTTATCTTGGCAATAAGTGTAGGCTTGTTTGAAGAGTGTGGAGATGCAGCTTCTTTTGTGTGTAGTAGGGTGATTGCTTCGGTAGTGAAGTATAATGTCAGCATTTGTTTTCTTTCTGTATACGCTTGTTTGTAATTTGCCATTTTCAAGAAGTTTTAAGTTGACATCTAGAAATGATAATTGAGTATTATTCATTTCTTCTCGTGTGAATTGTATGTCTGGGTGTATTGAGTTGATTGCTTTGTGTAGTTGTTCTAATTCAGTGCGTTTGACAATGACAAATGTGTCATCAACATATCGAAGCCATAGTTTTGGTTTGAGATTTGTAAAAATGGATTTTTCTAGATCTTGTAACACTATTTCAGCGATGAAACCTGAAATAGGAGAGCCCATTGGTGTGCCTTTTTTCTGGAGGTAGAATTTTTTGTTGAATTGGCAATAGTTGGTTAGGCAAAGTGTGATTAGCTCCATCACTCTGTCAGTGGGAATATTGATGGGTTTTTCTTCTAGTTGGTGTTGAATTATATTTTTGGCATGTTCAAGAGGGATCGATGGAAAAAGTGATGTAACATCAAAGGATACCATGCATTCATCCGGTTCTAATTGTATTTCTTTGATTCGTTCAAGAAAGGTGTATGCATTTGTAAAATTGTGTTTTGAGTTTGCAATCAGATGTTTGAGGTGTTGGAGAAGCCATTTGGCTAAGTTGTAAGTGGGGGTTCCGATGAGTGAAATTACCATGCGAAGTGGAATGTTCGGTTTATGTATCTTCGGGAGACTCCACGAAAGAATCCATGAACACACACTAGCAGTTAAAAGAAGAGACCCACTATCTCAAATCGCAACACACAGCATAGAGCACAATCATTGCTTTAACTGGGATGCAACCAAAGTAATTGGCACAGGCAAAACACGTTATGCACGTGAATTTATAGAAGCATGGCATACTGGCCCCAATTGCATCAATCGCCACAAAGACATCGACCCTAACTACCAAGGTTTATGTGATAATTGGATGAACAACATCAAAAAACAACCCAGCTCGCACTCAAAACAACTGACAAGCCAATCACGCGATTGATGCCCGCGCTGCCAATATACAGAACGCTGACATCAACGACAGAAATAACGACCAAAGCTCCTTCCCTAACACATCTCCAACTAACTGTTCACTGAGGACGGACTTGAGATAACAAATCCGAAAATTCTGAACAAAAATAAAAAACTTTTCCCGAAGAGCAATCTCTCTTTCTTCTGAACTTCTATCTCGGGATGCAAACCTTCACAATTTTACGAGATACATACATATATATATATATATATATATATATATATATATATATACATACATACATACATATACATATATATATATATATTACTTGTGATACCCCTACTCACCAGCTGCTTTGTAAATTCCAATTCTAGTAATATTCTTATTTTTGCTTTTTATTTCAAAGGGAAAGCCTCAGAGCTTGTTCTTTATTTTTCTTTTTTTTCTCCTTATTTTTACTGGGATTCTTTTGCTTTTTCTATTCATGTTTTTGGACCACTCTGTTTTTTTCTTTTTGATTATTGAGACTTCTCAATATTTTTGTTCTTTTTTTTTCTTTATCAATATTTTTATTTTGGGGTTTTTTTTTTCTTTCTATTTTTCATTTTTTTATGGTGGACTACTTCGTAATTGGATTAGAGTCTAGAAGAACCTGAAGATTTTTCTTCTTCTTTTTCTCTTTTTTCTTCTTTGGTTTTGGGCCTTTTACTATTGGATTTTTCCATTTTGGATTATAATTGGAAAAAATTATTGGATTAAAAGTCAAAAAGAATTTGAAGCTTTGGAAGCATTAAAATGAGCAGGAAACCAATATCAGCTGGCGTTTCTACCTCTACCTCTGCCTCCCCACCAGCGTTTAATTCAGACAATGTTGAAGCAAGATAAAGAACAAGAAAAAGTAACTTTACAGATGATTATGCAAGGAATCCAAGATCTCAAGACAAAATCAGACACCATTGAACAAAGAATAGAAAACATTGAACAAAGAACAGAGAAGACTGATGAAAAAGTGGAAAATATTAAACAAATGATGGTGAAGTATGAGGAGAGATTCCAAAAAATTGAGGAAGAAGGGAAACAAAGAGAGGAGAAGATTGGAAATATTGACAGTAGATTAACAGTGGTTGAACAAGATAAAAGTGGGATGTTGAGGAGGGAGTTGGAAAGGTCAGAATTTTATCTCAGATTTCAAAATACAGAAGAAGAAAAAGGACAAAATTTGGCTGTGATAATGATAGAATTGTTGGTGGATGCTTTGGAAATTACAGAGGAAAAGATGATGGATGGAGTAGATGAGGTATATCGAGTTTATATAAGATATGTAATGAAAAATAAATTACTAAAGGAAGTCCATATTAGATTTACTAAAAAAATCCATTAAAACACAAATACTACAAGTGGTAAGAGAGAAGACATTGAAATACAAAGGCAAAGAGATTGTGGTTTTAAAACAAATACCCAGAAGAGTGAGAGAGATGAGAAGAGAACATCGATTTCTGACCAAAATGCTCCTGGAAAACGAAGTGAATTATAGATGGCTGATTCCAGAAGGATTAATGTTTACGTGGCAAGAGCAGAGACATAGAATTGACTCAATTGAGAAAGCAGAACTTTTCCATGCAGAATTTTTTGGAAGAAGAGAAGAGGAGGCAGAGAAAGAGGTCTCATTAATTGAGTTTCAAGAGGAACAACTGGAGACTGAAAAAGAGAAAGGTGCAGCAGGTGGACAGGTGGATAGTAAAGAACAGAGTGAAGTGAGATCCACGAGAGCTGTTAGACCTAAATATAAAGCATAATCATGGAAGAAAAAAAACTGATTACAATGAATATAAATTCAATTCAGCTGTTAAAAGAAAGAAAACCTTTCATAAATTAGAGAAATTAAAATTTGATATAATTTGTCTACAAGAAGTTCATATTAAAAAACAACATGAACAATTGTTAGTTCACCCAAAACTAGGGAAAATATTTACTTCTTTGACTCAATGTAAGAAAAGAGGATTGGTTCTATACATTAAAGAGGCTATCCCAGCAAAACTGATATACATGGATGAAGACGGAAGAGTACTAATGGTGGAAATAATGGACAATAATATAAAAATACTCTTGATTGCAATTTATGCTTTGAATGATAAACAAGAAGAGTTCTATAAAAAAACTACACATGAAAATAATTGGACTGGACTATGTTAATATAATTATGATGAGAGACTTTAATGGAATTGTGGATAATAAACTGGACTATATAGCAACAACAAAAAAGCAAAATAGAAAGACTCTCCCTAAATCCTTTTTTTAAAATGACAGACGAATTAACTTTAAAAGATATTTGGAGGGAAAGAAATGTTAAAGCTAAACAATATACTTTTTGTTCAAATAGACATTTATCATGGTCCAGATTAGATATGATCTGGATCTCAACAGAATTAATATCTAATATTCAAGAAAAAATATCAAAACAAGTACTTGGACAGATCATGGCCCAATGACAATTAAATGGAAAGGACAAAAAAAAAAGATTGAGATGGACATTAAATAATACTATCTTAAAGAAAAAAGATTTTATACAATGGATAGAGAAGGAACTGGCTTTTTTCTTTAAAGAAAATAAAAAAGAAGATACTTCAATACAGAATGTTTGGGAAACAATGAAGGCATATGCTAGAGGTCTGATAATAGATTATACAAGTAAAAAGAATATTAGGAAAAGGCAAACTTCTAAGGCCTTGAAAGATGATTATAAAAGACTTGAAAAAGAATTACAGAAAATGCCACAGAAAAAAGATATTAAATTGAAGCTGGATGTAATTAAACATAAAATGGAATTAATAGAGAAAGAAGAACTGGCGCAGTAAATTATAAATTCTAAACAGAATTACTTTGAAGATGCAAATAAACCAGGCAGATGACTAGCATATAAATTGAGAAAGGAGAAGGAATCAAGAAAAATATTGAAGCTAATAGATGATCAAGGCCAAGTTTGTTATGGTAATAAGAAGAAAAAGTAAATTATTCGAGATTTTTATGGGCAACTATATAAACAAGAAAATATTGATGAGGAAAAATTCAAACAGTATCTACAGAATGCTAATTTACCGAAGATACCTAAAGAGACTGAAGAAATGCTAGAAAGCAATATAACAATGATGAAATTAAATGAAGCACTTAAGAAACAAAATAATGGGAAAGCACCAGGTCCAGATGGGCTTCCGGCAGAATTTTATAAAACATTTCAAGAATTATTGAGCATCTGATTGTTAGAAGTTATGAATGAAGTTATGTCAAAGAAGATGATACCCAAAACATGGTCAGAGGCTTATATTACACTTATTCTAAAAGAAGAGGCTGACCCATTACAAATTAAGAACTATAGACCTATTTCATTATTGAATGCAGACTATAAAATTTTTGCTTCAATTTTAGCAGAAAGACTTAAAAAATATTTAAATAATTTTATCCGTCCAGATCAAAATGGATTTCTGCCAAAGAGACAAATCAGAGACAATATGAGAGTAATCTTGGATACTTTGGAATTCTATGAGGCTCATCCTGAAAAGCAAATGGCTTTGATATTCCTAGATGCTCAAAAGGCATTTGATAACGTGAACTGGAGATTTATGTTATTACTATTGGAACAGATGGGTTTTGCCAGAAAATTTATTCAAGCAGTAGAAGCCATATACAATAAACAGACAGCAAAGGTAATGATGGAGGGAGAATTTACAGACTTTATTAATATAAGAAAAGGCACAAGACAAGGATGTCCCCTATCTCCTTTGCTATTTGTGTTGACTTTGGAAGAGTTGAATAGAAATATTAGGGATGATAAAAGCATAAAAGGAATAAAATTAAAAAGGAAGAATTCAAGCTTTTGCTGATGATTTAGCTTTTATTTTGGAAGATCCGCTAGAAACAGCTCCAGAGTTATTGGAAAAGATAGAGACATATGGTGAGATGGCTGGTTTGAAAATAAGTAAAGATAAGACAAAGATTTTGACAAAGAACATGTTACTGAGACAAAGAGAAGAACTGGCAGACCTCTTGAAAATCCAAGTTATGAATAAGGTTAAGTATCTGGGGATATATTTGACAGCAAGATGTAGCACATTAAAAGAGAATAATTATATGAAACTTAAACAACAGATAGCTACAGACTTGAAGAAATGGGAAAACTTGCAATTGTCATTAATAGGGAGAATTTCAACAATTAAGATGAATATTTTACCCAGAATTCTATTTCTGTTTCAGACAATACCAATTAGGCTTGGAAAAGACTATTTTGAAGAGTTAAATAAAATCATGTTGAAGTTTATATGGCAAGGTAAAAAAGCGAGAATAAAGCTAAAGCTTTTGCAAGATACTAGAATTAGAGGAGGTTTTGGCCTGCCTAATTGGAAATTGTATTATCAAGCTGCAAGTTTGATGTGGGTTAAAGAATGGATAACATTAAGAAAGGCTAGATTGTTGACACTAGAAGGTCATGATTTGCTGTTGGGCTGGCATGCTTTTTTATGGTATAAGGGAACTAAAACACAGGGTTATTTTAGAAGACATTATATACGGGAGTCTTTGTGGTTAAACTGGGAGAAGATAAAAAGACAATGTTATTGGAAAATTCCAGTTTGGTTATCGACTATTGAAGCATTTTCCTATCCTATAATTTATAAGAAGGAACAAACAGTTAGATATGGGAAACAATTGGATGAAAAGGGTGAACTTAAATCGATTCAAAACTTAGAGAAACAAGGTATAAGGATGAATTGGTTTTCAAATGTGCAAATACGTTCAAGGTATGATGAAGATTCTAAAACGGAGGGATTCTATGATAATCAGACTGATTTAGATAAGATCTTGATGGGTACTGATGAGAAGGTGATTAAAAAATTATATGGTTATTAACTGGGAATTAAATTAGAGGAAGAACAAGTTAAAGAAAATATGATTGTTTGGGGGAAGAATTTTGGATATGGGATTGATTTAGAGAAATGGCAAAAATTGTGGTCTCAAAATTATAAAATGACAATGTCAACAGCATATAAAGAAAACTTGTATAAGATGTTTTACAGGTGGCACTTTCCCCCGACAAGAATAGCAAGAATGTTTAAGAACAAATCTGAAAAATGCTGGAAATGTCATCAGATACCTGGCTCATATTACCATATGTAGTGGACTTGTGAGGACGCTAGAAAATATTGGACTAAAATTCGCATGTGGTTGGAAAAAATGACAAAGAAACACATAGACTTGAAACCAGAGATCTTTTTATTGGGAATCTTGCCAGATACATACAATAAATACTTGAAATATTTGATTGTAAATGTATTAACAGCGGCTAGGATTGTATTTGCTAAAAACTGGAAGAATGAGAAAATACCATTACAGGAAGAAATTATTAAGAAAATATTGGAATGTGCTGAGATGAGTAGATTGACATTTGAAATTAGAGAGCAAGAGGATAAACAATTTTATGAAATTTGGGATCTTTTTTATCAATGGCTAGATGATAAAATACAATAAAAGAATATTTAGAATGTTAGACAGTATACTATATTTATAAAGTGCTTTTAGGATTGATTTGGTATGATTATATGATTTGTTACAGAATAAATTATTTAAAGTATTGTTATCTCATAAAGCATGAATGAGTAAAAATATAGTCAATTTTTTTTTTTTAATAGCGATATTAGGATATATAAGTTTGGATTAACAATATGAGTTGTTATGTAACATAATTGTAATTAAGACTACAAAATGAATGCACAAAACTGATGAACCAACCGACATGCTGGATGTACATATGATAGTTGATGTTTTAATGTTTTGTTTGTCTTGTTTGTCTGTAGAAAATCAATAAAATTCTTTTTAAAAAAAATATGTTATTGCAAAAATGACTTATAGGTTCATTAATAAACTTTATTCAAACAATGCAACAAAATAATCAATACTTTTAACTTCCATTTTGTCCTACTTGCAAAATACCACCATATATTTCAGAATAATCAGTCGAATGTATGGCGTGGATTTTCACCTTAAAATGGTGGTTTCAGGTACTCTTTCTGGCAGTTCCTGGTAGCTACCTCTCTCTGGCATTTGCTGACTCTCATATTTCTCATTTGAAGAGGGAGCTGATGAAGAAATCACACCTGCTAGGTTTTAGGGGGGATGCCCTTGGAGATTATGGCCTTAAGGATGCCCATTTTAGGGTAGTCCAATGGCTTGTGGACATTGACTTGCAATATCTATGAGCCAGAGCTAACAAAACTTGCTCCCCTCTGATCTTCAGCCAATTTAATAATTAGAGACTGAGGATGGCTTCCTATTTTTACACTGTAAGCATTCCCAAGTATAGAAGAGCTTTCTCCCTAGCTCGCTTTAATGTTCTGCCCTCAGCACTACTGGATGGGCGATTTAAGAGGCTCCCAATTAATGAGCGATGCCCTGTGACAGAGCTGAGGTTGAAACTGTGAAAGATGTCCTTTTATATTGCCCTATGTATAATAACACAGACAGATCTAAGTTACTGTCTCTCCTTGAAACAGACCTTCTAGACCCAATGTTAGTAATTTGTTCTTATATTGTCTACGGGATGACTCCTCATATATCACTTCTTTGGTTTCCATTTTTTTTTTTTAAGAGCTGTAACCATCAGAGGAGAACACTGTAATTCCCCATAGTCAAGTTTTTAGTGACCAATTCTTCATGGTTAATTTTCCCATGTCCTTCTTTTGTTGTACTTGTGTTTTGGTCTGTGACCGCAAATAAAGTAGTAGTATTATTATTATTATTATTATTATTATTATTATTATTATTATTATTATTATTAAATAACTTTATCCATATTGATCAAAATAGATTCTGCCAAAGAGACAGATCAAAGACAATGTGAGAATTTGGATACTCTGGAATACTACGAGGCACATCCTGAAAAGCAAATGACTTTGATGTTCTTAGATGCACAAAAAGCCTTGGACAATGTGAATTGGCAATTTATGTTATTGCAATTGGAACAAATGGGCTTTGGTAAAAAATTCATTCAAGCCATTGAAATGATATATTATGAACAAACTGCAAAAGTTATGGTAAGTGGAGAACTAACAGAATCTATAGATATAAGAAAAGGGACAAGGCAAGGTTGTCCACTGTCCCCCCTGCTGTTTGTGTTAACATTGGAAGTGTTGAATAGGAATATTAGAGAAGATAAAGAAATAAAAGGAATGAAAATCCAAAAGGAAGCGTATAAATTGCAAGCTTTTGCAGATGACCTGGTATTTATATTAGAAGACCCATTGGAAACAGCACCTAAATTAATAGAAAAAAATAGAAGAATATGGAAAAGTTGTTAGTTTGAAAATAAAGATAAAAGAAAGATGTTTACAAAGAATATGCTAGCAAGACAAAAGAAAAATGATAAAATATCTATGCAGGAGGATGTTATTTAGAAAATTATGGATTGTGCTCAAGCCACACTCAGAGAACCGGTAGTAAAAAAATTTGAATCCTACCACAGCATTCAAGGCACAAATGTCTAGACTGCAATTATCTTACTTTGGACATGTCATGTGAATTAGAACTCTGGAAAATGTTCTAATTCTGAGAAAGGTGAAAGGAAAGAAGATGACCTCAGTAAGTTTGATGGACTGAATTACAGTACTGCACTGTTGAGACACCTGAAAAACCAAGTTAGAGACAGATCATTCTCAAGAAAATCTATCTATGTTGTTAACAGGAATCAAAAATGACTTCACGGCATATAAACAACCCATCAGATGTAGAACTTAAATTTGGTTGCCTTAAAAACAAAGGCGCATATAGCATCTTTCACAGATATATATTTCTTGGGCAACAGTTGATCTAGTATCAAAGCACATTTCTCTCACACACATACACACACAATGTCTCCTTAACTGCTGTTACATTAACAGCTATGGTATCAGAAGTCATGGTTAGTTAAATCTAACCAGAGATTGGAATCTGATTTCTCCTTAACAACAAAATTAATAAGTAACTTGTCAATAATTCAGTTTCACAAGCCTTGTCAGAGAATTAGGCAGGAGTGAAAAATGGATTAAACATACATGCCACAGCTCTTTTTATGAAGGATACCAATGAAAAGGCAGTGGTTCGGGTATCTGGTATAATAGAATATCAATTTAATAAATCTCTATTCACTTTTTTTATAAATTTATTCCCCTACAAACATTATAGTATTTAAGAACATTTAAATTGTTCTCCTGGGGGTGGGGAGAACCCTCACTGAAAATTTATGAAACAGTCATATCCTTGCTGTAAATGACTGTTTGCATTGAGAATGAATCACTGATATATTTCAACAATTTAGACAATCCAATATTTTTTCTTGCTGATTTATACATAATATTTACCTATATGATTTTTTTTTCAAATTATATTTTAAATGATACTGTAGACCCTTTTCTAGGTTATAGAACATTGGTTTTCATTTGTTCATTTAATGAGAACATCTGTACACTGCTGTTCCTCCAACAGTCAGCAACCCAGGTGATTATTATATGATTATGGTTTCTAGAAAATTGGCACCACTCTTGTTTGAGTGAGTAATATGGTTTATAATGCTGGG
Organism: Hydrophis major; assembly: GCA_033807585.1. Lineage (NCBI taxonomy): Eukaryota > Metazoa > Chordata > Lepidosauria > Squamata > Elapidae > Hydrophis > Hydrophis major. Next base: position 301,347,915 of record CM066329.1, on the reverse strand, counting down.
CATGTATTGAGTCCACACGAAAATGGAACATTCAAACAATGATTTAAAGATAGTTTTTATGTGTTCAGTTATGGATGCAGGGAGATTATCCTTTGTTATGTTAATGAGCTACTAACAAAAAATGGGTTGGGGTGTCAGTTATAGCTAATAATTGCAGATTTCTCCTGATCACTGAATATTTTTCACTAGCTTTTGGCAACTGATAGCATCTGATGTTTGAAAGCAAGCAGATCCCTTAACTAAATGGACAAGTGCAAAATAATGTGATTGAATGTGATTAATTTATTTTGATGGTTTATAGTCCTCATTTCATATAGCAGTTTACAAAGAATTCAAGATTACACTTGGCTTACCATGCTTTTTTAAAAAAAATCAGACTAAGATAGAAAAGAGTTTTTTTCACTGAAGTGAAACACGTGTGTACTTTGCAGCCTTCCAAAACCTGATTGATAGACTTGTGCCTTCCGAAAGATTGTTTCTTTGACTCCAGGTTGATTTGTATATCTATAAATAAGTAAGTATTGTTCATCAACATTTTCAATATTAACAATAGCACTTAGCACTTAGACTTATATATTGCTTCATGGAGTTTTATAGCCCTCTCTAAGCGGTTTACAGACTCAGCATATGGCCCCCAATAATCTGGGTCCTCATTTTACCTAATTCAAAGAAACTAAACCTGGCAGGTCAATATTCATGAAAGTAGTAAAAATTTAGCCAAATATAGCATTTTGGTTGAAATAGATCTTTTTTTTTTCTATTTTCCTCAACTCACATATGAACCCATTTGAAATACCATCTGCCAGGGATGATAAATGAAGCCAAGCTATATTATACATGGCCATTTTCACTGTCTGTCAGTTTTATGCAATTACTGCTTATCTGTACACAATGGCTTATTGTGCTATTCAAAAGCATTCCAGACAAAAAGCTTCTTTTTTGAATAAAAATTGCTATAGAAAACACAGTTAAAGTGATAACCTCTCCACCCAAAGGTGACGTTTTGAAGAAAACAAATATTTATGCTTCATAAAAGCAATAATAAGTGAACGGAATTAAAAATACATAAATGTTCAACCTCTGTGAACAGCTTTCACAGTCTGACAACTCACAATTCTCTTCATCAATTGCTGTTTTAAGTTGTGACCTGTGTCACATAATTAAGATGAGTGGCTATATAAACGGAAATAAATAAATAAGAAAGTGACATAGATTCTTCTTGATGAAAGCTTGTATAAAAAAAAAGTTTAAAAAATGGATACAAATAAATACACTAATTCAGAAGATTTTAAAGGCTAACTACCAATGACCCATTAAATCATCCTTTCAGATATATTTCCTTACCTAAGTAGACAAAGAGAACAAGCAAGGGTGGGCAAAAATAACCCAGTTGGAACAGGAGTCACAATTTCCTTAGGTTCCCCATTATGTTTCCTTTTGGGAAGCTGGCAGGGAGTATCAGAAATAACACTCCATCTCCATCCCTTCCCTTCCCTTCCCACAGGTAAATCACTGCTGCTGGGCAGGAACACACAAGGAAGTGGGTGTATGAGTGGCCAGTGTGGTATGAGCTCAGAGAGGCTGAGGAAGTTACACAGGCAGGAGAAAATTATCCAAATAACTGCCGATCTTCCCTGCCAGCTTCCTCATTGTCAACGCCTGTTGCCAGCTTCCTACAAGTAAAGACTTTGGCAGGCAATGCTGGCAATTGCTATCAATACAATTCCTGCCAGCATCCCCTTTGCCTTAGGAAGTTGTCATGGAACATTAGCAATGAGGCTCACAATCAAACTGCATCTGATTGTGGCAACACAGCGAGAGCAGCAACAGCACCAAATTTCATTCCTGTGGGAGTCATAGGTCCCTTCATTCTGTATGTTAGCCCATTGAAGTTACTTTGCTTGCCCTATAATTGCAGTAATTATTATTGACTTATGCTTTCCAATTTCATCAAACCAAAGGTTCCCCCCACTCCCCCCAAAAAAACCCACAAGAGTTTTAGTCGTATATAGATGTGCACTTGAAATCAGAGTCTTTTCTTTTGAGATTAATGGACAGCCAGCTAGAAAAAAAAGCCATGGAACTTTATTTTTATATATGACAACTTCTGGGAGATTACTAGATGCTCAAAAATGGAAAGGTTTGACCTTACCCACAATAGAAGAATGGTTGATAAAGATGGTGGAAATTGTAGAGATGACTATGGACTTCATAGAATCATAGAGTTATATGGAGATGTAGAGGTCTTCTATTTCAATTCCTTCTCCAAGTATCCTGGGATCCCAGTTTGTAAAGTTTCCAGCCACTGGTTCTTGGTTGTACTCTTTGACATTATGGAGAATAAATCCACATGTTTTTATGATAGCTTTTCAAATATCAAAAGACTGCCATTTGTGTCTTCTCTTTTTTAGGCTAAACTTACCCAGATCATTTAACTTTTCTTCATAACAATTAGCCACCAAGCCCCTCATCACCTTTATAATATTACCATAGATTTTCAGTAAGAGAGACAAAGCTTCTTCAGCTACACAGACACGATACAAAGGCCAATTCTAGGAGAAATTTGGGGGACACAAAACTACATTGTTAGAGGTTAGTTTCTAGGCCATCTTATTTAATGCTAATTGCTGAAGAACTAAAATTGTGATGTTCTATAATACAGAGTGGGCAAGTTACATCCACTCCTCATACAGACAATAGAAAGGGTTAGAACAAAATGTTTGGAAAGCTTAATGTATACATTAAGGATCCACTTAATGTCTCCTTAATGAATCCATCCTGAGAGACACTCAAGCCCTTTTGAAATTATCCTCCCTACCTCCATCAGATATAAATGGGAAAAATATCTACCAGTATATTATTTTATTCAGGTTTCAACCATACTTAAAAGTATTGTCATCTGTAGTCATACTATTGCAAGAGGAAAGGGGACAGGGGTGTGGAGTGCATTTTAGTTCTGGCCAGCCCAACTAATCATGAAAAAGAAAGTAATTACAAGATCTATTGTTCAAATACACTAAATAATGCAGATTAATATTATTTACCTTTAAATATGGACATACTTGGAGAAACCAGACTGCTAAAATTAAAATAATGATCTTATTAATCAATAAGAAGAAACACAAGCACAAGAAAGGTGAACATCCCATTTCCTATGAAAGAAAAAGAATCGAAACAGACTTAATTCTTTTAAGAGCTGCCTTGAACCTGTTGCCTGACTGTTCTTGAAGCACTTAGGGGCATTAGAAGTAATGACAGTAAGCAAGGGATTATTTCCTTGTTCCTCTCTTTCTCACTGCTCTGCTTTCTTCTGATTGAACTCACAGAATGTTCTGCTCTTTAGCTGGCTTTCTGTAGGAATGATACTTGCATTTGTCTTCCCTTTCTCCCATCATGAGAATGAAAAACTTCTTGAAGCAGGCATTCTGACAGAAGATGCAATTTCCTTTAAAAATGTTATCCTTTAAGAATGTTGTCCCTTAGGGCCTTGGAGTAAAGAATCATGAAGACGGAAGGGATATTTGGGTAACCGAGTCAATCCCCTGTTTCAGTGCAGAAATCTAAATTAAAGTATCCCAGACAGATTGCTGGAAAACATCTCATGAAGGGAAGCACACCATCTCTATGGGATACAGTTCCCCCGTCAAACTCTTTTACTGTTAAGAAGGTTCTAACACAGAATTATAATTTGCCTTTTTTTAATCTAAATCTATAGTTCTGTGTCTTATACTCTAAAAAAAGAGAAGAAAAATATGCCATTCTTCAGATCTTTCAAAAGTACTATAATATTCTCTTTTAGTTGACTTTTCTCAAAGCAAAACATTCTCAACTTTTTATATCTGTCTTCATACATTTCTACTGCCCTGAATGTTGTGAATTAATAAAAGTGCTTAAATAAAGATTATTAAAACCTTTAGAAAAGTGCAGGGTTCTGGCCCTGCACTTCTGATTGGCCAATAATAGCGACATCTGATTGGTCCATTCAGGAGAATCTGATTTGGCTATTAGCGGGCCTCTTTCATTGGTTAAAGGAACTAACGCTTCCCGTTTCTTATTGGTTATTTGATCAACAGCTTGCCTATAAAAAGGGCTATTGCTGCCATAGTTTTTGCTCTGTTCCACAATGTTAAATAAAGAGTTGAAGTTCACTGTTCATCGTCTCGTCTCCACTTCTTGTGCCCATGCGCGGAACATAATACTGGCAACGAGGGTGGGATTTGGAGACGTCAGAGCTGACTGAGCACTACAGAGCGCTAAACAGAGCACGTGGCTGAAGACGCACCAACGGCTGAACCATGTCTAGCAGTGTCATATCACCCGCTCCATTCGACCCGGCACAAGAAGACTGGGACTCATATATGGACCGATTCCAGATGTTTCTGGAGACCAACAACTTGAAGGATGCCACTACCGGAAAGAAGCGTGCGGTATTCCTAACTCACTGTGGGCCGGCCATGTTTAAGATGGCCAAGGCACTAGCCAAACCGGCTGAGGTGAAGTCCATGGACTGGGATGTCCTCGAGCCCCTTCTACGGGCCTATTATGCACCAACCGTACCAACGCTTGTTCGAAGACATGAATTTTATCAGAGAGACCAGCGGAAGGGAGAAAGTGTTGCAGATTTCATTACGGATCTCCAGAATTTGGGAAGTCTCTGTGGGTTTGCCGACCTTGAAGAGGCCCTGAGAGACCGAATAGTTCTGGGATTAGATGCACTAGCTACACAAAGTAAGCTGATGGCGAAAGGCGACATTAGCCTTGCAGATGCCATCGCTGATGCTACTGCAGCAGAAGCAACCAGGAAGTCGGCTGCATGAATGCGCCGCACCCACGCCCCACTCCGCCAACTTGCCGGCGAAATCTCACCTCACCTGGAAGGACAGGCAACGACAGCCCACCAAGAGGACCTCCAATCATCATCAGAAAGTGATGAAGAAGAGGTCAACCAGCTCCAGTCTGAACGAGACCAACGCCATCAACGTAACCAGAGAGTGCAGTACCAATGCGCTGGTTGTGGGGCAAACCACCCATGATCAGACTGCAAATTCCTTGACGTGCTCTGCCATGTGTGCGGGAAAAGAGGTCACATCGGAAGAGTCTGTAGAAGCAAGCAAGGATCCGGCCCACCTCAGAGGGGGACCAACTACCGCCAGCCCACAGGAAGTCGTCCTGTGAATCAGGAATACTTAACCCACCAATGGAACAACCACTCCTACAGAAACAAACCACCAGCCCAGTCAACGAAATGAGAAGAGGCACACCAAACCATTACAATTGGTCACGCCTCATCATTAGACGCCAAGAAGATCCGGGTGAAGGTCGCCATCAAAAACCAGCCCTGCATGATGGAAGTCAATTCAGGATCGTCCCTCTCAATGGTTTCCTGGAAGACCCTTAAACAATTAATCCCCACCATCCGGCGGCAAGACCTCAGATTCCAAAGAATCATACTCAAGGACTTTCAGGGAAATCGAATTCCAGTCGTTGGATCCAGCAAAGTCCGTGTCTCATTTAAAAATCATACTGCATCCCTACCACTAACCGTAGCCGACAGGGATTGGCCTAGTTTGTTAGGCCTCCAACGGTTCGCCCCACTTGGAATTGAAGTAGCCGGCATTCACCGAACCAACAGCGACAACTAGGAAAAGGCCATCGTCCAGGAGTTCCAGGACGTCTTTACAGATAAATTAGGTGAGTACAAGGGGACCCCGATATCATTTAACCTTAACCCTGAAGTAGCTCCCATCCGCCTTAAGCCTCATCGAGTTCCATTTGCGCTTAAACCAAAGATTGAGGAGCAGCTTGATAAATTAATAGCCCAGGGTGTGTTAGAACCAACCGACCACGCTCCCTGGGAAATCCCAATCATAACACCCATCAAGATGGATGGATCGTTAAGAATTTGTGGGGACTACCGAGCTACCCTGAATCACGCCCTTCAGCAGAACGCTTACCTGGTACCGGTGGTACAACACCTTCTCCATTCCCTGGGGGGCGGAAAAGTCTTCGCTAAATTGGATTTAGCACAGGCATACCAACAACTGCCTGTAGATAAAAAAATGGCAGAGGCACAAATGATCGTTACGCACCGAGGTGCATTTAAGTGCAACCGACTCCAATTCAGAGTTAGCGTGGCCCCAGGAATATTTCAGAGCTTGATGGAGAGAATGCTACAGGTATAAAAAGGGTTGTACCTTATTTTGATGATGTTTTAATTGCTACTCCGACTAGAGAAATACTAAGGGAGCGCTTGAGGTTAGTTCTCCAGAAATTTAAAGACTCTGGCCTTAAAGTAAAAAAAAAATAAGTGTCAACTGTGTACAGAAAAAGTAGAATTTTGGGGGTACTTAATCGATAAACAAGGCATTCACCCCACCGATAGCAAGCTAAGGGCAATCAAAAATGCCCCAAGGCCCAGAAATAAGACTGATCTCCAAGCTTTCCTGGGCCTTATCATTTTTTACAACGTGTTCCTGCCCCACAAAGTGACTGTAGCTGAGCCTCTACATCGTCTGTTGGACAAAAAGGCAACCTGGGTCTGGGGACACCAAGAGGAACACGTGTTCCGAAAAGTAAAAAACTTATTGACTTCAGACGCTGTTTTGATGCAGTATAATGAAACTTTGCCTTTAACAATTACATGTGATGTATCACCATTCGGAGTGGGTGCCATTTTGAGCCATGTGTTACCAAACGGTAGTGAAGCCCCTGTTGCCTACTTTTCAAAAACGCTATCAAAAGCTGAATGTAACAATAGTCAAATCGATAAAGAGGCTCTTGCTGTCGTTTCTGCTGTTAAACGATTTTATGAATATATTTATGGGCAAGTTTTTACTATAGTTACTGACCACAAACCTTTGCTAGGGATTATTGTGGGGGACAAGTCAACCCCTTATATATTATCTCCCAGAATGACTCGCTGGTCGGAATTCTTGGCTGCATATAATTATATGCAACACCGCCCAGGGAAAGCCATCCCCCACGCTGACGCACTAAGCCATGTACCACTTCTGGAAACTGTTGATGACCCAGTGTCACAACGCTCCAGATTGAGACACTTCAATCACCACCACTGACAGTTCGAGATATCGCGATCGAAACCAAACGCGATCCCATTTTGGCGCGAGTTCTTAGCTGGGTCGAGCGAGGATGGCCATTGGATCAAATCCCTGACAACTTCAGTCCTTTCAAGAATTGACAGACAGAACTGTTTTCCCAGAAAGGCTGCATAATTTGGGGGAATAGAGTCATCGTCCCAGAGTGGCTGCAACGAGTGGTATTGAAAACCTTGCATGAAGGCCAGCCCGGCATCGTGCGCATGAAGGCGCTTGCACGAAGCTACGCATGGTGGCCGGGTATTGACAAGCAAATTGAGGCCTGGGTAAAGACTTGTTGCAAATGCCAGGAAGTTAGCAATGCCCCACTGAAAAAAACACCCAGGGACCATGGTCCCGTATTCATATTGACTTTGCGGGACCTACTAAAGGACACACATTCCTCGTTACGGTGGATGCCTACTCAAACTGGCTTGAAATCCATGAAATGAAAAGTACCACAACCGAATCCGTCATTAGGAAATTGGACAGATTATTCGCAACCCATGGACTGCCAGACGTTCTGGTATCCGACAACGGCCCCCAGCTTACTGTGCTTTCTTTTGAACAATATTTGGCGGACCGTGGTATTTGCCATGCACTAACTTCGCCGGGGCATCCTGCGGCCAATGGAAGAGCCGAGCGCATGGTGCAATTCGTCAAAAAGACCCTACATAAAATTGACTATGGCAATATCGAAGATAAGATTAACTGGATACTCTTTCTTCAACACATCACTCCACACAGCATCACCAACAAGACACCGGCCGAATTGTTAATGGGACAAAAACTCCGCTCCCAGCTTGACCCATCGTACGAACCAGAAAAACCACACGGATCCAGTGGGAAATGCTGTGAATTCCAGATAGGTGACTTAGTCTTTGCTAGAAACTTTTCTGGTGATCCTTTGTGGGTTGAGGCAACTGTAATCCAAGTCACAGGACCCAGGTCGTACCGATTAAGAAATCGCGATGGAAGAATATGGAAGCACCATATTGATCAGCTGCGTTCAAGGCTGCAACCTCGTTTCTGCGACTCCAGTAACTTCCAAACTGAGGGGGGAGGAGATGCTGAGGAGACTGAGTTCAAAACGGCAGAAAGCATGAGTTGAAGAAGTGAGCATTCGGACTTAACGCATAAAGAAGGATCAGAGAGGGTGGTGGACTTGCCTCAAAGAGACACCTCATCAGAGGCAAGCCCACAAAAGCTAGAGGACAACGAGGACATTAGCGGCACCGAGTTTTTAAATGAAGGACCGGAGGCACCCTACTCGCCAGAAAACGTTCTGCCCAAACAAGATTATAAACAAGTACCGGGGGGACAGCGAAAATCTAACAGACAATCTAAACAACCTGCCTACCTCAAAGATTACATCACCACACCCCTTAAACAGAACCCGGGGGGAAGGGGTGTTGTGAATTAATAAAAGTGCTTTAATAAAGATTATTAAAACCTTTAGAAAAGTGCAGGGTTCTGGCCCTGCACTTCTCATTGGCCGATAATAGCGACATCTGATTGGTCCGTTCAGGAGAATCTGATTGGCTATTAGCGGGCCTCTTTCATTGGTTAAGGGAACTGACACTTCCCGTTTCTTATTGGTTATTTGATCAGCAGCTTGCCTATAAAAAGGGCTATTGCTGCCCTAGTTTTTGCTCTGTTCCACAATGTTAAATAAAGAGTTGAAGTTCACTGTTCATTGTCTCGTCTCCACTTCTTGCGCCCATGTGCGGAACATAACACTGAACATCTTGGTTGCCCTGATTTTTGAGCAGTTTCTGCCTCCCCTCTCCTCTATTTCTGATCCTGCCTTTCTGCCACCAAGACGGTGGCGCGTTCACACACAGCGGCCCCGACCTCCCAGTATTAGTGTTTGGTGTTTGGAATGATGTGTGTATTGATGTGTGTGCACAGTGTAGGGCAAGGAGCAAAATTTTCCAACATATGACTAGAGCTTCTACAGATTGGGCTTGCAGGTCAATCCAGGATTACCAGCAATTTTCAGCAGTCCCACAACATTCCACACTGCATAGTGAGGCTTCCGGGATCTCCATGGATTGTCATCAGATCAGGGAGGTGCCAACAAAAGCAAAAGTGAAAGGAGAGGAAACAAAAGTGCGGCTGTAGAGCTGGTCTATTGGCTCAGTTCCAAAAACAGCCCCATGGACTAGTGCTGCCAAGTGTCTTTTTGAGCAACGCCAGATCCCTCCTCCACAACATTGATGAATTAGAGCTGCAGATGGCAACAAGCAGGAAAACTGTGTGATGATTGTAACAGAGACCTGGCTACACCCAGCTATACCCAATGCAGCAGTGGAGTTGACAAGTTGAGTCATTTATCACTCTGATAGAAATGGCGACTCTGTAAGAGCAAGCGAGAAGGACTTTGTATCTATATACACAGTAACTGGTATGTTAACAGCAGAGTAGTTTATATGTATTGCTCCCCATATGTGGAACTGATGACTGTACCGTGTAGGCCATTTTTTCTGCCTAGAGAAATCACTGTGATAATTTTTATAGCTCTTTTATATTTCACCTGATGCTAATGTCAGCATGGTGCTTTCTAAGCTACATGATGTCATTCCAGGCAGCAGCAAACTCACCCAGAGGGCACTCTTGTCATGGGTGGGGACTTTAATCAAGCCTATTTAAAGACAGTTCTCCCTAAGTTTGTTCAGTACATGCAATTTTCCATGAGAAGGAAGAAACTTTAGAGCTTATGTAGCTATAGATATTGCCTTACATTCTGTAACGAGCCATCTGGAGAAACCTGGAAACTATGTCAGGATGCTTTTCATTGACTACAGCTCAGCCTTCAATACTATTCTGCTAAGCATCCTTATTGAAAAGCTGACTGACTTGGATTTTCCCTCTTCCATCTGCAACTGGATCAAAGACTTTCTGAGGGATCAATTACAAACATGACACCTACCTCTCTCACACCTACCTCTCTGAAGCTTAACACTGGCTCCCCACAAGTCTGTGTGCTCTGTCCCTACAATCAACACTGTACAGACGATTGTGTATCATCTGACCCATCCACTGGGATCATTAAATTCACAGATGATACTACCATATTGGATCTCATTACAGGGGGAGATGAATCAGCATACAGGGGAGAGTTTCAAAAATTATTCTCAGGGTCCCTAGAAAACAACCTGCACCTAAACATGAACAAGACAAAGAAGATGGTGTTAGACTTCCAGAAGAAGAGAGAGGAACCCACCCCACTTTACATCAAGGGAGGCTGTGTGGAGAGAGTTTCCTCCTTTAAATTCATGGGAGTTTACCTCAGCGAAGATCTTACCTGGAAAATCAACAAAACCCAGGTGGCCACAAAGGCCCAACAGGGACTCCATTTCCTTAGAGTCTTGCAAAAGAATAAAGTGGAACAACAACTGATGATCTACTTTTACCAGTCCACAATAGAAAGTGTCCTCACATATTGCATTACAGTGTGGCTTGAGAGCCACAGATAGAAAGACATTACAGAGGGTGGTGGGCTGTTCCCTGATACCACTAGATGACCTCGCTAGGGCTCGCTGCCTTAGAAGAGTGAGGAAAATTCTCAGGGATGACTCACACCCTGGTCAGCGTTTCTTCACTCTCCTACCATTGGGTAGGATATACAGAAGCATAGCCAGCCGCTCCAACAGACTGAAGAACAGTTTCTACCTATGGGCTGTCAGATTTCTGAACAGAAAATAACTTCATGTCAACATAGTATGACAGACTTGCAGGGCCGGCCACATTGTGCAACAAGGTCACATAGTGTAATAAGATTGGGAGTGGGTTAGGGACTTCTGTCCTTAGTGTGAGTTGTGTTGGGGGTGGGTGCACGAAGGGAGGTTCAGCCAATCTCATTGTACACATGTTGTACAATGAAGGTAATAATAATCTAATTATGTATCTACATAATAACTGTCATGTCATTCAGCCAGTCTTCTCTCACTTGCTAATCAGCATGCCATATTGTATTTTGTCAAATGCTTCGTCAATACAACATTCTCACAATCTGTTAAGGAAGTTACTCAATCAAAAAATGAAGCAAGACTAGTCTAGCAAAATTTATTCTTTTATAAATTCATGCTGACTTTTTGCAATTGTTGAATTGCCTTCAGGGCATTTGCATTTATGATCTAGTCTATAGTCTTCCCAGATAAGAAATCTATAGTTTGCAGGATATTCCTTTTCAACCTTTCTGAAGATAGGAATCTTATTTGTTTCCCTTCAGTCATTTGACACTTCACCCACTCACCAGGATTTTTCAAAAATACAAGCAACATCACCTGAATCAAATCACAATAATGCCAAAATTGTAATACATTCGTATACACTATGATGCCACAACACATATGCTGTCATTACATACTTGCATCTTGATGTCTCATTCAAGTAGCTAAGTCATTGCATGATAATATCACACACATCTTGTAATTTGCCTCCCATGTCCTCCCCTAATGCCCAAATATATAAATGTTCAATCTGATGATTACTCAGTTCCTTTAATATCTAAAGTTGAAATTCATCCCGAGACTTAAACTTATTTTTAAAAACGGGTATTCTCTAAGAATGTTTTTATCAGTTAGAAGATGTCCTTTCATCTTCATCCTCATAATGTCATGTAATTCCAAAAATAAAAATCACCGAACAACAAATCATCATACCTTAATGGCTTTGGTTCTACTCACACACACATATAGTATGTTCAGCCAAATATTGAACTCAGTGATTAAGCTGGATAATTTTGATCAGGTTAACTCAACATTTTCCCTACATCATATATCCCCAATTAAGTCTATTTACTGTTAATATGAATATATTTCCCCATTATGGAAATTTCCAGGAGAATTCCAAGATAATTTTCATGAACAAGATAGCCAGATTTAATTGATAGAACCAGTATTTTTTCAGAATGTTTTTCATCTTGAGTCACTTCAGAAATGATAAACTATTAATTACTTAAAGTAAGCCTTTAGCCACCAAAAATTGTCTTAAAAAATCTGGATAAGGTTTAAATTTCCACTTACATTTACTTATTATGCAGTGACACAGTGAAGCACCTCTTGATAGGATACTCCTGATGAGATTTTACCCATCTACTCTACCTTTTGCCACTTATAAGGAATTGTTCTGCTCCTAAATTGACAAAAAGTATAGTGCTACAAAAAGTGACCTATTCTAGTTAAGCAATTAAAGAAGTGAAGGCACAGTTGGATATTTTTATTGCAGATTTTTAATTAGTAACTCTGATTTTCAGATTCTATAAAATTAGAAATAGAGAGTTGTGTGTCTCAATTTTTCTAATGAAGCAGAGGTTAAAATTATTCAGAAAATTTCTGAAATCTTTGTAAAAATGAGAAGACAAGCAAAAGGAAACAACAGGAACAACAGAAGGAGGGAGGGAGGGAGGGAGGGAAGGAAGGAAGGAAGGAAGGAAAACTATTATGTAATTACTGGCTTATTTAACATACCAGAGTTTCAATCTCTGACAATATATGAAGGTTGATGCTGTTAGCTATAGATTCTAGAACTCGAATTCAACTTTTAAAAGTATACCAACTTGTGAAAATCTGGATATTTGAATATGTACATGTGTGTGTATATGTGGATCAGTGGTGGGATTCAAATACTACCAATTCTGTGGGTATGGTTTGGTGGATATGGCTTGGTGGGCATGACTTGGTGGGCATGGCAGTGGAAAGATACTATAAAATCTCCAGTCAGAGGTACTATTTGCCAGTTCTCTGGACTACTCGAATTTCCACTACTGATCTATATAGAGATAGCAGAGATAGAGTAAATATGTATACAGACATCTAAAAAGCAAATTATACTATTGTGTTTATGTACTCCGTCCTCATATTTATTTGTACCCACCCTTATTATTTTTATAACTAACTCAAGGTGACAAACATACCTTCCTCCTATTATCTCTACAAGAACAACCCTGTGAGAGTGACTGATCCAAAGTCACCCAGCTGGCTTTATGGCTAAGCTGGTTTATGGCTAAGCTGGCTTTATGGCTAAGGTGGTCTCCTGACTTTCTAACTTGGTGCCTTAACTGCTAGAGCCATTAAACTGGCTCTCACTGGCTTCTATAATGAAATGTTGATATAGTAAAAGTTTCTTTTAAAAAAGAAGGTTGGCTTGCTTTTGTATACCAGTTATCCTCTTCAGTGAGTGGAAAGCATGAAACAGCAGGAAGAGAGAGACTTGCTGTTATGGCACAGCTGTTGCAAGGCCTACACATAAAAATTTCATTGGCTGTCTCCCATATGCAAACAGTTTTCAGCTGCACCAATTCTCTTCCCTTAATTGTAATTGCTATATAAAATAAACACCCTAATAGAGAGTAAAGTGTTGATCTTCCAAACTTCTAAAAGGGCCAGAATATTTTAGTATAAAATGGCAATCCATTCAACAAACCAAGATATGTCAATATTCATTATATATTTGTTATGTGGATGTCTGAAATAAGTTAGATGGCCAAATTTGTGTGCACAAATGTGTAAAAACTCAGTATCGGGTATTTAAAAACTCAGGTGAGATTATTGTCTGAATATTGAATATCAAGTATTTTTACATTCTTATTCCATTTATCTTTAATGTTTTGGGGTAGATATGAGAAGGACATTTAGCACAAGAGTCAAACTTATGGCATCACATTGTTGTGTGAGGTATTATGACTTTTCCCCCTTCACTAAACCAGGGCTGGGTGTGGCCAGCGTGTGATGCATCTGGCCCACACGCCACAAATTTGACACCCCTGCTTTAGCATATCTAGAAAGGCAAATAACTGAGTAACAATATACAGCTTGAGCTGTCCTTGGTGTTCCCTTGGTTGTTTTCTTGTAGATGTTTCATTATCTAAATTAGGTAACATCATCAGTCCAAATGATGTTACCTAGTTTTATATTGAAACATCTGCAAGAAAATAGATGGGTAATGAAACATCTGCAAGAAAACTTCAAGCTCCAAAAGCACCAAAGACTTCTTATTTCAACTATGAGCAACAAAGGCTCTCTTTTGTGATATACATTTTCCACACCAATATTTTGTTCATAGTTTCAGTACATTTATGCTATGTTAATTTAATGTTTATTAAAAATTAATATAGTTGATATGTCCAATTCTAAATATTCAAATATTCAAATTTATTTCTCCAATATAATTGTTTTTTAATATTTTCTCCAGATCTCCTCTCCCTTAAACCTTGCAGAGTTCAAAGTCACTTCGTCAGTAGCTTTGTCATTAGTGATTACATCCCAGGGTAATAGTTTATCCTAAATATGTGGTTTGGTAGCAACAGTACTCTTATTTGGTTTATATACCACTGAATACTATGTCCTCAATATAGGAGAACATCGTTGTTAGTTGCAAAGTCATGTCCAACCTATCACAACCCCATGGATAACGTTCCTCCAGGCCTTCCTCTCCTCTACCATCTTCTGGAGTCCATTTAAGCTCACATCTACTGCTTCAGTGGCTCCAGCCAGCTACCTCATTCACTGTCTTCCCCTTCTTCTATTGCCCTCAGTCTTTCCCAGCATTAGGCTCTTCTCCAGTGAGTTCCATAGGAGAATAGTATCCTGTTTTATATGGATTTTAATAATAGTTCATGGTTAAGTCTTTGCACTGTGTTTCCTCCATTTCTGGATGTGATATTTCTTTTAGGCACTGAAGTTTCTACACAAAAAAGGCTGCCTTACTAAAAATAATATTAATGATATGTTATATAATCTTGAACACTTTAATTGTAACTTGGTATATTATTATTGTACAGTAAAGATGCTACAGTGTTAAAGCTACTAGAACTTATGCTGTGAAATATGAGATACTAAATACACATGAGATTGCCCAGAATGCTAAGCGGCAAGAAGAGTCAGTAATGACGACAATGGCTGATTGTGGTGATGCTGCAGCAGCCACAAGTTTGAGAATACTGGTATGAAAATTTCTGAAATTTAAATTACAGTAATATGCATATTTTAAGTCAGCAGATTCGAGAAACCTTAATTCCAAAAGTTTTCTGCTATGATGCATCATTTGGGCTAACTGAAGGTTACAAACAGAGTTTTAGTAATATGTGGCTAAAAAGGAAAAAGATGAATCCTGTGCTTTTAAAATTTTTTAACAGCAATAGCATTAATTTGTTTTTGATACTTCTTCATGGCTGATAGAAATTAGCTAATTGAATAATATGATTTTGCCCCTTAATTGCACCTAAATAATGAAATACTCCAAGCAGTTTTTAAAGACTAAAGAGAAATTACAGTGTTCCAGGTAAAATTAATGTTTATGGTGGTTGAATAGAACAATATAGATTTCCGGGCTTTGTTAATTCAAATAAAAAAAATATTATTTTCACCGGAGGAATTCAATTGTGTACAATATTTTACAATAGACCACAATGCAACTATATCTGATTACTGCATGTTGAGCTCCTATACTTACTTTCTGGGAAGCAAGCATAATGGAATAATAATAATATATATGTAGAAGTGGAGTGGGTTTTTTTTAAGTCAAAGGCTCCAAAATAGCTGCCATGCAGAACCAGGTTAGTCACAGAACACCCATTTCATTTTTTAATGGACACAGTTTTCAAAGCAATAATAGAAGTAATTTATGATCTGCAAAACAAATATTGGTCTATCTGAACCCAGAGTTTTCCTCTTTCCTCTTTGGTTGCTCTTCAAATTTTTTTCTCTCTATTCTCATGTCATAAGATTCACTCATCTCATTCACTTTCATGTTTTTTATTTAAATTATCATCCAAGACAGGCTTTTTTCTTTGAAGAAATTGGAACTTTCTCAAATAAAGATTAAATTGTATGAACATCTCCAAATGTTGTATATGAGCTGATCCCATCTGATTCTTGATGGACAATATTGGCTATAAATGTTCCTTAGCCAAGTGGAGAAAGCAGAACTATAAAACTAAGGTTATTATTAAGAACTCTGTCCACTGAGAATGAACTTTGTGAACTCTGTCCACAGAAAAGACAGTATCTTTTCTGCCTCCAAAATACATCTCGCAATTATGAGATAAGAGAAAAATGTTTCACTTCATTTTTTTTTAAAGAGCAGGAAATCAGAGGTGGTATTCAGCCAGTTCTTCCAGGTTCTGGAGAACCAGTAGCAGAAATTTTGAATAGTTTGGAGAACCAGTAAATACCACCTCTGGTTGGCCCCACCCCCCACTGCCTCCCAAATCCCAGCTGATCAGCTGGGTCTTCTTTTCTTGCCCTGCACAGGAGAATGGAGCTGGAAATCAGGTTAGTGGGGTGGAGAGGGAATGAGGATTTTACAGTATCCTTTCCCTACCATGCCCACCAAGCCATGCCCACAGAACCTGTAGTAAGAAAAATTGAATACCACCACTGAGGAATTCCCCTTAAAAATCATATTACTGGCATTTAGGTTAGCAGAATTTTTATTTATTTTTTGCTACAAAAGACCTTTGCAAGGACCACTGCAATATCATGAACTCAAGAAAAGGAATGCCCTAATTTCTCAGAAGATGACAGCATTTATAAATGTGTGAATGTTGATTATTTTACTCAGTGTTCTGATGATTATATTTGAGAATATTAAAAGCTCATGCCTTCTTTACAAAGTATCAGAAAGGTTTATGTAAGAACGCTGAAGTCATGCAAAGCTTCGTGATCAAAGGTTTCTGCCACTCTTAATTTTAATTAAAATATATATTTTATACTGGAGTTATTTCTTCCAAATCATAAAAGTACTTTTACAGGGAATTACTTGGTTCTCTGTGCATAACCTAACCAAAGCCATTTTCAAAGTTGAAGTAATTTTCAAGGGTGCTAAGATCATTATTTCTTCTTATCAATCACTCTCAGTTGATTTGGAACCAAAGAAATCAAATGCAAAAAGTTGCTTGCTTTGAAATATTCTTGAAATGAAACTGTTATAGATTCAGGCATGGGTAGAATGAATGGAGACAGTCTTAGTTGGTGAACTTTCAACTCTTTATTGCATAGTGACTTCTAATTTGTATAACAACAACTCTGCTTTATATAGGCAATGCTAATATGAAATAACCAATAGGGAGCTGTAAAATGCTAGCTTCAGTACCAATAAGAGTCCTTCATTAAGGGCCAATCAGATTCTCAGAACCCAACCAATCCGATCTAGCCGCTTAACACCCAATCAGAAGTGCAGGGCTAGAACCCTGCACTTTACCCCAAGCTTGCCTTTATTCAACTATTTACATACATAACACCCCTTCCCCCTGGCTCCACAATTAATTTGTGACTATGTAGTCCTTTAAATAGGACAATTGTCTCTTGGGTCTGTCAGATTTTCTTTGGACTGGCTGCGTGCAGTCCCGTTGAGGTAAGGTGTTGTTTTGTAGTGGCTCGGCTTCTCGTTCTGGTGTGATTTCCCTTGAAGCGTACGATTCTTCTTCCTGCTCCATTTCCTGGGTTTCACTTGATTCATCGCTTTCTTGAAACAGGTTTTCTGGCATGTCGTCTTCTTCTCTTCCTTCCCCCCCCTCAGTTTGGTCGTTGGGAAGTTGTTGGCTGGCCGTTATAAGTCGTGACCGTAATTGGTTAATATGTCTTTTCCATAGTCTCTCATCAATACATTTTACAATATAGGATCTGGGCCCAGTCTCGCGTATTACCGTTGCTTCAATCCAAACTGGGTCGCCCGATAAATTTCTTGCATAAATGGGGTCGCCTATCTTGAAGGTATGGTAGCGTCCGCTGGATCCTGGAGGCTTTTCTGGCTCGTAAGCAGGGTGCAGTCGGTCGAGGTGGGAATGGAGTTTTCGCCCCATGAGAAGTTCAGCAGGAGTTCTGCCGGTTTCGCTGTGCGGAGTGATGTGTTGTAGAAGTAGAATGCGGTTTATTTTTTCGTCAAGATCATCATAGTTCACCTTTTGTAAAGTCTTTTTTACAAATTGTACCATGCGTTCTGCTCGGCCGTTGGTAGCAGGATGCACCGGCGAGGTGAGCGCATGGCGGATGCCGTTATCAGCAAGGTACAGTTCAAACATTAGTGCTGTAAACTATGGTCTGTTATCGGACACCAGGACGTCCAGCAATCCATGAGTTGCAAAGAGTCTATTGAGGACTTTAATAACTGCCTCGGAGGTTGTATTGGCCATTCGATGAATTTCTAACCAATTAGAGTATGCATCGACAGTCAACAGCAATGTCTGTCCTTTGATCGGCCCTGCGAAATCCAGGTGGATTCTGGACCAGGGTCCACGTGGCGTCTCCCATTCGGTCGGTGCAGCTTTTGGCTGTGCGTTGTTGGTTTGTTGGCACTTGGTGCAGGCCTTGACCCATTGCTCGATGTGTCGGTCCATGCCTGGCCACCAAGCGTAGCTCCGTGCGAGTGCCTTCATTCGCACGATCCCGGGATGTCCATCGTGCAAGATTTGTAACAGCGTCTTTTGGAGTCGTTCTGGGACGACGACCCTATCACCCCAGATAACGCAGCCTTTTTGCGAAAAAAGTTCAGTCTGTCTTGTTTTAAATGGCGCGAAGTCATCTGGGATCTGGTCCAATGGTTATCCACGCTCCACCCAGCCTAGGACTCGTGCTAGGGTGTGGTCTCGTCTGGTCTCCCTCGCGATATCTCGAGCGGTCATAGGAGGCGAGTTGAGCGTTTCGATTTGTAACGCCGATACTGTTGGTGCCGGATCGTCGAGGGTCTCTGGTAGCGGTGCTCTGCTGAGTGCGTCGGCATGGGGAATGGCTTTCCCCGGTCGATGTAATAATCGATAATTATAAGCAGCTAGGAACTCTGACCATCGAGTCATTCTTGGGGACAATATATAGGGGGTTGGTTTGTCCCCAGCGATTATCCCCAGTAAAGGTTTGTGGTCGGTTACAATTGTAAATGTCCTTCCATATACATACTCATGGAATTTTTTTATGGCTGACACAATTGCAAGAGCCTCCTTGTCTATTTGTCCATAGTTACGTTCTGCCTGGGAGAGAGTCTTCGAAAAGTATGCAACGGGAGCCTCATTTCCATTAGGTGGCACATGGCTCAAAATGGCGCCCACCCCAAACGGTGAGGCATCACAAGTTATAATCAAGGGTAATGTTTCATTATATTGCATAAGTACAGAATCAGATGTAAGTAAATCTTTTACATTTCTAAACGCTTTTTCTTCTCGGTAACCCCAAACCCATAACGCTTTCTTATCTAATAACCGGTGTAATGGTTCAGCCACAGTTGCCTTATGCGGTAAAAACACATTGTAGAAATTGATAAGGCCAAAAAATGCTTGAAGATCAGTTTTGTTACGAGGTCTGGGAGCATTTCTAATCACCCTTAATTTACTCTCAGTTGGGTGAATACCCTGACTATCAATGCAATAACCTAGAAATTCAACACTGTCGGTATACAGATGACATTTATCCCTTTTTACTTTCAATCCCGCTTCTTGGAATTTTTTAAGAACACATTTTAAATGATTCTGCAGAATTTTTTTACTAGGGGCTGCAATCAATACGTCATCAAAATACGGAACCACGCCCTTGATTCCCTGTAACAATCGTTCCATTAAACTTTGGAATATTCCCGGGGCTACACTTACCCCGAATTGCAATCGGGTACATTTAAAAGCACCTCTGTGTGTTACTATCGTTTGAGCTTGGGCTGTTTTATCGTCCACGGGCAATTGTTGATAGGCTTGAGCTAAATCTAACTTAGCAAAAACCTTTCCACCTCCCAGAGAATGAAGGAGGTGCTGCACCACCGGCACTGGATACGCGTTCTGTTGGAGGGCGTGGTTTAGAGTGGCCCGGTAGTCCCCACAGATTCGGACTGACCCATCTGGTTTAATGGGGGTTACAATAGGAGTTTCCCATGGGGAATGATCAATGGGTTGCAGTACCCCTTGTTTAATTAGTTTGTCAAATTGTTCATCTATCTTGGCCTTAAGGGCAAATGGAACTCGACGGGGCTTTAAACGGATCGGGGCAACCTTAAGGTCGAGGCTGAATGAAATTGGGGTCCCCTTATACTCGCTCAGATGATCTGAGAAAACATCGCTGAATTCAGACATAAGATCCTCCTCCCACTCGCAATCACCGACTCGGTTCACGCCGGCTACTTCGATGCCGAGTGGCGCAAACCATTGGAGGCCCAACAAACTAGGCCTGTCCCTATCGATGATCGTCAGAGGTAAGTGTGCCGTATGCTTTTTAAATGAGATGCGGACTCGACAAGACCTGACCACAGGGATCCGATTCCCTTGGTAATCTTTAAGGATAAGGCGTTGCATTCGAAGGTCTTGGCGTTGGATGGTAGGAATGAGCTGCTTTAATGTCTTCCACGACACCATCGAGAGGGACGATCCCGAATCGACCTCCATGTGGCAGGGTTGGTTCTCTATGGCTACTGTAACTCGAATCTTCTTAGCGTCCATGGCTGAGGCGTGACCTATAGTGATAGTATGGTGAGCCTCTTCTTTCTGCAACGCTCGATATCTGTAGGAGTGGTTTGCTGGGTCTCGCCTTACAGGACAGTTTCCTGCCGATTGGTGAAAGTTGGTTCCCTTTGAGGCCGGGCTTGGTCCCGGTAAACTGCGACAGACTCGACCAATGTGGCCTTGTTTCCCGCACTCGTGGCAGAGTGCGTCGCGGAATTTGCAGTCTGCCCTGGGATGGTTTGCCCCGCAGCCAGCGCAAGGGCGTGAGGTTTTAGGACGAGGGTCCTGGTCGGAACGCAGTCGATGGACCCCTTCTTCGTCGCTGTCTGACAATGAAGAGAGGTCCTCGTAATGCATTGTCACCAACTGCCCTTCTGAGCTGGGTGAGATGTCGCCTGTCGGTGGGTTTGTGGGGTTTCGGCTTCGCCGTAGCTGCGCCGCGGACTTTTTGGTCGCCTCAGCGGCAGTGGCTTCGGCGATGGCGTCAACAAGGCCGATGTCGCCTTTCGCCATCAGCTTGCTCTGCACGTTTAGTGCATCTAATCCCAGAATTAGTCAGTCTCTCAATGCTTCATCTAAGTCTGCGAACCCGCAGAGGCCTCCCAAGTGCCGGAGGTCTGCCACAAAGTCAGCCACACTCTCTCCTTTTCGTTGGCTTCGTTGATAGAACTCGTGGCGTCTCACGAGTGTGGGTACGGTTGGCGCGTAATGGTCTCTCAAGAGAGGTTCGAGGTCGTCCCAGCTTACTGCTTTCACTTCTCGAGGCTTCGCGAGTGCTTTTGCCATTTTAAAGACAGCCGGGCCGCAGTACGTCAGGAACAGCGCCCGCTTCTTGGCTGGTGTGGCGTCCTTCAGGTTGTTCGTTTCGAGGAACATCTGAAAGCGATCCATGTAGGATTCCCAATCCTTTTGGTTTGGATCGTACGGAGCGGGTGGTACAATGCCGCCGGACATGGCTTCCGTTGGTGGCACTGTTTTTTACACGTACTCTGTTTTTTCTTCCAAGTTCCTTAAGATCAGATGTCTCCAAATCCCACCCTCGTCGCCAGTGTTATAGATTCAGGCATGGGTAGAATGAATGGACACAGTCTTAGTTGGTGAACTTTCAACTCTTTATTGCATAGTGACTTCTAACTTGTATAACAACAACTCTGCTTTATATAGGCAATGCTAATGTGAAATAACCAATAGGGAGCTGTAAAACGCTAGCTCCAGTACCAATAAGAGTCCTTCGTTAAGGGCCAATCAGATTCATAGAACCCAACCAATCCAATCTAGCCGCTTAACACCCAATCAGAAGTGCAGGGCTAGAACCCTGCACTTTTCCCCAAGCTTGCCTTTATTCAACTATTTACATACATAACAGAAACAACAAATACTTTCAATACAAAACTTGACAATATCAAGAGAAGATGAAATATGGTGTGTTATGAACTAATAAAAACGCTTAAATAAAGTTCATCAAAGCTTAAAGAAAAAGCAGGGTTCTAATCCTGCTCTTCTGATTGGCCGATAATAGCAATATCGGATTGGTCCGTTCTGGGGAATCTGATTGGCTGTTAACTAGCCACTCTCATTGGTTCAAGGGTTAATGCTTCCATGTTCTCATTGGTTAATGGGTCATCAGCCTGCTCTATAAAAGGGCTGCTGCTGCCCCAGGTTTTTGCTCTGTTCACGATGATTAATAAAGAGTTGAAGTTCACTTTTCACTGCCTCGTCTCCGTTCCTTGCACCCATGCGCAGAACATAACATGGTGTTCATTGGTTCTCTTTCCCAGTTGCCTTAGAGTGCCAATTATTACTATTTATTAGGGCTATGAGAGACTTCGAAGGAATGCTTTGCTTTGATGAATCTTTGAATGAAGCACTTCATGAAGCAGCAACAGCCCTTTACTTTTAAAGGTCAATGAACATCCCTCTCACTTTGCCTCAAAGAAGCCTGGGTTTCTCTCAGCCTTCTCTGGGAGAAAAGCCTTATTTAATGAGGGAATAGGTAAATGCTGAAAGGACCTGCTCCTTTCCTAAATATCTATAAAATCCCCCAATATAATGTCCTATTCTCAGGTGGATGACATTCTCCTCCAACTTAGTCATGAAAGTTTCATCAAGTTGTCTTTGGAGATCCTCAGTCATCCAGGTCATGGTTGTCCCAAAGATGCTTTTTTTTTAAAGGCAGTTGGACTTGTTTTTCCTTGAAGATGTATCACTTCTTGAAGCCTCCTGGATGAGAAGCAAAATGCCTTAAAGGAAAAACAAAGTCCATTTGCATTTTGAAAAAGCACCTTTCATAAAATTGGCTGTGCTATACTGTATAGCCTTCCTCACCAGAAGTGGGTATTCAGCAGGTTCTGACCAGTTCTGGAGAACCGGTAGCAAAAATTTTAAGTGGTTTGGAGAATACCACCTCTGACTGGCCCCTCCACCATCTATTCTCTGCCTCCTTAGTCCTCTTCTTTTGTTGCCCTGCACAGGAGAACAGAGCTGGAAAGCAGGTTAGTGGGATGGGGAGGGAATGGGATTTTGCAGTAATCTTCCCCTGCCATGCCCAGCAAGCCATGCCTACAGAACCGGTAATAAAAAAAATCTGAATCCCACCACTGTTCCTTACCTTCATATCTAAGGAGAAGCATATTGGCGAGGTTACAAGTCCTGTCTATAACAAAGTCAGAGGAGAACTATTTAAACTTTTCATGTCTTCATTGCCATAGTTCAGTGTGTACATCTTATTCCTGTACTTCCTGTATATCTTTATTTTTTTATACAGTATATATCTGGTAATATCTTCTCAGCCTATGGGTAGAATCTTAGTTACAATATGAGGTAGAAACAAAGCATGGTGCCATATTCCTACCCTGTAAAGGAGTGTGAGTAAGTGTCTAAGGAGATTTCTTTCTCCTTTACAAAGGCAAGAACAAGAACAAAAGCAGGGGTGGTAAATCAAAGCTCAAACAATAACAGCTTCGCTACTTACAGTAAAGAAGTAAAAATGCAGGTAGATCTTGCCTAGTGATCACAATGGGGCCTGGCAACTTTGTACTAACTGATTTGGTCACAAATTAAGCATCACATGACTATAAATACAATATCACTTCCTTTTTTCCAATAGTCTCCTATGTCCAGTCCCAGTCAAAAAGCAATTAATTATTAATTATTTTAACCATGATCAGATAAACCAATTCTCCATTCTTTCTTATTTCTCCCAATGTTCTTTAAATTCTCAAAGAAAGTAGTAAAACCTGCCTTCTCATACTACTTTCAAAATTCTTAGCACATGATGATGATGGTGATGAAATTGCCAGACTTTGTAATTCCAAAGTGGCATTTCCAGCAGCTCCATGTGACTTATGGAAAGGTCTGTCTGATCCTCTTTCACATATTCTCTGCTTCTTTTGGACTTGATGTATTTATACCTTCATTGCTTTGATAATAGATCTGACCTAAGTCAGTCCAGGTCATCATCCACACTTGGTTCAAAGAATTGTCACTCTCATATTCCTTGGCTGCCAAATATTGCTGATCAAGTCTTTTTATTTTGCTGCAGTCTTACATTTCTCCTCTTCCCTGTTACCTGCACAGAAACTCTGCTTCTTTTGTATTTTTCCAAACTCTCTTTTTGCCTCTTTACTCCTACAACATTTTTCCATATCCTGAGATAACACATTCTAATATATTCACTGGCTTCAAGTTGTCTAATGACAAATATTTTGTATTGCCCTTAATTGACACATATTTGTCATGCCCACAAGTTGCACTAACTTCTAACTTCTATAGTCTTTCAGGTCCTTGGTGTTGAGGTATTAACTTTCAGACTTCTGGCAAACTCTACCAATTTACATCAAACTCTTACTTCAGGGAAATTATCTCAGTTGCAATCAGAATCATACTTGTTATCATGATCATTCATTTTTTATTCTTTTTTTTTGGGGGGGGGACTTTTGTGTTTGTTTTATATGATCAAGAATGCAAATTCTGGATTTTTCTAGTTATTCCTTTGCCTGTATCCTATAGAGAAAGGATAGCTTATGTGCTACATGAAAATAATACATTGGCAGGGGGAGAGAGCAAGCTTCCATATTAGCTGCCAGATAAAAGGATCTCAAGAATATTATTTTTGTGAAAAATAATATACAGCTTGTAAAGCTGTATGACATTTTACTGAAATGTATTATAAGCTCAGATTATTCCTAAAACTTTAAGTATCACCAACATTGTTCCTAGTTTCAAAAATGTTTCTATCCACCATGGACCTTATCCATCATTTTAAGTCAGGCCAAAAATGAAGGTAGCACTAAGAGGGTAACGAGGATAAAGGATTATAATAAGAATGAAAGGCGAAGAGGTACCAAACCAGCTTACACTGAAGTTTTATCATAATTATTTCTGGTATTAAGAAAAAGATTAACTATGGGGAAAAATGTTCATCATACATTATAAAGTAATTGATAATAAATGGAGGGACTTTAAGATTGATCTTTATGCCAACATTTTTGAATTAACCTTTATGAGAATTAAGACTCATGGATAAATGTGAAATTGTTTCCCTCAAATAGAAACGTTAATATTTGTAGAAGAGGCTGTCGGAGGGGACAAGGCTTATGTGTTTATTTTTCCATCTGTATATATAGCAGTACTTAGTAAATAGCAGAGGAGTTATAGATGTTAATTTTCTTCTACACTAAGGACAGTTTTTAAATTATATATTGCCAAATTGTCAATCTAACTCATGTATTTAGAGATATATTTAATCAGTAGTCTACCTGACAAGAAGACCCTTTCCTAGTAAAATGACTATATCAGAATCTGGGTCTTATCTATTGAGAAATGATTTCTTATTATTTCTTCTTATTTATTTACTTTATAGTTCCAAATTGCATCTGCAAAAGAAAGTAGCTACATTCATTTTAATACCGGGAGTTGAAAAGTTGAATGACTGATGGATTGATATTTAAAATTTAGTAAATGTTTAGAATCATTTTCTCATTATGAATGTGAATCTAATATATTCGTGTTTTGTGTGTTCTACTCTCTGATAAGTGATAAATATCTTCACATATAAATCATTTTGAATTTGTTGAAAAAATAGTAAACTCCCTTGGACAGATTTGAGGAATCTTGAGGAGAAAACAATTTTAAATTCAACATAGGGTCTAGAATATTCTAACTTCATTTTTTTTAAAGAATGAAGCATTATACACTTACCTGTTTTAGGCTAAAAGGCAGAATATAAATATTTAATATTTAATATAAATATTAAATGCACACCCAAAACATAATTCAGTGCAGCTACCTCAATTTTAGCAACTGTTCTATTAAGCAACATGAAGGCTTCAAAAATTTCCTAAAGCCATATATTTAATAGAATATATTAACATGTATTTAAAGCAAGATTAAAAGGCCTCCCAAAACAGATAAAGCTACATAAAAAATTGTCAAGGTGTGAATAACAGTATGTAAAAAGTCTAGAAATACAAAATGTAACTTGGATGCTGAAATTAGAGTTTAATGAAGACTTTGATTACAATATTTTTTTAAAAAAAGATCAATGTTACTATGGATACACAGTTATTAAGATTACAATCCAAAATGCAGAAAAGACATGATTTATTAATAGCTCATAATTCTCTAAAATGTTCAGTTTTATGACTTCAATAATATAGCTTTTTCTTCTCGAGTATCTGCTTCCTCTTTTTCATTTTTATGTTTATTATACTGTACATGACATTTCTTTTTCCAAGTTATGAAACAAAACCAGACTTAAAGGAGTCTTGTAGGAATATGTATAAATGATTTGACAACAGTTTAATAAAGTTTTCATAGCGAGAAAGCCAACAGGGTCTGTTTAGGAGTATCATGTGCCAGTGAAAATTCAAAATTGCCAGATTGTGGCATATTTTATATTGTACTGCACTGTACTGTATGTATTGTTGAGGTAATTCCCCATTAGGAGAATGAGCGCATACAGGGAGACGTAGTGAGAGTAATGTTGAATAACACACACACAGCACACAGATACACTGTACAGTAAATGTAGGTTTTTACTTCCAATAAACATTTAAGCAAATTCCAAGATAAGCAGTCCAAGTCATTCACAGGTAAAGCAGTCAGTGTTCAGTTCAGGGATAATCCAAATATCAAAGTCCAGTATCAAAAAACAATTCAGTAACACACTTACATCAACGATCAGTAACAGTCATTAGGAGGAACAGCAACTCTCCAACAGAAGGAAACAGATACTCATTGAGATTCTCTTCTGAGACTAAAACAACCCAGGTTTCTGGCTCCATCTTATGGTCATTTGCAGAACCACACCCAATTACAGTTTTAGCATGCTCTTAAAGACATAGTATTAAAATGTCTATCCTAGTTTATATATTTCCAACCCAAATAACTGTTAGGTGACTGACATTCCTAACATGTATCTTATATCAGAAGTGGGTTTAAAGTCTAATGTCCAGAGGGGAAAAAATCTTGTTCAGATTTATGATACAATAAGAGTTGTCCATTGCATAGGGGCTGTATTTTCCCCCCTGATTTTTCCTGATTTGAAATGTGGAGGAAGGACACACTCTCATGCTGTTGTCACTGCTGAAAGAAATTTGAAGGGAAACTTCAAAGTGCATTTTCTTTTGACACCTGACTTTGGGAAATCATTTTTTTAAGGTTCTTGCACCAAAATAGGATGAGGTTTATAGACACCGTACCTCTGCAAACAGTGAAGAATCCAATGAAATCAGGAGGTAACTGTGGGCCACAATTATAGTTAGAAACAAAAATAATAATGTTCCCTAATGTGTCTAAGAGGAAGCAGAAACTTGACAAGAAAAACTATATCACTGCAGTCATAAAACTGAAGATTTCTAGAGAATTATGAGCTGTCAATAAATCATGTCTTTTCTGAGGTAATCAAATTGGGTTGCAAAATGTGGATGCCCAACAGAGACAGCAGGAGATACATCTAGTGACATTAGGCTCCAGCAGCCCAGATCTGATAGTTTGATCTAGTTTATCAAATCTAGTTTGATAAAACTAAGGTGGGAGCTTGAAGGTGATTTTCTCCATTCCATATCCAAGACTCATAGGCCTATTTTACCTCTTAAAAAGCTAATAAACTATTCCTTTTCTCCTACATTCCATTTCTGCAATAAAAATAAACTTTGCCCTTGATTTACTAAGGACAGTAAACAATGAAGACTTTCTTTGATTCACACTCTTAATTATTGATTATTCTGCATGATTAGTATAATCTGTATATATGCATATATATGCATAATCTTCATTTTTAATTTCCTGAACTACTTATTTTATTTCAAAATAAAATATTTTTTTTAAAGGAAAGCTGTCACATTATCCTGTCTGAACTTGCCACTGGCCTATTACATTAATACTGAAACCTTCAATTAATTTTTAATAGAAAAACTGGTTGTTATTTCACTGCCTTGCAGAGATTAGATTTTGAAGTACACTTTGGGGATGTTAAACAATCAGGAACTTAAGAAATCATGTAACTGAATCATCCCCCAGAGTTGATTAAGGTTAATACTGAATGGTGAACCTTGTTGGCTGCTGTTCTTTTTTACTTCTCATTCAGAGATTATTTCTAAAGATTAGAATTTAGCAACAATTATTCCTATTTATAGAAATCAATCTTTTGTGGAGCTTTTGACAACTTTTTTGACTTAATGGGGTACTGAGATCTCAAGCTCAAATTGCTGCAATCATTAAGCTGAAGCCACTATACTGAAGCTTTTTATATAGTAATACAATAGTCTCTAATGAATCAAAAATAGTAATATCATAGAATTATATCAACAAACATTAACTGTAGAAGAATTGCAAAACAAAGCTTTTGTCTTTGGCCACTTATCTAGAAGTTTTTATTAATAAAAAAACAGTAACCGTTTTTATTATTAGATTGATATGACACTTTTTTCCAAGTTCATATCTTGGATGTTTAAATCTAGAATAACATATCTGGGAGTTGCCCGTAACCATTTTATCCTTGCTGAGCAAGAACTTTATGTTTCTTCCATAATTCCTTTGGCTTTTTCTTATTTGTTTCCCTTGTCTTTCCCAGTCTGATAAAGAGACTCGAGAAAGAATGCAGAGAATAGCAACAAAGATGATTAGAGTCAGGGGTGGGATTCTACAGTTCGTACCTATTCGCTAGAACTGGTTGTTGACATTCTAAGCAGTTTGGAGAACTGGTTGTTGGAAGAAATTCCTGGCTTAATCCTGTAAGGAAGGCAGGAAAGAAACATTCTGGTGTTGCTTACAGAAACTGCTTCTCCATTAATCCTTATTACATTCTTGGCAGGACTAGACTTCCTGTCTCAGGAACATCTCTGGAGTTTTTTCCCTTCTTTGCTGGTACTTTGCTTGTGTGGAGTGACCATTCAAAGTTACAATGGCACTGAAAAAAGTGACTTATGACCATTTTTCACACTTACGACTGTTGCAGCATCCCCACAGTCATGAGAGGCCAGGGGAAGAGATGTGAGTGATGTTGAGTTGGCCACGCCCAGCCAATAACATGACCACCAAGCCATGTCCACCAACTAAACCAGGCCAAAGAGCCGGTTGTTAAAAATTTGAATCCCACTCCTGATTAGAGGTTTGGAGACCAAAACATATGAAGAAAGGTTGTGGGAATTGGGTATGTCTAATCTAGTGAAAAGAAGGACTAGGGTGATACGATAGCAGTGTTCCAATATCTAAGGCAGGGGTGAAATTCAACCTCTTCACATCGGTAGGGATGATTTGAATCGGTTGGGCCTGGACACACCTGCCCACCTTCTTCCTTTTAGAGACTGAGTCCCACCAAGCCATGCCCACCAAGCCATGCCCACAGAGTTGATAGGGAAACATTTTGAATTTCACCCTTGATCTAAGGGGCTGTTACAAAGAAGAACAGATTAATCTGTTTTCCAAAATATCTGAAAGCAAGACAAGAAACAATGGATGGAAACTAATCAAGAAGAGAACAACCTAGAACAGTGGTGGCTAATCTTTTTGGGCTCCTGTGCCAAAAACTGTGTGCATGCTTGCATGCTCGTACTCATGTGCCAGCACCCAGAAGGCAATGCACCCCCCCACAACCCCTACAAATGTGCACGCAATCCATCCCCCACCCCTTTCCTGCACTGTGCCTCACAGCTGATTTTTGGCCAGTTTGAGGCTTTTTTGGCCAAAGGCTTGAGGAAGACTTGCTTCTTCAGGCTTCTACAAGCTTTGTAGGCAGAAATCTAGCCCCATTTGTCACTTCCAATATTTTTGGAAAAACAGGAAGTGATGAAACGGGGCTAGATTACGGCCTACAAAGCTTGTAGAAGGCTGAAGAAGCCTTCCTCCAGCCTTTGGGAGGCTGAAAAAGGCCTCAAACTAGCCAAAAATCAGCTGTGAGGCACACATATGCTCAGTGTGGTAAGTTTGCCTGCAACTCGCATGCCAGCACAAATGGCTCTGCATGCCACCAGTGGCACGCATGCCATAGGTTCACTATGATGGACCTAGAACTAAGAAGAAATTTCCAGACAGAACAATAAACCAGTGGAACAACTTGTCTGCAGAAATTATGGGTGCCCCAACACTGAAGGTTCCTAAGAAGAGATTGGCCAATCATTTGTCTGAAATGGTATAGTGTTCCCTGCTTGAATGGAGGGTTGGACTAGAACACCTCCAAGGTCCCTTCCAATTCTGTTATTCTGTTAAAATGAAATTGAGTATCTTCTACTCTTTTTTCTTGTTATTCTGGTGAAAATTCTTTCAGTGATCTTGACTTTAAAAAAGCAGGTAACTCTACCGTGACTTTTTCTATAATCATGTTATAAACAATCATTGTTAACATTGTTCACAATTCATACTTTCTGCTCAAAAGGGTCTGACCTCTCTATATAGTCAGGTTCTATGTTATTTTCCATATTTGATCTTACATTCCAACACTAACATTCTTCTTTCTCTCCCTGCTTGCCTGGGAGAGGATCCTGTAATCCATGGGCCATGAATTTAAGATTTCTAGTGTAAATCAATGACTATTACTGCTACTTTAGAAACTGTATGATCATTCCTAGTTATGACAAATAGTTATGTAAAATCCAGACAGAATAAAATAGTAGTATTTAGGAGACCCTCTTCTGTTTTACTTGTATATTAACACCATGCTTAAAAACTTGATCATGTGAAACTTTATTCTCCTAAATTGGTGGAGGATTTAACTATTAATACATTAAAGCGATAAATTCAATTATTTTTAAATGCGAGTTACATGATGATACTTTTCATGGTCCAAATTAGTCCAAGGAGAGTATCACAACTCTTATCACCTATTGCTCAAAAGAATTGTTTAGTATTAATTGCCAAATGACAAATGTCTTGATGTATGCTAAGAGGCCAATTAAACACAAATGGCAAATAAACAGAAATTCTATTGAGGATCTTAGACTCCATAAATGTCTAGAAGTAATTTTTCATATTATGAAATCACAGATCATTCAAACAAAGCATATTTTAATATGTATCCAATTTCCCTTCCTGAATGCTTCATATGGGACCATTTATGGCAAATGGTGATATGCTTGAGCATAGCTGAATTGTTGTTGTTTTTTAATTCATCACCTTTTCATTTTCACTTGATCCATTCTCCCTTGATTTTCCATTAATTTCCTTATTCAACTTTCTTTTTTTTTTCATATTTCTATTCTTCTTACCATTCACAGCAGATTCCATTTTTTATTTTCAATCATATTTTATATAAAGACATATTTCATCCTTCCTTTCTTCCTCCTTCCCTCTTTTCCTTCCTTCCTTCCTTCCTTCTTAAATAATGTGTGGGTGTTTATTTTTGTCAGATGTGTTGCCTGAATAGCGGCCATTACAGAATTTCCCATTCCTAACTTGAGGTTGTGACTCCTAAACTGGAAGACTGGCATCAGTAGATCCCAGGAACAACATTAGAGCTTTCCATCCAGAAAATTACAATGTTTGGAACATATAAGATATAGTATAAAACTCTCAATCTCTCAGTTATCTGGAAGAGAACCAGAGATTGAGGAAAACACATACTTCCCACAGGAATAAGAAGAGAATTTCATTACTGATTTCATTACATCAGTATATATTAACAGATAACAGATAATCACAGTTGGAAGGGATCTTGTACGTCATCTAGTCCACACACACCCAACGGGAGGCCCTACACCATTTCTGACAAATGGCAGTCCAATCTCTTCTTGAAAGTCTCAAGTGATGATGCTCCCACAACTGCCGAGGGCAAGCTGTTCCATTGGTTGATTGTTCTCACTGTCAGAAAGTTTCTCCTTATTTCCAGATTAAATCTCTCCACAGTTTCCATCCATTATTCCTTGTCCGGCCTACAGGTGCTTTAGAAAATAGCTTGACTCCTTCCTTTCTGTGGCAGTCCCTCAAATATTGGAAGACCGCTATCATGTCCTCCCTGGTCCTTCACTGGACTAGCCATGCCCAGTTCCTGTAACCATTCTTCACATGTTTTAGTCTCCAGTCCCCTAATCATCCTGGTTGCTCTTCTCTGTACTTTCTCCAGAGTCTCAACATCTTTTCTATAATGTGGTGACCAAAACTGGATACAGTACTCAAGGTGTAGTCTTACTAAGGCTTTATCGAGTGGTATTTGTTATGGACTAAGCCAACGCAACGATACAACCCTCAACAACTTTACTTTACAGCAGGCTTGTAATCCTGCACTTCTCATTGGCCTGTAGATAGCGAGTCGTGATTGGTCATTTTTGGCCAGTCTGATTGGCTGTTAACAGGGCCCCCTGATTGGATGCTTGTGAAAGCGGTCAACTCAATTCATTGGTTGTTTTGACAGCAGCCAGCTCTATAAAAGAGCTGCTGCTGACCAAGTATTTTGCTCTGTTCTTTCTTGTTAATAAAGAGTTGAAGTCACTGTTCAATGTCTCATCTCCGTTCCTTGTGCCCATGCCCAGGACTTAACACTGGCGATGAGGATGGGATGCGGAGACGATAGAGCTGACTAACTATGCATCAAACAAGACAGAGCACGTGGCGAAAGAGCGCACGCAACAAACGGCAAGATGACCAGCAGCGCCATACCACCCGCTCCATTCGACCCAGCAACTGAAGACTAGGACTCATATATAGATTGCTTCCAGATGTTCCTGATCTGCCACCAGGACCTCAGCACGCAACGAATCATCCTGAAAGACTACCAGGGAAACAGAATTCCAGTTGTCGGTTCCAGCCACGTCCAAGTATCCTTTAAGAACCACACAGCGACACTTCCCCTGACTGTCGTCGATCGTGACCGACCCAGTTTGTTAGGGTTACAGTGGTTCGCCTCACTTGGGATTGAACTAGCCGGCATACACCAAACCAGAAGCGACGACTGGGAAGAGGCTCTCATCCAGGAATTCCAGGACATGTTCACAGGAACATTAGGCAAGTACAAGGGGACTCCTATATCATTTAATCTCAGCCCCGATGTAGCTCCCATTTGGCTTAAGCCTCGTTGGGTACCTTTTGCCTTAAAACCAAAGATCGACAAGCAGCTAGATAAACTGATAGCCCAGGGCGTATTGGAACCGATTGACCACGCCCACTGGGAAACCCTGATAGTAACGCCCATGAAGCCAGATGGTTCGTTAAGAATTTGTGGGGATTACCGGGCCACCCTAAATCATGCTCTTCAACAGAGCGCTTACCCAGTACCGGTGGCTCAACACCTTCTTCATTCCCTGGGTGGCGGAAAAATATTCGCGAAATTGGACTTAGCTCAGGCATACCAGCAACTACCTGTAGACGCGACAACTACAGAAGCCCAGACAATAGTTACACATAGAGGCGCTTTCAAGTGCAATAGACTCCAATTCGGAGTAAGCGTGGCACCTGGCATATTCCAAAGTTTAATGGAGAGACTATTACAAGGCATAAAAGGTGTCGTGCCTTATTTTGACAATGTCCTAATACCTGCCCCCACTAAAGAGTTATTAGTACAATGACTCAGAAAAGTTCTTCAGAAATTTAAAGACGCTGGTCTGAAGGTAAAAAGGTACAAGTGTCAACTTTGTATGGAGAGAGTGGAGTTCCTGGGATACCTTCTCGACAGACAGGGAATCCACCCCACCGAAAAAAAACTAACCGCAATCAAAAACACCCCGAGACCTAGGAATAAGACAGACCTCCAAGCCTTCCTGGGACTCATTAACTTTTATAACATCTTCTTGCCCCAGAAGGCAACCGTAGCTGAGCCCCTACATTGACTTCTCGATAAAAAGGCTTCCTGGGTCTGGGGACGGCATGAAGAGAAAGCGTTCCAAGCGGTAAAAGACCTCTTAACCTCCGATGCTGTATTAATGCAATACAACGAGACTCTACCTTTGACGGTTACCTGTGATGCCTCACCATTTGGAGTGGGAGCCATCTTAAGCCATGTCCTACCAAATGGAAATGAGGCACCTATTGCATTATTTTCGAGAACTTTGTCTAAAACCAAAAGGAACTATAGTCAACTTGATAAAGAGGCTCTCACTATTGTATCCGCAATTAAATGTTTCCATGAATATGTATATGGGAGACCCTTTACCATAATTACAGACCACAAGCCGCTACTTGGTATTTTGGCGGGAAACAAACCAACTCCCCATATCTTATCACCAAGAATGACACATTGGTCAGAATTTTTAGCCGTCTATGATTACCGATTGCAACACCACCCAGGGAAAACCATTCCCCATGCTGATGCCTTGAGCCGTTCTCCACCAACAGACATCATAGAGGACCCTGCTTCAACCTTAGCCATATTGCAAATCGAAACCCTCAAATCGCCACCACTGACCACTCGAGACATCGCCTTAGAGACAAAAAAGGACCCTGTTTTGGCACAAGTCCTCAGCTGGTTAGAATGGGGTTGGCCGGTCAGCGCAACCAATGACACGTTCAAGCCATTTAGGAATTGTCAAACAGAGCTATTCTCCCAGAAAGGCTGCATAGTGTGGGGAGACAGAGTCATAGTCCCGGAGAAATTGCAATATAGGGTATTAAAAATGCTGCATGATGGACATCCAGGCATCATGCGGATGAAGGCATTGGCCAGGAGTTATGCATGGTGGCCTGGTTTAGATTAACAGATAGAGACCTGGGTAGCAAAATGCAGCAAATGCCAGGAGACTCGCTCCACTCCTCCAAAGACTCCCCCAACTCAGTGGGAAACGCCTCGAGGCCCTTGGTCCCGAATCCACATCGATTTTGTGGGACCCACAAGAGGACACACTTTCCTCCTAACAGTGGATGCCTATTCAAACTGGCTCGAAGTCCACAAGATGAAAAGCACCACCACAGATGCAGTCACTAAAAAACTGAATAAACTATTCGCTATCCACGAACTTCCAGATGTCCTGGTCTCCGATAATGGCCCCCAATTCACTGCCCTGCCATTCAAACAGTACCTGGCAGATCGGGGCATCCGCCATGCTTTAACATCGCCAGCTCACCCTGTGGCCAATGGTAGGGTTGAGCGAATGATTCAATTTGTTAAACAGACCTTGCGCAAAATGGACCACGGCGACATTGACGACAAAATAAACTGGATGCTTCTTCTCCAGCACATAACCCCAAACAGTACCACAAATAAAACCCCAGCTGAACTCCTGATGGGCCAGAAACTTCGCTCGCATCTCGATTGTCTCCACCCAAACTACATGCCGGAACAACCCCCGGGATCCAGCAGCAAGTGTTGGGCATTCCAGGAAGGTGACCTCGTGTTTGCGAAAAACTTCTCAGGCGACCCATTGTGGGTCCCCTCGACAATAACACAACTTACGGGACTTCAATCCTATCGCCTACAAACTGCAGATGGTAAGATGTGGAAATGCCACATAGACCAACTCCGTTCCAGATTAGCACCGGAACCTCTAGCTGGGGGGGGGGAAGGAACATTGAGGAGGCCGAAGAAGAAATGATAATTGAAATCCAACAGCCTACACAACCAACCAGGGGATACTCATCATCAGAAGGAGAACCGAGCCAGGGAATGGCCTCGCCGCGTGACAGCACTGCGATGGAAGCAGATCCAGGGAACCCGGAAGACAGCACTGACGTAAGCAGGGAAAGCAGCCCAGGGCCACAACCTTCGCCATCCAACCCAGCTAGCAGCCCACCGGAATCAGAACCAGGACAGAAACCGGTGGAACAGCACAGGTCAAGCAGACAGGTGAAGCGACCTGCCTATTTACGAGAATACGTCACCCCACCCCTCAGACTTGATTTTTTTTTCTTGTTATTTATATGTTGGAAGAAACTTTTTTTTATTATCTTTGACTTTTGTTGCAAGTCTTTGTTCATTCTGAGCCTCTGCTTTCCTGACTTCATATTTGCAGTTTCTGGCTATCTGCTGTTATTCTGCCTTAGTTGTATGTCTTTCTTTCCATTTTTTGTACTTGTCCTTTTTTTTCTTTCAATTTGCTAGGGAGATCTTTGTGCAGCCATGCTGGTTTCTTCTTGGATTTCTTGTTTTTCTTTCTCAGTGGTATTGGTCTGGGCTTCTATGATCATACTTTTCAGAGTTTCCCAAGGTTCTTGGTTTGTTTTCCCTTTAGGATTTTCATCCATGGAATCTTTCCCAAGTTCTCTCTGAGTTTATTAAAATCATCTCTTTTAAAATTCAAGACTTTGGTGTCATTATATTCTATTGCTTGTATTTGTGTTATGTTGAATTCTAGTATGACATGGTTACTCTCACCCAAGGTTCCTGCAGTTTCAACTCCCACTATTCAACTTCTTCTCTATTTGTAAGAATTAAGTCCAGTGTGGCTGTCCCTCTAGTTCCATCCTCTACCTTTTGGACAACAAAGTTGTCATCTAGGTTGGTTGAGAACTTTCTCAGTTGGTACAGAATTAGTTTTCCAATTGATATCAGGATAATTGAAGTCTCCAATTGCTGTTGTTGTGTATTTCCTGCATATGTTTGTTAGTTGGTTGGCAAAAAGGACATCTATTTTTTCTGCTTGTTTGGGTGACCTATAATATACACCTATGGCCATGTCATTCTTTTTTTCTTTTATATTGACCCATATGCTTTCTAGGAGGTTTTCATCTTTGGTTTCGTGCATTTCTGCAGCAATATAGTGGTCCTTTACATACAGTGCTACTCCACCTCCTCTTTTATGAGTCTGGGTTTTTTTGAATAGTTTGTATCCTTCTACCAGTATGTTCCAATCATGGGTTTCATCCAGGGGTGGGATTCAAGTTTCTCAACAACTGGTTCTATGGGCATGGCCTAATTTGTGGGTGTGGCTTAGTGGTCATGTGATTGGCTGGCCGTGGCTTGCTGACTGGGTGTGGCTTGGGTGTGACTAGCTGGGCATGGCTTGTATGTAAATATTATAAATATTTATGTAAATATTGAGGTGTTTTTTTTTTTATAAAAAAGCAACTTTTACCGAAAATCAGGCAAAGCTGGCAGGCAGATTGAGTTGCTCACAGAATCACAGAATCACTCAGAGATCTACCATTCTGCAATCTGCTACCTGAGTCTGAACTGAAAAATTGAAGCTTCAGTACTAAGGAAGGTTCAGCTCTGCTTTTAGATTATCTAGAAAGCAAGAAATCCAACCATTTCCTGCTTTCTAGCTAACCTACATCTCCCGGCACAGCAGAACAGCTGATGGTCAATAAAAGGAAAAATAGCAACTTATCAAATGCAAGCAAGTTTGATGGCGTGCGTGCCAGGTAAGGAATGAGTGGGCAAGGAGGGAAGGGCCCAGCCAGTGGCACGATTTGCTGGTTCTCCGAACTGGGCAGAATCATAACAACCGGTTCTATAGAACTGGACCAACCAGGTAGAATCCCACCCCTGGTTTCATCCCACCAAGTTTCTGTTATTCCAACTATATATCTACCTTCATGTATTCATAGTTCGAGTTCACCCTATTTGTTCCCCAGACTTTGTGTATTTGTATATAGGCACTTGAGATCTTTATGTCTGATGCTGTGTTTACTGTCTACATAATCTGTGTTGTGCCTGCCTGCCCCTACTTTCTTGCCTCTTGCATTTTGATTAATGCAAATGGTATGACACTCACTATTAAATACTTGGTTTTGCTTGACAGCAAGGTTGATAATCTTACCTGCACAAATATCTATGTTACATGCACTGGTATCCTTACTAATTTTAGGTTGCTGGGGACAGAAATGTTCTGTATCCATTAATTCTCTGTCCCTGCTGTTCAGTTTAAATGTTTATCCAGAAAATCTGTGACTATTAGTACTGGGCTGGCTGCACTAATGGCTATTTACCCATTTCTTAATTCACTTTAAACTGCAGGTTTCAGCTATACAGCCATAAATGGTTTGGGACCTTAACCCTGAACTTTAACAGCATTGCATTCTGATTTTCCAGGAAAGTTGTGTGATTGACAAGGATCAGGAGTAGGATTTTTCAAAAGTGATTGGAAAATGCTTTTGACATTTTTATATCCCCACCCAAATAATCATAATTCTTTTTTTAAAAATTTGCTTAGGTTTTTCACTTAATTCTCATAAAGACTTATATTTTAGCTGCTGCTGTTTTTATAGTTTTTTTATTTATTTTAACTGAATTTTAAATATTGTAAGAATTAGTGTTTTCTTACTGTTTGAAATATCCTAAATAAGGGATAAAAAACAAGGCCTGAGAATTGTGATTTGTTTCTAGTGCAATAGTTCAGATTAATCCTGAAAGAATTTTTTAAAAATCTCTGTAGATATTAGTTGAACTTTCAGAGGTATAAAACACTAGTTCCAGGACATGTAAGGTCAATTTATCAAAGTAAGTTAAACTTCATTAAATATTCTTAATCATCATTAAGCCCTAAATGATGTGTGAGATAAATGTGATTGCTAAGAAAACATGATGAATTGCTTTTAAGCTACCATCTAGAGATTTAACTACTGTGCTGGGATATTGGTGACCTGCATAATATTTCTTGGAGCTGTAAGGATTTCTTATCAAGACTCACCGGTGTGATAAAAGCTTTTCTAATAAGAATGGTAAAGGAAAACCATTGGACAAATATGCACCTTCTTAAAATTCCAGACTAATTAGTGTATAATGTTAATGGGAAAGCAAAATGAATATTCTAATCAGAAGAAGAACAGCTGTCAGATCAAAAAGGCAAAGTTGATTGCTCTGTAAGAAAGTCAAGAGCTTACTGATGCAAATTCTGAGCTTCCTTGGCTGCACGAATGCTCTAATTTGGATTAAGGTCCATGGAGGAAGGTCCAAATGCCCTTGAGTTCCTCTGGGTTAAAACCGAGATTGATTAACAGATGTAAATGCACCTCTATAGAAATATTCATTGGGTACATCACCTCTTCACATGGTGCTTATGATCAGTGTTGGAGTTTAAAACCTTCCCATATATAATGTATATTTGAATCCTCATGACATCTCTAGGTTGTTATTTGATTTTTGGATTTATTTACTGGATCATTTTCCTTCCAAAGAAAGCATAAAATATTCTAAGAACTCTGATACAGATGAATTGAAAAATCAAGTGAAAGATCAAACCTTAGTATGAAAGAATTGTAGCTGTGGTGAAAGTTTGAGTAGTACCCAGAAATTATTTTAGTTTAAAGAAAAAAACAATATTTTGAAATATAAAATATACCAATCACAATCAAAGGGGTCTTGTTGTTTTTGAATCTGGTAGTTTTCACTCGAGTTCATTTTTCTTTGAACCAAAGTGTTGTGTTGCAGGCGGACACAGGAGGCAGACACGGATCTAAAGGCTAACATTGCTTTATTTGAAGCATAACAGGTTGCCGCGGCTGCCCGGCTGGGCTGGCAGCCAGCTGGCGGCAGCAGCTGATGCCGTTTGACAGCTCCTTTTATAGCCGGCTGTCAAATGGCATCAACCAATGAGAGCAGTCGGTGCTCCTGCCAGGAATGCGGACCAGATTGAAGACTGCAGTTAGTCAGGGACACCACACAAAGGAGCTTATTGACCTGTATTTTCTTTCGTTTCAATGCTTTGATAACTAGAAATTCATCATTTATTTAGAATTATGAATATAGTTTTTTCAATGGCACAATGTCTATTATTCATGGCCACCATTTTGCTTTTAGAGAAGGCTTAGGGATTCTGAACAACGACCACCACTACTGCAGGTAACCACTTTTTATTATGCAGATATTAACATAATATAGTACATGCAGTTACAGTTATGTAAATACTGAAGATTCTGGATAAAAGAATGATAGTCCTTCGT
This sequence comes from Hydrophis major, assembly GCA_033807585.1. Classification (NCBI taxonomy): domain Eukaryota; kingdom Metazoa; phylum Chordata; class Lepidosauria; order Squamata; family Elapidae; genus Hydrophis; species Hydrophis major. The sequence continues at coordinate 301,308,159 of CM066329.1, read as the reverse complement.
TAAAATAAACACCAATGCTTCCCATGATGCAAATACCAGATTTAACCCAAATGAAACACAAAATAGTTGGTGGCCAAAATAAATTGAATTTTAAAATGTTGTTTTTAAAATAATAATCTCTGCACTTGTGATTATTTACAAAGTCACACATGGACTTTGTAGGCTAGGTTGTAATTCAAGAGCCATAAATAGTTTATGATTTGGAAAATTATTCATATAAATCATTTCATTCTTACGTATACATTTGTTGAAAATGTTCTGAGTTGACAGCTCTCAGGAGAAAATTGTATGGCCATGCCTGAGTGAGAGAGATTTTCTTATGTGCATTAGGCTGAAACATTAAGATGCTAGTCCAATTGCATATTGTGTGAAGCCTTCAAGTATAAAAAGGCCATAATAGTAATTTGGAGTCACATTTTGTGTTAGATCACTTGTTGGCAAGTTTTTGTGTTAGATCATTTGTTCAGAGAGATTATAGTATACCATTACCGGATTATGTCAAGTGTTGCAGAAAATTAATCTTAAATCCAGATTTCAAATAATTTCACTAAAATCAGTGGGGCCTTAGCAAACAAACTAACAAGATTGATACCTTTTCTTTTCATCACCCAGCTGAAAATGGTTTTGTCTGACTGTTTTCTACCTGGCAAGGGAAGATAATTCTTCCATGTATTTTCCATCAGAAGTAGAGCATGTAGTAGGAGGAGCTGGAAAGTTTCTGGTAGAGAAAGGATTAACTAATTATCAACTCCTCCTTCCTTCTGTTTTGAGGACAGTTGTTCATTTAAACTCACAGCTTGTTACATGCATCTGCTATTTAACATTTTGTCTATCCGTCTGATGTGCCTATTTTTGTACTATGTGTATCAAACAATATTCCTCTCTGAAATAAAATATATAACCAGTATCAAAACATGAAAATTTGCCACATATTTCAGTTAGACTTCAAGTGATAATGACCTACTTTCTTCTTTGTCAGAGAGTGCTTGCAATGTGTCCTTAAGCATGAGTAAATGCTGAATGCATAATTTTTAGAAATAAATCTTCAGTAATAAATGATTTCACACGCAAGTTGGTTATGATTAAAAATAGCTATAATCCCTCAAACAGATGGTAACATAAACCCTAAGTGCAGATATTTAAAAACCTGTGGATATTTTTAAAAGGGAAGAGAGAGAAAGGAGGAGGAAAACAGTTGCAGTGAGGCATCAGAAGTAAAAAAGGAAGCAGGTTTATCCATAACATATCTACTGAACAAAAGCAAAAAAGAAAATATTATCCATAATAAATTAAAATTACTATTAATGTGACATGATGTTGATGATGATGATGATATAGGAATTTAGATCAGTTTTCCCCAATCTGTTCTCTTCTCCATGTAATTTTCCATTATATAGTCTAGCATATAGCTTATGAATGATATATTTTATAGTTTATATAAGCTTTATCCTTTGTTCAAATTACCTAGCATTAGTATTTCAACATAAAACTACACTACTACATATCCAATGTACAGCCATGTTTAAGTTGGCTTTTAATTGTATTGCTGGCAATTTTCCATAAGCCTTAACTTTCAAAAAAAGGCCTCTCTTTCTGAGACCAGGATTGGCAGGAGAACATTTAATACATTGTAATATTTTTAGCTGTTCTCAAGCCTCCAACTTTGGGAAAGGCTTAAGAATGTATCTTACTCAAACCCATTTTGATGTTTTTTCATTTTAAATGTTTCTTTTACTTTTACAATGTTCTTTTCTGTGGCTATGCTGTAATTCTTGAGAAACAAGAGAGCTGATAAAAGAATATCAAAGAGGTGAGAAATGATGGGAGTGAGTGCTCAGCAAGTTTGGGTGATAATAAAGAGTTAACTAACTTTAAACAATTAGGTGTGATAGCAGATTATAGGTGGTCAGAAAGCATGTGACCAGACTAGACCTATCAACTAGTCCTGGGAAAGATGGCCAAGCAGCAGGTGATAGAAATGTATAAAATATATTTAGATTTGTAACCTGGGTGGTTTGTCTTGCTTGTATGCTTGGAAATCCACCAGCTTTGGTAAATGCTTCATAAAATTATTTTCTATTCCAGCAACTTCGGAGTTGGGTTTTACTCCTCACACTGGTCTTGCAATTCTTCAATTTCCAGGCAGAATAAACATTTTGGAAGTTATTAAAAGAATTGTAGAAGATTAAAATAGATGTATTTCAGTAGAGAGGAATCCTCACTAAGTTTTGTTAAGTTTTGAGCATGGGCGAGAAAGAATGGAGACAAGCCTCTGAATGGTGAACTTCAGCTCTTTATTTACATTGTGACTTCTCACTCAATAGCAGTTAAACCCGCCTTATATAGGCAAACCCTGTAACTTTTAACCAATAACGAGCTAGGAGTGCTAGCTCTTATAACCAATAGGAACTCTCTGTTAAGGGCCAATCGGATTCCCCGGGACGGGCCAATCCGGTCCGGCCGCTTAACAGCCAATCAGAAGTGCAAGGCCAGAACCCTGCACTTAACTCCAAGCTCACACTTTATTAAATCTTTATGCATTCACAACAAGTTTCATGATTTCTTCATTCAGTTTTGAACTTGACTAAAAAGCAGGAGCTCAAATTCTGTCAAACTCCTTTGGAAAGTGCTAGCAAGATGCCGCTCTGTACTAGATGCACTAATTTTATTTAGGTTAATGCCTAATTGACATCAACACCATATTCATGGCATATGTGAAATACTCTTGTCCTTTTATGTGATCTATGAGCTTACTGGTCTCAGTTTTAATTACTGACTTGTTTACCACACTAATTAAGAGTAGATCTCTATGACAATATCTATGATGTTACTCCTGTTCAAGCAAGCTTTTAGGCCACTATAAAATATATTTATCAAGCCTACATAGAGATAGATTGTTTTTAACAATGAAAGTGTTGGGCATAAATTGTGTAAATAAATACAAGTAAGGAAATTTAAAGAAATAAGAAGATGTATTTGCATCAAAAAGTGGTTTTTGCTCTGCTTTGTAGGATCTGTAGATAAAACAAGTATTTTTTGCAGACTGCATGGCATATCAGCTACAACTGGGAAGAAGGTCTTCCAGATACAGACCCTGCTAATGTTATGTAGCTAAAATGCTCCAATTGACTTTCAATGTCAATTCTTGTATGGTTCATTGCCACATGGCAAATAATGTGAATGTTTGTGAAATGTTTCCTGTTACTTTCATTGCCTTTTCTTAAGGTCAAAGAACTTCCTCCTTTTTTATCCTTTGGCACAAAGAACATGATGTTCATAGCTCCCTGTGTCTTTCTGTTATTACACTAAGAAGTGAATTTTATGCATAAATTATATATATTATACATATACATATACATATACATATACATATACATATACATATACATATACATATACATATACATATACATATACATATACATATACATATATATATATATATATATATATATATATATATATATATATATATATATATATATATGTTTTCTTATGTTTTCGCGGGTACTTACATGTATGGCATTCAGCTTTATTCGGGTATTTTCCCACGTCATAGTAGTGGTGCTTTTAAAGTTGTAGCAACATTTCGGCAGAATCCCATCTGCCATCATCAGGCTTCTGTATAGTGTTCATCTGTGAGTCAGACTTTTACAGTGGTTTCAGATTTAAATTTGGGGCAGCCTATTGCTGTGCCAGAATGGTTTTTTCTTCATCCTGATTGGTTGGGATTCTTGGCCTGTGTTTATTGGTCTTGGAGTTTGCTGTGTTCTGCTTGATTAGTGTTTCGAATATCTTCTGTCTGTTTTGTGGCTCTTTTTGTATCTTGATTGGCTGGTAACATTGTGTTCCTTTATTGGAGGCCTTTAATCCAGCTTGGCTCCGGGTAAATGGACGGCTATCATTTGTTAGGAAGCTAGGTTTCATCTAGTGTCTGGTTGGGGTGTGTTTGAGTTGGAGGTATCAGGGGGGATCTGTTAGTGCCCAGGTGCTTGTCTGGCTTGTGGTGTGGAGATTTTTTTGTTTGTAAGTGCAGGCTTCCAAATGATTGACAGCCTGGTGGAATCATCTCTTCTGTTCATGCTTTCTGGTCTTTTTTCAATCTCTATGGCTTCTCTGATGATTCTGTGGCTGGGGTTTTCTATAGTGGATAGTGTTTTGCTGCCATTGAAGTTGATGCTATGACCTGTGGCTTCTATGTGTTGGACTAGTGAGGAAGTGTGTTCCAGCTTTTTGACTTCATTTTTGTGTTCATCCAGGTGGGTACTTATTCTTCTATTGGTCTGTCCAATGTATGTGGCCGGGCATAATACACAGGGGACTTCGTATATGCCTTGGTTTTCCAGGTCAATTTTATCTTTGGGGTTTCTAAGGATGGCTGCTATTTTTCTGTCTGTTTTGAAGGCAGTCTTGATGTGATGTCTGTGTAGTATCTTACTAATTTTGTCTGTAGTACCTCCTATGTAGGGCAGGACAGCTGTTCCATAGATCTGTTGCTCTTCTGGGTCTCCATTATGTCTCAGTGTGTTTTGGTGGATCAAGCTGGTGATTTTGCTTTTGTGGAAGCCATTGGCTTTCAGTACTTTAGTCAGGGTGCATAGTTCAGTCTTGATGTGTGTCTTGTCTGCCAGGCGTTTGGTTCCAGTAATTAGTGTTTTAGCCATGGAGTTTATGTGTGCTGGGTGGTGGTGGGATTGGGCGTTGAGGTAGCGGTTAGTGTGTGTTTTCTTCTGGTATATGGTGTGTCCTAGTGTGTAGATTAGTACATCTAAGAATGGTAGTTGTTTGTTTGTTTCCATTTCCATGGTGAACTTGATTTTGGGGTGTGTGGTGTTTAGGTGTGTTAGGAAATTGTTTAGGTTTTCTTTTCCATGGAGCCAAATCACAAATGTGTCATCAATGTATCTTAACCATAGTTTGGGTTTGTGGATGGCATTGGCCAGGGCTCTGGATTTGAATTCTTCCATGAACAGGTTTGCAATGACGGTTGACAGTGGTGATCCCATTTGTTTGTATCTTTGTCCTTTGTATATGAAATATGTGTTGGTTAAGCAGTGTTCTGTTAGTTCCATGAAGTGTTTAGCTGGTTGGTATTTATTTTTGATGATTTCAAGGGTCTCTTTTATTGGGACTTGAGTGAATAGTGAAACCACGTCAAAACTTACAAGCAGATCTTCTTGCTCCACATGTAGATCTTTGATCATTTCCAATAAGTGGTATGAGTTTTGTACATGTGAAGCTGCTGTTTCAGCATGGGGCTGGAGCTGTTTTGCAAAGTGTTTAGCTAGGTTTTGTAGTGGTGCTCCTCTGGAGCTGACTATGAGTCTGAGGGGTATGCCTTCTTTGTGTATTTTTGGGAGGCCGTATAGTTTGGGGCATCTGGAAGATTTTTCTCTTGGGATGATCATCTGTTGGATCTCTTTGCTCATGTGGCTGGTTATAATTTTCTTCTTGGTTAATTTTTCCAGATATGTGGTTGGGACTGTGCTTATGGGTTTGTATGTGGGGTCTTGGAGTAGGTCTGTCAATTTTGTTTCATAGTCTTTTCTGTCCATTACTACTGTGGCATTCCCTTTGTCTGCTGGGAGTATGATGATGATGCTATCTCTTTTCAGGGCTTGTAGGGCTTTAATTTCTTCTTTCTGCAAGTTGTTTTTGGGTGGTTTGCTTGTGCATAGGATGTTGGTAACTTGGTGTCTTATTCTATCAGCTTCATCTGCATATAATTTGGTTAGGCTGGATTCTACTGCACATATGATGGATTCTGTGGGGATTTTTTTGGGTGCTATAGCATAATTGAATCCTTTGGTTAGGACATCTGTTTCTGTTTTGGTGAGTTCTCTGTTGGAAACATTGTATACTTATTGTTTCAGGTGTTGTTGTGAGTTGTTGGGGGTTTTCTGGTCACATTCTAATTTCTTTAATTTTTTTGAGAGTTTTTCCTGTTTGTAAGTGGTTTCAGATTCAGCTCTCCAAGTTGTAAGTTGTTTTATCTTGTCCCAAAATAGAGGGTGGATTTTGCTGCTCAATTCCAGGTGTAGTGCTAGCAAATCTTTGTTTAACTGATCTAATTGGAATCTCTTACTGTGGAGCTCGTTCCTTAGTAGAGCCATGTCAGTTCTTTTCAGGATAGGTTTAGTGGCTGCTGTGCTTTGATGAAATGTTAATTTGAAGCAGGTTGGTGTAGTATTGTTGTCTCTGCAGCTGCGTAGGAATTGGAGGTCACATAGTATTCCTGCTCTTTTAATTTCCAGTTTCTCGTAGATTTTGATCTGGTTGTTTATTTCCTCCCCGTAGAGGTTTGATATTTGTTTTCTTAAGTTTTCACAGGTACTTACATGTCTGGCATTCAGCTTTGTTCGGGTATTTTCCCATGTCATTGTAGTTGTTCCTTTAAAGTTGTAGCAACGTTTCAGCAGAATCTCATCTGCCATCATCAGGCTTCTGCATAGTGTTCATCTGTGAGTCAGACTTTTACAGTGGTTTCAGATTTAAATTTGGGGCAGCCTATTGCCATGCCAGAATGGTTTTTTCTTCATCCTGACTGGTTGGGAGTCTTGGTCTGTGTTTATTGGTCTTGGAGTTTGCTGTGTTCTGCTTGATTGGTGTTTCTAATATCTTCTGTCTGTTTTTTGGCTCTTTTTGTATCTTGATTGGCTGGCAACATTGTGTTATTTTATTGGAGGCCTTTAGTCCAGCTTGGCTCTGGGTAAATGGATGGCTATCATTAGTTAGGAAGCTAGGTTTCATCTGGGTGCCTGGTTGGGGTGTGTTTGAGTTGGAGGTACCCGCCTGGATGAACACAAAAATGCAGTCAAAAAGCTGGAACACACTTCCTCACTAGTCCAACACATGGAAGCACAGGTCATGGCATCAACTTCAATGGCAGCAAAACACTAGCCACTATAGAAAACCCCAGCCACAGAATCATCAGAGAAGCCATAGAGATTGAAAAAAGACCAGAAAGCATGAATAGAAGAAATGATTCCACCAGACTGTCAATCATTTCGAAGCCTGCACTCACAAACAAAAAAATCTCCACACCACAAGCCAGGCAAACACCTGGGCACAAACAGATCCCCCCGATACCTTCTTGGAAATGATCACTTCTTAGAAATGATCAAAGATCTACACGTGGAGTAAGAAGATCTGCTTGTAAGTTTTGACGTGGAAATCATCAAAAATAAATACCAACCAGCTAAACACCTCATGGAACTAACAGAACACTGCTTAACAACACATATTTCATATACAAAGGACAAAGATACAAAGATACAAACAAATTGAAGGATCCCCCATGGGATCACCATTGTCACCTGTCATTGCAAACCTGTTCATGGAAGAATTTGAATCCAGAGCCCTGGCCAATGCCATCCTCAAACCCAAACTATGGTTAAGATACATCGATGACACATTCGTGATTTGGCCCCATGGACAAGAAAACCTAAACAATTTCCTAACACACCTAAACAGTGCACACCCCAAAATCAAGTTCACCATGGAAACAGAAACAAACAAACAACTACCATTCCTATATGTACTAATCTACAAAAAAACAGATGGCACACTAGGACACACCATATACCAGAAGAAAACACACACCAACCGCTACCTCAACACCCAATCCCACCACCACCCAGCACAGATAAACTCCGTGGCTAAAACACTAATTACTAGAACCAAACGCCTGGCAGACAAGACACACATCAAGACTGAACTATGCACCCTGACTAAAATATTGACAGCCAATGGCTTCCACAAAAGCAAAATCACTGACTTGATCCACAAAAACACACTGAGACATAATAGAGACCCAGAAGATGAACAGACCCATGGAAAAGCTGTCCTGCCCTACATAAGAGGCACTACAGACAAAATTAGTAAGATACTATACAGATACCCATCAAGACTGCCTTCAAAACAGACAGAAAAATAGCAGCCATTCTCAGAAACCCCAAAGACAAAATTGACCTGGAAAACCAAGGCATATACGAAGTCCCCTGTGCATCATGCCCGGCCACATACATTGGACAGACCAATAGAAGAATAAGTACCCGCCTGGATGAACACAAAAATGAAGTCAAAAAGCTGGAACACACTTCCTCGCTAGTCCAACACATGGAAGCCACAGGTCATAGCATCAACTTCAATGGCACCAAAACCCTAGCCACTATAGAAAATCCTAGCCACAGAATCATCAGAGAAGCCATAGAGATTGAAAAAAGACCAGAAAGCATGAACAGAAGAGATGATTCCACCAGGCTGTCAATCATTTGGAAGCCTGCACTCACAAACAAAAAAATCTCCACACCACAAGCCAGACAAGCACCTGGGCAAAAACAGATCCCCCCTGATACCTCCAGCTCAAACACACCCCAACCAGGCACCCAGATGAAACCCAGCTCCCTAATTAATGATAGCCGTCCATTTACTCAAAGCCAAGCTGCACTAAAGGCCTCCAATAAAGTAACACAATGTTGCCAGCCAATCAAGATACAAAAAGAGCCAAAAAAAAAACAGATAGAAGATATTAGTAGCAGAACACAGTAAACTCCAAGACCAATAAACACAGACCAAGACTCTCAACCAATCAGGATGAAGAAAAAACCATTCTGTCACAGCAATAGGCTGCCACAAATTTAAATCTAAAACCACTGTAAAAGTCTAACTCACAGACGAACACTATACAGAAGCCTGATGATGGCAGATGAGATTCTGCTGAAACGTTGCTACAACTTTAAAAGCACCACTACTATGACGTGGGAAAATAATGTCTGGCAGGCATTCAGCTTTGTTCCGGTATTTTCCCACGTCATAATAGTGGTGCTTTTAAAATTGTAGCAACGTTTCAGCATATATATATATGTGTGTGTATATACATATATATACCACCACATACATTGGACAGACTAACAGAAGAATAGGTGCACGCATTGAAGAACATAAGAACTCAATCAAAAAGGAAGAACTGACCTCTTCCCTGGTCCAACACCTCAAAGCCACAGGACATGAGATTGACTTTAAAAATACCAGAACTATCGCCAAAACCGAACACTTCAGCAGCAGAATCATCAGAGAAGCCATAGAGATAGAAAAACGCCCACACAGCATGAATAAACGAGATGATGCCTCCCGCCTACCAGCCATTTGGAAACCCACCCTCATGAACAGACGCGTACCTAACATGAAGAATGACACCAGTCCAACACCCCTGAGAGCCACACAAGATGCCACCACCACACTTCCACGTAGAAAGCAGATTCACACCCACATAGAAGATGAAACACGACCACGGACCAGAAGCCACACTGCAGCTGCATCACTACCCACTTCAAACCCCTCTGAGCCATACATGAAGCGAACTGACCTCCACCATGAAGATGCAGCACGACCACAAACTCAAAGCCAAACAGCAAGATCACAGCTCACCAGCTCAAACCCTCCAGGAACTAAGACTAACCTGAGCACAATCAAGCCCCCACCTGAACAGAACACGCCTCCAGCCAATCAGAACACAGCCAACCCCCCAACCAATCAGAACACAGCCAAACCCCCAACCAATGAGAACACACCCCCACCCAATCAGAACACAGCCAAGCCCCCACCCAATCAAGTCACACCCCCACTAGCAGTTAAAAGGAAGAAGCAGCTGCAAGCTCACATCACTCTGAGAAGCACAGAGCTGAAGACCAAGCCTGAAGATGATGAATCAGACTTCATCTAAACGTTGCCTAGATACTTCCAATCTTACGCGGGAGAAAACCCGAATAACCAAAGATCCATATATATATATGTGTGTGTGTGTGTGTGTGTGTGTGTGTGTTTTCTTAAGTTTTCGCGGGTACCTACATGTCTGGCATTCAGCTTTGTTCGGGTATTTTCCCACGTCATAATAGTGGTGCTTTTAAAGTTGTAGCAACGTTTCAGCAGAATCTCATCTGCCATCATCAGGCTTCTGTATGGTGTTTGTCTGTGAGTCAGACTTTTACAGTGGTTTCAGATTTAAATTTGGGGCAGCCTTTTGCTGTGTCAGAATGGTTTTTTCTTCCTCCTGATTGGTTGAGAGTCTTGGTCTGTGTTTATTGGTCTTGGAGTTTACTGTGTTCTGCTACTAATATCTTCTGTCTGGTTTTTTGGGGGGGGGGCTCTTTTTGTATCTTGATTGGCTGGCAACATTGTGTTACATTATTGGAGGCCTTTAGTGCAGCTTGGCTTCGGGTAAATGGACGGCTATCATTAGTTAGGAAGCTGGGTTTCATCTGGGTGCCTGGTTGGGGTGTGTTTGAGCTGGAGGTATCAGGGGGGATCTGTTTTTGCCCAGGTGTTTGCCTGGCTTGTGGTGTGGAGATTTTTTTGTTTGTGAGTGCAGGCTTCCAAATGATTGACAGCCTGGTGGAATCATCTCTTCTGTTCATGCTTTCTGGTCTTTTTTCAATCTCTATGGCTTCTCTGATGATTCTGTGGCTGGGATTTTCTATGGTGGCTAGGGTTTTGGTGCCATTGAAGTTGATGTTATGACCTGTGGCTTCCATGTGTTGGACGAGTGAGGAAGTGTGTTCCAGCTTTTTGACTTCATTTTTGTGTTCATCCAGGTGGGTGCTTATTCTTCTATTGGTCTGTCCAATGTATGTGGCCGGGCATGATGCACAGGGGACTTCGTATATGCCTTGGTTTTCCAGGTCAATTTTGTCTTTGGGGTTCCTGAGGATGGCTGCTATTTTTCTGTCTCTTTTGAAGGCAGTCTTGATGTGGTGTCTGTATAGAATCTTACTAATTTTGTCTGTAGTGCCTCTTGTGTAGGGCAGGACAGCTGTTCCATAGGTCTGTTCATCTTCTGGGTCTCTATTATGTCTCAGTGTGTTTTTGTGGATCAAGTTGGTGATTTTGCTTTTGTGGAAGCCGTTGGCTGTCATATTTTAGTCAGGGTGCATAGTTCTGACACAGCAATAGGCTGCCCCAAATTTAAATCTGAAACCACTGTAAAAGTCTGACTCACAGACAAACACCATACAGAAGCCTGATGATGGCAGATGAGATTCTGCTGAAACGTTGCTACAACTTTAAAAGCACCACTATTATGACGTGGGAAAATACCCGAACAAAGCTGAATGCCAGACATGTAAGTACCCGCGAAAACTTAAGAAAATATATATATATATATATATATATATAGTGTTTATATATATATACATATATATATATATATATATATATATATATATATATATATATATATATATATATATATATATATATATATACATACATATATAAACATTGCCAAGATACTCTTAATCTTACATGGGAAAAGACCCGAACACACCTAGACCTGGATACCTGTACCCGTGAAAATCTACGAGATATATATACATACATACATATACATATACACACACACACACACACACTGGTTTCTCTTCAGATCATATAAATCTTTCACATAAATAGTTACATAAAAATATTCCACACTATATTCAATATACTGTATTACACTGTATTACACTGTATTAAAACTCAGTTTGATTTTGGGTTTCAAAATGGCAACAGCAGTTAGCTGGCTGTGTGCTTTTTAAAAAAGTAAGCAAGTTTAGACTTGCCTTTTTTATTTACTTATTTGTCAAAGTTATATAGCCATCCACTTTACAAAACATGACACTGGGCAGTCTACAAAAATCAAATAATGACAAAAATGAGGACCCAGATTGTTTGTTACAGCTTACGGCTGTAAGCACGATGAAGTGGTATATAAGTCTAAGTGCATTAAAATCCTGATGAACATTAAAATCCTGATTAAAATAAAAAATATATTTAAAAAAATATACTAATCCTAGGCAAAGGGCAGATAAAAAGAAGCACCTAGCAAAGGAGCCATTTCTGCATATTTCTGGTTCCCCCAGAGACCCAGCCTGATTACATAACCAGGTCTTCAAGGAAGTCAGAATATCAAAAGGGGTGGATATATTCTAATTTGAGAAGGAAGAATGTTTCATACTTCTATACTTATTGGATTTTCCACATCTTTTAAGGCTTGGCAATTCACAATAAGAATAAAATATTCCTGGTAAAAGTAGTTTTGATTAAAATACAATAAAAGTCCTGAAAGCAATCATAATTCACACTAAAGCTCTCTGAAGTAGCACAGGATTAACATGCTTTAAGAGGACTACAGGTAGACCTCAATTTACAATAATTCATTTAGTAACTGTTCAAAATTATAAGTATGCTGAAAAAGTGACATAATCATTTTTCACACTTACAGCTGTTATAGCATCCTCGTGGTCATATCAAAATTCAGTGGCTTGACAACTGGTTCATAGTTTTGATGGCTGCAGTGTCCTGGGGCCATGTGATCCCTTTTGCAGCCTTCTGACAAGGGAAGTCAATGGAGAAGACAGATTCACTTAATAACTGTGTTATTAACTTAATAACTGCAGTGATTCACTGAACAACTTTTGTAAGAAAAGTCATAAAATGGGGCAAAACTTGCTTAACAAATAGCTCACTGAGCAACATACATTTTGGACTTAATTATGGTCATAAATTAAGGATTAACTAGTCTCACCTTCAGTGAAAGGGTATTCTAGAAGATCATCAGAGAAAATCAGAGCTTCCTGGACTCATTCCCCCTTCCCATAAATGGGGCATTAATAGTTAATAATGCTTCAGATATGTTGCATTGTAGCTCATCAGCTGCCATCAGAGCTAGCTGCAAAATCAGATGAGGAGGAGATTGAGGGAGCCTGGGCCAGCTTGGGGGCCTTTGGAAGGCTCTGATAAGGAAACAACATCAGAGAGAGAGACAGTGCCGAGGCCTCCCATCCTACCCCAGGTAGAGAGGCAGCTGTCTTCAGGGCCTGACCTGAGTGAGGGGGAGGAACAGATGGGGCCTATCCCAGATGTGTACATGCACAGAGTGGAAAAGAGAGAAGAGCAAAGGAAAACAATAAGCCAGCTCGCAAGGAAAAGCAGACATGGACGCTAGCCATCCCTTCCCTGGCTGTAAATAAATAGTAGGGGTATGAGAGTGGCTGGTTGTCACCAACAATCATCTGCTTTTAGGATACAGCAAGAAATTTGGATTTTTTGGCCAGGTCTGTTGGAAATAATGACATTTGATTTTTGTTTATCCATGTGAATAAAAGACTACCCTGTTTGAAAATGGGTTTATTTGTACTGGCAAGTAAGCGACTTATCATTACTTGCTAAGGTTGGGTCAGAACAGGTTGATTCAAACTGAAGAATATCATTTTGAGGGTGCCCAAGTGTCAGACCATAAAGGTTTAGAACCATAATGCCCACAAATAGTTTAAACACAGCACTATGAATTGTACCCAGCGACCTACTGGCCACAGTGCAGGGCTCACACAATTGGTGTCCCATTATTATAGCAACAGGTTTTTTATAAGATATGAAACACTATAGTCTGGATAATTCTCACTTCACTTCCTACTATAACCGGTATTGCCAAGAAAATAAAATAGTGTAATCAAAATGTGTCTAATCATCAGGATGGCCAATTCAATTTTATTAATTATAATGTTTTTAAAAACCAGCTGCCACTATATGTTTTACTCTTTTTCTTGTAGACCATAAGGACATGGAGAACCTTAGTCCTAATGCATGACATCTGTTATGAACTAATAAAAGCGCTTAAATAAAGTTTTAACAAACCTTAAGAAAAAGCAGGGTTCTAATCCTGCACTTCTGATTGACCGATAATAGCGATATTGGATTGGTCCGTTCTGGGGAATCTGATTGGCTGTTACGAGCCACTCTCATTGGTTCAAGGGATTAACACTTCCAAGTTCTCATTGGCTAATAGGTCAGCAGCCTGCCCTATAAAAGGGCTGCTGCTGCCCTAGGGTTTTGCTCTGTTCAGAATGATTAATAAAGAGTTGAAGTTCACTGTTTGCTGCCTCGTCTCTATTCCTTGCACCCATGCGCAGAACTTAACACCATCATTTTGTAAAATATAAATTATATTCTGTCATGAAGAGATTTAAACTATATCCAGTGGTTCATATTGGACATGGTTGCCTAGGCATAACTCCAAAATTAGTTTCATGGCCTGCAGCTGTGAAAACTGGTGCAAATTTAAGAAATGAGAAAAGATGAAACCTCTGTGATTGACATGAAACGAAAACTTAATTTTCTAATTATATAAATTTCAGACAGGAAATTTCTGCACCTTACCTTCCTAGCTATTCGAAACTTCCTTATCTATATCAGTATTCTTTTTTATAAAAGGCCATGCAATAAATTCTGCACATAGAGAAATTAATTATGATCCCTCCAGATAGTAACACTTACCAAATGAGATTGTAATATTTTTCAAACATGAAAACTTCCAAATTGCAGTAGAAAAAAGCTTCCAGGTATCTGATGATCAGAAAACTGTTGCTAAGGATATGTTTTCTTCTTGCAATGTTTGAACCAGACAAATTGAATGTGGGTGTTGGTGTGCTTTTGTATAAATGCAATACAGCTTCGGAAACTTCGGTGACATGTTCTGCTCATTCCCATTTCTCACAAGGAATGTCTACTTCAAATGAGGAACAAAATTCTTCTATATGGATTTGAAACATTGATTCTGTGAGCACCTTTGCATGTATATTATTGCTTGGTTGACCCACTCCATGAACTACTATTGTCTGTGGATGGCTGTTGGGAGAAGAAGGAAAGTTGTTTGGCATCAAAATATTTCAAAACCATTGATTTTGAAGCATATTTGCATGAATATTTTCTGTTGCATGTATCTGTTACTTTTCTGACCATTCTCAAGTATCTCAGCCATGGTTTTTCACAAACTTCATTTTGGTATTTGTTAGGATATGTGCAGAGTAACCCTTGTATAAAAAGGATATGCACATGGAAAATGGTTTATGAGAACAGTTATGAAGAAATATACAGCCACACAGAATTGAACAAGTTCTATTAATGTTTACTTGAAGAAATAGCACAGTCAAATAAATAGTCCATGTCATACACATTGTTAACAGTACAGAAATGTCCAGTTATAAAGTCTTCTTACCGGTTCCATGTCTTTTACAGCAGACAAATATCAAACCATAATACAACAAATAACCTTTGATATCAACAGGATATCAAAATAAACAGGGTTAGTCAGTATCGGTCCGTATTCAGTCAGTATCAATATATAAAGAGATCATCAGTGAAAAAGAGAAAGAGAATTAAACCATGATTTATAGCTCCCTCTTATGGCAACTTGTAGTATAATTAACCAACCAGAACACAGCATAATACATTACAGTATTTTTCCTTAAAGCTACAAACATATATATTTGTAGTTTATATATTGTCCACCCAACTACATTATTTACATATACATAACGTTATTCAATCACAGAGGTTTCATCTTCGTTCATCTCTTAGGTTTGCACCAGTTTTCACAGCTGCAGGCCATGAAACTAATTTTGGAGTTATGCCTAGGCAACCATGTCCAATATGAACCACTAACACAATGCAGCACAATGCAGATTTATTTGACTTACCGGGGACATAGCTCTGTGATGTCCTCTTCCAGTTTGCTATTAGCCATTTTTATCATATTTCTTTTGGAAAAGAGTGGATGTTTTTATCAACATTATGAACATTCCCTACCATTGACCATTCTCCTGAAGATTGTTGAACAATGTATACTTATCCTCCTCTCACTGCAGTATATTCCAACTTCTATATATCATTCACTTATGGGGATTTCACAAATCAGTGCCAGAATTTGTCCAAAATCTGGATTACACGATTATAAGGTATGATTTTTTTTAAAAAAATCTGGCTTTTCAAATCACGTAAAGGATTCAAAACTAACCTTATTCCAAATATAGAGTAAATTCCCTAGCAGTTGTGCCACAGACAGATTAATGTATAACATAGCAAATCTTATCTATTCTGTTTATTTTACCATGAAGAATTTTTTTTAAGGTGAAAGAAAATCCACATGTATTTTCATTGTCATATTTCCATATCCTTAGTATATGCTGTTTTTAACACTACCCCAAAATAGATTTACTTTATATACCTATTTCCCATACAAACATGCAATCTGTTTTAGGCATTATTTTTCAGTTAAGAATATCAGGATCTAGGTGTTCATGCCACTGAATATAAAACAAGAGACATAGTTTTATTTAACAGTTACTTCAACACATATCCAGAAAGGACTTTTTAAATGTCCCTACCAAATCCATAAAATTACAAATACTTTGAATCAATAAGAAAGAATTCTATAAAGAAACTGTAATTTTAAGATACAATTCAAAGTTCTTGCAACTGTATTTTGTGGAAATTAATGGATGATTTTCTTATTTTATTTTGCTTTAACTGTCATGTTTATTTTTCCATTCTGGCATGCATATTTCTAAGAAATATACATATAGTATACAGTAATACAGAAGGCAGAAGTATCATGTATACTTTCTTGAGTTATATAAAGGTGGTATATTAGTAGTATTAATAATAACAACTTAATTAAACTGCTAATGAATATGTGAAGGTTGTGGATGGGTGGTATATAGGCAGATCCAAGTAGTGTAGCTTTTTATAATGACAGATGGAAATGTTATCAATGTGCAGATTTTCTAAGTGTTAGTAACCTTTGGGACCACCAAAGGTGGTTTATGCCATCATCTTTCAATTTCAGTTTTCATATCTTAATATTTTGTGATTTTTCTCCAGTTCTTTGTCTTCTATTCTGCTCTCTGCTGGTATTGTCATATCAATTATTCACACTTTCTTCTTTTCAACCACAGTTATATCTGGTGTGTTATGAGCCAAAATTTTATCAGTCTGTATTCAGAAATCTCATTGTATCTTAAGCTGCTCATCTTCAAATTATAAAAAATGCTCCCAACCAATTTTTTTTATTAATGGCACCTGTGTTATGTCATTCTTTACAATCTTCTTGGATGAGCTGAGTAAATGATCTATTATTTCTTCTGAATCTTTGCACAATCTGCACTTTGAATCATTTGATGATTTTTCAGTTGTGGTCTTGATTTAATTAGCTTGAATAGCTTGCTATAAAATTCATCTTACCATTTCTTTTTTTTTAAATGTTCCAGTTGTAAGCCATTGCCAGGTTTTATCTTACCCACTTTTCTCTCAATCTTTGTAGAAATTGATTATGTAAATCCTTTTCTTGCCAACATTCTATTCATGTTTTGTTATATTATTTCCACTTTTACTTTCTGACTTCTGTACATTTAGGAAGTTCCCATTTTTAACTTGTGTCAATGCTTATTCTTGTCTGTCTTTTATATAATCTGCCAATGTGCGCTTTTCTTCTTTGACTGTTCGTTTGACTTGAAATAAACTTCTGCCTTCCATAATTTCCAAACTTTGATGATTCAAACTATCAATCAAACATTTTTATAATAAATCCATATGTTGGATTTATTAATCCATAAATCCATATGTTGATTGGCTTTTGTTGCTTTTGCAGTTCTCTTACTGTTTTATAAATCAGAAGTTGATCTTTCATACTTCTGTTTTTCCTAATATTTATTTTCTTTTCTTTTTTTCATAACAAATTTTATTAATTTTACAAAAACAATACACAAATAATCCAGGCATAACAACTTGAAAAATCTTTTCTAAAAAAAATAACAATAATAATTAAAGAAGAAAGCCAATAGAACATACAAAATAATTCCAAATTGTAATATCAATATTTACGTTATCTATTTAACTTCATATCTTATCCCGACTTCTCCTTTTCATTCTAGTTATCCAAATTATATTTCTTGCTTATTAAAATTTTATTGCCTTTCATAAACATACAAAACACAGAACATAGAAAAAAAAAAAAAACCTAAAACATCTTTTCTGAAGGCTGCTTGATCCCGGGTTGAAACTCTTCACACAGACACAAATTCAAACATCATATTCACTTTATATATCCTTCCATATCTTATTATCATTTTCAATATCATTCTTTATCTGTTCTATTTCCAACTATCCATTCATCTTTTTTCTTTTAATATACTTCTCCTATACACCGATTGGAGTGACGCCTTTAACTCATTGTCCTAACTTAAAATTACTTCATATAACATTTAATTTATCTTGGGATTCTGTTTAGTACATTCTAAAATTACACAATAAATTTTATAAAGAAGGTAAAAACCCAGCAATAACTAAATAAAATCCTATATAAGCACTATCCATATCATTAAAAAAAAAAAACTAATCGTATATATTAATACTCATTTATATCTTAAGCATTTTACTCTAGATACACATATAAAGACACAATCTTATGTACCTTCCAGAATCCCCTTTTTTTTCAATTAGATTCACCCATTGTCTCTAAATAAGCTTTTTTTCTTTAAATCTTGCTTCCCATCATTAAGACTTCTCCTCCCCTCCCTTTCTCTCTTGCTTATTCTTCTCCTTTCCCTTTTTACCCCTTTGTCTCTCCTCCTCCCTTTTCTTACTTCCTTTGCATTATTTTCTAACCTTGCATCCACCTTTCATCTCATTTTTCTCTTTTTTGGTTGTTTTTTCAAACCTTAAAATCCCCTTTTTCTTATCCTCTTTCTTCTCCTCCCCAGAAAAAACCCATTGTTCATCGAAGATGGCTTCTTCTTCCTTTTCTTCTTTGTCCCAGTCGTTCTCCTGTGTAGTCAACTTTTCATAAGTGCATACCGCCATTTCTAAAAATTGAAATAGAGTGCCCAAAGTATCTTTTCCATCTTGTTCTTCCTTTTTATATTTTTGATATTCAGTTTTTAATTCATCCACAAGCGATGCCATCATAAAAAGAGAAACTTTTTCCAAAACAACCACCCAAGTATTTTTAATCAAGAATAATTCAAAAAAGATTCCAAAAGTTAATACTTTTTTTTCCTTCTTCTACTTCTCTTTCTGGGGTTACTGTTTAATCAAAGAGGTCCAATTACCATATATCTTTCTTTAGAATTCTAGGCAATCTCCTCCTTTTTGCTTCTGCTCCGATTTTTTTCCTCTCCCTTCCCACTTACAACAACAATTTTTAAATGATCAGAAATCCATACCTCCAATAAGGGTTTTCCGATTTCTTAAATTATTAAGTCCAATGTCCAAAGAATCTTTTGTCCCTTGGCTTTAACTTTCAAAATAATTCACCTTCAGTGCCCAAATAAATTTCAAATCTTCATCTGCTATTTCTATGGGGTGGGAGATTGAAGAAAAAAAAAGTTTCTTCCCTTTAACAGCTTTCTTCACTGCTTTCCGATCTTCTTAGTGATACAATGTATCCTCCAGCAATTCAAACAATTCAGTTCCAGAGAGTTTAAGAGATGTTGATTGACCTGGCTCAGCAGGCACTTTCACTTTTCCTGCTTCCTCCAGCACAATCTTACCCGGTTTCAGGCTTCTTCGTGGCGGCCATTACTGACCGCCGCTCCACCACCTCAGGAAAAAGAGGTTTTCTGGATGAGGAGGGGGTCTGCGACACCCCCAACCCCTGTCCGGCTCCCCTCTTTCTTTGGCTGCCTCTACAGGGCAGCCATATCCCCCGGATCCATTTGGATCAGGGGCACCTTGGCGGCAAGCGCAGCAGGAATCGCGGACGGTCGCGAATGCCACCGAAGCCACGTGGAAACGGAAACCCTAATATTTATTTTCTTTTCCACTGGAATTATATTAGTTTCTTTTAAATAATTTTGGATGTTGTCTATTATGTCTGTGAGTAATTTAAATATTGTAGACAAGCAGTTGTTGACTTATACTTTCCTGATGTCCTTTTTGCTGGATCTGTTTGAATCAGATACATTTTCCAGTTATTAACCTGTCTCTGTTGTCTCCTTTATGATGTAAGCTGTTTAGATATGATTAGATGTAAGCTAGTCAGACACCTGAGCCAAAAATGATACAGTTGAAGATGTTCACTTTTTAATTCTTTTTATTTAATTTTAACTGTTTCTGCTTTTATTATTAGATCTCCTATTTGAGTGCTAATACATTCATCTTCAAATTCTTTTACCCATCCAGTACTTTTGTTATAGATTTTTCCCCATAGACCTTTCCAAAACTGGATTGGTTCCTTTTTGTTTGATTTTCCATTTTCAGAATTTCTATTCTCATTTTACATTTATTACAAAGGTAGAAACACCTTTGCTCTGATTGAAAATAGCTGATTTTAGTTAAATTGGATGATTTGTATCTCATAGTGTTCAATTTCCCCAGATATTGTTGCTATTTTTTGTTTTATTATTTCCAAAGCTTCTCCAGTTTCCACAGTGTATACTATATTTATATTTCCAATATTTTTTTATTAAACTTCTCTTGGAACATTGAATTTTTCTACCTTAGTTTTTGATAACTTAATATGTATGTAATAGAATAAAGTTATTAATTAACCTAATTCATTGTATCCCAACTGTGTATAAAAGTAAAATAATATGTATTCTCAAGCTTATTGAATATTTAAAAGTACTATATAAATGTCAAATTTAAATAGTAGTTTGAGGTACTGCAAACATAAATGCCATTGGAGGAATCAGGCAGGCACCAATAAGTGGCCTTAAATTAACCACAGATCCAGATGCTAATTCTCTCTGTCTTCAAATCCAACACTTTGTGTTTTACCCTGACAACTGTTTATTCGCTATGCAAATTGCTATTACTGCAACCAGAAAATGTGATTATAATGTTTTTAATTATCTGAGAGACCTTATTCATTATCCACTTGGAGGTCATCCAAGGCAATCCCAACCTGGCCAGATTGAAATGGTACAAACTGAAGGAAAACTTCCAGCCTGGGTTCCCCAACCAGGGTTAAGGAGACAAGCTAAACAGAATGTGCAGCGTTAGTCAGATAGGCATACAGATAAATGTGTGAGATAAGTTTGTATGTTAGTTAACATACAGTAAAAATAACAGATACACTTGTGTTATCAAAAATATAGTTTATTCCATTTAGAGTTTTATAGCATAGTCAAAATAACAGTCCATTAGTCATGTATCGTTTTAGTCAGTCCATTCAAGGATATTCAATTAGCAAAGTCCGTGTAGAATATCCAATGTCAATTCACTTACAATAAATCAGTCCTCTCACAGTTGATAAATCAACAGTCCATTTCTTTCTCCCGTTCCAGTAGGGGAAAAAACACAGTCTTCAGGCTATCCAGAAATTAGGGATCATCAAGCCAGAGAGAGCAAGCTGCAATGCTTTGCTTCTTTTATGGTGCTTTTACAACCACTCCCTTAATTACATTCTTACAGTTAAAGTTACAGACACTTTAACTAACAAACCATGATAACATATTTATTATTTTACCTAAACCAGTTAGGGTAAACAATGTTATCCCCAACATTCTCCCCTCTTAGGTAATAATAATAATTCTATAACTATTTACCTCTTTAAATCATATTTGTTACAACTCTCTTTAAACTTAATTACACCTTGAGCTTTTGTAAACTGGTCTGCAATGTTTTCTATTGTCATGCAGTATTCCAATTTAATTAGCCCATTCTTTACAGATTCTCTAACATTTAAGTATCTTAAATCAGTATGCTTTGATCTAGGTTTTACAGCAATATTAGTAGCTAACTTTATGGCTGCTTGGTTGTCCTCGTACACAATAATGGAATCTTTAACAGTTATACCCATGTCTAATCATAACTGTTTGTACAAAATTAAGTCAGTGCATAGTAATGACAGACATGAAAATTCCTCTTCCATTATGGACAAGCTGATATGCTGTTGTCTGATTGACCTCCACCCTATTAGTGTCTTACCAAATAATATAGCCATCCCAGATGTTGATTTTCTAGTGTTTATGTCAGTTGCAAAACTTGCATCTGCATAGGCACTAAGACTCAAATCATCCTTTGGTTCTTATATACAATGCATGGTTCATTGTTCCTTTAAGATATCTTAAAATTCTTTTTAATGATTGCCAATGACATTGATGTGGATCTGAATTAAAACGTGCCAGCTGATTTACACTATAAGCTATATCTAACCTAGACCAATTGCTTATATATGATAAGCTACCAATCAAAGATTGATATATAGACTTATCAATTTTGGGACTTTGATCATCAGTTTGGCAAACCTCCTGACTCATTGGAGTCTTTGCCGGTTTACAAAGTTCCATTTTATATGTTTTAATTAATTGGCAAATTTTATCTTCTTGAGCTATCTTAAATCCATTTTTTGTTTTGTTAATTGTCAATCCTAGATAATTTTTAATTTCACCTAAATGCTTTAATGTTATCTTTTTAGCTAATAATGATATAATCTCATTAGCTTCATTATTAGTCTTAGTTATCAAAGCAATATCATCTGTAAATAATAACAACAATGACACCGTTCTATTATTTTCTCTTTTAAATACACATGGATCTGCTAAACCAGATTTAAATCCTATATTGTTTAATTCTTTCACAATATTTTGGTTCCACTCAAAGCCAGATTGTTTCAACCCTTAAAGACTCTTTTTGAGTTTCCAACAACCATTACTATTTACTTTATTGTCTTTTATAATAACTGGCTTTTTCAAATATATAGTGTGCTGCAATGGTGCATGCAAATAAGAAGTTTCTACATCTAAATGGTTAATTACATAGTTTTTCTTAGCTGCCCACACTAAAGCTGCTCTCAAAGATGTTGCTTTAAGACTTGATACGAAAACTTCATCATAATCAGATGTAGTTTGATTAAATCCTTGAGCTACCAACCTAGCTTTATGGGAAACAGTCCAATCATTTCCAGTTTTTACTTAAAATATCCATTTGCACCCAATGGATTTTTCTCCTGGAGGTAGTTTAGCATCTTCATATACTTTCATTACCTTTAATGAATTTAGTTCTTTTTCCATTGCCTTTTGCCAATTCTCCTGATCCTTAGCAGGATACATCCTAAGTTCATCTACACTAGTTGGAACTTTAGTTACTTGGCAAACTATACTTGCTTGATACCTATCAGGTGGTCTAGTTATACGTGTAGTATGTCTAGGTATTACAGGACTTACAGGTGGACTTTCATTTATTAACTCTTCTTGATTATCTAACTCTTCCTGATCAACTGTTTCCTCTTGTTCTGGTCCTATTTTCTCTTCGTGGACTTCTTCTTTTATTGGACTCTTCTTATAACTAGTCTGATCTTTTTGCCTTTTGTAGGGTTCAATAATTACTTCGTTATTTAAATCTTGCTCTAATCTATTCCATCCTACGTGTTCTAGGAATTTTGCACTAGCACTGGTGTAAACTCTAGATGTACCTGGTTCCCAGAATCTATAAGATCTATGATTAAATGTATATCCTACAAAATATAATCTTTTAGCTCTATGTTGTCCTTTGTGTCTAAGTTGTGTAGGGATATGCACCCATGCTGGTGCTCCAAATGTGTGCATGTAACTTAAATCAGGTTTTGTACCATGCCACAGTGTGAATGGTAATTCACCTGTTGTTGAATTAACAACATTATTTAATATATGATTACCACACATTATTGCTTCTCCCCATAAATTGTCAGGTAATCCTGAATCAGACATCATAGTTCGTGTCATTGATTGTAATGTTTGGCCTCGTCTCTCTATAAAGGCATTATGTTGTGGCCTATATGGTGCAGACTTTTTATGTTGAATACCTAACATTCTAAGTCTATTCTGGAATTTATTATTTGTAAATTCCGTACCATTATCTGTTATAAGAGTTACTAATTTCTTTTTAGTTTTTCTTTCTGCAAATTTAATCCAATTAAATAGATTTAGATACGTTTCTGTTTTGCTCTTCATTAAATAGCAAAACCCATATCTAGAATAGTGGTCCATTATACTTAATATGTATCGAGCTCCTCCTACACTTAGTTTTTTCGGACCTATTAAATCGGCAAATACTACCTCTAAAGGCTCTTTGGTAGTAAATCCATCAACTCTATTTGCCGGTATGACCTTGCTTTTACTTTGATTACAAGCAAAACATTGCAAATACTTATTACAAGGTTTAAAACTTATTCTTTTAGATAGTTGAACAGTTCTCTTAAGCATTTTAAAATTTAAATGCCCTAGCCGTTGGTGTAACAAGTGAATACATTCATCATGAGGTTTTTTATTATCATAAACCATGTTAGCCACCTCTAAACCATTATCATTTAGAACATATAATTCATTTCTTAAAGATGCAGTAATTTTCTTATCTTCTTTTTCAATTATGCAGTTATCTCCCCTAATGGTAACTACATATCCTGGTTTAACCAAAATTCTAACTGAAATTAAATTAAACTTAAGTTGTGGTACATATAACATTTTTACATTCTCTTTTATGAAAGAACAATATGCTATACCTTGACCTTTAGCTTTCAGTTTCCAGCCATTTGCTAACGATATCTGCTGTGTACTCTGGGACATTTTAATAAAATTTTTGTTGTCATTTGTTATACAGTGGGATGCTCCACTGTCAACCACCCACAAATTATTTTTAACAGCTCCGTTAATATACATGGCTAACTCTAAATTTTTATTTTTATTTTGATGACTTTTAGTATTCTGGCCAGCATTCTGGCACTTTGCTTTTTTACAAAATCTTGCCAAATGTCCTCTTCCTCCACAATTAAAACACTTTTTAATTGCGTATGCAGTAGGAGATTCAATATCTTCTTTTTGAGGTTGCTCCCTCCTTAACTGATCTCTTTCAAGTCTTCTTCTTGCCTCTTCAATCAATCTGCCAGTTATATCAGTTAAAGTTAAACTTTCCCTAGGCAAAATTTCAAGGGAAGTGACGTAGTTGTCAAAATTTTCATCTAATGAAGACAGAATTATGTAGACTTGGTGTAGTTCAGAGAAAATAAGTTCTTTCTCGTGCAGTTCTTGAAAAATGCTTTTTATAGTATTCAAATGACTTAGCATATCACCATTCATTTGGAGATGCATCCTGAAAAGCTTCCTTGTTAGATTTATGTGAGCACCAACGTTATCTCTGACATAAATCCTCTTCAGCTTCTGCCAACACCCAACAGCTGTTTGTTCTCCGCCGATATGAACAAGTTGCTGGTCAGATAGTGTTAATCCTATTATGCAAAGAGCTTGTTCATTCTTCTGTTTAAAGTCTTCCATCTTTTGTCTATCTTCCTCAATCTCTGGATCCCATTCCTCTACGTTTGGTGGATTTTCAATTATGTTCCACAGACCTTCTCTTTGTAGAAGTAGACTACATTTCATAGACCATGATACATAGTTTGTTCCATCCAGCTTGGATATAAGGGACAAACTTTGTAGATTGACTTGTGCCATGTTTTCTTATATGGATATAAAACTATAATTAATAAAACACAGTTGTCTGTTTACTGTAACGTATAACAACACAAACTCTCACTTTTTACATAAATCTGTTTTATCCTAGTTAAACTGACTTTGCAGCCTCTGGGCCCATCACCAGTGTTAAGCCTGGGTTCCCCAACCAGGGTTAAGGAGACAAGCTAAACAGAATGTGCAGCGTTAGTCAGAAAGGCATACAGATGAATGTGTGAGATAAGTTTGTATGTTAGTTAACATACAGTAAAAATAACAGATACGCTTGTGTTATCAAAAATATAGTTTATTCCATTTAGAGTTTTATAGCATAGTCAAAATAACAGTCCATAAGTTATGTATCATTTTAGTCAGTCCATTCAAGGATATTCAATTAGCAAAGTCTGTGTAGAATATCCAATGTCAGTTCACTTACAATAAATCAGTCCTCTCACAGTTGATAAATCAACAGTCCATTTCTTTCTCCCATTCCAGTAGGGGAAAAAATGCAGTCTTCAGTCTATCCAGTAATTAGGGATCATCAAGCCAGAGAGAGCATGCTGCCGTGCCTTGCTTCTTTTATGGTGCTTTTACAACCACTGCCTTAATTACAGTCTCACAGTTAAAGTTACAGACACTTTAACTAACAAACCATGATAATATATTTATTATTTTACCTAAACCAGTTAGGGTAAACAATGTTATCCCTAACAGAAAAGTCCCCCCTTTTCTTTTTTAACAAGTTATATGTGATTTTTACTGGCAAAATAAGTAAAAATGACTGTTAGGTGACTTCAGATCCCTCTGCTCCAAGCACGTAGTTCAAGAATGAGTGGAAATCCAAGGTTTTTTATGTACATTTTCATATCCTGTTCAGTTATGGCTGAATTCTTCCTTTTAAGATGTAAAGAAAAATGTTTCTATTCTATCCTTTGTTACTGTTTTTGGTCAAATTGGAAGTAAATCCCATGGATGAAGAATTAGAGGAAAAAGTATTGCAGTCAATTATAACACTTCTAGGAGTCATCAACTGCTATCAGTTCTGAGAAGTACTCCAGGCTTGTGAATAGCATCCATCTTTTAGGCAAGTTGGATTTCTCAGGTACTTCCTCACTCTTTTTATGCCAATGTTATTTCCCATGTTATTTCCACAGCTCACCTGCTTCAAATGACAATCCCAAAGGTGCTTTTTCAAGAGGCAAGCGGACTTTCTATTTTTTTCTTTGAAGACATTTTGCTTCTCATGCAAGAAGCTTCTGGTTTTCTGGTTTTTTAAATGCAGATGGACTGCTCAATCCTTCCATTCTCTACTATCCAGCTGAAGTAGCTGAAGAAGCTTCTTGGATGTGAAGTGAAACTTCTTCAAAGAAAAACCAGAAAGTCCAGTTGCCTCTTGAAAAAGCACTTTTGGGATTACCATGACTTGGATGACTGAGAATCTCCATAGACATTCCAATGGTAA
The DNA here is from genome assembly GCA_033807585.1 of Hydrophis major. Classification (NCBI taxonomy): domain Eukaryota; kingdom Metazoa; phylum Chordata; class Lepidosauria; order Squamata; family Elapidae; genus Hydrophis; species Hydrophis major. The sequence continues at coordinate 301,281,462 of CM066329.1, read as the reverse complement.
TAGCATTTTGCACAGTATTTTCCAACAATAGTATACAGACTTCAAACACATGGAACTTTTTAACAAAGATTTGACAGTTCCCTTTTTGGGTAACCTGTTTATCTTGTATTGAATAAAATGTTGAATTAGATTAATTCAGGTATATCCTCCAATCTATGGCTTTATAATACTTTGCATGTGAAAACTTTTACCATTTATACTTTGCTAACTAATTTTGATATATAATATCACAAAGTTTAATGAGATTTTTAATGAAAATATTATTAATTTTGAAAGATACTTATCCTAGAGTTGTTTCATTTGACATGGTTCTGCTTTATGTAATGTTGCAAAAAAAATCAGTAACAATAAATGTTGAATGCAACATAAAAACATTGCAAATCCAGCATTTCCAAATCAATCTGAAACAATCATTTTATGTTAATTTTGGTTCTGGACAAATTGAAAGCAGAGGTCCTTGGTGTTAATGATTGCTTATTTTGTCCCCTCCTTTCAATATAAACCACATTGTCTGGCTAAAGTTTAATTATGCCATATAGACTCAAATCAATATTTCATAGACCATTTGGAATTCTATATAAACCATCTCTGCTTAATTATATGGCACAAAAGAAGCTGATTGGACAGTAGTTTATCTCCCACTGTGATTTATTTAAACATTCAATAATGTATTTCAAAACACTGCATCATTGCCAATAGCAGCACACTTTGTGTAATGAATACATTTTATAATATGCTAATAAATTTGAAATGTGTTATGCTCATTTTTTTCCACTTAACATTTGAACAGATTTTTAACAGCTTTCAAATAAACCAGAACAATTGTCCTCTATCGCCCTTTCCCAAAAATAATGTTTCCTAGCATACAACTGAATTGACAAATTTTCCTGACAAATGATGACAATGAAGGAAGATGTTTCAATTCATAGTTAAAAATACCGATTAAGATAAAGAGATCAATTTCTCCTTTGTTCTGCTGCTCTGAACTCTGAAAGCCATAACTTTGATTTAACTGGATGGGCAAATGGTAAATGATAGCGCATTCATTCATAACACAATGCAGCTTGATTTTGCAAACAGCAGGGGCACAGAATTCTATGGTATAGTCATCCCAGCACAAAAGTATTGCAAAGCTGATAAAATGCTTCTAAATGGCTTTTTTAAAAAGAAAAAAGTTTGCTTCTACTTTTTTTCTATTCTTTTCCCCCAAGAATACATGCTTGAATCTCAGTGAAACTTGCATTGCCTCCAAAATGTTGCATAGATGAGAAAAATCATTTTATAGATATATTTTATCTAGACAAATGCAGTTAGTGGCTTAGGTCCTAACTCGGGTGAAACAGAAAAAGCAGTTCCACTTATGGTGTCCATTATAAGATCCAACTGACTAATGGGGAAAAAATGATTTTGCCATTCCCCATCTCTTTAGATTCACCTGCTTTCAGGTTTTCCTTGGGTCCAAAACAGAATTTTTTTCAGGGCCAAAAATGTGTCTCTTTTCTTTCTGCTAACAATATTTCTAAGTTAGATGTTAATTCTGTTCAAAGGTAGTTCCAATCTCAAGATTCTAGCTATCTACTATATATTGTAGATAAATTCATTTAAAAATTGCACAGAAAATATTAAAAAGATAGGAATTTAACATAAATATAAATTCCCATTAAGATAATTCGTTTTTATTATAGTTTAGTGTTGTGTCTTCGGAAATGATGCCAGGAGTCGGTGACTTTGTATCAAGCTCTTTTATTGAGTAGGAACAGAACTGCGGCTATGGAGAAGCCTTTCGGCTTTTTATTTCTTTAGCCGCCGCGGCCGCAGCCAATGGCACCGCTTTGAATCTCCCGCGATTTGAATAGACCAATTGCGGGAGATTCCTAGCGAGCCAATCGGCGTGGCTCGCCTAGCCAATCAGAGTGCCCCGCGCTTTGGCCAATCAAAGCGTGGGGATCTCAAGAATGCTAATGAGGGGACAGAACACCCCTCCCCTCTTGGTTTAGTCCTTACATTGCGTAGTCCTGTAGGTAGGCGGGGCTCCGTCTTAGCCTACTGGACCTGCGCAGCTCAGTCGTAGGTTGGATCCTGGCTGGTTCGATTGGGGTCTCTGCTTCTCTGGATGCCGTCGTGGGAACTGGCTGGTCGGTCGGGCCGGGCCACTCTCCGTAGCTCCCTCCTGGGCTTCCCGGGTTGGTTGAGCTGCGGGTTTTGCCTCTCCCGCTCGGTCTTCCCGGGTTGGTTGAGCTGGCCTGGCTGTCTCTTTCTGGCGAGGTTTCGTGCTGGCTGCTTTCCGGTAAGTATGGTTGGTTTATTCTTCCTTGGTTTTGGTCCCCTGGGTATTCCCTCCCCACTGGGTTTGTGTTGTGGGGGTTGGTTTTGCCTGTTTGCGCGTCGGTGGTCTCTTGGGTGGTCGTCCTCGATCTTAATTGGTCGATGTGGTGTTTCCACGCTCATCCGTCTGTTGTTTGTAGCCAGTACAAGTGTGGACCTGTTATTTGTGTGATGATGGCCGGTACCCATAACGGGTCTCCCGTTAGGTTTTTTGCATACACGGGGTCACCTGGTGCGAAGGTTCGGTGTTTGCTGGTTGAGTCTGGGGGTTTCTCTGGGTTATACGTGGGGTGTAATCTGTCGAGTGGGGACCTTATTTTCCTCCCCATTAACAGTTCGGTTGGGCTTTTATTTGTTGTGGTATTTGGGGTTATGTGTTGGGTGAAGAGTAATTTATTTATTTTGTCCTGGATCTCCCACGTGGTCTATTTTCCGGATGGTTTTCTTTGTGAATTGCACCATCCGTTCCACCCTACCGTTTGCCGCCGGATGCGCCGCGCTGTCAGCGCGTGTCGATCTGTTTGTCCATCCCTGGCCACCAAGCGTAACTTCTGGCCAGGGCTTTCGTCCTAACGATGCCCGGGTGCCCCTCGTGTCACAGTTCCAAAACCTTCCCTTGTAGTTTTTCCGGGATGACCACCCTATCCCCCCATAGTATGCACCCTTTTAGTAACGAGAGTTCCGTTTGCCGGTTCCAGAATGTCCTGACAGACTCGTCGTTGTCCCTTTCCGGTCACCCTTTCTCTACCCAATGCAACACCCGCGCCAGACGTTTGTCTTTATTAGTTTCTCGGGCAATGTCTGACGCGGTTATGGGTAGGTTGGGTAGAGTCTCTATACTGAGGGTGGTCGTCGTGGGTGCTGGGTCAGTGTCAGGTTCTGGTAACGGCGAGCGGCTTAAGGCGTCCGCATGGGAGATTGTCTTACCCAGTCTGTGTGTGAGTCCGTAATTGTAGGCCACCAGGAACTCGGACCACCTTGTCATTCGGGGATACAGAATGTTCGGGGTGGCCCGGTTCCCTGCAAGGATTCCCAGCAGCGGTTTGTGGTCGGTTATGATGGTAAATGTCCGGCCGTAGAGATACTCATGGAATCTTTTTACTGTGGCGATGATAGCCAGAGCCTCTTTGTCCAGCTGGCTGTAGTTCCGCTCTGGTTTGGTGAGGGTCCTTGAAAAGAACGCGATGGGTGCTTCTTTTCCATCGGGGAGAGTATGGCTGAGGACAGCGCTGACGCCGAAGGGTGATGCGTCGCATGTGACAGCCAGAGGTAGGGTCTGGTTGTACTGTATGAGGACGGCATCCGAAGTGAGGAGGTCCTTTGTTTTCTGGAAGGCGGCTTGCTCGCGTTTCCCCCAAGTCCAGGTCGCTGCCTTGTCCAAGAGCCTATGCAAAGGCTCCGTCGCCGTCGCCTTTTGGGACAGGAAGACATTGTAAAAGTTAAGTAGCCCCAGAAATGCCTGCAGCTCCGTCTTCAATTTGGGTGTGGGGGCTTCTTTGATGGCTTTGATTTTTTGGTTTGTGGAGTGAATGCCGTGACGGTCTAGGAGATATCCTAGGAATTCAACCCGTTCCGTGTATAATTGGCATTTCTCCCTTTTTACCTTGAGCCCGGTCTCTTTGAATTTGGTTAGGACCTCCCTTAGGCGACCCTCTAGTTCGGCTTGGTTGGTTGCCGACACTAAGACGTCGTCGAAGTAAGGTACCACCCCCTTGATGCCTTGTAATAGCCTTTCCATTAGGCTTTGGAATATTCCAGGCGCCACGCTGACTCCAAATTGGAGCCGGTTGCATTTAAATGCTCCCTGGTGGGTGACTATGGTTTGTGCTTCTGCCATTTCCTCGTCAACTGGCAACTGTTGGTATGCCTGGGCGAGGTCGAGTTTGGCGAAAACCTTGCCTCCTCCCAGTGAATGCAGTAGGTGTTGCACTACTGGGACGGGGTAAGCGCTTTGTTGCAAGGCGCCATTTAGGGTGGCCTTATAGTCCCCACAGATTCTCACTGACCCATCGGGCTTGATCGGGGTGACTATGGGGGTCTCCCACCGGGCGTGGTCTATTGGTTGTAGGACCCCTTGCTTGACGAGCTTGTCAATTTGCTCGTCTATCTTGGGTTTAAGCGCGAATGGCACCCACCTTGGTTTCAGGCATTTTGGGGGGACGTTTGGGTCTAGGCTGAATGATATAAGGGGCCCTCAGTACTTGCCTAGGTTTCCGTCGAACACCTCTTGGAATTCCCGGGCTAGTTGTTGCTCCCAGCTGTCGTCGGTGATGTGGTCCATTCCCGTGACTGCGATGCCGAGCGGGGCGAAACATTGCAGTCCCAGTAGGCTTGGGCGGTCGCGATTGACGATGGTCAGGGGAAGCCTTTTGGTGCGCCCTTTGTATGTTACGTTGAACTGTCCGGTTCCGACTACAGGGATGCGGTTTCCCTGGTAGTCTTTTACGATTAGTCTCTGGTTGTCTAGGCCTTTTCTTTGGATGGTAGGCACCAAGTGTTTTATTTCTTGCCATGCTATCATGGAGAGGTAGGACCCGGAGTCCACCTCCATTTTACATGGCTCGCCTTCGATGCCTACCTCCACGTAGACCTTCTGGGCGTCGTTGGTTGTGGCGTGGCCGATGGTGACCGTCTGATGGGTCTCCTCTCTTCGTCTGTTCCAGTCCCATCTGTTGTCAGAGGGGCGATCTCTGGTCCGGGGTGGTGTGCTCTCTCGCCTCCATTCTCTCTGGTCCCATCGTGGCGGGCTGCGGTTCTTTTTGAGATGGCAGACGCGGGCGATGTGTCCCTCCTTGTCACAATGCCGGCAGATTGACTCGAAAAACTGACATTCGGACCTGGGGTGGTCGCCTCCGCAACCGGCACAGTTGGTCCTCGATTTACGACCCCGCCATTTCCGTGGGTCGCGGCCTGCCTGGAGACGGTGAATTTCCTCCTCCTCATCGGAAGTGCCTGATGCTGAGTGGAAGTCGCCCTGGTGGGTGGTCATCTCGGGTTGGGCCTCGGCCGACCTTGCAGGGTGGTTGTTCCCGCTGCGGTCTCCAGTGTTCAGTCGGCGCATGCGGTCAGCGGATGTTCTGGTCGCTTCGGCGGCTGTGGTTCGGTGAAGGTATCTGCAAGGGAGATGTTGCCCTTGGCCATCAGCCGACTCTGGAGGACGGGGTCCCACAGGCCGAGCATGATTCAGTCTCGCAGGGCGTCGTTCAAGTTGTTGAATTCGCACAACCCCCCTAGGTGCCGTAGTTCAGCGACGAATTCACTGAAACTCTCACCCGACCGTTGGTCCCGACGGTAGAACTCATGTCGTCGGATGAGGATGGGCACCTCTGGAATGTAGTGTCGCTGAAGTATTGGCTCGAGGACGTCCCAGTCCATCACGGTCACGTCGGCGGGTTTGGCAAGTGCTTTGGCCATCTCAAATACCTCGGTCCCGCAGTGGGTCAGGAAGATGGCTCGCTTCATGTGGCCGGTGGCGTCCTTCAGGTCGCTGCACTCGAGGAACATGCGGAATCTGTCGGAGTATGATTCCCAGTCCTCGCTGGCGGGGTTGAAGGGTGCGGGGGGTGCGATTTTCGCCATCGTGGAGTTTCGTCTGGCTTCCGTCGGACACGTGCTTCGGTTCAGGATCAGAATCCCATCCTTGTCGCCAGTGTTGTGTCTTTGGAAATGATGCCAGGAGTCGGTGACTTTGTATCAAGTTCTTTTATTGAGTAGGAACCGAACTGCGGCTATGGAGAAGCTTTGCGGCTTTTTATTTCTTTAGCCGCGGCGGCCGCGGCCAATGGCACCACTTTGAATCTCCCACAATTCGAATAGACCAATCGCGGGAGATTCCTAGCGAGCCAATCAGCGCAGCTCGCCTAGCCAATCAGAGTGCCCCGCACTTTGGCCAATCAAAGCGCGGGGATCTCAAGAATGCTAATGAGGGGACAGAACATTTAGGTCATTGTTTTTAGAATAGAGCTTGTCCCATTCCTTAAAATTACATTAGCAGGATCTTAAATTGGGTCTGGGTAAACAACCTATGGACTTAGAGCTTCAGGGATCTAAGATCCTGTAATTTTTTACTTAACTTAACAAGCTTTGTACAAATAGGTAAATCAAACCCTGGAAATAGCAATTTATTTCTGCATGTTCCTAAAGGGCAAAGCCAGAGAAAGACCCAAACAGTCTTCACAAACTGAAAAAAGAAGTAAGAAAAGAAGTCACATTTCATGCTGACCACACCTTAATGGGTCCAAGTCTACATGGAGGGAAGTAAGGGAAGTAAGCAGTGGGGTGCCACAAGGCTCAGTCTTAGGCCCAGTACTCTTCAATATCTTCATTAACAACTTAGATAAGGGAATAAAAGGGGAGCTTACTGTTGTGTATGAATAAAGATTAATAAAGTGTGAGCTTGGAGTAAGTGCAGGGTTCTGGCCCTGCACTTCTGATTGGCTGTTAAGCAGCCGGACCGGATTGGCCCGTTCCGGGGAATTGGCCCTTAACAGAGAGTTCCTATTGGTTCTAAGAGCTAGCGTTCCTAGCTCTTTATTGGTTAAAAGTTACAGGGTTTGCCTATATAAGGCGGGTTTAACTGCTGTTAAGATGGGGGAAGTCACAATGTAAATAAAGAGCTGAAGTTCACCGTTCAGAGGTTTGTCTCCATTCTTTCTTGCCCATGTTCAAAACATAACACTTACCAAATTTGCAGATGATACTAAGCTGGCAGGAATAACTAACACTCTAGAAGATAGGCTCAAGATCCAGGTGGATCTTGACAGACTAGAATACTGGGCAGTATCTAACAAAATGAAATTCAATGCAGACAAAAGTAAAGTCCTACATTTAGGCAAGAAAACCAAAAGTACACATATAGACTGGGTGAAACCAGGCTCAATAGCAGTAGCTGTGAGAGAGATCTTGGAGTCTTAGTGGACAACCAGCTAAAGATAAGCCAGCAGTGTGCAGCAGCAGCCAAAAAAGCTAATGCAATCCTAAATTTTATTAACAGGGATACAATCAAGATCAAGGGAAATACTAATACCATTCTATAAAGCTTTAGTAAGGCCACACCTAGAGTACTGCATCCAGTTTTGCTCACCACATTATAAAAAAGAGACTCTAGAAAAAGTACTAAGAAGTACTAAGAAGAGCAACCAGGACGATTAGGGGACTGGAGGCTAAAACATACAATGAACGGTTGCAGGAACTGGGCTTGGCTAGTCTAGTAAAAAGAAGAACCAGGGGAGACATGATAGCTTCCAATATTTGAGGGGCTAGTCATATCAAAGTTATATTATTGATTTACACCGTGTTGCCTGTAGGTGAGAAAATCCTAAAATATTGCACATTTATTCTGCTGGCTATACTCTGGGAAGATTCTGCTATACATATAACATAGAAAGAACATCAGCCTGGATCAGTAGCTTGACTAAGGTGCTATCATTTACAAGTAGAAATGGCCTACATTATCCTTGCAAATTATTCAGAACTTTATTAGAATGAATTAAATTAAATTATTTTCTCAGATAGTCACTTTTAAATCCAATGTTGCACCACAAAATGTTGTGAAAAATTGAGACCCAGTCATGACTGAGATTATCCCCATTAAAATTATGTTGCTAAAAGCTAAAAAATAGAACAGGAAAATGCATAGATTGAGCAGTGGTGTGGTGATTAAAGTGCAGTACTGCAGGGTACTTCTGCTGACTGCTGGCTGACTGCAATTAAAAGTTAAAAACTCATCAAGCTCAAGGTTGACTCAGCCTTCCGTCTTTCCGAGGTGGGTAAAATTGTTGGGGGCAATAGCTGACTCTGTAAAAACCACTTAGAGAGGGCTGTAAAGCAGTGTAAAGTGTATGTCTAAGTGCTATTGCTATTATTCTAAAACATTTCTCTCATGAATGGCCTTTAGGTAAAATAAGGAAGACTTCATTGATTCAGAGTCTTCTTCATCAACAATGTAACAATTTTCATCTTTGCATTTTGTGTTTATGTATTATTTTTAAAAGAAATCTCTTACCTTCTATATTTTAGACATCCTTACAGAACAAATACAATTCTTCAGCAGAGAACTATGGAAAAAATACTATAAATGTACTCTAAAGCAATTCTGATCACTTTATTTTTTTTAGCCAGGAAACAAACCTTTGCTTGGAAAATTATAAAAAATAAGATAAAATATAAATGTACATATAATGTATATACATGATTGTTAAGTGAATCTGAATTTGCTGCTCAGAAGGTCACAAAAGGGAACCACATAATCTCAGGACACTGCAATGGTCACAAATATGAACCAGTTGCTAAGCATCTGAATTTTGATCACATGACCATGGGAATGCTACAACAGTAATAAGTTTGAGAATGGTCATAAGCAGGGGTGGATTCTACCAGTTTGCACCTATTTGCTACAATTGGTTGTTAACATTCTAAGCAGTTCAGAGAACCAGTTGTTAGAAGGAATTACTGTCCTAATCCTGTAAGGAAGGCAGGAAGGAAACATTCTGGTATTGCTTATAGAAACTGCTTCTTCATTAACCCTTATTACATTCTTGGCAGGACTAGACTTCCTGTCTCAGGAACTTCTCTGGAGTTTTTTTCCCTCCTTTGCTGGTACTTTGCTTGTGTGGAATGACCATCCAAAGTTACAATGGCACTGAAAAAAGTAACTTATGACCATTTTTCACACTTATGACTGTTGCAGCATCCCTACAGTAATGAAAGCCCAGGAGAGGAGATGCGTGCCTCAATGTGAGTGATATTGAGTTGGCCATACCCAGCCAATAACATGACCACCAAGCCACGTCCACCCAGTTACATGACCACCAAGCCACGCCCACCACCTAAGCCATGCCCACAGAACCGGTTGTTAAAATTTTTGAATCCCACCCCTGGTCATAAGTCTCTTTTTTCCATGCATTATAACTTTAAACAGACACTAAACAAGCTGTTGTAAGTCAAGGACTATCTGTATAGTCCTTGCCCATATACTATATTTGGACCAGACATGTATCTGTATACATTGCTTTCTTTCATAAACAGACAGTAGGCACACAGCAAATAAAAGCATTTTTTTCTAATTTCTAGATGTCCTAACTCCAATTCTCACTCATAGTCTTAGTTCAGATAAAAACTTGGTTCAATCATCTTATTAGATCATGCTGCCCTTAAGTAAAGTAAATTTATCCAGAGACTGTTGCTCCAGGTAAATGTATAAAAGGCTTCAACTTTTCTAATCACTTTTATTATTGTAAATTGAGAAGATTGATCTGAATGACTTTGCAAAATATTCTACAACTTTTGTGAGCGGCAGTATATTTGGGGGTTTCTTTACCTAAACTACTTCCTGCACTTTTCTTGGCAAGATTTTTTTTTTAAAGTGCGCTGCCATTGCCTGTTTCCTTAGGCTGAGAGAAAATGCCCCGGGTCACCAAACTGACTTTGTACTTAAGGTGGGACTAGAATTCATGGACTCCTAGCTTCTACCACAGAGTATTCCAAACTGGTTCTTATATTCCAACGTACTAACCTCTGAATGTTTTTTTTTCCAATGTAGGTTATGATTAGATTCAGTTTGAACAATGTGGGGTTCATACCAACTGGTTTGGAATTACCCACATAGACCCAATCTATCCATTGCAGATGGATTCCTATAGAAATTAGATAGGGAAGGAGGGAAAGGAAAAAAGACAGTGCACACTTGAGAAGAAATAGCCCTTTGCTTGGACAAAATGTTCTAGAAAGAAATAAGCAGATTCATATACAGTAAAATCTTTCTTAGGACAATGACCCCATCATCCCACTCTATCCATCTGGCCAAAATGAAGCTGTGTTATTCTATTGGAAGACCAACTCATCCAAAAACAGCCTGTGACAAAGTGCTTTCTCAGGTACACATATTGTAATTTCACATCACTTATCATTAGCCTACTTCTGCTCCTCTGCTCAGGGAGGACAATTATCTAGCTTTTTACTCTTTAACTGCCTTAAACCGACCCCTGAAAAGCACTGCAAAGTGTGGCCATGTATATGTATTTAAATCAATATGAATATATTAGCTTTAAAGAAAACAAAAGAGACTCTAGAACTTGGCAGGTCTTTCTTCTATGTTTTTCAGGTGTCTGTGAAAAGTTAGAAATCCATTTCAGAGGGTTGCACCTCAGCTCCTTATTCTGGGGTGATCTTTTCCTTCCCAAGTGATTGGATTTTAAAATAATGTCCTTGGGATCCCTGTTCATACCTGGGGCCCCACTGATGTCCAAACCTATGAACCATCCATTGGAATTGTATTCTGAATTTCCAATGCCCAAATCGGAAGGGCAACAAGATCTGGATAGAATATTTTTACCACTAAAATTCTCTGGATCCTATCAGTGGTGAGATTCAATTTTTTTTACTACTGGTTCTGGCTTGGTGGGCATGTCAGGGGAAGGATATTGTTAAATCTCCAGTCAGAGGTGGCATGTGCTGGTTCTCCAAACTACTTAAAATGTTCAGTACCAGTTCTCCAGAACTGGTCAGAACCTGTTGAATACCACCTCTAGATCATATGCTGTAGTTACTATAGCTCAAATGTTGCCAGCATGTTTTTCTTTTCTTTTTTTAAAACAAACAAGACATAAAAACATCCAACTCTCTTTCATAAATGTACAAGCAGTGTGTTGGTTGGTTTACAAATTTTTTGTGCATCCATTTCATAGTCTCAATTACAGTTACATTACATAATAATTCATATTATCAATCAAAAATTGAATACCCTAGTATCACCATTAATCAATAATTTGACTATAATTTTGTTCATTCATACTTTGCAAGATAACTATAATTTACTTAGTTTATTTTATAACAATTCATATAATCCTCCCAAATCTATCCTAAAGACATTTTATAGATATGATAACAAGAAAAGAAATACATCTTTATATATTCATTATTTTCTCAAATTCTAAGTATTCTATTATTGTATTTTATTATCTAACCATTGATAGAAAAGGTCCCAAATTTTATAAAATTGTTTATCTTCTTGTTCTCTAATTTCAAATGTCAATCTACTCATTTCAGCACATTCCAATATTTTCTTAATAATTTCCTCCTGTAATAGTATTTTCTCATTTTTCCAATTTTTAGCAAATACAATCCTAGCCACTGTAATACATTTACAATCAAATATTTTAAATTTTTACTGTATGTATCAGGTAAAATTCCCAAATAAAAATATCTCTGGTTTCAAGTCTGTATGTTTCTTTGTCATTTTTTCCAACCACATGTGGATTTTAGTCCAGTATTTTCTAGCGTCCTCACAAGTCCACCACATATGCTAATATGAGCACCAGCATGTTTTTCTAAAGTATTATCTTCAGGCTTTTTTCATTTGGACTTCTCAATTTGAACTCACAAAAAGTATGAGTTCAAAAGTGCGGGAGGGAGCATCTCATGCTTAAAAAGGTTGAAATGAGATGCCAGCTGATATTATGATCATCTTGAAATTCATAGACCAAAGGTATACAGGCAGTCCTTGACTTATAACCACAACTGAACCCAAAATTTCTGTGGCTAAGCAAGGTAATAGTTGCATGGGTTTTGCCCCATTTTACAACTTTTTTTGCCATCGTTGTTAAGCAAATCATGGCAGTTGTTAAGTGGATCATGTGGTCATTTAGTGAATCTGGCACTCTCCCCCCTTTGCTTGTCAGAAGTGATCTAGGGAGGCTACAAATGGTGATCACATGACCCGCTAACAGGGCAACCATTTTAAATACCAAATGCCAGCTGCAAAGCACTTGAATTTTGATCATATTGACCATGAGGATACTGCAATGGTCATAAGTGTGAAAAATGATCATGTCACTTTTTTTCACTATTGTTATAACTTTAACATTAAAAGAATGGTGGTAAGTTAAGGACTATCTTTACCAGAGGTAGTATTCAGCAAGCTCTGATCAGTTCTGGAGAACCGGTAGCAGAAATTTTTAGTAGTTCGGAGAACTAGCAAATACCATCTCTGACTAGCCCTGCCCCCCTCTATTCTCTGCCTCCCAAGTCCCAGCTGATTGGCTGAGTCTTCTTTTGTTGCCCTGCACAGGAGAACAGAGTTGGAAAGCTGGTTAGTAGGGGAGGGAATGTGATTTTGCAATAACCTACCCCCAGGAGTGGGGAGGGAATGGGGATTTTGCAGTATCCTCCCCTGCCATGCCTACCAAACCACGCCCATTAAGCCACATCAATCCTGCCAAGCCATGCCCACAGAACCAGTAGTAAAATATTCAGAATCCCACCACTGATCTGTACTTAAAAAAAACCACCACAGTATTTCTTTAAGTAGTATTTCTCTTTTATGTTTTTTTCAAACAGTTTGCAGTTGACCTATGCAAATCTCAATTACCAATTACCAATCACCAAAACATATATATAACATATATATAAAATTTATATATAACATATATATATTTAACATATATATAAAATTTAGCACATTGAAAATAAAGAGTGATTGGGATACTTAGAGGCTTTGTGTAAATTATTTATCATAGCTAAAATACCTGGTAAATTTTAACATAAAAAGAATTTAGAGATAGATTGTTGTATATTAGACATATTAGACAAGTTTAACATTTCTTCACATAGGAATCTATACGATGCTAATAGGAAATGCAATGGAAAGACTTCTGAAGGAAAAACAAAGAGCTTATGAATTTAAAATGATTTTTGTATAGGGTGGATGCCAAAAGTACAAAGGATTTGGAGCTGTGATCCACAGCTAGAGATTACATAATCCTAACAGGCTCCATACATTTAAAATCTGTGAAGAACAAGAAAGAACAATTACTCAGCAATGGCCCAAAGCATGATGGCAGATAATACTGGAATGGAACTAACTAAAAGCAAATGCATGAGGTACAGTACTTCTATTCTTATCTTACAGACTGCTAATCTGAGGTCATTTTTTCTCATTCTATGCACCCATGCATAGAATGAGTGCTTTTTGTCTACTGTTCTCTCTGTAGGAAATAGGCTAGGTTTTGCTTATCCCTGCACTGTATTTCCAGTAATAAATCTGGTTATAAAATCTGCTTCTAATCATTATGTCAACCCTGAAGCTCACTGACTGAAGCCATCTTGGAAACTTCAGTGTGCTACACTGAAGCTGAGGGATACGGAAGGGGAAATACTTTCTCTTGGGAACCAAAGACATTCTCATACCTGGTCAGAAGAAGAGGAGTGATGTCATCAGTCAATTAGACAGTGCCGTGATTGGACAATGTGACTGATTGTTTTGGGAAAGTGACAAACCTTTATTTTTAATTAGGTGAAAACTGTAGGAACTTTCAGTTGGTTTTCACCAGATCTCTGCCAATATAATATAGCCAATAAAGCTATTCTTTGAGGAATCTACCTGTCTCGGGGTTTTGCTTGCTATGGGTAAGTTACTTGGAACACTGACACATTGCAAACATCAAATTCCTGCATCCCCAGAATGTTGCAATATCACTGCCAAAACTTACCTATTCAGGCAAAACACTTCAGGATGCCCCCTAGTTATTCTTTAAGCATGTCAGCTTATTTTTCCTCTCTTATTATCATTTCAACCTACGCAGTAAGATGGGAATTTGTGACACAACCTAGTAGTTTGATACTGTGCAATGTGTGATCATGCCCAGGAGCTCCTAAGTGTTCTTGGTGGGGACAGGGAAAATACGAGGAAATATTTCAAAGATATCACTTCTGAAATTCAACAGTTAGCAGACAGGGTAGTCAATGATTTATAGATCCATGTGAAGAAGCTGCCTCCACTGTTTTTTTTTTTTTTTTTAACAAGCTGTATTCTTCAACTGCTATATTCTAGCCTCAGGAGCCATCACACCAGGTCTCTATTATTAAATCATGTCTGTTTTCAAGATTTAAGTTGAATCTTAGTTTGTTTGTGTTTCCATGATAAGTTACAAGTCTGATATATGCATACTTGCAAGCAGATGAAAGAGAGATCAGGATCCCCAGTGAATTTAGAATATTCTAGCTTCCCAAAGCTTAGGCAGATAATGTTTAATTATATTTTTCTTAGCTGGATTTCATACTAAAAAATATTAAGCTTAAATTCTAAGCTTGAAAAATTCAACCATAGATTGTCAATAGTGTCCTATAGAGAATTTATATTAAATTGAAACTTTACTATTGATGATTTACTGGAGTAAATGGAATAAATGGAGATAGATCCAGTGGTGGGATTCAGCCAGTTCGCACCACTTCAGGAGAACCGGTTGTTAACTTTCTGAGCAGTTTGGTGAACTGGTTGTTGAAAAACTCATTAGGGCAGAGAACCGGTTGTTAAATTATTTGAATCCCACCACTGGATAGATCCATTTATTCAAAGCATTATTGTGCTGTGTTTTATGGCAAGTTGACCTCCAGTGATTGTTTTCTAAATTCTTTTAATAAAAGTTGTCACCTGTTCGAAATCCAGTGTATTTTATTGGTTTTCTTCCCATTTCTTTGGCAACATATACTGAACTCTTTTGGCTGCCATTTGTCAGCAGTTAAAAATATGCATGTTGGACATTTCAGTGGTGAACAAGCCCTTTTCTTTCAGGCTGTTTGTTTCTTGTCTTTGTTATCCTGTTTCTTTTTTAGCAGCACAAATGCTCTCAAGTCAATATCATGAGGCATTACTTTCTCAGTGACATTCAACAATTTAGTCACACAGAAAATAATACCATTTGGCCTAAAGGCATTGAAGATAATATTCCAGACCAGGACAGAATGGAGAAAGTGGGGGAGGGGAATTCATCTAATTAAAATAACTTTTCAGTTTGCTGTCTACTCAGAAATAAGCCATGTTGAAAATAGTGATTTTTTTCTCCCTGGTGAATGAATAACATATATCAAATTTCCCTATCATTTGAGATGGGATGACTGGATGGATCTGAATGTTTATTGGATGAATGTGCTTCCGAACACCACTCAGTGTTCACAGCAGATATTTTTTATTTGTACCTTAAGAGAGAAACATCTGCCACTACCTAGCATTGAATTCTCAACTTTCTGAGTAGGAGGCGAGTGTCTTCACCACTAGGCCACCATGCCACTTGAATAACATGTACAAAAATTTATTTTATTTTTATTTCTCTTTCATTAATCTATTCATAAGCAAGATTAACAAATCTTGGCTCTCAGATGCGCTCAGATGGCCAAGGTGCTACAGCTTTTACTGCAGCCACAGGTATAGGGATCCCCAAGGGGAAGTGTGGGTGGAAGAAGGAATGATGAAACATGTTTCATGATACATGCTCCAACTCTATTCTTCTTCCCAAGACAAATCCTTCCTCTCAAATGCCATCTCTGTACTATAACTATGTTGGGGAAATCAACACAAAGGCAGAACTGATACAAATGTTTAACAGACAGGGTCCAATGGAATTTGACAGCTAATTAATATAAAATTATCATGATCTTTGTCATCTTCCTGCTCCTCCTCCTCATCAATCATCTTATCTCCTGAGCCATTTCATGGGTGAGTAGGAGCACTGTTTAAGTAAGGAACAGGGCAGAGAGGGAGAGGCAAAGCCAAGTCCAAATTCCAGCTGCTAAGAATAGTGTGCAGAGGACAATCCAAGCATAAATTTTTATATAGGAGAAAGACAAGGGTATCAGTGGAATTCAGGTGAAACTCGAAAAATTAGAATATCGTGCAAAAGTTCATTTATTTCAGTAATGCAATTTAAAAGGTGAACCTAATATATGAGATAGACTCATTACATGCAAAGCAAGATAGTTAAAGCCATGATTTGTCATAATTGAGATGATTATGGCTTACAGCTCATGAAAACCCCAAATCCACAATCCCAGAAAATTAGAATATTGTGAAAAGGTTCAATATTCTAGGCTCAAAGTGTCGCACTCTAATCAGCTAATCATAACACCTGCAAAGGGTTCCTGAGCCTTTAAATGGTCTTTCAGTCTGGTTTAGTAGGAATCGCAATCATGGGAAAGACTGCTGACCTGACAGTTGTGCAGAAAACCATCATTGACACCCTCCATAAGGAAGGAAAGCCTCAAAAGGTAATTGCAAAAGAAGTTGGATGTTCCCAAAGTGCTGTATCAAAGCACATTAATAGAAAGTTAGGTGGAAGAAAAAGTGTGGAAGAAAAAGGTACACAAGCAGCAGGGATGACCGCAGCCTGGGGAGGATTGTCAGGAAAAGGCCTTTCAAAAGTGTTGGGGACTTTCATAAGGAGTGGACTGAGGCTGGAGTCAGTGCATCAAGAGCCACCACATACAGATGGATATGGGCTTCAAATGTCATATTCCTCTTGTCAAGCCACTCCTGAACAACAAACGTCAGAAGCTAAAGAAAAAAAGAACTGGTCTGTTGCTCAGTGGTCCAAAGTCCTCTTTGGGAGCACTGAGAGCAACTTTTGCATCTCATTTGGAAACCAAGGGCCCAGAGTCTGGAGGAAGAATGGAGAGGCACACACTGCAAGATGCTTGAAGTCCAGTGTGAAGTTTCCACAGTCTATGTTGATTTGGGGAGCCATGTCATCTGCTGGTGTTGGTCCACTATACTTCATTAAGTCCAGAGTCAATGGAGCCATCTACCAGGAGATTTTGGAGCACCTGATGCTTCCTTCTGCATACGAGCTTTATGGGGATGCTGACTTCATTTTCCAGCAGGACTTGGCACCTGCCCACAAGCACCAAAACCTGGTTCAATGACCGTGGGATTATTGTGCTTGATTGGCCAGCAAACTCACCTGACCTGAACCCCAAACCCATCATGGCCACACCCATCCAGCAACTGTGAACTGTCCTTAAATATCTATGGGGCATTGCCAAGAGAAAGATGAGAGACATGAGACCGAACAATGCAGAAGAGCTGAAGGCTGCTATTGAAGCATCCTGGTGTTCCATAACACCTCAGCAGTGCCACAGGCTGATAGCTTCCATGCCACGCCGCATTGAGGCAGTAATTACTGCAAAAAGGACCCAAATCAACTACTGAGTATGTATGCATGCTTATACTTTTCAGAGGTCTGATATTGTTCTCTGTACAATCCTTGTTTTATTGATTGCATGTAATATTCTAATTTTCTGAGATTGTGGATTTGGGGTTTTTATCAGCTGTAAGCCATCATCATCACAATTATGACAAATCACAGCTTGAACTATCTTGCTTTGCATGTAATGAGTCTATCTCATATATTATTTTTACGTTGCATTACTAAAATAAATGAACTTTTGCACGATATTCTAATTTTTTGAGTTTCACTTGTACTGTGATATAGTGTTCACCTGTACATTGTTATTATTATGGTTGGACATGTTGTGAATGCATAAAGGTTTAATAAAGTTATCTTGAGCTTGGAGTTAAGTGCAGGGTTCTGGCCCTGCACTTCTGCTTGGCTGTTAATGGCAGGATTCGATTGGCTTGTTCAGGGGAATCTGATTGGCCATTAACGGAGCATTCATATTGGTTAACGGAGCTAGTGCTCCTGTATTGTTATTGGTTAAATAGTTATTGGGTTGCCTATATAAGGAAGGCTAAAGCGAACATCCAGTTTGAGCTGTCACACCATGTAAATAAAGAGTTGAAGTTCACCATTCCACAGGCTCGTCTCCATTCTTTCTCGCCCATGCTCCAAACA
Organism: Hydrophis major; assembly: GCA_033807585.1. Taxonomy (NCBI): domain Eukaryota; kingdom Metazoa; phylum Chordata; class Lepidosauria; order Squamata; family Elapidae; genus Hydrophis; species Hydrophis major. Next base: position 301,263,517 of record CM066329.1, on the reverse strand, counting down.
TAACAGGACACATAGTCAGACAGATGTTTAGACTGGATTTGTCCTTTTGTCCATTTTTTGTCCACTTGTCAAGTCCTTCCCAAGGATCTGGGATGTTGTTGTTTAATAATACTAAAAATATCATCAAAGGGTGCAAACTGTTCCAAGTAAAGTTCCTTTTTGCAATTAAATTGTTCTGTCCCCTCATTTGCATTCTTGAGATCCCCGCACTTTGATTGGCCAAAGCACGGGGCACTCTGATTGGCTAGGCGAGCCGCGCCGATTGGCTCGCTGAGAATCTCCCGCGATTGGTCCATTCGAATCGCGGGAGATTCAAAGCAGTGCCATTGGCCGCGGCTGCCGCAGCTTGGAAATAAAAAGCCGCGAAGTTTGCCTTTAGCCCCAGTTCGGTTCCTGTACCCAATAAAGAGCTAATGCACAAGTCACCGACTCCTGGTATCATTTCCGACGGACACAACACTGGTGACGAGGATGGGATTCTGATCCTGAACTGAAGCACGTGTCCGACGGAAGCCAGACGAAACTCCAAGATGGCAAACATCACGCCACCCGCACCCTTCAACCCCGCCAGCGAGGACTGGGAATTGTACTCAAACAGATTCCGCATGTTCCTCAAATGCAGCGACCTGAAGGACGCCACCGGCCCGAAGAAGCGAGCCGTATTCCTAACCCACTGCGGGCCCGCAGTGTTTAAGATGGCCAAAGCACTAGCCAAACCCGCTGACGTGATCACGATGGACTGGGACGACCTCGAGCCAATACTCCGGCGACACTACGCTCCAGCCGTGCCCATCCTCATCCGACGACATGAGTTCTACCGTCGGGACCAACGGTCGGGTGAGAGCTTCAGCGACTTTGTCGCAGAATTACAGCACCTAGGGGGGCTGTGCAAATTTGCCAACATGGACGAAGCCCTGCGAGACCGAATCATGCTCAGCCTTTGGGATCCCATCCTCCAGAGTCGGCTGATGGCCAAGGGCAACATCGCCCTCGCCGATACCCTCACCGAAGCCACAGCAGCCGAAGCTACCCGAAAATCCGCCGACTGCATGCGCAGACCGAACGCCGGGGACCGCAGCGGGAACAACCACCCTGCAAGGTCGACCGAGGCCCAACCCGAGACGACCACCCACCAGGGTGACATCCACTCAACATCGGGCATTTCCGACAAGGAGGAGGAAATCCACCGTCTCCAGGCAGGCCGCGACCCACGGAACTGGTGGGGTCGTAAGTTGAGGACCACCTGTGCTGGTTGCGGAGGTGACCACCCCAGGGCCGAATGCTGGTTCTTCGATTCAATCTGCCGGCATTGCGACAAGAAGGGACACATCGCCCGCGTCTGCCGTCTCAAAAAGAACTGCAGCCCTACACGATGGGACCAGAGTGAACGGAGACAAGAGAGCACACCACCCTGGACCAGAGATCGCCCCGCTGACAACCGATGGGACCGGAACGGATGATCCGTACGAGGTGGTGAGACCCGGCGAAGAGAGGAGACCCATCAGACGGTCACCATCGGCCACGCCACAACCAACGACGCCCGGAAGGTCTACGTGGAGGTAGGCATCGAAGGCGAGCCATGTAAAATGGAGGTGGCTCCTACCTCTCCATGGTAGCATGGCAAGAAATAAAACGCTTCATGCCTACCATCCAGAGAAAAGGCCTAGACATCCAGAGTCTAATCGTGAAAGACTACCAGGGAAACCGCATCGCTGTAGTCGGAACCAGACAGTTCAAGATAACCTACAAAGGGCACACTGAAAGACTTCCCTTGACCATCGTCGATCGTGACTGCCCAAGCCTACTGGGACTCCAATGGTTCGCACCGCTCGGCATCGCAGTCACGGGCATTGACCACATCGCCGACAACAACTGGGAGCAACAACTAGCCCGGGAATTCCAAGAGGTGTTCGATGGAAACCTAGGCAAGTACTGAGGGCCCCCTATATCATTCAGCCTAGACCCAAACGTCCCCTCAAAACGCCTAAAACCAAGGCGGGTACCATTCACCCTTAAACCGAAGATTGACGAGCAAATTGACAAGCTCATCAAGCAAGGGGTCCTACAATCCATAGATCACGCCTGGTGGGAGACCCCCATAGTCACCCCGATTAAGCCTGATGGGTCGGTGAGAATCTGTGGGGACTATAAGGGCACCCTAAATGGCGCCTTGCAGCAAAGGGCTTACCCCGTCCCAGTAGTGCAACACCTACTACATTCACTGGAAGGGGGCGAGGTTTTCGCCAAACTCGACCTCGCCCAGGCATACCAACAATTGCCGGTCGACGAGGAAATGGCAGAAGCGCAAACCATAGTCACCCACCGGGGAGCCTTTAAATGCAACCGACTCCAATTCAGAGTCAGCGTGGCGCCTGGAATATTCCAAAGCCTAATGGAAAGGCTGTTACAAGGCATCAAGGAGGTGGTACCCTACTTCAATGATGTCTTAGTGTCGGCAACCAACCAGGCCGAACTAGAGAGTCGCCTAAGGGAGGTCCTAACCAAGTTCAAAGAGACCGGGCTCAAAGTAAAGAGGGAAAAATGCCAATTATACACGAAGCGGGTTGAATTCCTAGGATATCTCCTAGACTGTCACGGCATTCACCCCACCAACAAAAAGATCAAAGCCATCAAAGAAGCCGCCACACCCAATTCAAACACAGAACTGCAGGCATTTCTGGGGCTGCTTAACTTTTATAATGTCTTCCTGCCCCAAAAGGCAACAGCGGCGGAGCCTTTGCATAGCTCTTGGACAAGACGGCGACCTGGACTTGGGGGAAACGTGAGGAAGCCGCCTTCAAGAAAACAAAGGACCTACTCACTTCGGATGCCGTCCTCATCCAGTACAACGAGACCCTACCACTAGCCGTCACATGCGACGCATCACCCTTCAGCGTCAGCGCTGTCCTCAGCCACACTCTCCCCGATGGAAAAGAAGCACCCATCGCGTTCTTTTCAAGGACCCTCACCAAACCAGAGCGGAATACAGCCAGCTGGACAAAGAGGCTCTGGCTATCGTCGCCGCAGTAAAAAGGTTTCACGAGTACCTCTATGGCCGGACATTTACCATCATCACTGACCACAAACTGCTGCTGGGAATCCTTGCAGGGAACAGGGCCACCCTGAACATTCTGTATCCCCGAATGACAAGGTGGTCCGAGTTCCTGGCTGCCTACAACTACGGACTTACACACAGACCGGGTAAGACTATCTCCCATGCGGACGCCTTAAGCCGCTCACCGTTACCGGAACCTGACACTGACCCAGCACCCACGACGACCACCCTCAGTATAGAGACTCTACCCAACCTACCCATAACCGCGTCAGACATTGCCCGAGAAACTAATAAAGACAAACGTCTGGTGTGGGTGTTGCATTGGGTAGAGAAAGGGTGACCGGAAAGGGACAACGACGAGTCCGTCAGGACATTCTGGAACCGGCAAACGGAACTCTCGTTACTAAAAGGGTGCATACTATGGGGGGATAGGGTGGTCATCCCGGAAAAACTACAAGGGAAGGTTTTGGAACTGTTACACGAGGGGCACCCAGGCATCGTTAGGACAAAAGCCCTGGCCAGAAGTTATGCTTGGTGGCCAGGGATGGACAAACAGACCGAGGCCTGGGTAGCAAGGTGTCAACGATGCCAGGAAACTAGGCCAAGCCCACCTGCAGCACCCATCCTAGAGTGGGAAACCCCCAGGGGACCTTGGTCTAGGATCCACATAGATTTCGCCGGGCCCACAAAAGGACACACTTTCTTAATAACCATAGACGCTTACTCCAACTGGCTGGAGGTAAGCAACATGAAAACAACCACCATGGAGGCCGTGACCAAAGAACTTGGCAAACTTTTTGCAACACACGGCCTCCCAGACGTCCTCGTTTCTGACAATGGCCCCAATTCACCTCACTAGAATTCGAAAAATTCATAGCGGAGAGGGGCATACGATACGCGCTGACAGCCCCGGTGCATCCGGCGGCGAATGGTAGGGCGGAATGGATGGTTCAACTCACAAAGAAAACCATCCAGAAAATAGACCACGGGGAGATCCAGGACAAAATAAATAAATTACTTTTCATCCAACACATAACCCCAAATACCACAACAAATAAAAGCCCAACTACTAATGGGGAGGAAAATAAGGTCCCCACTTGATAGATTACACCCCATGTACAACCCAGAGAAACCCCCAGACTCAACCAGCAAACACCGAACCTTCGCACCAGGTGACGCCGTCTACGCGAAAAACCTAACGGGAGACCCATTATGGGTAACACAACTAACAGGCCCACACTCGTACTGGCTACAAACAACCGACGGACGAGCGTGGAAATGCCACATCGACCAGTTAAGATCGAGGACGACCACCCAAGAGACCACCAACGCACAACCAAGCAAAACCAACCCCCACAACACAAACCAAGAGGGGAGGGAATACCCAGGGAACCAAAACCGAGAAGGAATAAACCAGCCATACTCACCTAAAAGCAGCCAGCACGAAACCTCGCCAGGAAGAGACAGCCAGACCAGCTCAACCAACCCGGGAAGACCGAGCGGGAGCGGCGAAACCCGCAGCTCAACCAACCCAGGAAGCCCAGGAGGGAGCTGCGGAGAGCGGCCCGGCTGGACAGACCAGGCGGTTCCCACGACAGAGTCCAGAGAAATAGAGACCCTGACTGAACCGGCCGGGATCCAACCTACGACTGACCTGCGCAGGTCCAGTAGGCAGAGACGGAGCCCCGCCTACCTACGGGACTACACAACGTAAGGACTGAACCAAGAGGGGAGGGGTGTTCTGTCCCCTCATTTGCATTCTTGAGATCCCCGCGCTTTGATTGGCCAAAGCGCGGGGCACTCTGATTGGCTAGGCGAGCCGCGCCGATTGGCTCACTGAGAATCTCCCGCGATTGGTCCATTCGAATCGCAGGAGATTTAAAGTGGTGCCATTGGCCACGGCCGCCGCGGCTTGGAAATAAAAAGCCGCGAAGTTTGTCTTTAGCCCCAGTTCGGTTCCTGTACCCAATAAAGAGCTAATGCACAAGTCACCGACTCCTGGCATCATTTCCGACGGACACAACATAAATGGTGGTATTTTTTTCAATGCTAACAATGTTCAAGTAGTGCTCCATTTGTTTTGACATTGCAGCCTAGACTTATGTTATTATTGGTACTATCTTTGATTTCTTTTGCCACAATCATTCCATATCTATTTGTAGGTTGTTGATGGGGTAGTTTTTGTATTTTGTGATTTTATCACAAAAGCTCTTTCTTGTCTATTCTGCTGTCTCCAGGTACTGCAATAACCACTTCCCACACTTTTTTGTCTTTCTTATCTACAAATGTAAAATCCTAGTTGCTCCATAGCAGCTACTCAGCAGCAGTGAGTCCTCTGTGAATACTGAAAAGAAGCACAGAGAGGAAGGCGGAGCTTCGTTTTGGCGATACAGCTGCGATCTCGGGGCTCTGAGATTGCAGCCAATATCTTCGCCCCTGGTCGGTCCCAACGGACCTAAACCGTCCCGTAGAGACGGGGATTGAGAAGGGTACTGTTCCAGGATCCCAGAGATATCGCAAAATCTCTGGTTTGATCCGGAAGAAGCCCTTTTGCTGGCGGCGGAGAGGCAGCCTCCATAGCTGCTGAAGTCGGGACAGCTCCGGAAAGAAAGTGGCTGGAGTGAAAGTGTGTCGGCTGGGTGAGAAAAACTTTTTTGTGTTGTAAATTCGCTGAGGTTGGAAAAGACATCCTGAATAAAGAAGAAATCTGTGAGACTTTTTTTTTTTTGACTGAAATTGTCTGAGCGGCGTTTTTTAAAGTGATGTCAAATTGAGGCTTGGGTTTTTGATTAAAAGTATAGTCAAAAATTTCTTTTTTTTTTGTTTAGTGATTATGGGATATATAAGTTTGGATTGATAATATGAGTTGTTATGTAACATAATTGTAACTGGGACTACAGAATGAATGCACAAAAATGATGAACCAACTGACACACTGGATGTACATATGAGAGCTGAATGTTTTAATGTTTTGTTTGTCTTGTCTGTTTGTAGAAAATTAATAAAATTTTCTTTCAAAAAAAAAAAAGAAGAAGAAGCACAGAGTGACGTTAATGCTACCATCATTTATAAGAAAGGTTTAAGTAGTAGTTCTTTGTTAGGACAGGACAGAGTGTGGGATTGTTCTGAGCTGGCTACAGGTACTATTTCTCTATATTCTACTAGTTCAGACCAGTTCAGGTGAATCAGATATTATATTTACATCTGATTCACTGAACCAGTATTTGAACCAAATGGCTGGTTCCATCCACCCCACCCAGGAGTCTCCATGCAGCCCATTTTTGATGCAGGTAAATGCAGGGTCCACACGGAGACTCTGGGAGGGTAAAAAACAGCCAAACTGAGTGTGAAAAGAAAGAAGAAAAAAAACTTTCCCTTTTAGAATTCCATTCGCCACTTGTAACTCTCTCTGGAAACAATTTATCTTTGGCAGCTTTCAAATTCCAGGGTATTTTCTCTTACCTTGTCCTGGTCAAAAATCACTTTCACAGCTCTTCCGACTTTCTTCTTCCTGCAGCCGGACAAGATTGTGCAGGAGGAAGAAAATCAGTTGTGGGGGTTTTGAATCTCACCCCTGTCTACATTGTTGAAAAAAAAAATCTGAGCTGGTAGAGAGAACATATACAGAACTAGAAACATGAAAACCCAATACACTTTTATGGAAAAGAAAAAAATGTGGTAAAAATGAACTTTTGTTCTAGTTAAAATAACATCAGAACCATATGCAATGAATTTGGTAAGAAATAAATGCTGAATTACAAATTTGGAATCGAGTACTGTAGAAAAAAGTTGTGCATTTGAAAACAAAGTGCTTAGAGTAATTTTCTGATGTTCTTCAAACTGTTTTTATTTTATATTAAGCCCTTAAAAGAATTAATTGGGTTACCTTGGTTGATAAACAAGGATATGTTCTCAAATTAAACTATTCAAAATTCAATAAATTCTTTAAAATATTGGTAACTTGGTAATCCATAAGCATTAATGAAGTAACAAATCAATTAAATAACTTCACTTAAGTTAATATCTACATGTTAGGAGAAAAGCTCTTGCCTTGTATCACTTTTCAATATATCCCTTTAGGCAGGTTGTAACAGACATCTTCAAGTTTTGTATGTATTATTTTTTGGAGCTTAATATTTTCATCTAATAAACTACAGCCCAGGGAAGGGGGGCATTGTGTAAGAAATATCAGAACAAAAAAGAACATATATATTATATTATGATATATTATATTACAAACCCTTTACCAAACCCAGCAAAGTATAACGGATTTACTGTCCATACAGCAAGATATGAAGAAGCATTAAAGATACAAGGCATTTTCAGTTACTCCCTAAATGTGTCTCTCTACAATCCCAGAAGCCAATAGTTTATCTGTTACCTGATAATTTTAAATGGAAACAAAAGCTTTAAAACTTCCTGAACGGAAAATATAAATTCTCAACTATGAAATGGCTCCTTGATCTTCTCTGGTTTGATTTCTTCTTTGATCCCAACTGTGCCAGGAGTTTAAAAAAAAGGTTCAGCATGCATAGTTTGATTAACATTATTCATACTATTCAAATCTTAGATCACAATGAAAGCGAATATTACTTAGCAAGTGTCCATCATGTATTAGTTGTAAGTGTAAAGATATAGGCCAGTGTACTGCATTATCAAAGGATGAAGTATCTGATCGCTGTAAGATGTTTAAAATTTCAAAAGCAATTCAACACAAGAATTTAAAATAAAAAAAGAAGTTTGATCAAACAGGGAGTTTTGTACCTTGTTAAATGTGAATATCTACTAAAATCAACCTTTAAAATACAATTGCTACTTAAAAATGCTACTTTCTTTTCAAAGCACCAAAGACAATAATTGCATATCATTAGAAAATGTCAAAGATCATGAAATATCAGTTGTTTCCTTTTAAGAAAAGAGATATAGAGAACAATGGCAATTTGTATTATGATCTTTCATCACAGAAATATGCAACTAGAAAAATACATATTGATTGTTGACAATGCTGACTCTTTTTCACTTTATTAAAATTAATGACCAGAATGCCAAGAACATACTCCTGACTAATAATATAGTAATGTCCTATAGAAATTGTTGACAAAGAGGGGATGTAACAAGAACTTCCCTTGAGACCTATAAGCTTCATGGATCAATAAAAACAGAATCGATTAGCCTCACAGGTAAGGGTTTCCTCTTCCCTGATCTAAATGATTATCAAATTATCAAATATTTAAATATTGCATAATATTTATTGAAGCAACTTGGCAATTGCTTAATGGGGTAAAGTGATTTGTTTTACCATATTTCAAATGAAGTTACATAAAAACAGGATAATTGTTCATTAGCAGTGTAACCCTATATAGTCCAGTCAATGTCTACTAATTTGGAGGTACATCTTCATTATTTCAATGAAACTTACAGCAAAGCATAAATAGCAAGTGTGAGCAACAATGACTTTCCAGATATTAGTGGACTGCAAGAGTTCCCAACAGTAGACACCTTGATAAAGACCAATGGGACAAAATTAATATTTGGAGAACTATATTTTACTACCCCATTTGACATTCTTATACAACTACATTCAGATTTCAAGTTCGCACAAAGGAACCCAACAAAAGATAAGAAAACTTGCCATAATTTTTGACTATAGTAAGCCTGTCTAGCAATTGCTAGTCAAACAAATGATATTCCATAACAATGATTTTGAAAAGATGAATAGAATAAAAAACTTTCCTGAAAGACTGAAAAGTGGAATTTTGCCAAAAGAGTAAATACTGAAATTATAATTTACACATTTGAAAATTAAGAAAGATATGCATCAAATGAAGGGCTGGAGGGATTTGCCTAGGGGGAGTATCGATAATAAGATTGTAAGTATCTGTTAAAAACAAGGTTGGAAATCATTTGAATATTCCTAAATCTGAGGGTTTATTTCTCATATTTTCCTTCTTTCTTTTCTTCCTTTCTTTCTTTTTCTTTCTTTCCTTTTTTCTTTTGATTTATCTTTTATTCTATGAAAAAAAGTCTTAATAAATATGTTTTTAAAAATGAACAGTCTGTTTTGAATTAATAACTAAGAACTGGCAATATATTTATTCTTCATAGCATTGACTAATTGTGTTTGCAATCCAACAAGCTACTGGTCTTTGACACATCTTGTGGCAATAAATATCATCAATTATTTATGTATTGCATGAAGATGTACTGAAACTTAAACCATCATGAACATATTTGTTTTCAGATAATTGATTGTATATTAACATATTAATTGTAAATTATTTTCTGATTATTTTGCCATTTATGTATATTTATTAGAGCTGTGCAAAGCTCCAAAGGGGGCTTTCTTTCATGATGCTGTAAACAAAGTATGAAACTGCTTCACAAAACAATTAAGCTCCACCACCAACATAAAAGAAAAGCAAATGTCTTGGTTCCTTTTTCTTCATCTCTGAAATCTGTTCCAGTATTTTCAGGAGTGATGTTACCAGCTCCTTGAAAAAGCTCAAGGCTTTCAGGACATATAGATCACCTTATCAAAGAGAAATACATTGCCTCCAAAGTGTAACACTTTATTTATTTATTTATTTGATTTGTCCATTGCTTACAAGACAAGTATAAGTATATACATAGTTATGAATACATGAAATGGGTACATATAAGAAAAATAAAAGAAACAATAGGACAGGAATGGTAAGCACGTTGGTGCACTTATGCATGCCCCCTACAGACCTCTTAGGAAAGGGGTGAGGTCAATAGTAGACAGTCTAAGGTTAAAATTTTAGGGGTTTGGGGAAGAAACCAAAGAGTCAGGTAGAGTATTCCAGACATTGACCACTCTGTTGCTGAAGTCGTATTTCCTGCAATCAAGTTTGGTGCAGCTAACCTTGAGTTTGTATCTATTGTGTGTTCTTGTGTTGTTATGGTTGAAGCTGAAGTATTCATTGACAGGTAAGTCATTGCAATGTATGATTTTATATACCATACTTAGATCAGATTGAAGACAGCGGAATTCAAGTTTTTCTAGGTCTAGAATTTCAAGTCTGGTGACATAAGGTATTCTACAATGAGTAGAGGAGTGGAGAACTCTTCTTGTGAAATATTTCTGGACTTTCTCAACTGTGCTAATATCAGATACATAATGTGGGTTCCAGACTGATGAGCTGTATGCGAGTATTGGTCTAACAAATGTTTTGTATGCTCTAGTTGGTAGTGTGATATTACCAGAGAAAAAGCTACGTAGCATTAGGTTAACAACTCTTAATGCTTTTTTGGCTATGTAGTTACAGTGGGCTCTAACACTTAAAAAATTACAGATGAGTATTTCAAGGTCCTTTACAGAGCTTGGATCATTAACAAGATCTTGACTATTCAGCTTGTATTTTATTTTCTGATTTTTTTTTTGCCAATATGTAAGACAGAGCATTTATTTGTTGAGATTTGAAGTTGCCATTTTTTTGACCATTCTGATACATAGTCAAGATCTTTTTGAAGGGTAGCAGTATTGTCTGTGGTATTGAACAGCTTTATATCATCAGCAAAAAGAACGCAGTTGCTCTTAATATGATCACAAAGGTCATTTATGTAGATTATGAAGAGAGTTGGTCCTAGAACACTGCCTTGGGGGACACCACTGTTGACAGGTACAGAATTTGATAGGACGCTCTCAATTTTGACCATTTGTTGTTGTTTGACAGGAATGCTTCTATCCAGTTATGAAGGTGTCCAGAGATACTGTAAGATTTTAATATTAGGAGTAGTTTGTCATGTACCACTGAATCAAAAGCTTTACAGAAGACTATATAGATTGCGTCTATTGTTTTGCCCTGATCGAGTTGTGTAGTCCATATGTTTTTGCAGCGTAAGAGTTGCAGATTACAGGATAGTTTTTTTCTGAATCCAAATTGTTTATTGGAGAGTAGGTTGTTTGTCTCTAAGTGGAGGATAATGGATTGGTTAATAATTGATTCCATGACTTTACAGGTGACGCAGCATAAGGAGATTGGTCTGTAATTTTCAACTAGGCTGGGGTCTCCCTTTTTGAAGATGGGGATGACCATGGCTTGTGACCATAGGTTAGACAAGGAGCTGGTCCTGAAAGATTTTTCAAAGATTATGCTTTGAGGTTCAGCTATGGCAGTGGATAGCATTTTTAAGAAGTGGGCCCATATTCCATCCGGTCCAATAGATAGAGATGGTTTTAGATTGCATCATGCTTTTTCAACATTGTCTTCTGTAAAATCGATATGTATTAGATCTTTGTAGTTGTCTGTAATTCAGCTAGGAAATACTGGACATGATCCAGTATTTCCTAGCCGAAATAGGAAGTACAAATACTGAGCCACAGAATGTGTTAAAGAGGTTGGCTTTAATGGTGTCGTCATTGCAGTCTTTACCATTAGGTCCTATCAGGGCCGGGATGGACTTTGAGTCTTTTAGTTTGTTGTTTACAAAATTGTAAAAAGCGCAGGTGGAATTGGTGCATCAAAGGTTTTTTTCTTGTTTAATGTGATAATTGGTGCATTCAGTCTTTATCTGGTGGCATAAATTTTTGTATCGGCTTTTGAAATGTGCAATGTGACCAGATTTGTTTTTCCACCAGAGTGATTTCTTTTTGGATTGAAGTTTCCTTATTGTTATGTGTAATCTGTTTTTTTTTTTGTTTGTTTGTTTTGGGAGTTGTTGTTAGTACATATAGTTTGATGGCTCTTTTGACTTGATCAAGGTGAACACTTGATCAAGGTGAAACCAAACCACTTTATTAAGGCTAACATTTATATCAGATCATATAAACATTTGTTGGAATGGGAGGAAACAATTCTTGGTTTTTAGCAAAATCTTGTGTTTCAACATTCCCGCTTCTCTGTGGGTCCCTGCTTTGCTTGCCGCTGAGGTACCCCCGATCCAACTGGATTTGGGGGTTGTCGCTGCCCCAAAGGGGCAGCGGAACACAGAGGAGATCCAAGCAGGGATCTGGGGACATTGCACCCCCTTTCCCCAGTCGGCTAGACTCCTTTTTCCTGAGGTGGTGGAGCGGCTGTCAGAAATGGCAGCCACAAAGGAATCTTCAACCGGATAAGAGTGTGCAGGAGGAAGACAGAAAGAGAAGTTTTCTTGGCTGAACCGGGACATTAAGTTACTTTTAAAACACCCTGGAAACCTGACTTTCAGATTGATACATTTGTTTCCAAAGGAAGTTGTTACAGCGGCGAAAGTGCTAAAGGAAAGTTCACTCCCCTTCCTTATGGAGAAAGCAAATGAGCATAGAAAAACCTGCTTTTTTAAGGTAAAAATAAGCTCTTTGTTATAAGTGGGAAGGAGAAGACTAAAAAAATCTTTAAAAATTTGTTGGAGGAGACGCCTTGAAGATTATAAGACCAGCAACTAACTGTAATATGGCTTTAAATATATATTTGGGATTTTGCCCCAGGAGGAAAAGTTGGAAAGAGAAGAAGAGGAAATAATTTCTGTCTGTTTGGATTGTTTGATAATTCTGACATTTGCAAATTACTTTAAGATTAAAAACATCTGGGTTGTTCTTAAAAATGTACAATGGCACCATCTGTGGATCAACTAAAAATGGAATATGAAAAATTAAAAGAAAGAGAACAAAAAAGGATTCATTGGGAGCTGTCTTCCACTTTTTAGAAATGGCGGTTTCTACATACCAGCAAACACTTGACGAAGAAGGGGAAGGAGAAGAAGAAGAAGAAAAAAAAAAAGAAGAAGCCATTTTTAATGAACAAAAAAGTTCGATTAAGAAAGAAAATAGGAAGAGAGGAAGGAAAAATGAGAATTTAAGATTCAATAAAACAATCAAGAAAAAGAAAAATAAGGTGAAAAAAAGATACAATGTTAGAAAGCAATTGAAAAGAGAATTACAACAGAGAGGGGAAGCTTAAAAGGTGGAGGTTAGGAGAGTGGGGGAGGCAAAAAGACCAGACTGGAGAAGAAAGGGAGGGAAAAAAGGGAAAAAAAGCCACGGTCTGAAACAAGATATTTTTTTTAGAGATAAAGGATAAAGGATAGTGTACTATTAAAGAAAGATTCTGCAAGAGTACATAAGATAGTATTGTAGTATTTGCATTTGAAATTGTCTATTGGAATATTATAAGATTTAACAAAATATTAAAATATTAAAATGTTTAATAATGATAGATTTTAATATTTAATAAAATATTAAAGAGAATGTGTAAATGTTTAATGCTTAGTTATACTATTAATTAGAATTAGAATGGAAATTATATACTTAATTATATTATAAGTTTATTATTCTTTTATTTAAAAATGCAACATGTAGAATGTACTAAGCAGAATCAGGATGGAAATTATGTATTATTTTAAGTGTCACTTTAGGGAAAGGCGTCACACCTTAAAAGTGATTACAGGGGAAATTCTTTGCTAATGATTGGAAAAGGACGGACAAAAGATACAAACATAATGATTTTGAAATAAGATGAAATAAACAGAATATAATTAAGAGAATGAAAAGAAGGGAGAAGTTATATAGAAAATATAGAATGGTTAACAATATAGGTAAGCATGAATTTGATTTAGGTCTGTAAAAAAAGATGTAACCCGGGGCTAAGCCACTTTTCAAAAGAAGTTTTATGTTTTATGTTTTGTGTTTTGGTTAGCTATGTTTTGATTGTGAATTAATAAAACCTTGGAGGAATAAAACTAAAGGGAGAGAAATTTGGAAAAGATATGTATAAATGATAATTAAGGAGGTTTTATCTTTTTATGTTTTGTTTTATGTTTTGTATTTTGTGTGTTTATGCTTGATTGAGAATTAATAAAACCTTGATAGAAAGAAATATAATTGAATAAAAGTGAAGGGAGAAACAATGAGAAATTTGGAAAAGATATATATGTGTTTAAATGGAAATGTGATAATGTGGAACTATGCCTTAAAAAAATAATGTTTTATTTGCCTTGTTAAAACTTATAAGTAATTTTTGAGAAAGGAGGTTTTATATTTTGATGTCTTATGTTTTGTTTGTCTTTAAAAAATCAATAAAACTTGTTTTTTTTTAAAAAAAGAAAACATTCCCATCTAGCCTTCAGCCCAAGAATTCCACAATGTTTTTTTTTTTTTTTTGTTCAAGTACTAGCTCTATACCCGTGCTTACGAAACTTATGTGATCGGACTTCGTTTTTTGGGAGGAAAATAAGGGAAAAAATTGTGCCTCTGCCTACCAGCATACATCGGTATTCTTCTGGCTAGCATCCTGTCAATGTGTGAGAGAGTTGAGGGCTGTTCGGAAACTGAAACAGTATTTGCTGTGTGAGCAAGAAGGAGACAGCAAGGAGCCCGGGTGTGGCTTAGCTCAACTGTTCTGTACTAAAGCTAGTTGCTGCTGTGAAACTAAAACTGAAACTGAAACTCTTCTCTGCTTGTGTTTTGCATTTGGAATTTGAAATTGGGGTAGTAGAACTCCTTTGCATCAGAGCATATTAATAATAATATATGAAATACTAATGCTCTGATGGTCATTTCAAAAAATCCTTTCTTAGTGAGCACTTAGAAGCCAAGAAGAATATACATGCCAAATTTCAAGTTTGTAGGCTTTATGGTTCTGGAGATTTTGTGATGATGTATAGACTGTATTTTGCTTTTATATATATAAATTAATTTAGCAATAGCACCGAGCACTTAGATTTATATACTGCTTTATAGTACTTTACAGCCCTCTCTAAGCAGTTTACAGAGTCAGCATAATGCCCCCAACAATTTGAGTCCTCATTTTACCCACCTCTGAAGGATGGAAGACTGAGTCAACCTTGAGCCTGGTGGGATTTGAACTGCCAAATTGTAGGCAGCTGGCTGCAGAAGTAGCTTGCAGTACTGCACTCTAACCACTGTGCCACAGAGACTCCTATACACAGTATTTAGTTACTGATCTCATATTAGGTTAACCAGATTCTTTCCCTTTTGGTGATTCAAAAGGAAAAATATAATAGGCTAGTGATCAAGTTTAAGGTAATGCAGTTTCTACTTTCTTCATGCCATTTGTTCCATCAATATTGAGTCCAATTTAAGGAGTGATTCTGCCTGGTACAGAAAAGTTTCACACTGAGGGGAAAGAATTATTTACTTTCAAGCAAGTGTGATTGGAGGGGTGGGTACACACGAGTCATTGGTTTCTGGCCCCACCATTGTTTCTGGCCACACTATTTGTATGTATCATATACCCTGTGATGGCAAACCTATGGCACTCATGCCAGAGGTGGCATGCAGACCCCTATCTCTGGGCATGCAAATCATCTCCTCAGCTCAACTCTGCTGCGCATGTCCGCATGTGCCTACCACTTACCAGCAGATCTTTGGGTCTCTGCCACGTATGCATGGGGGAAGGGGCACTTGTGTGGGGATACATGTGCAATCATGATTGGGGAGTGCTTTGCAGGAAGCAAAGAAGTTTTTGCACTCAACCCTTGTGGATGTTCAGAATATCTTGATTGGTGTTTGGAGACTCTTTGTGTTTGAAATATTTCTTAGTAATTTTATTGAATATTCTTGGCAGCCTTGCACAAACTTAGCAAGGCTCGTTTTTATCAGAGACCATTAGTTTGCAACAGCCTTTTAACCATAAAGGAACAGAATCTGTAAAGAATCATTAAAAGGTTTTGCTATTACCTCTGTTTCATATTTGTTTCCTTGGAACAAGGTTTGGGTCAGAACAGGGGGATCCATTACCTCCAGAGGAGAAAGGCAAGACCATGGAGAAGGCCAAATCATTGTCATCCAGAGGACCCTCGCTATCCCTCTCAGACCACATGGAGGACCCCAGAAAAGGCAGCGCAGGCTGTCCAGAGTCCACTCCAGCATGCTGCCAGCTGCCACCAGGTTGTAGATTAGCAACCAATCGGCCTGGGCCAGGCACCATGGGCTGCTCCTTCAATGTTTCCAGGGTGGCCTGTGGGCCAGAACTAAGCACCCCATAGGCTGGATCCAGCTTGCAGATCTTGAGTTTGATACTCCAGGCCTAGACAAATCCTTGCACCTTTCTAGACAAGATTTCAGAAGTCACTTGCCACTGCCTTATTCCTAGATTTTAAGGAGAGTAACTGGACTAAGGTAACCCAGTTTCCTAAAGTGGGACTAGTGTTAGGGATAACATTGTTTACCCTAACTAGTTTAGGTAAAATAATAAATATGTTATCATGGTTTGTTAGTTAAAGTGTCTGTAACTTTAACTGTAAGAATGTAATTAAGGGAGTGGTTGTAAAAGCACCATAAAAGAAGCAAAGCATTGCAGCTTGCTCTCTCTGGCTTGATGATCCCTAATTACTGGATAGACTGAAGACTGCGTTTTTCCCCTACTGGAATGGGAGAGAGAAAGGACTATTGATTTATCAACTGTGAGAGGACTGATTTATTGTAAGTGAACTGACATTGGATATTCTACACGGACTTTGCTAATTGAATATCCTTGAATGGACTGACTAAAACGATACATGACTAATGAACTGTTATTTTGACTATGCTATAAAACTCTAAATGGAATAAACTATATTTTTGATAACACAAGCATATCTGTTTTTTTTTACTGTATGTTAACTAACATACAAACTTATCTCACACATTTATCTGTATGCCTATCTGACTAACGCTGCACATTCTGTTTAGCTTGTCTCCTTAACCCTGGTTGGGGAACCCAGGCTTAACACTGGTTATGGGCCCAGAGGCTGCAAAGTCAGTTTAACTAGGATAAAACAGATTTATGTAAAAAGTGAGAGTTTGTGTTGTTACACATTACAGTAAACAGACAGCTGTATTTTATTAATTATAGTTTTATATCCATATAAGAAAACATGGCACAAGTCAATCTACAAAGTTTGTCCCTTATATCCAAGCTGGATGGAACAAACTATGTATCATGGTCTATGAAATGTAGTCTACTTCTACGAAGAGAAGGTCTGTGGAACATTATTGAAAATCCACCAAACGTAGAGGAATGGGATCCAGAGATTGAGGAAGATAGACAAAATATAGAAGACTTTAAACAGAAGAATGAACAAGCTCTTTGCATAATAGGACTAACACTATCTAACAAGCAACTTGTTCATATCTGCAGAGAACAAACGGCTGTTGAGTGTTGGAGAAGCTGAAGAGGATTTATGTCCAAGATAACGTTGGTGCTCACTTAAATCTAACACGGAAGCTTTTCAGGACGCATTTCCAAACAAATGGTGATATGCTTAGTCATTTGAAAACTATAAAAAGCATTTTTCAAGAACTGCACGAGAAAGAACTTATTTTCTCTGAACTACACCAAGTCTATATAATTCTATATTCACTAGAAGAAAGTTATGACAACTACGTCACTTCCCTTGAAATATTGCCTAAGGAAAGTTTAACTTTAACTGATATAACTGGCAGATTGATTGAAGAGGCAAGAAGAAGACTTGAAAGAGATCAGTTAAGGAGGGAGCAACCTCAAAAAGAAGATAATGAATCTCCTACTGCATACGGAATTAAAAAGTGTTTTAATTGTGGAGGAAGAGGACATTTGGCAAGATTTTGTAAAAAGGCAAAGTGCCAGAATGCTGGCCAGAATACTAAAAGTCATCAAAATAAAAATAAAAATTTAGAGTTAGCCATGTATATTAACGGAGCTGTTAAAAATAATTTGTGGGTGGTTGACAGTGGAGCATCCCACTGTATAACAAATAATAACAAAAATTTTATTAAAATGTCCCAGAGTACACAGCAGATATCGTTAGCCAATGGCTGGAAACTGAAAGCTAAAGGTCAAGGTACAGCATATTGTTCTTTCATAAAAGAGAATGTAAAAATGTTATATGTACCACAACTTAAGTTTAATTTAATTTCAGTTAGAATTTTGGTAAAACTAGGATATGTAGTTACCTTTAAGGGAGATAACTGCATAATTGAAAAAGAAGATAAGAAAATAACTGCATCTTTAAGAGGTGAATTGTATGTTTTAAATGACAATGGTTTAGAGGTGGCTAACACAGTTTATGATAATAAGAAACCTCATGATGAATGTATTCACTTGTTACACCGATGACGAGGGCATTTAAATTTTAAAATGCTTAAGAGAACTGTTCAACTATCTAAAGGAGTAAGTTTAAAACCTTGTAATAAGTATTTGCAATGTTTTGCTTGTAATCAAAGCAAAAGCAAGGTCATACCAGCAAATAGAGTTGATGGATTTACTACCAAAGAGCCTTTAGAGGTAGTATTTGCCGATTTAATAGGTCTGAAAAAACCAAGTGTAGGAGGAGCTCAATACATATTAAGCATAATGGACCACTATTCTAGATATGGGTTTTGCTATTTTATGAAGAGCAAAACTGAAACGTATCTAAATCTATTTAATTGGATTAAATTTGCAGAAAGAAAAACTAAAAAGAAATTAGTAACTCTTATAACAGATAATGGTGTGGAATTTACAAATAATAAATTCCAGAATAGACTTAGAATGTTAGGTATTCAACATAAAAAATCTGCTCCATATAGGCCACAACATAATGCCTTTATAGAAAGACGAGGCCAAACACTACAATCAATGGCACGTACTATATTGTCTGATTCAGGATTACCTGACAATTTATGGGGAGAAGCAATAATGTGTGGTAATCCTATATTAAATAATGTTGTTAATTCAACAACAGGTGAATTACCATTCATACTGTGGCATGGTACAAAATCTGATTTAAGTTATATGCACACATTTGGAGCACCGGCATGGGTGCATATCCCTTCACAACTTAGACACAAAGGACAGCATAGAGCTAAAAGATTATTTTTTGTAGGATATGAATCTAATCACAGATCTTATAGATTCTGGGAACCAAGTACATCTAGAGTTTACACCAGTGCTAGTGCTAAATTCCTAGAACATGTGGGATGGAATAGATTAGAGCAAGATTTAAATAACGAAGGAATTATTGAACCCTACAAAAGGCAAAAAGATCAGACTAATTATTTGAAGAGTCCAATTAAAGAAGAAGTCCACGAAGAGCAAATAGGACCAGAACAAGAGGAAACAATTGATCAGGAAGAGTTAGATTATCAAGAACAGTTAATAAATGAAAGTCCACCTGTAAGTCCTGTAATACCAAGACGTACTACACGTATAACTAGACCACCTGATAGGTATCAAGCAAGTATAGTTTGCCAAGTAACTAAAGTTCCAACTAGTGTAGATGAACTTAGGATGTATCCTGCTAAGGATCAGGAGAATTGGCAAAAGGCAATGGAAAAAGAACTAAATTCATTAAAGGTAATGAAAGTATATGAAGATGCTAAATTACCTCCAGGAGAAAAATCCATTGGGTGCAAATGGATATTTAAAGTAAAAACTGGAAATGATAGGACTGTTTCCCATAAAGCTAGGTTGGTAGCTCAAGGATTTAATCAAACTGCATCTGATTACAATGAAGTTTTCGCACCAAGTCTTAAAGCAACATCTTTGAGAGCAGCTTTAGTGTGGGCAGCTAAGAAAAACTATGTCATTAACCATTTAGATGTAGAAACTGCTTATCTGCATGCACCATTGCAGCACACTATATATTTACAAAAGCCAGTTGTTATAAAAGACAATAAAGTAAATAGTAATGATTGTTGGAAACTCAAAAAGAGTCTTTATGAGTTGAAACAATCTGGTTTTGAGTGGAACTAATATATTATGAAAGAATTAAACAATATAGGTTTTAAATCTGGTTTAGCAGATCCATGTGTGTTTAAAAGAGAAAATAATGGAACGGTGTCATTATCGTTATTATTTACAGATGATATTGCTTTGATAACTAAGACTAATAATGAACCTAATGAGATTATATCATTATTAGCTAAAAAGATAAAATTGAAGCATTTAGGTGAAATTAAAAAGTATCTAGGATTGACAATTAACAAAACAAAAAATGGATTTAAGATATCTCAAGAAGATAAAATTTGCCAATTAATTAAAATGTATAAAATCGAACTTTGTAAACCGGCAAAGACTCCAATGAGTCAGGAGGTTTGCCAAACTGATGATCAAAGTCCCAAATTTGATAAATCTATATATCAATCTTTGATTGGTAGCTTATCATATATCAGCAATTGGTCAAGGCCAGATATAGCTTATAGTGTAAATCAGCTGGCACGTTTTAATTCAGATCCACATCAATGTCATTGGCAATCATTAAAAAGAATTTTAAGATATCTTAAAGGAACAATGAACCATGCATTGTATATAGAACCAAAGGGTGATTTGAGTCTTAGTGCCTATGCAGATGCAAGTTTTGCAACTGACATAAATACTAGAAAATCAACATTTGGGATGGCTATATTATTTGGTAAGACACTAATAGGGTGGAGGTCAATCAGACAACAGCATATCAGCTTGTCCACGATGGAAGCGGAATTTTCATGTCTGTCATTACTAGGCACTGACTTAATTTTGTACAAACAGTTATTATTAGACATGGGTATAACTGTTAAAGATTCCATTATTGGGTACAACCAGGCAGCCATAAAGTTAGCTACTAATATTGCTGTAAAAACTAGATCAAAGCATACTGATTTAAGATACTTAAATGTTAGAGAATCTGTAAAGAATGGGCTAATTAAATTGGAATACTGCATGACAGAAGAAAACATTGTAGACCAATTTACAAAAGCTCAAGGAGTAATTCAGTTTAAAGAGAGTTGTAACAAATATGATTTGAAGATGTAAATAGTTATAGCATTATTATTACCTAAAAGGGGAGAATGTTAGGGATAACATTGTTTACCCTAACTGGTTTAGGTAAAATAATAAATATATGGTTTGTTAGTTAAAGTGTCTGTAACTTTAACTGTAAGAATGTAATTAAGGGAGTGGTTGTAAAAGCACCATAAAGAAGCAAGGCACGGCAGCATGCTCTCTCTGGCTTGATGATCCCTAATTACTGGATAGACTGAAGACTGCATTTTTCCCCTACTGGAATGGGAGAGAGAAAGGACTGTTGATTTATCACCTGTGAGAGGACTGATTTATTTGAAAGTGAACTGACATTGGATATTCTACACGGACTTTGCTAATTGAATATCCTTGAATGGACTGACTAAAACGACACATGATTAATGGACTGTTATTTTGACTATGCTATAAAACTCTAAATGGAATAAACTATATTTTTGATAACACAAGCATATCTGTTATTTTTACTGTATGTTAACTAACATACAAACTTATCTCACACATTTATCTGTATGCCTATCTGACTAACGCTGCACATTCTGGTTAGCTTGTCTCCTTAACCCTGGTTGGGGAACCCAGGCTTAACAACTAGAATGCAGTCTCCTGGTTTCTAGTCTACTGTTTAACCACTACCACAAACTGTCTCTCTAATAACAACAATACCTTAGATAATGACTGATGGATTGTTCCAAGAAGAGTTTGAAAAATATTCAGGTACATCAAATTATCGTAATGCTCAAAGCATTGAGACCCCACACCAGAGGTGGTATTCAGCAGATTCTGATCAGTTCTGGAGAACCAATAGCGGACATTTTGAGTAGTTCAGAGAACTGACAAATACCACCTCTGACTGGAGATTTTACAATATCCTTCCCCTGCCACGCCCACCAAGCCACGCTCACAGAACCAATAGTAAAAAAAAAAAAATGAATCCCACCACTGCCCCACACACCCACTTTATGATCTGTTTCTGTTGCTCCCTTCTGGGAGAAGTGTTGTAGAGCAGCAGTTACAGAGAGAGATGGAGCCAGGGAAAAGGCTAACAGCCTTTATTCAATGAATAAAGGGTCGCCGCAGCTTCCGATGGCAATCTGACAGCCAGCTGGCAGTGACAGCTGATGCCATTTGACAGCTCCCTTTTATAGCCGGCTGTCAAACGGCATCAGCCAACGGGAGCGGTCGACGCTCTCGCGCAGGCGGCAGACCAGAAGGAGAACTGCAGCTTAGTCCTTAAAAATAGCACTCCTTCCCCCTGGCCACGAGCATGAGTAGTCTCATAGCCAGGATGGCGGTTTCCGTTCACAGCCTGATCTTCGTGACTCCAGGGGGGAGTCACTGCTGCTGCCTCGTCCTGTTCTTCCTGCTGCTGCCTCGTCCTGTTCTTTCTGTCTGCTGCTGCCTCGTCCTGTTCTTCCCGGGCAGTGCCAAGAGTCTGCGGAGGGTCGTCAGCTATCCTGGATCTGCCATCTGACTGCTGCTCTGGTGAGTCCTCTCATGGTGGTCGGTTGGTTGGGTCATTGAGCGGCTGGTAGACCGGGTCCTTTAGCAGATCGGCTGCGGCAGACGGTGGGTAGGCCAAGTCATTGACCATGGTTTCGGTGGTTTGGTCCAGCACCTCCTCAGCTGATCCACGTGTCTTCTCCAGATGCGGCCATCTTCTAGGAGGACTCTGTAAGACCTGGGCCCTATAATAGGAACTATCTGCCCTGGCAGCCATAATGGGTGCCCTGCATAGTTCCTGGCATAGACCAGGTCTTGCAGGGTGAATTCCCTGGCATGGCTGTCAGAAGCCAGGGGTGAGCTGGGAGCGTAGTGGGGGTGCAACCTGTCCAGAGTAGTCCTGAGGCGTCTGCCCATCAAAAGTTCTGCAGGTGACTTGTTGGTAGATGGACATGGAGTGGCGTGCTGTGTTAATAGGTACGTGGACAGCTTGGAATGCCAGTCCGCTTGGCCCAGCTTGGCCAGAACTTATTTGACTGATCTAACAGCCCTCTCTGCCATCCCGTTGCTCACAGGGTGAAAGGGGGCTGTGAGGGCATGTCTGATACCTAGGTTGGCTGTGACGATGGCAAACTCGTTGGAACTGAATTGGGGGCCATTGTCTGAGACCAAGGTGTCAGGCAGTCCATGAGTAACAAACAGTCTGGTGAAAACCCTTGTGACCGCTCGTGTGGTGGTGGAAGGTAACAAGGCCACCTCTGTCCATTTTGAAAATGAGTCTACCACAACCAAGAATGTCTTCCCCAGTATGGGACCAGCTAGGTCAATATGCAGCCTGGCCCAGGGCGCCCCTGTACCTTCCCATCTGGTTGGTGGGGCTGTGGGTGGGGCTGCCCTTATTGCCTGGCAGGCTTGGCACGTGTTAACCCAGTTTGCAATTTGGGCATCCAGTCCTGGCCACCAAACGTAGCTGCGTGCTAAGGCCTTCATTCTTACGATGCCTGGATGACCCTCGTGCAGTGCCCTTAAAACTGATTTTTGCAAGGTGGGTGGAATGACCACCCTAGTCCCCCATAACAGATAGCCCTGTAGAGAAGACAATTCCTGCCTGCGGGTCCTGAATGGCAAGTATTCAGGGGCAAATTGAATATCAGGCCACCCCCTCCCCACCCAGTCCAGGACTTGGGGAATCACAGAATCTTTTTTGGAGTGTGCAGCAATATCCCCAGCTGAGACTGGTAGGTCAAGTTCATTGCAGTCGAAGATTGCGTGGATGGGAGCTGGGTCCCTGACTGGTGTTGGCAGGGGGCATCTGCTGAGAGCATCTGCATGGCTCAGGTTTATTCCAGGGTGATGTACCAAAGTGTATGAGTAAGCGGCCAGAAACAGAGTCCATCTGGTCATTCTCGGGGAGAGCACCTGTGGGGTTTGTTTGTCACCGGCTAACAGTCCCAAGAGAGGTTTATGATCTGTTACTAGTTCAAAAGAATGGCCATAGATAAACTCATGGAATTTTTTTACAGCAGCCACAGCTGCTAAGGCCTCCTTATCAATCTGACTATAGTTTCTCTCTGCAGCAGAGAATGTCCTTGAAAAGAAGGCAATAGGTGCCTCAGATCCATTTGAAAGTCTGTGGCTTAATACTGCTCCTATACCAAAAGATGACGCATCAGAAGCCAAAACCAGGGGCAAGTCCTTGTTAAATTGAACTAACACAGCATCTGAAGTCAAAAGAGACTTTATTGCCTGGAAAGCGTTGGCTTCTTTCTGTCCCCAGTGCCATGGGGCCTTCTTATCTAGGAGCCTATGTAGGGGTTCAGCTACAGAGGCCTTGTGATGCAGGAAAGATGCATAAAAATTTAGGAACCCCAAAAAGGCCTGTAATTTGGTTTTGTTAGAGGGAGTGGGTGCCTTGTGAATGGCTCTAACTTTACTTTCAATAGGGTGAATCCCAGAGGAATCAATTCGATAACCAAGGAAGTCTACTTGACTGGTAGCAATGGTGCATTTATCTTTTTTCAATTTGAGCCCATTTAGCCTAAACCTGTCAAGGACAGACCTCACTCTGAGTAGCAATTGTGTTTTGTTGGTGGCTGAGACTAAAATGTCATCAAAGTATGGGACCACCCCAGGTAGGCCCTGGAGGATTCTTTCCATGATTGATTGGAAAATGCCAGGGGCTACACTGACTCCAAACTGTAAACGTTTACATCTGAAGGCGCCCCTGTGTGTAACTATGGTTTGTAGGTCAGCAGTGTGCTGGTCCACAGGAAATTGTTGGTATGCTTGGGACATGTCCAACTTGGCAAAAATTGTACCTGGCTCAAACGAGTGGAGCAGGTGTTGGATTACAGGTACTGGGTATGCGCTAATTTGGAGGAAACGGTTGAGGGACATCTTATAGTCAGCGCAAATTCTCACACTGCCATCCTTTTTTAGGGGGGTCACTATGGGGGTTTCCCACTTGGCAAAATCTACCTGTTCCAAAATTCCTTGGCTGATGAGCTTGTCTAATTCAGCGTCTAATTTGGGCCTAATGGCGAAGGGAACCCTTTGAGGTTTTAAACGGATTGGGGTGGCTTGTGGACCCACATCGAAAGATATGGGGGTGCCTGTATAATACCCTAGCTCGCTGCTGAAAAAGTCTGAGTAGTCCTTAAAAAGGGCATCAACCTCAGAATTTACCACAGAGTGAATACCTGTAATGTTAAGGCCCAGGGCAGGAAACCAAACTAGTCCTAGCAAACTAGGTAGGGCCCCATTTACAACTACCAGTGGCAAGTGACCTCTAAAGTTTTGGAATTGAATGAGGAAGTTTCCCTTACCCAGGACTGGGATGGTCTTCCCCTGGTAGTCCCGAAGAGTCAGGTGGCAGTTGATCAGCTTCTTCTTTGAGAGCGAAGGCAGTATTTTCTTCAAGGTGGTCCACGATATGATGGAGAGTGCTGACCCGGAGTCCACCTCCATCCGGCAGGGTTTACCTTCTATGAAAAGAGAAATGCTTATTTTGTTAGAATTACTGGTGCTATAGTCCACGTGATAACATGTGTAGCAATTTTCCACTTGCCTTTGGGAGGGGGCAGAAACTTGAGGTCTTTGAGGATGGGTCTGTTCGGCTTGGCAAACCCTGGCTATGTGCCCTCTTTTCTGGCAGTTCAGACAAATAAAGTTTCTGAACCTGCAAGTTGACCTAAGGTGGTTACCCCCGCAGCTCAAACAATGAAGTTGTTGTTTGCTGGTCTGGGCATTGGTTTTTTTGGGTGGACCCAAAGGTGCTCTGGGGCGAGTGAGGTGATTTACCTCTGATGTTTCTTCTTCCTCTTCTTGGGAGGTTTCATCATAATGAATTGTAGCCTGACCTTGTTTAGAGCTGCTTCCCTGGAGCTCAGCTGCAGATAGTTCTGATAACTCAGCAGCCTGAGCTTCCTCAACAGCTAGGGATAAGGTCAAATCTTTTTTTGCCAATAACCTTCTCTGCAGTTTTAGGTCCCTGACTCTTCCCACAATTTGGTCCAGTAGCATGTCCTCGAGATAGTCCCTAAACCCACAGTGTATGGCAGCTGATCTTAATGCTACCATATACTGAGTCACAGTTTCCCCTTCAGCTTGAACCCTCCTTCTAAAAGCTAGCCTCCTAGCTATTTGAGAGGGCCTGGGGGAATAGTGGTTTGATAAGATCTCCCTCAACTCATCCCAGGGGATAGCCTTGATGGATCGAGGGGACACTAGAGCAGAGGCTATGTCAAAAACGGTAGCCCCACAGAAGCTTAAAAAATAAGACCTTTGTTAGGGATAACATTGTTTACCCTAACTGGTTTAGGTAAAATAATAACTAAGTAATCATAGTTTGTTAGTTAAAGTGTCTGCAGCTTTAAATATAGGGAATGTAATTAAGGGAGTGGTTGTGAAAGCACTTTAAAAGAAGCAAGACTGCAGCTTGCTCTCTCTGGCTTTGATGATCCCTGATTACTGCTTGGAATCAAGACTGCATTGCTCGAACGGGAGAGAAAACAAAGGACTGATTTGTAAGTGAACTGACATAGGATATTTTACACGGACTTTGCTAACTGAATATCCCTGAATGGACTGACTAAATGATACATGACTATTGGACTGTTATTTTGACTATGCTATGAACTCATAATGGAATAAACTATATTTTTGATAGCACAAGCGTATCTGTTATTTTTACTGTATGTTAATAAACATACAAGCTTAGCTCACTCATTTATCTATGTGCCTATCTGACTAACACTGCACATTCTGTTTAGCTTGTCTCCCTAACCCTGGTTGGGGAACCCAGGCTTAACAACCTTTTTCTCAGGTCTGTAGCCTCAGACAAATCAATCGCATTTAAAAAACATTCGAATCTATTCATGTAAGATTCCCAAGTCTCTGCTCCCGGCTGGAAATGTGGGAACGTCAGAGTTGATGCCATCAGAGTGGCAGAGTCGGTTTCCTTAGGTGATGAAATTTAAGAGGTATCGCTTTTAGAAAAGAGTTTCTGGTTCTGCTAGATTGGATTGAGGAGAACCATTTACTCAAAAAATGATAATCTGGGTTTCTTTCTTGGTCCAACCTATCTTAAGTGTTTTCTTGATGAGAAAAAATGGAAATAGGGAATACTATCTATACAATTTTCTGTTTTTAGAGCAAAGGTTGGACATAAATCTCATCAACCAATCCATATCAAAGGCTGTATTCTTCATATGAAATTGGCTCAATCCTGGTCTTTATTCGACTATTATGGGAAGCACACTTGGTGATATTATGGAAAAGACCTTGCAGACTGCTCCTAGGCTCCGGGTCTTTCTGTCACTAGAAAGCATACTATATTTCTCCAATCAAGCAAATATCTTTTATTCAGGTTGCTGCTGAGTGGGCTGATATTCTTTTTATTATGCTTTCAATACTGTTTTTATCATGATTTGGCACTTTTAATTTGATAGGGGTTTTTTTCTTTATTTTATACTTCTGGCCACCATGAGTATTGTGGGTTGGTGGAAAGGCATGTATTTAAAATGTTGTGTTTAAATATTCCATTCTGATGAATTTCATAATTCAACTAGCAAATAAATTATTATATTATCATTATATTATCCATGTTCTGAGCATTCATTCTCTCCATACCTCCTTGTAATTTTATTTATATGCAACCGGTTACATCCCATGCAAATCTTCCTATCGCCTTGAATAATAAATTATATCTTTTGTTGTTCTTGCTGGACTATCCTGACTTGTTCTTTCCCCAAGCAAAGAAAAACCTAGCACTTGAATAAAAATGTATTTTTATTAAGAAAGTCATTTTTTCAATCAGTTTGTGTTGGTCTTATTTCAGTGCTAGAACGCAAAAGAAAAAAAAATAGTCCAAGTATAATTAATTGCAGATTTTAAAAATATTTTCTAATAAATTATTCAAGTTATTCTTCACTTTATATCCTAACCAGGCAAAGCTTGTTAAGTCAGCTACTTCTCTCTGCATTTCATTAGCACTTGGAACTGATTTGATTTATACTTGCATTACACTTTCTCTGAATAATTAACAATGTTACATATTTTGAACAATCAGGAACATGGATAGTTTACGAACGTGCATTCCATTGAAAAGCAACTTTGTAGAACTTAAATTTATTTTAGATTTATTTCAAATTTATTCATATGTGCCAAATGTAGTAAATATTTTATTCATCCCTCAATGGCAATAATAGGAATATAACTTCAAATGTGTTTTAATTTAACAATACAATAAATTACAGAGAGATTGACAAGCACTTGCTTAGAAATCATCAAACATAAATCAGCAGGATTTATTCTCAGGAAAGTAGTTTTAGACTTGCATCCTTTCTAAGCTGCTGGTTTGAGCCCCGAGCTTGGCAATTTGGCTGCAAACATTTCATTGCTTTCAAACTGCTAGGCAGACAGGAGCGGAGGTAAGTAACAGGAGCAAACCACATCTTTTCTGATTTATATTAAGTCATTAACAAAAACTCACAGTAAGTCTTTTTTTAACAACTGTGATTCTATTATTAATCTTTTCTCTGATAAATTTTTTAAACATAGCATCATTTAAAAAGATTAGGTAAATGCATTGCTGAAAAAAAATACAATTCAGTATGAACAAGTGTAAAATTATGCATGTTGGAACAAAAAAGAGAGAGAGAGAGAGAGAGGCAGAAAAGTTGATATGTTATAGTTTTGAAAACAAATGATCAATTTTATAATGACTTTTTACTAATCTATAAAGACTGTACACAGCTTAAACTAGTTTTGATCATCACAATTCCAAATCCTTTCAGCATGATGTTTGGATATCATCTTTCCCAATTAACCAGACGAGACACATAATCAGATAAGCTCATTCTACTTTATTGTAAACCTAAGGTAAAGATAAAGGTTTCCCTTTCAATTGTGTCCAACTCTAAGACATGACTCAAAGACAATTTCTGTGGTCATGTAGTCAGCATGGCTATACTTGGACTATAATCCATGGAATCCTGTTACCTTCTAACTGAAGTGGTACCTATTAATTTACTTGCATTTTCATGCTTTTGAACTGCTAGGTGGGCAGGATAAGTAATGGGAGGTAACCCTATTGCATGGAGCGGGGTCTAAACCTGGGCTGTCAGCTCTCCAGCTGACAAGTTCAAAGTGCAAATCTCCTGACACCTCTTTTTATACACTGACAATTTAGCAGGGAATCCTTTTTGAGTTTCTTTCTCCACTGTTATGCAACTGTTGGCTGATCATTCCCTGGGCAGACATCCTCCCCTCCAACTCCCAAGATCATTTCTGCATGCCATTGCACTGGATTTGCAGAGAGCCCATTATCTCTCAACATGAGCTAGCCAGCAGCAAGCACAAAATATGCCAGCCGATAATATTCACATTTTGTTTTGGGATTTTATATTGAAGAAACAAGTGACATGAAGAAATATTTTTTTGTTTTGGAGTGTATAGCATCCAGAGCTTTCAGTGTTCCATGAATTAAGAAAGAGCTTTTTACCTTTCCTCTCACACAAACACAGAAAATGAATTTCTTACAGATATGCCACACAGAGCCAATGCATTTGTCCACGTGCATTTGTATACATTTATCTAATTGTTTGCATAACAGTTCCCTTGGTAGGTTTGTACTGGAAACAGTTGTAAGAGAACATTGATTTTTGAACCAAACAGATGCACTAAGAAACCTCAAAAGCCTTCTATTCACTATGGTACCAAATTACCAATCAAGCAAGCTGTATGAAGTATATTATCCCAGAAAATCATGAATGCTTCATGGAAGCAAATCCTGCAAGAGCATTGTATCTGAAAAATTACACCCAAAGGCTTAGCTGGCTTAGTAGCTAAAGCTACTAAGCTAAAGCTGAGAAACAGAGGGTACTACCCAGTGGTGGGATTCAAATTTTTTTTACTACCGGTTCTGTGGGCATGGCTTGGTGGGTGTGGCAGGGGAAAGATACTGTAAAATCTCCAATCTGAGGTGGTATTTGCCAGTTCTCCAAACTACTCAAAATTTCCACTACCGGTTCTCCAGAACTGGTCAGAACCTGCTGAATACCACCTCTGGTACTATCGGAAGTCTCTCCAATTAAAAAAATATATCCAAGTATAGAACGAGTATTTGAAAATACACATTTTATGTCTCTGAAGCAAGGAAGAGAAAATGTGCAGAGTTTTGCTAGTTTTCAGGAGCAGGAAACTCCCATTGTATTGGTGCTGGTTTATGGATATCATCATGAGATTGCCTATGAATGAAACCTAAGAAGCAGAGGCAAAGCATAGATTTCAATAAACCTTGTAAGGCTGGAGTAAGTGTAAAAAAAAGGCAAGCACAATATACAACAGTTAAGATTATAACATTTTGGTTAGTTTCAGTTAAGAAGAAATGAGGAGGCATTCAGAAAATCATGCCTGGGAATTATGGAAAGGAAGACATTTCCCCTCCTAACTCTTAATGGGCCGATAGGGTCATCCAATAAAGCTTCATGGAGGAAGATTCATAACAAATACAGGTAGTCCTCAACTTACAACAGTTCACTTAATGACCATTCAAAGTTACAACGACACTGAAAAAAGTGACTTATGACCATTTTTACACACCATCCCCATGGTCATATGATAAAAATTCAGATCCTTGGCAACTGATTCATATTTATGACATTTGCAGTATCCCGGAGGGTCATGTGATCATCTTTTGCAACCTTCTGACAAGCAAAGTCAACAGGGAAACTTAATAACTGCAGTGAATCACTGAACAACTGTGGCAAGAAAGGTTGTAAAATGGGGCAAAACTCACTTCACAAATGTCTCACTTAACTACAGAAATTTTGCACTCAGTTGTGGTTGTAAGTGAAGGACTACCTGTAAAGGGAATTGCTTCATCACATAGTGCATAGATAAACTGCATAATTCACTTCTACAAGATATGGTGGTAGACAAGGATAGCTTTAAAATAATCAGCCAATTCAACTAAGATGAAATCAATAGATAATAAATTAGTCAAGCTTCGTAATTCCAAATACTGGAAAACATGAGTTGAAACATACTATTGCCCGAATGTTCCAATAATATATTTTTTTAGTAACTCAACTGTTAGTGAACATTCCTATAAGATTTAAAAGAGATAGGCAGAAGGAGGAATTGGGGGGGGGGGAGGAATCAAAATAACAACTGCTTTAAAAGAAAATTAACCTAAATAGAAACAATGATGATGATTTATTCTTGTACAGATATATTAGCATCTGCAAACAATGTTTTACATTCAAAAATCTTTCTTATGTTGTGGAAAAAATGAATAAACACAAGACCTTGTATTCTTATTCAGTCTTTCCTATTCTTTTCCAGTTTATTTTCCAGTTTCCATCACAAGGCACTTGACTCAAATGTATTAAGAGGAACATTATCAATTCTTTCATACTTCAGATTATCAAGATTTATGGCAAATTCCAAAATGTTGCCAACTTCTTATGGTAAAAAAGCACACCAGAAAAGAACTTCAGAATCCAACTGAATCCTCAGCCATTATTCCTGAATCATATGGACACAAAATCATCATAAATAATTCAGTGAATTTTCAGTCAAATTTAAACACAGAAAGCTGCATAGAATGGCATTGCTTATTTAGAGTTGACTTCTGACAGCAGAGAAATCTGACTACTTATACCAAATAAAATCAGAGGCAATACACTTGGGGCCTACTCTATTTAAAAGGGGAAAAGCAAAAAGATGCTGCATCAACCGCACCATTAATTTTAATCGTAGATGCATGATGCAAAAAAATTATCACCCAGATAATCATATTTACTGAACTTCAATATGGCTTCTGTCTGGCATCTATAGGTAAATTCTTTTTGGCTGCATTTGGAAAACAGGCCTATTTATGTAATTTAGATTTATTTAATTTTATTTGGCACTTTTAGTGCTCCAGTCAAAAGACGCTGATAATGGAATGCAGTTGTGCCTACATCTGGATACAGCAAGGTACTGCCAGTGGAACTATGGATGACATTTGTTAAAACATAGCCAAGGGTTGGAGGCGAATATGGATATGGTATTATTTTTTTGGAAGAAGGCAAAAGGATATAGATTAAAGAATGGATGCGAGAAGGTACTCGGTTCTTGACTGGAAATTGAAATACTATCAGCTGATCATTCTCTGAATTCAGGAGTTGGCTTCAAGGAGCAAACACTCTATGCTGTTGGCTCTAGGTCAGTGCTTCCCATATTCTTTCTCTTACATCCATCTGCTTTCCTCAGAAGTCTTTCTTACACATTGAAGAAAATGTATTGTTTAAGGGGTCTCAGATAACTACAGATGGAAGACAGGAAATGTTCTTTCTATTAACTTTCTAAATGAACTTACATTAAGAACCGCGCCATTAATTTTAACCGTAGAGCAGGGATTTGGACATTTCTTTCTTGTATCTCAGCTGTTTAAAAACATTGACCCTATTGACACAATTTATCTGATTAGGTTTATTTTTACAAAATGCTACAGGCTATTTAAAATCACTTTTTTAATGAGTCAGAGCAGATAGCTAATACAAATAACATTTTTCAGGGGTAGGAGATCTTTTTAATTTTTC
Source organism: Hydrophis major (assembly GCA_033807585.1). NCBI lineage: Eukaryota > Metazoa > Chordata > Lepidosauria > Squamata > Elapidae > Hydrophis > Hydrophis major. The sequence goes on along the minus strand of CM066329.1, from coordinate 301,231,238 downwards.
CCTTCCTTTTGAAGTGACTTTTAAACTCTTTGCCATTGCTGCTGACATTAGTGGTTGCTTTAGCATGGTTTGATGCTCTTGTTATGTGCTTATTCATCTCTGAACTTCATTTTAAAAGTTAAATTCCTGTTGAGTCTGCCATCTTTGGCTTGGCACCTTACTGATATCCTGCCATCAAAGGCTAAGGGGAAGGGAAGGCCATGGGGAAACAAATGGGCAATAAACCTATGTGAGTATGTGATGGGAAATAAGGGAGGGAGTATGACAACTTGACCAGCAACAGAGAATCTTAAAACCAGTTTGTGCCAGTACTCAAGACCATGCACCCTGAGAAAGAATGTGGATTACCCCAAATAGCTCAGCATTTTCAAAATACCTAGGTGAGTGTTCATTAGCTGAAGTTGAATTGGTCATGAGGAGGGAGGGCTGGAATGAGGGGAAATAGTTTGTATCTTTTTCATGTGGGAATCTTAGTTCTAGCCTGATTTTGCTGCAACCAATATCCTTTACTAAAAGAATCTATCACTTTAACCAAATGGAGTCGAGGGTCTTTTTTTCCTAAGAAAACTACCTGAGGCACATTTGACAGTTCCTGAAATTCTCCCTGGGAAGCTAGAGACCTTCACTGAGCCTCAAGTTTTTCTGATTTATTTTTCCAAGGTAAAAGAAAACAGTTTGTGCTTTAATATAACGAGTTGCTGTGATTGATATTCCTTGGTATTGTTTTATGTATTTTTTTAAAAAAATATGATAAATAGAAATAAAAATAAAAGATATGCTAAATAGATAAAAGTATATCTATCAATCCCTCTATCTCACCTGAAACCAACTGATTTAATTAACCAGATGGGGCAGGATCCAGATCACAATGGTGAATCTAAGATATTAGACAACTCTCTCATCTTCTTTGGGATCTCCAGGCTCAAAAGCATCCCAGATAACACCACAAGATTTATCTTCATCATCACAATAGATTCTCCTTATTCAGTTTTTAACTTGGAACCTACCCCCAAAGGTTCTAAGATATTTTAAACACTGTAATTAATTGTATTCTGTACTGATGTTTATGTCTACTCCTCAACATGGAGGATTTATTAAAGAATTATTTATTATAGTTTATGAAAGGATTATTCTCCAGACCTTTGCTTTGTTTCCTCTGGAGTAGTAAAAACATTATCTCAAATCCAGAGTAAGGTTTTGAACAATTTCCCACACAGTCAGCCTAGGTCTATAATCTACAGAATAGAACTCCACATTCCAGTAATTACCATGTTTCTCCAACAATATGGCCTCCACAAATTGGAAGACCCAGCATGATTTCTAGGCTTGAGGTAAAATTAAGCCCCGCTCCCAAAATTTAGGCCTATTTAAACAATGCGTTTCCCCATCATTTCTCACATCATTCGTCAGAACTACACGAGGTGAAGAGAAAGGGGGGGGAAGGATGGGGGGTGGGGAGAAAACTTGCCTTTAGGGGGATGGGGAGAAAACTTGCAGGTAGCCTAAGCTACTAGAACCGATAGTACATCAGCCGATAGAAGTTCCCTGAAGGCAGAGTCACCAGCCACTTCGATTGGCCGGTAGAAGTGGCCTCGGGGCGAGCGCCCAAGCACCATCCCCTCACCATGAGGCCACTTCTATTGGCTGATGATAGCTCCCCGAAGGCAGAGTCACCAGCTGTTTCGGGGTGAGGCGTGGCTGCCCATGTCTCCTTGCTATTAGGCAGTGTCTTTCGGGTGATGGAAGCTCCCAAGGGCAGTCACCAGCCACTTTGATCAGCTAGTAGAAGAGGCCTCGGGGTGAGCACCCACACATACTTGCCATGAGACTGCTTCTATTGGCCAGTGATAGCTCCCTGAAGGCAGAGTCACCAGATGTTTCAGGGTGAGGCGTGGCTGCCCATGTCCCCTCACTATTAGGCAGTGTCTTTTGGGCAATGGAAGCTCCCCAAGGGCAGTCACCAGCCACTTTGATTGACCGGTAGAAGCAACCTCGGGGTGAGGGGAGTGTTCATGGGTGCTTGCCCCAAGGCCACTTCTACCGGCCGATCGAAGTGGCTGATGACTGCCCTTGGGAAGCTTTCATCGCCTGAAAGACACTGCATCATGGCGAGAGGAGTGTGTGTGGGCACTCCTATCAGGACCGCCCCATGGGCAGCCACAGCTCACCCTGAAGCAGCTGGTGAGTCTGTCTTCAGGGAGCTTTCATTGGCCAATAGAAGCGGCCTCGCAGCGAGGGGAGTGTGCATGGGCGCTCACCCTGAGGCCGCTTCTACCAGCCGATCGAAGTGACTCCTTGGGGAGCTTCCATCACCCGAAAGACACTGCCTCATGGCGAGGGAATGTGGGCAGCCACGCCTCGCCCCAAAGCAGCAGGTGACTCTGCCTTTGGAGAGCTTTTGTAGGCTGATAGAAATGGCCTCATGGAGAGGTACATGTGCATGGGCCACTCTAGGTGGGAGAGGAAATAAAGTCTCCCCCCCAAAAATGGCCTAGCCGGTTTTTCGGGGGTAAAAAAGAAAAATAAGGCCCGGCCTTATTTTGTGAGAAACATGGTAGGTTCACTCCTAAACCTCCAGAACTTGGAACTTCCAGAAAGCAAGTTGGAATACTTAAGTCAAGCACTCTTTTATCAGATGAATCAAAGCAGTCCCTAAGAACTATGACAGGTTTGTTGGCTTAATTAAATCTGCAACTGAGAGGAATATTTCCAAAGGCTACCTTAAAGATTATGTCCTGATGGAGTGAGGAAATAAATCACTTGTGCACCAAATTTTAACAGGATGAGAATCCAGAAAAAACAACCAAATTGCTGAAGTATCTGGACACAGCTAGAAAAAAGAAATGTTCCAGGACTCTAGAAAACCAAAACTTTACCCACTCTAGCTGGAAAGCCTGGTCCCTTATCTAAAAATTGCATTCATCATCCATCAAGGAAAATATTCTACCATCTGTTTGGAATCTATAGCTAACTGTCTCATCTCTGCTTCAAGGACAAGAAGATATAAGAAATTTGCCAGACAAATTAGATCTGAATTTAGACTATGAAGAATGCGCTTCTACCACATGCTTTATACTCATGCCCATTTACATCAGTAAAAGTGTAGAGGGAGCTGGATTCTTTACAAAATGGTAAATTTTGTGAAGAACCCAGTAGTTTCCAAAGAATCCAGTAGTACTGGGTACATGCCATGATTTAACAGCATGTACCCCAAACTTCTGAAGAACTGTTGACCAGCAACTAAACGTTGGCTTGTCTCCTTTTTAGTTCCATATTATACCCAGGATGGCTGCTTCCTATACTCAGGAAGGCCAAAATTATTTCGATTTTAGAACTAGGGAAGGCTCCAAACCTTCCCCAAGGTTAAAGGTCAATTGCTCTTCTCTGTGTCACCTATAGAGTCTAAAAAGTACAGAAAGGCTAATGTTAAACAGAATAGCCCTAGCAGTAGAATCTGTAATCCAAAGTAGAACAAGCTGAATTTTTCCCCAAATATGATCAAGTCCTTGTGTTAATTTTCTACCTAAAGAATGGATGTTGGTATCTATTTATCTACTAACATTTGCATGCTTTTGAACTGCTAGGTTGGCAGGAGCTGGGTAAGAATGGGAGCTCACCCCATTGTGTAGTGCTTGGGTTTTGAATCTGGTCTGCCAGTTTTCCAATATATCTCAATGTCATCTCCTGAATTGTTTAACACATACTGGTATTAAATATGTTGAGGTATGCTAGATGGGCTTCAGATGAAGGAAGATGTCACACAACAGAAAACAATATTTTTTTCCCTCTCTACTAGTTCGTTTTTACAAATGCCCACTTGACAGCAACCATTCAAAGTCAACATATCTAGCCAAGGACAGCAAATTGCATTCCTTCACATTTATATATCTGGAACAGTATATTGTGTATACTCAGCATTTATTCTAACAGCAATAGCATTTCAGTATTTGGAAAATCTTTAAAAATAGAAAGAAGGAACAATGCATCTTCTTTTTTGATGTCAAAGAATATAATCCGATTTCTTTCAATAAGCATTTGCACAAAGTATGTAATTGTATACTTGTGAGAAAGCCTGCTTGACAAAGTTATTATATTGGAAATTCTACAGTAAATATTTATTCTATCTGCAGACTGAAATCAGATTTTTTTTAAAAAAAGTATTTTTATTCCTGAAGTGTTTAAAACAAATTACTCTTCTGTGCAATCAGATATTTTTGAAACAAGTTTTGCTGCAGTTGAAAGAATGATTACTTAGATTTTTACAGAAGGAAAAAAAAGTAAAACACAGATAATATTCTTACGTAGTTAAAAGACTTATTGCTTTAGAGCAAATCAGCCTGAAATGTGTTTCTCTTGCTATGTTTATCATCCTAAGTATTGTTCTCCCTCAAATAAATTTGACTATCTGGAGATATTTTTATAAACATCATATGGTAAAAATCCAAAATTGTTAATGTGGAAATAAATGCCATAAAAATATGATCAATATATTTAGAAGAAATTGTGCGAAAGATGGAATTTTGAACACACTTCTATATAATATGCAATTAATTTCAAGGCTAATCAAAATGAGACATATTTGAAAATGGTCATTTGTATTTTCATACTGGAAATAAAAACTGCAAATAAAATATTGGACTTATTAGATCAGACAATTTACATCTCAGCTTTCACCACCAAAATTACAAAGTATTGTTAAAATATTTTTATGTGGAACCGCATTGATTTACAAGCTATAGTAGCCATGATTTCTTTCTCCTTTCTCCTGGCTATGTGACTTACAATGGTGTATGTGAAATAGATGCTGATTTCTAGCTGGACATAATTTAAAAGCTGCTGTTAAAAGCTGTTTCAACTTATGCAACATTAAATAATTTGGGACTTGGATATTTAATTGTTCTCTAAACCTGGCTGTTCTGTCCTTATTAGCATTCTTGAGATCCCCGCGCTTTGATTGGCCAAAGCGCGGGGCACTCTGATTGGTCAGGCGAGCCGCGCCGATTGGCTCGCTAAGAATCTCCCGCGATTGGTCCATTCGATCGCGGGAGATTCAAAGCGGTGCCATTGGTCGCGGCCGCCGCGGCTAAAAGAATAAAAGCTGTGATCTTTTTCCCTTTGCCCAGTTCGGTTCCAACCTCAAATAAGGAGCATGATTTGAAGTCACCGACTCCTGGCATCATTTCGCGGACACAACACTGGCGACGAAGGTGGGATCCAGGCCCTGAACTGAACCACGTGTCCGACGGAAGCCAGACGAACCACCGCGATGGCGAAAATCGCACCCCCAGCACCCTTCAACCCCGCCACCGAGGACTGGGAATTGTACTCCGACCGATTCCGCATGTTCCTCGAGTGCAGCGACCTGAAGGACGCCACCGGCCCCATGAAGCGCGCCGTCTTCCTGACCCACTGTGGCACCGAGGTCTTCAAGATGGCCAAGGCGCTTGCCAAACCCGCTGATGCGACCACGATGGACTGGGACGTCCTCGAACCCATACTTCGGCGGCACTATGCCCCAGAGGTACCCATCCTGATCCGACGCAACGAATTCTACCATCAGGACCAGAGGTCGGGTGAGAGCTTCAGCGACTTCATCGCTGAGCTGCGGCGCCTAGGGGGGCTCTGCGAATTCGACAACCTGAACGACGCCCTGCGAGACCGAATCGTGCTCGGTTTGTGGGACCCCATCCTCCAGAGCCGGCTGATGGCCAAGGGCAACATCAGCCTAGCAGACACCCTCAGTGCAGCCGCAGCCGCCGAAGCAACCCGAACTTCCGCCAACCGCATGCGCAGACCGAACACTGGGGACTGCAGTGGAAACAACAACCCGGCGAGGTCGACCGAGGCCCAACCCGAGACGACCACCCACCCGGGTGACTTCCACTCGGCATTGGGCACTTCAGATGACGAGGAGGACATACATCGCCTCCAGACAGGCCGCGACCCATGGAACCGGCGGGGTCGTAAGTCGAGGACCAACTGTGCCGGTTGTGGCGGCGACCACTCCAGGTCAGAATGCTGGTTTTTCGAATTGATCTGCCGGCATTGCGACAAGAAGGGACACATCGCCCGTGTCTGCCGCCTAAAGAAGAATCGCAGCCCGGCACGATGGGACCAGAGCGACCGGAGGAGAGAGAGCACACCACCCCGGACCAGAGATCGCCCCTCGGACAACAGATGGGACCGGAACGGACGATCCCTGCAAGGCGGCGATAACCGACGAAGAGAGGAGACCCATCAGACGGTCACCATCGGCCACGCCATCACCAATGACGCCCGGAAGGTCTACGTGGAGGTAGGCATCGAGGGCCAGCCTTGCAAAATGGAGGTGGACTCCGGGTCCTACCTCTCCAAGAGAGACTCATTGTAAAGGACTACCAGGGAAACCGCATCCCGGTAGTCGGAACCAAACACTTCAACATCACCTATAAAGGGCACACCAAAAGACTTCCCCTGACAATCGTCGACCGCGACCGCCCAAGCCTACTGGGACTGCAATGGTTCGCCCCGCTCAACATCGCACTCACGGGAGTCGACCACGTCACCGACGACAGCTGGGAGCAGCAACTGGCCCGGGAATTCCAAGAGGTCTTCGACGGAAACCTAGGCAAGTACCGAGGGCCCCTTATATCTTTCAACCTAGACCCAAACGTCCCCCCAAAATGCCTGAAACCAAGGCGGGTGCCATTCGCACTTAAACCCAAGATAGACAAGCAAATTGACAAGCTTGTCAAGCAAGGGGTCCTACAGCCCATAGACTATGCCCGGTGGGAGACCCCCATAGTCACCCCGATCAAGCCCGATGGGTCGGTGAGGATCTGTGGGGACTATAAGGCCACCCTAAATGGCGCACTACAACAAAGCGCCTACCCCGTCCCAGTAGTGCAACACCTACTGCACTCACTGGGAGGGGGCAAGGTTTTCGCCAAGCTTGACCTCGCCCAGGCTTACCAACAGTTGCCAGTCGACGAGCAAATGGCAGAAGTGCAAACCATAGTCACCCACCGGGGGGCATTCAAATGCAACCGACTCCAATTTGGAGTCAGCGTGGCACCGGGAATATTCCAAAGCCTAATGGAAAGACTACTGCAGGGCATCAAGGGGGTGGTACCTTACTTCGACGATGTCCTAGTGTCGGCAGCCAACCAAGCTGAACTAGAGGGTCGCCTAAGGGAGCTCCTAACCAAATTTAAAGAGACCGGGCTAAAGGTCAAGAGGGAGAAATGCCAGCTATGCACGGAACGGGTCGAATTCCTAGGATACCTCCTAGACTGTCACGGCATTCACCTCACAAACAAAAAATCAAGGCAATCAATGAAGCCCCCACACCCAAGTCCAAGATGGAACTACAGGCATTCCTGGGGCTACTGAACTTTTACAATGTTTTCCTGCCCCAAAAGGCGACGGCGGCGGAGCCCTTGCATAGGCTCCTGGACAAGGCGGCGACCTGGACTTGGGGGAAACGCGAGCAAGCCGCCTTCCAAACAACAAAGGACCTCCTCACTTCGGACGCCGTCCTCATACAATATAACGAGACCCTACCTCTGGCCGTCACATGCGACGCATCACCCTTCGGCGTCGGCGCTGTCCTCAGCCATACCCTCCCCAACGGAAAAGAAGCACCCATCGCGTTCTTTTCAAGGACCCTCACCAAACCGGAGCGGAACTATAGCCAGCTGGACAAAGAGGCTCTGGCTATCGTTGCCGCCGTAAAACGATTCCATGAGTATCTCTACGGCCGGACTTTCACCATCATAACCGACCACAAGCCGCTGCTGGGAATCCTTGCAGGAAACCGGGCCACCCCGAACATTCTGTCTCCCTGAATGACAAGGTGGTCCGAGTTCCTGGCAGCCTACAACTACGGACTCATACACAGACCGGGTAAGACGATCTCCCATGAAGACGCCTTAAGCTGCTCGCCGGTACCAGAACCTGACACCGACCCAGCACCCACAACAACCACCTTCAGCATAGAGACTCTACCCAACCTGCCCATAACCGTGTCAGACATTGCCCGAGAGACTAATAAAGACAAACGTCTGGTGCGGGTGTTGCATTGGGTAGAGAAAGGGTGGCCGGAAAGGGACAACGACGAGTCCGTCAAAACGTTCCGAAACCGCCAAACGGAACTGTCGCTATTAAAAGGGTGCATACTATGGGGGGGACAGGGTGGTCATTCCAGAAAAGCTACAAGGGAAGGTTCTGGAACTGCTACACGAAGGGCACCCTGGCATCGTTAGGACTAAAGCCCTGGCCAGAAGTTACGCTTGGTGGCCAGGGATGGACAAACAAATTGAGGCCTGGGTAGCAAGGTGCCAACGATGCCAGGAAACTAGGCCAAGCCCACCCACAGCACCCGTCCTAGAGTGGGAAACCCCAAGGGGACCTTGGTCTAGGATTCACATAGACTTCGCCGAGCCCACAAAAGGACACACCTTCCTCATAACAGTTGACGCTTACTCCAACTGGCTGGAGGTAAGCAACATGAAGACAACAACCACGGAGGCCGTGATCAAGGAACTCTGCAAACTCTGCAACACACGGCCTCCCAGACGTCGTCGTTTCCGACAACGGGCCCCAATTCACCTCGCTGGAATTCGAAAAATTCCTAGCGGAAAGGGGCATCCGCCACGCGCTGACAGCACCGGCGCACCCGGCGGCAAACGGTAGGGCGGAACGGATGGTCCAATTCACTAAGAAGACCATCCGGAAAATAGACCACGGGGAGATCCAGGAGAAAATTAACAAACTACTCTTCACCCAACACATAACCCCAAATACCACAACCAATAAGAGCCCAGCCGAACTATTAATGGGCAGGAAACTAAGGTCCCCACTCGACAGGTTACACCCCACGTATAACCCGGAGAAGCCCCCAGACTCAAACAGCAAATACCGAACCTTCGCACCCGGCGACCCTGTATACGCGAGAAACCTGACGGGAGACCCACTATGGATACCAGCTGTCATCACACAAATAACAGGCCCACACTCGTACCGGCTACAAAAGCAGACGGACGAGCGTGGAAACGCCACATCGACCAACTAAGGTCGAGGACTACCAACCAAGAGACCGCCAACGCACAGACAGCCGAAACCAACCCCCACAACACAAACCAAGGGGGGAGGGAATACCCAGGGAACCAAAACCAAAGAAAAATAAACCAGCCGTACTTACCGGAAAGCAGCCATCACGACCCCTCGCCAGGAAGAGACAGCCAGGCCAGCTCGACCGACCCGGGAAGATCGAGCAGGAGCGGCGAAACCCGCAGCTCAACCAACCCGGGAGGCCCAGGAGGGAGCTACGGAGAGCGGCCCGGCCCGATCGACCAGCCAGTTCCCACGACAGCAGCAGGAGCAGCAGAGATCCCGACCGAACCGGCCGGGATCCAACCTACGACTGAGCTGCGCAGGTCAAGTAGGCTCAGATGGAGCCCCGCCTACCTACGTGACTACGCGACGTAAGGACTGAACCAAGAGGGGAGGGGTGTTCTGTCCTTATTAGCATTCTTGAGATCCCCGCGCTTTGATTGGCCAAAGCGCGGGGCACTCTGATTGGTCAGGCGAGCCGCGCCGATTGGCTCGCTAAGAATCTCCCGTGATTGGTCCATTCGGATCACGGGAGATTTAAAGCGGTGGCATTGGCCGCGGCCGCCGCAGCTAAAAGAATAAAAGCCGCGATCTTTTTCCCTTTGCCCAGTTCGGTTCCAACCTCAAATAAAGAGCATGATTTGAAGTCACCGACTCCTGGCATCATTTCGCGGACACAACACTGGCCATCAAGTACAATAATCTTTGACCTTGCTCTGTAATCTATAATTAAGACAATTGTGAGTCATAAAACAGTGAGTCAGGACTTTCTTGATTACAGTGGCTTCTCATTTTTAAACACTGAGCATCATATGATCTTAGTCTATAGTATTTGATTTGAAATGAATAAAGGAAAGATCAGAATAACTGAATTGGTGATATCGTTCAAGTATGGTGGATACTATCATCATTTTAATAACTACACTTGTCATATTTAAAACCACAGGAAAAATATCCAAGTTAATTTGATTAGAAATAAATAAATTAATGGTTATTTCAGACAATCTCAGCTACTTTTTATTCAGCTGCTGCGGTGTATTTTCAAGCCTATTATCTGAAATCAAATGTTGAATCAGAGGGGAGGCACATTCACTTTCAAAGAAGTTGAAAACAATTTTGAAGCTTGGTTGCTTTGAGTTATTTATATAAATGCTGTGCATTTATATAAATTTAAAGCACTGACTGCCCATCATTTGTTCTCTTATTTGTCAAAGACTTTCAATGCTCCTTAGAAGTAGCAAAATAAAGGACAACTTGAATGCCTTCTAAACAATTTAACATAGTTTCAAGACAGAGTGTTCCCTAACACTCTCCCAAGAGTGAGTTTCAGTCTTCAATTTATTTTGTTATTGATGCTGCAGGCATATATTTGATGCATCAATTTTGCTAGTACAAACACTAGCTAGTATTGTCACACTGTGCTTTGTTTTGTCTTAGCTGACTGCATGTGTGAAATCTGAAGACACTGCTGGATTAAATTTTCACAGGCTGGGCCATGTAAGTATGAAACTTTGATTTCTTTGCAAGATTACATTAGGACTGGTACATAGACATGTGTATTTACTTTGCACACTACTAGAATCACTAGCCTATAAATATACATGCATGAACAAGCCTTTACAACTGTAAAACCAGAATTAAAAATGTCAAGTTCCTTGATGCAGAAGGGTTTTTTTTCCAGCTGAATTTGACTGCACACTTTCTTGGCAGCCATCAACTTTAGAGTGATCAGCTATAGAGAGAGGGCAAGTGATTACATACATATTTCACCTAGTTCCAAATGATAGACTGTGTAAAATCTCTGCTGAACAGCCCTGTTAGAGAAGATTTTACAGCATAGGCAAACTTTATCTGTGATTGTTTGCTCTAAGCAATAACATTGCATAGTGTTCGTGCAAATGAGCATGGCCATGTTTCTGCTATTCTCATTTTACTAAATTATCATAGCTTCTACATGTTGGTTTCTTCTACAGTTCAGATTGCATTTTGTACATTTCTTCAAGAAAACTTGGAAATATTTTCAAATGGTAGTGAAGTCCATTTCATTTCCAAATGAAATTAACAATATGTCCCTCAGTCAAATGTGAATATAACCAACTCAGCAGATGGATTTAGTTAGGCAAGGAACTCTACATTTCCTGTGGAGCATAGGCAAGATGAAAAGCATGACTTGACTATATTATTAAAATAAATTTACTATAATCCAGAGCTCCTTCCAAAGTCTACTGTAATTTTACTTCTCAACTAATCAGCTAAGGACAACATTCAGAAAAAAAAATAAAAAAATAAAAAATGGTGGGGGGGAGAATATGGAACCACCTGATCGTCTTCAGTGCTACTACTATCCTTTATTAAGGAATTCATATATATAATACACTTTTCTCTTGCTTTGAGAACATGTTTATGTGGGGATTGATTATATGCCATCAAGTCATCATTGATTCTTAATGACCATGTAGATTGATTTTCAGATACACATACACAGAAAAACACCCTCAAGGGAGAGACCCATACACTGATCTACTGGGACCTAAGAATTACATCTCTTTCACAACACCTGCACCCTTGAATGGTAGCTACTTCTCCCCAAGTTCCATATAGCTCCTCCCTCTTGATATTTTAGTACAAGATATCCAACCTTGGCAACTTTAAGACTTGTGGACTTTATGGTCTTTATATACATAGCTGTTCTTCCAAGCTTTAGGGTAGGGTTTTTGTGGAGCCTTGTGGGTTACATTTTCTATTTGAGGTAATGGGCTTGCTGCACAATGGAATTTTATCTCTGTTGCTTCCTTTTTGCTGTTTTTTTATTCTCATTATTTCAATGAGAATTAATTAATTGTCCAGAGATGGTTTAAGAATTGGATGGCCTCTCAATTGTGTAAATAAATAAAGTAAAAAAACATGCTGTATCCAACACTAACATAAAACAGATCATGCATGGATTTCTCCAAGATGCGGGCTTTGAGTAAATCTGGTATCTTGCAGAGTTTCAGAAACAAAAGTCAGAACTGAAAAAACCAGCTAGGCTAAAATTAAATGATAACTCCAAATAGCACTCCAGAGAAGAAAAATTTTAGCAGGGAGAAAAAATAGGAGAAAAGAGCAAGAAAAAAAGAATAGGAAAGTTCCGAATGACTGCTTTTTGCCACAGCTAATGCATATTTTCTGAGGTAGACCAGGGCAAGGAACAGATACCACATGAAATACCAGAATCCATTATTGTAGGATATAGTAACAGTCTTTAAAAACATAAAGTAGACTTTTTATGTTTCTTGTCTACTAAAAATAATAATAATAATAATAAAGGTGGTTCAGTCTTTTTCATACCCCCTCTTGTCTATCTGAAGTAAGGAAAAGGTTACAGTATATAATGGCAACTAAATTCTTGTTTCAAGGTAATCTTTGTAGTCCTTTACAGACTCAGTGAGAAGAATGTCAAAGGTTCAAGGAGAAAAGCTAGTAATAGTGGTGATCAGGAACAGCATTCACAGAACGTTTGCTCACTGCAAAGGAAAGGAACCCTTCGAGTCATGGCAGAGATTGTAATTGATCTGTGAATGTATGTCTCAGGCACTGAAGGGGACAAAATAGCAACAGATGTTCTCCCAAACATCTTGGCCTCCCAGATGTTTTCCCCACACAATGACACTTCAGTGACCCCTGAATGATAACAGGGATTTAATTTCTTTAAACAGAGCACATATTTCCACAGAAGAGCAGGAACATTTTTTTAAAAATCCTACTGTACAACTGCAAGCAAAGTTACCCTCTGCTATTTCCCAACTTTTACACCAAAAGTATTGTCAGACATCTTGTGTTTTGGATTGTGATTGTTGGGTTTTTTCAAATCGAAGAGATTGAGTAACTGTGTGATTGTTGGGTTTTTTCAAATCGAAGAGATTGAGTAACTGGGTGACTCATGAAGTATTAGCTGTCTTATCATCAATGCTGCATGTTGCGGTCAGTCAGTCAATCAATCTGGGTAAGGTATAAAAGGAATGTTATCATAAATTATGCAATGACAACAACCATTAGATAGAAACAATAACAATGTTAATATATTATATTTTATATTATAAGCATGCATTATCCAGAAAAATATATCAGCAGCTCATCTGAGTAATTAATAATTTAATGAAGAGGTCTCCAAACTTGGCAATTTTAAGACTTGTGGACTTCAATGCTGGCTGGTGAATTCTGGGAGTTGAACTCCACAAGTCTTAAAGTTGCCAAGTTTGGGGAATCCTGATTTAATGCATAGATATGGTGGTTCTTTTCAGTTTAATACATTATAGTGATTAAACATTAATACAATGTTTAATACATTGTAGTTCCCTTGCCCCTTTATCCATGAAAAATTGCTGCAGTTGTGACCTGTTTTAAAATCAGACTCTTTTTAATTGACAATTCAACTATCTGTCAACTATCTGTCAGTTTGCAGGAGGATCGATTTACATCATTTCATTTAGTGACCATTCAAAATTACAGTGGCGCTGAAAAAACTGACTGTTTTTCACACTTATGACCATTGTATCATCCCCATGGTCACATGATCAAAATTTGCAACTGCTTCATTTAAATTTATGACAGTTGAAGTGTCCTGGGGTCATGTGATCACATTTTGTAACCTTCTGACAAGCAAAGTCAATGGGAAGCTAGATTCACTTAACAAACTGCAGTGATTCACTTAACTGTGGCAAGAAGGATTATAAAATGGGGCAAAACTCATTGACAGATGTCTCTAAAAAAAAGATGTTGAGACTCTAGAAAAAGTACAGAGAAGAGCAACCAGGATGATTAGGGGACTGGAGACTAAAACATATGAAGAATGGTTACAGGAACTGGGCCTGGCTAGTCTAGTGAAGAGAAGGACCAGGGGAAACATGATAGCAGTCTTCCAATATTTGAGCAGCTGCCACAGACAGGAAGGATCAAGCTATTTTCTAAAGCACCTGTAGGCCAGACAAGGAATAATGGATGGAAACTGAACAAGGAGAGATTTAACCTGGAAATAAGAAGAAACTTTCTGGCAGTGGGAACAATCAACCAATGGAACAGCTTGCCCTCAGAAGTTGTGGGAGTGCCATCACTTGAGACTTTCAAGAAGAGATTGGACTCCCATCTTTCAGAAATGGTGTAGGGTCTCCTACTTGGGCAGGGGGTTGGACTAGAACAGCGGTTGCCAACCAGTGGGCCGTGGCCTACTGGTGGGCCATGGAAAAATTTTGGTGGGCCACACAACAAATGCCCCCAAAAGCAATTAATCTGGCTGCACAGTTCTTGCACCTCCTGGCTCTCTGAGGGACCCCAGAGTCAGGCCCCTGAGATGCACGCGCCAATCAGCTCCTACACCCGGCAGCAGCAGCAACAGCAGTGCCCTCCCTAGTGCCTGCTGTCAGCTCTTCCCCATTATTTCTCTAGCTTTGAATTGCTCCTGGCTCTCTCTCTTTCCTCCCCCCACCTACGTGCAGGCAGGAAAGGGAGATGGAGCCATGCAAGCTCTTCCCCTTTCCAGCCCTTGCTGCCTCTCCCAACATCGAAGCCTCGGAAACGTAGGCAAAGCTGCCACAGTGATAACGTCCTGAGTTGCCTTAGCATGCTCGGTTAGTTAAGAATTGCCCTACCTAGAGAAGGAAGTGGTGCGGGAGGAGGAGGAGGCAGTAGTGGAGAAGCAAGCAACTCAGGGCACTACCGCTGTGGTGGCCTTTGCCTATGTTTCTGAGGCTTCGATGTTGGAAGAGGCAGCAAAGGCTGGAATAGGGCATGCTCCATTTCCCTTTCCTTTCTGCCTGCATGTGGGCAGGGGGGAGGAAAGAGAGAGAGCTGGGAGAAATTCAAAATGAGAAAACTAATGGGGAGAGCTGACAGCAGGTGCGGGGGGAGGGGCCTGTTGTTGCCGCCACCAGCAAGTGTGGGAGCATGCATCTCAGGGACCTGAACCGGGAAGCACGGGAACTGCAAGTGGGAGCGTTTAATGATTTTGAAGAACTCCTGGAACATGGTAGATTGGCATTTTGTAGGTCTCAGCGAAAGAGTGAGCTTTATTTCATCTTCTTTCCTTCCCTGGTAATGTGAGAGATGCTTTCTCTCTCTCCCCCACCCCCAATTAATCACCAAGAGTGGCAGCCCTCTGCAGGCAAATGCCTGCTGAGAAGCCCCTGGAGTGGCAGACAAGGGGCACTGCCCCCTAAGGAGAGCAAAGCCCCCTTTCTGCTCTGCTTCTCCCAGCGGCAGTTGTCCCGAGGCCCCTCAGCTCAGGCACACACATACATACACACACACACACACACACACACCGTCCACTTTTCTGTCTCTTTGAAAGGTGCCAGGTGAAGGGAGGCTTCCAGCCCAAAACATTTTATTTTCTTATCATTGAGCATTTACATTTTTTTACTTAAGTTTTTATTGGTTTTTAAAAACAAACATAGACAAACAAAACATAAAAACATCAAGCCATCTTCCATATGTATACATACAGTGTGCCGGTTGGTTTACAAATTGTTTTGTGCTTCCATTTCGTAGTCTTCAATTACAATTACATTGCATATAATCCAGTATTTTCAATCAAAAATTAAATACCTTAGTATCATTATTAATCAATCATTTGACTATACTTTTATTCATTCATGTTTTACAAGATAATCATAATTTACTTAGTTTGTTTTATAACAGTTCATATTATCATCCCAAATCTATCCTAAAATCATTTTGTAGATATAATAAGAAAGAAATACATCTTTATATATTTATTATTTTCTAAGAGTCTACATATTTCATTACTGTATTTTATTGTCTAACCATTGATAGAATAGATTCCAGATTTTATAAAATTGTTTATCCTCTTGTTCTCTTATTTCAAATGTCAATCTACTCATTTCAGCACATTCCAATATTTTCTTCATGATTTCCTCCTGTGATGGTGTTTTCTCATTTTTCCAGTTTTTGGCAAATACAATCCTAGCCACTGTTAATACATTTACAAAGATATTTCAAGTCTTTACTATATATTTCAGGTAAAATTCCCAATAAAAATATCTCTGGTTTCAAGTCTATAGGTTTTTTTGTCATTTTTTCCAACCACCTGTGGATTTTAGTCCAGTATTTTTTAGCATCTGCACAAGTCCACCACATATGCTAATATGAGCCAGGTGACATCTGATGACATTTCCAACATTTTTCGGATTTATTCTTGAACATTCTTGCTATTCTTGTCAGGGGGAAATGCCACCTGTAAAACATCTTATACAAATTTTCTTTATATGCTGTTGACATTGTCATTTTATAATTTTGAGACCACAATTTTTGCCATTTCTCTAAATCAATCCCATATTCAAAATACTTCCCCCAAGCAGTCATTGTTTCTTTAACTTGTTCATCTAATTTAATTTCTAATAAATATCCATACAATTTTTTTATCACCTTTTCATCAGTACCTGTCAAAATCTTATCTAAGTCAGTCAATTTATCATAGAAACCTTCCATTTTAGAATCTTCATCATACCTTGAATGTATTTGCACATATGAAAACCAATTCATCTTTATACTTTGTTCCCCTAGTTTTTGTGTAGATTTGAGTTCACCTTTTCATTCAATATTTCACCATATCTAATTGTTTGTTCCTTTTTGTATGTTATAGGATAAGAAAATCCTTCAATAGTCAATAGCCAGACTGGAATTTTCAAATAATATTGTCTTTTTATCTTCTCCCAGTTTAACCACAGAGACTCCCGTATATAATGTCTTCTAAAATACCCCTGTGTTTTAGTTCCTTTATACCATAAAAAAGCATGCCACCCCAACAACAAATCATGTCCTTCTAATGTCAACAATCTAGTATTTCTTAGTGTTATCCATTCCTTAACCCACATCAGATTTGTAGCTTGATAATACAATTCCCAATTAGGCAAACCAAATCCTCCTCTAATTCTAACATCTTGCAAAATTTTTAACTTTATTCTCGCTTTCTTACCTTGCCATATATATTTCAACACAATTTTATTTAAATCTTCAAAGTAATCTTTTCCAAGCCTAAATGGAATTGTTTGAAACAAATATAAAATTCTGGGTAATATATTCATCTTGATTGTTGAAATTCTCCCTATTAATGACAGTTGTAAATTTTCCCATTCCACCAAATCTAACGCTATCTGCTGTTTAAATTTGATATAATTATTCTCTTTTAATGTACTACATCTTGCTGTCAAATATATCCTCAAGTACTTGATCTTATTCGTGACCTGAATTTTCAATAGGTCTGCCAGTTCTTCCTTTTGTCTTAATAACATATTCTTTGTCAAAATCTTTGTCTTATCTTTATTTATTTTCAAACCAGCCACCTTTCCATATGTCTCTATCTTTTCTATCAATTTTGGTGCTGTTTCTAGAGGGTCTTCTGAGATGAAAACCAGATCATCTGCAAATGCTTGCAGTTTAAATTCTTCCTTTTTGATTTTCATTCCTTCTTTTCATCTCTAGTATTTCTGTTTAGCACTTCCAAAGTTAACACAAACAACAAAGGTGATCGTGGGCACCCTTGTCTTATTCCTTTTCTTATATTGATAGAGTCTGTCAGTTCTCTCTCTATCATTACCTTTGCCGTTTGCTTATGATATATAGCTTCTATTGCTTGAATAAATTTTCTAGCGAAGCCCATCTGTTCCAACAGTAATAACATGAATCGCCAATTCACATTATCATATGCCTTCTGTACATCTAGAAATATCAGAATCATTTGTTTTTCAGAATGTGCCTCATAGTATTCCAATGTGTTCAAGATTACTCTCATATTATCTTTAATTTGTCTCTAGCAGAAATCCATTTTGATCAAGATGAATAAAATTATTTTGATATTTTTTAAGTCTTTCTGCTAATATTGAAGCAAAGATTTTATAATCTGCATTTAGTAGAGAAATAGGTCTATAGTTCTTAATTTGTAATGGATCACCCTCCTCTTTTGGAATAAGTGTAATATAGGCTTCTGACCATGATTTAGGTATCTTCTTCTTTAACATAACTTCATTCATAACTTTTAGCAATGGAAGATTCAACGATTCTTGTAATGTTTTGTAAAATTTTGCTGGAAGTCCATCTGGGCCTGGTGCCTTTCCATTATTTTGCTTCTTGAGTGCTTCAGTTTACTCCATCATCATTATATTGCTTTCTAACATTGTTTCAATCTCCTTAGGTATCTGAGGTAAATTAGCATTCTGTAAGTACTGTTTAAGTCTTTCCTCATCAATATTCTCTTGCATATATAGTTTCCCATAGAAGTCTCGAATGATTTCCTTCTTCTCTTTACTACCATAGCAAACTTGGCCTTGATCATCTGTGAATTGCAATATTTTCCTTGATTCTTTCTCCTTTCTCAATTTGTATGCTAACCATCTATCTGGTTTGTTTGTGTCTTCAAAGTAGTTCTGTTTAGCACCTCTAATTTTCTGTGCTAATTCTTCTTTTTCTATTTGACCCATTTTATGTTTAACTATATCCATTTTTAGCTTGATGTCCTTTTTCTGTGGCATTTTCTGTAGCTCTTTTTCAAGTCTTTTATACTCATCCTCTAAGGCCTTGGAGGCTAATCTTTTCATAGTATTTCTTTTTCTTGTATAGTCTATTATCAAGCCTCTAACATATGCCTTCATTGTATTCCATACATTCTGAATTGATGTATCTTCTTTTTTGTTTTTTTTCAAGAAAAAAGCCAATTCTTTCTCCATCTACTGTGTGAAGTCTTTTTCTTTTAAAATAGTATTATTTAATCTAGATCTTCTTTTTTGTCCTTTCCATTTAATTGTCATTGGATTGTGATCTGCCCAAGCATTTGTTTCAAAATTTATTTCTTGAATATTAGTTATTAATTCTGTTGACATCCATATCATATCTATTCTGGACCATGATAAGTGTCTATTTGAATAGAAGGTGTATTGTTTAGTTTTGGCATTACTTTCTGTCCATGTATCTTTTAAGTTTATTTCATCTACCATTTAAAAAAAAAGATTTAGGAAGAGTATTTTTGTTTTGCTTTATTGTTTTCTGTGCTGTATAGTCCAATTTATTGCCTACAATTCCATTAAAATCTCCCATCATAACTATATTAGCATAGTCCAGTTCAATTATTTTCATATGTAATTTTTTGTAGAATTCTTCTTGTTTATCATTCAGGGCATAGATTGCAATCAGGAGTGTTTTCGTATTATTCTCTATTATTTCCACCATTAGTATTCTTCCGTCATCATTGTTATAAATCAACTTTGCTGAGATGGTCTCTTTAATATATAAAACCATTCCTCTTTTCTTACATTGTGTCAAGGAAGGAAATATTTTCTCTAGTTTTGGCTTTATCAACAATTGTTCATATTGTTTTTAATATGCACTTCTTGTAGACAAATTATATCAAATTTTAATTTTTTTAATTTATGAAAGGTTTTCCTTCTTTTAACAGCTGAGTTAAGTCCATTTATATAAATTGTAATCATTTTTTTTCTCTTCCATGGTTATATTTTGTAGTTAGGTTTAGCAGCTCTTGTAGATCTTGGTTAACATTGTTCGTGGCTTCCACCTTTCCACCTACTGCACCTTCTTCTTTTTCAATCACCATTTGGCAATCCTCTTGGAATTCAATTAATGAGATTTCTTTTTCTGCCTCTTCCTCTTTCCCTCCAAAAAATTCTGTATAAAATAATTCCGCTTTCTCAATTGAGTCAATTCTATGTCTCTGTTCTTGCCATGTGAACATTAAACCTTCTGGAATCAGCCATCGATAATTCACCTCTTTTTTAAGTAGTATTTTAGTCAGGAATCGGTATTCTCTTCTCATCTCTCTCACACTTTTGGGTATTTGTTTCAAAACCACAATCTCCTTGTCTTTGTATTTCAATGTTTTCTCTCTTGCCACTTGCAATATTTGTGTTTTAATGGCTTTCTTTGTAAATCTAATGTGAACTTCTCTTGGTAAGCTATTTCTCATCACATATCTTGTGAAAACCCGATAAACCTCATCTATTCCATCCATCATCTTCTCATGAGTTATTTCCAAAGCTTCAGCCAGTATTTCTATCATTATTTCAGCTAAGTTTTGTCCTTTTTCCTTCTCTACATTTTGGAATCTAAGATAGAATTCTGATCTATCCATCTCCCATCTCAACATACATTTTGGAATCTAAGATAGAATTCTGATCTATCCATCTCCCATCTCAACATACCACTTTTATCCTATTCAACCACTGTTAATCTATTATCAATATCTCCAATCTTCTTGTCTCTTTGTTTATCTTCTTCTTCAATTTTTTGGAATTTCTCATCATACTTCAACATCATTTGTTGGATGTTCTCCACTTTTTCATCGGTTTTCCCTGTTCTTTGTTCAATGTTCTCTGTTCTTTGTTCAATGTTCTCTATTCTCTTTTCAATATTCTCTGATCTTGCTTGAATATTTTGAATTCCTTGCATAATCGTCTGCAGAGTCACTTTTTCTTGTTCTTTTTCTTGCTTTAACATTGCCTGTATTGAACATTGTCCTCCAGATGGTGGAGAGGAGGAAGTAGAAGTTGAAGAACTAGGACCTGTTAGTTTCCTACTCATTTTAAGCAATTCAGAATCTTCAGGTTCTTCTAAATCTTAATCCAATTGTGAAATAACCAATTGTAGTTCGAAGTAAAAATAGTAGAAAAAAGAAGTCAAATAGTAATGATAAAAGAAAAGATGAAGAAAAAGAAAGAAAGAAAAAGAGGAAAAAATTTCTTCAGGTTCTTGTATACCTTAATCCAATCAGTGGTTAGATGCAGAAAAGGGCTTGAAAAAATGAAAGAAAGAAAAGGAAAAATTCTTCAGGTTCTTCAACACTGTAATCCAATTGAGAGGTCTCAAATAAAAAAGAGTACATAAAAGAGTACCAGAAAGGTAGATGAAAAAACAAAAATACCAGGAAAGGAGAAAATAAGTCTATTCCTTTTTTTTTTTTTTAAAGGAAACATTAATACTAAAGCTTTCCCTTTAAGATAAAAAGCAAGCATAGAGATTGGACTTCCATAGGAAAAAAAAAAAGAAAAACAAAGACAAGCTCCAACAAAGCCAAAGATCCAAATAGCTATTGCAAAAAAAAGAAAAAGAAAGATAAAATGAAATAAAATAAGGCTAGTGAGGAGGGATAGCACAACTTAGAAAAAGTAAAAGGAGCACACTGCACTTTGTTTAATTATCCAAGGCTCTTATAATAACTCTCTTCTCCAAAAACATATCACCTTTTTTTCATCTAGTTTTCAACACCTGACTCCAGCTGTTGATCGAAACCCAGAAGAGCACCTGCAATAATGCTTTCCCATGCTCTTCCCTCTATCTTATCAAACAAGCAGTGTCCTTGAAAAAAGTCTCAGTTCTTTCTCAGCTTTGTCTGGTCATAGAAAAAGTAGAGTATTTCCAAGTCTCTAGTTGGCAGTGTTACAAAGTTTCTTTAGTTTTCATTCCTTTGCCCTCCTTTTCTGGCAGAGTATAATAAGAATTAGTTTAAAAAGGAAGAAATTTTTTTTAAAAAAAAAAGACTAAAAGGGAGTCTCTAGCTTAATATATTATAAAATTAAAAGGGGAAAGAAAAGAGTAGATAAAAAAAAGTAGATAAAAAACCAGTCCGGTTTTGAAATATAGGATCATCAGCAATAAGAAAATAAAAATAAAAATATTACTTTGACATTCCTGTTTAAAATCACTGCTTATTCACTTCTGTCAAAAAACTTTTACAAATTCTTTCTCTCCCTTAGGGTGTCCTCTCAAATCTTTAAACAACAAAAAGTTCTCACCAAACCGGTACACTTTCTCTTTCGTTCTCTTTCATTTCAGAGCTGTCCCAACTTCAGCAGCTTTAATGGCTGCCTCTTTGCCGCTGGCAAAAAGAGCTTCTCCTGGATCTACCAGGGACTTTGCAATATCCCTGGGATTGAAAGGATGTGCTCTCTACATTCACTGTGTCTTCGAGATGGTTTAGGTCCACTTGGACCATCCAGGAGCAAAGATATCGGCAGCGATCTCAGACCTCCAGGATCGCATGACGTATCGTCGCAATGCCAGCTCTGCCCTCGCTGAACATTTACATTTTTGTTATAATTAAATAAGTGTATGTGTGTGTGTGTGTGTGTGTATCATGTGTGTGTGTATGTATATGTATGTATATACCGTGTTTCTCCAACAATACGACCTCTCCCAATAGGAAGACCCAGCATGTTTTCTAGGCATAAAATGAAATTAAGCCCCTCCCCCCAAATTTAGGCCTATTTTAAAACATGCAAAATGGGGGGAAGGGCAGAGGGACTTGCCATTAGGAGCACCCCATGGGCAGCAATTCCTTGCCACCAGCTGCTCCTAATGGGCGATCATGGCAGAGCACGGAGAGCTCCCTACTCCTGCCAAGCACCTTTGCGGAAGACCCGAGATCTTCAACACCTGCCCCTGTTGATTTCCCTTCTGCCCATGCCGCCACTGCGTTTGGAGCTGCCACTTCCACGTTTATAGCACCACTGCTGTTTGGAGCACCGCTGCCATTTGGAGCAGCCGCTTCTGCATTTGGAGCTGCTGCTGCATTTGGAGCTGCCGCTTCCACATTTGCAGTGCTGCTGCTGTTTGGAGCACTGCTGCTGTTTGGAGCTGCCGCCTCCGCATTTGGAGCTGCCACTTCCGCGTTTGGAGCACTGCCACTGTTTGGAGCATCACCGCCATTTGGAGCACCGCCGCCACTCCAAACACAGCAGCAATTCCAAACGCAGAAGTGGCAACTCCAAACATGATGGCGGTGCTCCAAATGGTGGCAGCACTCCAAATGACAGCAGCACTCCAAATCCGGAAGCGGTAGCTCCAAATTTTATGGTGGCGGAATGGGCAGAAGGGAAAGCAACAGCAGCGGGTGTCAAAGGTGTTGGGTCTGCAGCAAAGGTGTTTGGTGGGAGTAAGGAGCTCTCTGCACTTCACCATGATCACCTGTTAGGAACGGCTGGTGGCGAGGCTGCCCGCGGGGCACTCTAGATGAGGATGCAAGGCGGGGAATTAAGTCACCCCCAAAAAGACAGCCTAGCTGTTTTTTCGGGGCTCAAAAAAATATAAGACCCAGCCTTATTTTATGCGAAATACGGTATATATACATAAAATTTATATTTAACATAAAAAAATTATATTAAATATATTAGCTTTAAAAAAAATTCATATTAGTGGTCCTCAGAATTTAAAAGTATGAGTTTGGTGGTCCCTGAGATCCAAAAGGTTGGTGATCCCTGGATTAGAAGACCTTCAAGGTCCCTTCCAATTCTGATTATCTGTTATGTCTCCCTTTTGGGGTTCAGTTGGAGGTTCAGTTGTAGTTGTAGGTTAAGGACTACCTGTAATGATCAGAGGAAGTATTCACAAAATAATAGTAAAATGATTCATGCACATCTCAGTGATTTTTATTCCAACATGGAATGGCAGTTTTTGCTTCTATAATTTCACAGTCTTCTGAAGAGCGGCTTTGCCCTTTTTTCACTTCTCCTTCATTTCTCCTCTATTTTCTTCATGACTAACTCCTGAAATCATGATATGGTATTAGCTTAGAGGGTAGTGTGTGCCTGCAAAGGTTGAATACAAATCAAACTGAATACTGCATGCAGATATGTGAATTACAATTATCGGCAGACTACATACAATAAATATTTTGTGGCATTCACTTGGGAAAAATCTGGCATGACCTTGTTTAAATCTATTTTGAGAGGAAATGAATTTTAAACACTTTAAAGCACTTTTTAACAAAACTGTTGCGAAATATATGAAAGTCTCAAATATTGCATTGTGTCACTGCCAATCATATTACTGCAGTCCAGCACCTGCAAGATTTCCCATTAACATCCTATATTCAGTGCTTCAGCTATAAAAATGTACATTGAACTGAAAAGGAAAACAAGCAGGTCTAGCTCGGCAACTTTTCATTTGAAAATATGGTAAATTCAAAACAGAGGAAGCTAATGTTAAATTGGAGCGAGAAAAAGATTCAGGATCCATCCACCTCTTAAATATAACTGTACACAAATCCGTTCTTCTTTAAGGGATATTACATTTTGTAAGCTGCATTGAAATTCAATTCCACGAACTTCAAACTAATCTCTTAACTATGCTTATATCACCCCTGAAATCTTATATTCAAAATAGTGCTTTAAAGGTTTAGGAAATCCAGTATTTCTAATATGGATTGTGTTTGGATTCACCTTGTTTCTTAAGGGTAGAGTAGACTACATATTGCATATGCATAAAAACAGTTCAATAGGGGATTACAACCAAACTTTCCTTACTCCTAACCAGAGGTGCTATTCAGCAGGTTCTGACCTGTTCTGGAGAACCAGTAGCGGAAATTTTGAGTAGTTCAGAGAATTGGCAAATACCACCTCTGACTGGAGATTTTACAGTATCCTTCCCAGTAGTGAATCCCACCATTGGTCCTAACTCCTCTTCATGTACAGGTAGCCCTGAACTTTTGACCATAATTGAGCCCCAAAATTCTATTGCTTTGTGTATACTGTACATATATTGCTATGTTGTTAAATAAGTTTTACTCCATTTTACAACCTTTCCTGCCACCGTTCTTAAGTGAAACACTGCCATTGTTAACTTAGTAAGTACAGTTGTTAATGAAATCTGGCTTCCCATTGTCAGAAGGTCACAAAAGTGATTGCATGACCCTGGGACACTGCAACTGTCATAAATATGAATCAGTTGCCAAGAATTTGAATTTTAATCATAGCTGGAGATAGTACAATGTTCGTAAGTGTGAAAAGTGGTCATAAATCACTTTTTTTTTAGTATTGTTGTAACTTTTGAATAGTTATTAAACAAACTGTTCTAAGTCAAGGACTAGCTGTATTCACAAAAATGCCTAGATGAAACTAAAAAATGTGACTATTTTGTTTGTAAGATGCTTGGAGATGAAGGGTAAGGTTCTTAACCCTGCTTTTGTAATTTTTTTTCAATTCAAAATGGCTTTCCCTGTCTTTTTTCAAACCATGAATTCTAGATATATCTTGAATCTATCAATGTATTTACACTCACTTTCGCTGCCTCCAATTGATACTTATTGATGATTTATGTACCATAATATTAAAGGATAATATTCTCCACCCTTGCCATTAAGTACCATATAAATTTAAAGCTTGTTGTGTCTGTTTAATGTTCATGAATCAAGAGGGCTATTTGAGTATTGGCCTCTGAAGTTGAGATCACTCTGCTTGGAATTATCCAGTTCACTCTGTGCATTTCATCAAAGCCTAGGTGAAGCCTATTAAATATTGGGCTGATTGAAGAGGCAGACACTGATCTTCAACTTCAAGCTCTTTATTCAATAACAACAAGAACAACCCAGCAACAGCCTGTCTGACAGTTTGCCTGTTTATAGGAAGCTGCTAGATGGCTCGACCAATCAGAATAAACTATTTTTCCACTGTAATGGCGGACCTGGGTGAAGCCTTCATTCCTCAGATTCACTCCTTCATTTCAATATTCAACAAAACCCATTGGGACTATCTAGAAAAAAAATCCTTCGGGTTCAAAGAATCCTTTAAAAAAAATAAGTTGCATACTATGGCAGAAACCTTGCATCTCTACAGGAATGGAGAAATAGTTTTCCTTGTAGAAAGCCTGCTGAAGAGTAAAGTCTAAGCACATATTCAAATCAGGAGAAAATTTTTGGCAGTTGGGCTTTTATAATGGAGGGTCTACAAATATGCATGACTTGTCACCAGTTCAGCACATTGTTATGGTTCCTGTTGTATTATTATTTCTACCCTTAAGATCAGGGTAGAAAATGAAAATGTTTGAAAATGTTTGCATATAAAGTTTTTACACAAGAAAAGCAATTTCAAAAGTATTTCAAAAGTATCAAACAACGAAGAAGCTGTCTGTTAACAATATTCAGAAAACCAAGTGCCCACTCCAGTTAAATTCAAAGGATTTAATTATCCTAATCCTTCCTGTCCTTTAGAGGTCAATATATATATAGTTGACATATTCTTAGCCTAAATTTGAACATGTGCAATGAATGTGAGGGGAAATATAATTCAAATATGGCATTTTAATAATTGATTTAGAATGCTTGTAGAGAATGACTCTAAGAAACTCATTTACATTTAAAGCAGCATTTATTAACTCATACAAACAAGAGAAATGACTAACACGATCAAGTATATCATAAGGGTCACAAGCACAGTTAAGCATATGATTTCTAAAATGATACTATGCTTGCCAACTAGCAAAGAAGTCTGTTCAGTTGTTGAAAGAAATATGCTAGCTTGGTAGTAATGCAAACATTTTTTTGTTTGTGACCTGCACAAAGACTCAGCTACAGTGTGAACACAGATGCATATTCATGCTGTAGGACAAACCAGCTCCTACCCCAAACACTACCAGACTGTAAACTGATACATATAGTGATAGCATTATTGGAATATCAGTGACTTTAATCCCTAAATAGACAAACAAGGTAGTTGAATATAATAATCATAGTGAATAATCTTGTAATAAATAATAAGCATAATTAATTTTATGAGGCTACGGTTTATAAAATCAATCATAATTGAATTATCTGAAAAGAGATGTAGCGTTTTCCACGTCTTTCAAGAAAGAGCAAATCCTGACCTCTAAGTGTAGAATAGAGAGAAAAATTCATCAATCCCTATGCCTAAGTTAGTTTGTTTCTATTGTAAAATATAGAAAATTATTTTTACCATTCTGATCTTAGCTAAAAGAAAATTATAAGCAACATTTGTACCATTGCATGTGATCATACCATCTTATGTTGTATCTTATTTTAAGAAATTCTTTTATTTTAACTTGTGGCTATATCATTTCATGCAGATATATGTGGGGCAGATGGACTATATTGCAATCAGTAAAATACTGTGTTTGAGATATTCTTGAAGAGAAAAAGTAGACTTTTGTTGTTTGTCTTTTTTTTTGTTATTCTTCAGCAAGATATAATATGTACCACTTAACACCTAAAATCTACTGACATTTCAAAAGCCACAATACAACTATCAATTGAGTTAAGTGTCTAGAAAACCAAAGCATAAAATAATGCAAGGAATAGATGTTTTTTTATAGAGCCCAGCATGCTGAGGAATCAGTCTAGGCTACAAGTCAATTATTATGAGAAACAAAATATGTCAAGCTTGACAAAATATGCACAAATACACTTCTCTATCTTTATAAAAAAAAATATGGAACCCTCAAGGCTACATCAAGAATCTACTGAGAACATGCATTTTTTACCTTAGCTGTAACACAACAGCTATAAGTGTGACTCTCTGTTGTTGGGGTAGGGAAAACTCACCCAGAAATATTCAGGGCTGTATTGAATCTTTTCATGTAATTTAAAGCTTTTTCAGGCAACTGTTGTGAAGAAACAGTCCCAACTTTCCAAAAATATGCTCTTTGAGGTGCTATGGAGATAGTAATGGTTGAGTTCAACATCTGGAGTTCACAAAGGTATCTGTCAACAAATTGCTTGCAATGTCATGTTTTGAAGAGTTGTAGAGTTAAAAAAAAAAAGAGGTTTGCTTATTTCACCATTCTTTGCTATTCAGATTCTTTAAGCCTTTCCTCATAGACAAAGTTACTCCAGTTTCATTGATAACTCCCTCCTTTCTTTACACATTAAACTATTAAACTCTTCTAAAGAATTCTGTGTACAGGAGGATTCCTGAGTCAAAAAAGGCATGATGTTCTGTGATCAAGGTCCTGCCCATTACTCATGTTTCACATATGTACATGTGTGTAAAGGGGAGGGGCTTATTGACCTCCTTTTACAGACACCCTAGCCACTAAAGTCATCAGGAAGCCGGCACTTATCACAAACCTATGCTTTCCACTAATCAGAAAGGCAAAAGCTTCCTTGTCTTCTTGTGTCTCCATTGCATTTGTATCCACAGCAAGAAGAAAAACATTGCACATTCAAAAGCCCAATGAAATGTTAGTGTAGTGCTCGGTCTCTTGATTTCAGCAGGAGGGGTAGAAAAGATGCTGAGTCTTCACAAGAGCCCGACAGAGTGATGGTACCTTGACTGAGCAAAAAGAAACAAAGTGAGATTTTTATCTCTAGGAAATGACATTAGCTCCAGTTTTAACACTATAAAACTAAATTGGCAACATGTCCATGAGTGCCATAACTGAGCCAGAATGGATTATTTCAGCTTTTAAAGAACTCCAATGCTGTGAAAATATAGTGGTGTGGTTTTAATTCTGGAATGACCTAAAAGCAGAGGTGATATTCAGCAGGTTCTGACCAATTCTGGAGAACCGGTAGCAGAAATTTTGAGTAGTTTGGAGAACCAGCAAATACCACCTCTGACTGGCTCTGCCCCATCTATTCTCTGCCTCCTGAGCCCCAGCTGATCAGCTCGATCTTCTTTTGTTGTCCTGCACAGGAGAACAGAGTTGGAAAGCAGGTTAGTGGGGTGGGGATAGGAATGAGGATTTTGCAATATCCTTCCTCTGCCACGC
Organism: Hydrophis major; assembly: GCA_033807585.1. Taxonomy (NCBI): domain Eukaryota; kingdom Metazoa; phylum Chordata; class Lepidosauria; order Squamata; family Elapidae; genus Hydrophis; species Hydrophis major. The sequence goes on along the minus strand of CM066329.1, from coordinate 301,202,645 downwards.
CCACCAAGCCATGCCCACAGAACTGGTAGCAAAAAAATTTGAATCCCACCACTGCCTAAAAGTTACATGTGGAGTGACCAGTATTTTTTTCCTATCGGCGATCATGAAGTGGTTATTACACCATACCATTTCCTGCCCAATTATCTATGTTATTCATACTGTAGCATTTATCTTCTATTGTATTCATGTCTGGTTATTAACTAAACAGCCAAGATATATAAGGAGATTGAAAAAATGGGAGAAGGAATCCATTGCCACTCATCCAAATTTTCAAGATAGATAGTACTTTTTAGCATAGGCCTTTCCAGAACCTGGCCACTGTTATAATGTACTTAACAACAATTGCAACCTGCCATTTACATGTGTTGTAATAACTCAGTGCTAAAACTTGTATTTTCCATGTTGAAACTCCAGTGCTCAGTCCTACATCTCCAATTCAAACAAGCCAAGGGCATTCAAACAAGCCAAAGGGACATTGTCATGGGATACTATTTTTTCCCTAAGTAAAACATCTTCAAATTGCTGGATCTCAGTTTGCAAGGTAAAAATGCTGGGAAATAAGTTTAATTGGCAGGTGGTATCTGTTTTGTTATCAGTTCTTGGCAAGAAGAGAGGCAACCTTGGTAAGAGTAACAAAATCACTCTTCATAATGAGATTGCTTTGTTTCACCGAGTCACTTGAGTAGATACATTTATGCAAAATGGGTTTGCATGACAAAGAGTTCTCTTGGCAAGAGCACAATTGCTTGGAATATTATTGCTCTAGCTATGATATTGAAGAGGGCAAGGGAAGGGAGAAAGATGAGGCCATGCTTTTACTGTTGGGATGCATCAGGCACAACTGTCTCAGCAGGTGACAAATTTTGGCTGACCTTGAAAGCTAAGCTGAGTCAGGTTTGGCTAGCACTAGAGCCATCAGGGAATATCAGAGCTGTAGGATATGTTGGAAAATCAACAAAACCTTCTCCAAAGAAGGCAATGTTACATGGCGGCATCCATGAAATCATCAATCTTCTCCTATGACATGCTGTTGCCATACATCCCATCTTAGTGCACATAAATGCCATCAGGAGAAGTCATATATTTTTATTTAATGCATATTCATATTCATTTTCACATACATAAGACATATATACTTATATGTTGTGACTGAAAGGATCGATCCTGCTGTGAGTTTTGACTCTGATGACTCTGAAGATGGAAGGCTGGATCCTGCTGTGAATGTGGAGTCTGAATTATTAGAGGACACAGATGTGAGCCAGGAGGATGAGAGTTTATCACAGAGACAACCCCCCTCAGAGCCTTCGACGTCATTCATGCCAGCAACTGATCCACAAAATGAGTCAGCGGCTTCGAGTGGGGAAACTGACAGATCGTGGCTTGATGCTAGAACTAGGAGGAGACTGAAACGTCAAGCTGAGGGGAGGCATCAAGCCAGACATTGATTAGAGAGACTGACACGCCCATCCAGGTGATTTAAGGAGGCGTAATGATCCTCAAACTTTGCTTGGAAGCAAAGTGTTAGATGAGTCGAAAGCATACCTGTGGAGCGGTCTCTGTGATTGATGAACAATTCTGAATTACCAGATAGATTCCGGGAAGTCTGCCAAGGACTGGAAAAATAGTTCTTTTAACCCTTTTTAGTCTGGTTTTGTTCTTGTTTGAATATTTTGAACTCTGGAACTCTGTATGCTCACTTGAGAATATAGGTGAGACATAACATTTATATGTACATGATATATCATAAATCAGACCTTATAAGCTTTTATTAATAAATTTTTGACAGAGAAAATATTACTGCATTTAGGAATGTTCAGAAATCATGTGTCAGAAACTAGCATGTAAGTGTTTAGAAGAAATTGGCAACCAATTTAAAGATTTGATATAATTTTTATAATAAATGAGCTGACTTTGTCTAGGAGGCCTGATTTTTGGTATACCTTGCACACTAACCTGGAGCATTACTCATGCTTTGGCGGGAGGAAGCATTTACTTATCTTATTTAGCAACCTATAAGTAGAGATACTGTCTTATGTTCAAATTATGTCCAAGCTTCATATATTATTACATCATATAATTATATTCAGATTGAATCAAATGTTGCTTGAAACTTCATGTCTATCCTTTCATTCTAATTGATTAATCTGGAATTCTAAATAAAAACTAAAGGTATCAGTTAGGTGTAAGGCTGACATGATTAAGCATGTGATGTTGTATTTGCACCACACTATGATATACCAATCCCTATATTAGCTATTCTTGAAATTCATCTTCCGTTAAGTGCCTATTTTCAGCTCCTGAGTTAATAGTTGCTTTTAGCAGTTTGGTTGATTTATGCCATTTAAAACAAGTTCCTTTATTAAATATTTTGATTTCTAAAATATCCATGCATACAGTACACCTATAAATCAGGGGTGGGATTCAATTTTTTTACTACCAGTTCTGAGGGTGTGGCTTGGTGGGTATGGCAGGGGAAGGATATTGTAAAATCTCCAGTCAGAGGTGGTATTTGTTGGTTCTCTGAACTACTCAAAATTTCCGCTACCGGTTCTCCAGAACTGGTCAGAACCTGCTGAATACCACCTCTGCTATAAATTATGATTAGCAACATAAAAAATCTTACCATATAAAACTAAAATGAAGCAACCATGGACTGGAAAAAAGAGTTTCAAAGTGACTGAATATTTTATTCACCTCCCCAGTAAATGAAATGAAAAATTGTTTTTGTTGTAATACAGAATATAGATTTTTAAAGTGGCAGATCATTTGTTATTATTAATATTGTGAAGGTTCTTTGTTTTCCAAGGACTGGACATACCACAACTTAGTTTTATTGTAGCACATACAGGCTCCCCAGAACAGGCTGTTGCTCTGAGTCAACTCCTCCCTCCTAAGACTTTGCAAGGTGACGTTGCCGCATGAATATAACTTTAATACAGCCCTATTTAATCTCTTAGTACTCAGTTCAACAAAGTGTCAATATCTTCATAGTAACATGGAAACCTTTGCCTTTGTTTGAATATTCTTGCACTAGTTGGGATGAAATGCTGTTTCAGTGCAATCACTCCTCTTCTAATGGTTTTCAGCCATTGAGTAATAGTTACCTTACCTTCTTGTAATAGCTGTCAAACTTCAGATATTACTTCCTACTTCATTGCCTAATGTCAGGCACAAAGAACCAGGAACAATTGCTGAGTTCAAAGCACTTAAGACTTCATTATTGTTACCTATATGCAAGCATCTGGTCAACTAATGGTCAAAGCTAAATTGGTGTTATTAAATAAGGGTTGGTGAAATTCTCGGAAGACTGGAATATTGGATCTCTTACAGCTGCATAATGATGCCAAATTGATGGCATATTTAATCCCACCTTCCAGCTGCACCTGCTCATCTCATAGACCTGTATTCCATTTGCTATCTCCTTTTCTCTATGTATACCTCTTTCCACACTGTTTTAGCATTTGCTTTTATAACATTAAAAGACTAAGTGAGGTGAGGCTGCCTCTGGAAGCCTCACCCTACTTCGCCTTTCAGCATGTCCTTGAAAACATCAGGACATAGCTCAGTTAGCCAGGAAACTTAACTGGCTTGAGATGTAGGTACAGTTATGAAGGAGTGGATGAATACCTGAGGGAAGGCCAGGCTGGGGGGACAAAGATTATGTGCATGACTGCAACTGCTTTTGAAAAGAGCAGACAGCAACCCAATTTCATTCCATCACAAACATAGAAATAAGTTTGACTTTAATTATTCCCCAAAGTAGAAGCTTACTTCAGTAAATTCACTGGTCTATAAATTTATGGTTCTATGATTCTAAATTTAAACTATTAGAAATTAGCACTGAGATATTTTGAAAATTTAAAATATGTTCAAATTTCAAAAATTGAGTTGGGGTTTTTTTTAATCTTGTTTCAGTCCTATAGTTTCAATGGGCATTTAATATATTTTAGGTTGGATAAGGAAATTCAGAAAGTTTTATTAATACTTAATAAATTTATATTCTCCTTTTAGGCTGATAATTTTTTTCTAGTACCTCAGGGGAGAGAGGTTTCATTGAATTTTGTGTTTGTAGTTTTATTTCTATAAAATGCCCAGAGGTTCTGTGAGTTGAGTGGTCTAATAAATAAATAAACAAACAAGCAAATAAACAATGCAATTTATACCTGAAAATAATTAAAAGCACAATAAATTATTCATATTGAAGATGAATGAGTCAATAAGGCTCCTAATAAGGTTTGGCAAAAGGACCCAGTGAGTAGAGGACATGAATGTTATAGTTAGGAATCAAAACATGAAAAGACAATTTTCTAAGAAATACAAGAAATGATCCTGAAAAAAATGCCGGTGTTCTCAAAAGGATTTCTTCTAAAGAATTTTTTCTTTAAAAAATAATAATTAAAAATTAAAGTGAGTACCTTGTACTGGGTACATCTTTCAAAATAAGATTCCAATCATATGTCTAAAAAGGTGGACATGATGAATATGTTTACTTCATGTGTTTAATGTAATTAAAATGTAAACATGTTTTATTGTTTTATGGCATGGCAGATCACAAGTTATTGGAACTTCTAGCCTGAGTTCTCTGCACTAGGATCTGTTTCAAGACATACTATAACATGGATGAAAAAATTAGTTTCAAATATTTTTCTTACTTCTCTTCAGAAATGCGTGGACTTTAAATGCAGTACTGTTCTTAAAAATACAGGATCTTCTATTTAATTAGCCTTTATTTAAAATACATATTGAGCTTTTCTTTTTCAATAAGCATGTCCTACTTTTAACATGCCATTGATCAGGACAGAAGAAGCAAATTGCGTTCTATCCCTTTAATCACAACTAGGCTATATGTATAGGCTTATAAACCATTCAATAGAAATCAGTTGTAAATAATTTGTATATACTTTTTTTGCAATTAAGATTAAAGAATATAAAGTCTAAAACATGGACAAGTATATAATACAAAACACAGCACCGAAAGGAAAGGAAATGCTGCCTTTATTAATATCTTGATTACTAGATCACTACATTCCCACCCCAAGACTTTTTTGGGAGGAAACAGGTTTTGAAGGATTCCTGCTTTGCCATTATAAAAAATGGTAGGAACCATCAGTTCATGATTAGGCTTCACAGGGGTCCTTTACTAAGGCTTCTAATGAAGAAAGGGATCTTTTGACAATTTGCCCAGACCTAGTCACAGTCGTTTGAGTTTAATAGGTTGTGTTGATTGTTTTCCTGAGAATGTAGAACCCATTATAAAACATAAAAAGGTAGTAGATGGGAGAGAGAAATGACACCTGTGCAACTCCACAACTGAACTAACAATCATTGCTGTCTAATAGGATCTCTGCAGGACCATTCAATCTCCTTCAGAATTACCTAGCTGCACGATTTAGTTGTCAAGCGAAGTCTTCTGCCAGATCTGAATTTTAATTCAGGTGTGAATCTGATAATTAAGATATTGGTTATCTGCAATGGTTTTGTTCTGTCCTCACTACATGTTACTCTGTGTGCAGCTCGACATGCAGCTAAACCTACCTATCCTCCAACACAACAGATCTGAATGTTTTATTGAAAGAACAGGATATAGTGAAACTGGGAGAAAGCAGGGGTGGGATCCAACAGGGTTAACTACCAGTTCGGTCATTTATGAGGTCCGGTGATTTATGATGTGCTTCCCTGCATGCTGCGCGGGGGGTGCCTGTAAATCATCATCAGCATGCTGCATGCAGAGAAGCAGCCTTTGAAAAAGCCCTTTTTTCCTGCTTTTTTAACTGCAGCTGTGTCTCGCATGGCAGCTGAAGTTGAAAAATCAGGAAATAAAGGTCAGGTAAGAGCCCGGGTGAGCGGGTGGGCAAAAACATCAGCAGACATAGAACCGGTTCTATGTCTGCTGCTCTTCAGAGCTACCGGTTCTACGGAGGTGGACAGAACCGGTAGAAACCCACCCCTGGAGGAAAGGAATACATACAATAAGAACCAAATAGAAGACAGGCAGTATTGAGTTACTGCTGAACATACCGTATATACTCGAGTATAAGTTGACCCGAATATAAGCCGAGGCACCCAATTTTACCACAAAAAACTGGGAAAACTTATTAACTCGAGTATAAGTCGAGGGTGGGAAATGCAGCAGCTACTGGTAAATTTCAAAAATAAAAATAGATACTAATAAAATTACATTAATTGAGGCATCAGTAGATTAAATGTTTTTGAATATTTATCTCAAAGAAAAACAGATTAATCAATTTGGGAAATGATCTCACTATCATGAAAGGTTTAATTGATTTTATTTCAAAAATAAAAATAGATACCAATAAAAACTTTCACTAGGACAGTTGAGAATAAGTTTGATGTTCACAATTTCCTCTTTGAAAGAGACCAGTAAATAGGGAACAAGAAGATGAAGAAAAAGAAGTGTGTTTTTTCACACTTTTCACACTGCAGTGAACAAAAATGGCATCATAGGAACAGGCTTATTCTCAGTCCAAAGATTTGTTTCTGATTTCTTCCCTGATTTAAGGGAAATTTGGGGAACGATCTCATATCATAAAAGGTTTAATTGATTCACTAACCCAAAAGATGATGATGATGACAGTGGGAGGCAGGAGTCATTCTCTCCCTTGCAAGAAAAAAGCAAGAGCCGTTCTTATGATCTCTCCCTCTCTCTCTCTCTCCCCGTAATATAGTCAAGCCGATCTGCTTTCGCCACTTTGCACCTTGCAAATGCAAAATCCTGGGGTTTTTGCATTTGCAAGGTGCAAAGCGGCGGGGGGGGGAGCGGTTGTTTGGAAAATAAGATAATGATCTTAAAGTTTATAATGGAAGGGTGAATAGGAAGACTCTCCCCCCCCCCGCCTTCGCTCTCCTCCGCTCCGAAACAGAGAGCAGGGTCTCGTATCTCGCTACTCCCGGAGTGGGACCTTTTTGGAAGGGGCAGAAAGGGAAGGCGAGGACGTGCCAAGTTTTGAGTTGCTTTGGAAAGCACCAGAGCCGGAGGACCGCATGAAGACCCCCCACCCCCACCGCTACAGGCTCTCTTTGGGCCCCCGTGGTCGCGTCTGGACTCCCAAGTGGGTCCCTTTCAATCAGCGGCTCTTTTTTTTTTTGCTCCGATTGGCCCCCACAGCTTTCTTTCCGTTCCTGAGGAGGGAGCCCACGGGGTCTCCTCCTCTCGCCAGCAGGGGGTGAGGGGGACGCCTCCTCCATTATCATCCGGGGAACCGTCCTTTCCCACCCGCAATACGCTTGGCTGCCCAGCCCCACCTGATCGCCCTCCCGGTCCGGGCTTGCTTCCCCCACCTCTCGGTGGAAGTGCCATCCGAGGATACCGAAAGCCCTTCAGGAGCCCTGGGTGGGCGGTTTGGGGCTGAAGGTGGGGAGGGAAGGAGGCCGATCATTTCCTGCCATGATTTTGCCTGGTTTTAATCCTGATCCTTGAGGGCAAAACCGCGTCTGGAAGGGGTTGCGGCATCATCGCTTCCCCCACCCCCTCGGTGGAAGTGCCATCCGAGGATACTGAAAGCCCTTCAGGAGCCCTGGGTGGGCAGTTTGGGGCTGAAGGTGGGGAGGGAGGGAGGCTGATCATTTCCTGCCATGATTTTGCCTGGTTTTAATCCTGATCCTTGAGGGCAAAACCACGTCTGGAAGGGGTTGCGGCATCATCGCTTCCCCCACCCCCTCGGTGGAAGTGCCATCCGAGGATACTGAAAGCCCTTCAGGAGCCCTGGGCAGGCAGTTTGGGGCTGAAGGTGGGGAGGGAGGCTAATCATTTCCTGCTATGATTTTGCCTGGTTTTAATCCTGATCCTTGAGGGCAAAACCACGTCTGGAAGGGGTTGTGACATCATCGCAGGGCTCTTGAAGCTAATCCTGGTTTGTTCGTTCCCGTTCATTGTAGGAGATCATGGCTTGGTCGAGGTTGTGGGGGAGAAAGAGGATCAGGGCTCTCGGGCTGTTTATGTCACTGGAAAAAGTTTAGAAACTCACCCCCGACAATCCACCCCCTCCACGCACACAGACGGACACACTTTCGTCCCACGCAGTCTGTTCCTCCGGTCGGACAGATTCTCGAGCTCCGGAGCCGCCTAAAGTTCCCGTCCTCCTCCTCCCTCCTCCTCTTTTTTTTGACTACTTTTCCTTTCCTTAAACCCCTCCCCAGAGAACTTGCTGCTTTTGCGGAAGAAGAACTCAAAAGCTCGTTTCTGAGCGAAGGGCAGGCAGACTTTTGGCTAAGCAGCTCTCCTCCTCCCAGTTCCTTTTACCGAGCACTACCCCAAAGCGACGCAAAAACTCGTGAGCGGAGCGTCCCCACCAAGTTCACACTCGCACCTTCATTTTTTATTCCAAACTCGGGTGGAAGCGCGGGGGTGGGGATGCGGGGTGCGGCGGGCGAGGGGGTGTTGTTGTTCCAAGACCCTCGTTAGGAAAGCGAGCAACTCACTCCTCGCTTCCAGCCAATAAATCTTGTCCAGAGGAGCGGCAAGAAACGCTCGAGGAAGCTACTTTGCCTCCTTGCTCTTCCAGCCCTTTAGGACACCTCCTAAAGGAAAGGAGAAAATAAAAGACGGTGGGGAGGGAGGGGGGCACAAAGCAGCCCAAACGCGTAGCAGTGGAAGGAAGGCGCGCTGGTGCGAGGAAGGGAGAGAGAGAGAGAGAGAGAGAGAGAGAGAGAGAGAGAGACACACACACACAGAGAGAGAGACAGACAGACAGACAGACACACACACACACACACTCACTTCGCCACTTTGCACCTTGCAAATGCAAAATCCTGGGGTTTTTGCATTTGCAAGGTGCAAAGCGGTGGGGGCGGATCCCGCGTGCTGGAAAGGGCTTGACTGTATTACGGGGAGAGAGAGAGAGAGGGAGAGATCATAAGAACGGCTCTTGCTTTTTTCTTGCAAGGGAGAGAGCCGCCACCACCACCTCCTCCTCCCCCTCCTCCCGAGTGGACTGAAAGCAGCTGGAGCTGAGGAAACGAAGCTGAGTGGAGCTGAAGCAACCTCGGCTCGCGTTGTTTTCTCAGCCTAGAGAAAGGGGAAGGGGGCTCATCTGGACCAAGGGTGAGTCTCCCCCTCAGTTTCCCCTGAAGGATCTTCCGTCGCTTTTGCCTTCTCCCTATATCTTCCCTCTGTTAAAATCCACACACACACACACACACACACTTATTTTCGGTCGGATAGATTTCGTGTCTGAGCATTCTCACATGGCGCTGGGTCAATTTTTTTCAGAGAGTAATCTGACTCGAGTATAAGCCGAGGGCGGTTTTTTCAGCACAAAAAATGGGCTGAAAAACTCGGCTTATACTCGAGTATATACGGTAATTAATAAATACAAGCAATTTAAATCTCACCAGCTCTGTGGGTGGGATATGGGTTTGTTCTGGGATGGCTATGTGCTACAAATTAAGATGGATTCTTCTTTGTGCTTCAGCCTTCTCCAAATGCTAAAGAAAATGGAGTCTGGCTTTCCAGTATGCACTTGTTTGAGAGTGTGGGCTGATGAGTAAAATAGGTTGGATTAGCTTCAAATACTTGATATTTGTCTCTCCAGCCATTAGATGGGGCTAGAGCACAACAGCATATAATATTGTATACTTGTTCCTCCAGCTACTAGATGGAGCTAGAGAACAGCAACAATATATAAAAGTTATATGCTGGGACATGACAGGTTTCTTGATATCTGAAAGTCTTTCACTTCACAACACACACAAATGTTTTAGGATTGCAGATATTAGCAGGATATTATATGGACTCATCTTGAGCTAGATTTATACCAAGGTTCACAGCATATATTTGGGAAAGATCTTCATTTAAATATCAGTATGGTGATGGAGAAATTGGTAGATTTAGCAATGGAGAATCTTCAGATACAGTATATCCTTCTATTTTAGCTATTTGTTTAAAAAGTATAGTTTGCTTGTGGTTCAATTTTGCATGTGTGCCAGGAAAATAAGTTACATAGGTACACTATGTGCAAATGATTATGTGCATTGCTCAAAATCATTTGAGTGGGCAGTATTCAATATTATGAATAAATATCTATGAATAAGGAAAAATCAATTGTATGAATGGTAGTAAGCTTAAAGCATGATAGAGAGAATGGACCGCGCCTTGGTGATAATGATTTTTTTCAGATTGTGAATTATACAAATTTTTAAACGATTATATAATTTCTTTTTTGGGTATATACTTTCCAAAATCTAATTTTGCCAAGTTCTGCCTTAGCTCATGCCTAGAAATTTTTTGGAAATATTTCACTTTTTAGTTTTTTTGGGGGGAGGGGTTTGAATTCTTGGTTTATGGTTATGATCATAACAACTGAGAAGGTACTTTCTGTAGCTTCATTATAATGAACTTCTTCTGGAAAAAGAAAAACCCAATTTTTAGTAAAAGCCTTCATTGTTGTGTTATTGGATCATTTATGCAATATATATTCAACTGATGAATGTTGTTTTTTCAATGAGAAAATGATTAGGCTGATACATGAGCCTGCAGTAATTTAAAGAAAATGGAAAGAAGGAGAGAGAGAAAATTGTGTGACGGTGGCCTTAATTTTCCTCATTTGTTTTTTTTTTTAAGTAGATTAACAATTCTATGCACAAATGACTGATGGCATTACTTTCCTGTTCATATATAATTTTAATTAAAACTTTTAAAAAGAAGGATAAAACTAATACAAACTAATATAAAGTAAAGAAGAAAAGGGAAAAAGAAATAAAGAGAAAGCAAAACTTTTTTAAAAAAGCTAAAGAAAAATAAAGAAGAAAGAAAAAAGATACAAAGCCATGTTTTCCAATTTTCTTCGCCGCAATTATAATTTTATTTTAACCACTCTCTCTATAGTTACATTGTATTTATCTTTTTTCTATAATATATTCTGTCGAATCATCAAAGTCATAAATCACAAGGGGTTTTTTTCACACAAAAAGTCCATAAGAAGTTTCCAAACATTAATACACGTAGATAATGTCTTTTCTTTAATCAAAGAAGTTAGTTTATTCATGAAGATCTGTCAATTTCACCAGCCATTCCTCCTTAATGGACCATGTCAAATCTTCCCATTTCTTTGCATATAATAATCTCACACACTACTCTAATCATGTATTGAAAGAATCTCCCGTGGCTTGTTTTCTATCAGTCCTAAAAGGAAAAGTTCTGTTTCAACTGAATATTTATCTTTAAAATCCTCTGTATCAATATAAGCCCTTGAATCCATTTTTAAAGTTATTTTTACATGTCCACCAAGCATTATAAAATGTCCCTTTATGTTTTTCACAGTTCCAAAATAAATTTATAAATTCTATAGAATGTCTCTGATGATAGGTAGTCCTCAATTTACAAGTGCAATTAAGCACAAAATGTCCATGTTAAATCATTTAAGTGAATTTTGACATTTAAGTGAATTTTGCCCCATTTTATGATCATTCTTGCCTCAGTTGTTAAGTGAATCAATGCAGTTGTTTAGTGCCATAGTTGTTAAGTGAATCTGCCTTCTCCATTGACTTTGCTTGTCAGAAGAATGTAAACGATGATCCCATGACTCAGGGATATGGCAACCTTCATAAATAAGAATCAGTAGTTAAGTGTCTAGATTTTGATCACATCACCTTAGGGACACTACTACAGTCGTGTGAAAAATGGTCATGTCATTTTTTCAATTCTGTTTTAACTTTGAGTGGTTGCTAAATGAACTATTGTAAGTTGAGGACTAGCTGTGAATTATTTGGTAAAAATGTTTTCTTTCCTGTTCAAGATAATATTTTATGTTTCCGAGAAAAGTACAGAGGTTCATGCAGCTGCTGAAAATGACCAGAACAGGCTATAAAAAGAATAAAAATAAATACAAGCTTAGAAGATTGAAATTTTGATTGCAGATATATAGATGATAGCTTCTCTAAGTGCATGATACAGAGAATTCAATTTCCATTAAGTTTATTTAGATTTGGAGGGAATTTCCAAGGACAAACAAGAGAATGAACTGCCATAATATTCAACATTTCAAAACCAAGATGGATCAAGTGGATTTATCAGGATGAGGCTCAAGATAGGTAATATGCAAAATAGTAGGAAGCTCCATAGCTAACTGTGCAATTTAAGTTTCTGATTAAAATTATTCCATCCTTCATAACAAATTGTATCCTAATCCTCCAAATCTCTATCACCTTCAGTCCAATGCATCTTCAGCCCATTTCATTTCCTTTGTTTCCAGGCAGATAATATTTAATCTACTATTACCTGATCAAGATCCAGCATAGTCACCATTCCTTTTTATAATATATGTCCTCTTTTCTATAGATCTCTTCCTTCTGTAACCAGGAGAACTTCTATCATAAAGCAGCCAAATTAGAAAGCCAATTGTAAAACTAGGATTGAGGCTTACATACAAAGTAATGCCATGGTAGCACAGTGGTTAGAAGGTAGTATTGCAGGCTAATTCTACCAACTGTCAGGAGTTAAATTCTCTAGCCTCAAGGTTGGCTCAGCCTTCCATCCTTCCAGGGTCGGTAAAATGAAGGTTCAGATTGTTGGGGGCAATATGCTGACTCTGTAAACTGCTCAGAGTAGGCTGTAAAGCACTGCGAAGTGGTATATAAGTCTAAATGCTATTGCTATTGCTAGAGAGGCCATTTAAATCTATTAGTTTCACCAAAGCAGCCATATATGGTTAGCCACTCATTCATCACACACACTTATTCCTTTTACTAAAAAGATTCTGTTTTTGGAAAATATGCAGTAGGTAATCCATCATCCACTTCATGAAACTATTTTATCTTACAGAGGTGTGTGACTCTACTTTGCTTTGATGGGACATTTCAATGGTCATGCAATTATCTCTGGGGTGCAGTTTCATGGGCTCTGCAACAAATTTATCCATTAAGTTTTCATTCTCACTCCACACATACAATACTTGAAACAGATCAAGCGTCTCAAAACATTTTGACTATTCTATCCATATGAAATAATCCAACTGTAGAACAAAGCCTTTCCTTTCCTTTGTTTCTCACTCTGGCATCCCAAGAATAGATGGGGTAGGAGTCAGTGCTAACTCTCCTTCTTAGTTGTGGAAAAGATAACCTAAAAATAGATGGGGTAGGAGTCAGTGCTAACTCTCCTTCTTAGTTGTGGAAAAGATAACCTAAAAAAATAATTCTTAAAAGACTTCTATTTCTTGTGATTAAAATGTTCCTCTTTGTCGAACCTACATGTCTACCATATCTTTCTTAGGCTAGATCAGTGTACTTTTTTTTGACACAGGTGGTCCTGAGTTCAATAAATTATCATCCAAACTAAACTCCCAAGTATAAGATGCCAATTAGGTCCTTTTCTACTCCCTACCTAATGCTTTAACTAAGCCTGTTCCCTGACTTCCAACTACCAGAGTCTCTAATGAGAGCATATCCCATCCCTCAGTAAACACACTTCTCCCTATAACTAGATAAACAGTTCAGTTTTGTCACTTGCATTCAAAAATAGTAGCCACACCTATATCTATAAATTTACACCATTACATAAACACATGAAAAAGCATTACAGAATTATAGCTGTTGAACTCAGGATACGAATCCTCACATTTCTTAGAGGCTTATTTGGAGAATGCAAATCTCTATCAGGCTTAGTCAGGATTTTCTTTAGTAAAATCCCAGATACATTCACAATTTCAGTCTCATGAACTATTTTCCAATCTCTTCCTCTTAATTCTGCTCTTTTTTTCTTGCAGAAGACTGTTGTCACCTCACTAGCTCTTTAACCGTTCCAATCCATAGCCACCATACATCCATGATGTGTAGGCTCATCTACCTGACTTGTACCCAGCAGTGGGATCCGACAGGGTTAACTACTGGTTCAGTGATTTACGAGGTTCGGTGATTTACGATGTGCTTCCCTACACGCTGCACACAGGCGCCTGTAAATCGTCATCAGCATGCTGTATGCAGAGAAGCAGCCTTTCAAAAAGCACTTTTTTCCTGCTTTTTAAACTGCAGCTGTGCCTCACATGGCAGCTGAAGTTGAAAAATCAGGAAATAAAGGTCAGGTAAGAGCCCGGGCAGGCGGGTGGGAAAAAACATCAGCAGACATAGAATCGGCTCTGTGTCTGCTGCTCTTCAGAGCTACTGGTTCTATAGAGGTGGACAGAACCGATAGAAACCTACCCCTGCTTGTACCTACCTTTTTGTTCTTGTTGTTGTTATTCTGCCTTGCAACTGGATTGCTTTGTTCTTTTTGTCTTCTTGGCTCTGATTCCTAAGTAATTGTTCTCTCAAATTAAAGCATGTTTCTCAACTTTGCCATCTTTAAGATGTATTGACTTCAATTCCCAGAATTTTTCAACCAGCAATGTTTCTCAATCACAGCAACTTCAAGTTATGTGGATAGCTGGGGAATTCTGGGAGTAGAAGTCCACATATTTTCAAGTTATTGAAGTTCAGAAACAGCTTTACAATTTTCTTTCTTTCACAATTGAGTATTCTGGCTTTCTGTAAATATCTGGTTCCTTGTCATCTGCTCAGGATGCCTTAATACACCAATCACTTCCTTTTCTTACCAGGTTATTGTTTCTAGGCTTGGTCTCTCTAGGTCAAGTCAGCCTGACAAGTTGAGTCCATAGCTTTGCTCTTGCCTCTAAATCAGAACTCTTGCACCCACAATTCCATATATTGTATATCCTTTCCCAAATTCAAAGCTTTGTTTTTTTCCCTCACAACTCTTTTAGAATGCGAACATCTTCCTTTGAAAAGCTCCTATTTTGGATTTCTTTATAAGTTCCACTCCTCTTCTAAAAAGCTATCCATTTCCTTTTGTGATCCAATTATCTTGCTTCTCCTTTCATTTTTTTCATTTGAGACCTCTGTCCTACATTCCACTAATTGCAAAACCTGGTATCCAGGTTTCCAACAGCCAGCCAAATTATTTCCTTGCTTATTGTAACAAACTTTCCCCAGTTTACACCACTTTCACTTTTTTAATATTTACATTCATTCACATTCATTTGGTTATACTTTGGTTAAAAAAACAAACCTGTCATTTCACTCTGACATGATTTTTCTTTCTTTCCATTTTGTCTGATTCTCAGAGATTGCCTAGAGAAGTCCTTATAGTTATTTTCAGCAAGGTTTTTCAAAGTGTTTTGCCATTAACTCTTTCCTTGGTTGAGATAAAGGTCACCCAACTGGCTTTGTGCCATAACTAAAACCAGAATTCACAATTTCTGGTTTCTAGCTTGGTGCCCTAACCATTATACTAAATTGGCTCTCCTATGAATAATATTTCAGGATACAATTAAATGCTGTAAATCTGCATTTAAATGCACTTGAAGCTCAATTTAAAGAGAGGGTGCACTCACAAAAAAAAAATCTCAATTTATTGGCTCAACCACTACAGAAATACATACAGTTTTAGAGGACTCCACAACTTAATATGGATAGGCATGTGCCAGTGGACAGAGTACACACACCTCCTATGAGTTCAACAGCCACTTCAGCTTATTTCAGTGAACTACTTGCAATAGTAATCTTTAAATTTAGAACTACAACTGCATTCACAGTTGGTCAATCAGTTGCAGTAATCTATTCTTCACTCTTCAATAGCAAAATCCATATCAGTTCTTCAGCCCTGAACCAAATGCTAAAGTAAGGGCTCTTTTGCCTAGCACTGAATCCCTTATATCAAAGCATCCATCAGGAGATCACCTGTCACTGCTATTGTCCTGGCTAAACTGGAAACTGTTTAAATCTTCAGTTCAATCCCACAATAGGCCAGAAATACAAAATGAAGTGGAATAGCTTGGAACAAAAAAGCAACACTACTAAGGACTTCCAGTCATGGAGATATTGATGTAAAACATGCAGTATACTGTTCCAAGTAGAGTAATCTTTTGCAAAATTAGTGATGTCAAATCCAATAGGTTTAATGTATACAAATACTTTTTTAAATGGTTGATAAATAATTTACCTGTGTAAATTATTTGATGGTATTTGGCAGATGTAATATGCCTGAAGAAAAGCACATTTGCTGTTCCTTTCTTGGCATTAAGTCTGTTCCTTTGGGATTTCATGTTACTGAGATTTCATGGCTGGTAAATAAAGGAACCAAGGCAACAAATCCCATAAACAGAATATTTAAGAACTATTTTTTGCATGTAATGATATTCTTTTGAACTGATAGACCTAGATGATATTTGATTGACAACATCAATCCTTTACATCTGGGCAGCCATTCACTGTAGCATTTTGAATTAGATTTTCATTTAATACTGATAAGATGGGATATTTATATAGTTTTTCAAATGGAACCATTATTTGCACAGTCTTGCATATCTTGATTATGATTTCTACTTATTTTATATGCATAAAAATTCATTCAGCCAGCTTGCAATCTTTCCAAAGGAGAATGAACAAAATATATGCTTTTACCCACTGTTTTCTTTTTCTGTGGTTAGCTGTTACATTGAAAAATGAAAACTATTTAAAAAGCTCTGTCAACAACTCAAATGCATTATACATAATATACACACATAATTGTAACAAAGAAGCTAGCAGCTGTGTACTCAGCTTTAAACAGGAGTTTCTTTTTGGAATGAATATCATTTATATCAAATTTACAGATGTGTTGCCTTCCCTCCAAGGCAGTTTCAAATTATTTTGCTCATCTCTTTTGATTTCATTATGACAGCCTTATGTAGAAAGCATACATAAGAAGTGCAAAGGTAAACAACAAGAAAACAAGAAAACAAGCATGGAATAATGTCTAGAATGTCTAGAAATAATAAACCAATAAATTAATGTTTAGGTTTATTCATCTTGAAATTTAGGTGAAATAGTTTTATTCTGAATTGTGAAGATCTATGATGTAGAGGCTCTTAAGCAACTCACTGGTCTCTTTAAACCTTTGAAAATAGTAGGAGGAAGGGCAGGATCCTATCTAAACCTAAGGTTTATTAAGTAGATTCCTTTAACATTTTTTTTTTTGTATTTCATTGATCAAACTCCTTCTCTCAAAGTTGCAAACTTCCTCCTTATGTATATTTTTCAAAAAGATCAAATAGCTGTTCTGCAAATGATTTATGCAGGTAAAAAAACAATTGAACATAATAATAGCATAGCATAGCATAGCATAGAATTCTTTATTGGACAAGTGAGATTGGATACACAAGGAATTTGTCTTGGTGCAAATACTCTCAGTGTACATAAAAGAAAAGATACATTCATCAAGAGTCAAGAATCATAAGGTACAACACTTAATGATAGTCATAGGGTACAATAAGCAATCAAATCACACTAGGAAACAGTCAATAAAAATAAGATTTTTTGTTTTGTTTTTTTTAAGAAAAACCAGTTAATGATTCAGATAATGTTATTATTACATGTGTTTTGGCCTTCCACTAAGAAAACTAGTTTGGAATAAATCTGGAATCCATGATGGACCTAAGGTCTTTTCAGCAGTTCCAATATCAAAGGTAGTTATAAAGTTTCCACACATGAAATTTATCTGTTGAATTCATGAGTATTCTTGGTCCACATTTGGAATCAGTTTTAAATAAAATAACCCGATATAAATTTTGGCCATAACACTAAAACCTAAAGAGTAAATCAGCTCCTTTTATAGGAAACTGATCAGCCAAACAACCAGTCAGAAGAGAGTATTTTCCCACGCCAACAGAGGGCCAGAATGAGAACTTCAACTGACAATTATAACTATATACAGTACGTAACACTTTGCTTTAAAACAATAATAAAATAAAAACTTAACCTTAACCCTCGACCTATTTGTAGAGGTTATGAATGATTTGGTTTGTTGTCTGCCCTAAAACTCTTAGTAAGACTTTTAATTTTCTATGCCAGGAATATCCTGGAAGAAAGAATGCGAATGTATGAACCATCTCTACCTCTGATACTAACCCTGTCATTCATCACAAGGCAGAGGGTGATTTTCTACAGCTGGGAACAGCCGGCTTTGATGAATGGTTTAAAACTGTGATCTCCAGGATTTTCAATTGCATTGAAGCCTCACTGGAGTGATAACACTTAACTAAATATATACTTAGGAAAACTTAAAAGCTTATATATTATTTGAGAGGATCTTATTAAAATTATGCTGCTTAAAAAGTCTATTTTATCTAAATGGCTCTATAACGTATTTCTTTGTAGAACAATCAGAACTTTTCACATCTATTCTTAATATTAGCCAGCTTTATGTCAAACAACAATTAATATGTCAAATTATTTTTATTCCATTGCATGTTAAATGCATTTTTTAAAATTTTCGTATCCTTTCAAAATTAGAGAAAATTCTCTAATTAGCAAAAATTATTTCTAGACGAATTTCCAAATTCTCTGCTTCCTAAAATTTTTTATAGAACATTTTGATTCCCATCATATATGAATCTCTGAAACAAAGGAAGGTGAAAGTTTGGCCTAATATAAATTTTTCCATGTTATTTTACTTGCCAACTCCTTAAAGCAATTCTAGATTGGGTCTATTTTGTACCAATAGGCAAATAAGTGCAAATGAAAGCAGTTTGCAAGCCATTCCAATTCTTAAACTAAAATTAAGAAAATGGGAAATAATTGACTGAATTCCCAGGGAAGAAGGAGAGCAAATTAAGGAAGCAATAAAAGAAGCATTTATTTTTCTATGCCATCTGTTCTCAGACTCATCTCATCCCCACCTTCCACCCATCTCTTTAGTTAACTTTAAAGCATTGTGATAGTTTCTGAACTGCTGGGTTCTTTGTTTAATATGAAAAATTTATGCGCTAACTCCATTACAATGTCTTAGAAGACTAAGTATTTGGAATAGCAGTCAGAACCTTTTCACTCAAGAGGAAAACATTTTGGATCCCTTGAAATGACCCGTTCCACTGTATCATGCAAGCTGCACCCCAAATATGTGATCTGTGGAATAGATGTCTGTCTGAGTATGACCAGCAGCATGATGTTCAGCATGGTCTTAAGGGAGGGGCCATTACCTTGCAGCCTTACTCCCGAGTCACACATGCTGCTGCAGCTGCTCTTTCCTTTGAGCAGCCCTGCGTGCACGTGCACTGGGCACAGGCTCCTCGAAGACCTCTTCATCACTGCTGCCAGCCTCCACAATCTCTGAAAGCAACATTCCACTCCCTGGTGGTCCTGGCCCCATCCCTGCATCACATGCAGACCCTTATCTGAGTCCTCGCTCTCCAGGACCTCAGCAGTCCGCACCTGCTGCTGGCAAACCACAACAACTGTAAATAAATTACAGTGCAAAAACCTGGTCTGTGTGTAATAATAGTTTCTTGCTTAGCTAATTCTTGGTGAACTCCTTCACTCACTTGAGAGACAGAGAAAGGGAAACTACAACTGTAAACTGGACATCTTTTTCTGAGTAAATTTGGTACCAGAATCTACAAAGTATTCTGACTGACAATGGGAAAAGGATGTTTCTTTAAAAAAAACATGAGTTACAAGTACCTAATTTGGTGTATGACAATTTCCCCAACTTTCTATGGATGAATTGTTAAATCTTCTCAGGCATATTTATTCTTGAAAGAGCAACTGATGAAAATTGCCTCTCACCCTGATTAAACAGACCTTTCTGGATCTAAATTTGTGTTAATAAATATTAATTTGCATTTTTACCGGAAATCAAATTTCACCGTGTGTTTAATTATGCATCTTTACTCCCTTATAATTGTTATTTTATAGACATTTCTTATTTTGTGTGTGTGTGTGTATGTTTGTTTGTTTGTTTTGTTATTGCACAAAGAATGCAGCCATTTTTAGATTCATTTTGCCAACTATTATCTGTTTAAGTAATAACTCTTTAATTGATGCTATTTATGAAGTCAATTTTTTTCTTGCAAAAAAGATAAAAAGGAATCTGATAATTTAATTTACACACTTGGACTTAGTAACTTTTGGCATCTTTTCTTTTTCTCTTTTTGAGCTTTTTGTAACTTTTGGAATCTATCAACTATTTATCATCTCTCTTTCTCTCTTTCTCACCTCATCTGTCTCTGTTTGTCTATCCCTCTGTGGTGGTCTCCCATGGAAAGAATGAAACACAGGCTGGTGTACTTGGGATGGGAGCCCAAAGCAAATTCTAGTGCTCCCTTTTATTGAGAATTTTGTACATAGTAAGCATTCACATTGTGGATTAAAATAATTACACAGAATTGTTTATAGTTGTCTGAGCTGCTTAAATGTTTCTGGTGTTTGCTTTTAATTTCCTTGCTTTATCTCAGTGACCCTTAGGCAGACATGTATGTATAAGGTCTTAGACTAATCATTACCCAATACTGAAGTCAAAGTTTATTCCCACATCTCCCTGTTTTAGTTTTTTGATGATCGTGGATGCCTCAGTAGCTTTTTGCCATCTGCAACAACAGTTCTCCTTCCATAGGCTTCACCCGACACATTCCTAAAAATCCAGGGAGACATTGGATACAACAGCATACACAAAGAGAAAGTATAAAAAGCAATATCACTCCAACAACTAGGTGATGAATCCATGAACCATCTGGCAACCAGGACCAAAGTGCAGACCACACGTCCAGTCCCTCGTCCTCTGATTGTAATGAATTCTCATTCAGGGTTTGTTCCATATGCTGTATAGTAGCTGTAATGTTTGGAGAATAATCAGAGATATACATGCAACAATGTGTATGAATCACAGCACAAACTCCCCCTTGCGCATCCAAAATAGTGTCCACCGCATATCTGGTTTGCAGGACAAAGTCAAGGATTTTTCCTTGCTCTTCTTCAAGCAGCTTTAGAGTTTTAATGGTGTCTTTAAACATAGTAACTGTCAAATTGTTTAAACGATGCAAATCTCTATTGTTCATCATGACTCCTAAAGGAGGAATAACTCCCCTTGATATCTGTGTCCAGTAGTCATGATTCAAAACAGAGTTTACTTCCGTTGTGGAACGCACATTGCGGATATGAGCAGTCCCCAAAGATTTTAAAATGACATGAGATGGGATTACTTTCCCAAAGGTGCAGACTCCTTTCCATCGTGCTGGCATGCGATCATAGGCCATCTGTCCACACAGCAACCATAGATTTGCTCCCAGGAGATGACCAACCATATTTGGTTCAGCATAGATTAATTGTGCAAAGGATTCCATTAACATAGCCAAATAAGTGGGTGGTGGTGCGTATTTCCCATTTGCACATTTGGGCAGCTGGTTTTCTCTCGTGGTGGGACAACATGTGGCAGGGATAAATGGACACCCATTTTCATTGATCAAAGATATGATATCAAATTTAGAAATATTATGTACAAAGTAAGTGAGATTTTTAGTTTTCATGTCATCCGGATAAACCCGACTTCCATTGCCAATAATAATTGTTTTGTTACAAAATGGATATGTTCCCAAGTAAGTCATATTCTCTACTGTCTCATTGTGGGTCCAGCAGATACCCGCCACCTCTTGGATTCAGCTTCCAAGATGCAATGTATTTATGTTACATGTAGTCCAACTGTTAGACCACATCCCTGAACAACCATAGCATTGTCCCTTATACCAGTCACCATCGGCCAGAGGTACTGCAACCATTGGAAGCCCTGATGTTTTGTGAGTTGGCATGTGCATACATAGCCAACAATCAGTTTTATTATGAAGGTTTGCTAGCTTCCCCATGTCCTGGATCAACGTGTTTCTTTTCCATTCCCCCAAATCCATCCCCTTGCACCTTTGGCTGATGATAAGGACGCACACAGTGAGCAGGAACCCAAACAACTGTCCCCTCATCTTCAACAGCAGCGTATCCTCGGCCCCAAGTTATCAGCGGGACAGGTTCTTTCCATGTTGGATCTGGTCGTCTCTTATACCAAACTTTCGGTCTTGGCGCACCTGCAGAAGGGGAGGAAGCAAAATGCCTACTGGCTGCCGTAGCAGCGGGAGATCCTGTCACGTTTAAAAAATTTAAAGTGTATAAGGTAATATTAAGAATGTTTTATATGTAAGGCAAGCCAAATTGTAACGCTCCTGTTAAGCCTGGGTTTCCCAACCAGGGTTAGGGAGACAAGCTAAACAGAATGTGCAGCGTTAGTCAGATAGGCACACAGATAAATGAGTGAGCTAAGCTTGTATGTTTATTAACATACAGTAAAAATAACAGATACGCTTGTGCTATCAAAAATATAGTTTATTCCATTATGAGTTCATAGCATAGTCAAAATAACAGTCCAATAGTCATGTATCATTTAGTCAGTCCATTCAGGGATATTCAGTTAGCAAAGTCCGTGCAGAATATCCTATGTCAGTTCACTTACAAATCAGTCCTTTGTTTATCTCTCCCGTTCGAGCAATGCAGTCTTGATTCCAAGCAGGAATCAGAGATCATCAAAGCCAGAGAGAGAGCAAGCTGCAGTCTTGCTTCTTTTAAAGTGCTTTCACAACCACTCCCTTAATTACTTTCTTATATTTAAAGCTGCAGACACTTTAACATATAAACTATGATTACATATTTATTATTTTACCTAAACCAGTTAGGGTAAACAATGTTATCCCTAACATTCTCCCCTTTTAGGAAATAATAATAAATATAACTATTTACATCTTTAAATCATATTTGTTACAACTCTCTTTAAACTTAATTACTCCTTGAGCTCTTGTAAATTGGTCTGCAATGTTTTCTTCTGTCATGCAGTATTCCAATTTAATTAGCCCATTCTTTACAGATTCTCTAACATTTAAGTATCTTAAATCAGTATGCTTTGATCTAGTTTTAACAGCAATACTAGTAGCTAACTTTATAGCTGCTTGGTTATCCTCGTACACAATAATGGAATCTTTTACAGTTATACCCATGTCTAATAATAACTGTTTGTACAAAATCAAGTCAGTGCATAATAATGACAGACATGAAAATTCCGCTTCCATCGTGGACAAGTTGATATGCTGTTGTCTGATTGACCTCCATCCTATTAGTGTCTTACCAAATAATATAGCCATCCCAGATGTTGATTTTCTTGTGTTTATATCAGTTGCAAAACTTGCATCTGCATAGGCACTAAGACTCAAATCACCCTTTGGTTCTATATACAATGCATGGTTCATTGTTCCTTTAAGATATCTTAAAATTCTCTTTAATGATTGCCAATGACATTGATGTGGATCTGAATTAAAACGTGCCAACTGATTAACACTATAAGCTATATCTGGCCTAGACCAATTGCTTATATATAATAAGCTGCCAATCAAAGATTGATATATTGACTTATCAAATTTGGGACTTTGATCATCAGTTTGGGAAACTTCCTGACTGATTGGAGTCTTTGCCGGTTTACAAAGTTCCATTTTAAACATTTTAATTAATTGGCAAATTTTATCTTCTTGAGATATCTTAAAACCATTTTTTGTTTTGTTAATTGTCAATCCTAGATACTTTTTAATTTCACCTAAATGCTTTAATTTTATCTTTTTGGCTAATAATGATATAATCTCATTAGCTTCATTATTAGTCTTAGTTATCAAAGCAATATCATCTGTAAATAATAACAATAATGACACCGTTCCATTATTTTCTCTTTTAAACACACATGGATCTGCTAAACCAGATTTAAAACCTATATTGTTTAACTCTTTCACAATATATTGGTTCCACTCAAACCCAGATTGTTTCAACCTGTAAAGACTCTTTTTGAGTTTCCAACAATTATTACTATTTAATTTATTGTCTTTTATACCTACTGGTTTTCTTAAATATATAGTGTGCTGCAATGGTGAATGTAGATAAGCAGTTTCTACATCTAAATGATTAATGACATAATTTTTCTTAGCTGCCCACACTAATGCTGCTCTTAAAGATGTTGCTTTAAGGCTTGCAGCAAAAACTTCATCGTAATCAGATGCAGTTTGATTAAATCCTTGAGCTACTAACCTAGCCTTATGGGTAACAGTCCCATCATTTCCAGTTTTTACTTTAAATATCCATTTGCACCCAATGGATTTTTCTCCTGGAGGTAATTTAGCATCTTCATATACTTTCATTACCTTTAATGAATTTAGTTCTTTTTCCATTGCCTTTTGCCAATTCTCCTGATCCTTAGCAGGATACATCCTAAGTTCATCTATACTGGTTGGAACTTTAGTTACTTGGCAAACTATACTTGCTTGATACCTATCAGGTGGTCTAGTTACACATGTAGTACGTCTAGGTATTACAGGACTTACAGGTGGACTTTCATTTATTAACTCTTCTTGATTATCTAATTCTTCCTGATCAACTGTTTCCTCTTGTTCTGGTCCTATTTGCTCTTCGTGGACTTCTTCTTTAATTGAACTCTTCTTATAACTAGTCTGATCTTTCTGCCTTTTGTAGGGTTCAATAATTACTTCGTTATTTAAATCTTGCTCTAATCTATTCCATCCTACATGTTCTAGGAATTTAGCACTAGCACTGGTGTAAACTCGAGATGTACCTGGTTCCCAGAATCTATAAGATCTATGATTAGATGTATATCCTACAAAAAATAATCTTTTAGCTCTATGCTGTCCTTTTTGGCTAAGTTGTGAAGGGATATGCACCCATGCTGGTGCTCCAAATGTGTGCATGTAACTTAAATCAGGTTTTGTACCATGCCACAGTGTGAATGGTAATTCACCTGTTGTTGAATTAACAACATTATTTAATATATGATTACCACACATTATTGCTTCTCCCCATAAATTGTCAGGTAATCCTGAATCAGACATCATAGTTCGTGTCATTGATTGTAATGTTTGGCCTCTTCTCTCTATAAAGGCATTTTGTTGTGGCCTATATGGTGCAGACATTTTATGTTGAATACCTAACATTCTTAGTCTGTTCTGGAATTTATTATTTGTAAATTCTGTACCATTATCTGTTATAAGAGTTACTAATTTCTTTTTAGTTTTCCTTTCTGCAAATTTAATCCAATTAAAGAGATTTTGATACGTTTCAGTTTTGCTTTTCATTAAATAGCAAAACCCATATCTAGAATAATGGTCCATTATACTTAGTATGTAACGAGCTCCTCCTACACTTGGTTTTTTCGGACCTAATAAATCTGCAAATACTACTTCTAAAGGCTCTTTAGTAGTAAATCCATCAACTCTATTAGCCGGTGTGACTCTGGCTTTGCTTTGATTACAGGCATTATATTGCAAATACTTATTACAAGGTTTCAAACTTATTCCCTTTGATAATTCAACAGTTTTCTTAAGCATTTTAAAATTTAAATGCCCTAGCCTTCGATGTAACAAGTGAATACATTCATCATGAGGTTTCATATTTTCATAAACCATGTTACCCACCTTTAAACCATCATCATTTAACACATATAATTCACCTCTTAAAGATGCAGTAATTTTCTTATCTTCTTTTTCAATTATGAAGTTATCTCCTTTAAAAGTAACTACATATCCTAGTTTAACCAAAATTCTAACTGAAATTAAATTAAACTTAAGTTGTGGTACATATAACATTTTTACATTCTCTTTTATAAAAGAACAATATGCTATACCTTGACCTTTAGCTTTCAGTTTCCAGCCATTGGCTAACGATATCTGCTGTGTACCCTGGGACATTTTAATAAAATTTTTGTTATCATTTGTTATACAGTGGGATGCTCCACTGTCAACCACCCATAAATTATTTTTTACAGCTTCGTTACTATACATGGCTAACTCTAATTTTTTTTTTTTTTTTTTGATAACTTTTAGTATTCTGGCAAGCGTTCTGGCACTTTGCCTTTTTACAAAATCTTGCCAAATGTCCTCTTCCTCCACAATTAAAGCACTTTTTAATTGCATATGCAGTAGGAGATTCATTATCTTCTTTTTGAGGTTGCTGCCTCCTTAATTCATCTCTTTCAAGCCTTCTTCTGGCCTCTTCAATCAATCTGCCAGTTATATCAGTTAAAGTTAGACTTTCCTTTGACAATATTTCAAGGGAAGTTACGTAGTTGTCATAACTTTCATCAAGGGAAGATAGAATTATGTAGACTTGGTGTAGTTCAGAGAAAATAAGCTCTTTCTCGTGCAGTTCTTGAAAAATGCTTTGTATAGTTTTCAAATGACTCAGCATATCACCATTCGTCTGGAGATGCGTACTGAAAAGCTTCCGTGTTAGATTTATGTGAGCACCAACATTATCTCGAACATAAATCCTCTTCAGCTTCTGCCAACACCCAACAGCCGTTTTCTCTCCGTGGATATAAACAAGTTGCTGATCAGTTAAGGTTAACCCAATTATGCAAATAGCTTATTGATTTTTATGCATAAATTCTTCTATCTTTAGTATATCTTCATCATCCTCTGCATCCCATTCTTCTACGTTTGGTGGATTTTCAATTATGTTCCACAAACCTTCTCTTCGTAGAAGTAGACTACATTTCATTGACCATGATACATAGTTTGTTCCATCCAACTTGGATATAAGGGACAAACTTTGTAAATTGACTTGTGCCATGTTTTCTTTGTATGGATATAAAACTATAATTAATAAAACACAGCTGTCTGTTTACTGTAATGTATAACAACACAAACTCTCACTTTTACATAAATCTGTTTTATCCTAGTTAAACTGACTTTGCAGCCTCTGGGCCCATAACCAGTGTTAAGCCTGGGTTTCCCAACCAGGGTTAGGGAGACAAGCTAAACAGAATGTGCAGCGTTAGTCAGATAGGCACACAGATAAATGAGTGAGCTAAGCTTGTATGTTTATTAACATACAGTAAAAATAACAGATACGCTTGTGCTATCAAAAATATAGTTTATTCCATTATGAGTTCATAGCATAGTCAAAATAACAGTCCAATAGTCATGTATCATTTAGTCAGTCCATTCAGGGATATTCAGTTAGCAAAGTCCGTGCAGAATATCCTATGTCAGTTCACTTACAAATCAGTCCTTTGTTTCTCTCCCGTTCGAGCAATGCAGTCTTGATTCCAAGCAGGAATCAGAGATCATCAAAGCCAGAGAGAGAGCAAGCTGCAGTCTTGCTTCTTTTAAAGTGCTTTCACAACCACTCCCTTAATTACTTTCTTATATTTAAAGCTGCAGACACTTTAACATATAAACTATGATTACATATTTATTATTTTACCTAAACCAGTTAGGGTAAACAATGTTATCCCTAACAGCTCCCATTGGTTGAAGGATGGAGTTGACAGCTTTCAAATCATATGTCTTAATTGTAGCTGCTCAGCTACCAATTGATGTAAAGCTGTAAGCTTTTCTTTTGGAAGTGGCCATTGGTCAATCCAGACTGGATTGTAATTTTGTTGTAATTGTAATTTTTCCATTATCCAATCACAATTTTTGTGCGAAATTGTGACAGCAAATCTCTACCCCACAAGTTTATATGCAGGGGCAACACAAGAGGTTGAATCCTTGCAGTCTCACCAGTTTCTCTATGCAATGCCTTAAACGAACATACACTATTTCTTGCAAACTGCATACCACCCACTCCACTAACAGCCGGAGAGTC
Source organism: Hydrophis major (assembly GCA_033807585.1). Taxonomy (NCBI): domain Eukaryota; kingdom Metazoa; phylum Chordata; class Lepidosauria; order Squamata; family Elapidae; genus Hydrophis; species Hydrophis major. The sequence continues at coordinate 301,175,207 of CM066329.1, read as the reverse complement.
TTCAAGTGCCCATTCATTTGGCCATTCATTTTGGCGTATCACAGAGACATCTGCTCCGGAATCTATAAGGCCAGAAAATGATTTTCCCTGAATTTCAATTGTCATTTTTGGTTGGTCTGTAGTCAAATTTTTTGTCAGCGCTAGCAATTCTGCAGCAACTGGAGAACTGGCCCCATAGATTTGGTCTGGCGTATACAGCCCCCCCCCCAAATACCTTCCCCTAGTGATAGCTTCCCTTTGGTATTCTGAGTCAAAAACCACATACTGAGTAGAGCTCAATATCATTCCCATTAAATCTTTCCAGTCACTAGGAATCATGCGTGAGGTAGCCAAACTTGTCAGGAGCCCCTTTGTAAAAGGACTTTGAATACCATAATCTTTAACTGTTTTTTTAATTTCCCTAAGAACTGCTAAAGGAATCGGAACCCATTCAGTCTGCAGATTGCCTTGAGCATCCACTTGCCTATTGACTGGAAACAAATTCATCTGGGGAATCTCATCAGGCTCTAATTTCCCCTCATTGAAAGCCTGATGCATCGTTGCTTGAGTTTTTCCCATTTTTGGTTGGATTTTATCATCCACAGGCATAGGCGCTGTTGGAAATGATAAAGCACACTCTAGTTTTGGGGTAGGAGGGTACAATACAATTCCTTTGGAGGAGGAGGTTCTACTAAAGTTTTTAAAAGAGGTTGTTGCTGGGTCTCTAAAGCAGTCGTAACAACCTTCCAATATATCAAAATTTCAGCTGTTGCCCGTGGCTCTTCATGAAGGATAGTTCCAATTCTCCTCCATGTTTCTAACTTTAAAGAGCCTTTCTCTGGATACCAGGGACATTGCCGCCAGATCTCTTGCAGCAGCTCTCTCACAGTATCTTTTGAAAGAACTATTTGCTCCCCCCCCAGAGGGTTTAAAGATAAAGAAGTTTGTCCTGACTAACTTCAGCAGCTCACTAACATGCCGTTCCTGTGGTTGAGAGCGTTTTCCCCCCATGTTCCCTGAAAAAATCCTATTGTCCAGCAATAGTTAAGTACGTACTTTACCTATTCCAGGCGAGGAAACACGGAGGTCCGGACATGTACCACCTGCAGTGGATCATGTCGGGGTCACCACTTGTGGTGGTCTCCCATGGAAAGAATGAGACACAGGCTGGTGTACTTGGGATGGGAGCCCAGAGCAAATTCTAGTGCTCCCTTTTATTGAGAATTTTGTACATAGTAAGCATTCACATTGTGGATTAAAATAATTACACAGAATTGTTTATAGTTGTCTGAGCTGCTTAAATGTTTCTGGTGTTTGCTTTTAATTTCCTTGCTTTATCTCAGTGACCCTTAGGCAGACATGTATGTATAAGGTCTTAGACTAATCATTACCCAATACTGAAGTCAAAGTTTATTCCCACATCCCTCTATCCATCTCTCTCTCTGTGTGTCTCTCTGTCTCTGTCTCTCTTTCATCATCTCTCTCTCTTTCTATCTCTGTATCTGATATCTATAAAGTTAAGTAATCTCCCATTTCAGGACAAATCAGGCTGCCACTATGGATATCAAACCAACCCATCACAGAATTTTTTTGAAGTCAAATATTTATAGAAGTTTATAATTTACAGAGTCACAAGTATCCATCTTTCTAAGTTTTCATTCTATTCCATCTTTCATTTTATTCTATTCTATCTTTGCTCAAAAACTGGGTGCACAAATATGTATGTTTCTGAAATTTGGATGCAATAATAAATTCAGTTTTATTTTTTAAAAACAAACAGAATTATATGTAATGTTTAACAATTGAACAAAATATGTAAACCCAATTTAACATAGTAAAACTTTGATCTCAGAATACACTCACCACTTGAAAGCAGTTTGATGTTAGATAGTCTATTCTAACTGGTTGTTTGGTTGTTTGGCTGATCAGGTTCCTATAAAAGGAGCTGTGTCAGCCAGGGAGTTCAGTTTGCTTCACAATTAGTATTGAATAAAGAACTGTTAGAAATCACTCTAGCCTCACCTCCATTCTTCGACCAGAACTTAACACAAAGGATAAAAAGAGAACACTATTCACTTCATAGAAGCCTCATAACTTGCCAACTGAAAACTTACATTACTGATGTTAAAGAGATTCATATCCAAGAATAAAAAAATAAGTTAGAAGCATATGACAGCATTCTGTCTAATCCCCATTGCCCTTTTTTGCTGGGACTCTGGCTAATACAAAAAATAGGAGTAATCCCCCTCCAGAATCACTGAGAGAGAAATACAATTTTAAAAAAATGATGATCTACATCTTACAATGTAAGAAGTCAAAGTGTTCTCATATCAATCAAGCCAGAAAAAGTATTTCTATGTGTAGTGAATGAATAAATGTGTAATAAAGTTATCTAGAGTTTGAAGTCAAGTGCAGGGTTCTGGCCCTGCACTTCTGATTGGCTGTTAAATGGCGAGATCAGATTGGTCCGTTCAGGAGAGTCTGATTGGCCGTTAATGAGCCATTCTCATTGGTCAACGGAGCTAGTGCTCCCAGGTTTTCATTGGTTGAATAGTTAATAAATTGCCTATATAAGGAAGGCTATAGTAGCCATCGAGTTTGAGCTGTCACACCATGTAAATAAAGAGTTGAAGTTCACTGTTTCACCGGCTCGTCTCCATTCTTCGCACCCATGCTTCACACTTAACACTATGTATTAAATTAGACAGGGGAGTTTATAAATTGAAGAGATATTGAGATTAAAACATTTAAATTAAGATTATAAGCACAAAGGTGCTCTTAATCAAGCTTCATTCTCGATGGCAAAATCTATGCTAGTTTTCTAATCTAGTTTTCTTGGCAATGTGTCAGAAACTATTGAATTTCTTCCACAATGATTTTAATTTCCCAGTCTAACAACAGTCCTGAAATGCACAGTTCTTCTTCAAGAGCTAACCTGATTAGTTTTCAAGATTAGCCAAATTCATCCAGGACAATTACACATTTTCAGGCTAACTGAGAAATTAGAGAGTCAGTTCGATTTATTACAAATAAATCATTGTTTTTATTGGCTTAATATGACTCGTGAATAAGTTGTATGGGTACTTCATAGTTCTTGAAGGCATAAAAATCTTCCTTAAAAGATCATTAGGGAGCATATTTTGATCTCATAAATGAAGTCACTGTCTTCTAATCGGTATATATATTATTAAGACTGGGAGGCACTTGTTTTCCCAAATTTGCATTTTTTTTCCTTCCTCTTCTTACTATATAGATTAATTTACAAGAGCATAAATTTTAGAGAAAGGAATTGATCTGTCTTTCATGTATTCAGTGACTCATACTGACTGTTGGTAAAGCAAAGCACTTGTCGAAGATCACTATTGATTTAAGCAACATCTATTGCTGCAACACTTCAGAACAAATTTCCAATTGCTCAGAATCACTCAGTTGATTTTGACTATACATTATTAGATTTGCTGCTTCTTGTATATTTGCTGAACAACTTTCTGTCAAAGATTAAATTCACATTTGAAAAACACCACTCTCTTGCACTCTCTCTAAGCAGCAATAGAAATTCCCAGTCATATTTTTCCAGCCTTTGTTGCATGCCCAAATGACATTCTAGCCCAGTTTAGTCAATTTTAATGCTCTCAAACAGCATTTATGATGCCAAAACCATTCAGCAGCAAAAATCAAGCAGTGATATACTTTGACACCAGCAACTAAATTTGCATGCTTATAGCTATTTTCCAGAATCATAAATAAGAAATGCCTTTTGTCCTAGGCTTCTACTGGAACACAAAGAAAGGTTCTTTAGTGGAGTTCAAATAAGTTCTAAAAGATGGATTGAACAACATTGTCTTAGCATTAGGAAGAATAATTGGATGCCTGCTGTGATGCCAGATGTTATTGCAGAGAATGTTTACTACTAAACTCCAGGGACAGTTCAAGTCCTGGATTCAATACTTATGCATGAATTCCATTGGATCACATAATAGTAAAGTTATACTGCAATGTCCATTGACCTTGAACTTCATTAAAGATACAACTATAATCTGTAATTCAGGTAATGCTTTCTTTTGAGAGTGCGGGTTTGATTGAAAATACTGTAGAAAGCACAAAGAAACTTGCAACTATGCATTCCTGAAGCAAACATCAAGACTCCAATTGCTTACAGGTAATCCACAACTTATGACTGGTTGCTTACTCACTGTTCAAAGTTCTAACAGATCTCTACTAGGATACTTATGACTCAGATCTGAAGTTCCAACTGTTGCCCCCCCCCCTCCCCATCACATTACCACATTTTCAGGTGCTTGGCAAATAGGACACATTTATGGCCATTTGCAGCATCCCACAGTCACCTGACCACATTTTACAATGGATTTGCCAAAAAACAGCATTTACTTCTGACTTTAGCAAAACTGGTCCAGAGCAAACCATCAGTTTGCTTAATAACTGTGGTGTTTGCTTAATGATTGCCACTAAAAAGTACATAAAATTGAGTCAAACATATGGGTGACCTGCTTTATGGTTGTTGCAAATTATTACTATGATGGATGGGTTCCATTACAAGACAATCTGTATTCTGTTGGTTCTATGTATCACATGTTCACTACCTCACTGACTAAACTGTTCCAAAACATATCAAAGGAAGCCTTTGGGACCAAACTCCAAAGGTAAATTTAGTTTAGAAATACCTTGAGCTTAGTGCCATTTTTAAAGTTCCCGATTATCTGTTAGTCAATTAGTCAATTAAATGATGCTGCTATGTCAAAGAGTGGGAAGATAATGTTATTTAAGAATTCATTAGGTAGATCTATTTCTGATTCAATAAAATGCAAACTCATTTAAAAGAGAACTAGCGATAGGAACATGACAGTTAAATGTAACTTCCAGTACATGATTGAATTGGGAGTTCTTGGTATAAACTGGAATTTCTACACACTAAACATAGGACAGGTAGAGAGGTGGTATTCAGCAGGTTCTGACCAATTCTGGAGAACCAGTAGCATAAATTTTGAGTAGTTCAGAGAACCGGCAATAACCTTCCTCCAAGAGTGGGATGCGAATGGAGATTTTACAGTATCGTTCCCCTGCCACACCCAACAAGCCATGCCATGCCCAACAAGCCACACCCACAGAACCAGTAGTAAAAAAAAATTGAATCTTATCACTGGACAGCTGATTATGTAAACATCCAAAATACCACAACAGTGTGCAAATAAGGTAAGACAGAAAGTGTGGAATAAAACATAAAACAGAGATAAAAAGTTGCACTACAAGTTCATCCATCTTTGTAATCTATTATAAGCAGAACAGTATTTTTTTAATTTAAAAATGTTCACAAATTCAAGCTGAGCAAAACCCTTCTTTCTATTACTCTTTCTTAAATGTGAATCTATGATCAAAAATGCAAGTGTAACATCTTATTTGCTTCTTATATGATCAAATATTTTTGTTCAGGCCACACATTTTTAACAAACCATATTCAGCTTCTGTATGTACCTCTCCATGTCATCATCTTTCTTTCCCTTCTAATGTTCCCCCTTAACATTGGCAGCTGATCTGACTTCTATGAATATTAAAAGAACCAAAGCATTTAAATTCTCAAAGGGTTCAGTCAGGCTTTACTAAACACAATACAGCTTCTAGAATGAAAGGCCTATACAGGTAGCTGCTCAATCTGGCATGTTTAATTGACAACCCATTCTTTGGTTGACAGTCAGTTTCTTTGTCTTTTTGTTTAAAGTACAATAATTGGAATAAAATGAAAAAAGAACATAATAATATTTCTGTATTATACAAGTCCTAGGTTAACTATTTCAGTTCTCAGAGCTAAAACCAACATATTCTTTTACATTCTCAAACAGTATTTTGGTATCTATTTAAATATAGCGTGGTATATATATTTTCATAATTCTACCTTTGGAATTGTTAAAAAGCAATAAAAATATGGGTATAAATTTGACAAAGTGATATTTAAATACATATAAGTAAATAAAAATGTGCAATTCAATTGTATGCCTCAAATCACAATATATACTGAACTCTTTAGTCATTTATGAAACATTTATGACAATCTACATCTAATTTCTATAAATTTCAAAAATAATCCATTCACCAATGACATCTGCAGTGGTGGCAAAACAGGCAACGTGATAGCTGCAGTAGTGGATTTTTAAGCCCCAACTCTTTTCTACATTTTTGTAGATGTCAAACACACATGTAAAGGCCTGGGATTTTGATGATGAGTCTTCAGATACCAACATACCTGATCTGAATACTTTTCCCCACTGCACTTAATTATACTGATTGCATGTATAAATGCAACCCACATTTACTCACAATCCTCCCAGCTTCCATTATAGATAAGTTATCAATATGTTAATAAAAATATCACCTCACCTTGGCTCATTAAGCCAAGGAAGAGATAATCTTACACTTTTCAGGTGTACCAAGACTTTATTTAACTTTTTCCACTTGGCTCAGGGCAAGACCTTCAGGAAAGAATAGCAAAACCACCCTCCAGTTCATTTGATTATGAATTCCTCTGAACAGCTAAATGTATCAAATTAATACAATTACAGTTGATTTTACTTTACACTTCCATTCCATCTTATCCTCTTTCCAACTTTTATAATATAATAATGCCTCTGTTTCTGAAAGGTCTGGTTGACATCTTATTGCCATTTAGAGTGCTAAATACAGCCCATTTCCCCTGAATCATTCAGAGAAAAAGATATAATTACCATATATATAATAGTTATGCCATGCTCCCACATATAAGGTTTACATGTAATTGCTTCCTTCCTTGAGTAGTAGAAATTATTCTGTTTTTACATACATTCTGGGTGGTGTTACATTGATCTCCTGAATGATCAATGTGGCTTATTTCCATTGAAATTCATTATTTCAGTGCATTTTTGTGCATTTCTGTTAAAATCTGTGAGTGAGATATTCATATGCTGCTTTTGTAAGCATCTGTTAGAAATTAAAAGCCTTCTTGAAAAATGGAGAAAAATGGAACAAATAGTGGATTAGTCTCATCATTTCATTGGAATGCCAAATCATTCCATATTCAAAACTTTTTCTCAGTTCTTATTCATCTCTCTCATATTTGACCTATCCCCTATTCTTTGAAGTTTTGCCAATTCAGCATGTCTTTTTTGCAGTTCAGATTTAATTTATTAAGCAAAGGTAATGGCCTGTATTATGCCATCAATCTCATCATTTTCCTAAATGAAAACATAAGCATAACAAATATAGTGACAATTATACTTAACTTGTTCTTATCAAGTATTATCAGACCTTTATTCCACATTATAACATCAGGATACAAAGAATGTTGAATAAAATTATTTCAGGAATAGCTATAATTCAGAGGCTTTCTGTGTGGAAGATCCCATGTCTCATAACTGATATCAAATGATGTCCCATGTTTGATATTTGATATCCCATCTTTGATATTTCTAATTTAAACTCTTCAGATATCAAATAATGGAGAATATCTCAGCTAAAAAGCCCAGACTGATCAGAATACTTTGAGAGGTAAGCAACTAGTTTGGTCATGATTTGAAGCAATAGCCTATGATTTCTTCAGGCATATCTATACTTTTTAGTGTTGTGTTTCTTAATGATGAATGGGAATGACCTTGGGAGATAGGAGGGAAAGCCATAGACTGGGCCACCAACATACCTCAGCCCATAGAAAAAGGTAATGGTATTGTTAAGTACAGTCAGTGGGTCCCATTGAGAGGCGAGGCTCAAGTAGTGAAACAACAGCTCTTTATTAAGGAAGCAGATTCTGAGACGAAAACCCTAGCCACGGCTAGGCAGCCTATGACAGACTTTTGAGCTTGCCACGCTTGGTTTTACCCAATCGCAGCAAACCATATGCGAACCAATCAGGATTGCTTTGTATCATCCAATCATGGCTCTTCCGGACCAATAAGAATGCAGGCCTACAAGCCTGCTAGTATGGAACACCCCTCCCCTCTTGGTTCCATCCAAGGGACGGGGTCACGTAGTCACGCAAGTAGGCGGGTCTTCGTTCCTGCCTACTAGACTTGCGCAGTTCACAATGTCTCTGATCGCCGTCGGGTTCTGACGGGCTCCTCTTTGCTCTCAAGCTACTCGATGGAACTGCCTGGAAGGGTGAGCCGGTCCTATAGCTGCGACTCCCACTTGGTGATTCTGGTTCGGTTGAGTTGTTTGTTCTGTTGCTCCCACCTGGGTTCTCTGGGCTGGTAGAGCTTGTCCGGCTGCTACTTCCAGGCAAAGTACCCATCTGCCACGAATCCCTTCTGGTTGGTAAGTATTGTTGGTTTAATGTTTGGTTTTTATTTAATGTGTGTGGGGGTTGTTCTGCTTGCGCAGGTGTCAGTTCTTTTTCAGAGTTTGAGGTTCCACCCCCCTCTGATTTCTTGGTTAGCGTCTATGAGGGGAGAAGTGGCCAGCCTGGATCTTAGCTGGTCAATATGTCGTTTCCACGACCTACCATCGGTGGTCTCGAGCCAGTAGGAGCGGGGGCCTGTGATTTGGGTGATTTTTGCAGGGAGCCAAAGTGGGTCCCCCGTAAAGTTTTTGGCAAAAACAGTGTCTCCTACTTTGAAGGCATGGTGCTTGCTGCTGGAGCCAAGGGGTTTTTCCGGGGTGTAAGCAGGGTGCAGGCAGTCCAGAGGTGACCTGAGTCTTCTGCCCTTTAGCAGTTCTGCTGGGATTTTGTTGGTAGTGGTGTTCGGTGTGATGTATTGTATTAGAAGCATTTTGGTGACTTTCTCGTGGATGTCACCCTGTTCCATTTTTTGAAGAGTTTTTTTTGTAAATTGAACCATGCATTCAGCTCTGCCATTCGCCGCCAGGTGAGCTGGCGATGTCAATGCGTGTCAGATGCCATGGTCTGCCAAGTATTGTTCAAAAGTCAAGGCGGTAAATTGTGGGCCATTGTCAGATACTATAACATCTGGCAGACCATGCGTGCGAAAAGTCTATTTAATTTCTTGATGACAGCTTCCATGGTGGTTGTCTTCATTTTGCTCACTTCAAGCCAATTTGAGTAGGCATCAACAGTGGTTAAGAAGGTATGCCCCTTGGTCAGCCCTGCAAAGTCAAGATGGATGCACGACCAAGGGCCTCTGGGTGTCTCCCATTCTAATGGTGGGGCTTTTGGGGGAGCCGAGCGAGTCTCTTGGCATCTGTTACAAACGGCGACCCAGGTTTCAATTTGCTTGTCCATGCCTGGCCACCAAGCATAGCTCCTGGCCAGGGCTTTCATACGTACAATGCCAGGGTGCCCTTCATGCAGCAAGTCTAAAACTTTTTTTTGTAGTGTCTCCGGTATTACTACCTGGTCTCCCCACAACACGCAACCCCTTTGTGAAAAGAGTTCAGTTTTCTGGTTTTTAAATGGTTTAAAAAGTTCGTTTTGTTCGTTTTCTGGCCATCCCCTCTCCACCCAGCTGAGAACTCGCGCCAAGCATTTGTCCTTTCTAGTTTCGTGGGCAATGTCTTGTGCGGTTAATGGTGGCATGGGTATCGTTTCAATTTGCAAAATCGGTAATGTGGGTGCTGGATCATCTTGCAAGTCTGGCAAGGGGGAGTGGCTTAACGCATCAGCGTGTGAAATAGTCTTGCCCGGGCGATGTATTAATCGGTAATTATAAGCGGCAAGAAATTCAGACCATCTTGTCATTCTAGGTGACAGGATGTGTGGAGTGGGTTTGTTACCCACCAATATGCCAAGTAGGGGCTTATGGTCTATAATAATGGAAAATGTCCTACCATAAACCGAACATTCCACTTCGCATGGTAATTTCACTCATCGGAACCCCCACTTACAACTTAGCCAAATGGCTTCTCCAACACCTCAAACATTTAATTGCAAACTCAGAACACAGTATTACAAATGCATACACCTTTCTTGAACGAATCAAAGAAATACAAATAAAACCAGATGAATGCATGGTATCCTTTGATGTTATATCACTTTTTCCATCGATCCCTCTTGAACATGCCAAAAATATAATTAAACAACAATTAGAAGAAAAACCCATCAATATCCCCACTGACAGAGTAATGGAGCTAATCACCCTTTGCCTAACCAACTACTGTCAATTTAACAATAAATTCTACCTCCAGAAAAAAGGCACACCAATGGGCTCCCCTATTTCAGGTTTCATAGCTGAAATAGTGTTACAAGATCTAGAAAAATCCGTTTTTACAAATCTCAAACCAAAACTATGGCTTCGATATGTGGATGACACATTTGTCATTGTCAAACGCACTGAATTATAACAACTACACAAAGCAATCAACTCAATACACCCAGATATACAATTTACACGAGAAGAAATGAATAATACTCAACTATCATTTCTAGATGTCAACTTAAAACTTCTTGAAAATGGCAAATTACAAACAAGCGTATACAGAAAGAAAACAAATGCTGACATTATACTCCACTACAGAAGCAACCACCCTACCACACACAAAAGAAGCTGCATCTCAACACTCTTCAAACGAGCCTACACTTATTGCCAAAATAAAAAAACACGAAAAGAAGAACTAAACTTTCTATACAACCTCTTCATAACCAATGGATACCCAAAAAGCTTCATCAAAGACTGCCTAAGACACAAACCACATAAACAAACAGACACAAACAACAAAAACCCACAAAACCCACCTAAATGGTACTCACTTCCATATATACATGGTGTATCAGAAATCATATCAAGACACTTACAACCATTTAACATCAATATAGCACATAAACCAACAACTTCATTAAGAAAAACACTCATATCAGGTAAAGACAAATTACCAATCACCTCAATGAAAAACGTTATATATGAAATACCATGCAAAACATGCCCCCAAAAATACATTGGCCAAACTGGAAAACAACTCCACGAAAGAATACATGAACACACATTAGCAGTTAAAAGAAGAGACCCACTATCTCAAATAGCAACACACAGTATAGAGCACAATCATTGCTTCAACTGGGATGCAACCAAAATAATTGGCACAGGCAAAACACGTTATGCACGCGAATTTATTGAAGCATGGCATACTGGCACCAATTGCATTAATCGCCACAAAGACATTGACCCCAACTATCAAAGTTTACGTGATAATTGGATGAACAACATCAAAAAACAACCCAGCTCGCACCCAAAACAACTGACAAGCCAATCACGCGATTGATGCCCGCGCTGCCAATCTATAGAACGCTGACACCAACGACAGAAACAACGACCAAAGCTCCTTCCCTGACACATCTCCAACTAACTGTTCACTGAAGACGGACTTGAGATAACAAATCCGAAAATTCTGAACAAAAATAAAAACTTTTTCCCGAAGAGCAATCTCCTTTTCTTCTGAATATATATATATATATGAAGAAATATCTTGTTCTGCAAAAGTTTGTTATTATAATCTAACAATAAAGATAAAATTAGTACAACTGGTGGTGGTGCTTCTTTTCTGGATTACTTTTACTGATGAAAGAGATTTTTTTTTCTTTTAACAAGTTACTGGTAAAATGGTGGAAGGCTGGTGTTTTTTTTCTTCTTTTCGTTTTACAACTTCAATAATGGAACTATAAAAGAATGATATCCTCCCTCCTTCTCATATAAAATTGACAGTGTCCCCTTCTATGTCCAGGAGCTAGTCAAAACAATAACATTTGTTTTCTTCAGTTTTTACTAAGCTACCAATGGATGCATCAGGTTGGAACATGTCAGCTACAAGGGGAAATCAAAAGGATGCGTTCACACTAAAGTTCCCTCAATGGAAATTACATATCTTCAGAGTTCTTCTTTCAGAAAGGAGAGCAAGCGGTACTTGTTTCCCTAGTGGGAAAGGTATGGAAGCAAGAGAATTGGTTTTCAATTATCTATAAATATATTTATAATTGCTTCTTGTACCCTCCATGTTATCTGAATTGTGCACTGTTAAAGGTAAAGGTTCCCCTCACACATTCGTGCTAGTCATTTCCAGTTCTAGGGGGCAGTGCTCATCTCCGTTACAAAGCCAAAGAGCCAGTGCTGTCCAAAGACCTCTCCGTGGTCATGTGGCTGGCATGACTAAATGCCAAAGGCGCATGAAATGCTGTTACCTTCCCATCAAAGTGGTCCCCTATTTTTCTCCTTGGATTTATACATGCTTTCGAACTGCTAGGTTAGCAGAAGCTGGGACAAGTAATGGAAGCTCACTCCATTACATGGTGCTCAGTATTTGAACCACCGAACTACTGACCTTTCTGATTGACAAGCTCAGTGTCTTAGCTACTGAGCCACCGCGTCCCTCTTGTACACTGTTAGGAATCTCTTAATCTGTGACAGGTATAATATGTAATGTATCTATTCTGGGTACTTCATTCATTTTGTCAAACACCACAAATAATGGACCATCTTTATTCTTTCATCTTGATATCTGTCAGATGGCACAATTACTCGTGAATGACTATACATTGAATTTTGTGTACAAACAAAGGAGTTTGATGATTACATTTTAGAACATGCAAATGGAACTAAAGTTGACTTTACTACTGGTATTACAAAGGAATTTTTAACTGTAATGAACATACATTTAAAATATAATAATGTTCTTTGGTTATTATTGATGAGACCTTGTAAAACAAAATTCCCGTTTCTACGTGAATAGATCAGTGAATCTAACTAAATCCAATAGCTTGTGCTGATGCAGCCAGCAAATGCATCTCTGTATTTGTGTGAGAAAGCAAAGCATGCAAGTGTGTGGAGTTTGTGTATGCAAAAAGAATGGTTACCTAATTTTCATGACTTTGGTTACATAACAATAAAAACATTTAAAATGGAAGTTTCTAAAGTTCTGTTGCATTTTCAAGTTCCTCTCTGTTTTCAAGTTCCTCTTTTAGAACAAGGATGGCATCAGAATCATCCTACAGCTTTTGCACTGAGCTTTAAATATGCCACAGGTCATGAAAAAAAGGACTGACTGAATGAATCATTTGCATCCATTATTAGGAACTTAACACATGTTATTATGCAGCACTGTGTGTTTTGAGAAGCCCAAGCTGATTGTTCGGCTATTATAAGCACCTACTTTTCTTCCCAGAGAATAACAAAATCAGTATCCAATTTGATGAAACTGAATGAGAATTTTATTCATGCTTGGTTGAAATTCTTTTCAGACAAGGAATGCATTGGTCACTTTAAAAAGCATGTAGAATGTTTTATGTGTGTCTTTCTATCACACACACACACAAAATTACAGAGAAACTTCTTCAGAGGCAGAAACTAATTGATGCATTAATTGATTGGATTTTTACCCTGGTACATTCTAATCAGGCTTCAGTAGCTCACAAATAAAATGGAGACAATACTAAAACAATACAAATAACCTGAAATATATAATACATACAGTACATTATTCACCCATTCAGCCTCATGACTCAAATACAGAATAGCTCAATCTTCAACTTTTTCTGGACAGTGATCAGACAGTGACCAGATCATAACAAAGGGAGAATAGTAATAACTTCCAAATCTAGATGTACAAACAATTGCTCCAAAGTAAAGACAACTTCTAACATCACTACCAACAACTACAAAACTGCGATCACTTGGGACAAGCCTATGATCACCATGGAGGCTGTGAATTCTTGCATTCTATTTGATTTGATGATCCTTCAGTTCATGCTTTATGATTGAAAATTATAGCATTTGCAATTTGTGGCACTTCTAAGCAACAATCTGGAAGGGCAGAAATGACTTCGGGCCAGTGGGAAGAATAGCTGTTTTGGCAAAGGCATATAAGAAGGGAGAAATTTTAAATCATGAGGAAGTAAATTCTGTAATGGGTCCCTGGAACCCCGTCAAAGCATACTGTTAGTGGCAAGGACTGATTCTTCCACTTTCTTTATTGGAATCCATGACCAAATATAGTTGTCACTGTCCAGGAAAACTTAGTTTCACCCTAAACAATTTGAATTCAATAACTCTATCATTCACATCCCCAAAGACATTTTCAAGCTCATGGTATTAGATTAATAATAATAATAGGACAGAAGCAAGTTGTGCATTCTTCTCCCCATTGGCATCCTTGAGTTCAGGGGTGGACAAACTACGGCCCGCGGGTCACAGACGGCCCGTTGGTCTGTCCAATCCAGCCTGCCCCTGAAAAAAAATTGCTGCACGTGGCGTATTGCCCTGTGCCGCATGGCCCCCAAAGCTGCAAAACAGTGCAGAGTGCTCTCGGGGTAGGAAAGAAAAGAAGAATTTTGCAAAGGCCTCGGCTGAGAGTTTGAAATCACCTTTGAGTGCGACCTCTCCGAAGGTGAGTCCCCGCCGATCCCCCTTTTTTTTCCGGGGCTTCCAGGCTTAAACTTTGCAAAGGCAAAGTTTGCAGGCAGGAGTGTCTTCCCGCCGAGGAAAGGGAAGGGTTCCGCCGGGTGGGTGGGTGGGCAGGCTGCTTGGAGAAGGCGACCCGGCGGCACTCCGGGTTTCCCCTCCGCCACGCGGTGCAAAGTTTAAGCCTGGAAGCCCTTTAGGCTTCCTTTTAACTCATGGGCACTCACGCCTGGCCCGAGCCATGCGGCGGAGGGAAGCCTGGAGCGCGGCTGGGTCACCTCCTCCAAGCAGCCTGCCCACCTGCCTGCTGGGCGGAACCCTTCCCTTTCCTCGGCGGGAAGACGCTCCCGCCTGCAAACTTTGTCTGTGCAAAGTTTAAACCTGGAAGCCCTTTTGGCTTCCTTTGAACTCGCGGGTGCTCGCGCCTGGCCCCGAGGTGCGCGGCGGAGGGAAACCCGGAGCGCCACCTGGTCACCTCCTCCAAGCAGCCCGCCCACCCGCTGGGCTTCCCTCTGCCGCATGGCTTGGGGCCAGGCACGAGCGCCCGCGAGTTAAAAGGAAGCCAAAAAGGCTTCCAGGCTTAAACTTTCCCCAGGCAAAGTTTTCAGGCAGGAGTGTCTTCCCGCCGAGGAAAGGGAAGGGTTCCGCCCGGTGGGCGGTTGGGCAAGCTGCTTGGAGGAGGCGACCCAGCGGCGCTCTGGGTTTCCCCTCCGCCGCACTGTGCAAAATTTAAGCCTGGAAGCCCTTTCGGCTTCCTTTTAACTCGTGGGCGCTCGCGCCCAGCCCCGAGCCGCCCGGAGTGCCACTGGGTCGCCTCCTCCAAGCAGCTCCCCGCCCGCCGGGCAGAACCCTTCCCGTTCATCCCTTGGGTGTCTGCCTTGTTCCTCTCTCAGTCGCTCTCTCGCTCCTCCACCAGCCCAGAAAAGAAAGAGAAAAAGAGGCAAATAGTTATTATTCTCAGCCGAAACAACCAGAAACGAAGGCAGGCAGGCGGGCAGGCAGAACGGAACACTGGATTGAACTGTGGGCGGCTGTGTGGGGGTGAACGGGCACTTCGGAGGAGCTGCGCTGGCAGGAAGCCACCCTGCCGGCTTCTTTGAAGCAGTTTCTTCCTGGGCTGGTGGAGGAGCCCAAACCCTCCCCACCATAAAAACAGATTTATTTCTCCCCTTTATTATTCTATCTTTATGGGGGGCCGTCTTGGCAAGCCTAACCTGTCTTCAACAAACAGACCTTAAATCATTAATCGCATACTCCTCAGTTAGCCATATAGGCTTAGTGATTGCTGCAGTCTCCATTCAAACACAATGAGCCCTAGCAGGAGCTATAACCATAATAATTGCCCACGGCTTCACATCATCAGTCCTTTTCTGCCTAGCAAATACCACCTATGAACGCACCCAAACCCGTATTATAGTCCTTTCCCGCGGGTTCCACAACATCTTACCAATAACCACAGCCTGATGACTTTTAACCTCGCTTATAAACATCGCCACCCCACCAAGCATGAACTTCACAAGTGAACTTCTAATAGTATCCGCCCTATTCAACTGATGCCCGACAACAATTATCCTATTTGGGTTAATTATACTTATCACAGCCTCATATACACTACACATATTTCTATCAACACAAACAGGCACGCACACAATTAACACCCACACCCAACCCGCACACTCACGAGAACATCTGCTACTACTTCTCCACATCGCCCCATTAATGTTAATATCATTAAAACCAGAACTAATCATATAGTGTGTGTAATTTAAAAAAAATACCAAGCTGTGACCTTGACAATAGGAAACACCCTCGCACACCGGAGGGGGTTACAAGACCTGCTAACTCTTTAATCTGGTACTAAAACCCAGCCCCCTCTACCAAAGGATAGCAGTATTCCACTGGTCTTAGGCACCACAACCCTTGGTGCAAATCCAAGTGGTAGAAACATGACTCTTATTGTTCCTACAATCACCACAGCCATTATCATCTCTACCATAATTACTATTTTATTGCCAATACACACTAACAGTATAAAAATTAAACTTATACTAATATTCCTTTCTAGTCTGACCCTTTTAAACATAGCACTAAACAATGAAGAATTAACCATATCCTCACCACCCATTATTATTACACCAACAGAGAACATCTGTATCTCATTAACACTAGACATAATATCAATAATATTCATCCCAATTACTATTTTTATCACTTGGTCTATTTCTGAGTTTTCAACATGATATATAGCCCCTGACCCAAACATTAACAAATTTATTAAGTATTTATCAATATTTTTAATCGCAATACTAATCATTATTTCAGCAAATAACATATACCAACTTTTCATCGGCTGAGAGGCCGTCGGCATCATATCCTTCCTATTAATTAGTTGGTGATGCGGCCGATCTGATGCAAACACATCAGCCCTACAGGCCATCATCTATAACCGAATCGGCGACATCGGTCTTATCTTAACTACAGCCTGACTTATAACAACATCATCAATCAACCTACAAGAAATCATAATCTCATATAACATAACCTTTATCCCTATAATGGGTCTACTAGCTGCAGCAACTGGCAAATCCGCACAATTCTCCTTACACCCCTGACTCCCCTCAGCCATAGAAGGGCCCACACCAGTCTCTGCCCTATTACACTCAAGCACAATGGTTGTCGCAGGCGTATTCCTTCTTATCCGTTTTAACCCAATATTACAAAATAAGGCCGTCATAACCTTTTGCCTGATCCTCGGGGCAACAACTACAGTTTTTGCTGCCGCCTCAGCAATCACTCAGTATGATATCAAAAAAATCATTGCATTATCTACCACTAGTCAACTAGGCCTAATAATAACTATAGTCGGATTAAACCAACCATCATTAGCCTTCCTGCATATAATTATTCACTCCTTCTTTAAAGCCTTATTATTTCTATGCTCTGGGTCTTTTATTCACAGCCTAAAAAACGAACAAGATGTACGAAAAATAGGAGGACTTTTCCGCCCCGCCCCAATAACATCATCCTTCCTAGTCATCGCCAACCTTTCACTTATGGGCATTCCATTTCTCTCTGGTTTCTACTCCAAAGACACCATCATTGAAACTATAATAAATTCACACACTAACTCATGAGCATTAGTTACCACACTTACTGCTACAACCTTTTCCGCCATGTATAGTACACGAATCACCTTATTAACACTAACCGATTACCCACGAACCAAAAATAATCCCCACGTAGAATCAAAGAAAATCGCTAGCCCTATGACTCGACTAGCTATTATATCTATCACTGCAGGCACTACAACTAAGCTTACAACACTACAAAACACCGCTATAAACACAATGCTAATATCAACAAAACTTACAGCCCTAGCCGCCACACTAATTGGAATTATGGTATCAAATGACCACCTCCTTTTCACTAAACAATTACCACCAAAAAAACCAACTACACTAATTACATTTTTCAACCAATTAGCCTTCTTTAATATTCCGCACCGAGCTATTCCAATAGCCACATTAAAATTTAGCCAAAAAATCTCTACAGAATTAATAGATCTCTGATTTTTAGAAGTTTGAGGACCAAAAGGTCTATCAGACACACTAAAACCAATAATTCGCCTTTCAACACAACAAAACAATATAATAAAAAATTATATAATTACATTCACCACCACGCTTATACTCTCACTGATAATTCTTTTATTCTAAAAGGACGTAAACCCGCCAGACGATTCCAACTCAAAACAATTAAAATAGAAAATAACACCACCAATAATCCCCAAGCACAAATTAATAAACCAACGCCACCTAGACAATAAAGAACCCCTCCCCCATTCACTTCTAAACATAACAAACCCTCTCAATTGGGGTGGCTTAATAAACCACCCAAACCACCTCATATATAAGCTATACAAACAACAAAAAATACAACGATGTGCTTCAACCCATTAACCTTAAAAATACTCCCCTCATCTTTCTCAACACTAATACAATAACCAAACACCACAATTAAACCACCTAAGTACACAATATATATTACTAGGGCAACAAACGTACGACCCCATAAAACCATTAACACACAACAAAAAAAAGAAACCCCTATAAGAGCAATTACCCCCTGATATGGGGCTACAGCTATGCCAAGGGACACAACACTAAAAACTATGAACACCAGAATAAGGCCAAACAAATAATTTATTATAAACATAATTTTTGCTCATTAGAGTCTTGCGGCCTGAAAAACCACCGTTGTATATCAACTACAAAAACATGCCCAACCAACGCACTCTGCTCTCCTTTAATCTCCTACCAGTCGGATCAAATATCTCAACCTGATGAAACTTCGGCTCAATACTACTAACCTGCCTAGCCCTACAAACATCAACAGGCTTCTTCCTGGCAATTCACTACACAGCCAACATCAATCTAGCATTTTCATCAGTAATTCACATCCTACGGGATGTGCCTAACGGGTGGATCATTCAAAACCTTCATGCAATCGGAGCATCTATATTTTTCATCTGCATTTACACTCATATTGCACGGGGGCTTTACTACGGCTCTTACTTAAATAAAGAAGTGTGACTATCAGGAACTATACTACTAATTATACTCATAGCCACATCTTTCTTCGGTTATGTTTTACCATGAGGACAAATATCATTCTGGGCAGCAACAGTAATCACCAACCTTCTAACTGCAATCCCATACCTGGGAACCATTTTAACAACATGGTTGTGGGGGGGATTCTCAATTGACAACCCAACCCTGACCCGATTTTTTGCTCTGCATTTTATTCTTCCATTCATAATTATCTCATTATCTTCAATCCACATTATCTTATTGCACAGTGAAGGTTCAAACAACCCGCTCGGCACCAACCCAGACACTGATAAAATCCCATTCCACCCATACCACTCATATAAAGACGCCTTAATAATCACTACCATAATCACCTCTATACTCATCATTATATCTTTTATGCCCAACCTGTTCAATGACCCAGAAAACTTCTCCAAAGCAAACCCATTAGTCACACCTCAACACATCAAACCAGAATGGTACTTCCTATTCGCTTATGGTATCTTACGGTCAATCCCTAATAAACTGGGCGGGACATTAGCTCTTCTAATGTCTATTCTTATCTTAACCACAGCACCATTTACCCACACCTCTTATACCCGATCCATAACCTTCCGCCCACTAACACAAATCATATTTTGAACATTAGTTGCAACCTTTATTACTATTACATGATCAGCCACTAAACCTGTAGAACCACCATTTATCCTTATCAGCCAAACAGCCTCAATTATCTACTTCTCCTTCTTCATTATTAACCCCCTTCTAGGGTGGATCGAAAATAAAATTATAATGACAAACAACTGCCCCAGTAGCTTACACCCACAAAGCATTGTTCTTGTAAACCAAAGACGGATTTTACCCCTAGGGCATCAAAGAAGGACACCCATCTCTGGTCCCCAAAACCAGTGTTTTTAATATTAAACTATTCTCTGAAACAAAACTTTCATGCCCCCACTATAATATCTATTTCATTATAAATATAATCATACATCAATAGCTATCCCACTCTTTCCCCCTAAATTTTACTACTATTTACCACAAAATTATTAAATATTAAAATATTTCTCATATAATACAAAGTTCTGTTTTTATTAAACAAACATGCTAAATTTATATACAAATATACCCATTTTTCACGAAAAATAACACAAAAATATTTTACTCCCAGTTTTTATCATTATATATTTTAAAACTTAAAATATTAAATCAACTCTCACGCTACTATAGAGATTTTATCCTTATTAATAAAACAATGCCAACATATATAACACAAATGTTAACACAGCTTACAACCAAGCACAGCACTGAGATGTGCTAAAATGACCTTCGCTGTTAACAACCAACCCTATAGAGTGTTATCACAGCCCTTATTAAGGGCAGCACTAAAAATGCTAAATCACCCTAACTTATAACACTAGGTCTTGGTCTTAAACCTCTTACTATCTAAACTCTCTACTTATACATGCAAATCCAACACAACAATGAAATAGCCTACTATAACCACCTAAAGAAATCAGTATCAGGCATACCCCGGGGCACTGTCTCTAGCCCTCTAAATCAGTATTTAGTTTTTTTTAAAACAAAACTTTCATACCCCCACTATAAATATAATCATACATCAATAGCTATCCCACTCTTTCCCCCCCTAAATTTTACTACTATTTACCACAAAATTATTAAATATTAAAATATTTCTCATATAATACAAAGTTCTGTTTTTATTAAACAAACATGCTAAATTTATATACAAATATACCCATTTTTCACGAAAAATAACACAAAAATATTTTACTCCCAGTTTTTATCATTATATATTTTAAAACTTAAAATATTAAATCAACTCTCACGCTACTATAGAGATTTTATCCTTATTAATAAAACAATGCCAACATATATAACACAAATGTTAACACAGCTTACAACCAAGCACAGCACTGAGATGTGCTAAAATGACCTTCGCTGTTAACAACCAACCCTATAGAGTGTTATCACAGCCCTTATTAAGGGCAGCACTAAAAATGCTAAATCACCCTAACTTATAACACTAGGTCTTGGTCTTAAACCTCTTACTATCTAAACTCTCTACTTATACATGCAAATCCAACACAACAATGAAATAGCCTACTATAACCACCTAAAGAAATCAGTATCAGGCATACCCCGGGGCACTGTCTCTAGCCCTCTAAATCAGTATTTAGTTTTTTTTAAAACAAAACTTTCATACCCCCACTATAAATATAATCATACATCAATAGCTATCCCACTCTTTCCCCCCTAAATTTTACTACTATTTACCACAAAATTATTAAATATTAAAATATTTCTCATATAATACAAAGTTCTGTTTTTATTAAACAAACATGCTAAATTTATATACAAATATACCCATTTTTCACGAAAAATAACACAAAAATATTTTACTCCCAGTTTTTATCATTATATATTTTAAAACTTAAAATATTAAATCAACTCTCACGCTACTATAGAGATTTTATCCTTATTAATAAAACAATGCCAACATATATAACACAAATGTTAACACAGCTTACAACCAAGCACAGCACTGAGATGTGCTAAAATGACCTTCGCTGTTAACAACCAACCCTATAGAGTGTTATCACAGCCCTTATTAAGGGCAGCACTAAAAATGCTAAATCACCCTAACTTATAACACTAGGTCTTGGTCTTAAACCTCTTACTATCTAAACTCTCTACTTATACATGCAAATCCAACACAACAATGAAATAGCCTACTATAACCACCTAAAGAAATCAGTATCAGGCATACCCCGGGGCACTGTCTCTAGCCCTCTAAATCAGTATTTAGTTTTTTTTAAAACAAAACTTTCATACCCCCACTATAAATATAATCATACATCAATAGCTATCCCACTCTTTCCCCCCTAAATTTTACTACTATTTACCACAAAATTATTAAATATTAAAATATTTCTCATATAATACAAAGTTCTGTTTTTATTAAACAAACATGCTAAATTTATATACAAATATACCCATTTTTCACGAAAAATAACACAAAAATATTTTACTCCCAGTTTTTATCATTATATATTTTAAAACTTAAAATATTAAATCAACTCTCACGCTACTATAGAGATTTTATCCTTATTAATAAAACAATGCCAACATATATAACACAAATGTTAACACAGCTTACAACCAAGCACAGCACTGAGATATGCTAAAATGACCTTCGCTGTTAACAACCAACCCTATAGAGTGTTATCACAGCCCTTATTAAGCGCAGCACTAAAAATGCTAAATCACCCTACTTTATAACACAAGGTCTTGGTCTTAAACCTCTTATTATCTAAACTCTCTACTTATACATGCAAGCCTCAACACAACAGTGAAATAGCCCACTACAACCACCTAAAGGAGCCGGTATCAGGCAAATGCCCACAACACCAAGCAACCTAAGCCACACCCTCACGGGCGAGCAGCAGTAGTTAATATTAGGCCATAAGCGCAAGCTTGACCTAATAACAGAGATCATCAGGGCCGGCTAATCTCGTGCCAGCGACCGCGGTTATACGACAGACCCAAGATAATATCGCCGGCGTAAAGCACGACTAAAATCATGAGTTCAACCATTAAGGTTAAAATCAGACTGAGCTGTAAAAAGCCACAAGCCATATTAAACATCAGACCTTAATACCTAAACAACTTTAACTCGTGAAAATCAGGACACAAACTAAGATTAGATACCTTACTATGCCTGACCTTAACAAGACAGTTAAATTACTAATTGTTCGCCAAATTACTATGAGTGAAAACTTAAAATTTAAAAGACTTGACGGTACTTCATAACAACCTAGAGGAGCCTGTCTAATAACCGATAACCCACGATTAACCCAACCCACTCTGGCCCAACAGTCTATATACCGCCGTCGCCAGCTTACCTTATGAAAGAAACAAAGTAAGCCCAAGAATATCCCATTAACACGACAGGTCGAGGTGTAACTAATGAGAGGGAACAAGATGGGCTACATTTTCTTAACCAGAAAAAACGAACAGACTATGAAACTAGAAATTGAAGGAGGATTTAGCAGTAAGATAGGAATATATTACCTAACTGAAACCGACGCAATGAGGTGCGTACACACCGCCCGTCATCCCTGCAAAACATATAATACTATATATAAACAAATTTATTTAAACCAAACAGGGCAAGTCGTAACATGGTAAGCGTACTGGAAAGTGTGCTTAGAAACAAAAAGTAGCTTACATTAAAGCACTCGACCTACAATCGAATGACATTACACAATAATCTTTTTGAGCTGAGATATAATAATAATATACAAATATATTTTATAACCTAAACAAATCATTTGATTAACCCAGTAGAGGCGATCGAACAGTTATACAACACAACAAGTACCGTAAGGGAACCATCAAGCAATAAACAGCAAAGATTAACACTTGTACCTTTTGCATCATGGTTTAGCAAGTCAACTCAAGGCAAGAAGAGTCACAGTCTACCCCCCCGAAACCAGATGAGCTACCCCTAAACAGCCTATAGGGCAAACCCTTCTCTGTAGCAAAAGAGTGGGAAGATTTAGAGGTAGAGGCGAAACACCTATCGAATCTGGAGATAGCTGGTTACCTAGAAAGGAATCTAAGTTCCACTTTAGCCCTAAACATAAATCAATATAATCTAAAGATACTCAATAGGGGTACAGCCCTATTGAAACAGGACACAACCTGTATTTGAGAGAACCTGTATAAACCATAACCAGTAGGCCTTTAAGCAGCCAACCAACAAAATATCGTTAAAGAATTACTAAAAAAAATACTAAACCCCATTAAAAACTCCAAACAAACTAAAGGTAATCCTACCAACAGTAGGAAGTTTTATGCTAAAACTAATAATAAGACACTCTCTCTACAACGCATCTATCCGTTAGAAACAGAAAACCTACTAACTATTAACAGACCTAACCCGGACAATAACAAACCCATGCACACCAACCACTTTAACTGTGACCCCAACACAGGTGCGTAAAAAAGAAAGATAAAATACTAAAAAAGGAACTCGGCAACCTAAACCCCAACTGTTTAACAAAAACATAACCTTTAGCTAAACCAGTATTAAAGGCAACGCCTGCCCAGTGAATAATTAAACGGCCGCGGTACCCTAACCGTGCAAAGGTAGCGTAATCATTTGTCTATTAATTGTAGACCTGTATGAAAGGCATAATGAGGGTTTAACTGTCTCTTTTAGTAAATCAATTAAACTGATCTCCTAGTCCAAAAGCTAGGATACCAACATAAGACCAGAAGACCCTGTGAAACTTTAACTAAAATATTAAAGCCTATAATAACTACTTTAGGTTGGGGCGACCTTGGAAAATAAAAAAACTTCCATACACATATTATACAATGATATACCACCGGCCAACAAGCCTACAATGACCCAGCACAGCTGATAATTGAACCAAGCTACTCCAGGGATAACAGCGCTATCTTCTTCAAGAGCCCATATCAAAAAGAAGGTTTACGACCTCGATGTTGGATCAGGACATCCTAATGGTGCAACCGCTATTAAGGGTTCGTTTGTTCAACGATTAATAGTCCTACGTGATCTGAGTTCAGACCGGAGCAATCCAGGTCGGTTTCTATCTATGAATCAGCCCCACCCAGTACGAAAGGACCGGTGCAGCAGAGCCAATACTAAAAGCACGCTCTTATAATAGCCAACTACTACAACACTAACCAAGATAAGGTTAATTAAGGACATTTACTCCTTAATTCATCACAACAACCCTACTAAACATCACTAACTCACTACTATACATCCTACCAATCCTAATTGCCGTCGCATTTTTAACCCTTTTAGAGCGAAAGCTACTAGGATGTATGCAACTACGAAAAGGCCCTAACATAGTAGGGCCTCTAGGTCTTCTCCAACCAATCGCTGATGGGCTTAAACTAATTACCAAAGAACCAACAAAACCCACCATGTCCTCCCCGATATTATTTACCTTATCCCCAATCCTCGCCCTCTCCTTATCTATAATCTGCTGAGCACCTATTCCTATACCAAACCCCCTTGTCAATATAAACTTAGGCTTTCTATTTATTATAGCTATCTCAAGTATATTTGCACACACCATTTTATGATCCGGGTGGTCATCAAACTCAAAATACCCTTTAATGGGGGCCATACGCGCTATTGCACAAATTATCTCATACGAAATCACATTCGGTTTAATTATTATTTCTATAGCCACACTTTCTGGGGGTTATTCCTTAATAACCTTCACCGAAACACAAGAACACCTATGACTTCTTATCCCATCCTGACCACTAGCTATAATATGATTCACCTCCACACTAGCCGAAACCAACCGCTCACCATTCGATCTTACTGAGGGGGAATCTGAGCTAGTTTCCGGGTTTAATGTGGAATTCTCTGCCGGCCCATTCGCACTCCTATTTCTAGCAGAATATACCAACATTTTATTAATAAATACACTCTCAACCATTATATTTATAAACCCGGGGACAACAAACCCACAACTATTTACAACCAATATTATACTAAAAACAACCTTACTAACAACCCTTTTTCTATGAGCTCGGGCCTCATACCCACGATTCCGATACGACCAACTAATACATCTCCTATGAAAACAATACCTTCCACTAGCACTATCCCTATGCCTGCTTAATATATCTACCTCAATCACCATAATAGGAACCCCTCCACAATGGAAGCGTGCCCGAGCAGGGACTACATTGATAAAGTAGACACGGAGACCGAAAACTCCCACTTCCCTGGAATATTAGACTATTCTGGACCCCCCCCTCCCCCCGGGTTTTTTAATCCGGATTTTCCGCTATAATGTACTATCTACATTTATAGTATTCATTTCACTATGTATAATCATACATTAATGGTCTGCCCCACGCCTATTAAACAAGAGTCTTATAATAATTATTTGTATACAAAAGTAGCATTACACATGCAGTTTTTAACCACATTTCTCAAACGTTCCATGCTTTAATGGATATGTATTATTAGTACTTATGACTATCCTGTTCCTAATGGTGTCCCTTAGTTTAGCTCAGCCCGTGAAACCCTCTATCCTTCCGCTTAAGGCATACAGTCCTGCTTTTCACGGCCATATATTGTAACCCCTCCCACAGTGCTCTTTAAGAGGCCACTGGTTACACTCTCACGTCCATCTCAACGGCCCGGAACCATCCCTCCCTACTAGCTTTTTCCAAGGCCTTTGGTCGCACCCGTTATATTGGTACATATCACCTCATGTTCTTATCAGCTATGCCAGATCCACCCCTGGTAGTCTTTTTTCTCTCTCCCTTTCACCTGACACCCATATATGCCCGTTACCGTTACCCCTACCGGGGTAGACCATCTAGTCCGGGTGGCGCTTGATTCTTGGTCTAGCATATTCCCTATATGATTATATTCTTTCCATGGTTTTTAGACATACCGCTCTCTCTGACCACTTTTCTTCACTATTTTTTTATTACAAAATCGCCGGAGTTAGCATTTTTTTTTAAACCCTATTTTTAAAAATCATACTTTCCTTTACGACAAAACTATAATAAAACCCTACCCCAAAAAACTATACTTTTCATTACATATTATCTTCATACATATCACCTTATTTTTCTCCCCGAGTTTTTACTATCATTTTTCACAAAAATCATTAGAGATATTAAAATATCTCTCACACTAATATAGTATTTTTATCTTTACTAAATAAGCATACGAGATTTATATATATAAATATATTCATTATCACCTTTTTACTCTTCCCCTGAGAAGCAATACAAATATATTTTATTCCCAGTTTTTATTATTTCATATTCTAAAAACTATTAAGAATATTAAAATCACTCTCACACTATTATAGCGCTTTTATCTTTGTTAATAAAACAATACAAGATTAATATATAAAATATTTTAACCTCACTCAATTTTATTTCTAACCCCCTTCATAAGATAGCAAAATAAATATAATTTATCTGCATTATAATTTTAATTCCCAGTTTTTATTATTATATATTCTAAAAACTATTGAGAATATTAAAATCACTCTCACGCTATTATAGCTATTTTATCTTTATTAATAAAATAATACGAGATTAATATATAAAATATTTTAACCTCACTCAATTTTATTTCTACCCCCTTCATAAGATAGCAAAATAAATATAATTTATCTGCATTATAATTTTAATTCCCAGTTTTTATTATTATATATTCTAAAAACTATTGAGAATATTAAAATCACTCTCACGCTATTATAGCTATTTTATCTTTATTAATAAAATAATACGAGATTAATATATAAAATATTTTAACCTCACTCAATTTTATTTCTACCCCCTTCATAAGATAGCAAAATAAATATAATTTATCTGCATTATAATTTTAATTCCCAGTTTTTATTATTATATATTCTAAAAACTATTAAGAATATTAAAATCACTCTCACGCTATTATAGCTATTTTATCTTTATTAATAAAACAATACGAGATTAATATATAAAATATTTTAACCTCACTCAATTTTATTTCTACCCCCTTCATAAGATAGCAAAATAAATATAATTTATCTGCATTATAATTTTAATTCCCAGTTTTTATTATTATATATTCTAAAAACTATTAAGAATATTAAAATCACTCTCACGCTATTATAGCTATTTTATCTTTATTAATAAAACAATACGAGATTAATATATAAAATATTTTAACCTCACTCAATTTTATTTCTACCCTCTTCATAAAATAGCAAAATAAATATAATTTATCTGCATTATAATTTTAATTCCCAGTTTTTATTATTATATATTCTAAAAACTATTGAGAATATTAAAATCACTCTCACGCTATTATAGCTATTTTATCTTTATTAATAAAATAATACGAGATTAATATATAAAATATTTTAACCTCACTCAATTTTATTTCTACCCCCTTCATAAGATAGCAAAATAAATATAATTTATCTGCATTATAATTTTAATTCCCAGTTTTTATTATTATATATTCTAAAAACTATTGAGAATATTAAAATCACTCTCACGCTATTATAGCTATTTTATCTTTATTAATAAAATAATACGAGATTAATATATAAAATATTTTAACCTCACTCAATTTTATTTCTACCCCCTTCATAAGATAGCAAAATAAATATAATTTATCTGCATTATAATTTTAATTCCCAGTTTTTATTATTATATATTCTAAAAACTATTAAGAATATTAAAATCACTCTCACGCTATTATAGCTATTTTATCTTTATTAATAAAATAATACGAGATTAATATATAATAGTTAAGGTAGCACAGCTAGGCCGTGCAAAAGGCTTAAAACCTAAAAACAGATGTTCAAATCATCTCCTTAATATTAGAAAGTCAAGAATCGAACTTAAACCTGAAAGCCCAAAACTTTCAATACTGCCTATATACTACTTTCCAGTAAAGTCAGCTAATCAAGCTATCGGGCCCATACCCCGAAAATGCCACACGGCCTTTACTAATTAACATTATATCATGACTAGTAATCACAACAAGCATTACCCTAAGCACCCTACTAATCACCATAACAACCCATTGACTTATAATTTGAACATGCCTAGAAATTAATACCCTATCAATAGTTCCCATCATTGCTAAACCACACCACCCACGAGCAACAGAAGCCGCCACTAAATATTACCTAACACAAACACTAGCCTCCACAACCCTATTATTCGCAACAACAACAAACGCCATCAACACCGCACATTGAGAGACCCACCTCACAACAGAACCAGTAACAACTACAATTATTACCTTAACTTTAATAATAAAAATAGCTGCCGCACCCTTTCACTTCTGATTACCAGAAGTAGCACAAGGAGCTACCACTATAACAACCCTAGTTATCCTTACCTGACAAAAAATTGCACCACTAACAATTATACTAACCATCCACAACAAAATAAACCAAACTCTACTCCTCATATCAGCTATCCTTTCAATCATTATCGGAGGGTTAGGCAGCCTTAACCAAACCCAACTACGAAAACTAATAGCCTTCTCATCCATTGCCCACACAGGTTGAATCCTAGCCACAATATTCACCTCTCCAAAAATTTCAACCCTTACATTCATAATTTACATCTCAACCACAATCCCTATCTTCCTATCTATCAACCACTCAACTACAACAACAATTAAAGATTTAGGGGTGGCCTGAACAACATCACCACACCTATTAACTGTAATTACACTAACAACCGCCTCCCTAGGCGGCCTACCCCCTCTTACAGGGTTTATACCAAAATGGTTAATCCTAAACAAAATAACCTCTATAAATATAATCATAGAAGCCACCATCATAGCCGTATCATCCATGCTAAGCCTATATGTCTACCTACGACTAACCTATATTTTAACCATAACCCTATCACCACACACAACCCTAACAACAATAAAATGACGAACCCCACACAAAAAACACCCTATAATAACACCCCTACTTACAATAATAACCGCCCTCCTATTACCACTAACACCAAACATATAGGAACTTAAGTTATATTACAAACTAGAGGCCTTCAAAGCCCCCAAAAAAGACCATTTTAGTTCCTGCCAGAGTCTGCGGCTACACCACATCACCTGATTGCAACACAGGAGTTTTTACCTTAAACTAAGACTCTAACCCAATATGACGGACATAACCCAGCTTTCTCCGTTTTTGGGAGGGGGAAAAAACGGAGAACCCCGGGCAGAAGCTGAAGGCCGGGGTTTACGCCCTGACCTTATATGCTCGGCCAGGGTGTGAAATACACGCCTTTTATATCCTGAGTCAGTGGGCCTTGATCCCACAAATAACTAATTAACAATTAGCTGTCCAAACCAACGGACATTGACCCACCTTTCCATAAATAAAACTCCTGGCATATAGCCCACTTCAGATTTGCACTCTGATATGTATTACACTTAAGAGTCTGGCAGCAAGGACTGTGTCCTGTGTGCAGGTTTACAGCCTGCCGCTATTTCAGCCATACTACCTGTGTTTATCAACCGTTGGTTATTTTCAACAAACCACAAAGATATTGGAACCTTGTACCTTCTATTCGGCGCCTGATCTGGTCTTATCGGGGCTTGTTTAAGTATAATCATACGCATAGAATTAACCCAGCCAGGGTCCCTTCTTGGCAGCGATCAAATCTTCAACGTATTAGTGACTGCCCACGCATTTATTATAATCTTCTTTATAGTGATACCTATTATAATCGGAGGCTTTGGCAACTGATTGATTCCCCTGATAATCGGAGCCCCAGATATAGCCTTCCCACGGATAAATAATATGAGTTTCTGACTTCTTCCCCCAGCCCTACTACTCCTCCTATCCTCCTCCTATGTAGAAGCCGGAGCAGGCACTGGTTGAACGGTGTACCCGCCCCTATCGGGAAATATTGTTCACTCCGGGCCTTCAGTCGACTTAGCTATTTTCTCACTACATCTAGCAGGAGCCTCCTCAATCCTTGGGGCAATTAATTTTATTACAACTTGTATTAATATAAAACCCAAATCAATACCTATATTTAATATGCCTTTATTCGTGTGATCCGTATTAATCACCGCCATCATACTACTTTTAGCCTTACCAGTACTGGCAGCTGCAATTACAATACTGTTGACAGACCGCAATCTCAACACATCCTTCTTCGACCCCTGCGGAGGAGGGGACCCGGTCCTGTTCCAACACTTATTTTGATTCTTCGGACACCCAGAAGTCTACATTCTTATTCTACCGGGTTTTGGTATTATCTCAAGCATTATCACATTTTACACTGGTAAAAAAAATACATTCGGCTACACAAGCATAATCTGAGCAATAATATCAATTGCCATCTTGGGTTTCGTAGTATGAGCCCACCATATATTTACCGTCGGCCTAGATATTGATAGCCGAGCCTACTTCACCGCAGCAACAATAATTATTGCTATCCCAACCGGAATCAAAGTATTTGGTTGACTAGCCACCCTAGCAGGCGGCCAAATCAAATGACAAACCCCAATCTATTGAGCCCTTGGGTTTATCTTCTTATTCACAGTTGGTGGTATAACAGGCATTATCCTAGCAAACTCATCACTAGATATTGTCCTACACGACACCTATTATGTGGTAGCACATTTTCATTATGTTTTATCTATGGGGGCTGTATTTGCCATTATGGGGGGTTTAACCCATTGATTCCCATTATTCACAGGATATAAACTAAACCAAACCCTAACAAAAACTCAATTCTGAGTGATGTTTACAGGAGTAAACATAACATTTTTCCCACAGCATTTCCTAGGCCTCTCAGGGATACCACGACGCTACTCAGACTTCCCAGATGCCTTTACCCTATGAAACACCATCTCCTCAATTGGGTCTTGTGTCTCCCTTGTCGCAGTTCTTATATCTTTATTTATCGTTTGAGAAGCCCTAACATATAAGCGAGAACTACAACACCCTTTGGGTAAAAAAACTCATGTAGAATGATACTACGGAACACCTCCCCCATACCACACCCATACCGAACCAATACATATGCTCAACAACTCCTACGCTCCAATTCGACAGTACATTTCTTATATAGACTGACCATGACCCGAGAAAAGACGGATTATAACCGCCATCCGTTAATTTCAAGTTAACTGCATACTTATGCTTTCTTCTCGAGGGCCTAGTAAACAACATTACATGGTTTTGTCATAACCAAATCACAGCCCCTGTGGCCCTCACTATGCCACATGCAGCCCAGCTTTCTCTTCAAGAAGCCATAAGTCCGGCTATGGAAGAGGTTATTTTCCTACATGACCATGTTTTATTACTTACCTGTCTAATATCGCTGGTAATCTTAATGTTCACCATTACTACAACAACATCAACCTTAACTCACAATGACCCAACAGAAGAAGCAGAACAATTAGAAGCGGCATGAACAGCTGCCCCAATCATAATCCTTATTCTAACAGCCCTCCCATCAGTGCGATCTTTATACCTTATAGAAGAAGTATTTAATCCATACTTAACCATTAAAACAACCGGCCACCAATGATACTGAAACTATGAATACTCAGACGGAACTCAACTCTCATTCGACTCTTATATGGTTCAAACTATAGACCTACAAAATGGCTCCCCCCGACTACTAGAAGCAGACCACCGTATAATTATACCTACGGGCCTACAAATCCGAATAGTCGTCACTGCAGAAGATGTACTTCACTCATGAACAATTCCCTCTCTCGGTGTTAAAGTAGATGCAGTCCCAGGACGCCTAAACCAACTGCCACTAGCCTCATCACGAAGCGGCGTATTCTTTGGACAATGTTCAGAGATTTGTGGAGCAAACCATAGCTTTATGCCAATTGCAGTAGAATCTACACCATTAAACCAGTTTGAACTTTGACTAACCTCAGAGCAATCATTAAGAAGCTTTTACAGCGTTAGCCTTTTAAGTTGAAGAAGAAACCGTGTTTCCTTAGTGAATGCCCCAGCTTAGCACAACCCACATCTTCATAATCTACTTTTGAGCCTGGTTTATTCTATATTTAATGGTTAAAAAAACCAGCACCATCTTAATCAATAAAACACCAACAAAACTTCCGCACCAAGAAATCAAAACCCCAACAGCCCAAATACTATGAACATAAATATATTTGAACAATTTGCTAGCCCAGAACTCCTCCACATCCCTACTATTACTTTATCCATATTAGCCCCAGCCCTACTAATTCATAACAAACCTAAACTTCTAGGAAATCGCACGTCAACAGCCCTGTCATGACTACTAAAGACTCTTTTACGTAATATAATAAACCTTCTAACCCTGAATGGCCAGAAATGGTCTCAAATATTAACTAACCTTTTACTATTTATTTTAATCTCAAATCTGCTAAGTCTACTCCCATATACTTTCACCACAACCTCTCAACTCTCCACAAACATAACACTAGCCATCCCCCTATGAATGGCCACCATTATCACGGGAGCACTAATAAAACCAACCCTTTCGCTAGCCCACATACTTCCAGAAGGCTCACCAACACCCCTAATTCCATTCATAGTTCTAATCGAAACGATTAGCCTCATCATACGACCGCTAGCTTTAGGTGTCCGCCTTACAGCTAACATTACAGCCGGACACCTGTTAATCACTATGGTTAGCTCAACCGCACTCACCATTATTCACACACACACCACACTAAGTATTCTACCAATAGCCCTACTTCTATTACTAACCCTATTAGAACTAGCAGTAGCTTGTATCCAGGCATATGTGTTCACACTTCTAGTCATCCTTTACCTACAAGAAAACACATAATGACCCACCAACTTCATCAGTACCACATAGTAGACCCGAGCCCATGGCCCCTAACAGGATTAGCAGTTTGATTCCACACTACCTCTACAACCCTCTTAAAATTAGGCCTTTTGGTTATTATACTAACCATAGCCCAGTGGTGACGAGATGTCGTCCGAGAAAGCACATATCAAGGACACCATACTATAGGCGTACAAAAAAACATACGTTATGGTATAATCCTATTTATCACCTCCGAGGTTTTTTTCTTCCTGGGTTTCTTCTGAGCCTTGTACCACGTAAGCTTAGTTCCCACCCCGGAACTTGGGGCGGAGTGACCACCAACAGGTATTAGCCCTATCAACCCTATAGAAATACCTCTACTAAATACAGCTGTACTTCTGTCCTCAGGAGCAACCATTACCTGATCACACCACACAATAATAAAGGGGTATAAAAAAGAAGCAGCACATGCCCTAATAATTACCATCATACTGGGTGTGTACTTCACAGCCCTTCAACTGTCTGAATACCAAGAAACCTCTTTCACCATCTCAGACAGCGTGTATGGGTCATTATTTTTTGTAGCCACAGGATTCCACGGACTTCACGTCATAATCGGAACCACTTTCCTACTAGTATGTATAATGCGACTAATCTGGTCCCACTTCACAACAACACACCACTTCGGATACGAAGCAGCAATCTGGTATTGACACTTCGTTGACATTGTTTGACTTTTCCTATACATCTCAATTTACTGATGGGGTTCCTATTTCTTTAGTATACCGCGTACCAATGCCTTCCAAGCATTAAGCCCCATCTGGGAAGAAATAATAACTTTAGCAATTATTATTATAATGTCATTTATCACAGCAACCCTTTTATACTTAATTAATAGCCTTATAACTACAAAACCGGATATTAATAAACTCTCCCCATATGAGTGCGGCTTCGACCCACTAGGAAACGCCCGAACCCCTATCTCCATCCAATTCTTCCTGATCGCCATCTTGTTTATCCTGTTCGACCTAGAAATTGTACTACTTCTTCCAATCCCATGAAGCGTTAACACCAATCCGCCAACTACCACAATATTGTTAATCACTACACTTCTAACAATCCTCACACTTGGCTTGTTATATGAGTGATCACAGGGGGGCTTAGAATGAACAGAATGTTGGGGTGGTCTAACAGACGCTCGATTTCGACTCGGGAGGACTTAACACTTTTAAGCCCCAATAATGGAATTTGTTAAAATTATACTATACACAGCCTTTACAATTACCCTTGTAACTTTATCTACACAAAACAAGCATTTAATACTAGCCCTAATGTGTGTAGAAACAATAATACTTATCTTATTCGTAATACAAGTAATTTACACATCTTCCTCGCTAACATTATCACAAACCCCAATACCCATTATCTTACTCACAATATCAGTTTGTGGGGCAGCAGTAGGTCTTAGCCTTGTAGTCGCAACTACACGAACTCGAGGTAACGACTTCCTAAACAACCTCAATCTTCTATAATGCTTAAGTTAATCTACGTAACCCTAATACTAATCCCAACAGCACTTCTAATTAAACCAAAATCCCTGATTAAAGTAACAACATCATATGCTTTCATCCTAGCACTTTTTAGCCTTAACTTTTTAACACCTAAATCTAACCTATATCTAACCTTAGATGGTGTCTCAGCCCCGCTCCTTACACTTTCCTATTGATTACTACCAATGACTATTCTAGCTAGCCAGCACACACTATCTAAAGAACCACTACAACGACAACGTGTGTTTGTAGCAACCCTAATTATACTACAACTATTCATCACATTAACATTCACAGCTTATACACTAACCCTAATATATGTAATATTTGAAGCCACATTAATCCCAACCATAATTATCATCACACGATGGGGACAACAAGCTGAACGATTAACAGCAGGTACCTACTTTATACTTTACACATTAACAACATCTATACCTCTGCTTCTAACAACCCTATTTCTCAACAACATATCAAACACACCAACACTCTTCCTTCAAATCACACAACCAAACAACCAGTGATTGGGGCCAATCTTGTGATTTGCCTGTCTAACTGCCTTCCTAGCAAAAATACCTATCTACGGCCTACACCTTTGACTCCCAAAAGCCCACGTAGAAGCCCCTATTGCCGGATCCATAGTCTTAGCCGCAATCTTACTAAAACTTGGAGGGTATGGAGCGAGAGAGCGACTGAGAGAGGAACGAGGCAGACACCCAAGGGATGAGCGGGAAGGGTTCTGCCCGGTGGGCGGGCTGCTTGGAGGAGGCGACCCAGCGGCGTTCCGGGTTTCCCCTCCACCTTGTGCAGCGGCACTCCAAACACGGAAGCGGCAGCTCCAAACCTGGCAGAATGGGCAGAAGGGAAAGCAACAGCGGTGGGTGCCAAAGGCGTCTGCAGCAAAGGTGGGAGTAGGGAGCTCCGCAATTCACCATGATCACCCATTAGGAGCAGCTGGTGGCGAGGAATTGCTGCTCGGGGGCGCTCCTAACGGCAAGTCCCCCGCCCTTCCCCCTTATTTTGCATGTTTTAAAATAGGCCTAAATTTGGGGGGAGGGGCTTAATTTGATTTTTTGCCAAAGAAACATGGTGGGGCTTCCTATTGGTGAAGGCCGTATTGTTGGAAAAACACAGTATATATATATATATATATATATATATATATATATATATATATATATATATATATATATATATATATATATATATATATATATATATATATATATGTTTTCTTAAGTTTATGACGTGGGAAAATACCCGAACAAAGCTGAATGCCATATATATATATATATATATATATATATATGGATCTTTGGTTATTCGGGTTTTCTCCCGCGTAAGATTGGAAGTATCTGGGCAACGTTTCGATGAAGTCTCATTCATCATCTTCAGGCTTGGTCTTCAGCTCTGTGCTTCTCAGAGTGATGTGAGCTTGCAGCTGCCTCTTCCTTTTAACTGCTCCTGGGGGTGTGACTTGATTGGCTGGGGGCTTGGCTGTGTTCTGATTGGATGGGGGGGTGTTCTCATTGGTTGGGGATTTGGCTGTGTTCTGATTGGTTGGGGGGTTGGCTGTGTTCTGATTGGCTGGAGGTGTGTTCTGTTCAGGTGGGGGCTTGATTGTGCTCAGGTTAGTCTTAGTTGCTGGAAGGTTTGAGCTGGTGAGCTGTGATCTTGCTGTTTGGCTTCGAGTTCGTGGTCGTGCTGCATCTTCATGGTGGGGGTCAGTTCGCTTCATGTATGGCTCAGAGGGGTTTGAGGTGGGTAGTGATGCAGCTGCAGTGCAGCTTCTGGTCCGTGGTCGTGTTTCATCTTCTGTGTGGGTGTGAGTCTGCTTTCTACGTGGAAGTGTGGTGGTGGCATCTT